>JAWQUS010000017.1:12925000-15325000 GCA_036365455.1 Macrosoma leucophasiata | reverse complement strand
ACTCGTGCTTGTGATCTTCTCATATGCAGCCACCGTGTTGATGAATATATCGGCATTTAATCAAGTAAGTTATAGACTTGACTTTAAAAACTGCCTTAAACAGGATTGGAACGATTTTCAAGTAGGTACAACACTATACATTGATTACATTTTTTGGAACTTCAGGGAGTCATCAAATGTTTGTCTGTGAGAGTGTGAAACGGGTGGGTTAGATTGGATAAAAACGAGGATCTAAAAAAAGAATAATAATTTCACAGGTATACAGGATAAGACAGGAATACCTGAAGGCCGCCTTAAATCAAGACTTCGAATATTTCGATATGCATCAAACTGGAGATTTTGCATCTAAAATGACGGAGTAAGTAAAATTTATACAACATTACCTACGTAAGTAATAAGTAATTGTTCTGTTTCAAAACACGCCGAGTAAAGCCGTTTCTTGAAATTCATAATCATCATCATTGCTTCAGCCGAAAACGCCCACTGCTGGACAAAGCCTTCCCCGAAGACTTCCACAACAGTGTGCGTCATTAGGGGAGAATATGCCATAATCGCCACGCTTGGCAGGCGGATTGGCGATCGCAGCAGCGTTTCATTCGAAGGGTCGCGGGTTGGATCCCCTCACTACGACAAATATTTGTATGGCCTACAGATATTTGTTTCAGGTCTGCGCGTTTGTGTATGTGTTGTGTGTGTACAACGGCACCCACGACACAGGTTTATACTTAGTGTGGGGCTGTGAGTGTAGTGCGTATTTATTTATTTAACATTATTATTTATTTACCAATTATTTAATATTTTAGTGATGTTGTAAAACTCGAGGACGGTATCGGAGAAAAGTTGGCTACGTTCATCTTCTACCAGGCGTCATTCGTCAGCTCCATCACCATGGCACTGGTCAAAGGGTGGAAGCTAGCTCTCATTTGCTTGGTATCATTCCCCGTCACGCTGTTTTTAGTCGGAATGGCAGGATTGGTAAGAGTAATCAATTATTCTGACTCTCTATTATTCATAAATATTTACTGGTAGTATCTAAAGTTCAAGGGTCGGAGCTCGAGAACGTAGGCTGCTGCATTAATAATTAATCATTATGTATTTATTTGCTTATAACAGTTTATAATTATACAGTAAACACAGTTGTACGGGTAGCGTTAAAGCAAACATTACTTTCATGTGTGTCGCAATTAGAACTTTGCTAAGTTATTGGAATAACATGTATTAAAAGCGCTAGTCCCAATCCTGATTCTATTTTACTTAACACGTTAGCTGCCATGCATAAAAAATACTTTTTCCGTTCGAGCCTTGGGGGACAATGTTGAGCGACATTGAAGCTTTCCATTCAAGCCGCGTCTGACAATGCTGACCGCGCGTCAGGTCTGTGTTCAAAACTCTCTATTGCGCCAACAGACAACAGTATACACGGTGACCCGCGCGGCCCTCTAGTTCAACTTACATAGCTTGGTTTTTCTAAAGAGGTGGTTGACTTAGAAAAAATCGCACTTTTAAATATGTGAATCACTGATTGAGTCTTTTGGGTTTATAATAAAGTAAACACACGTTTTCTAGATAAATACAACTATATTAAAATAATAAAAAAGACATAATTATAGCCGTATCATTAGAACTTCTTAAATAAATTTAAATTAACTAATAAAAAAAAATTCAAACGTTACAGTTAATGGACTTTAGTGAAACATTCAACACATAGATAGGGTTCATCAGGACAATTAGCACAAAAAGTATTAACTTTTTTAGTCCTGTTTTAGCTATTAAACGGCCTTGGGAAGTCCCCATATCCATATAGATTTTTTTTTAATGTTTTGGAAGTGGCAAACAAGCATGAAGTTCACATTGGTGTTAAGTGATGACTGCAGCCTATGGACACCCACACAAAGACCAAGGACAAAATGCAGATGCGTTACCACTCCTGAGGCCTAAGATGTTATGCCTCTGTGCCGGAAATTACAGGGCCGCGGGGGTGTAATTTCGGGGTCCCGAGGGTGAGCGGCAACATGACCGCGCGGCTCTACCAAACTAATTTTTCGATTTTCTGCCGCCATGGGGGTCAATGTTGTGCGATGAATAATTAATATTTAAAAAAGGTATATTTCAGTGTATTATATGTTTAATAAAACATGTTATTTAAATACATAAGGTTTCTAAATATTAAATAAAAACAATATACAAAAAAATAAAAAGTTAAGGGTTTTTACTTAGCCTGAATACGTATTCAAGCATCGCACAACATTGACCGCGTTGGCAGTTAACGTGTTAATCTATCTGCCGCCAAATGGTAGTTTTCAGCACTATCGTCTTATGTAGGGCCCCGTAACTTATATCACAGAAGAGAAACCAATTGGACTTTTGAGTATTGTTATTGAATTGAATTGATTGAATAACAATGATGAATTATTGTCATCATTGGATGACAATAATTTCGCTGGTGGTAGAGCTCTAGTGACGAAGCTCGCGGGCGTTGGCACCACCGCATTATCTGATATACTTGCCGCTAAATGGTAGTGTTCAGCACTATCGTGTTCCGGTCAGGTGGTAATGTACGACCCTATAATTTCCGGCACAGAGGCACAACACCTGAGGCCTCTGGAGTGGTAACGCATCTGCATTTTGACCTTGGTCTTTGTGTGGGTGTCTATAGGCTGCAATCATCACTTAACATCAATGTAAACTGCATGCTTGTTTTAACATTTCCATTTCATTAAAAAAAAAAAACATTTTGACCTCTAGTTTTTGTGTAGATAAATAAAGGCAGCAGTTGTCACCTAACATTTATGTGACATGTCATGGTATGTTAACAAAGTAGCAAACAAGCATGCAGTTCACATTGATGACTAAAATAAAATAAAAATGAATGGCGAAGTCTCCATACTTAGAACTGAAACCTATTTTTTATCACACCTGTAAGATCTCTGAAGACAGGTCTTTAAAATGACATCCAGATAGACAGAACCATTTTCACAAAGTCAATTGTTTGTAAGATACACATTTCCAAAGTGGTTAAATGAGTGTTAATTATACATTGTCGTAGATCGCATCAAGGCTTTCTAAGAAAGAAGCTGTTGCTTCAGGCAAAGCTGGTTCCGTGGCTGAGGAAGTACTTACTGCTGTTCGTACGGTGTACGCCTTTAGTGGCCAAGGGAAGGAATCGGAGAGATATCAGACACATCTCTCTCAAGCACGAAGCGTCAATATTAAGAAAGGTACTAAGTGTATTTTTATTATTATCAGTAATGGTTTAAGTTAGTATTGGGTACGATGTGATTGACATGTCGTAGAACAAAACCCCATTAAAAAATGAATTAAAAAAAGTATGTTTTTTTTAATGTAATGGAAGCGGACCATATTTTATATTATTTTGTTTACTGTTATTCGCTTTAATTTTGTATTTGTAATTTCACCTTGTATTTGTAATTTCACCTTTTAAATTTTATTATTTACTAGCGGCCCGCCCCGGCTTCGCCCGCGCTGCTCTGCTCCTATTAGTCATAGCGTAATGTAAGCTATCCTATCTCTCAAGTTGGATCGAACTGCACATGGTGTGCGAATTTTATTATAATCGGTTAAGTGGTTTAGGAGTCCATTGAGGACAAACATTGTGACACGAGATTTATATATATTAAGATAAGTGATTAAATACATTTTTGAGTTTGAGTGGCGAACAAGCGACTTAGGTGACAACTCATCCGCAAATGTATCGATTCACATTGATGTTCTTTTATGTAATGGAAGTGGCAAGCACGCAGTATGCAGTTCAAATTGCTGTTAAGTGATGACTGCAGCCTATAGACACCCACACAAAGACCAAGGTCAAAATGCAGATGCGTTACCATTCCGGAGTTCTAAGGTGTTATGCCTCTGTGCCGGAAATTACAGGGCCGTACATGCAAAATAATTTGACATTCAAAGCACCATCTTCCGTAACAAAAAGACAATCTCTGATTATCTTAACAATTTTTAAAAAAACCTTTTAGCTGTTTTCCCACAAGAACTAAAAAAATAACCATTCTATCGGCCAAATACTAAAACGTCACTCAAATCTAAGTGGGACTTAAAAGTCTTCTGTCTTTATAAAACACGTTCAAACGATAGAGACAGTGCACATTTGAGGGTTGCTTAAAATTGAGTGACGTTTGAGTATTTGGCCATATGAAAGCTTTCTAGAAACATTGACTACGCAACGTAGTCCGTCTACGTTGCGTAGCAGTGAGCTACGAAATTGGAGCCTAGTAGCGTAGTATTATTACTATAACATATTATCTGCTAGTAGGTCATTTTTTGTTATTTGCTTTTACGGGACGCATAATCTATTTACTGTGGCATAGCTGTGTTGAGTCATCGACGACGACACGTGATTTAAAAAATGACACGGGCTGCGTAATAAAAATAAACATATTTTATGAATCTCTACTTATATTATAAATGCAAAATTAACTCTGTTTGGCTATCTGTCTTTTACCTTTTCACGTCCAAACGACTTTTTTTTTATGTAATGGATGTGGTAAACAAGCATGCAGTTCACATTGGTGTTAAGTGATGACTGCAGCCTATAGACACCCACACAAAGACCAAGGTCAAAATGCAGATGCGTTACCACTCCTGAGGCCTAAGGTCTTATGCCTCTGTGCCGGAAATTACAGGGCCGTACATTACCACCTGACCGGAACACGATAGTGTTGAACACTACCATTTAGCGGCAAGTTTATTAGGTAATGCGGTGGTGCCTACGCCCGCGAGCTCCGTCACTGGAGCTCTACCACCAGTATATTAGTAGACTGAACCGAAGTTAATGAAATTTTGTACAGAGATAGAATTAATTGACTTTGAGAAAGAACATAGGCTACTTTTTGTCTCCTTATATTCCCCCACCACCCTAAAATAGGGGATGGAAATTTTTATGGAGCATGCCATAGCTATTTATAAAACGACATCCACGCGGGCGAAGCCGCGGGCAACAGCTAGTTTCATATAGTTACAGACAAATGCATGTCAGATTCGCGTAAACTTCCTATAGGTATGAGTTAATATAAAAGATATATAAACATATTTTTCTATGAAAATTCTATGCTCAATTTCGGAAATAAAAGGTGGATATATTTAAGCATATTTTCTTAAATTACCATAAATCTATTTATGTTGAAATTATACAAAAAAATATTTCGAAAATTTTACAATATTGTCTGTCATATTCCGTTTAGTTATTCTTATGTTTGGTTAACTGATTGATAAAAGATCATCTTATTTCAACTAAATTGGCCTAATTTTGAAGCAAATTGATTGTGAATGTGATATACGGACAGACAGACACACGAGTGATTCCATTTTCGTCTTTTGAGTTACTGAATCTAAACACCAAATTAGATCAGAAAGATCAAACACAAAAGTGGCATATACCTAATATATTTATAGCTAAGTATAATACATTATATTACCAAATACCAAACGTTGACACTAGGCTATTCCCAATAACAAGATACAAAATGCATTTTTTTCAGGGTTTTTCAATGGCATGGCGATGGGCTTGTTATTCTTTTGTATATTCTGCTCCTACGCCTTGTCGTTTTGGTTCGGATACCAACTCATGATTGACGAAGACGAGGACTACGATGTCAATACAATGATCGCGGTAAGTGACTATTTTCTACGACACTCAGATGAATATCATGCTATAAATACGTCACTATACAAATCTGCCTATCTACGCCTATTTAAAATAAATAAAATCTGTACCTTCATGCAAAATGTTGTACTAAACACGTCTCGTTTACCTACAAATAACACTAATTCATATCACCTTTTTATATGGTATTAGCTGTACCCGCGACTTCATCCGCGTGAGAATTTATGATTGTTCAATATCTACCCGGACAAAGTCGTGGGCGCAGCTAGTATATAAGTAGCCTATGTTACTCCTTATTACATCAGCCACTGAAAGTCCCGTCAAAATCGGTCCAGCTGTTCCCAAGATTAGCCACGCCAAACAGACAGACAGACAGACAAAAAATTTAAAAAATGTTTTGTTATATGTACCGTGTATACATATGCATTTAGTAAAAAGCGGTTATTTTTATAACACAAACAGACACTCCAATTTTATTTATTTGTATAGATAGATCTATAGATAGATATCCCTACAGTTTAGATGGTAAATACCTACCTATAGTTTCTGCAAATATTCCGGAACTACGGCCATGACAGCTTACCATCTGTCCAGAATCGCTAGACCAGTAGGTACTTTGAACTGTAAGCCTACCCACACTAGATTAACCTACCCAATTGGGTCGTTTGTTGTATAACACCTAAACAAACCCACATCCTCCTATAAACCCGTTTAGAACGCTTCTTAAGACGGTCAAATTATTTATATTTATTTCTACACAACAATCCTGGTACAGTGAGAGAAATATAGAATCTACCAATTAAAAGTTCCCTAAAATGGCTTAAAGTATAAAATATTGGAAGCTTCATGAACGAACTCGGATCGTTAATTACCCTCTAGCCGCCGATTTATAAGTATAAACACTATAAGAATTATAAGATAAAGTGTTAGAAAATAATGGTACAAGGTTCTGGTGCAATTTCATTCATCCATTTAAAATCTGATAACAATCTGATGTAGAGAAATTATCAGTGCACTTGCTCTCTAAGTAATCCAATTTAATTTCTCTTTGAGATAAGTACCTAATAACCCTAATAAATTTAATACAAGGCATTTGTCAATAGTCAATTCTTTACCCTGCTTATATACAACTAGCGGCCCGCCCCGGCTTCGCGCGGTTGCAATGTTACCTACCCTCTCCAATTCATCTTAGCGTTATCTTATATAGCCAAAAGCCTTCCTCGATAAATGGGCTATCTAACACTGAAATAATTTTTCAAATCGGAAAAGTAGTTCCTGAGATTAGCGCGTCCAAGCAAACAAACAAACAAACTCTTCAGCTTTATAATATTAAGTATAGATATGCACATGTATCTCGTTATCTCATATAGCAGTTAAGCACTAACCTTATCCATGAACGTATTTTAGCTAAAGTGTTGCTAATCTCTCCTTTGTATTTTTCTATCCTGCACATTTGACAATGCAACTGACAAAGACAAAGCATTATATAGCTAAAACGTATCTAATGTACGTTTATCAATAAGGGGGTACATATACAGGCCGTCCATTCTCTGATACATAAATCTTTGTTCAGGTATTCTTTGGAGTCTTGATGGGATCGGCAAATTTCGGTATCTCGTCGACGTTGATGGAAGTGTTCGGTATAGCCCGCGGTGCTGGTGCCCAGATATTCAACCTGATCGACAATGTCCCTTACATCAATCCGCTGTTGGAGCGAGGGGTCACGCCAGCCTCGTGCGACGGCAATATTGAATTGAATAACGTATATTTCCATTATCCTTCTAGGCCTGACGTTCCTGTAAGTAAATCGTCTGTATTCTAATTGTTTATATAGTAAAATATTAGCGGCGCGCCCCGGCTTTGCAAGCTTGTAATTTTATTTACATTATTACTCCTGCTGACACGGCACTAATCTTTACTTCTATAATACATTCGAGCTATAAATAACTTGATGGAACTAATGAAACTCGTTACATAAAATTTGTAGCAACACATTGTAAAAAATATAAATAAAATATATAGTTTATAGTATTTTGTACGGCCCTGTAATTTCCGGCACAGAGGCATAACACCTAATGCCCCAGGAGTGGCAGCGCATCTGCATTTTGACTTCTGGTCATTGTGTGGGTGTCTATAGGCTCCAGTCATCACTTAACATCAATGTGAACTGCATGCTTGTTTGCCACTTTTATAACATAAATTAAAAGTACCTAACAATAAATGTTTGTTGAATACATATGTTTACGAAAGTGGTTATTTTCCCTTTAAACCTTAGTCTAATGGACTAGGCTACTGAGGCAATTGACATATAAATGAATGAACTAGAAAATGTGTTTATGCAGGTTTTGAAAGGCGTAACCATGAGCGTGAAGCGCGGGCAGTCGGTGGCGTTGGTGGGACACTCCGGGTGTGGCAAATCCACTATCATACAACTCATCTCCAGGTACTACGACGTCGTCGACGGCAATGTAAGTTCTGTTTTACTTATTTTCAACCCTTTGATTACGCTTCAACTAGATACTTAGATAACGCAGCTAATTTGCCCAAAATATAATATATCCACACTAAAATTGGACTACAAATTGAATAGCGATAATTCAAAATGCTTAACTATTACAAGTTATAGCGTTCCTGTTTAAAACGATTAAAAAAAAGAAGAAGGTAATAAACACAATGAAAAATCATAATAAAATATATTTAACTTAGATTACGTAGATTTTATCATTCTAATTCCGTATAAAATTGTAATAAAATGATAGTCATGTCAACTTGTAAAACTCAAACAAATTATATGGATATGTACTTAGGAGTGACGCGTTGTAGTATCATTCACGATATCGATTTTATGATAACTAGCTTTATTTGTCTCTAATTTCCTATATTAGCAGATAATGTCTAGCGAAGCAAAAATGTTATCTATGTATCAATAATTATCTATAAAATATAAAGGTATATCGATTTTTTTTCAATCGTCTTCCACTGAAAATTTTAATATCTTTAAACGGAAGCAGAGCACGCAAAATTTGAATTTTATTAAAATAAAAGTAACGTACAAATCTTGGGTAATCCAAGAGTTAAACATAACTTCACGCCTCTATTCCCTTGATGGGGAAGAAAGAAGAGGTGCTTCGTGAGAGAGTATAAAAAGAATATTACAGGCGGGACTTGAACCCTTTTCTTACGTATTTCTCTGCAATCGGACCCAAGGATCGGTCTTACAGAGATGCCCCTCAGTTACATAATTTTACCTCCGGCGGATAACTATCTGCGCTCTTGGATTGCCCGGTGAACTGTACTAGTGCCGTCTTGAGATAAGTCAAATACGTAAGCCCAATAAAAAAACAGCGATTCAGGCACCAAGACTTAGAATATTCTAAAATTTTAAAAACTGCCTCGATAGCCTATTGGTAGCAGGCCACTACTACTACGCTGAGGTTCTGGGTTCGATTCCCGGGTAGAGGGTTATCAGATATAATGGTCTAAAGTCCTTTATCTCTGTTTAATTGTGCTGTGCCGGAGATGTCAACAGGCTCGCCACCTGTTACATGGGCCAAAAACGTAACCGGCGAATCGTGGGTGTTTGCATGTATGCATGAATACATGCATTTACCTCTGCCTACCCCTTCGGGGATTACAGGCGTGTAGTTACGTTACGTTTTTTAATTTCTTCAATCACAGGTCTCAGTAGACGCGAACGACGTACGGGAGCTATCAGTTCGCTGGCTGCGTTCTCAAATAGGCCTGGTAGGACAGGAGCCGGTGCTGTTCAACACCACCGTACGAGCGAACATTCTATATGGACGCGAAGGAGCATCTGACGAGGAGATTCAACAGGCCGCACAACAAGCGAATGCTCATCAATTTATAATGAAGCTGCCAGCTGTAAGTAGGAACTGTGTTGTAATTTTTGATATCGTGTACATAAGTAATGACTTAGCGAGGTAGAGAGTAGTTATTGTATTATTAGATACTAACTTCTTTAACTTTGATGCGTATGTGTACCAACATTAACGTGTGATAGTTGATGAATGGCATCGGACTTAAAATGCAAAAAACCTCGTGAATTTATCAAATTGGATGATAACTTTCCGGGCTATTTTTGATTATGTAATTGCCCCACCACCATTTTGGTACCACCAAAATTTTATATTAAGTTAGTTATGAGGTACTCAAATTTGCTGTAAATTGTACTACTGCCCTCGTGAACGCATCACGAGGCTGTCTGACGTGCAGAAGCAGTGCACCGACATCGCAGGTCTAATGCCGCTCGAAGAGGCCTATTGTAGACTATGATTGACTATGATTGTCCTAAAAATGACGTATTTTTATCTATGCTATGCTTTCGTGTAATGGTCAAGACTACGAGAAGGTGGTGGGCGAGCGCGGTCCGGAGCTGTCCACCACCCAGCGTACAGCCACTCGGTCACTCGAAAAGGACTACTGTCACACCGAGGACACTCCGCCAAAATAATTAATTTGATCTCTATTACACAGACATCAATCAGTGACGTGTATTTACACGTGCACCTGTGTGCGTAGCTCGTAGAAAATACCAACCGTCGCCCATAAGAGGGGAGGAGGTTGGGTGATGCGGGAAAATCGGGCGCGACGTCGAAGTGTCCATTCTATACTTAGTATTATTACATAATCTATGCTACTGTAGACCTTAAGATGACGACAGAATGACACAGTATTGTACTAACAACGACATATCTTTTGCGTATTGGTCAGGGTTACGAGACGCTGGTGGGCGAACGTGGTGCGGCGCTGTCGGGTGGGCAGAAGCAGCGTATAGCTATCGCGCGCGCGCTCGTACGCAACCCACGCTTGCTGCTTCTGGATGAGGCCACCAGCGCGCTCGACACCTCCTCCGAGGCCAAGGTTCAGAAGGCTCTAGATAAGGTTTGTGTTTTGTTTTCGTGCAGGTTCTTCTTTTTTTTTTAAATTATGGCATCGCTATTGCACATATTGCCAGTGTCAAGTAACATGATATTTCGTATTTATTTAAGCAGCGTAAAAGTTAGTATAATATAGTCAATCAATTAATTATTTAGTACCTATGTCAGTCAAGTGAGTTACAGTCAAGTTATTCGAGTAAAGCGATGGCTGCTTTACCAGAACATTTATATAATGAAGTTTTGGAGGCAACCTGAAAGGTCGTGTTTTCGCACTGTTATTCTATTTCACTATACACGGTACTGTAATAAACCTATATCAAACAAAATGCCACCAAACATTATTCAATAGTACTTAAAAATACACCAAGAAAATGAAATAAATAAGAGCACCATACGCCTCTTTCAAGGTTCCCGCCAAAACTCCCAGGTTCTTATCCCCTCTTTACTGATAAACGTTTTTAACCGACTTCCAAAAAAAGGAGGAGGTTCTCAATTCGTCCGGATCTTTATATTTTTTTTATATATGTTCACCGATAATTTGAAAACGCCTGTACCGATTTGGATAATTTTGGTTTTGTTTGATTAAGTTATGTGTTGTGCATGATAGAAACATATAACAGATAGCAACTTTTTTACTAATTATCGAATTTAATCACTTGTATAATTAACTTATTTTTAATTAAATTATTTTTACAAATAGGCTTCAGAAGGCCGCACGACTATTGTCGTAGCGCATCGCCTCTCGACAATCAGAAATGTCGACAACATCTACGTATTCAAGGATGGAACAGTTGTGGAAAGTGGCAACCACGAAGAGCTCATGAAATTGAAAGGACATTACTACGATATGGTGATGTTGCAAAGTTCACCAGATTTCAATGAAACAGGTGTGTGTATAATAATAAATTAGGTTTTTCTCTAAAATATAACAATGAAGAAGTAGATAATTGAAATGCGTACAATCACCGAATCGGGGAATCATTGGCATTAGGATTTTTCTATTTGTCGGAAGTATTTCAATGCCACCCTCAGAGTTTGGTAATTTGGCCCGGAGATGTCAATAGGCCAACTATTGAAATAACACCCATGATTCGTACACGTATTCTTCAATGTACCTATGCATTTAAATTTACTCTACCTACCTTTTCGTATTAATAAAGTAATTTATTGAGACAAATAAACAGCTTCTTACATTTTCAGAGCAAGCTAACGGACTTACTAGAACTGTTTCTGTCAAAGATGAAAAGGATGAAGATGATATGACGGGAATGAATATCGAAGTAGGTACCAATATTTATTTATTCATTTTCCTACCAATTTTTTAATTTTAATATATATTTTCATTAGTTATAGTAGGTACCTAAGTAAAGTTCTGACCAGAGTGCCTAGTGCGAAATTTTATTTTACTCTTACGCGAATTCGATCGCGTAAGAGTAAGCGCAGAATTGACAACATTTCATATTTTTAACCTACATGTTTTATTACATTATTTAAAAGTTAATCCAAAACTAGGGCACCCGTGTTTAACCATTTTTCGAAATTTTGTACTTTTCATTCATAATTTCTACTTTGAAAGTTAGTGTATTCTAAAAAGACGTATGCGCCATATGACGTCACACATAGGGTGGAATGGCGATAGAAACATTGCTTTGTGCCGTGACCCTAAAAAAAATTGTGAATGTCACTGTCTTGTCGATCTTTTTATTTTAAAAATATCAGTACCAGTGTTCGATATATCGAAAAATTATCGATAATTCAATATAATTTAAAAAAAATTCTTTGACCCTGCGTGTCGTCGATTAATCTCTTCCTTGATCCAACTACAAAATTATAAAAAGACGAACAAGCAAAAAAACACAGCGTAGCTTCTCAAAATATAAAAAAATATCGAATTGAAATAAAACTATTTTTACGGATTTATCTCGCGTATATTAAACTAAAATGATTTTTTCCAGTACTCGTATCGACTTATCTAAATTATTACAATTATTTAAATAAGAATATTTATAGAATATTTAGTTTTATACTTTGACATTGACGTATCCGTATCATTAAGACACATCTTGTCACAGAGTATGTAACAATAATGTTTTCATCTAAAGATAGGCAATGGTAACTACTTCATTCCACCATATATGTGACGTCATCACATGTTTTTCCGTTTTATTTTTTTTTCACAGAAATTAACAAATACAAAAAATGTGTATTTGACCTCAGAAAAGAAAAATAAAGAAACGGTATTTTTCTTTTAGGGTCGTGTCAATTTTGAAATGTTGTCAATTGTATGGAATTGAAGGAGCGTCATCGATTCACCGCTAGATGACGCTCCTTCAATGCCATACAAATCTACGTTTACTCTTACGCGATCGCGATCGGAAATCTCGCACTAGGTATTCTGAACATAAGATTTAAATTTCTAGTGATGAAGTATTTTCAATTTTTGCATCTCTATTCGACATTTGTTTCTGTTCTTACATCTCATCACTTTAAACTAAAAATGTTTATTACTACCTAGTTCTTGCTCGCGACTTCATTCGTATTATATTTGATTTAGGCACAAAAAGAAGCCTTCGTTCTAGGGTTCAAACTATCTTCATTTTAAATTTCACCACAATACACACTGTCACAGCAGCGCGTCAGACTTGCTTTGAGGAAGTGAGATCATTATAGAAGGAATTAAGGAAACGTCCTATTTTACCTATTGAGGACCTTTCCTTGCCGCCCGGCGAATTGACCTTGTCGCGACCAATCGAATACTAGCATTGTCTATTTTGACTGTGTGAGTGTTTGTTATGATTGTAGTTAGTTTGTCTGCGTAAGTGGAACCATAATCGAAGCGATGGCCTTGCATCAGAGCATAGAGCAACACGGGCCACCGGCCGCGTCGGAACGGAGGGGAGTAGCCATATGCAGGTTTTCCCCTCTGTCAAAGTACAAGCACAGGTGTTCTTAAGCCTGTCGCCTATTGTTCTATGCACCAGAGTTACATGTCTAAAAGTACATCAATATTTGTAGATTAACTACATTGTTATCTTCAGGAAAACGTAGAGGAAGCGGAGGTGCCCGAGGTGTCATTCTTGGAGGTGATTAAACTGAACTCTCCAGAGTGGAAGTCGATAACTACCGCAAGCTTCTGCGCTCTCATCAGTGGCTTCGCAATGCCCATACTGGCTGTTGTGTTAGGAGATTTCGTTGGTGTAAGGAAGTTAGCTTTGTATAACTAAGTTTTAAAAACTCCTGTAGTTTACTGGTGGTTAAGCTCCAGTGACGAAAATCGCGACTGTAGGCTGGTGGCTACGCATTGCCATCTACTTACCGTTAAATGGTAGTGTTCAGCACTATCGTATTCCGGTTAGGTAGTCGTGTACCTACGGCCCTGTAATTATCGTCACAAAGCCATATCGTCCGTAGAAAATTACAGGGCCGTACATTACCATCTGACCGGAACACGATAGCGCTGACTACTACCATTTAATGGTAAGTATATTAAATAATGCGGTGGTGCATATGCCCGCGAGCTCCATGGAGCTCTGCCACCAGTGAACGAATGTGATAACTCTCTTTTCATCAATATGAATGAAACCAATTTGTATTTTTCAGGCCTTATCTAATCCCGACCAAGACGCCGTCCTTGCCGAAGTCCGCAAATATTCCCTCATATTTGTGGGTGTTGGCATATTTTCAGGATTCTCCAATTTCATGATGGTGAGCATCATGTTTACACATTGAACAGTTTTTTATGTACCTTAATATAAAATAAAAATTAGACTCGATAACTATGTTCTTGAACTTGGTGTCTCGGGAAGTAAAATGTTATTCTTGCGTCGCAGTCTTTACGAGACTTACTTTTTAGGGTTCCGTAGTAAACAAGGAACCCTTATAGTTTCGCCATGTCCGTCTGTCTGCCTGTCTGTCTGTCTCTGTCTGTCCGTCCTCGGTTTAGCGCAAAAAACTATTGGTACTAGAGACTTGAAATTTGGCACAAGTATACAACTTAATCAGGCCGACAAAGTGGTAGAATAAATACATGACTTTTTTATTTTATTTTTTGTTTTCTGTATGGTGTGGGATATCGTTGGATTGGTCTTTCAAATGTTAGGGGTGTGGAAACATAAGTTTTCGATTCGGTTAACTGTTCGTGACTTATTGAGCTTTAAAGGGGCCAATTTTCGTTAGAGTCAAGTGTCCCCCTCACAGTACCGACTGAACGGTTGTTTTTAGAAATTCAAACGTTACATAAATAGTAGCCATATATAATGAAACTAAAAGGAAAACTATCACACTTAAGTTGGCTTTACAAGTTAGCGAGTAGGCAATAGTCGACCAAATATATTATGTTACTCGAAAATTTCGAACAACTCCATACAATTTTTTTTTATGACATTATTTAAACCTAAAAACGGAACCTACGGAACCCTACACCGCGCGTGTCCCGGAGACGCACTTGACCGGTTTTTATCAGTCATTCTCCACAATATCGCAAATTCAAATCTTGCTGTGTATTATAAGTTTAAGTAACTTAGCTGCCAGGCTGCGACACTGGAATATTAGATCACTGTGCACAGCTGTATGATTTTTAGCGTTTTTGATAAGTGGGTGCGGCTGGACACGTTCTACATGTAATTTCCCGTACTGAGAGATAGCGTTTTTTTGCAGTATCTAAGGAACAGTATTTTTCATCTAATTAAAATCGCTTACCAGGTGTCAATGTACGGCATAGCAGGCGAGTACCTTACGGAGCGGCTGCGGCAGCTCATGTTCAAGAAGCTGTTGGAGCAGGAGATCGCCTTCTTCGACGATAAAAACAACTCCACCGGCGCCCTCTGTGCGCGCCTCGCCGGGGAGGCCGCTCTCGTGCAAGGGGTGAGTTTGTAAACATATAAAATATGCTTACGCCATAAGAAAGAAAAGGTCTTCCCACTCAGCCTGGGTGCGCGTGGCCTTCAATTTATTTCGATCACGCTCTCTTTAATGCGAAGGTAGTTAAGCTCGGGTAAAGTGGGGGTCATCCTCTAGACGACGAAGAACTATGCAGCTACGGAGCTTCACGCCATCGAAGAATCGGTTACATCTTATGAGAAGTTGCTGCGAGAGATCGTTTTCCTCGGAGGCTGCAGATGTGCAAGGGTATTGTATAAATTGACCCTCCTTATGAAAGAGTCTTCCCAGTGGATCCTGACAACGAGACACATACAGAGAGATACATATAAGTAACTCTTTATGTGTGTCTCGTGTCATTAAATTTTGGATGGGGATGATCGATGTAAAACAAAACAACCCCTCGAATTTGTTATTGTTACATTTTTTTGTGACGTATTCATGTCAAAATTAAATTGCATTTCAGGCGACTGGCCAAAGAATTGGCACTGTCCTACAAGCAATGGGCACCTTTGGACTGGCGCTGGTTCTGTCTCTCGTATACGAATGGCGTTTAGGACTGGTCGCACTCACATTTGTGCCGCTGTTGGCGGCGATCTTGTACAAGCAAGGAAGGATGGTGAGCGCCGAGTCATTCGGAGCGGCGAAGACTATGGAGAAGAGTTCAAAGGTAAAATTTTTTACTTAACCTTGTAGAATATTTAAAACATAAAAGTATACAACAGAAAGAATTAAATACTCAATATACAGAGAACATTTTTCTTAATGTTATCAATCAAGCTTTTCAGCCGAAATACGTTTACAGCTAGACAAAAGATGCCCACAAGTGTGCAACATCTGGGTGGAATATGGACATGGCAGTAGTCGAACTATGACAAAACTTATACAACGTGTTATATTTTACCACAGATTAAAGCTTTATATTATAGGTTACGCATTTCCTTTTTCGTGTAGAAATACAGCACCGTTTTGAAATGTTGAACTGATTCACTTTTTAAACTCGTGTTTAATTCAAGGCATGTGTCTGCAAATTGCGCTTATAATGGGAGTGGTATTCGGGAGATGGGGAATGAATATGAATTTGGGGGTAAGGGATAACAATACAAAAACTCCGTGCGTAATTTTTTCACAATATTACCCAATAAGTTAACTATTTCTTAATGTAGTATTTAAGACAGCCCACTATTCTTTGACGCTGCACATTGACAAAACAAGCGACTTTTCGACGTTCATGGCTATGTTCCTTACATCGCCTGTAGTTGTTGTAGTAGTTAGTACCTAGTGTTTCGAAGAACAATTTACATTGAAAGCCCGTGTGTGTATGGAGGACTCGTGCATTGAGTTGATTAATGGAACGAGTTCATAATGGGATTTAGCACAAAAAACACATACGCCTTTCAAGGCAGTATGGAAAAGGAAATAGGTACGCGGGCAGGATCAGAGTTCGCCAGTGTATCACCTCCATACAACCTTCATAGATGTAGTCATTTTTACATTAAAACAGGATTTGTAAAGTCTGGATCTAGCCCTTTCTCTCTATATACGAAAATTCAGAGTTTGAAACTGTATCACGCTTATAATTTTAAGATTGCCGTAGAAGCAGTAGCGAATGTGCGCACCGTCGCATCGCTGGGCAGAGAGGCGACATTCCTCAACGAATACGCCACTGCCTTGCTACCGGCTCTGGACCTCGCGAAACAGACGTCGCATTGGCGAGGCATAGTATTCGGCCTTTCTCGAGGTCTATTCAACTTCGTGTACGCCGCCACTCTGTACTACGGCGGCACCCTGATGGTCTACCATCAGGTCGATTATGCTGTTATTCTGAAGTGAGTAGCGATTTTTCAACACTCTCTGGCTATTACTGATAAGAAGTGCTTAAATATGTCGCCAGTACAAAGGAATCAGTTGAAATCAATATTTAGTTACTAAATATAAATAACAGTCAAAAGGTTGACAGAAAATCAGACGGGCTACCTGATGGAAAGTGGTTACAGTAGCCAACGCACTGCCAACCCTGAATGATTTTCGAAGAACCCCATACGGAAGCACCCCATACAGCAGCGCTGAGGGAACACAGAGAAATTCGTTCCACTATTTGCACGTTCTGGACAGAAACGAGCGCGAGTAGGTACGTTGAGCACTGCCATGTGTCCAGTCGGTGGGTGAAAAGAGGCTGTAGCTCCATGTTAAACAGTTCAAGAGCACTGCCTCTGAGTCTAGTGGTAGCAGGCCCCTACTGGTACGCTGAGATCCTGGGTTCGATTCTCGGGTCATGGGCTACCAGAGATAAAGATGTAAAATCCTTTATCTCTCGTTCTATTGGCATTTTTCTTCTTTCTGGTAGTTTCTGAGTACCTCAGTGTTTGATAATGTGCCCGGAGATGTTCGTCACCTGTTACATGGGCCTTAACGTAACTGGGAAATCGTGTGTGTTCGCATGTATGATTGAATGCATGCGTTCACGAAGTTACGTTACGATTACAAATATTTTTAGATCCGCCCAGGCACTCCTGATGGGTTCATCATCGGCAGCACAAGCTTTCGCCTTTGCGCCTAATTTCCAAAAGGGAATCAAGGCAGCAGGGCGCGCTATCGCCTTACTCAACAGACAATCGCAGATAACCGATCCTGATAAACCTGCTGTTGAAAACTTCGTAAGTCTCTTTATGTATCAATTTAAAAGCTACCACTTGTCTCTGAAAGTAATTAGTAATTGGCCGATATTTTTTTCTAGACACGTTTTTATTTAATTGCAAAATTAAAGGTACCTACGCATTATTGCATTGTTAAATCTGCCGCTAAATGGTAGTGTACTACTCAGCAGGTACAGGCCTATAGGTGTAGGCCTATACCGGAACACTATCGTGTTCCGGTATAGACCTATAGCCCCGTAATAATTATAACAAAGGCCTCAGGGGTGGCAACGCATCTGCATTTGACCATTGGTTTTTATGTAGATGTCTATAGGCATGCAGTTCACATTGATGCACTTACTGCAGTATTCACTTACCATCAATGAGAACTACGTTCTGATTTGCCAATCATTACAAAAAATATTAACTCATAGTTATTTCAATACTTATCAAATTTTGCAATTCATTTACGGCCCGGTAAGTCCAGCGGTGTGAGATGACCGTTTGATTCGAAGGGTCGCGGGTTCGATCCCCGCACCGGGACAAATGTTTGTATGGCCTACAGATATTTGTTTCGGGTCTGGGTTTTTGTGTATGTGTTGTGTGTGTACAACGGCACCCACGACACAGGTTTATACCTACTGTGGGGCTGTGAGTGTAAGCGTTTTTTTTTTTTATTTACCCTACTTTATTTATCTAACCCACTCATTTTTTCTGTTCCAGAAAGGTACTGGTGAAGCTAGCTTACAAAATGTGGAATTTAGGTATCCTACGAGACCACTAGTCCAAGTTCTAAAGAGTTTAGAGTTAGAAATAGAGACGGGCAAAACTACCGCCTTGGTGGGCGCGAGTGGATGTGGGAAGAGCACTGTTATTCAGCTATTGGAAAGATATTATGATCCTAATGGTGGTATTGTGGTAGGTTTAATGCTTTAATTAGATACAATACTTTATCAACAAGGGCCTATTAAGGCATCATGGTGACATAGCACCCAAAAAATAAACGAGTTGGCATTTTTCATCGGGTTCTAACATGATCTTCCCGACAAACTCGGCGCCACGTCAGAGAATATGTAATAACACTACGTATAGAATGGACACTTCGACGTCCCGCCCGATTTCCCCGCATCACCCAACCTCCTCCCCTCTTATGGGCTACGGTTGGTATTTTCTACGTGCTACGCACACAGGTGCACGTGTAAATACACGTCACTGATTGATGACTGTGTAATAAAGACCAAATTAAGCGTTTGTATGGAATTTTGGCGGAGTGTCCGCGGTGTGGCCACGTTCTGCGTCAGCCCTAATCCTAGCATGACTAGCGTGGTCGTTTCCGGGTATCACCAACCGCCGGTTGCCTAGTCTTAAGCGTCCCTCCGCTCTTAGCCGAGATTAGGACCCACAGGAGTCTCCCTTAGACAGTTGCTCTCGTCCTCAGCGCGCCCGATTGCCAGGTCAAGTAGAGTAGGGACGTCTCGAGACGTGCCGCCTACATGAGTCCATTCAACAAAAAAGAAGTAACATCGTCGTGTGACATGTTCTGAATCTTCCTGTTCTAAGATTGGAGTGATATTGTAAAAGTAAAAGTTTATGAAGAATATATTATTTTACTAAATTTATTTATTAACTTTAAGCGTACCTTAGGTACTGAACAAATACGAGTAATTTACTCAGAATCTTCCTTCAATTTTGAAGAATTCAATAGAATAGAATAAATATACCTACATATAACAATATATACAAATACCTACTGCCTGATGATTTCTACCTATCATGTACAAGGTTTATCTTTCAGGCACAAGATGGTATACCACTTCCCAAGCTGCGGCTTGCTGATGCTCGACAGCCAATAGGCTTCGTTCAACAAGAACCCATTTTGTTTGATAGAACAATTGGCGAAAATATCGCATACGGTGACAATTCGCGGAAACCCAACATGGATGAAATAGTTAATGCTGCGAAACAAGCCAATATTCATAATTTTATTGTATCTCTGCCAATGGTGAGTTTGAGTTGGTTTTTATTTCGATATTTGAGGAAATTCACTAAATAATCACTTCAACGTGGTCAGTCCTTTGTTACTAACAAGTGCTGGATTAAGGCTTCTTTTGCACCACTATCTGAAGAGCAAAAAAATACTCGCAATTATTTATATTTCAAAGTGATGAATTCCCTGTCTCTGATTCCCCTCACGACGTGATACCCTAAGGAATTTGCTTAATTTGCTTACTTATACTGACAATGAATTTCATTAGGTAAGTACGATGGGTATATATCTACTATGGTTGTAGCAAAGGACTGACTACGTTAAAACAAATGTCGTAACAAGGGACTGACCCTATACTTACAGACGTAAATCCCAAGTGGATGCAGTCGATTACTATACCCGTAGAAATTCCCTGCTACGGGTATAGAATTAATATAAGTACGTTAAAGTCGTTTGCAGACCTGTGGCGAATCTAATTTTTTTAGAGAGGATGGGGGGGCTCGATTGTATGATTCGACGGAAACTAGACTTAGCTGAGGGAACGAAAAACGCATTATACAATCATTGATCGGCCCTAAGGGGAGGTGCTGGATTCGCTACTGAATAAGTCTGTTGTTTCACTTATATAACTTACAAAAACAAAAGTATTGTAGGACGCAAAATTATCTTCCAGTCCGCCATGATCTATTTACGACACGTTAATTTCTCAATCCAAATCTCATTCATTTTGTGCCGTCATTGAACATAATTAACTTTTAATTATGTTCAATGACGGCACAAAATTTAAAAAGAATATCATGTTTCAGGGCTACGACACAAACATCGGCTCCAAAGGCACGCAATTATCAGGAGGACAGAAACAAAGAGTAGCTATCGCGCGAGCGTTAATAAGGCGACCAAAAATGTTGCTACTCGATGAAGCCACCAGTGCCCTCGATACGGAGAGCGAAAAGGTTTGTGAATTGTTCTGTAGGTAGGTATTTCGTAAATGTAATCATATAAATACTACGAGAAAGTAGGCAGGTATCATCAGTTTAGTTTTTTTCTAAACTGTATTTTTCAATGTCTATTTCTTATCATGACAATGTGAGCTGAAAACTTGTTTGCCGCCTTCCTTACATAAAAATCATACGAAATCCTCCCAATTTGTACTGTACGAATCCAACCTAGTCACAACTGTACGAAAGTAAGTACCCCAATTCGAAAAGCTAAAAATTAATACAAATAAAATAACTGTTTTAATTAGGCTAAAATTGTTTATATAATAATAATAACTATTAATTTATGCGAGCTAAGCTTCGTCGAAAACGAGTTTTAAAAATACATACCTACCTACTTTTATATTTTCGTCGTCTCCACTTTTCTCCAGCATGTGCGTCGTGACCGCACATATGTAGAGACGATGCGATGGCTGTGTGCGAGTGTTGGTCATAGAGCAACGCGGCCCACCGGTCGCGGCAGACCGGAGAGGAGTAGCCATAGCGTGTATTAACGATGCAAAACAGTCTGTCATTTTTTGCGGGGGGATATGCGTGCGACACACACGCACACTACAAAAATGGTCTATTACTACGAAACTCACACCTTGACTTTAACAAAATATAGAAACAATTTCACGCACACATTTAAACATCTAGGCGACATGTATTGGCCCATTTGGGCTTGTACTTTGACAGAGGGGAAAGCCTGCATATGGCTACTCCCCTCCGGTGTTGCTCTATGGTGTTGGGTGACGAGTGTATGTGTGCAGGTGGTGCAGGAGGCGCTGGACGCGGCGAAGGCAGGGCGTACGTGCGTGGTGATCGCTCACCGGCTGAGCACGGTGCGCGACGCCGACGCAATCTGCGTGCTCAGCGGCGGCCGAGTCGCCGAGCGGGGCACCCACCAACAACTCATGCAGCTCAAAGGACTCTACTATAATTTAAATAGAAGAGGATACGCCTAATTACTGCTAGATAAAATTTCACTTTGATTAATAAATTGTATAGAATAAGTTATTATTGTAAGCATACTTTTAAACATAAATTCAAAGCTGTGAATGTTCTGAATGTTATTTAATATTTTTATAAATTTTATTAAATGTTATACTTTTATAAATGCATTAAGTTACTCATAATACTATCTTAGTTACTACTAATATTATATTTCTCAAATGGAAACATTCCTATACAAGTATAATAATGAAACACTTTCATAATAAATTTAACATGTTTTACTTAAAATCACAGTCAATTATTCAAAATGAGGTAGATAGTTTATACTTTTAAGCTCTCACACACTCCAAAATATAATATTTTGTATGTCCGTCACCATTTTTGACACATCATCCTTAGAAATACGAACAACTTCAAAATTGTAGTCCTGACATAATAGAAGTTTCAAATTTATCCCTATGCATATTTCTTCTCATGATCTAGCAACCATTCTTTCCGATCCAATCCACAGCTAAATCCTCCTTTAGACTTAGAGGCCACAAGTCTATGACAAGGGATCACTAAAAGATGGGCATTGGCCCCACAAGCGGCTCCCACGGCTCGAGCATGACTCGCTGGTCTTCCCATTGCCTTTGCTAGATCGCCATAAGTCTTAGTAGAAGCATATGGTAATTCCAATAGTTGATGCCATACTTTCTATAAAGAAATCACAATTAAATAAAAATAATTATATTTTATCTAGATATTGCTAATTCCATAGTTTTAATAGAATAACCCCCTTATTCATAAATGTAAATTAGATATGTTTTAGCTATAGAATGCTTCGTCTTTGTCAGTTGCATTGTAAAATGTGCAGGATAGAAAAAGACAAAGGAGAGATTAGCAACACTTTAGCTCAAATATGTTTATGAATAAGGGGGTTAGTATATTACCTTTTGAAAGTCAGATCCAATTGTTTTAATAGGAACTTTAAAGTTCTTCAGTTTGCCATCAAAGTAATCTTTCAGTTGAGTTTCAAATTTCTTCAGAATATCATTATTTTGTTCTTTGAAAGTGCAGGTCATTTCGTTAGAGAGCGCTACAAATGGCTTTTCAATGTTTTTAGAATCCTCAAAAGACACAATGTACAGAAATTCGTTATCTGCTGCTGCTATTAATTTCCCAACAGGGCAATCAAAAACACTGACGCACACTACATGTGAAGAATCTTTGGAGTACTTTTTTAGAATATCTTTGAGGGACATTATTTACCTTACACCTACTTACACTTGATTTCAATAATTTGTGTAAGTACAAAATATAGAAGTCGGTTAATTAACTTAATTACAACATTTGTTTGTATGTAGATAATAAATCTATGGTTTGTATACACCACGTACACAATAATGGAGCACTCCAGTAAATCATACTTTATCATACGTTTATCTCATCACTCTCATTACAGATTCACAGACGAATGTATCAGGTACTGTACCTGTACTTATCTTATGTACATATTAATTAATTTCAATTGATTTGATTAGATTGATTTGAACAATCCGACCAGCTTTCGGACCACAGATCACTATACTTTTCGGACTTTCGATTTTTTTTTTTTTTTTTTTTTTTTTGTTGTTATGGCATCGCTATTACGCATATTGCCAGTGTTAAGTAAAACGATATTTCGTATTTATTTAAGCAGCGTAAAAGTTAGTATAATATAGTCATCAAGTATAATATGTAAGTATTAAGTATATAAGTTATCAAGTATGATATGTCAGTCAAGTGAGTTACAATCAAGTTATTCGAGTAAAGCGATGGCTACTTTACCAGAACATTTACAATGAAGTTTTGGAGGCAACCTGAAAGGTCGTGTTTTCGCACTGTTATTCTATTTCACTATACACGGGCACTGTTATAAACTTATATCAAACAAAATACCACCAACTTTATTCAATATAACTTAAAAATACACCAAGAAAATGCAATAAAATAAGAGCACCATACGCCTCTTTCAAGGTTCCCGCCAAAACTCCTGTATCACATTTGTAATCGACTTTCGATTTTATTACAATTTTAAAAATTACGTCAAAAAATCAAAATAATGTCAAGTCAAAATTCACTCAAATTTGACATTTTTTTTTTTTTTTTTTTATTATATGGCATCGCTACATTCAGCTCAATGCATCGCTATTACGCATATTACCAGTGTCAAGTAAAAGTGCGAATACGAAATATAAGCAGCGTAAAAATACACCAAGAAAATGAAATAAAATAAGAGCACCAAACGCCTCTTTCAAGGTTCCCGCCAAAAACTCAATTGACTTTTTACAAACAATCGCAAAACGTCACGTCGTCTAAGCTGGGTCCACGCAGCAACGACTTTAATCGAGTCGGCTCGCTGCTGACAATATCAAGATCGTATGGAGTTTTGGCGGGAACCTTGAAAGAGGCGTATGGTGCTTTTATTTTATTTCATTTTATTGGTGTATTTTTAAGTACTATTGAATAAAGTTGGTGGCATTTTGTTTGATATAGGTTTATTACAGTGCCCGTATATAGTGAAATAGAATAACAGTGCGTTGTAAATGTTCTGGTAAAGTAGCCATCGCTTTACTCGAATAACTTGATTGTAACTCACTTGACTGACATATTATACTTGATACTTACATAATATACTTGTCTTAATATTATACCAACTTTTACGCTGCTTAAATAAATGCGAAATATCGTTTTACTTGACACTGGCAATATGCGTAATAGCGATGCCAAAATAACAAAAAAAAAAAAAAGATCGTATGTCAAACGTTGTGCACGTTGGCAGCGTTTAGCAAGCAATCTATACTAATGTCTAATATATATTTAAAAAGCTGAAGACTCTGTTTGTTTGCTTGAACGCGCTAATCTCAGGAAGTACTTGTTCAATTTAAAAAAAAAAATTCAGTATAGCCCATTTGTCGAGGAAGGCTAGGCTAGATAGGCTTAGGCTATATAACATCACGCTAAGATGAATAGGAGAGGGTAGGTAACATTGCACCTGCGCGAAGCCAGGACGGGCCGCTAGTATAAATTAAACTGATTTCTCTCTTATCTTTTATCTGAAAATAATCTTTATAATAACAACATTTTAAGCGCGAAAAGAAATATCATATTTCTTTTTGCGATAGGTAGGTATATCCATTTTCGATAAAATTCGGTAAAATTGATGTCAGACTTTCAAATGACTATAAAATAAATATTTCGAAATTCGGGTATTTTTGCAATTGAAGTACCTATAAAAGATCAAATAAAAGTTGGGATAGATTGCTAATTGTTAATAACTATATTACAAAATGTACTGTGTAATCGGTTAACCAGTAACGATTTTGCGAGCTCAAAATTACCTACTCATCTCCTTTGAACAAAACCTAGTCATCAAAACATCCGGATGCATAGCTGCCACCCCTTAGGCCTAAGTTGTTTTGCATCCAATCCATTTATTACCTACTATCTACTATTTAACGGAACACCACAGTACTGAACACTATCATTTGACGGCAAATACACGGACACTTTCAAAAAGTGAGAATGGTAAGATAGAAAAACAAAAAATATATATATATATTAGGTAATAAAATTTATTACATCTTGAAATACACAACATAAAGTTATTTTACTTTAACAACAGCTTTTCCTACATTCTCACCTCGTAAAATACCAACGAGCGCCTCTACCATATTCTCAAAGCCGTGGTAAACTTTTTCGCGATAACTGATTTTATTTTCTTTTAACCAATTCAAATTAGTTTTTATTCCTTCTTCCCAGCAATGGGCCCAGCGATGAACAAGAAAGCCTTCAACCTTCAGCTCTTTAAACACAATCGCCGGTTGCAGGATTGTAACTGAAAGATAAATAAAATTCATATTGTTAGATACAAATCAGGCTTCATCAACAACAAACATAATTATTATGCATATTATTTTTTCTCTTCTTACCGGCTAATGGCCGAGTATTTAGTGTTAGACAGAGTACGTCAATCCCTGCTGTGCAGTGCTCATCAAGAAATAATGTACATCGGGCCTACGAAAGTGACAATCGGCTAGTTTCGGCTTTATAGAGCGTCATCTCTGCTACACACTGGCTACGTAAGCATCCGTACTCCGGTATTGGTCAAAAGTAGTCAAGTAGTCAAAACTTGATGAAAATGGTCGACAAACATTCAATAGGTAAGGTGCGACAGAGATAATGCTCTACATATCCGAAATAAGCCGACGTCTCTTCCTGAGGTCGATGTGCATCATTTCTTGTTGGATACTGTACCTACCTCTATAAGCACTCAAGATTCGATAGTGAATCTCTGTCGCCAATAAAAATATGTTACTAGGTACAGACAATAATTATTATTGTGTCATTGATGATGAAACTGTGTACCTATCAGCAAGTAGTACTTATTTAATAATAAACAGTTTAATTAACTAAACATAACAGATTCCTTGTCCCATGAGTCACATGTGATGTGAACGTTTGCTTTGTTTAAACTATTGTGTTTAGAATGGGTTAATTCACTTAATTATTCCAGAGTCCAATTTTTCCTTCTGATCGCCGAATAAAGAAGCTCAAACACATATAAGCTATCTCTGTTGTATGCACGTGTTTTTAGAGACTTTTGAGTTCTACTTAAATTTAAGTGACGTTTTAGTATTTGGCCGTTAGGCAAAATAAATATTTATTAGTTACCTTTGGGCAAAGAAACATCGTTGTACGAAGAAATTGAGCCACACACCGCCACTCGTCCGTATTTGTTCATGGAAGTCATAATGGTAGAGCTTATTTCACCTCCCACCTGAAATTTAATAAAACATTATTAGGCCATTAGTAAGATAACCACCTAACGATAATTTTTGAGGTCAAAACATTTTAACGGGATGGAACTCATTGAGAAAATATGATAAAAAAGAAGGAAAAATTGTCCCGCCATAATCTTAGCGCCACTGGGATCGCAAGCTAAATAAATAAAATGAAAAATACGCTTACACTCACAGCCCCACACTAGGTATAAACCTATGTCGTGGGGGCCGTGGTACACATGGTTGTACCAATGGACTAACCAATCCGCCTGCCAAGCATATCATATGTGACACACAACGCTGTTGTAGGCGGCCGTATTTGGTTAAGGCTTTATCCAGCTGTGGATGTCTTTCGGCTGGAGTGATGATGACGATGAAAACGAAAAATAAATTACGGGCGACATACTTGGCATGCAGATTGGCGTGTTTGCATACTTTGCATTAATGAATACATTTCTTCAGACTTCCATTTTGGGGAACAAAAATATTTCATTGCAGACGCCTACGACTTCAAGTTCCTCATATGGATTTCACAACCAATAATATATATTACAAGACAACAAGAACCTGAAGAAAATAATGAATCCACTTACATTATCAAAGTAACAATCAACTCCTTTCGGCGCACCTTCTTTCAGAGCAGCTCTAATGTTGACGGTTTTGTAATTGAAAGCATGATCGAAGCCCAGTTCTTTTTGTAAATATTCGCATTTATCGTCGGAACCAGCGAAACCGATGACGCGACATCCTGAAATAAGTTGTGGTTAAAGCCCCATTTAGGGTGAATGCAAATATACTTAACTTAAGTCGAAATTGTCAAACAAATTAAAATTAATAAAGAGGCTTCATCATCTCCAGATCAGCCAAACGAGGTCTACTGCTGGACTAAAGCCTCCCATACATAGAGCAACGCGGCCCACCGGTCGCGGCGGACCGGAGGGGAGTAGCCATAGCGTGTATTACCGATGCAAAAAAGTCTGTCATTTATTGCGGGGGGAAATGCGTGCGACACACACGCACACTACAAAAATGGTCTATTACTACGAAACTCACACCTTGATTTTAACAAAATACAGAAACAATTTCAAGCACACATTTAAACGTCTAGACGACAGATATAAGCCCATTTGGGCTTGTACTTTGACAGAGAGGAAAGCCTGCATATGGCTACTCCCCTCCGGTGTTGCTCTATGCTCCCATAAGAAGGATATGCCATAATCACCACGCTTGGTATGCGGATTGGACATCGCAGTGGAGGTAAACTTTACTGGTGGTAGAGTTGCAGTGTAGGAGCTCGAGGGTGTAGGCCACCACCGCATCACCAAATTTATCGGCCGCTAATTTTTAATATGCGTATAAGTAGCTAATATTTCTCGTATAAAAAAAAATTACCTACTAAAGAATCGGAAGGTTTCTTCTCACTTACCAAGTATTTTTCCAATTTGACCAACGTGCGAACCTACAGCGCCAGCGGCACCCGTTATGACTATAGTTTCGCCTGCTTTCGGTTGGCATATCTTTTTTAAACCAAAGTATGCCGTGTTTCTGCAAATAAAAAACATATGTGCCTTTTCAAAAGAACTTTAAAAGAATATTTAAATATTGCATATATTAACCTCCTTATTCATAAACGTACATTAGATACATTTTAGCTATAGAATGCTTTGTCTTTGTCAGTTGCATTGTCAAATGTGCAGGATAGAAAAAGACAAAGGAGAGATTAGCAACACTTTAGCTAAAATACGTTTCGAATAAGGGGGTTATAGTTTAGTATTTGTATACTAAACTATAAATATATGCACTATTTCAATATTCTTTTAAAAATTACCGTAAAAACGAAAATCATCATAAGTAACTGGTGGTAGAGCTCGCGGGCGTAGGCACCACCGCATTACCTAATATACTTGCCGCTAAATGGTAGTGTTCAGCACTATCGTGTTCCGGTCAGGTGGTAATGTACGGCCATGTAATTTCCGGCACCTCAGAGCGTACCTCAGAGTTTGGCAATGTGCCCGGAGATGGCAACAGGTTCGCCACCTGTTACATGCGAGTCGTGGGTGTTTGCATGTATGCTTGAATGCATGCATTTACCTCTGCCTAACCCTTCGGGGATTATAGGCATGAAGTTACGTACGTTCTTCCTCTTCCGCTTCCTCATCCGCATCCTCTTCCTCATTAAAAATCCTCTTCCTCATCCGCATCCTCTAAATTTTCGCGTCACAATTCCTCTTCCTCCTCCTCTTCCTCATAATCACTTCCTCAACAACCCTAATGTCTAACATAGCGTACCTATTTAAAATCGCGGCATATCTATTCCAGTGGGCATCTATCCTGGACTTACCCTATGACACAATGTCTGCTCCATAGAATTTGTAGACAGGTAGACAGATACTATTTTAAACAACTGCCTCAGAAGGAAGGTTATGTTTTTGAGTGTATAAATGATGAATGATAAAATTCTTAGAATTTTTTTATGCACGTATGCGTTATTTTATTTATCAACCGTTAACAATAATTATGCAAGTGCAAGCTAATTCGTTAGTGTGCAAATTCAAAATTATCATACCCAGGCATACCAAGAATTCCTAGTGCGATGGACACGGGGTGCGGACTAAGGTCTGGTAGCAAGGTGACAGGCAAGAATGCTCCGCTCGCTTTTGCTTCTGGATTGAAAACTGTATGTGTTCGCCATCCAGACGATGCTGCAACGTAACTGCCCATAGGGAATTTATTGTTTCGACTCGATATCACTCTAAAAACAAAGATAGTTTTGTGATAACGCGGCGAAAATCATGTCATTTTAGATAAGAAAGTCTAAACTCAGTTTTAATTAATTAAGGATACCTATAAGGGTACCCAAAAGTACCAATCTAAAAAAACGGTTCTTTATGATCTTTAAAGGCTTGGGCAAACCAAACGCAGGGCCGTAGCAGCGCTGTTTGAATGCGGGCCCGCCCAAGTTGTAATACAAGAAACTCTTTGAACTGCGTCACACTAAAGGAGATGTTGCGAGCTCGGCTCTAGTTCGTACACGTCCTCAAAAAATGGGTAAATTAAAAAAGAATCCGAAAAAAATACAATTAATTTATTCAAGAATATATTTTAAAGTTACTACCACATTTAATTCAAACGATTTTATCATTTTCAACCACATTCAACATGGCGGCGATACAGCCGACGCTTCTTAAAATTGGAAATCGATTAGTTTAAGTTCTTAGTATTAACACATGAAATCGATTTCGATAGTATTTAGAAAATATTACTTTTTCTCCAAGTACTATATAATAAAAAAACAATTTAAAAAATGAAAATGTCAAAATGACATCGCCCGCCATATTCGCCATGTTGGTTTGAGTTGCAACTCTTACTGCAAATAATATTTTGTAACTGCAAACAAAGCTAAATAAGTGCAAATATGCAGTAAAAAACGTTTTTAAATTGATTTTGCCTGTTAATTATATTGTGTACAATACATGGCCGGAGGTCCATACATTTTTGCAACATCTCCATTGAACGCGGGTCCGCGCTTAAACTGCACCGCGCCGCGCCGCGCTGCAACTGCCGGACGACAAACCAGGCGACGCGGGAGCGGGGCAGGCGCAGCGCAGGGCAGTTTAAGCGTGGGCCGATGCTGTTGTATTACTATGGCGGTCATTTTGTCACGACACACCGAAGGCAGTGCAGCGCAGCGCATCGAGAGCGGTTGGCGACTGTTGTATTTTTTTACAACGAAGTGATGAATATCAGTGAAAAGATAATCGAATTAGTGCGTAAAAATAAATGTTTGTAAGATTTCCGATTTCAAGCTGTCTTTCGCAATCTTCAAAAGAACTTTTGGGAATTTTTTCACATATTTTCAAAATATATAAAAAAAAATATTTTCATGACTCTCTGCAGAGACAATGAAATTCCTCATATTCTTTTTTCTTGTTTTGATATCATAAACCCAAATTCTTTTTTTTTGCCTAAGAGCCAAAAACACCATGAATTTTTAATGTCGTCTAACATCTTGCAGCCTTCTGCCTGCCGCACACGTCAAACTGAACGCGGTTTAAACGCGGTCACGCGTTGTAACCGCTTGAAAACTGCTGCTGCGTTCAGTGTGCCGACTCCCGCGCTGCTACTGACCTGCCCTGCAACTGTCCTGCGTTTGGTTTGCCGATGCCTTTACTATGTAATATTAATGTATATGTCTCTCGTCAGCACGGGGTCCAATTTGAACCTTGGACCATTGTTGGGCTTGCGTAGGAACATGGGTTCAACACGTAGAGGCCTTATCGAGAATTTTATCTATTTTCCAATAGGTTCCATTCGTCGGAACCTCCCTCTGACTGCATCTTATTGATTATGATTAATGTCTGCTAATAATATGTATGTCGTGAATTTCTGGTAACGACATTGCTGCACGTTAGCGCGATACGTAGCGCGTAGCGCAAAGCTATGTATCTTGTAATCTTGTAGCGCAAAGCTATGTAGCTTGTAGCGCAAAGTGCGTAGGGGAAGGCTACGTGGTTCTGTTATCGCTGGCTACGTACCCTGCAGTGCTAAGAGCGTAGCGCACATCTGCGTAGCGCCAAGGGCGTAGCGCGTAGCGGCATGTGCATAGCGCAACATGCAGTGAACATTCTTCTAAGTAAAGAATCCATAGGGACCGGTCCCATATCCACGGCGCGGCGTCGGTCATGCCGTGGCGCGGCACCGTTTATGGTGGCACGGAAGCACCGCACCTCGTTAGTAGCCGCAACCATGATTAAATTTTTATCTTGATATGGACCGCGAAAGACGTATTAGTTGCTCCTGTTACTAAGACGACGAATGAAGAAATAACAGAATCGCTGTACATATCGAGATAAAAACTGAATCCTGGTTGCGGTAACTAACGAGGTGCGGTGCATCCCTATCACCGTACACGGTGCTGCGCCGTGGACATGGGACTGCTCCCATACTATGTATGTTTATTTAGTGACTTAGTAATGTATAAGTAAAAATAAACTAACTTAGCAACCTGTCCACCAATCATGTCTACTGGCAGCTTGTATCCAATCATGTATGCCCGCATGTAAGGATCTACGCTAAGATATTCGGCCTCAGTCATTATTTCTGAAAATAAATTCACTAATCTTAAACTTTATTACTTAAATGATTGTAAAATTAAATAGACCCTAGTCATTTAAAACTTGGTGGTGGTAGAGCTCCAGTGACGGAGCTCGCGGGCGTAGGCACCACCGCATTACCTAATATACTTGCCGCTAAATGGTAGTGTTCAGCACTATCGTGTTCCGGTCAGGTGGTAATGTACAGCCTTGTAATTTCCGGCACAGAGGCATAACACCTTAGGCCTTAGGAGTGGTAAAGCATCTGCATTTTGACTTGGGTCTTTGTGTTAGTGTCTATAAGCTGCAGTCATCACTTAACGACAATGTGAACTGCATGCTTGTTTGCCACTTCCATGTCAAACAGACAGACAGACACACGCACGAGAGATCATATACTAATTTTATTTTCGTACTTATTAACGAGTTGATAAGTTAAAAATATTGAAGAAAAAAAAACTACTTCAATTACATTCAAGTCACCTGTGGATTTTTTTCTCCTTCCAATTTCATAATTAGCTAGAAGCTTGTAAAATTATGAAATTGACAAACATTCTAACGGAACTTCAATGAAGGCTTTTTAAAACACTAAATACAACCCTACAAAAAAAGAGCTATCATTTTTATCATGATGTAATTAATGTAATAGTCAACATGATATTAGTTAAAAAATAAACATTTTTTTTTTTATATAAAATTATAGTATATCTAATAAATATATAATAAAGAATGTTTTTTTTTCTTACCTCCATCTTTGAGGTCCGGCAGCTCTTCTTCGATCAATTGAAAGTCAGACTTCTTTGGTTCTCCTTGAAAATATTTCGTAAGAACGTACTTTTGGGCGCGTACCTTACTAGCAGCTCCGGAATAAAGACGTTTCGATGTAAACATTAGCAAACTCAACTTAGCCATTTCACTTAGATATTATTTATTAACCTAAAAGTAAAAAAAAAATGTTAACGTAAAACCAATTAAGTATATGCAATTGAATTGAAAAAAGTCTTTCTTTTTCGAAGTGGGTACTTAAATGTTGTTTTTATGATATTATACGAGAAGAACTAGTTAAAGGCGTTTCGTAAAAGATACTAAAAATATTGTCCCTCGCTCGATAGGTACTATAGCTAGTTAAAACTCTCACTATTTCGTTTTATACGATAATTTTATTACATAGGCTAAAGCTATATTTTATTCTTAAGTTTGTTCAAGCTTTGGCTGCTTTCATTTTACCTATTTAAACCCAATTTAAAGAAAAAAAAAATAAAATTGAATGTTTACAGAAAAGCGTAACTACAAAGAGATAACTGAGCCGTTCTAGGCCTAAAGATAATCTTACTATAGTGATAAGGCGCAATACGGACTTCAACCTCGAGTAAAGATAGCGCTAATTATGCTTAGTTCTAAATGGGACGATTGAGTTTTATATTGTACATAGAAATGGCTTGTTTTATATAGATTTTCTTATTTCTGTTAGGTACTTAGTCGATTTGTATCCCTCCCTACATCGATTAAAATATTTTTAGGTAAATTGAAAAGTATGTTATTGTTCATTGTCTATGGTAAATAGATGTATATGTACAAACTAACATTAAATTACTTAAGATACATTTTATTATAACAAACACTGCCGTATTGCCTGCCCTTACGCTGACGGCTGACACGTGGCTGACGTATCTATACACTAGCACTAGTCTATGGCTGACAATCAGCTGACATTCACACAGAACTCAGAGATATTGCATAAATTACTTATGTACTACATGACTCAGAGAACACTTGTGTGAACACTGTGCACTTGTGCTTGTGCCAGCTGAGTTGTCCAACTGCTGACGTTACGTCGCGACGTGAAGCACAGACTAGACCCAAGCAACAAGTTCTATAATAATTATTCTACATGAGCTATATTTAGGCAAACCAAAGATAATAATTATTATTATCTTTGGCTAAGCTATCAAGCACGGTGGCGGGCTTATTGACACTCACCGTCACCACGTCATATTAATCAAAGAGTATAAAAGTCCTACAAATCCTAACCTTTAACCTATCCTATCCTATTATTATTATTATATAATTATGTATACGAGTATTTATGTATTTATATGTACAAAGTTATTGAGTATGGATGGATGGATTGAGAGATTTTTGTTACTCTTTCACGAGAAAACTGGTGGACGGATTTAGAGGAAACTTTACAATAATATAGGTTATATATTGGAATAACATACAAATTGCAGTGATTAAAGGTACACGCGCACGAACTCGCGGGCAAAAGCTAGTACTTGATATAAATTACCAAACATCGAGCGTGGCCTTTGGGTGGCACTGAAAATTATTTGAATTCGTTATAGCTCTTACATAGCGACATGGGAATCGAATCAGGGACCACAACCAGTAGTCAGTAGTTGCCTGCTACGGGTGCAAACATGACTACCGGGCATGCGCTCAAAAGCTTATAAATATTAAATATACACAACTGCATAAGAGAGAGCACACAGCCCACAGCCCTGTGGCAGTATAATACTATTCTTTGCCTTTGGCCCACAGGGCTGTGGGCCCAATTCTCAACTTAGAACTTTGCGAAGTGAAGAAGACCCAATATGCGATTAGGGGCGGTGCAACTTTCGCTCCAGTCATCGGTTTCTATGTTTGTGGTAATCGGTAATATACTAGTTTACTGGTGGTAGAGCTCCAGTGTCGGAGCTCGCAGACGTAGGCACCACCGCATTACCTAATATACTTGCCGCTAAATGGTAGTGTTCAGCACTATCGTGTTCCTGTCAAGTGGTAATGTATGGCCCTGTAATTTCCGGCACAGAGGCATAACACCTTAGGCCTATGGAGTGGAGTGGTACATACATACTTGTAGGTCAATGGTGAAAATTTTCATTTTCAACAATAGGTAATTATGAAAACTTAATACTACATACTCATCTCCTTTTTTACCTGTTATCTTTTTATTTATCCATCTGACCACACACAAAGTTAATAGGCCAACGGTCGGATTTCAGCAGTACTCAGTACAGTAGAAAGATACCTAATAAAACTAATAGTGTGTTCTTCAAATCTTTCATTGCAGATTTTTTCTAACTTAACACCCATATTCTAAGACGTTACTCGAAACATTCCTTGACTCACACTCAGCTTAAGATACTATATGAGGACGCCTCGAAATTCATATTCTAAGTTGTATTTTGACAGTAACTCATGTCTACGGATTATCATATAGATAATTCACAAAGTCTTGAGAATCTATTTTTATAGAAAAATATGGTATTTAATTATATTTCCAGACAGTTTCGAAACGAAATACTGTGAAATGTAAATACCCCTCGAAACTTCAAGGTAGGTCGTGAGGTACCTTGGAGTTTGACATTTGCTTTCTTACCTCAAACGCAGGAGAATGTTGAGTTGACGTAATAAGTTACAACTAAGAATACCAATTCCCTTGAGAAAGGTTGAGTTAAGGTCGAGGTTACGACTTAGAATATGGGTGTAAAGCTCCAAATCTTCCGAATGTAGTTACATATAAGAGCTAAAGCCGGGTCTCCTCCTATCTCGTATCCCAAACAGAACAGATTAAAAATCTGTTTCATGCAATGTTGGTAGGTACGTGGTAGAGGTACGCTAGAGATATATTTTTATTTGTTTAATCTGTAGTTCAATATGGATGGCTGGCTTGGATTTATTGTTGTTACACTAAAACTGTTTTTTATAATTACGAATAATCTTTTTTGAAATTAATAAGAGTTTATAAGCACATTATGTTACTATCTTAATTTAGACCAAACTTATTTCAACATTTTATAAAATGATATGGCCAGAAAGTGATTACTATCAAAGAATAGAGTTCCCTTGCGTGTATTTATCTCTAACCAAAATTGTCTGCTGAAAACAAATCGAGTTCCCTACAAGATAATGGATTCCGAACAAGAATTCAACTGTATTTTCTGCGAAGAGGTGTTCGATGACAAGGAAGCGTTTCAAATACATTTTAGGTAAACATTGTGTGGTGCTCAAAATAGTCCTATTGGACGGTCTGAAACTCATTCGCTTGTATTATTGTTTATAGAAAACATGGTGACCCGCAGTTTAAGAGTAAAGTGACCGAAGTGCCAGTGCAAACTAAAAGACATGTGGATGTAGATGAGGTGGTCAGTTGCGACGTTTGTGACAAAACCTTCCCAACGATATCGAAGGCGATCACCCACAAACACAAGGTGCACCGAGATCACGACTCCAAACACTTTTGCCCGTGGTGCGGCAAATTGTTCACAATGAAGGTAGATTTTATTTAACATCACATAATTCACAATTTAGTGCTGTTTATTTGTTTTAATACTTTCAATTAACAAGTAACCCGGCGATCTTCATACCGCCGTGCCGGTATAATGATTTGTCAGCTGTTGTGGAGGACTGATATCAAACACTGTCACATTTTTTGTCTGCCATAGACTTTTAATTTTAACGCCATTACTACTTAACCACCTTGAAGGATAGGGTACTTTACATCATTTATAGTTGCAATATTATGTCGAGATGAGACCATCTCAAAACCCCGAACCCACTTTCTGCACCACTGCTCCAGCCAAGCATTAGTAGACTGAAGCGAGCCTGCACCTATCTGCTTATAGTTAAATGAGACTGATCGCAGAATAAAGAGGGAAAAAAAAAAAATATGTTAGTACCTTAATCTTTCAAGGATTGTAAGGCCACCGGCGCCCAGACACAATTGAATTTCAATTGTCATATTTTTCTCGTGTCTGGAGGGATTAATTACACCCGTGCAAAGCCAATGTAAGCGGCTTGTATATTCTATAATCATACTTATTTTATTTACAGCATCTCTACAATAAACACATGCAAACAAATCATAGTTCATTAATTGTAGATGAGAGCGACGAAGTGGAATTCCATTGTGATAGTTGTAATGTTGATTTCTATGTGCCATCAGCAATGGTACATCATAATAGATTCTTTCATCGTCAAGACAGTGAAATTATTGGAATTGGATATTCAAAGAAGGTCAAGATTTTTAAACAGGTGGGTGGGCCTTTTTCTTAGCTATAAAATTTCTTTTTTTACATGTCAGAGTTTACATTGCATTACTTCATATATCTGTTGCCAAACTGTTCATCACTATTATACTGTTGTATCTTAAAAGGCCGTCGCTACATTTGGCTAGAATCATTCAGTTATTGAAAAGGACTTAAAAAGGTGAAGTTTTCGGGTTATGGAGTGTTCAGTGGACTCTTCAGGTCTCTGACATTATAATCATTACTGTGTCGTACATTGACATCTCTAGCTTTTTAATTTATAGACATACCACCTTATTCATAAACATACATTAGATACATTTTAGCTATAGAATGGTTTGTCTTTGTCAGTTGCATTGTCAAATGTGCAGGATAGAAAAAGACAGGAGAGATTAGCAACACTTTAGCTAAAATATGTTTATGAATAAGGGGGTTACTAGACTAATATTGTCTTATCATCAATGTGACTGTATACATTATTGTATGCCATTATCATAACTTAAACAAAAACTGTCTTTCTTTCATAATGGGTCCTGAGGTGTGAAAAGGCTTGCCACTTATTACATGGGACAAAAATATAAATTGTGAATTTTGGGTGATCGCATGTATGCTTGAATCCATGCATTTACCTTTGCCTACCAATACAAATGTGAAGTTAAGTTTTAAAAACAGACTACAAAGTATGTATGTGTATATCTTCACACCAAGTCCCTTATGGGGTATGCAGAGAGAGTAGATGTCATATGGTCATACTTTTATGCTGTTAATCTTCATCATGAACTATTGTATATTTTCAGGAGCTGATACAGATTTCATACTGCTCTTTTTGTGGAGAAGAATATAACAACAAAGTTAATCTTTTTGTATGTATTTTTTAAATATTGTACTTAAAAAGTTATTTTTTATGTCAAAAGGCTAATAAACAAGCAGATGGGACCATGTGATGGAAAGTTGTCACCATCGCCTATGAACATTTGCAACATCAGGAGAAATGACAATGAGATTTCAGCCCTAGAAGACTCATTTGCTGCCAGTTTTAAAGAACCCCATAATGTTTCACTTATAGAACACCTTCGAGGGCAGTTTGTTCCACAATTTGCATGTTCTGGGTAGAAACAGGTGTAAAAAGCTTTAGTTATTAGAATGACAAGTTCCATGTTGCGCCCGCGCCTTGTACTGTATCATAACTAGAACATTGGATATTAATAATAGAATCATGGAAAAATACTCAAAAAATAATTTGATTTTTTTGTTGGGAATATTTATTTCATGTCATTTTTGTATGACAACAATATTTCTATTAAGACATTCTTGTTTTTTTAATATACTTACGACAGTTAATTGAAGGTTTATTAAACGATTTGAATAGCTGAGAATGATTTAGTATTTTATACTTCTTCTCTCAATATAGCGTACAAGGTACAGGCCGAAACTCCATATATTTTTGGAATATATCATCTCCTTTCCCAAAAACCAGAAAGACTATCTCCTGTGAAGGACATTTTCTGTCTTTTGTATTCTAATCAGACTTTCTGAAACATTATAATATTTTAAAGAAATAAAAATGTTATTATTTATTGTATCACTAGAATTCACTAGATTATTGCCATCATAATATACTTCTTTTAAAATATTTACAGAAACACATGACAGATGAACATGAAGATGAAAATCAGAAGCCCGAAGATATCTTTCGGTGTCCACTTTGTGAGGCCATATTTTATCATTTAGATGCCTATGAATTACATCTTACTTTTCACTCTTCTGAGGACTTGTATAGTGAAAAGAATGAAATGTAATAATACATTTTAATGATTGATTTAATCATAGTTTTAATTTTTGATCATAAATATTAATATTATCAATACATTACAGGGTGGATGAAATAACTGAATTTTCTCTTGAGGCAGTGCCTCCACTTTTGGAGAAGTTACAAAAAGACTCTGAAATGAGTGACGGAATAGTAAGTGTCTAAAAAATTGTTTTGTCACAAACAATGGACATTTTCAAATGAAATATTCACAAAATAAAATATTTTTATACAGATAGGGTAGACAGTTCATAATAATTACAATAATTGTTAACGAAAAATCAATAATTTCAGGAGAATTTTCTGCACATGGTTATGGAAGAGTCTGCTGACAATGAAGTATCCGACAATATTCCGGATGCTTTAGTTGATAAAAGTAAAGTGAAGAAACATAAGAAACACAAGAAATCTAAAAAGGCCGCAATAACACTTGATGAATTTTTAAATATGAATAAAGACGTTTTTGGTGATGGCTTTGGCGATATTCAAGGCATTGAAGAAGTACCCACTCAAGTGGTATTAAAGAAAGGCAAGAGTAAAAGAGTCGCCCGTGACAATGAATTTAAAAAAGTGTCTACAGCTGAAATAGAAAAATTGAAAAAACAAGGTATTGTTGTAAAAAAGAAGTCTTGTAAAATTCCGTTGCTCAATAATAAGCTAGTTCCAGGTCAAATAGTTAAGGTTAAAAAATCAGCGGTGATCAAAACACCAGCACAAACAAATTCTAATGTAATTCGAACTTCAAATGAAGTTTTGACAAAATTAATAAACCAGGGTAATAGTCAAATTCAAATAAAAAAATGTGTGCCCAATAATAATGCCAATGAACAGTCTACGCATCAATCAGTTCCCTTAAAAGATGATCCAGAATTCAATAAATTATTACCAACTAAGGTTAGTGGTAGTGATTTAGATACAAAGAATTTATTAGAATCAGATGTCAACGAACCTGTTGAAGATGATGAAGTTGAAGGTAACAACGAAACACTAATAAAAAACGACATAGAGTCCCGTCACAATGAACCTTTAAATGATACTGAAATCGAGAGTAAAACCAATGCATCTGGAATCTCTAATATTTCAGAAATTGTAAATCAATTAGTTTCCGAAATAAATGGTCAAGTTAATACTGAAACTTCCCAACCGGAAAACACTGAAATTAAACCAGAACGCAGTATAAATCCTTTACGTAACATAAAAATTGTAAAAACAACTCCTAGAAACGAGGTTCAAAATAAACTAGCCCTTTCTACTGAACAACCTGAAAATGATATTAGCTCTAAAGAAGATACATCATTTGAGCAGAACGAAATGGAAATACCTGACCAAAATGTCATAACAAAAGAATCGCCGAAAAAACCAATACCCGCATTGCAACATTTAAGTCATCTTACAATTAAATCTGTGAATGTAGTTAATAAAGATGTAGATGTAAACGATTATGAACCACAAAAAATCGAAAGGAGTACGCCAGTGACCTACAGTGAAATTTCAAAAGGCAATAGCTCAAAACCTGAAGATCAAAAATCACATCAAAGTAAATCTTTGGAAGCATTGAAGAATCTAAGTAAACATATTACTATTGTTCCTCCCAAACAATCGACAATGCTCTCTAATATTTGTACAAAGTCCGAAAATGAAAGTGAAGACGATGAAAACAATTTTGATGAGTTCGATGAAACTATGAGCACTGCACTTAGTGCTAATAAAGACAATATTCCGAAACCAGTCCAAATAACTGAAATGAAATCTCTAAAAATGATACAACATATAAAACAAGAACCAAAAACAGCTCCAAAATTAATTCGTTCGGAAGAAACCAAAGAATCTTACCAGGAGAATGAAACACAAAAAGATGTTAATAAGGCTAGTGAAATTTTAAAAAGACTATCAAATGTTACCGCTGTTCCAGTTGCAAAAAAACTAAGTCAGCCTATTGTTACTAAAATGATTGCACAACCAATAAGTTCTATGTCACAAAGAGAAAATATAATTAAATGCCAGAAAATAGACCAAGATGTTGAAATATTAAATATAGATGATTCTGACAGTGACGATATAGATCGAAATATTAATGACAAAAAACAAATTACACCTCCACCTAAAACAAACATTGATAAAAATATCCCGTCACTTGACACATTTAAACAACTCCATAAAAATATAACTATCAAGTCAGTTAATCAACAAAACATTTCTAAAAACGAACCTTTGAATAAAAAAACAGCAGTTGATCGACTAACTGATAATCTTGACACTGAAAACAAGCAAACTTCTACAAACCAAAATATGATCAATCTTCAATCTCGTTTTAAATCGTTAGGTAGTCATATCACTGTAAAATCAAATAAACCTGCCCCAAATTTGGTAAAATTTCGAGATATGAACAGTGAAAACGGTAATGATGATTTTGCTGATAACGCTGGTGATTCCGATTCAGACGTTAGTGTTGGTAAAGTTAAAATAACTGAGTTAAATACTGATAATATGAGTGATGATGAAGAATTTTCCAACAAACATGATGAAAAGGAATTCGAAAAAAATGCAATAGTGCAATCACCGGATGGTTCTGACAGTGATGATAGTTTTAATGGTAAAAATGAGGATGAAGTTGTGCAGCAGCACAGTGATTCTGATAGTGAAACCCATTTAATCAGTCCTAATAAAGAAGGCCAGAGTTCTTCTTCAATGAAACAACCATCTTATTTAAGCAAATTGAAAAATGTTAGTAACGAATTAACTATAAAATCTGTCGCTGAAAAGACACCAATTAATGAAAACAACTCTTCAAACTCGTCCTTTGAAATCCCTGTAAATAAATTGAACAGTGCATTAAGTATTAAACCATTGAAACGAAATACAAACCATGGAAACACTCCTAACATGGAAAGTTGTAACAAAGAAAGAAGTCAACTTTCGTCAAATCAAAAAGTTTCATCAACATCAAATCAAGTAAACACAACTAAAACAGTACAAACTTTTCAATCGAATACTGTTATAGAAGAAATCACTACCACAGTCACAAAAACTATTCGAACAATCAATCAAGTTAGACAAGTTGTCCAAAGCTCTAATCAGACAAATAAACCTGGAATTAGACCTCAAAAGATAATGAATCCCGGTCAACAAAATTCAAAATATCAGGGCGTAACTGTCAGGCACGCCAATCCACCAATAGGAGCTAAAATTGTTAGGAAACCAACACCAACTACACAAGTGAGTTTTCCTGCGCCTAGTACGCCAGTAAACCAGTCAAATAAATTGGTTCCCGTTAGACCAGGGTTGAACATAGCGAGACCTAGACCAACCAATCCTGTTAAATCAGTATCTTCTCCAGAATCCAGTCCCCAAAATGTAATGATTGGGAAAACACTTAAAATCTCACCTCATGCCATGAATAAAACTATGAAGAGGATATCGGAGGATGCCGCGGGTCACTTCAGTTGTTTTAAAAAACCAAAGGAATCCCTAATTCCAGGATCAGATATGTCATCACAGTTTAAAAACGACCAAGAATCGACTGTAAATTTCGCTTCTACATCACAGAGCAGGTCTGAATTTTGTAGTACAAGTAAAGTAGTGAAAGGTAAATCTGTGGTAACAGCAACGCAAGTTAAATCCCAAATGACTACAACTTCGCAACAGCATTTGAGCAAGCTCAACAATCTATCGGGATTAAAAATTGTCAAATCCAGTACTAAGCAAGCCGCTCATGTTGAAGAACGATCCGAAGTAAATACGTCTAATAAAGGAACATTAGATGCTTTAGAGAAATTGCAAAAACAAGGTTTACTCATTAAAAAGCCGAGAATAAATCCGACAGATATACAGACACCAGAAGATGACGATAACTTTTCGGATCAGGGAACTGACAATGAAGATGATACGTAAAAAGTGTTAATTAGTACAGTAGTATTTGAGACAATGTAAATAAACGAATAATAATAGATTATCCAGACAATATCAGATCAGAATGTTGATGTAGGTACTACTGTTTCGTGTCATTTTTCGACCAGGTGTCGGAAAATATTGACCATTATACATAGAATTTATGTATTTCTTTCTTACTTTTGTAAGAATTGTACTTGTAACTTTCTGATTTTGTAATCTAGTACATAGACGTTTAATATTTTAAGCATGGTTCTTTCTTATAACCACTCTGAATATTTTGTGATGGAGTGAGCTAACATGCCATGCTTTCCTCATGTTCGCACTTATCTGATAAATTGGCGTTCAAATGTGTTGAAGCGTTTTAGTGTGTGGGCATAATATAATGTATAGGATTCTAATGCTTAGAATTGTAGATATTATTTCTGTTGTACGAAGTCAGCTATAAAGATATAATGATTAGCTTCAAACTGATTATCGGATGCGTCCTCATAAACTAATACATTTTCTCTATAGTGTGCACATTTTCGCACGTAGGTCGAGAATGTGTCCTTAATCGAAAGTCAAGGAGCGATCTGGGGTGCGACCGCTTATTGAAATTGTTGTCAACACTAGTATTACTGTCAGTTTGTACCTCCATATGCATAGTGATAATCGAACTGATGTTCTGAAACAAGATGTAATGGAAGTGGCAAACAAGCATGCAGTTCACATTGATGTTAAGTGATGACTGCAGCCTATAGACAACCACACAATGACCAGAGATCAAAATGCAGATGCGCTGCCACTCCTGAGACATTAGGTGTTATGCCTCTGTGCCGGAAATTACAGGGCCGTACATTACCACCTGATCAGAACACGATAGTGATGAACACTACCATTTAGCGGCAAGTATATTAGGTAATGGGGCTGTTCAAAAAAAACTAAGATCTTACAACTGTCGCATGTCTGAAGGTCAGATGTATTTTACTATGGCAGATGATAGTGGCAAAATCCAGTTGTAGCCGAAATGCTTAAAAAGAAAAAAATGCTGTTTCTAAAGTTGTGCTAACTAGATTACAAAAGTTTTGTAAGATCTTAATTTTTCGGAACACGCGCTTGTGGGATGCCGTCTCAAAATGTTGAGACAGCATCCCACGAGTATAAGACTTCTGATATACCAAATAATATCGGAAGGTGATTTTTTACTGTCGATTTATATGTATCTTCACGCCAAGTCCCTTATGGGGTAGGCAGAGTGTAAAGGGCCAGATCGCGGTCCTATTTTGTCGAATTGTGTCGTGAAATTTAAGTCTTTTTCTTTAGTTTCCTATTTTGCTAATCACTAATAAATGGATCTAAACGACATGATGTTCTGTGAAAAAGAACGTTTATATCAGGTATTTCTACTGATGCAAATTTTCTACAACATAAAGGCAGCTCGCTAACCGCTAGCCATTGATATTATTCGGTTTTGGTAACTCGTCAGCTGGGTGAAGCGTTTAATGCAAGAATATTTTTATATTTTATAGAGTACTCACTGAGAGTATTTCACTGAGAACTCAACAATTTGAAAATATTATCAACAAATGTTTAATCTACTTATATCTAGATTAAAACTTTGATTGTCTTCTACAGTGTAATTGGTCATCTTATTGATGATACTATAATATTATGCCTGACATTATAGTATGAACATTTTTCTCATTATATTTGTGTGTGAAATACATAATTATTTAGTGTATTAAAGAGATATATATTCAAATACTGATAAAGTACAGAAGGGAATTTTAATATTGTGCCCAAATCACCAGTCTGATAAATAGATATAATTTGTTGTTATTTGATAATTGGAATAGGTATGTATGTAAGATGTGTATATAAATATTGTACTTTAATGTAACATTCGAAACACTGTATATACCAAATGAAAAAATACAATGGCTAAGTCCATTTAAGTTATGACAGGTTCTGATAAATGTAAAAAGATACATTTGTTCCTAAGTAATTATTAAATGTCTTGTAAATGCTTTGTTTTTGTTTAATATATGAATAACCCCATAAGGAAAGGTAACAATTAAAAAGATAGATTAATAAAGTATTGAAATGATTACTGTTTTAATAGTAACAGTTGTATTTACACAAGATAATAACATCACAATAATACTTCAAAGATCATGATATATGAAAATATAAATGTTTTAGTTTGATATTATAACGACGTTGATATTATACATATAATTTTTTCACCAATCTAACAATCAACGTTTCCTCATTCAGATTTTGTTTCCATTTTATTCTGCCTCCATTTTTGATCCTGCAATAATTTAACGTTGTCTTAGTTACATTTGTTAATCACAACACATTCTTATATTTTTGAATTTATGCAAAATCAAACAACATTTAACGACGCAACACAACTGCAAGCCATGACAAATATAAAACAACATAGAGCACACAAGACATTTAGATTCGATGCATCAAAATATTTGTTAAGTTAATGTAAAAAAGGAGATGTTGCGAGCTCGGCTCTGGTTCGTACATTACCTCAAAAAATGGGTAAATTAAAAAAAATCCGGAAAAAATACAATTAATTTATTCAAGAATATATTTTAGAGTTACAACCACATTTAATTCAAACGATTTTATCATTTTCAACCATGTTCAACATGCTGTCAAGTAGGCTGTAGCCTACGCTTGGGATAGTACCTACGTAGATAAAACAAAACTAATGCTATCTGTATCTTACTAGTGCATCACATATTAACAAAAAAACGATGAATCGAATCGATTAATTTACAGAAGTTCCGATGAATTTCTTTAAATTGGAAATCGATTAGTGGAATTTGACAAAATGACATCGCCCGCCATATTCGCCATGTTGGTTTTGAGTTGCAATTCTAACAATAAATTATGTTTTGTAACTGCAAACAAAGCTAAATAAGTGAATATATGCAGTAAAACGCATTTTTATATTGATTTTGCCTGTTAATGATATTGTGTACAATACATGGCCGGAGTTCTATACATTTTGCAACATCTCCTTTGTTACAGTAAGGCTGGGTTGCACCAAGATTGTTGAGCTGTTAAAGTTATAACATTTCGCATCCTTCTCTAACTTAAAGAAATCTGTTGAAGTTAGAGAGGAGTTACAATAACTTTTACAAATAACGTGGTGCAACCGATACAAGTTGTTTTAAACTCCAACCCTGTGACATAACATTCATAGGTAACTGTGAAGATGATAATTGAAAAATAAGTAAGTAGAACAAAAAGCAGTTTTTTAAAGTAATATTATTTAAAATACATGTGTATGTTATGTTAGTTGATGATGATGCAGAATAAAATCTATCTATATGTACATAAAGTACGTAAAATACGTTGGCGTAAGATACTAAAGAATATTATATTTATCAACTCAGTAATACTGCAGTAGGTACCCTAATTGCTTTTTTATGTCATGAAGTGGCAAACAAGCATGCATACAGTTAACATTCATGGTAAGTAATACTGTAGCCTATAAATATTTACATGTAACCAAAAATTTCAATGTAGATGCGTTACCACTCCTCTGTGCCGGAAATTACAAGGCAGTACACCACCACCATCTACGTTACCACCTGCTGGAAAACGAGGTGGTAAACACTACCATTTAGAGGCAAGTAGATCAGGTAATGCGGTGATGCCTGGGCCGATACCGCGATCCTTCTCTACTAACGAATGCTCAACAGGGCTAGTAAAACTAAACACAAATTTTGGAGAAAAAAAAGTTTTGAGAAAAGTTATAAATATTGCATTATTATTTTTGTTGCATTTCTAGAACGACTTTTGATTTTAAGACAGTGCTATCGGTCGGTTTTGAAACATCTCTACAAAAACCGTTAAATAAGCTATAAAGGTTATTAAAGACAGCAGCTAATGCCGTTTATCTAAGGTTTCATATTAATTTTTACTCCATTAGTATAATAGTGTTAGTCGGGTTTATTAAAACGTGACTTGTGCATTATTTTAATAAAAAACATACGCTGTTTCAGTGATGATTGATGTGCTGTTTCACAACTAAATGAGGAAAGACACCTCGAAAAATTGTGATACTTACCACCATTACATCTTCAATAACTTACTGTGAGTGCAATATTGCCTTATCACTAGTAATAACATAATACTGAATCTCAATTATAAATATTCAACAAGATGTAACTTAAAAGTGCAGATGTGTAACATAAAATAAGAGAACCAAGCACCAGAACAGGACTTTCGTTATGTTAGGTACCCACACCTAGTCAGCACATACATAAAACGCATATTATTGTATATTTTTTTACTGAAATGAGCTGGCTTTCTACTGCTTAAAATTGTATCACAAGTGCTTACAAACTCCATTTAGCAATCACACCACATTTACAAACTTCATTAAAGCGTGAAAATAAACCATTGAATTTATTGAATAGGAAATGAAAATGTCTATGTATCCATTATTTTACTAGAAGCTAATCACTTATATCTATCAATAACCATAACATTTAACATGTCTATTAGACAAAAAAAAATTAACTGATTATTTTGCAAGAAACAAACAAAATATGTATCAATCAATACCTCAAATTAAAATAAGGTTATAAAAATACTTGTAAAGCTGCAGTTTTACGTTTATTTTCGTTTATTTCCGAGGAAGGGATTTTGGAAAACGATGAGTTTTATGAATAATTTAGAATACAGCTTGAGCTCAAGTATTTTTAATACGGTTACGGTACGGTTTAATTAAATAAGGTTTTTGAGTAGTTTTCTGTTTTAAATGCCATTTACTGGCCAACCACAACTTTACAACTGCCGTAACCTTCTAGATCTTCCAAGTTACTTCTGCAAGACTACTTCATTTCCAATTCAGTCCCTTCACACACACAGATATACACGGTGACAGACAAGTATAGGTTTACAAAAATAATAAGCAAAAAGGTTTGAAAATGTTTCTACATAACTCTTGTTTGTACAGTATTTTACTGGTGGTAGAGTTCCAATTGTATGAGCTCGAGGGCGTAATGTAAAATTTTTGGATATTACTCGTTTTATTTTTAAAAAGTAATTATTGTCATTTTACTAATTAGGTAAAATACTTTCGACATCAGTTAAAAGTTTTTTGTCAGCTGTAATAGTTACAGAATAATCTCCTGTGCACACTTAACGATTACACCCTATATAGACACACATCGTTAATCTTTTTTAAACTTGTTCCTGAAACGTTGTTTACCAGTGAATAAATAAATAACTTTAAATTATAATTGCCCGATGTTTGCCAAAGTATACGTTAAATAGTTGACGATATGACCACGATATTGCTCAAAATCGTCACAATTTCAAAAAAAAAAAATTTTAGATCATATTTTCGAGCTCCTGCCTAACCCTGTATACATACATCATTTTTGATGTGATTGGCCACTAGCTGTTAATTTGAGCAGTGAATGTGTTGAATTGTGGCACGTACCAGTACTGCGATCTCATTGGACAGTCGGTACGCGATAGCACGCAATTTGTAGCGCAGTTTCAAGCCTCCCTGCGTTTTCTTGCGCAACGTCTGCAGTATCGTATACATGTTGCAACAGTGCAATGTAAGGAACAAAGCCGCTAGGTAAGTCACCTGTCGAAAATCGCAAAAAAATTATAAAAAATTAAAAAAAGAAAAATTAAAAAAGCAGTGAGCAACTAAAACAGATTTATTAATTCAGTACACCGACATATCCATTATGGTCCTGACATACAAAATGACGCAATAAGTACCAATTACACCCTTAATGCATACCAATTTATTACCATTACAAAAAGTTTGGGCATGGCAAAGCTAGGCCAGAGATTTATCAAATGTTCGATTTTGTCCATACTTAAATTATTATAATTTCAATGAATGTTCATCAGAAGTGTTTCCCATTTGTCTCCGTGACCGTTTGCCATCCCTGACATAATTATTGTTTTATCTCTCTGATTAAATTATCCCCAACCCCCATTATTTGTACAAACACGCACTCCGTGTGCCTTTGCAATTACGTATAAAATTATTACAAATATTACAACACCTTGTATACATGCAAAATAATAATTCAGTATTTACAAAGCATCACCTTTCCAGGAAAAGGGTTTAATTGTGCTCGCAATTTAATTAAATTATGACAAGTCACGTAAATTAATCAGGACTACTAACAAATTACGTACACAATATTACTGACAGACCGACGGCTTTTACAGTAACTTCTTCATACACTTAACAATATGAGAAAAAGTGATCATATTTCTTCTTTTTCAATAAATATATTTTCAGTAACTTACTTTTCTTAAAAAAATCCCAACGAGTCCAAATCTTAACACTTTTCAACAAATACAATAAATTGCTTAGGAACTTAAGTTTAACAATAAATTAAATACTCATCGAACGGTAAATTCAAAATTCTCATAATTATCATGACACACAAGCAAGTAACCATGTTCTTATATTTATATTCAAGAATTGCCAAGCAAAGCTATAATAGTAGTTCAATCACAATTAAATCGGTTCGCTGTCCTGGTCCAACACAGAGCGAGAGCAGTTGTTAAAACAAGATAGCGAATCAATTACGATTCATCAAACATTATATTACTAGAATTAGGCCCATTAGGAAACGTGACCACTTTCCCCGAGATACACCCCAAATAAATATTATCTTAATACATTCTTACTGCAACCTATTTCGAAGTATAGGTTGTTAATTTGGTTAAATGTAGGTACCTGTACAATTATACATAACGACGAAAAAACACATGGGTAAGTATTCATTAAAGAATTCATTATTATGGATGCCGCTAATTAGGAGGGATCTTACAATATATACATGATATTATTATACTTGTAGCACTTAAGTAATTTTCATTATGCATACTCCGATATATTATTATATAAATCGTTACAGACAGTTAATTATGTGGATAATAAATTATGTAAATGTAAAATTACATGTTATTATTTTATTAATATTTAAAGTCTTTAGTGATAGTTCTTTGAATTTTTTAAGTTTTGTTATATATTTATGGATTTTCTTACTAAATTCTACGATTCATCTCTCATGAACTATAGTTTATGAAACTGTAATTAGGGGCCAATTTATTTCCAAGCCTATAAGCTATATGGTTCATTGTCTAGGTTCTGAATCGATATATGTTTTTAATGAATATCTCATCCACTACTAATTTTTCTGAATGGCCAAGGAGCCTGGGAGCTGGGAGCACCACACTTACGTCATAGTATAAAAACTAAAACTTTCTGTGCGCAGTGTTCCCAAACTGGGTAGCTATTATTAACTACTATGAAGTTTAGATCATCGTGGTTTTGACAACTTCGAAGCAGCAACGGTGTGTAAAATTATTTTCGAATAATCAAAGTACACAACGTGTTTATTAATTTTCTTTTCAACATAGAAGTAGTAGAAATGAGGTCATCCACCACCGGGAGTGCAAATTTCAGAGGTGCTAATAGGTCCGGACTAAGTAACCGTGTTATAAGAATTACCCAAATAACTTACGTGGTTTTTTTGTACTTTTTTGAAACAGTTTTTTTTTCAGTCATTAAAAAATTACAACTGGCAATATTTATTTATTCGAAACATCGTCGCCGTTCCGTCCACCCACCTGGGTTCAGTTCTCGCACCACACACACACACACACACACACACACACACACACACACACACACACACACACACACACACACACACACACACACACACACACCACACACCCACACACACACGCACGCACGCATGCACGCACACAAACGAATGCATTTCATTGACACTTGTTTACGTTCAAAAGCTTATTTAAAAACAGCACTGATACTTCACATGTACCTCCTAGCAGTTTTTAAATTACTCATAAATCATCAAACGAAAACGCTCAATTTATAATGTTTACTTAAATAAAAAAAACATTTTATTCATTACTTTTTTACGAAGAATTTTAGTACGACTGGGAGGCAAATGTCAGTACTGTTGCAAGACTGCAAGGCAGGACAGTGAACGGTGTGGTCTATCGCGAAGAAAATATAATTATTAAGAAATAGCATTATGTTCTTCCAGTCCTGAACATGCTATTTTATACATGCCTGTTAAATCCACGATGATTTAAACTTCACAGTGGTTAATCGTTATAACGCATCATTATTTCTGCGCAAGCGACATGCCCAGTAATAACCAACATTTTTTATCTGTCCAACTTGAAACAATATACAATAAATAAACCGGCAGGTTATTTCTGTATGTCACGGATAATTCACAGCATTTTTTGTATAACAAAAATATGCTATTATTTATCTTCGAATAAAATATTCTGTTCAGTCTTGTGTCTATTATCATGAAGAAAAAGACATGCACAAATTTAAAAAAAAAACCTTATGCAATCCATATTGAACGAATTGATAGATTAGTTGATTGATTTAGATAGGAATGAGATTGAATTTGAATTAGATAGGAACAAATATTTGATGATATTCCAATAATATTAATATTGCATAATATATATGTTAAAAATATGTATATATTTACTCATAAGTTATGAAATAACTTATAATTGCACCAATTACAACCCATAAAAATGCTAAACATTGCAAAATAAACAAAAAATAAGTCATTCATACATTAATAAGTATTACAGTAGAATAAATTAAATTAACCAGCAATAAACAAAAAAAATAAACCCTATCCAGACCTGCGCGTTATTCGCTGCCGACGTGAGGAGCGGATACCGAGTGATGATGCGGTATATGAAGTTCCGCGACTATGTTCCGCTCTAGTCGCGGAACTTCATACAAAATACCCGAGCGAAACCCGCTCGGTAATGCCGCTCCCTATGTCGGTAGCGAATAACGCGCAGGTCTGAGTAGGGCTTGACTTAAATAATAGTTAATGACCAAGATAATAAATAATGTACAATTACAAAATGTACTCACTTTTAAGTAAGTACACAATATTGTGGCAAAAAAAGTGCTTAATTTTGTGCAATGAATGTATCATCTACAAGATCAATTGTTGAGAGATTCCTTCATAATTTCGGATTCGTCTATTGTAAGACGAATCCAAAAAAACCTATTAGCGGTCGAGTATCATATAATAAGTTGTCTATTATGTATCCCCCCATATAACCGACTTTTCAAATAAATTCTATATGATTTATCAGTCAGATACAGTTGACCTCCCCTCTCTACGGTTTAGGTCATATTATCTGTGGATATATATGAGGGAACAATAAACACTACTAAATACTACAGAAAAATCATCAATTAAACCCAAATAGAGATTTTTAAATGCGTTATTGTTTATAACATTCTAGGACTTTATTAATCTTTGGGAATATACAAATATAGAGTTATGTACAAATATAAAAATAATATACCTTCAGAATCTTTCACCTACATAGGTACTTTGAAACCTAATTCATCTACTTCATCGACACATCCACCACCCAGACTAGTTTAGTGTATATAGGTGTAAGGATTCATAAAGCAAAAAGAAAGTATAGCTAAGTACAGCTCAAATTTCATGTTGTCACACCCGACTTTCTACCTTACCCAACTTTTCGGTAATCTACTTGTGGTACCCTACACCGCGCTAGGGTTTTGTTCTGTCAAATCTGTATAAAGTCAGGCTGAACATCGTCGAATTAGTCTAGCCGTGACCACGATAGCAGGAAAGCGACCGAACGCAGGGTAAGAGAGAGAGTTGGGAGTATTGTCTAGGCGAGAAAATCCGAAAATATAATTTCTACAATCATTCAGTTAAACGGTGTCGTTCAAAGACAGTTTTCAAAGTATTTATCAAATACTTCATGTTTGCCCTATTTTTAACAATGCCTTTTCATAATACAAGATGGCTGGTAAATCATGGGACATATTGATAGAGTTCAAAATTATTACAAAAATTGACAATTTTAATTTTTTAACGAATTATCCCGCAAAATTACAACGTGTTTAAAGGATTTTTTCACACGCGCGCTTAACAACGTATAATATTATGCGGCGATAAGTATGAGTACGTTATAGTACTCATACTAACAACAAAAACATGACCTTTTTGACTCCGCTACGATTTATTATTATTATATTTATTTAGTCAGGTGGACTAAAAAAGTCACGTGTCTTGACAAGAAATTAAGGATTTCTATTTATATATATAATAATTTAACTTTTGTATGATAAATGATACTTAATTATTACGTCCCTTAATATGTCCTATGATTCACCAGTCAGCTAGTATAGGGTGGACAAGACGATACGACACTAAATGAAAATATTAATCGTACTGATGAACCGAATTGTCATTAAAACCATCATAATTTTTATAAATTTTTACAACATATTTTTTTCAGATAAACTATCTCATACCTTAGCCACAGAACACTCTTTCTTATTATAATTAAATAATACAAACATGTCTTTTCTAAATAAAACAACAATAACTTATGAAATCCAAATGATTACAGCTTCATAAGAGATAAAGTGTTGTACAAGTTACGATATTCAAAAGGGATTTGTGACCAGACTAAAAAGTTTTTTTTATAGTCATGAAGTGGCAAACAAGCTCCGTAATGGAGTTCTACCATCAGTAGTTTTACTGGTGGTAGAGTTTCAGTGTAGGAGTTTGAGGGCGTAGGCACCCCCGCCTTACCTAACCTACTTGCCGTTAAATGGTAGTATTCATCGCTTTCGTGTTCCGGTCAGGTGGTAATATCTGTGATGTCAAGGAAAAAGGAGATGAGTCAACTGTGGAGTCAAGGAAAAAGGAGATATAAGAAGAGAATTGACTTAACCCCTTTTTCCTTGACATCACAATTAGACTCATCTCCTTTTTCCTTGACACCACAGATATATGGCCTCGTAATAACTTTCACAGAGACTAGAACTTAGGTATAAGGGATGGGAACGCATCTCCATTTTGACTTCCGCAACCTATTATATAATTTTATTAGTAGAGGCACACTTGCAATTCTGCAAGGTATACTTAGATTTGCATTTGAGACAAACCTCAGTGGTTTTAAGTAATGCAACGTAAGCAAAAATTGTAATATTATTTTTTAAGTGTTAAATTAAAAAAAAACTTATTTCAAATTAATGTCGTTTTGTCTTGTGCAACCTATATAAATAAACATAAAATTACGACGTACTACGAAGCAGTCTAACTACAAGTCTAATATCCAAATACTGTTACGTCACTCAGTCATCTCATGATGTCGTTTGAATAAGTAGGTATGAACATACCTTTGGCTACTCAAAAATTAATGACATTGCAGTATTTGATTGTAAATGAAATAAAACTTGATTTACTTTTACAGTCCTATTTTACACAGATAAATTATTCTAAATAATAAAATCTATATAATATAAATAAACTAGATGTATTTATTGATGTAACAAATAGGTACTCTCCAATCATTCTAGTAGCAAAATTATAAATAAGCCTGGGTTAATTTTGTAACAATGACTCCTTTATCTATATTGTCTAGAGAAATCTTGTAAATATGGGACTGCATTAAAAAAAAATCACAACCAAATAATAAATATCAAAATATAATTCAGACTAATCAAAATGCAATTAAATTAGTAAATTAAGCTTCATTTCAACTTGTAAAGCTAAAAACTTAAGCGATGTGACCCATGCAGACTTGGATGTCCTCAGTCGAATTGTACCTGCTCGTTCAATTTTTGCGGTATCACAATGAGTGCCGTCGCGGTGTTGCCGATGCCGATTAGCAGGAAAGACATACTTAATGCTGCCACCTGTTGTGCGTTTATTACAGGGAAACATTTTACAATATAGAAGGTTATTGTTTGATACCAATAATTCAGGGGATACAAAATGTATTAAGTCATAATATGGTTTCATACGTCCATTCTTTTAGGAGAAACAATTTCCGAAAGCAAAAATATTAACATAATGATGGTCGTGAGGATAATTATTAAATTAGTAGTTTGTTCTATTTTTCTTTTAAATTATTTAAATCTAAATATTTCACTCGCGCGTAATATTTTCGAATAACACTGTAGGACCCTAAGTTGGATTGAATGAAATGATAGTGAAATTGTAAAACGTTAAATACAAAAATAATTATCAAGTGAAATAAAAGCTAAATTAGCCAACTAAATGAAAATGAGCACGCGACACATCGGTCAAATGCGAACTGTTGATATCGTCGTATGAATTATTGGTGATTGGTGCAAAATGATAAATTATGCTAAATAATAAAAAATAAAAAATTAAAAAAAATGTAAAATAAAAACATTTAAAACAGGAAAAATCTATGTTTACTCCATTTGTATTATTTATTTGAAAAATTGGTTCTCCACAGAATATAAGACGAATCTTAAAATGAATAGGCGTATCAACTCGAACAAAAATGACATATTACATAACCATAGTTTTATTCTTGCTACCCAAAAAAAATGCATTAACATGACTGTTTTTACCAAGGTACTCCTATATAACACTATGTAAATTTACATTTAGACTGCTAATTAATTATTTTATATCTGTTATAGATTATATACAGCATTATTAAATTATATTCTTCGTTATTAAAATAAATATAAAGATTCCATCAAGAGTGAATCGGTAGTGATTCACATTTGAATTTATGGATGTCTTAAATGATTATTTATTACGGTTTATCTTAAGATTCATAAAAAGGGCACGGTATATTGATATGTGTATCGTACGTGTTCAAAATCGAATAAGTATTATTCGAATTTCAAAAACATTCTCCACATTTCGAAGATAATAATATGCTGGGTCGATATGGGCAATAAATCCCATACCGATGCATTATATCATCAAAAATCTTGATTTTAAAAAATTACCAAATAATCAATTGCCCTAAAAATTAAAAAAAAACTGCAATTATTTTTTTTAACTAAGTATATGTCATTTGTGTACGAGTTTAGAATTGAACAAATAGAAAAATACATACCTGCCACGTAGCATCGGGGTGATAGCTGATATTGTACAGCGTGTACGCTATATAAAGCTGGAACACATAACCTCCGAATAGGAACGGCAGTAGATAAGACAGGCCGCGCCACATCCACGAGTGGAAACCTTCGATGGTTATGTCCATGTTATGCCTCGCACCTAAAGCTTTCAGCCTATACAGCACGCCACTCTGGTATCTGAATTGCATGTATTGTACAACACCTAAAATAAAGCAAATTGTTTTAGATATTATATCCATGTTATGGTTCATCACTCCAGCTGAATAACGTCCACTGCTTGACTTAGCCTTCTCCAAAACGCCTACAATAGTTATGCGTCATTAGGGGAGAATATGCCATTATCGCCACGCTTGGCAGGCGGATTGGCGATCGCAGTGACGGTAGTTTTATCGCGGGACGCTGCTGCCCATCCCGCGTTGTTATGGTTATGCTTAGTTAAATAAGGTTATGCTTGGTAGGCAGGCCCCATTAGTTGGATCAACGATCTGGTGAAGGTTGCGGGCAATCGCTGGATGAAGGATTTTTACTGGTGGTGATTTTTACACTCCAGTGACGGAGCTCGCGGGCGTAGGCACCACCGCATTACCTAATATACTTGCCGCTAAATGGTAGTGTTGAGCACTATCGTGTTCCGGACAGGTGGTAATGTACGGCCCTGTAATTTCCGGCACAGGGGCATAACACCTTAGGCCTCAGGAGTGGTAACGCATCTGCATTTTGACCTTGGTCTTTGTGTGGGTGTCTATAAGCTGCAGTCATCACTTAACATCGATGTGAGCTGCATGCTTGTTTGCCACTTCTATAACATAAAAAAAAATGAAGGTAGTCCAGGACCGTGCGTTGTGGCAAGCTTTAATAGTGGTTTTGGTCCAGCAGTGGACGTCTTTTAGCTAAAATGATGATGGTTAAACTCCCATACGCCTATACTACATTTACTCGAGCAGGTATCCTAGTAAGATGCAAGAAAAGTTATGAAGTCGAGGAAGTCTTTGTTCTTTCAAAAACATTCAAATATTTATTTTTCTACCACTGCATAATGTGCCCATGTTTACTACCACTTTTTAGTGATGCAATGAACATTTCACTGTAGGTATAGGGGTATATATATACAACGTGTAACAGGATGTAAATGTACAACCCGAAACTAGTTTTTTCAGAATCGATAACTAAATCAATTTTAGACATTTTTAGGAAACTACTTTGTTCAGAATCTATAACTGGATCGATTTTAGGCATTTTAAGTAAACATTTTACTTGTTTTATTATATTATTTCGCATTAACACATGCTTGTGAAATACATTTAAAAAAAATGGAAAGCAAAACTTTTTTTAAATAAACATTTTACTACCCAAAATTAATAAGAATTAAGTAAATTATGGTCACCTATTTGGTGCACAGTCAATACAATAGAAAATGAGACTAACGTCTGTCCAAAATAAAATGCTAGTCTCAAAAAGTTCTTTTAGGCTCGTTGAGACGTGCATTCTAATATAAATAATAATTTAAGCAATTAAATAGTGATAATGAATCTTATTAAAAAATTGAGGACAAATAATTTCTTAAATAAAAAATATTAAATACATCAACGTGTAAATTCAGTTCAATTATTATGATTATAATTCGATATTTTATTTGGTGTCTCGATTTCATAATCGCCACGCTTGGCAGCCGGATTGGCGATCGCAGTGACGGTAGTTTCATCGCGGGACGCTGATGCCCATCCCGCGTTGTTATATTTACTACCGCCCTATTGGAATGGTTAGTAGAAGAAAATCTTTCGCTAGTGGGCGGTGGGGTCATTACCCGACGCCAGTTAGTAAAATAAAATTGTTTACTCACTAATATATGCGATAAACCACATGAATGTATGTCGGAACTCCTCCCAGGGCTCGTTCTGGGGCCAAATCAGTAATATTCCGGCGACGACGGTGGATATGAAATGATGTAACCGCCACCATCCTTTAATTCTCGAACCATTCACTTTCAAAATGCTCTCTCGGATCGTTAACGTACAGTAATACCACACCAGCAAGAATATCAGTATCAATTGTAGAGGCCTGAAAATTACAATCAAAGATTATTACACAAATTTTAATAAATTATATATAATAGAGCTCCATCACTGGAGCTCTATTATAAAAAGTTTAAAGACTAAACTAAAGTTGGTCGGAGGTCTGTAACAGGTTTTGCTTTAGTATTCATAAATAAATACAATGTAATGTTTATTTTCGACTATTCCTCTTCGAATTGGACCTGTTTCGTCTGTTTTTTCTTATCATTCGGAAAATAATTAAGGATCTCTTGTTGTCCCAGGGTCTCCACATCTCCAAATCCGGCCCTGACATGTATAATTTAATTTGTTTATTTCATTCAGATATTAAAATCCATATAGAACAATAAATAATACGTAACTTACAAAGAAAGAGTGAGCAGAACGAGTAAAATGAGACAAAATCGAAACTACAAAGATTTCTTCAATTAATACGAAGATTAAAGCGATAAAATTATACGAAAGACGGTACAGACCGAGGAATTATCGGGCATATGTATTTAACTGTGATAATAATCTTAAAACGTGTTTACCTGAAGTCTATAAACAGATTTCCAACCGCCAGCACAAAGGCTATCGCGCTCAATATCAATTTGAATTTCTCATACTCATCTTTATATTTGAACCTGAAAAATGTAAAAAGGGATTAATTTATAGCAAAGAACACATTTTTTTTAATGTTATGAATGTGGCAAACAAGCACGCAGTTCACATTGATGTTAAGTGATGCCTGCGGCCTATAGACACCCACACAAAGACCAAGGTCAAAATGCAGATGCGTTACCACTCCTGAGGCCTAAGGCGTTATGCCTCTGTGCCGGAAATTACAGGGCCGTACATCAATACACTTTACAGCTTATTTATATTTACGACCCTATATTATTACTGGTACAACACAACTAGCGATATGAATGGAAATTCCCACTCCTCAGACCTAAGATGTTATCCCCACCGTGCCAGAAGTTGCAAGGCAACATTTCCATCTAACCGCAATCGCGTTGAACACAGTCAGAAGCAAATATGCATTTAAATGTATATACTACAATCACAGCCCCACACTATAAACCTGTGTCATAGGTCCCGTAGAACACTCACAAACACCTACATCCGAAACAAATATCTGTAGGTGAGACATATATTTGACCTGCTGCGCGGATCGAACCCGTGACTCGAATCGAGCGGTCGGCACATACCGCTGGACAGAAATTACTTTAGCATTGAGCAGCAAGTAGATAATGCAATGTGCCAAAGCGACATTGGAATTCTGTCACCAGGAAAGTAATGCGGTGATGTCAACAATCCCTGTTTCAAATAACAGTTAAAACTAGTAATGGATTAATTAGCATTCGCATTAATTGATAGCATGCTAATGCTGTATTAGCATTTCACAAATTAAATGAAGTTGCGAAATTCTGCGAAATGTGAAACGCTAATTCGCAATTATTTTGTTATTATCTTCGATTGGATCGTACATTGAAAGAATGCGTGAGATTTTTTGAAAAATAATTAGTGTGGCCCTTTAACATTCATTAATTTGCACATTAACAGAAATCATATACTTCATTAAGTATCAATTATTACTTATTACCATATTAGAAAATAGCATAGCAATAGCAATTAGCATGCTAAGACTCAAGAATTCACATGCTTATGAAATTTACGAGTAAAATCATTATTTGCCATCGCTAGTAAAACTATTGTTTCAAACACAAGGAAATAAATATCTTACTTATCATTCTTGTTCAAAATAGAGACATTCACGTTGCCTAGTATGATTTTCAGATACAGACTGTTCTGTTTGGGTAACGTCGCTTCAATCTCGTGCAGCATAGCTTTCCTTTTCATGATTTCCTTCTCGAGATTCGCCAATCGGTCGTCTCCCGATATTCCTTTCGATTCTAGCCTGCAGAACAAAGTTACAAAAATGAGTTAATATAAGCGCTCACTTTTTCTGTACCAATTTTGCTAGCCCAGCTGCCCCACCGCCTACCTAAATCTTTTATAACCTGCGATTCAATCTCTCAATTGAATCGCTTTTGTCCTCGTTTACGTCTTTGATTTTTCTTGTGTTTTGCCGTCTCGAGCCGACTGTTAGGCCCGTGTTCATAAACAGATCTCAGTCCTTGAGTAGATCTTAAGGTCAAGTATTTGTATACTAAGAGGGATCTTAAAGCCGTGTTCTGGCACTGAGATCTGTCTATTAATACCGGCCGGTCGGAAAGGATAAATAGATACGCATGTGATGACGTATTTGCACTTTTTATTGAGATTTAAATAGTCATCTGAAAATTTAAGATTCAAATCCTGCTGAGGTTGACATCTTTATACGCATTTTACTTACATTGTAAGTACTTCACTCGCATACGTAAATGCATTTTGGACTTTGGTTAGTATCAGTGAGTCAAAGAATTGTGCTGTGACAATAGTAGATAACTACCTATGTTCTTTGTGTTATCCGTGTATTATTTAATACAATAAGTTACGATGCAATATAAAATAAATAATTATTTTATATTGCATCGTAATTTATTGTAGTGTGCCCAATTTCAAAAGCTTGTTTCAGAAAACTAAAACATAAACGCACTTCTTCTTTTTGGCTTGAAGCCAACTAGGCAACAAAAGAACTACCTATTACATATATTTACTAAATTCGCAGAGAAAGAGGATATAAAATAACAAAGATGTCAGAAGAGTTAGTTTGACAATACGCAGCGGCCGCTCAGCGTTTGTTTCATCAACTCTGCGACGGTCAGGTGACCGTTCCTGCTCCCGAAGCAAAATCATCCATTCATTGTGCATTGGCGCGCCGAGGGCAACATAGTGAGAGGTTATTGAGTGTTGTGTAAAAAGAGAACAGTAAAGCAAACTTAATCACTCAGTGTCATTATTTATCACAGGTAAATCATAATTTTGATCATTATTTAAGTTAAACATGATATCACATCGTCCGTTATCAAATATTATCTTGTGAAAACAGGGTGTATTTCTAGCTAAGTCACACGGAATACGGCGGTCATCTCGATTTCGTAGTGTAATCACGTCTTTATACACGTGTTCAATCTGATAATACTAAAAACCGATCCGTACGTTTGCCTCACGCGCCTAATTGGTGTATATTTTCGCGCCACGCACGATAGGCTCCACCCACTTACAATGGTTGAAGCAGATTTCATAAAAAAGCGTGTGTATTGTATCTAACTCATCAAACATCTTTGGTAAAATTACAAAAAAAAACAACGGTGCAAATATCTTACCATAAAGCCTAATATTAAAATTTTGCATTCTACGTGGCAGTTAGTTAACCGTGACGTCAAATTGATATTTGTATGCATGGATACAAAACTGATAAAAATAATTACCTACCTATAGGATTTACATTATCATGACCCCTTAACACTATCCTGTTGTTATCAGTATTTTATAGAACATAATCACTGATAGGCAGAAAATATTTCCAAACGAAAGTATAGATTAATGGTTTAAAATGTACAACAATATAATGTACATAAAATGTTATGAAGATACTAATTTAAAATGCATTAACATAATTACTGACATGATTATAATTAATATTTTTTTCATCTTTGATATGATCAAAATCCAGTAGGTATTGTATGAGGATATTATTATTATGTACTACACTTATATAACACCTCATACTTTTATGCTATGAACGGTTAATACAGTTTTTCCGACATTTTTTAAAATCCTAATAATATTAAAAATACTGGACAAATCTTTTTTTTTCTCATTTTTCTGATAACTGTCATGACTTGGCCTATCACCCGATTTCGGTTTATCGTTGATTTCTGGGACAACCTGTATAGTAATTAAATAATAATTTTATCTTAATGAACCATCTACCGATAAATACTTTATTGCTAACTACAGACTTATAACAAAAATAATTTAAATTTTTTTAAAAAAATTACTATAATTTTTAACCGACTTCTAAAAAAGGTGGAGGTTCTCAATTCGTCCGAACCTTTTTTTATGTAGGTGTGTTACCCGATAATTTGAAAATGCCTGTACCGATTTGGATAATTTTGTTTTTTATCGACTCTTAAATTGATCTCACTAACTCCAGATGCAAAAACGGGGTGTTATAAGTGAGACAGGTCAAATTTATAACACCCCATTTTTGCGTTCTCATGTTATTTTTATGTAACAGGTGACCACTGAGTTCATTATGGATAGTAGAAGTAGTTTGATCTAGTTTTCGAAAAAACTCTTTCACAGATTAGGGGCCGTCCACAACATACGTTCGCATACAAGGGGGGGAAGGGTCTCGCTGAGCGTGACGAAATATGACAGGACGGGGACAGGGATCGCAGCACATTAATATTTTTATTAATATTTCGTGAAGACTATTCCTAAGTAAAAAAATCGACGTGTGGCACTCGGAGACTGCCGCGGTAAAGCTATTGCATAGCATTTTGTATCAACTTATGCAATTATAATTATTTATTTATTTTATTAATGCAGTATTACTTTTTTTCTTTGATATTAATTCAAGTTACACTTTTTGAGCGTGGTGACCGATAAGAAAACAATTTTTTTTCTTTTATTAAATAAAAAAGTTAATATTGTTTGAAATATTTTTATTATTTTACAATACATATAAACAGCTGCTTATGTATTCATCCGATTTCGGAGCAGCTCGTCTCGATTCGTGCGAGCTTAGTAGAGTCGTACAATACGTCTTGTTGCACGCACACAAACACCGTGTCGAAGACTGCCGAAAAGAAACGACGTTAGACAATGCGCGGCCTTCAAGCCACGCCTCCGTGCCCGTCGGAGTGGGGAGCGTGAGGTTTTTTCGTTACGGAATTTCTGAATTCGGTTCCCACGCTCAAGGCCCTCGAAAGAAGCTATGCAATAGCTTAAAAAAAATTGTCATATTCACTGGGGGTCTTAGTTTTTGTGACGCAATATTTTTATGGGGGTAACAGAGAGTGTGACAATAGGGGGGGAAAGGGTCAGAGAAGGCTTATTTTAGCGTGACTTATTTTATGGACGGCCCCTTATGAAGATCAGAAGGTGTAATATGTATGTCGGTTAACATCATTTCAATGTTCACTTTGGAGTTCATTGCTAATTTGACGTTACGTGATATTAACAATAATTTTAAGAAAACAGCAATGTTCTGCAAAATGGCTTTCAAATTGATGGCCACTGAGTTACGGAATACGCCTGCTGATAGTAGGTATAATCTCAAAGAATAAAAGTATGTTAATTTGAAGCTGGTATAGTAAAGTTTATGATAGATAATAATAATTTGAATTTATTATTTCCTCTGTTTTGTTTTGGACTACACCAGAGGTTCCCAACCAAACAATTTTTTCTTGTAGACCCTTTACAATTTTTTTGTGGTTTCTGTGGACCCCCGTCCTTACTACATTTATATCACATTCCCATATTACCAATTTTATTCACGCCTCGTAGACCCCATCGAGTCTCCCATGGACCACTTTGGGAATCACTGGTATGATGTAAGTAAATTGGTACTATCAGTGTACGTGTTGAGATCCATTATGACCCCCATTTTCATTTCGTGGACCCCCAAATTTATTTTTCGCTGATGTAGACCCCTTTCAGGTTGTCATAGACCCCCAGGGGTCGATATAGACCACTTTGGGAATCACTGGACTACACAAACAAGTTCATTTTCGCAAAATTGTTAGTACATGGTGGTGTCCTTGCATAGATTTAAATAAATTGGTAGGTACATTTTTTTGTACTTACTTTAATGTCTATGATTAAACTGAAATAAACAAAGGAGATGTTCCAAAATGGGCTACGGCTTCCTCAAAAATGGGTGAAATATGTACTGCAAAATCCGAAAAACTACAAAAAATTAAGTTTAATTTAATAATTTTTACCAACTTTCAATACTTATACTTATTATATATGTATTTTGTCTCAAGTGACTAATCATACTTTGTCTATGGGGTATGGTATGACATAGCTGGCGTACCCCATAGGGGCCCCTCTTGGGTGCTCATGCGGATCTCCTCATTTTTGACTCAATCTTGCATTAACACAGAGCAAAATTTCACTTCAACTGAGTTGGATTTGCGATTTTCGTCCTCTTTTGATGTTAGGACTTATCTGACTGGACTGTTTGTCCCAGCTCCCTGCTAAACATATCAACTATTCTTTGAACATAGAGCCCTCAACCATAATGGGAGCAATAAAATTGTAAAGTGGATATTGAACATGATTATTGTCTTGCTCATTTTTTTTTTTCATATGGAGCTATTGATTTGCCAAATTAGTTTCAATAGCAATTACCAACTTGCCCCAGTTTGGGATCTATTTAATTGGCAAAACTTACTTTAAAATATTAATCAGTAACTCTAAACTCCAATACCTATACCATATAGGCTAAGAGGAAACTCAATATCATTACAGACTAGGCAATTCTTAACCTATAGCTAGATAAATAACAAGCACAACTTATCTAAAATAATGACTGGATTAGAGAACATTATAGTCATTTGTTTTGATTTGTCTGACCTTTTGAGTCCGCCATTGATAATTGACATGCGATATCGCTGATGGTTTATCTCCTTCATACAGGTCGCTTGGAGCTCTCCAACTTCCTCCAACTTGGAAATGTAATCTTTGCTTACGGTCTGGGGACAAGGACAAAATTACATGGAAACTATATAATTTTTCCTATTGAAATGTTTCTATTTTAATTTTAATGTGAAGAAGGTAGTTTCACTCAAGTGCTTATCCTATAATTTAGGATAATAAATAATAACCTAGAAAAAATAAACAAATAAAGTAACATGACTGCCAGCAGAATCAGACATTATGTTTCATGACATCATTATAACAATTGTTTCACATTTTCTCTCAAGTCTCTCTTTGTTAAGGAGGCCTGGAGCTTACTTCACCACTATGGTTTAACGTGGGTTGGTAGAAACACGGGTTAATGGCCAACCTGCTGTCGGATGTTGACAAACTGCCCATAAGACCTCCAACAAGGTTTAAGGACTGATATCTATTGATAGCAACCACGACTGACGGCTTAACATGATCTCCGAAGCACGAAAACACACATTTTAATTTGCCACTAGTGGTCACCCATCACACAACTGACACATCCATATAGCACAACTGAGTAGATACAACGATCTACACCAGCCACAGGGCCATGCACGCTTCATGGGTGCATACATGGGTTTGTATATACTTATTTAGTAAAAATATTGTAGTAGTAGTCAATTTGGGTTGGCCGCAAATATATATGAAGTAGCCAACCTCATACTACTCTACTTCCTTTCAACAATAATACGCTCAAGATAAGGAAACCGGCCCATAATTTGGGCTACGACTGTAGAAAATAGTAAGTATGTGCCTACACAATTTAATATGTATGCAAATAATAACACCTACACATAAACATTATAAATCGTACGTACTTCCAATCGTTTGTAGTCTGCTAGTAAATCTTCCCATTCCTTCAGGCATTCTTCGATATCCATCTTGGTTTAAAAGGAAATAGTTAAACTCAACCACATAAAACAACGAATTTTGATTCGTGAAATTCTGGCACAAGCAACTCCGTTTCCAACTTCATTCACAGTGCTTCACTATTTGTGTTGTAGTGTACTAACGAGCGATCACATTAATCTTCGATTGAAAATTGAAAATAGCAATCACACAACTTCAAATCCATGAATTACCATTTAAAATAACTAAAATATAGAATGCTTATGACGGCATCACGACGGCATGTATGACGTGACGGCATTGGATTATAAATTGAATTGACAATTTGTCAAATTTGACAAGGACAATGACAGACATGACTAGACTAGGGATGTCGATCTGAGATCTATAATCTAAATATTGGTCTGTGATCTATCACTATCGATCTTCACACTATCGACTATTGAAGTTAGATTGGAGTTTTGGCGGGAACGCGTAAAGAGCTGTATCGCTGCGTGATATTATTTTCGAAATTTGTGAATAGTCGCGTTTTTATGTGTAGAAATGGTGGGATTTTTATCATAAAGCCTTCGATAACGTTCACAGGTGTAAGAAAGTGATATTATGAAGTGAAACGTGATTTTTTATGCTGCCTCCAAAACTTCGTAAAATCTCCTAGTAAAGTCCCCATTACTTTACTGGAGCCATCTCATCCTATTCCACATGGAAGCATCCAATCATCGTCATCTTCTATATGGATATTCATTATCATAAGAAATTAAGAAAACAATATTCTGAAGATTGGCTGTTAAGGACTTGCTTCCGTAGCCGTAAAACAATTTTTTAAAAAATGAAGTTAGATTTTATGTCTTTTTTTATTTTCTTTATAATTTGTCTTGACCATAGATACAGAGTCTTTCAGTCGCATACATATTGAATTTCACATTTCTTTAAATTAATGAATATCCATATGGAAGATGACGATGATTAAATGCTTCCATGAGGAATATGATGAGATGATGGGGTGGCTCCAGTAAAGCGATGGAGACTTTACTGAAGTTTTTACGAAGTTTTGGAGGCAATACGAAAAATCACTTTTCATTTCATAATATCACTTTCTAACACTCGTGAACATTATCGAATGCTTTATGATAAAAATCTCACCATTTTTACACATAAAAACGCGACTATACACCAATTTCGAAAATAATATCACGCAGCGACACAGCTCTTTTCCGCGTTCCCGCCAAAACTCCTCTATGTTCTTTCTTAATGCAGTGTTACCATCTCCAAAATCAATTGGGTGGTAGAAATCTTCTAAAATTAAGGTAGATTTTCCAAAATTATATGATACTTATAATTTGAAATACGGTAAAATTACCGTGTTTATTTCTTTCTTCCTGGCGTTTCATTACACTACTTTCGGCACTGAAACTATTGTCAATATTATGAAAATACCTTAATATTGCATTACCTTTACGATGCCAGTAACAGCATTCTTTAATAAGCATCCATTCTCCTCGGAACTTTTGCTTTAACTTTTTCTTTTAGCTGGTATTTTACGATTTTCTCGTTCAGATGCGCCGTCATTATCACGTTGGGCAGCTGAGTCAAGGTCAGCCACCCAACGTGAGCCTCATAAGGTTTTGGTCGAGGCTCTTGGTGATAAGGCCGTTCACCGAGATGACTATCGGCACCGAATCCACATGGTACATGCTGACAATCTTATGAGCTAGGTCCAGATATTTTAATTCCTTATCCTTTTCAGCTTTCATGAGATTCTCGTCATGGGGGATGGTGACGTCGACGATCACTGCACGGAGCTCCGTTCGATCTATCAATACTATATCAGGCTTGTTCGAAACGTTGACAGCTGGCTCAAGCACCTGAAACTTAAACGACATTCGACATCGGTACGCCGTGAGGTTAACTCTTTCCTCTGTGGCCCCAAATAACGCACGCATGACTATGTCATTTATAGAACTTCTCCATCGCATGCGCGGCTTATTATTATTATTCCACTCATTTATTCAGGTACATAATACATTTTTTTTTACATATTTTATAAGTTACTTTAAAAAAACACAAACAATATACAAAAAATATAAATAGTGTACGACCGGAAGCGGGAACCGGGTCCAAGCCGTCTTCATTATTATCGTCGTCATTATTATTATTAGGAATGAAATTCGTGCCATTAGCGCTTTAAATATGATGCGGCAAAAAATCTCTAGATACGCCTATGCTGACGTTAGCTGCACTATAGTGAGTGAAGTGTGCTGACTTTAAAAAATAAAATCGTTTGATGACCATGTTCATGACTAAAGAAATCAATGAGAAACTTCAAATATTTTGATATTTGGTAGGTAAACGTAACTTCACGCTTGTAATCCCCCAAGGGGTAGGCAGAGCTAAATGCATGCATTCAAGCATACATGCAATCACCCACGACTCGCCGGTTACGTTTTGGCCCATGTAACAGGTGGCGAACCTGTTGCCATCTCCGGGCACATTACCAAACTATGAGGTACTGGGAAACTTTCAGAAAATTGAAAAATCCCAATAGAACCAAAGATAAAGGATTTTAAACCGTTATCTCTGATAGTCCCCGACCTGGGAATCGAACCTAGAACCCCCAGCGCAGTAGTAGTGGCCTGCTACCACTACGTTACTGAAGCAGTTACCAAATAGGTACACCAAATAATAATTAAATCTAATCAAAAGCCAGCTTTGAAATAAAGTTTAGAGTAATATATTTAGTGAACTCATCATGAATCATCAATTTATCAACCTAATATAATATTAATAAAATTCGTCCTATGTTATCGCAGCGAAACGCCTATGACTGACTGATTATTCATCACGTGGAGGGAGGCCACGCGTGAAGCACAACAGAGGGGGGGAGTGGTTCGGGGGTCGAGGAATGTCCTCCTTCCGGGAGCGTGGTCCTAAACGGGAGATGCTGGCACGCAGGGGAATTTGCTGAGGGAGGCTTTATACCCTTTTTTTTTAATCTATAAGTTTATATAAAATAATATATACGTGTCGTACGTATATAAAAATATATACCTACGACCGCATAACCACGTATAAATAGTGTTTTTTTATGTAATGGAAGTGGAAAACATGCATGCAGTTCACATTGATGTTAAATGATGACTGCAACCTATAGACACCCACACAAAGACCAAGGTGAAAATGCAAATGTGTTATCACTACAAGGTGTTACGCCTCTGTGCTGACAATTACAGGGCCTTACATTACCCAAGTACCTAAGTGTACCTGTTACCGCCAAAATTTATACACCGTATTAGCCACGCGCGCGCATTACATTGTCGCCTTCCTTCCCTCTGCCTTCCGCCCTTCCATCGTCCTTGCTCCTGGCCGACGATGGAGGTGCGACGGACAGCGCTGCATTGAGAAGCCCGTTGCCCACGAACGCGCGCCATCCCTAGCATGAAAAAAGGGATGCGTTCCACTTAACAACCGCAACGGTGGTAACGCCCTCTTCATCGTTCCACCCAAGATCTAATATACTGCTTCGGTTCCACCTTAGGCCCGTGGTCGTCGCGAACACAAGCGATCGTTCAACGTCATAGATGACGTCACTATTCGCGACCGCATCACCCTCACTTCGCCCACAAAATACGGGTCGGAGTGGGCTTTCACCAGAGTACATTGTATACGTTGTATACACCTAAATGTAGCCAAAGTCATTAAGTACGTACCACTTAACTCCCGCAATGCCATCGGTATGGTAAGTTAAGATAGGTATATATAAGGTACTTAAAGGAGTTAAAGGTACGCCGTAGATAATAAATTCCTTTATTTATTATCTACGGCGTACCTTACCAGTGCCCGGGCCAGACCACGGCCAGGCTCAATCTTGACAACGTGGTTCACGACTATTCACGAGGGATTTGTGGACGATGAACTCGAGACCACCAGTTCCGGGAAGTCGAACCTTTTCCAGAAAAAGAGCAAGTTACAGGATTTGGGGGTTACCGAGTACTCCCCCTGTCTTGCGACTTCTGATAAACCGAAAATATTCCGTCTTTACTGCTCAATTCTCCGTCTAATCTAATCTGCGATGTCGCCAGGGCTGTTTTTCGTCAGATATTGTTGGGATATAGTATCCCGGCAATATTCTGCGCACTGCTCCATCGTTACGTGGCTGGTGTGGCTGGTACCACCACCAGAATCTAGAATAGCGGGATCGCCCGGGATTGAGGGCCGTTTTGATACTACGCAAATCATATGCCACACGCTTGGCATACGTGCTTGGCGATCGCAGTGTTGGTAGTTTTATCACAGGACGCCGCTGCATAACGAATGCCATAATCGAATGATTTGACCATTGTTCAGTTGACTCACTGCAACAGCGGAAGAATTCTTCTCCTCCAGTGGGCAGTGGGCATAGAGTAATGTGGGACCGTCACGTTACTACGCGATGCCTTCACATAGTGTAGGTCTTGGTAATTGCTAGTTTCAAAATATTGGTAGATTTATTAGCATCGATACCACTACCAGAGAGTAATAATACTACGTACCACTACGGTAAAACTAGGTACTAGTGCCCTATTGAGGCTTGAGATGATTGTAGTGTAGGCTGCTATATTACATACTGTTAACAGGTCGATTTCAAAATGGGCCAAAAGCTGTATTTTCAGTATAAATCCTATGGTATTGATTTTCTCGTAACCAAATGTACTATAAATCAACGAGTCATTTGAGACGCCTAAAGGCCAAAAACAATAGGTTCCTTAAAATTGTAAATAAAGAACTGAGATCTAAAAACTAACCTATTTCTCATTAGAGTCAAAGCCCCGTTAGTAGTTGAAAAAACTTCGAGGTAAACGTTTTATGGGCGCCGAAGAAGCAGTGGCTGCGTTTCAAAATGCCGTCGAAGAGAAGCCTAAGAACGAGTACTACCCTTTTCTCGGTGGTTCCACCGAATGCAGCGATGTATTGATGTGAATGGACACTATTTTGAAAAGATATAATAAAACTTAAATGGGCTAGTTTGCTCAGTTTTTTATTTTCTAAGAACTTTTAATGTGGCCCTCGTATACCAGCTAATTTAAGAGGATAATTATCACAGCATTGATGTCAGTGAACCTATGTCTTCTATATATTATGTTAGTCAAATGTTCAATGGCCCTTTGTATGTATATGTATAGTTAATAATTAGGAGCAAACAAAATAACAAAAGACATTAAAATAAATTACATATTTAATTGATTTATTTACAGAAAATATTAGACCAAATTCTATAGTATTTTGGTAATTAATTTTCTATATAAATTTAGACAAAATACAGTTGTTAAATGGGTTTACACAAAATCCTCCTGTACAGAGGTTATTTGTTCTGTAACTTTGTAATGAAGTAGATTATTATTAAGCCTCAAGAGGATTCCGTTTCGATATACATATATTTCGACGTTAATGAGATAAGCGATTTATATTGACACAAGTGCAGATACTATTTTTAATCGATAAATTGAAATACAAACTCCTTATTATGTAATACATAGTAGTTTGCAAGCTTCAAAACATAACCGCTTAATAAGTTCCCTCAAGGAGATTATAATATTAGGTAAGAAGGTATTAAATAGAATGCAATTTTAAACAAGGAATTTTAGTATATTATATAGCATAGCTCTCATCAGGAACAGGTCGCGTGCCTAGATACTCGCAATCTATATAATCTAACAAGCAAGCTCTAAGGGTAAGCCTTAGGTAAACAAATCCTATGTCCTCATCGAGAGCTACGACTTGTGACCCTTTCAAAATTTACACCTGTTTCTTCTTTCGTTCCTTTGCGATGCCTCTGATCCAGTTAAACAAATCTCATTTTCAATATAAGTACATTTAACAATATACATTCTTGTTTCTATACCTCAAGCATATAATCTCCCTGATAACTGTGTATTTACGAACCTACATCGACTAAGCCATCGACCCTGCAGTACCATGCCATGCAATGTGTTAAATAGAAATTATATGAAATTAATCAAGAGTATTTTCTCACAACTGAAAACGATTCACAAAACATGGTATTGCTAAAGATCCCCACTTTGTAATATACATATCATATTCACGTACTAGCACTGCAAAGCTTCTAATAGTATGACAATACTTGACTACATCTACTACTAATTTCTAGGAAATACCGGCCAACCAAAATCCTCAACTTCGCAATAAATAACTAGTGTATTAAACAGAGTAGGCATCATTAAAATTATCTTTGCATCTAGCTACCACAAACAGGATTGAAAATTAAAGTTATAATTATAATATTATATCACACACTTCAATTTACGTAGAAATCTAGATATAGATCGAAACAACTTAAAAAAAATGATTTATTGGTAATGTAAAACATAGACCGTTGCATTTGCATAAAAACCACAAAACTAGCAATTTCAAGCGCTAGCCAACATTTAAACTGAATTTCGTTTGAGACATAACAATTAAATGTTGCAGACATAAATAAATAATAAAAGATTCTTTAAAATATAACACTCTAACTTATAGTTAAAGTTTTGAATTGACAAAACTTAAAATAAGTCCCTATTAAACGGCTGTTTGTTAAAACAAAAGCGCTATCTCCATCTGTACTCTACGCTATCAAAGGTATCCATTAATGTTGTTGGCACCAAAGCAACAAACATAATGAGGATCGTATCGAGCAGACACATACGTTTAAGGTTTCTTATGTTATGTACAAGGAGATTTCGATGAGTTTTGCCTGTGATTCACATAAAAAATGACTAATTCCAGGTTGATTGTCATGAATAACCATCAATATCAAATTTAATAAAACTATATTAATAATAAACAAATTAAGGTACAAGTTTTTCTAGAGTGGACACGTAAGAAATCATATCAACTATTCATACCAAATAAAGTTATATCTAAACGCTCTTATGAATAAACAATAACTATAAAATAAAACAGAATAATGAAATGTTAAATTATAACACAGCTTTTACTCCTCTCTTCACCGTTCGATCGGGTACGAAACGAATGCTACGTCATTCCACCGGGTGTTCATGCCGACTCTACACTGACATATCAAATTATACAAACTATACGGCGACTACCTACGTACCGTTACATTTAAATGGAATGTGTGACTCTAAACACAAATAACTGGAGGTGTTACACGAAGCCGACAAGTATCGAGTGACGTACAGACATAGACATAGACAGACGTATCGTCAGATACACCACAATGAGCAGAAGGAAGAAACAATATCAATAAATTATCAAAACTATTTTCCGTTTCTATATGATTTCACCATTAAAATCAACTTATAACGCTTTCATTGCAGCTATCAATGTGAAAAATAATGATAAAGATATCATCGGTGAGTTTAAGTTACTAAAATGGCAATGCTCTTAGCGGCACTCCCAAACTTTGACGGTCTGATCGACGCTGCCCGATATCACGTATGGCAAGCTCCTATGGAAATCTGAAACAAAGGAATAGAAAGCTATAAATAAGCAACAGTGTAAAATTAGTGCAGTTTCTTTTTTTAATACAAAATCTTTCTGTGTCTGTTGGTACAATTTGTGTTCTGAAACAGTTTATCCCAATATTGTTATATTGTTGTCCTAGATGTATAGAGTCTTATCATGGTTGTGGGGATGGGGAGTGGTTGAAGGTGAACACTGAGCACGGGACATAGACGACAGCATATATCAAGGCAGGTAGCGAATTGCAGGTGAGCGTAAAGCATCATAGTCGCTCAGGTACCTGTGTTTTGAGGTGAACACAAGGGGGCAGTAGTGATGCACTTACCGAGGCTGGTGGCGAAGTGCTGGTGCGCGTAGAGCGTCTTGAGGCAGCGCGTGTGGGCCACGTCCCAGACGCGCAGGCTCTTGTCGTCGGAGGCGGTGAGCAGGTAGCGGCCGCCGGGGTGCCACGCCGCGCCGCGCACCCAGTTGTCGTGCCCCACCAGCGTCGCCAGGCATTGTCCCGTGCTCACGTCCCATATCTGGAAATAGCTTTTTTTTAAAACTAGTAACAAACTCCTGCCCAAAGACCCGCCGCACATGCCTACACTGGCATTGGAAGTCACGAGCCGCGTGCGAGTGGCAGTATTTCAAACATATGGCGCAGTACCAAACTCTGCATTTGCTCTCACATGTCGACGCAGGCACGTACATGGGCGCGTACACGCGTGTCGGCTAGGTGACCGAGACATTGTTTTCGAGATTTCTAGTGGCAGTGTCGCGAGTGTTTGCAATATGGAGGAACTAATTGAAGCTGTTCGAAGCGAAAATTGTTTACACGACGTAAAACACCAATATTATATGAATACAAAATTTAATTTAAGGATTCTATTTGGAAACGAATCGCAGATCCATATTTCGGTTGATTTCCTTATCCCTTTCGGGACGTGTACTCACTTTCGATTAGGGTTGTTGAAGTGATTATGAGGAAGAGGAGGAGGAAGAGGAATTGTGACGCGCAAATTTAGAGGATGCGGATTTTTTTATGAGGAAGAGGATGCGGATGAGGAAGCGGAAGAGGAAGTACGTGCGTAACTTCACGCCTGTAATCCCCGAAGGGGTAGGCAGAGGTAACTGCATGCATTCAAGCATACATGCAAACACCCACGACATGTTGTTACATGTCGTGGGTGTTTGCATGGTGGCGAACCTGTTGCCATCTCCGGGCACATTGTCTAACTCCGAGGTACCTACTGGGAAACTTCCACAAAATGGAAAAATTCCAATAGCACCAGAGATTAACCGCTATCTCTAATAGTCCCTGATCCGGGAATCGAACCCAGGACCCCCAGCGTAGTAGTAGTGGCCTGCTACCACTATGCTACTGAGGCAGTTAATGATATAATAATAATAATGAACCGTTGAAACGTCCCACTGCTGGGCACGAGTCTCTCCCCATCTTGAGGGAAGGTCTGGAGCTTACTCCACCACGCTGCTCCAATGCGGGTTGATGGAGACAACGGTTAGTGGCCAACCGGCTGTCGAATGTTTTCAAACCGCCCATACATATGGCCTGGGACCAGGTTTAACGACTGCTATTTACGAGTATCTATAGCAACCGGGACCGTCGGCTTAGCCCTTTATTCCCATCGCCCCCCTCTGAGACCGGTTACCCCGGTGGTCGTTAGTTTCATTTGCCCCCTTCATAGTTTTACTGCAATGGTTTATTCCCATTTCGTATCGGACGGTATAGGGAGGTATACATTTCGTATAGGGAGGTTAATTTTTATAAAAAATAATTTACGTAACTTCACGCCTGTAATCCCCGAAGGGGTAGGCAGAGGTAAATGCATGTATGCTTGAATGCATGCATTTACCTCTGCCTACCCCTACAAATACCCACGATTCGCCGGTTACGTTTTGGCCCATGTAACAGGTGGCGAGCCTGTTGACATCTCCGGGCACATTACCAAACTTTGAGGTACTGGGAAATTTCCAGAAAATGGAAAAATCCCAATAGAACCAGAGACAAAGGCTTTTTCACCATTATCTCTGATAACCCCCTACCCGGGAATCGAACCCAGGACCTCAGCGTAGTAGTAGTGGCCTACCACTAGGCTACCGAGGCAGTTCCGTAACGCCCCGAATATGTCGAATTTTGTAGTTGCTTACGCGTTTATACATAATAAAATTAAAACAAACTAGCAAGGAACAGCGCCAGTGGCGGAAGGGGAGGTCTCGTTCGCTTGTTCGGCCCGGCATCGCACTGCGGCGTGTGTGCGTTGCTATGGATACGAGACACGCATGCGCAATGAAATTCCTCATAAATTCCTCTTAAATTTTGAAGAAGCGGTAGCGGAAGAGGATTTTTTTGTTTTTATTTATGAGGATGCGGAAACGGTTGAGGAACCCAAAATATTGCGGAACTTCCTCATTATGAGGAAGCAGAAGAGGAATCCTCAACAACGATTTCGATTTCGAGTGATACTTTACGATTTTGTATACGCTTACTCGAGATCGCTAAGCTGACGGGGGCGAGCTCACATGAAAGTGCGGGCAGCCCTTTGTACCTCCGTATTTTTTCGCAGCGACAGTTTGTTTCACTGCGAGCAAGTGTCCATCGGCGACCGCGTGAGGCAAACGTGTAGCGACCCGTCGTCGTAGTGAGTACATTTTTTGTTCAGGTAAGCATTACAAGTGATTGTTTCTGTTTAATTATGATGTTAATGAATAGAAAAAAGTTTGTGCAAAATTCATTGGTGGATAACTCACAAAATTCAAAGGCTGTTGCTACCGGAAACATAACCCTCACAAAAGTGAGGGCTAGGCCTTTACTTTAGAAATTATAAATATTTTGACACAAATAAAAACCTGTTTTGTGCTTGTTTTTAGGTATTGTTTCGATGTTAAACAATCATTGTGAGCAGGAGAAATTTAATGCTAAACGATGACGCTATTTTCGCTACAATCAATGACTCGGACTTCAGTGTCGATTCCGATGAAGACAAAAATTGGATTTGGATTGGCTGTCTTAATTATCTCAAACTCAAACTCAAACTCAAACTAAAAAATTCATTTAATCACTTGGAAATAATAGAATTTGCTTGTGATAGGTCAAATTACAAATATAAAATTAAAGCGAATAACAACTGATACGTTGATTAATATGTCAAAGTAAATAAATTAATAATAGTCCAAAAATACTTAATAATAAAAATAGGTATCAACAGAATGTTCCATACTCTCTTTTACAAACGGCAAGATAAGACTAAACAAAAAAATATGGGACATTCCTTGTCATTCACTGGCAGAGTTCCAAAGCCCACATTACTGAGAAAAGGATCAAGAACGGTGGATACAGCGATTCTGGTTGCCAATTATTACCGACGCAATGACCAGGGACCGATTCTTCCTGATTAGGACCAACTTAGACATAGAAGACCAAGCAGCTATTTTCGCTCAAGAGAAATCTCAAAATCGCCTTTGGATAAATGTTCGTTTTTTAACAATGTCTAGAACTAAAAACTTTAAAGAATAAATACTGTTCGTTTTATGATAATTATGACTGTTTTGGTGATGATTCAAGTTTTATATCTTGTTTAGAATGGTCTTATTTGTCCACCCTCACAATCGCGAGTATACCAAAACTGGGCCCGATCCCTCACAATTGTGAGTATCCTGAATACCGGATTTTCAGTTTTTCTAATTTTTTTCAGCAACATATTCTTTTTCAGAGACCTCTAAAAATCCAGAAACAGGAACTTTAATTTCGATATCTGTTGCCGTTAAACTTCAGGTCTGAAGGGGTTATTTAACAGTAATCTATTTAAAACTCGTTATCAGTGACGCATTCTGAACTTATATCAATCGCGTCCATCTTGCTTTGTTTTTGTCTACGAATGGTAAAGACGAACGATGTACGATTCGTGAAAGCAATTGCGGACACACACGTGCCCACCAATGTCAAAGCGACATTGGCGCAGTGCCGTGAACGAGTGAGAGTGAGGGCATGTGCGGCGGCGCTAAATTAGTAGGAAAAATGTCTTAGTTCTACTCTCTAGTAAAGAATAATGATATAAGTCTAGTGTAGAATAATGATGGAATCATTTTATAATTTTCATAAACAACGTTTCCGGGAACGGCCGATCATTACTCTTACCATACCTCGCCAGCTTACTAAAAGTATCGAGGGGCAGCTAGTCTAATAGTACTAATAGTCACTGAAGGCTGTTGTATCACGGCAGCTTCCACAGCTGGAGATAGCTTTTTTTATTAACTTTTTTTACTTTCGTGTGTCAAGGACTAGCATGACGTACCTTGACGGACTTGTCGCGCGAGCCGCTGGCGAGGAAGGGGCCGACGTGCGAGGCGCGGCGGTTGTCCCCGCCGGCCGCCTCGTTGATGGCCGCGGCGGCCGCCTCGGGCGCCCACGCCACGCACTCCACCACGTGCTCGTGCTCGCGGAGCTCCATCTGGGTACAGGTGTTAACATTATATGAATAGGTATTTGTATACTCTTTGGGTGGAAGATCGAAACATAAGAGTTCTAATTTGTAATTAGGGGAGAATATGCTATAATCGCCACACTTGACAGTCGGATTGGCGATTGTAGTAGCGGTAGTTTTATCGCGGGACGCTGCTGCCCATCCCACGTTATCATATTTATTACGCTATTGGAATGGTTTGACCACCATAGTTCGGTTGACGGACTGCGCTAGCGGAAGAATTCTCCTCCACTAGAGAGCGATGAGGTCGTCACGTCCTGACGCCTATGACTAGTTTTTTGGAATGTTTCCTGAGCTATTCGAAAAATAGTATCGAAGTTGATTGACATATTTGTTAATAGAACGGCCAGTGTGCGCCGAACTATGACCCTCGCGTGACCGCGTGAGAGAAACTGTTAGGTGTGACGTCTAAATTTACTATGCGTCGGATGTCCGATAAAATAGTAATAAGGTCTTCCGGACCGAATGTCGGCCACGGCGCCCAACGGAGACTATCCAACAGCGCAGATAGTTTAGCTTACAAGTGTATGTGCAAACTCAGTCGCACTCTATTTCCTCATTCTCAAAGCACAATGGGTAGAACGACGAGCTAGTCTAGTATAAACTGTAACAAGGCAGGCTAAGAGGTACCTTGCACTCATTAGACTCAGCGTTCCAGATGCGCACGGTCTGGTCGTTGGAGCAGGAGGCGAGCAGCGTGCCGTCGGCTGACACGCGCACCATGCGCACCCACTCGCGGTGCCCCTTGTACGTCTTCACACAGTACCTGAGAAAAGAGTCATATTTTCGTCAAAGGGGTAAGGATCTTATCATACTAGCGGATTGCGAGCGTTTTTAAAGCGGAGCGGGTCGAAAGAGGACTATTTGGGCTTGTACTTTGACAGAGGGAAAAGCCTGCATATGGCTACTTACCTCCAATCCGCCGCGGCGGCCGGTGGCCCGTGTTGCTCTATGCTACTCGGCGATGAGGCCACGAATGACATACTGTGGTTGGTTTCCTGCTTTCCAGTACCTGGTTGACCTACCGTACGAACGTATCCAATAATGTAAGCTACCTAGTGTCACATCTTGCATTTTACAAGCTGCAACGGCGCCCTTGATAGAGAGTTATATAAGCAGACACGCACCCGGTCGGCAACTTCCTGGAGCCTTATTCTCGTAACATAAAGTCGTTGAATCGCAACCGAATCAATTCGCTGTCTTGATGTGACTAATGCGCGCGTCCTATGTTACAGCAAGATAACCAACCGATTTAATTTTAATTCAATGACTTTATGTTACGAGAATTAGGCCCCAGGGCCTTGATTGTCTTATCCCGACTGGCCGAATAGACAATGTCGCCACTGGCCGAAAACGTTATGGAAGACACGGTCGTGCCCGTGCATCATCTTTACGCATATCTGGTTGACTTCCCATCGTTTCCCCAACACGGTTACACATTATTACGTCTCAAAGGCCATTTCGGGCCCTTAGCGGTGTGTGATGGGTCTTTAAAGAGTGGTGCAACATGGCCTTTTCGTTTCACAGCTGATCTACGCTATATAAACTATGCTACAGATAAAGGTAAGCACGCACCCGGTCGCCACTTCCCAAGCCTTGATTGTCTTGTCCCGACTGGCCGAGTAGACGATATCGCCACTCGGTGAGAACGCTACGGACGACACGTTGTGGTCGTGGCCGTGCATCGTCTTCACGCACTCAAACGTCTGGTTGAAGTCCCACAGCTTGATCGACATGTCCGCGCTGCACGACACTGGAAACATTTGAATATAGTTTATGTGCTGGTTTTGAAGACCTGGTACGACGACTTAGCATTTTTTTATGGCATAGGTATATGCGTATATTTCATACTAATGGTAAGTGAAAGCCTATAACTTCGTACATAAAAACCAAAAATTTCAATGTACACCCGTTGCCACTCTCGACGTCAAAGTTGTTTATCCCTGTGCCGGAAATACCAGGGCCGTACATTACATCCTGAATGGAACACGATAGAACTGAACACTACCATTAAGCGGCAAGTCGATTAGGTAATGCGGTGGTGCCTACGACCGCGAGCTCTGTCACTGGAGCTCCACCACCAGTCATCAATTTTAATGATAAGTTTTGCCGGATGTTGTGACAAAATGACCATACATATACATACGTATTTGCTTGCGTATTTTATGAATCATTTTGTTTTTCCGGAGAACCTTGAAATGATAATCACTTTACATAGCCATAAAAAATCGGAATAAAAACTATTATCAAAATGTAAATATTATTTTAAAGAATAAAATGTAGGTTGATCAATTTGGTCATACAGTGTTTTTTACTGGACTACAACAGGACAGGTATTGTCAAAATTATTAGGTAGTATCGCCACGCAGTTTGAACGCTTGGCGAAAAATTGGAACTTGAGTAAGTGATTATCGTAGTTTACAAATTATTATCACCCGCTACACATTTTGAGGTTGCGATTCTCAAACGTGGGTTTAACTGTAAATGAGATTTCAAAGTCGACTTAGCCCGTGGAGTATAAAATAGACTACTAAAATAAAACATTTTTTTTACGTTTTGAAATATGAGACAGCTACAATTTTACATAAAGTAATTGACCTTCACTTGGTGTGTTCAAGTTTTGCACATCTGATTAACTAACTTTTTATAAACACGGCTACGCTAACTCGCGGTGAATAAGTAGGTATATGTAATGTGTAGAATTTTCATCACGAGTTCATGAGTTTTGACAATTCGGAAGTTTTGGTATCGAATATTATTTTGAACTAATATAAATCTCATTATAACATTTATTTATTTATTTAGGTAATGAAGCTCACAAAGCAGTTACAATTTGCAGGAGAGCCTAAGTTTAAACAGTGGGACATACAAAGGCAGATAAACATAGGTATCAATTGATTTTTAAAGAAAAAAATGTTTCAGGTGAAATTTCAATCTGCATCTAAAAAATTATAGTGATAAATAAATAGTAATCAATGGATGTCGTTCAATCGTTCACTGGTTCCAGAGAGATATAATCACAAGGGGTAGTTTTTCGACGCTCAGATGTCAAAATCAATGAATACCTAAGGTATTTTCAATACGTTCTACCACCTGATATGAATAAATATACATATTAATTGACTTAGAAATACCACATCGAAGCTAAATGCGTCAAAGTGCAATACATGCCCGTTTGGTACGTACTATACCTATCTAAAACCCGGCAAGACATATTGCATACTGCACATCAACTTTAGAAAAGAGACATCAGCTAATTTCGCTTTTGTAGAGAATCATAGAGCAACACCGGAGGGGATTGGCCATATGCAGGCTTTCCCCTCTGGCAAAGTACAAGCCCAAATGGGCCTATACCTGTCGCCTAGACGTTTAAATGTGTGCGTGAAATTGTCTTAGTATTTTGATAAAGTCAAGGTGTGAGTTTCGTAGTAATAGACGATTTTGTAGTGTGCGTGCGTGTCGCACGCACGCTTAGCCCTCCGCAAAAAATGACAGACTGTATTGCATCGGTAATAAACGGCTATATGGCTACTCCCCTCTAGTCCACCGCGACCGGTGGCCCGTGTTGCTCTATGGTAGAGAGTCATCTCTTTCGTAATCTACCTATGTGACGTTTGTCGACATTTTCGTCAAGTTTTGATCACGGTATTGCTCAAAACTTGACGAAAATGGTCGACTGGTGAAGTGATTACTTCTTACTAGACATGCGAGCCGCGCCGGCTAGCCGCCGCCATGAAGAGGTGGCGCGCCGCCGCAGCCGCCGCCGGGTTGGTCAAAACTCGCGCCGTGCGGTCCTCGTGAAGACTTCCACTGCTGAACAAAGGCCTCCCTCAAAGATTGCCACAACGAACGGTCTTAGGCCGTCCTCATCCAGCGATTGCCTGCGACTTTCACCAGGTCGTTGGTCCATCTTGTGGGGTGCCTGCCTACGCCTCGTTTTCCGGTACGCGGTCGCGATTCAAAAACTGTTCTGCCCCAACTCGCTATTAGGTGAGCTATGTCGGCAACTTTGGTTCTCATGCGGATCTCATTTCTGATTCTATCTCGCAGCAAAACTCCAAGAATAGCTCTCTCCATTGCTCTCTGAGTGACTTTGAGCTTGTTTTATATTATTTCGCATTAACACATGCTTGTGAAATATATTTTATTTAAAGAAAAATGGAAAGAAAAATTTGACTTCAGGCGAGACTCGAACTCGCGGCCTACTGGGAATCTAGTCCAGCCGCTCTTCCAATTGAGCTACTGAAGTCCTGCCCGATTTGTCAAATCTTTCCTTCACATTTATTGCATTGCTTTATGGTAGCAGCAGTGCCATCTATTGCCAACTTTGCTAGTTAGGCAACCGATATAATAGACTTTGCAGTTTATTGAATATCGTAAAGAAGTCGCTTTTACCCTTAATAATTGTTTTATATTATTTCGCATTAACACATGCTTGTGAAATATATTTTATTTAAAGAAAAAAAAAATAACTTTGAGATTTCTTAAGAGGCCTATAGTGAGCGACCACGTTTCTGTCCCATATATCATCTGGCAACACACACTGGTCAAAGATCTTTTTCTTGAGACACTGCGGTACCATAACAGGAGTGGGTGTCGACATGATCTCCGTCTTCTGCATGTTCATTTTAAGGTCCACTCATTGCGAGACCCTACCGAGGTAGGGAGGTATTGTCACCTTCCTTAAAGAACAGTACCACCACACTTTTATGCCGCGCCTTTGGCGTTTTGCACTTGGGTATGATGGAATTGACCATCATCTGAAGAGCTTCTTCTAATACTGGCCTTCCGCCTGCTGTCAAGAGTTCAGCAGCGATTCCATCATCAACCGGCGCCCTGTTGTTTTTGAGCTGTTTGAGAGCCGTACTAATCTCGTCTAGAATGACGTCAGGGATATCTTCGGTGTAGTGTCGGGTCAGTCCGGTTCTAGGATCTTTAATTGTAATTATTTGTTTAGTTTACGAACGAACATCCTTCGTGGTTGCGTAGAGTAGATCATGATTTACTACCCCGTTTTAAGCGGGATAGAGTAGATAACTCTGTGCGGTTAAGTAAATTCATAAATATATATTGCGATGGTATCCCAATCGGACATCAACAAAATAACATTTATTTTGTTGATGGAACAATAATCACTCGTATTTCCTTTACCATAGTAATTTTATATTTTAAACAGTTGGTATTGCTTGATTTCAACCTAAAAGTTAGATGAGGGTGGAAAATAAACACGAGCCGCCGGCTACAAGCCGCCGCCACGAAAATATTGGTGACGCGACGCTGCCGACTATATCGCAACCGGCTCACATGTCTACTTCTTACTCTACGAAGATGAAACTAGCCGATGGTCTCTGATGACGTGCAATATTTGCTGTCGTGCAAGTGCACGACAACAAATATAGTACTATTTAAGTAAATAGTACTATTATCAGAAATATATAAATATGACTCACCAAGCAGCTTGCCATGATGGTCGAAGGCGATGTCCTGAACGGAATCGGTGTGCCCCTTGAGGGTTCGTTCGTATTCGCCGCTCTCAAACTCCCACACTTTGATGGTCGCGTCCTCGCTCGAGGATACCATCAAACTGAACACTGGATGAAATATTACCTGAAAATATAATCATCAAATTTACTCGGGATTCAAAAGCAGAGTCATTGTTATCAAGGGTATTTGCGGCTTTTTTCTTCTAATTTCCTCTAAATGGTAGAGAAAACTTAGTAATGATAATCAAATCCTCCCTAGCTTACTGCCTCTCGTAATTTATGTAATTATATTCCATTCTCAGAATAATTTATTTGTGTGATAATTCAAGAATATAATATTCTACTCTTCATAGCCCCTTAAAATTATTTAAGTTTTGAATTACAATAGGAGAATCATCCCATCCAATAAATTTACTTATGCACAAGAGGCAAAATGCCAGATTTGATTTAGACCCACTCTAAAACATTCCGTGCCTTCTTGTGCCATTTTTAGGAGAATTGACTTCACACCTAAGCGTTGTAATAGTAAAACAAATATTATCGATTATGATGTATCTCATCAGCAAGGGACATTTAAATCACAGAACTTTATAAGGCTTGTAATGCCATGTGTTCAACGCGTGAGAGAGTATTCGACTTTAGATAAATTTGTCTAATGAAAATAAATCCAATTTGGGATATTCAGCGGAATCTCTCTCAATCTCTCTGTCTGTGTCTACGACATCGATTTATTAGTTTGTAAGTACCTTAGTAATTGTGGCTCGGTGTCCCGTAAGGCAGAACTTTTCCGGTGGGCGAGGTATCCACTCCGCCGGCGTGCGCTTCGCGCGCGTTGGCGCACCCTCTATGAACTCCTTCTGTGCCTCTGACAGCTTCGACTCTAATTCCATCACCTGTAAAAAATCATCATTATAAGTAAACTGGCAAACAACAATAATATGCCCTGAGACCTGCGGTTCAACCGCATAACTTAGAAGCTTTTGTGCTGGTTTACGTCTTCGATTTATTTATTGTCCTTCCGTATCGCAATCAGATTCTGTAGTTGCGAATCCATGTAATATAACAGGTACCTACTGCGTTCTTACTTACTTCTACTTAAACGTTCTTTATTACTTCATAATCTTCATATTATGGATAGAACACAGGGTAGTCGTCACGTGTCACCAACACGAAAGGCAGTCACTTCTAATAACCAGTATGGTACGAGGGATATGTTGAAACCGACTCTTTAGAACCTTGGAAATTAGATACGGTGAGCTCCGATGCATTAAGAAATAGCGAAATGAACCGTATCTTGAAGTAGCGTTTTTAACTATAGATATACAGTTTGTGTGTTTCTTTCATCGCTTTCCCTTGTAATTTGATTCATGAAAAATTCATAGCTAGATTTGAAGTGGCATAATAATTCATAACACAAGCGCTTTGTTGTTAGTTTGTAGTTTTGGGATTTCTTCTGCTTCAGTAACTGCCTCAGTAGCCTAGTGGTAGCAGGCCGCTACTACTACGCTGGAGGTCCTGGGTTCGATTCCCGGGTCGGGGACTATCAAAGATAACGGTTTAAAATCCTGTATCTCTGGTTCTATTGGGATTTATCCATTTTCTGAAAGTTTCCCAGTACCTCGGAGTTTGGTAATATGCCCGGATGGCAGTGACACTCATGGATGTGCAACAGGCTCGCCACCTATAACATAGGCAAAAAACGTAACCGGCGAATCGAGGGTGTTTGCATGTATGATATACAAATAATAGGTTGGGGAAAAAGTATTTTCGCATTATAGTATGTATGAACTTGTAATAAAATCTCTTTGGCTGTAGTATTTGTATCTGGCTGGTTTTGGTATCATTGAAAGTTAAAATTTTAAAGAACATAATTCCAAATTCACATTAGGCAAATGTGTGATTTTCAAAAAATATGTTAAAATGTATTCGAAAATATTTAAGAGAGTGTGTTTTGCAGCCAAGGCATTACACATTAAAAGTAAAATTAAAAACTCTAGTAACAAAATTAAAGCGACATGGAACGTAATCAATAGTGAAAGTGGAAAAAACGTTGAACACAATTCTGATTTTAAATTAATTATTGACAACAAACAAGTTACTACTGACGAGGAAGTTGCGTCAGCATTTGAAACATTTTTTGCTAATATTCCAGTTTCTACAACCAAACACCTGATTTCTTCTCCTACCGTCGCCGAATCATTATTGAAACAAAATGTACATGAAAGTAGCACTAGATTTAGTTTTAAATTAGTAAACACTTTAGATGTAATTAATGCTTTTAAATCTATTAACATTAAGAATACAACTGATTTCTGGGGCTTATCTGTTAAAGTTGCATCTAGAATATTGGACATAATCGCACCTTACGTAGCGGCTATGTTTAATAATATTATTGTAAGTGGTATATTTCCTGACTTAATGAAACACAGTAAAGTGATTCCTCTTTTTAAATCTGGTAGTACAAGTGACCCCACAAATTTTAGACCTATTTCAGTACTACCCACATTTAGTAAACTTTTGAAAAATTAATGTTAAACCAGTTACTAGCCTATTTTAATCACAATAAACTTTTACACGTTCGACAATTTGGCTTCACCAGGGGTCGCTCAACTACTGACGCAGGTGTTGAGCTTATAAAATATATATTCGAAGCTTGGGAGGAATCGCACGATGCTCTAGAAGTATTCTGTGACTTATCCAAAGCATTTCACTGTGTGCAACATAAAACTTTGGTCAGAAAATTATATCACTATGGTGTTCACGATACCGCTCTTGAGCTTATGACTTCATATTTAAGTAATAGAACAATGTATGTTGATGTCAATGGAAAGAGATCTCCCGGAGCTTCAATGGATATGGAGGTCCCGCAAGGCTCTATTCTAGGACCGTTTCCGTTTCGTTTTCGTAGTAAAAAGACGAAATGTATTAAGTTCACCACTCCTAATGTAAAACTTGTGGACACTAATGTCAAAATAAATGAGGAAGTATTGGAGTTAGTAGACTCCACGGTATTTCTTGGCATTACCGTGGATGCTAAATTGCAATGGGGCCCCCATATTGCCAAATTGGCCAGTAGACTTAGCTCAGCAGCATTTGCAGTAAAGATAAGATTATTGACGGACGCGGAGACGGCTCGGCTGGTCTACTTTAGTTACTTTCACAGTATAATGTCCTAAGGCATTTTGCTATGAGGCAATTCCGCCGACGTCAATACTATTTTTGTTTTGCAAAAGAGAGCAGTACGTGCTATCTACGGGCTAAGCCCGAGAGTTTCTCTGAGAGATACATTTAAGGAAATAAACATTTTGAATGTTGTTTGTCAATATATATACGAAAACTTATTGTATGTCCAGAAAAATATTAATGAGTTTCCTACGAGAACGAATGATCATAATATGAACACAAGGAACAAATACAAGTTGTCCATGCATGTAACACGACTGCATAGAGTAAGTAATTCTTTCAGAGGTCAGTGTATACGATTCTATAATAAAGTCCCAAAAAATGTTCAAAGTCTATCTGTTAATAAATTTAAAAAAGTAATTAAAGAACGTTTATACAAATGTAATTACTATAAAATTTGTGAATATCTCACTGATAGTACACCTTGGGATTGTAGCGATCGCTGCCCGGCTATTTCATAAAATTGTACTTATGTTAATAGATATTGATATTGTGTATGCTCTGGCCACAAACAGATTTTCTTTTCATCTATATTGCTATCTACGCACTGGTAATATTATTATTAAATTGGTATTTATTAATACCTATTGAATTATTATTATAAGTCATTCTCTCTAGGTAGCTTATAACCCGACAATGCAAAAGTGTCCTTGTAGACCAATTTGAAATAAATGATTTGAATTTGAATTTATGCTTAAATACAAGCATTTACCTCTGCCTACTCCTTCGGGGATTACAGGTATGAAAATACGTTTTTTTTTCAGTAAGCATTTTTAATGACAATGTCTTTTTTAAAGTAAGGAAGTGGCAAACAAGCACACAGTTAACACTGATGGTAAGTAATACTGTAGCCTAACAACATCAACATGAAACCAGACATTTCAATGTAGATGCGTTACCACTCCTAAGGCCTAAGGTATTATACATCTGAGACGGAAATTACAGGGCTGTATATTACCACCTGACCGGAACACGATAGTGCTGAACACTACAATTTAGCTGCAATTAGATTGTCTTAGTCCTTAGGTGGTAGTTACTGAGAATTAAACATAACCAATACAAGTATATCTTATTTATTTGAACTACATGAATAACCCACATGAGATGCGATACAGAAATTGGTCCAAAATAATTTAAAAATTCTTAATTTTATTACATTCGAAAGGCTTTTTATTAAAAAAAAATACACAAACATACATGAAAACGTATCCCGTAATCTTTTTTTTTTCCAATGCTAGATTAACTGAACAAAACTACATAATCGCGCAACTACATAATGTCACGCAACTTTTGTGGAATAAGCGAAAGTATAGTAGGTATCTTCATTTGAACTCATGACTTATAATTGATAGAACTTCCGCTCGAAGGTAAAACAAATTGCTATGCAGTAAAAGTTGACTTGGCCTGTCGTTAACCCCTCAAGTTCAATTACTGATGGGGTCGTTTTTATGTAGAACAATTTTCGCTGAAAAGTACGAGTGAATTATTGTTTATTAAAATTAAGGCTTATTCAATATTTCACGACGAAAATAAAGAAAACCAATTGCGATAATGGAATATCAACCGTGAATTTTGGTTGGTGAGGTCAAACAGCTTTTTTTATCATTAATTTGGTAATTGGAATGCAATAGCTGATTTGAGAGTTTTGATGTCTCTTTCATTGTTTGTTAAATTCGTGACAAGAAATAACCACACCGCGAATACTCCGCCAAAATTCCATACAAACGCTTGATTTGGTCTCTATTACATAGACATCAATTAGTGACGTGTATTTACACGTGCACCTGTGTGCGTAGCACGTACAAAATACCAACCGTCGCCCATAAGAGTATAAAATGACAGACTGTTTTGCATCGGTAATAAAGGCTATGGCTGCTCCCCTCCAGTCCGCCGCGCCCGGTGGCCACCGTTGCTCTATGGCCTAAATAAATTGAACGGTATTCATAGAAAATAAATCGAACAAATCATTTAATTCACAAAACAATCATCACGTTTCCACGGCAGATGTGAAATATATGAACGACACACCTGACCTGACGTAACCGTTTAATTTGTGTCCATGTTTGCTTACGTTAGGTAGGTACTTTAATATTCTAGTGGTGTTTAGGTATATTACTTCCTACAAATAAATATCAACTCTACAACCGTATACAGTTTCTTATTGCCTGCTCAACTATTCATAATATAGCCATAGAATAGAATAGAATAGAAAATATTTTTATTTCGAATAGATCTTTACAGATACTTTCAAAACGTCAATAAATCATAAACTACCTAGAGCGAATAACCATTACATATAGTAAAAGCAAAATCATATATTAATAGTAAATTAAAAATTAAAATTTAAACTATTTGGTTAAAACATAATAATCATAAAATTTTTCAATTCCTTCAATGATAATAAATGAAGAAAAAGAAAAACTTATTCGTCAAGATCAATGTTATTCACTTAGCAGAGTTCCAAGTGCAGTCACTACTGAGAAGAACTCCGCTACCCAACAAACTCAGTAAGAGCTCTTTTAAATGAGAGCTTAAATCTAGTACAGATTATCGTGAAAAATCAAATAATGTCAACGTCCATAGCATAGATGCAAATAAACTGCTATCTACTAAATGTGATGTAGCCCCTGCAAACCAGAACAGACCAGTCCCCACCAACAGCACCCGTTCACGAGTATGACGCATGTGACAGCCATTGCCCTCCTCGACCATTTTAGAGGGAAGTGAGCAACCCGCCACACGACGCCGCCAAAGGCAAAGACATTTAAGCGTGCATGACTGTTCCGGCCATGATCAATTATCAAGCTTATGGCCGAATACTCAAACGTTACTCAATTTTAAGCAACTCTCAAATGAGCGCTATCTCTATCGTTTGAACGTGTTTTATAAAGACAGAAGACTTGTAAGTTCCACTTAGATTTAAGTGACGTTTGAGTACTTATTTGGCCGTTAGTTAAGGCAAGTTGCATTTCGTTTAATTGATTTGTATTATTCCCTTGAACACAATTTATCATAATGTGTGTATTGACTATGACAGTCGTTATTGTACTCTAATCCGCTTGGGACAATGATAATATAAATACAATTTCATTTTAATCTGATTAATATGTAATTGACAAAGCACATGTCTGTGAAGAAGCGGTATTATACAGTAATGTAATTTATGTAATACACATCATACGTTGGTAGTTATACTCGTAATAATAATAATAGTACGTAAATACTCGTAAAAAATTCCATTTCATTCAGGAAGTCTTAAGTTGACCTGCCCCGTACATAGGTATTGAGCAGACCGCGGCCGTAGGAAATAGTTGATGACCTAGAAACGTAGATCGATCGGACTTTGCCTAGACCGTAACGTGTGGAGATGTGACTTTCATGTTCCTAACAATAGCAGCTTTTAGCTGCGGTCTGTCAACGTCTATTCATATGTCAATGATTAAGGCCTTAAGATAGATGAAATGCCTAAATTCGTACATGATTTAAGTCAAATTCTAGAAAAAACTGTTAACTGAATCCGAAATATAAAAATACACGACGACAGGCAAGGATTCAATTAATATTTTGACTTGAACAAAATGTTATATTTGCTAACCCCCTTTTAGAAAAAAACATTTCAAAATGCACCCATTTTTGTCATAAAATGCAAATGTTCTCCAAAACGGCACAATCTTTTTGCTTCGTTTTTATTGCAAAAGAAAAGTTGGGGAAAAAGTCTTTTCGCATTATAGTATGTATGAACTTTTAATAAAATCTCTTTGGCTGTAGTATTTGTATCTGGCTGGTTTTGGTATCATTGAAAGTCAAAATTTTAAAGAACATAATTCAAATTAGGCAAATGTGTTATTTTCATTTGTTTTTCGTACTGTCAAGATGAGTGAATCTAATGAAGAAATTCGATACATTTTAAAATTTTACTACAAAAAAGGTAAATATGCAACGCAAGCCGCGAAAAAAATAAGCGCACAAATTTGGTTTAAGCGTTTTCAATCCGGAAATTTTGATGTCAAAGATGCACCTCGCTCTGGTCGCCCTATTACGGATAAAATGGATGCCATTTTTGAAAAAGTGGAGCAAGATCGACGTATCAGTAGTTATGACGTAGCTGAAGAACTGAGAATTGATCACAAAACAGTTTTGGCGCATTTGAAAAAAGCTGGGTACAAAAAAAAGCTCGATATTTGGGTACCTCACGAGCTCACTGAAAGAAATGAACCGTGTACTCATTTGTGATTCTTTATTACGACGTAATGAAACCGAATCATTTTTGAAGAAGCTGATAACTGGTGATGAAAAGTGGATCACGTACGACAAGAACGCGCGAAAAAGGTCGTGGTCAAAGGCCGGTCAGGCTTTACAGACTGTGGCGAAACCCGGGTTAACTCGCAATAAGGTGATGTTGTGTGTGTGGTGGGATTGGAAGGGCATTATTCATTGTGAGCTATTACCACCAGGCAGGACTATCGATTCTGAACTCTACTGCGAACAACTGATGAGATTAAAGCAAGAAGTTGAGAGAATGCGGCCGGAATTGATCAACAGAAGGGGTGTGGTGTTTCAACTTGATAACGCTAGACCTCACACATCTATAGCCACTCAGCAAAAATTAAGAGTTTGGCTGAGAGGTGTTAATGCAACCGCCGTATAGTCCTGACCTTGCACCTTCAGATTTCCACCTGTTTCGGTCTCTTGAGAATTCTTTATGCAATGTTAGGTTAACATCACGAGAGGACTGCCAAATCCACTTATCGCGGTATTTTGATGAGAAGTCCCAAAATTTTTATAGCAATGGGATCATGTCCCTACCTACAAGATTGCAAAAGGTTATCGAACAAAATGGTACATACATACTTTAGTTAAATTTAAATAAACTATATTAAAAAATGTTTTGAATTATCTTAAAAAATGCGAAGAAACTTTTTCCCCAACCTAATATATAGTTGATTACTCTTTAAACTTGCTATACCTACGTGTTATTTATATATGAGTAAGTAAGTAGGTACCTATTTTTTGTGTAAGATATAATTAAGTTAGTTATACACAGATATTTTTCAATCTTACTTACTATTATAAGTGTGAAAGTATGGATGTATGTTTGCTGTTGGTCAGTCATGCTATAGCGGCTGAACGGATTTCGATGAAATTTTGTTCACAGGTAGAGTATATATAGTTTACAGATGTGTAGGTAGAGGAGGATTTTTTGCTGACGGTAGAACGATGAGAAAAAAAAATCTCAACAGTCCAGCGATCGAACTAATGAATGAAACTAATGGGACTAAAGGTGTTTCAAGAGAACCTGTATTTATACCTGAAGTCCACGCAGACGAACTAACGAGTAAAAGCTAGTAGATATATATTAGCCTTGAAAATATTCGCTACCGACTTAAGGAGCGGGATGCGGGAGTTGGTACATCGGTGTTGTATCGGTAAGCGGTATTGTTCAGCGAAACAAGTTCTGCTAGACCCTAGTAAAATAAGAATTGGTCGAAATAAAACTAGTAAAATAGTGAGATAAAAATAGTTTTTGAAATAAAATAAGAATAGTAATTGAAATAAATCCAAAATGGCGAACACAATTGTAGTTCGAAAAAGTGGTATGGGTATCAAATTCATGATTTCTTGAAATGCTGATTTCGAACATGACACCTGTTTTCAGATCCAAGATGGTGGACAGAGTTTTCATTTCGAAATATGAGAAGGGTATCAATTTCTAGGTTTCTTGGAGTGCGCATTACGAAACTGACATCATTTTTCAGATCCAAGATGGTGAACATAATTATTTTCCAAATTGTGATATAGGTGTCAATTTCGAGGTTTCTTGGGGAGCTGATTGCGAAAATGGCATGCGTTTGCAGATCCAAGCTTGCAGACATAATTATTTTTCCATATTGTGATATGGGTGTCAATTTCGAGGTTTCTTGGGGTGCTGATTGCGAAAATGGCATCCGATTGCTGATCCAAATGGCTGATAGATTTTGTTTCAGAATATGATATGAGTATCAATTTTGAGGTTTCTTGGGGTGCTGATTATGAAAATGTCATTTTTTTCAGTTCCAAATGGCGGTCACATGTTCTTTTCAAAATATGATATAGGTATCAATTTATAGGTTTCTTGGGGTGCTAATTACGAAAATGACATATTTTTCAGATCATTTTATTAATCAGCACACCAAGAAACCTCGAAATTGTCACCCATATCACAATTTGGAAAAATAATTATATCCGCCATCTAGGATTTGCAAATGGATGCCATTTTCGTTATCAGCACAACAAGAAACCTCGAAATTGACTCCCATATCACAATTTGGAACAATAATTATGTCCGCCATCTTGGATCTGCAAAATGATGCCGTTTTCGTAATCAGCACCCCAAGAAACATCGAAATTAACACGCATAGCGAAATTTGAAAGATATCTATGTCCGCCATCTTGGATCTGAAAAATGATGCCATTTCCGTAATCGGCAACCCAAGAAACCTAGAAATTGACACCCACATCATATTTTGAGAAAAAAAATCAGTCAGCAGTCAGTTCAATTTTGGATCTGCAAATAGATGCCATTTTCCTAATCAGAACTCCAAGAAACAATAAAATTAAGATCCATAGAAAAAATAAATATTCTGATCGCCATCTTGAATTGGGAAAAATTGTACCTCAAGAAACGGTAAAATTGAAATCCATATTACTATCATATTTTCCAAAAATAATTATCTCCGCCGTCTTCGATTGGAAGGAGATACCATTTTCGTAATTATGACCTCAAGGAACCCCGACGTTGATACTTACATTGCTTACATACTATGTATATCGCTTACAGTAGGTACCATTTAGTGAAATGTGAATTGGGAAATTCAGTGGTGCTCGCTCGCCCTGGAGCTTGGCAACTGAAGCTCTACCACTGTATACTAGTGTATACTACCACCTTACCAGAACATGATAACGGTGGACATGGAGATTATCATTTACTGGTTGATAAAGTCAGTGATATGGAGCGTGTTCACGCGTTCGAGCTCGTTGTTTTTAAATTATCCAACGTTTCGCTCGCTACCCGTACCAATAGCGAAACTTCACATTGTTCTAGTAGTATAATCACTGTGATGCAATATTAATAAGCACAACAATGCTTGTCTCCTCTACAATTACTTAATCTTTGATCGTTTCGACCAAGTACAGCGAGTATCCGCTAGATCGCTCAAATTTTGACAAATATTTGTTGAGCTTCGTTTTACCAAGGTCATTCAGGCTACTTAACCCCTTAATGAAAGTAATTTATAGTGGACTAGTTGTGCTCGCGACTTCGCCCGCGTGAGAATATATGATTGTTCAGTATCTACCCGGACGAAGTCGTGGGCGCAGCTAGTATAAAAGTAGCCTAAGTTACTCCTTATTACATCAGCTATCTGCCAGTGAAAGTCCCGTCAAGATTGGTCCAGCCGTTCCCATGATTAGCCCCGCCAAACAGATAGACAGACAGACAAAAATTGTAAAAATGTTGTTTTGGTATATGTACCGTGTATACATACATATGCATCCCTAGGTACACGACGTAAATAGGGGATGAAAGTTTGTATGGTTTAGTCTAGGAATGACGTTCTAAATAAAATGAACGTGAAACAGAGAATTTCCAGCTTATATTATATCTGACAGAGCAATCCAATATTATTTACATATTGCTAGAAAACCCGACGATTATCTAAAGAAACTCTTGATTACCGGAGAGGTGGGTGGGTTGGCCAGTGTCTCAATAACTGAACATGAGGCTAAATGAGGACTTATACGAGTACAAACAGTGACAGACACTTGAAAACGTTCAGACAATTGAAAATCATAATTTCAGCCAAAAGACGTCCACTGCTGAACAAAGAATGCCACAACGAACGGTCCTGGGTCGCCCTCATCCAGCGATTGCCCGCGACCTTCACCAGGTCGTCGGCCCACCTCGTGGGAGACCTGCCTACGCTTCGTCTTCCGGTACGCGGTCGCCACTCCAGAACTCTTCTGCCCCAACGGCCGTCAGTTCTGCGAGCTATGTGCCCTGGCCATTGCCACTTCAGTTTCGCTATTCGGTGGGCTATGTCGGTTACTTTGGTTCTCATGCGAAACTCCTCATTTCTGATTCGTTCTCGCAGAGAAACTCCGAGCATAGCCCTCCCCATTGCTCTCTGAGTGACCTTAAGCCTTCTTATGAGGCCCATAGTGAGCGACCACGTTTCAGTTCCGTACGTCATCACTGGCAACACACACTGGTCAAAGACCTTCTTCTACAGGCACTGCGGTACATTAGACGAGAAGATATAACGCAGATTCCCGAACGCTGCCCATCCGAGTTGGATTCGGCGATTGACTTCTTTCTCAAAGTTGGACCTACCCAACTGGACAGTTTGTCTCAGGTATACATAATCGTCAACAACTTCGAGTGTAGTACCCTCGACCATAACAGGAGTGACAATTGAAAATAGCGGCAGCTATCTAAAAGACAACGGAATCGATTGAGAATAACATGCGCAATTCATCAATTCAAATCAATACCGGTCACAATTTTAACATTAGTATTAGTACCAATAAAGATTAAAATTGCGTTTTGGTTAATAATTCATGAGTTGGCAGAACATGAGTTTTCAGCGAGAAGTTCTACGCTAGCAAAATTTCTTGCATGCATTTATGCACTTCATGACGAACTTGAACTCCACCGTGACCTACATTTATCATAACAACGTAGGTATTGTATTGTAAGTCATTTTGTATGAGCATGAATCTGCTCATTATCAATTGACTATAATACGTAAAATGCATGCCAATTTATACATTCCATTAATTCCTCAAACAATATTCGATATTTACCAAGTGTAGGTATAAATGAAAATCAAACGAACTTGCAAAGTGAAGTTCGATTGTACATAATTATTTTCATTCGAACTGTACATAATTATTTGTGCAGCTTCATTTGAACCAATTCGTGTTTTTAGGGTTCCGTAGTAAACAAGGAACCTTTATAGTTTCGCCATGTCCGTCTGTCTGTCTGTCCGTCCGCGGTTTAGCCACAGTATAGATACAAACAGTATGGAACCTAAGCCCATTTTATAAAATATTTACCTACACTCCATTGAAGCAAAAGGGATGTCACTATATTTTTAAATAATGGTGTTATTATTTAAGCATTTACTGACCTTTAATCAATCGTATCGTACAGAAGCGCGCATGGCCCGGCGGCTGGTGTAGATCATAAGCGATCTACTCGGTTAAGCACTACGGGCGCGGTCGGGTAGTGAGATGGGTGACCGCTAGTGGCAAATCAAATGCGCGTTTCTGTGCTTCGGAGGGCACGTTAAGCCGTTGGTCCCGGTTGCTATCGATAGCAGTCGTTAAACCTTGTCGGAGGCCTTATGGGCAGTTTGAAAACATACGACAGCGGGTTGGCCACTAACCCCCAACACCTCCACCAATCCGCATTGGAGCAGCGTGGTGGAGAAAGCTCCAGGCCTCCCCCCAAAAAGGGAAGAGACTCTCGCCCAGCAGTGGGATGTATAATGGGTTGCCATTATTATTATTATAATCAATTTGTATTGGGATGTTGACTATTTTTTTATTGGTTACCCTGTAATAGTATTGGATAAATAAATACTATGTGTCTTTGAAACATATAGTCAATAAGTACTTAAAAGTTGTTAAGATATAACGATTCAAAATGTTGCGAATAGTGAAATGACTCAAAACGGCCTATATAAAATTGCAGCACGTTATGACGTCACACCGCGGTACAACAGTTTACAAATAATAATATGTAGGCTATGTACATAATCTTATGGTGTTGATTAATCCCAGCAAAAGTAACTATGTTAGTATTCACTCATTTATTCTTGTTCTTATTTAATATTTTTACATACATAAGTTGTATTGTTGTAGTATGTATTTTACAGTTGTAAGTATGTATTTTTACATACATACATAAGTTATAAAACAAAAAAACAGAGCTATAAGAAATTAAAAAATAGTGCGCCGCCGGCAGCGGGAACAGGGTCTAAGCTATCGGTGGTTAGGGTCACAGAGACAAGAATAAATAAAAGAATATACGTGCCGTGCCGAGGAGTACCGCCTTCTGTATTAGACCCATGATCCAACCTTGATCTATTATTATTATAGTTTTAAGTACGAAAAACAGTTTAATATTGATATAACTTGTAGATCTTTGTTTTTAACCATTACATAAAAAATACTTTATTCTTCATAAATATTTTAACAAATTATAATTCCAATTGCTTCTGTGAATTCGGTCTTAAAAATAACAAAACTGAGTGCTAATTACTTGGGTGATTTTTATAGTTCTTACGACAGTACAATCTTAATAAATAGCTGCCCCGACGAACTTCGTATGGCCTTAGAGGTATAAACAAATTAAATGTCCAAAAAATCGAAAAAAAAAATTGGTAAGAATCACTCTCTACTCACCATTTAGGGATATAAAAAAAGACTACAACCGATTCTCATACCTACCAACTATACACACAAAATTTCATACTGATCGGTCTTGCCGCTACGGAGGAGTATTGTTACAAACACTACCACACGATATTTTTTTAGATATGTTAGATATTATAACAATACATTATTCTTGCCTTTCAAAATCACCAGGAAGTTTAAAAAACGATACCTCCGGTTTTGATGATGCAGAGTTAAAACAGTCGTATACCACGCAATACGCTCGTGGCATCTTTAAAAAACTCGTGGAAGCAAAAACAAATCGCTCGTCTCGACGCGACAGTCCGCGACAGTCCGCGACACTCGCTACTGTAAGCACTGCGAGAACCGCTTGGAGGCCTCGTAGATGCGCATGTTTGTGTGAGTGTGCCGTTTCGAACGATTTGTTCGTATTTTCCGTACTGTTCATATGTGTACTGTGGTTTAGCGCAAAAACTATTGGTACTAGAGACTCGAAATTTGGCACAAGTAGATAGGTATACCTACACCTTAATCACGCCGACAAAGTGGTAAAATAAAAAAATGACTTTCTTTTAATTTAGGGTACCTCCCCTACACGTAACGCGCAGATATATTTTTTATTTTTCGTTTTCTATAGTGTAAGATGTCTTTGGATAGGTCTGTCAAAAATGTTGGGAATGTGTGTAGCGTCCACTACATTAAGGCGCCAACTAGTGGAACACAGACGAAACCTCACAGTACTTATCTAGTACGGTAGATGGCGTGCAGTCGATTTACATCGCACATACGAAGTATTCTCAAGAGTTGGCATATATACAACTTCCCAACGTCAATCGTCGGGCCGCGGCCCACCAGGCGCTACCACCCCGCCTGGTCGGAGGATCCTCCCTTTTCGCCGGAGGAACACTTCCACCCGTTCTTCCACAATGTGCAAATACCATTTTTTGGTTTTGTTAACTGTTTGTGACTTATTGAGAGAGAGCTTTAAAGTGCCAATTTACGTTAAAGTCAAGTGTCCCCCCCCCTCAATCAACTAAACGGTTGTTGTTAGAAATTAAAACGTTACGGTAATAGTAGCTACATAATAAAATAACGAAATTAAAAGGAAAACTATCACACTTCAGTTGGCTTTACAAGTTTACGAGTAAAAGTCGACCAAATGTAATTTACTCGAAAATTTTGAATATTTAGTTTGAATAATGTAATTTCATTACATTATTCAAACCTAAAAACTACGGAACCCTACACTGCTGACCGGTTTTTTTACTTGTTGTGATGTCCCTCTATGCCTAGGCTCTAACACGAATGTTTAAAGATTTAAGTAGAAATTTATAATTCATCTGTCAACACCCCCCTACCCACACCCCCATTTCCATCCGTGAGTTGGGCGGTGCCAACTGTGACTTGTGACTACTCGGTCGATCATTGTGTTTTCGTGTCGAAGCCTTAACATTTCTTCAATATTTGAACGATTTGAAAATGTAACAACTTTAAACGTGGGGAAAAAGAAAAACGAAGTTTTTACTCTTTTATTTTTATGTCAAAGGATTGACAGACAAGCAGACGGGCCACCTGATGGAAAGTGGTTACCGTCGCCTATGAACATTTGCAACAGGGGGAGGGGAGTTGCCAACGCGCTGCCAGCCCTGAAGGACTCTTTTGACGGCAGTTTTGAAGCATCTCATCGCAAGACTGAAATTGTTCAGAGATGTAGCATAATTATGATGTAGGTATGTGTGCATAATCAATCAAATCAAGTCAAGCGTGGAGTAAGACAGGGAGACCCTCTGTCTCTGAAGCTTTTTTCTTCAGTTTTAGAGAATGTCTTCCGCAAACTTGAATGGGAACATCTAGGACTCAACAAAGACGGGAGGAAATTAAACCATCTTAGATTTGCGGACGACCTGGTTCTACTGGAAGAATGTCCAAAGAAGCTCGAAAAGATGATACAAGCTCTTAATACTGAAAGCGAAACTAAAAATGAACATAATAAAGACGAAACTAATGACCAACTCAAAAATAGAACCCATAGAATCGAAGATCAACAACTAGAATATGTCGACGAGTATTGCTATTTGGGTCAGATCATCTCCCCTAAAGACCAAACAACTAAAGAAATAAATAAAAGAATTGCCAATGGGTGGAGAAGATATTGGTCCCTAAAGAAAATTGTTAAATCTAAAGATCATAATATGTCAATCAAAAGAAAAGTTTTCAAGGCGTGCATCCTTCCGTGCGTTTCCTACGGCTGTGAAACATGGTCCCTTACAAAATACCATAGAGACAAATTAGAAAAATGTCAGAGAGCTATAGAACGAAGCATGACAGGAATAAGGAGGCAAGACAGATTTAGCAATGCCCAACTAAGAGCAAAAACCAAAATAACAGACATTCTGGAAAAAAATGACCTACAAAAATGGAGATGGACCGGCCATATGTTAAGATCCAAACAAGAAAAGTGAAGCCAAATTATAACGCATTGGTATCCTAGAGATGGGAAAAGACGTCGAAGACGACAACAAAAGCGCTGGGACGATGAACTCAAACTTACTGCGGGATCCAAATGGAGAAGAGTTGCTCAAGATCGCAAACAATGGAAGCTACTAGAGGAAGCCTTTGTCAACAGGCACACAGAGCTGAGAGACATTCTATAACAACTTCAACTTACTAAGTTACCAACAATGTCTAAATTATCAGATCTCTCACCCAGTTCATAGGGTTAAATAAATAAAAATGTGTGCCTAAACCGAACCGAAAAAGACGAGTAAGTAGTATGTCGATTTTTTAAACTGTAAAACAGGCTTAATTATTGGGCAGGCGAGGCAACTAAGGTTGGAGCTGATATGAATAACTAATTGTAAATGAGTAGTGCGCAGACTGCACAGTGCACATGTCATTGTGAGTTTTTTTCAGAATACATAGGTATATGTTTATTAGGAAAAACAACATCAAAGTAACTACATAATATTTTACCTAAAACTATAAAAAGTGAACCAGTGTACGGATTTTTTCACAATTTTGTTTTGTTTTTACAATATTGCACTAAATTTTCGTAACAGTTTTAGCCGAACTATGAATGCATGCGGGAGGGAGAGTTTACGTCTAACCTTGACCTACTTGTAATCTATTAACGCTTTACTAACACGAATGGGATCAGAAATTCTGGCACATTCATTGATCAAGGTGAGTTTATTGAGGGAAAGAGATTAAACGCTGTGGACGGACGAAACACATTACTCTGTCTAATACATAAAAGGTAATATAATAATACGTAGGTACGTATGTACTTACTACGTACTTAACTTCATGATTCAGTTTTTTGATAATTTCATATAACTAGGCTCCTGGAGAGCACCTGTACATAATCATTTTTAAACTACCTAGAGTGAATAACTACTAATAATAAACCACTAAAAATATATTATATCGCCGAAGTACGAGTAATCAGAGATAAATGCCTGCATTGAAGAACGCATGCAAACACCCACGATTCGCTGCCGCTGGTTACGTTTTCAAGTCAACTCCAAGGAAATGGCAAACTTACGGCAAATGGAAAAAATCCCAATAGATCCATAGATTATAGATTTCACACCTTTAGCCCCTGACACAGGAATCAAACCCAGGATCCCAGCGTAGCAATAGTGACCTGCTACCACTCGACAACTGAGGTAGATTATAGTGGATCTCCACAAGTGGGCGGTGGGGTCGTCACGTCCCGGCTAGGCTTATCTGCTTATGCGTATAATTTTAAACTATGTAAGCACCTATTATCTAATAAATATACTTACTTTTTAGTTTGTTTTTCTTACAATCACGGTAAGGTAGTTCAGAATAAATAGTTAATGCTGTCACGAAGTCGATACAGCGGCGCCGGCGCCAAGATTGCCCATTATGGGAGTGCGAAGGCTAAAATGTATGGATAATAGGTTGCAGAATGTACACATTGATTGGCGCTCAATAAAATATAAGGTCTGAACGTAAAGGTTCAGCGCTGCCGTCCTATCTCAAATACTGATTATGTTAACTTTGAAATAAATTGACTATCATCACTTTGGAACTTGTACGAAAGCAAGTGTTTTACTCCACTCCGGTTAAATAAAAAAAAACAACAGTTTCATTATCCCACAGATACAAATAGGTCGTAGGTACCTGTCAAATTTTTGACAAATTATTTAATTCTAAGGCGGTAAGAAATTCGCTGGGTCACTTAGAGCCCACGCAGACTGAGAGTGGTCTGGAGTTCCGTGTTCAGAGTTCGGCGTTTTTAAGAATGTACCGAGTCTATACAACAACGCTCATAGCGGGCAGTCAGACCGTGGCGGTCGAAGCAGAACGTCACTATCCAAATTTTTTGTTCGCCGTGACAGATACCGCTAAAACGCCATTGAATTCATTAGGGAAAGGAGTTTATTATATGATTAAGGGATGTAGATTTTAAAAATCGTTAAAAAAAATTGAATTAAATCTAAAAAACACTACAAAATTCGCCTTGTTCTTTTCGCGTTATGTTCATTGGGTGCACCCAGAGAATTATTGCTTAGGAGCTTTTAAAAAGAAAGTACTTTTTAAAAGCTTCTAAGCAATAATTCTCCACAACTCCAATAATTATTCTTCATCGGAAGATGAACTTTCTAGAGACATGCTGCACGTACAAAGACACAAACGAAACTAGAACGCGAGAATTTGAACGCCATTTGTGTGCGTTGGAACTCTTGAGCGGTTAAGGGTCACTAGAACGCGGAACTCTGACCGCTCTCTGTCTGCGTAAGCTCTCAGTAAGAAACAAATTAAGCTGAACCTAGAACCTTTTACTGGTCTTGACGTTTCAATGCAATGGTAGCAGATGTAATTATGGCTTAGGACCCAGGAGTGCAAGTACTCTTGACTGGTCACATTGCTAAGCGTATTCTCTAATTATATAAAGTAGTTTCTAAGATTTCACCTTAACTTGAAAACAGCGCTAGATTAGTGGTATCAAAGATTTGTGTTAGTAGGTCAGTAGATAATCCCCGCCAATCCCGCAACCTTTAGTAATGACTGCTGAAACAACTATCGCTAATATCAGAGTTGAGTTACCAGATCATTTCGTGGTTCATGGAAATTGCTCCATCTACGATAGTTAGGCAACAATGCAAAGTTGAAATTCCCACGATATTTAGTTTCCAAAATTTCGGAACACAGATGATAGGCATGCACATCAATTGATGGGTGTTAGAAGTTATTGCTATATATTTACATGATCCATAAAAATGGCTGAGTATATAAAAGTAACGAGTCAATGTTGTGCCACGTGTTGCTAACTCCAGCATATCAATGTAGCAATAATTGTAGGGGTCAAAAAACATATTTCAATAATGTAACCTGTCCTGTTAACAGATGTGTTGCCAAGCCTGAGGCCTAAGTTGTTTTACCTATGATACTTATTACGGAACCATTTATTTATTATTACTGAATATATGATAGTGGTGGATGCTACCAGATGCTTTGGCGGCAGATAGATTAAGTATTGCCTGGCAATGCGGAGCTGTTTACGCTCTGTATTATCCCTTAATACTGGAACTCTACGACCAGTAAAAATTTGTCGCGAAAGAGATTTTTTCAGTTTGGAAAACCTAAATGAAACACGATAAACGCACCTTTTTCTGCAGCCTTATAACTGAGGTCCACTTCTTCTCCAAGAGGCCGCCGAACTTGCGATCCATCTCGCCGGTCATGTCGGCCTCCTTCTTGAACGCTTCCAGCGCGTCCGTGTACCCATTGCTGCCTAGGTAATCGGCGATCGCTTTGTTCCTGTAACAACATGGGTTACGTTAGTTACGTAATGTTAACCGTTACTAAAGACTCTGAAAATCTAATGGTGACCACAACAATTTAAGACTAAGGACCAAATAGCCGGTGCTGTGCCTTTTCAGGAAAATAATAATCTGCCTATTGTTTCATAAGAACATAGCTTTTTACAGCTCAATATTATTAACCTTACTAGGAAGCCTATTTTGTTTTTGATTATTAAATATACATCGGATCGGTGGCAGTCCTAGAGTAGGTAGACCTCCCTCCAAAATCAGACGTTAAAAACGTAAAAAGGTATCTAAATCAACGAGTTGTGACTAAGACACTTAATCCCTCCCCTCTTTTTTGAGGCCGTGTCACATAAATTAGGTACTCAATTCCTTAAGATTATTGAAGACATATTTGTATAGGTTAAGTATATTCTCCAAGTGTCCACCGAGTGTTTGTGACTAAGGGAGTAAGTACTCACACTTATTTATATACTATTCCTCAATTCTAAACAAACATGCTACATTGTTTTTGAATACATCCCTTGTGTTATATAAATGTAACCTTAACCTTGTATTACATAAGTTAGCTAATTCCATAAGATTATCGGCGACTTATTTCTATGGATTAACAAGTATATCGGCCACCGAGTGTTCCGTATCCTGACTATCGCAACTCGACTATCAGACGACGAACTTGTCCCAAATAGATAAGCTGCCCTTGTAAACGTTTTTAGATTGCATTCATCAGTATATCACCTCGGCGTTCCACCGCGTAAGGCTTATTTATATTCGAGAACCATTATTTCATATTGTTTAAGATTCTCCTATGTTGCGTTGCATAAATTGTCCCTTCTCGGTATAAACACTTTGAAGGTATAATTAAATCTATTGAAGATTTAGATAATTTTAGAGTTCCGCACCTCAAAAAAGATAACAGCTCTTTTAAGATCATTAATGTGCGTCTGTCCGTCTATCATACCCAATTTACTTCAAAACTACTGGACATATCGAAAGTTTGGTACACACATGTAAATCAACGACCCAACTCTCACACTTGACATGTTTTTTAATTGTTTGTCATAGTTTGCACAACATTTTAGAGCAAAGGTTTGACCTCTTTTGTTCTCTCATCAAACAACTGAAAAAATATTTTAAGAAGTAAGCAATTAACAGAAGAAGCAGTCTTGCAAGGATGGTTTGTACAACATGTCTGATGTCGGCCACACACCATAGGTTTTTTAATTTGATTATGAAAATTAAAACTTCTACGAGTAAAACACGACGCGTGTTATCACTATTTTAACGCAAATTTAAACAGCAAATGTTAGTGTAGTTAACTTGTGCAAGTCTAAGATAGACCCAGTAAATTGTACCGTGTGTGGCCGATCTACGTGGAATCTACACATTCTATACAAAGATAGTAAAGTGAAGAGCTTTTAACTACTGGTTCGCATTGAAATAATATTTTCATGTAAATAGTCTTTCGTGGAAGGCTATAGACATATCATCATGATATAACTCGGAGCAGAATACTTCAGTGACCAGAGGCAGAGGACGAAATAAGTAACTCGGTTGCCAATAGTTGACATTCATTTGGAAGTGACTATTTCAATACAATGCAGTTTTCATAGAACAGAAATAGAAATAGAAAATATTTTTATTTCGAATAGATCTTTACAGATACTTTCAAAACGTCCAGAAATATAAAATACCTAGAGTGAATAACCATCTGACCTCTGAAAGAATTACTGACCCTATTCAGCCGTATTTCAGCAGCGAACGATGGTAATATCACGTCGGGTTAAAGCAGCAATATGCACAGTGTATCAAAATTATGGCAACTGAGTTACACAATACTCAGTGTGATATGGCGATCTGAAGTAAAAAAAATACAAAACGCAGATGGAACTGTAAAGTATGCAGAGAAAGAAAGAGAGAATAGGGAAATAATTAGGTAACTGTTTATTACTGTCTTGGTAGTCTAGTGGTAGCAGGCCACTACTGCTACGCTGGAGTCATAAGTTCGATTCCTGGGTCAAGAGTTGTTCTATTGGGATTTTTCCATTTTCTGGAAGTTTTCCCCTACCTGGGCGTTTGGTGATATAGCCAGAGATATCAACAGGCTCACCACCAGTAACTTGGGCCAATATGTAACCGACGAATCGAGGATGTTTGCGTGTATGCTTGATGAATCCATGCATTTACCTCTGCCTAACCCTTCCGAGATTGCGGGCGTTTAGTTACGTAGGTTTCTGTATTTTTTTTACGTGAGCTTGATTAAACATACTCATTGACCGTAGGACAACATTTAAGACAAAGATGAAAACAATTCATGAGATTCTATAAATCCCCTTTTAACGCACTCGAAATGTTTTAAACATCAACCATTTAACTCTAGCTTTCTAAGAGAAAAGTGACTGCAGGTTTATTGGGATTAATGTCGTATAATTTATCACTTATACTTGTCTTGTCAATGAACTTGTGATAGACTATACCGACCGTACCTAATTTAAAAAATAACTTGATACATTTTCCTTAACTTGACTAAATCTTGTAAACAAATTTTAAATGTATGTTTGATTCGAATTCAAATTACTTTGAATCGTTTTTATTATTAATACGTCATGAAATGAACAGACTAGAGTGAATAACAACTGAAAAAGTATATTTTTTCAAGGATAAAAAATAACAGTGAATGTAATAAAAATACAATATGAAATATATTTTATAGTTTGCGCAAAAAAAATAGGAAATAACATCGATGTCTAATTCATCACAAATATTCTGATATATCTTTGAGGAAGGTTTTCGTCCAGCAGTGCAAGGTATTCGGATAAGAGATGATGATGATTCTCTGTTCGGATATTGCTGATTACTCTCGCCTTGCTTTCGCCGCTAAGACTATTCGTAAAACTTCCATACTCCTTTTAGGTCCTGCTGCAGTTTTTAAAAGATAATTGAAAGAACAAACTAGCTTACTATATAAATTACTAGCGGCCCGCCCCGGCTTCGCGCGGTGCAATGTTGCCTACCCTATCCTATTCGTCTTAGCGTGATGATTATACATAGATATAGCCTAAAGTCTTCCTCGATATCTTTTATATTTTAGGCAGCGTACGCAAAATAAGTAACTTTTCTGGTTGATTTTTTACACCTTGTGTCTGAAAAACCCAAATATCTTACGGAACCCTATTTTTTCCAAACTAAAATATAGCCTATGATAATGTAGCTTTCGAATAGTGAAAAAAATTTTAAAATCGGTCCAGTAGTTATTGAGCCTATTCATTACAAACAAACAAAAAAATATTACCTCTTTATAATATAAGTTTAGATTTAGATACAACTACATAAGCAGTGTACATTACAATATCCGGTACCTACTCTACGCATGAACCTTAAAGCCACCACCATTTTAGTTCAAAAAAAGAAAAGTAGAATTTCAATCTTGCTCCGAAATCAAACTTTCAGTTTCGTTTCACAAGGCACTTGCGTCATTTCTTATCCTTCTGCTAGTGAATGATATCAAATTCACGCTTATAGCATACGGTAAGCATTTGCATCAAGTAAACACTAGGGATGTTATGGAAAACCGTAAACGAAAAACCACCGGATATCCGAAAATGATAACATTGCGAAATGATATCATTTTCGAAACCGATATACATAATATTGTTTATGTCCGTAACATCTCTTTCTAGATGGTGAAATCGATTGTAAAAACAATCAGTCCCGCGGGTGTCCCTATTGTTAGCGTGAGAGTAATCAAGCTCAGCTTTTTGTTTCTCGCGAGTGAAAACATTTTAGTGAAGTGCTTTGTAGGTAATAGTACTCGTAGGTATATACTTATACAAATACATACAATACTAATTTTAACAAATACGGAAATTTGCTCTTTACTATTAAATTGCAGGAAAACTTGCAAGACAGCATGGTATTTATGATAATATAGTTAAGTTGATAATAACTTTTTAATTTATAGAATTAGATATATATTATTTACAAGCTGTTTCCTAAGACTGTTTGCGTGATCTTTAATTAGTTAGATTTTCTGGATCATAACAGGTGGAGGATAATAACTTTTAATGTACCTATTAATTAAGTTTTCAAAATAAAACACGAGTCAAGCCGGTCACACACCTTACTTCAGCTAACAATGATGTTTGCTGTATGAGTTTGGGCAACAATTCTTGCCACACTCTTTACATTTCACTTGTGCAAGTCTACATTTGCGGTTAAAACGTAACGTGTGAGGCTACCATAAGGAAAAGGGAAGTTGGCAGTTGGAAAATGATGTACGCAGTGAATCGCCTGCTCTTGGCTTACTTAAATTACTTATTTTGTCTATCTTACTTTAAATTTATAAACATACAATACAACTAACAGAAATAACAAAGATGTTCCAATGTCATTACACACAATATTGTAATAATTTATATTGACATACACAACTATATTGTAATAATTTTAGTGAGTGAAAAACTAACATAAGATACCGCATTTAAAATTTCAAACACGAATACCAACAGAGATAGTAAAGATAAGCTTAACGAAGAAAATTCAAACTCTGTAAATAATGTAAAATTGGATAATATTTACGTACATTTAAATACCTAAGTATAATAAAAAATAGTTATTGTTTCATTATTACTATGCTATTTATATTATTGATAACTACGTCATATCTTACTGATAAGGCAATTTAAATTTAATCAATTCATTGAGTCATTATCTCAACGATTTGTATTGAATTGTATACCTAGTTATTAATTGATAAAAATATACACTTTCCGCCGCGGGTTAGTTCATTAGACCCCCATTCCAATACGCTCCCGATACGAAAAATTTGTTATTCCACTACGCTTCTGGCCACGATGCACCCGATTGAAATTATTTTGCTGAAACACTTCAGTAGGTACTATCGACATCAGAATTCTTAAAAATACATTAAACTACGAAATTATATATTAACCGAATCTTACTTATCGCCGTATCGCATTATCGTATACGCCCCGAGCTCTTACACTTTCTATTTATACTATTCTACCACCAGTAAAAATATAGATGGGAATTATATACTAAAAATGAGGCAGTATTAAGTGAAAAGTGTTAGTTAAATTTAAAGTTCACTTTTGTTTTCATGTGTACTCGTATATCTATTTTACAAAAAAATAAATGTTTTACAATCGGGTGCGTCGTGGCCGGGAGCGTAGTAGAATAAAAAAATTATCATAGCGGGAGCGTATTGGCCGGGTGCCTATTGGAATGGGTGCCTAATGAACTAACCCTGCGCCGCGACTGTCGCGAAGGTAAAATCCAGAACCTCAGGCTTACCTGTAGTGACCTATAACCATAAAGGTACTGATGAGTTACCACTATTTACCTTTCGATATATTTTAAATATTAGTTTAAAATATTATGTTTTTGATTATATTGCTCTGTGTCGTTAAGAAGCCCAAAAACATCGTAAATTCACGCCTGTTTTCCCGCATACAATAAAGCATACATGCCAATACCCTCGATTCGCCGGTTACGTGTTGGTCCGTGTGACGAGCCTGTTGACATCTCCGGGCGCATTACCAAACTCCAAGATACTGAAAAAATGCCAGAAAATTGAAAAATCCCAAACAAATTATGCAGAAGAACTGACGAATTTCCTCCCTAAATCAGTAGATTTACGATAAAAGCAACGTCACACGCACGTAAACAAACGTAGTCTTACAACATTGCATTGGACTGAGAGCATGTTGTATCTGTATGCGTCATCTTGTATGTTTTGAAAAGATCAGTATCATTATTGTCGTAACGCGTAATAGACAGCTACTACTACGCTTTTCATTCATGACTGTACAGCCAACAGCCACTCGTGTTACGTAAACTTGTGAGTAGTACACAGCAGTCAGAAGTGATACAGTCCCAAACCCTGACAACGAGCGAAAGTGGTTTTGGAGCGCAGAGGCTCGGGCCAGGGCTTGAGAAAATCACTTTCACACTACATTTCCGTTGTAAGTCTGATTGAAGGGCACTTACTCATTAATAACCGACCTCTACGCATCGTATAGCACCTAAAGCAAATTATATTTACATCTATCTCAATTAAGATGCATTGTTGTGTTGATGAGCTACAATCGACCACACGTCGCTCTCTTTTGTTATTTGGAACAAGTATTGAAATTAGGCGCTTCTATTTTCAAATGCAATCACTGAACGGAATTAATTGCAGCAAGTTGTTATCTGCGCAACTTGTTTCTCTTGGGAGCTTTTGAAAGTGTTTTAAAATGGTACGTTTTTTATGTTACCTAATGATGGTGGCAAACAGCAGTTCACATTTAATTGAAAATGAGTACTGCTGCCTTTCGACACCTAAACAAAATTCGAAGGTCAAAATGCAGATGCGTCGCCACTTCCGAGGCCTAAGTTGTTATGCATCTGTAAAAGTTAAAATTACAGGGCTACGAAGCTGAACACTGCCTTTACGTACTTTGGCGTTGATTAGGTAATGCGATAGTGCTTACGCGAACTCAGACACTGGAGCTCTACCACCAGTAAAACCATAGTTCCTGATACAATTTTTGTTAACTTGACGTACAGTTAGTAGCAGAGCCCTCGAATTTAAGTATTATGTCAATAGCGTTGTTATAAAAATAAACAAAGTACTTTAGAGATAACACTAAAAGCAAATACGACATTGTTATCTATTCATTGCACAGGTTATAGTTCCGTGTTTATTGTATGTGTATTTTATAACAGAAGCTTCTTAACAGACGCGTGCGTGTGTGTTACAAATATCGATTAGCAAGTCAAATGTGTCATGTGTTGACATAATGTAAATGATTTGATGTTAGATTAAATAAATTTAGTTTGAACTTGACTAATACAAATCAATATAAATGGTAGTTAGTGAAGTGAAATTACGTCCCTCACAGGGTAAGCAGTAAGTGTAGAGCGCCAAGTGTTTCTTACACATTTCTCATGCTTTTTCTACATTAATTACTTTCTTCATACCAACATAAATTGTAAACGCAGATTCCGGAAACTCTTGAACCCAACTTCGGACAGTACTCGACCTATTTGGTTAAGGTAGGTAGGTACCTAGGTCAAGTGATGGGTAATTTAAATATATAGTGCATATTTGCATTTGTGTGCAATTTTAATTAAAAGGTACAATTTTCTAAATGTATGGCCAAATACCCTGCAATAACTCAATACAATAAAGTTAAAACATTTTACCAAATTTTAAGCAGCTGATGGTTGGATGGACAGATTAGCATTTGATGACTTTCAACCAGCAAACATGCAAGCTCATATAAAAACAATAGCTTAATTATAGCCTTGAACGTCATACCTACTATTTAAATGTTGTCGTCAATCTATACATACAAATAAATAAAATTGAGTGTCTGTTTGTAATATTAAAATAACCGCTTTTTACTAAATGCATATGTATATATACAAGGTACATATACCAAAACAAATTTTTTTACAATTTTTGTCAGTCTGTCTGTTTGGCGGGGCTAATCTTGGGAACGGCTGGACCGATTTTGATGGGACTTTCACTGGCAGACAGCTGATGTGACAAGGAGTAACTTAGGCTACTTTTATCTCCAAACATCCATACATCCATCCATACATACATACATACATACATACATACATACATACATACATACCTACATACAAATAAGTAGACTGGAGTGTATCCGACTTTGACGAGACTTCCACGGGTAGGTAGCTGATGTAATAAGGAGTAACTTAGGCTACTCTTATCTCCATACATACATACATACATACATACATACCTACATATACCTACATACAAATAAATAGAATTTAAGTGTCTCCGATTTTGACGGGACCTTCACTGGCAGATAGCTGATGTTATAAGGAGTAACTTAGGCTACTTTTATCTCCATACAACCATACATACATACATACCTACATACAAATAAATAGAATTTGAGTGTCTACGATTTTGACGGGTCTTTCACTGGCAGATAGCTGATGTAATAAGGAGTAACTTAGGCAACTTTTATACTAGCTGCGCCCACGACTTCGTCCGGGTAGATACTTCATATTTTTTCTCATGTGGACGAAGTCGCGGGCACAGCTAGTAATTAATATTTTCATTCGTTTATTATTTTTAATTTCATGTGTTTTTCCCCGAGTGATTGACGTAATCCATCGTATAATCAAAACTTTTTTGGCATTTTACTGCTTCGAATTTATGCCTATTAATAAAATTATGGACAAGTGTCTACTGAACTTAGCTTCTACGTGCTCCATTCCTTGCGCTGGTTTATACTAGTCAATATAAAGTATTCAGGATTCAGGATTTCAGGTTATTTTAAAATAAGATAGTCACTTCCCAATGCTACCTTTATGCACATTTATAATTCTAGATTAAAACAGGTGTGGAGTCACATATCTCAAGAAACACAAGTAAACCTAACCCAGTTTCGGACCATTTATCATGCATGTGGCACACCTGTCGGAAAAAAAGGCAACGTACGGCCAATAAACTGGAAACTTTGAAACTCAATTAGTACATAATATACGTATGAGTGGCACGTAACAAATTTACATAGCAATACGTGATACGGTGCGACCTGAAGCGATTGTTGGTAACTTTTCCGAAACCGAAACAAAATGAAGTGGCTGGACCAATGAGAGTGCATTTTGCAATATCCGCAGTTAACCTTATTCGCGTTTGGTAAAATTGTATTGCAAGGTTCTTTTACCTTTTACGAAACATGCTACAATTTATTTTTGGTTGACACATGTAATAATCTGATGAACAGGTACTGCACCTGATTAAAAGAAAGTTGAATTACTTCCAGCCATAGTTATGTGTATTTTAGGTATTATTTTTGCTTTCTTTTTAATGCAATATGATAAATTACAAAGGTAGATGCCCCGTGATAACGTAGCGTTAAAACAAGAACAAACTTTAGTTGATTTACTCCAACAGTACCTATATTTATAATCTAGATTGCTTGTTCTATCCAATTTTGTTGATTATACTCAGCTGAATACAAGATTTGGGAATGTATCAATCTATCGTATTTACGTCTTTTCGAGTTGGAGAATTATTTCTTTATTAAGATAAAACAAACGTAACTTCACGTCTGTAGTTCCCGAAAGGGTAAGCAAAGACACAACATTTATTGAAGCAGAAATAAAAACACCCAGGGTTCGCCATTTACGATTTGCCCCATGCCAGCTTTTTGACATCTCTGGACACATTATTCAAATACCGAGGATACACTGGTAATCTGACGAAAAATTGAAAAATCTTAATAGTAAGTAGGTATGTAGCAGAGCGGGTACGAGCGTAACTGTATCGGCCAAAGAATATTTCATTCTGAAATTAATCCCTACCATAAATATATATTATATATATAATAATATATAATATTATAAACGCGAAAGTATCTCTGTCTGTCTGTCTGTTACCTTTTCACGTCCAAACGACTGAACCGATTTTAATGAAATTTGGTACAGAGATAGAGTTGAATTTGAGAAAGAACATAGGCTACTTTTTAAGCGACATCCACGCGGGCAATGCCGCATGCAACAGCTAGTTTACAATAAAATCACATAATGTTACTCAAATCTTTGAATCTATTAAACACCTCGTTTAACCAAAAAATGGATGTTAAATCATATCACAAACAATTCTTCCAAACGAAAAGAACAACGTGCAATTAGACCTTATTAACATAATAATATATGAACCGAGTTATAGCAAGTACCTACCTGGGAAGTATTAATCTCCACAATTTGTTAATAAATAACGTAACACACGTGCATTAAACGAGTGTGAGAATTGTGAGTCAAACAATATGTATGTACGCATATTGCGTTACTATTACTTCATATACTGGTCTATACGGCTTTTGTTTACGTTTCTTCAACCAACCGGTTAGTATTTGATATGTCGCACGGACACCTGGGCCCGTAACATGACGTTTTGTTGCTTTTTGATTCAATAAGGAACTGCTCAAAATTTGTTTCATTTGCTTAGATGACAGCGCGTATGAAGAAACGAGACAAAACTAATTATTATTAACTAGCTGACCCGGCAAACTTCGTATTGCCTCACAATGAAATAATGTGTCAAACAAAGGTTTGATAGATGCGGACTATTTGTATGGGGAAAATGAAATAGTGGTTTTTACTATTTCCCTTCAATTTCTTCATTATTTCTTACCTTTTAAACCTTCCCTGGACTTCCAAAAATCATTCACAACCAAAATTAGCCAAATCGGTCCAGCCGTTCTCGAGTTTTAGCGAGACTAACGAACAGCAATTGATTTTTAAATATAGGTAGGTATAAATAGTTAAGCGGGGAAAGTAGTTTTCAGTTTGGGGATGTACTGCCTCAGTATTATAGTGATAGCAGGCCACTATTGCTACGCTGGAGTGCTGGGTTCGATACCCGGGTCGAGGTCTATACGTTTTTTGATTACGGTCGAATGGACCACGGTCCATTCTTTTTGATCCGTTGAGACTAAATCCCTACTAATATTATAAATGTGAAAGTAACTCTGTCTGTCTGTCTGTCTGTTACCTTTTCACGTTCAAACGAGTGAACCGTTTTTGATGAAATTTGGTACAGAGATAGAGATGACTTTGAGAAAGAACATAGGCTACTTTTTGTCTCCTTTTATTATCCCCATCCCCCTAAAATAGGGGGTGGTAATTTGTATGGAGCATTTCACAATTTTCAAGGTAGAAAGTTAAAACTTGGTATCAGTATTTTGTCAAAATCACCCCTAAACTTTCATATTTTATTTAAGGGGTTAAAATGAAATAGAGATTTTTGAAGTTATAGACGTGATTAAATACTCCACATATAGGTAACATAAAAAAAAGGTACGCGACGGGAAACTTGATAAGGACATTCCATGGGATTGTAAAATTTAAATTATTTATAAAACGACATCCACGCGGGCGAAGCCGCGGGCAACAGCTAGTACTCCATATTCAAGTCCCAATGCTAGGATGGATATTAGTCCAAGACCACTGGTGATCGTGGCATAACAACTGCACCAACTGCAATGTAGCAAATAACACTGATGAAATACCTACATAATTATGCATAATTTTTCCTCCTTTATCGTGAATTTAGGTCAATCGGTGAACAGTAATATTTTTTTATTGCAAAACACTACTGTCGAAGCACTGAAAGTGTTAACGAGTGACATAACGCATTATAAACAATTTCATGTAAACTAACATAATTACCATAGTTAGTGCAGACAATAATGAAATTACGACACTTGAATAAAAAATTACAGAGGTCGAATACATAATAGTGGTTCTGTGGTCATATTGTTATTACTGACTTAATAGCTGCTAAGGCTGAAGAGTTTATTTGAACGCGCTTATCTGTGAAATTTCTTTTTTTATGTCACAAAGGTGACATAGCTGCATGTAGTAAGAAGGTACACATGGATATTAGTGGCAACGCATCAATATTTGTATGGCCCCGTGATAACTATGACAGAGACATAACATCTAAGGTCTCAGGGATGGCAACGCATATGCATTTTGACCACAATACTCAACCGCTGGTCTTTCTGTGGGTGCCTATAGGGTGCAGTCATCACTAAACATTAATGTGAACTGCATGCTTGTTTGCCGCCTCCATTATATAAAAAGATATACATTGAAATCTGTTTTAAGTAGATAATTAGAGGCGACAGTATTCACTTACCATCTATGTGTGAACTGTATGCGTGCATACAAAAATACGGGAGAGAAGTATAATACCGAGTACCTATATCAGTAAATAATATAAAACAAAGAAGCTGTCTAGTATTATTCACGAAGCCTTCGATGTCTGGGTTTGAATCTCTTTGAACTCTTCTACAAACTATATAGGGCATTCCAGGGTAAAGTTTACTAAAAGTACGACTATGGCCTTGCGTTTTGATTCATAAATAGCTTGGGACTGCATCTAAATTCAGAAAGGACAATGCACATAATATACTATTACAGTCTAATTAGTTTTGAAAAAAACGTAAAACGTAACTTCACGCCTGTAATCCCCGAAGGGGTATACAGAGGTAAATGCATGCATTCAAGCATACATGCAAACACCCACGATTCGCCGGTAACGTTTTTGGCCCAAGTAACAGGTGGCGAGCCTGTTGACATCTCCGGGCCCTTTACCAAACTTCGAGGTACTGGGAAATCTCCAGAAAATTAAAAGTAGAACCAGAGATAAAGGACTTTACACCATTATCTCTGATATCCCTACCCGAGAATCAAACTCAGGACCTCAGCGTAGTAGTAGTTGGCCTGCTACCACTAGGCTATCGAGGCAGTTCACTTAGTTTTGAACCTATATCAAATATGCTTTCAAACTATCACACTGGCTCTTGCGGAATTTGGGATTCAGAACTCTATAAAAGTTTTTCACAAAATTAAAAATATGTACTATTACCCCTGGCGGTGGAGTTCCTGTGTCAGAACTCGAGGGCATAGGCAAGACTATCCGAGTCTATTTGCCGCCAATAGTAGTGGTTAGCACCGTGTTATATGGTAATAATGTATGGCTCCGTAATAACTATCACAGAGACAAAAGGTGTCGCATCAATCACATCTGCTTTTTGACCATCCGTTTTAGTGTAGATATCTATAGACAGTATTCCCTTACCATCAATGTAAACTGCACGTTGATTGCCCCATCATTAGGTAAATCTATACCTACTATAAAAATCGAGTGTCTGTACATTGCTGCGTTGATGGCGTTGGTGGCACTGGTGGCATTGATGGCATTGGTGGCGTTGGTGGCATTGGTGGCTTTGGTGGCTTTGGTGTCGTTAGTCTAATATCGTGTACAGAGAAGTATTAATGTAAGATTTTTTAGCTATCCATACATAAGTGTTTTCATATGTTCCAAAATTAACCAAAAGTTATATTATCCAAAAAATGCTGCCCAAAGTCACTATTCCACGAGAACGAAGTCGCGGGCACAAATAAAAAAAAATTGTAGCTAACTTTATTTGTTTTTAATTTGAAAAAAATATTTTTAACTTGGTGTTTCAGAGGCTTTTAAGAATGATCCCGGACTCGGAACAAGTAAATGTGATATTTATCTGAGAGCAGTTCGAAATTAATGAATTAATTAACACAGTTATTCTCATTCGTCTTGACGTCCTACAGACTGTCCGTTTTCCGTTCGCAAATTTGGATGTTATTTAATACCAATATCCTCGCGTATCCTCCTTGGAATAGGTCTATGTTCAATATCTGTAGTGTCAGATATCGAGAACAGACAGAAGTAAGAAAACTATTTATCCGGGCGAAGTTTCAAATGCCTGGTGGATAATTTAAAAACTCGCATATAATATAACAGTGTCTAGTGACATTTTATGTATGCTCAAAGCATATTTAATTTTCCACGGCACTTGCGTCGGGGATGAAGGGGAGGCGCCCAGTGCGCCCACACGACTTGTATATCGATCGCCTGTAGGGCACCACGGCGACGTCACTTGACTGCGTCATTGCGATTCCCCTTCGCGGTTGTAGTGTACACGACAACCTTATCCAGATATTATTTTTTAACATTGAATGGTATTTACCAGGATTTACAAGGATCATAAACATAATATGATGTTTATGTATTCATATGGGACGATGGACGCTGCATTTCTAATGCAGTTCGGTCTGGACAACAGAAAATAAATCTTATAATGGCAAAATTGAGAGTACCTAATACGCCCGTATCTTTAAGTAGGTATGGTATTACGCGTCTTCAATTGTTCACACGCCGCCGTTCGCCGCCTGTTTGACACGGTCTCTCGTGTCTTGACGGTTTAAAATAACATAACCGAATCAAAAGATGGGTACTACACAGATAAGAACTGTAGTCCTGGTAGAGTTTCAGGGAAATAATTAAAGCACCGTTATCTAATGTACACCCGAAGAAATGCCCGGTTGATTACGTCGGTGTTTTATTTGAGTGGACACATCAGACCACAGGAAACTTCTTCGGCAATCAAGCATACCACAGTAAATATTAATAGTAAGCTAATAATGCAGCCTACAAATCTAGGCGATTTAGATGTGTCGCTCCCCTCCTAAAGCCTAAGATCGTATGTCTCTGCCAAAAATTAAGACTGTTCCTACAATAAGACCTAATCACGATACCGCTGAACATGGTTACATACCTATTCTAATTCATCCGCCTTCGTATTTTCTTCCATCTCCACCATTAGAGCTTTATCAAGCGAAAAATAGTAAATTTCTACCGCTGCTTTTTTCTACCGCTGCGTTTATATGGTAATATCTCTCCGTATTTGATGACACAAGCTACAAATAGGTTCTAGCCTTAGAGATGGATCTGCATTGAATTTTATTCTGAAGTCCTTTTATAACCATTTCTGCAGTAATTAATTACCTTCGACGAAAATAGCCTTAATTTCTCAATTTAAATTAAGCCAAATAAAACTTTCTGCAATTATTTCGAGACGAGTGTAAAAGTAATTTGGGTGACACTTTAATCTACCACAGACTCAGGGACGCCGAGCGATTTTTTTTCGTAATTTGATTGTAAATAATATATATTATTATTTATTATATTACTTGTATCTTCAAGATTAAGGACACTTGCATTAACATTTTTAGTTTGAATATTATGCACGCTGTATTTTAGTGTCCACTCCTAACAAGTTTTATGCTTAATTGTATGCAAATTAGATAGTTTAAAATTCAAATAATACCTATATATAATACAATTCTTCATATTATGTGCATTTATAAAAAAAATCGCTATCAGAGTGTTTAAAATACAAGTCCATTATAATACATGCATTTTAAATATAAATCCTAATGCTCACCATCAAAACTATGAAAGCATGACAATTTTCACAAATATTTTGTCATTGTGGTTTACGTAAGGAATTTAATGCACATTTTGTCAACACATTGCTTTTAGTAAATTACAAAGTCTTATAATAACTAGGGAGGATATATTACAACGGTGCGTGTTTATATCCCGGCAATAAACAGGGGATGTCAGGGTGGTGAGTAGGGAAAACCAAACTTGACGGCGTAGAAAATTACGAGCGGGCAAAGTAAAAGTAAACCAGCTATATAGATATTGATTTTTAACCGGTTATCAATAAACCAATAAACCCCACCCAATTCAGCGAATGTGGTTTGCGGAATTCAATTGAGATGCGAAAAAGTTGTCGTTCACATAACCGGATGATAATAAGTTATGGTAATCGGCTAACGTTAACAAATAAAACGAAGGAAATATTGTCCTATGAGAACAATAGTGGATAAAAAGAAACTTCATCACCTCGGAGATTACCTTGAGCGTGGCAAATAAATTAGGGGCGAATGGCGAACTTGTGACCATTAAAGGCAATAGCTGGTTGTACGTAGCCAACATAAAGGCGATATATGCAGAGTATTGCAGAGTGCAGTGCGGTATGCGGCAGAATGGCTAGTTACTGGCGGCGACCGGTGAATACTGCATTCCTCGCAGGCTCCGACGTACCTACTTGTCGGACAACGGATCTTGGACCCCACGATTTGTTTCTAGATTGTGTTGAACCTTACAAGTCATAGTAAGGACCATAGCTAATTCTGAGACTATATTTTATAGCAAACGAATAATACTTAACTAATTTTATTTCCATCAAGTTCAGTTAAGGAAAAATACACAAACGTGAACACAAAACGTTAAAAGAAAAAACTTTTACAAACCAAAACTTCCTTAAAAAAACCGTATTATGAACAAATCTATTTCTAATTGGAGCCCAATGCTACGTGTCTTGGAGTCGATATCGCCGTTTTGTGTAAGACCGCCGAAATGCATAATGTATCAGTGTAACAAACTTGTTTCTGTCGATTGATATAGTGAATTCAAGTCATATCAAAACAATAAAAACATGGGTGGGTGCCGAACGTTATGACTCACGTTCTTTAATAGCCATACCAGAGGAGATAGAACGACAAGTTTCCAAGTTTCAAGGCTCCATATTACCGCTGTTCCAAACAAGCCGATTATTTTTAGACGCACCTGTACGTAACTCGTGTGCGTAATTTTACGTATTCAAAAATAATTATGTCGGTTACTGTCAACTGTCATCACTTACCCGAGTTCAACGGGTGAACTGAGGCCATGTGCCAAATATTTGTTACACTCGCTTTCTACCATATCTAATACGGTCTTGCATAATAGATTACGCTCTTGATCGATTATGGTAATAAAAAATGACGTAAGACATTTTTTCTACTTGTCAAAATGTAAGACAACTCTCGATTCGGCCTGATTCATTCGTATACAGCCAATGGGAGGCGTACGACAGGCATTGTGCGAGATTGTTATCGATTAATTGATTTGAATAATGCGCTAGATAAACATAAGTTTATATTCTGTCGCAGGTGTACTTTCACTTAACTTGGTCGATCAAACACGAAATCAGGTATTGCACTATAGATTTGGAACTACAAATCGATATAGATCTCTGTTGGAATTCAAATCGGAAATTGGTGTTGGTAAATTGAAAACAACCGAATTGACTTGTAAATCAACCGAATTGAATTGACTCGAACAAAATATCAATCAATTTAACAACTGTGATTGCACAATCCGTAACACCCGTTACTAATTAATAATCTGTTTATGGAAATAAAATACACGATCATCAAATAAATGTGCATTTTAATATACATGTGGAGGCGTATCAATATTACTCTATCATCGTATAATATGTTATACCATGTTTTTATTTGTTACACTTTCAAAACTTTTCTATTTTAGTGATGCAACTACATAGCAATGAGGTTAGCGCAAAATGTCTACAGAAAATAAATCTAGATTATATTTCAACACCATATAGAAGCTTCTCGCGATTAATGTATTGATGAATCGCCACATATGAACGAATATTTTTTACTTCTAACCTTGTAACTTTTTATGTTACGTCATAAAATTTAACAGGTTTTCGAATGTTATCAATACAACGACACGTCTGCCTCTTCTCAGTCCGCTGTTTTTTTATTGTTTTTAGGTACCTGTATGGATTTATCCCATTTGAAACCACAAATGTATACAGAATATTGCATGGTATCCATTCTAATTATAGCAAACAGTTCTAACCTATCTTCCAGCATTTCTTTGACTAAAAAACTTTCGTAATTTTTAACCGAGTTCAAAAAACGAGAAGGTTCTCAATTCGGCCGGTATATATATTTTTTTTTTTATGTATGTTCGAGAATTTTGCCGAGATTTCAGGACCGATTTACGTAATTTAATGATTTACTCCTTCGTGGATAATTTTTTTTCATTGATTTCGTATAGTCGTGTAAACAATATATACACCTAAACAATTTAAATTAGGTATCTAATTGTCACGAAGCTTAAAAATTCAGATTTTACAAATTTAACAGATGTAAACATTAATCTAATTGACAATGCAGCAATAAACTAAAAAGTATTAAATAAATATAACTACGTTAAGAAAAACAGACTTCAAAAAATAAATATTAAAATAAATAATAAAAAATAATGATTTAATTGTAATTATATACCTATTATTTATATGTGCTATTTACTAATAGATTTGAAGTCGGTGCCAAACTTCACGCCTATAATCCCCGAAGGGGTAACCAGAGGTAAATGCATGAATTCAAGCATACATGCAAACACCCGCGATTCGCCGGTTACGTTTTATTCAGTGTATTAATTTGCTCGTATTCATATTTAAGTGATTAAAATATAATTATTTGTTTAAGGCTTGGCACCGACTTCAAACCTATTCGTAAATAGCACATATAAATAATAGGTAGTATATAATTACAATTAAATCATTATGTTTTACTTTTCAGTTTTGAATTCGGTTTTTCTTAACGTAGTTATATTTATCGACAATCTGTTCGTAGTTCTGAAGGCATATTATGCATCATCTCTGTTGACATCATTTCGATAACCACACTCGAATGCAGTACATTGATGTTTTGACGTAACGTGATAATAACGATAATTGTAGGAAAACATCAATGTATTGCAAGTGGCCTTCAAATTGATGGCGACTTGAGTTACAGGATAGGCCACTTTTCAGCTGCCTCGGTCCCGACGAGACAAATCCATGAAAGTAGTTTTATTTTAACGTGTAGCTCGTTAAACCTAACTTACTCATTATGACAAAATCCCTTCGCTATCGCGTATAATATTGTAAGGAGGTAGGTACCTATATTGATTGACCTTTGTGTATGCCATTTATGTCGACTTGTGCGTGTATTTAAATTTAGTGATTACAAAAGAATTGACGAATCCGGAGATGATCGGGTTAAGTAAAGAACACTTCTCCACAGTCACTTTAGTCACAATCAATTTTAACTTTCAAGTTAAATGTAGTAAGTACCTATTATTTATAAAGAAACAAATCACTCGTAAAAATAAGTATGTCAAACAATTTAAAAAATGACAATGAAACAATAGAGGAATAATAATCATAAATGAATTAAATAGTTTGAATGTCTTATTGTATGTATGTATGTATGTATATATGTATCTTCACGCCAAGTCCCTTGTCTCATTGTCTCTTTATGAAACTGACAAGAAACACTTTTTAGATGAAAATAAAAACAGATATTCATTCTGTTCTCATCCACGAGCAATTGGCAGAGTTCCAAAGGCCAATCGATGTACCGATGACCTATACTATAAAAAAATAGCATAAAAACTTAGAAGGCTCTATATCATTCTGAGAAACCTGTCTAAATTTTCTATACATACTTACAATAGTTATCTATACTTAGTAGGCACGCATATACCTACTAAGTATGCGTTTAATTCACGCTTAGAACATGTTTTAAGATAAAGGATTTTGGAATATATGGAATTTTATCATAAAACTAGCTGCCGCGACGAACGTCGTATCGCCTTAAGAGGTATATAAAAATGAAATATTAAAAAAAAATGTTGAGAATCACCATATAGGGATATAAAAAATAGACTTCAACCGATTCTCATACCTAACAAATATACACACAAAATTTCATAATAATCGGTCCAGCCGTTTCGGAGGAGTATTGTTACAAACACTGTGACACGAGTATTTTATATATTAGATTGTGTAATACTCTAGCCACCGACGGTGCTCGAGGGTGTAGGCACCACCGCATCCACTGATCTATCTCCCCCCAGATAACCATCTTCCCTAAATGGTAGTTATGCGCGTAAAGATCGTGTTTCGGTTAGATGGTAATGTAAGGCTTCGTATTTTCCCTCGCAAAGACTATTAATAACATCTGAGGCGTCAAGGAAGACTCGCATAAACAATACCTAAACAATATCAGAAGTGGTAATAGCAAATAGTCTTTTTGCGATGCAATTTAAAAATTGCTAAAATTTTGTTTCATTTCTTTACATGAGAACAAGTAGGAAGGAACGAGATAAAGCTAATAGCGATTTAGTTTAGGTTCGCAATATAACGGCAGTCTAAATAAGGTAAAATTACCTATGGTACGCCCGTAGATCTTTGTAGGTATTTGATTTTCGATTCAGCGGGGTTCGGACCTTGTGGTTACTCGTAGTTACGCAATTCTGAATACCTCTACCAAATAAAATTAAATAATAATTGAAAATCTGAATACCTATAACATATAGTCATAAAGACTATTGTACGCATCTATAAAATAAAAAGTTAGTATAACGATATGTATACACAATACACATTATAGGCATAATACTACGGCAAATATTTAAGAGATGGACTAATCAAGTGGATAGAGGAAAATACCTACTCTTGTCTGTTATTATTTTGATCGCTACTCATCAGTGACCCCGATTTATGAAATACTTTTGAACCAAATGTGGAATAGCTTCAGCTATACAAATACTTCTTTACAAATTTCGTATAATCTTTACAAAAAAGCTGTACAAATTTTACTATTCGGTGTACGCGTGTCTTTCTAAATGACAACGTAAATGTAAAGATTCCATGCCGAATCTTTTTACTAATAAAAAATAGACTACGAACATCAATCGATTAAATATGAATATACCACCACTTCTACGACTGGTCTCCGAAAAGCCAATGAAATAAATGATCCGAGGAACGTGGAGCACCCTGCAAAAGATATCACACAACCACGCCCACGATCACGCCTGCGCGTGCGTCTACACCAGAGACCAGAGATTCCTACAGTGGGTTGGGTGGACGCAGCACAACGTATTGTAGTATAAATACTAGTAATACTAATAATCTATGCTTACATACTTATTTTAATAGGCATAACCAGCTTTTGTTCATCTTCATTCGTTTGATTTTCAATGTCGAGGCAATAGGTGGACCGGTAGATTATGTCAGTTGCAGAAAAAACTACCTGCTTACTGCTTATCATAGAGCAACGCGGCCCACCGGTCGCGGCGGACTGGAACGTGTATTATCGATGCAAAACAGTCTTCTTTTGCGGGGGGAAATGCGTGCGACACACACGCACACTACAAAAATCGTGTATTACTACGAAACTCACACCTTGACTTTAACAAAATACAGAAACAATTTCACGCACACATTTAAACATCTGCGACAGGTACCTATAGGCCCATATGGGCTTGTACTTACTTGACAGAGGGGAAAGCCTGCATATGGCTACTCCCCTCCGGTGTTGCTCTATGCTGCTTATCAAGTAACACCGTGTTTTTTGTCTAATATTACAGAAAAGCGTGCACGTCTGTATTAGAAAAGGCGCTTTTCTAATTCGCCTTTTTTGTATATCAATTTTTTATTATTAATGCAATATTTTTGTTTTCAAATCCGTCTGCATCTAATGAAATGACAAACAATAAAATAAATGCAATAATTATTCACGCATGATATCTGGGCCAATGAACCGACTGTAGCAATTTAATAGTTGTTATAATTTTTTATCGTTCTCTTATTTATATTTATTGAACTGTTTTGCAATTGCCGATCGATCACCTCCATTCCATTATCTTATTTCCCAGTGACTTGGCTCGAGCATCGTGACCCGCAACGGTTCTACGATATACTCTTCAGGCAGAAGTGAAAGGAAAACCACGACCTATTCATAAATGTTGTATCTAGAAAAAAAATTGAGTAAATGCGTATCGGAGTACGCAGCGTAGAGTTCCGGAGACGAAATTCTCGTTTATTCTATAGCGTGTACCAAGGGTAAAAATATACATAATACTTAAGTTTATCATCACAAATAATGATACATGAAGTAATTCATATATCAATCAAATTCAGACTTTCGAAAAAAAGAAACATTAAAAGGTCTTAAAATAAAGCTGGATCTATAAAACCCAGATTTCCAGTAGGACCATCGAGAAGTTACTAAATACATGTTGAGTAAACAGCAGAGAATATACAACAATACTTCCGATAGCAGAAATATGTAAAGCGAGGAGCACATTTTTAAGACTTCAAAAGTAAATCTACATTTAACTAACTAAGTACCTAATTAATATTATATTAGATTGGGGAAAAAGTTTCTTGGCATTTTTTAAGATAATTCAAAACATTTTTTAATACAGTTTATTTAAATTTAACTAAAGTATGTATGTACCATTTTGTTCGATAGCCTTTTGCCATCTTGTAGGTAGGGACATGATCCCATTGCTATAACAATTTTGGGACTTCTCATCAAAATACCGCGATAAGTGGATTTGGCAGTCCTCTCGTGATGTTAACCTAACATTGCATAAAGAATTCTGAAGAGACCGAAACAGGTGGAAATCTGAAGGTGCAAGGTCAGGACTATACGGCGGATGCATTAACACCTCCCAGCCAAACTCTCTTAATTTTTGCTGAGTGGCTATAGATGTGTGAGGTCTAGCGTTATCATGATGAAACACCACACCCCTTCTGTTGATCAATTCCGGCCGCGTTCTCTCAACTTCTTGCTTTAATCTCATCAGATGTTCGCAGTAGAGTTCAGAATCGATAGTCCTGCCTGGTGGTAATAGCTCATAATGAATAATGCCCTTCCAATCCCACCACACACACAACATCACCTTATTGCGAGTTAACCCGGGTTTCGCCACAGTCTGTGAAGCCTGACCGGCCTTTGACCACGACCTTTTTCGCACGTTCTTGTCATACGTGATCCACTTTTCATCACCAGTTATCAGCTTCTTCAAAAATGATTCGGTTTCATTACGTCGTAATAAAGAATCACAAATGAGTAAACGGACTACACGGTTCATTAGGTTTCTTTCAGTGAGCTCGTGAGGTACCCAAATATCGAGCTTTTTTTGTACCCAGCTTTTTTCGATCAATTCTCAGTTCTTCAGCTACGTCGTAACTACTGATATGTCGATCTTGCTCCACTTTTTCAAAAATGGCATCCATTTTATCCGTAATAGGGCGACCAGAGCGAGGTGCATCTTTGACATCAAAATTTCCGGATTGAGAACGCTTAAACCAAATTTGTGCTACTCTCACAGACACTGCACTAGGTCCATAAACATCGAAATTTTTTTCGCTGCTTGCGTTGCATTTTTACCTTTTTTGTAGTAAAATTTTAAAATGTATCGAATTTCTTCATTAGATTCACTCATCTTGACAGTACGAAAAACAAATGAAAATCACACATTTGCCTAATTTGAATTTGGAATTATGTTCTTTTAAATTTTAACTTTCAATGATACCAAAACCAGCCAGATACAAATACTACAGCCAAAGAGATTTTATTGCAAGTTCATACATACTATAATGCGAAAAGACTTTTTCCCCAACCAATTATTCGGCAACGAGAATAGTTTTTGGGATATTACAAGCAAATGGGTCAGGCAGGCAGACTAAGCGAAATAATAAGCTGTCCATTATTGAAGTTTGGCAACGGTACCCCAGCCTCCGACTACAATACAAATCTAAAGTCATTGTTTCAATCGAATGGAGTTGATTTTCAAGTGCGCCACTTTGACATACTGTGTCAAAGATAAACAAGTACTCTAGGTAAGGAACAGTACATTAAACAATTAGTCCAGCATAAAGAAAGCTCGACCTGGCTTTAGTGAGACAAGTAGTGGCGGTGGCGAAGGAACGCAGTCGGCGGGTTCAACGGCACAGCGTTATAAGAACACTGTTACTTTCAAAGGTCACCTGACGTATCGGGCAACGTGTTAGGGTCGCCGCACACGGGCCACAAGCGGCAGCCACACCACCACGTGAAATGTGTGAAAATTACAAAAAAAACGCCAGTAGCGGCGTTTTGTGTTTGCGGTCGCCCGTGTGCGACGCCCTTTATAACCAAAACTATAATATATCGATCCTAAAAACTGCGCACCATACGGTTAAGTAAACATACCTGTAACTGTTAGTGTTATCGATAAAGTTCGATAAGCTTTGGGAAATATGAAAAGTAAACACGATAAACGGTTCCCTAACTAGTATAACTACGGAACACGATATTGATCCCATTTATTTTATAAGACTTGATATAATGTGCGTAAGTAAATGTTTGTCATAGTCCCAGGGAGATAACTCAAGAGTAAAGATTAACTATAGATTACGCATACGGACCAAACAGCTTTCTTCAGCTGCCATACGAAATAGCGCTAGGAAAGCGCGACCAGAGTCTATGGGTGAGATTCAGAGACCGCACAATGATTTTACTTAGTCTTACACCCATATTCTAAGTTGTTATCTCGACCTTAACTCGACCGTACTCAATGGAATTGGTATTCTTAGTAACTAAATGAAAATCCAAACAGCTTTCTTCAGCTGCCATACGAAATAGCGCTAGGAAAGCGCGACCAGTCTATGGGTGAGATTCAGATACCGCACAATGATTTTACTTAGTCTTAAACCCATATTCTAAGTTGTAATCTCGACCTTAACTCAACCGTACTCAATGGAATTGATATTCTTAGTTACTAAGAATAGCAATTCCATTTTTCGTGTCGGAACTGTATGGAAATATAATTAAATAAATTCTTAAAAATCTATTTTTATAGAAATACTAGCTGTCCCGGCAAACTTCGTATTGCCTCACAATGAAATAATGTGTCAAAGGTTTGATAGATACGAACTATTTGTATAGGAAAATGAAATTAAATGTAGAGATTCCCGTGGAAATGAGTGATTTTCCCGCAGTAAAAAGTAGCCTAAATGTTGGCCAGGCTTAGTATCTATACACCACATAAAGTTTTATTCGAATCCATCCAGTATCTTCGGAGATTAGCCTGGACAAAGGGACAAACAGACAGAAAATTAAAAAATAATTGAAAAGTGTTCTAATACTATTTTAACATCGCCCCCAATTGGTTTTTCGTAAATATATACATTTTTTTTTTAATTTTATAGCATCGCTTGTTATTCATATTGCCAAATGCATAATGCAAAATTAATGTATATTTTTCAATATTTCTGAGAGATTTTCTTATATTTTTTTCCTTAAGAACCTTCTCCTAATAATAAGAAATACAACAAAAAAAGAATTAGTGAAATCGGTCCAGCCATTCACGCGTGATGCCGTGACCAAGGAAAACGGGTTGCATTTTTATATAATATAGCTGTTGCCCGCAGCTTCGCCCGCGTGGATTTCGTTTTATACCTAATCAAGTTGCCCTTCGCGTACCTCTTATTCACGTCTATAACTTTAAAAATATCTACTTAATGTTAACCCCTTGTAATTTAAAAGTTTAGAGGCGATTATCACCTATTTTATTCCTTACCTACAGAAAGACTGGTCATCACTTTTCGAGTGTCTAACTTGGAAACTACCAAAAATCCCACACAAATTTTAACCTCAATTCCATGCAAACAATACTGCTCCATTTTACCACTTTAGGGGGGAATTTCGTACATTTCATTTTTACTATTCCTAATCATGAGCCTGTATATCAATTTTTACACTGTTAAGTTCAGGAATGAGAAACTTTCCATACAAATTTTACCACTTAATTTTTCCCTTTCTTTTTCATATGAACTTTGTACTGCGGTAACTTTATGCCACAGCACTAAAGCTCAAGTTGACTTTACGTTTTAGTTAGAAAACATTTGTATGGGAAAAAGAAAAGGGCTGTTTTTAGGGGTTTTCCGGCAATTATTCGACTTTTTCTCGCCGTACCATCCTTGAAATTCAACAAACATATTAAAAAAAGAATTGGCCAAATTGGTCCAGGCGTTGTTGAGTTATGCGCTTACCAACACATTTTGCGATTCATTTTTATATTATAAGATAAAAAATCATCAATCTATAAAAATGGATCTTCAAGACTTTGTGAATTATGTATATTATTATGATAATCCATACATATGAGTGACTGTCAAAATACAACCAAGAATATGGATTTCGAGGCGTTCTCATAAAGTATCATAAGCTGAGTGTGAGTCAAGGAATGTTTCAAGTAACGTCTTAGAATATGGGTGTTAGAGTCGAACTTTCAATACTTATTTTGTTTCAAATTTGTGTCAGAACTCAGAACTCTTATAGTATGTACTTTGGAAAACACATCCATAGTAAGTGAAGAATAAGGAAAGTAAAATAAGAGTTGGAGACATCTGTGAGACAAAATAAGTATTGAAAGTTCGACTCTAAGACAGGAGAGGAATAAGTAAAGGACAAGACAAATTAAATACTTTAGCGTGCGCAAAAGAAAATAGATTCAGTTGAACCGGTGGAAATATGTATGGATTATGGATTCGATTGACTGCCGCTAGTGTTGTAGCCAGTCAACCGAACAATGGCGGCCAAACCATTCGAATAATGAAGTAAATGCATTAAGGCATGCTGGGCAGCAGTGTCTCGCGACTCCCGCGATATAACCCCCGCAATATTCTTTCTTCAAAACACACTTTGGGAACCAGACAGTTGCCTTCACACGGAAGGAAGTCAATCGTTAAAACACGGTTACACAAACCTAACTGGATTTGTTAAGCAATAAAAATAGGCCAGCTTAGGTAATCGACGCGTTAAGTTAATAGTACCTATTATAGACATAAGAAGTGTATTTGTAGTTGTACATATTATTCAAGATTGAAAAGGTAAAGTACCTTTTAAATGACATTGTAATCTCTGCTGAACGACTGTTTACCTTGAATGCATAAGCGATAATTTGAATGTCATAATTACTCGAAAAGACGATAATGATATTGATATTCAGATTTTCGCTATTGTTCTTATAAGTGACGCTTATGAAAGCACCAGAAAAATCCCATAAACGACGACAAAGCCATTCAGTTAGGCCGTCGAACCGCTGATTACTAGGTAGGTACTATTACTTACGTAAGCGGTTCAAGAAATTATCGTAAAGCCTAAATTTTCGTAAGCGGTTAGTTCAAGAAGTTATCGTAAATCCTGAATTTTCGCGATGATGGTTCTGATATTTCAAAATTGCATTAAAGACTAAAAAATACGCTTACGATTGTTAACAGACATTACGATTTAGGATTTAGGAAAAACTAAGGCGTGAATCCGCATTCAACCGATACGGAACGATGACTTCCACGATTTGCCACATGTTGTTCTTCGTAATAATAGGTGGCGAATCTAACCCAATACCCCAGCGTAGCAGTACTAGTCTGCTTTCACTAGACTACTGAGGCATTTATTTAAAAAATAATACGTTTTTACCAAGTATGTTCCACATGCCAGATATTAATGTGTTCGTGGTGAATTAATTGACCGCCCTAGCACTTAGGATATGAGAAAATTCTTGGCAGCTGGTGTAATTTTAGTAATTACGAAGAAAGCTCCGTAATTATTACTTTAAAATTCGTTAGTAATTATAAAGCTTGTCTTAACAATTGCATACAGTGCCTGACTTCAAAAGGACGATGTTGTAACAGTTTTTTTTAAATTACTGGGAGATACTTTCCTTTGTATGTGAGGAATTGAAGTGGACACAGAAAAAGCCTCTCAGCTCTCGATCCTATCTAAGCTTGGACTTGTCAGCAAAGATCTGGATGTGAGTGGAGCGTGTTTATAAAAAGTCAAGTGGACCACCACACTAGTTTTTTTTATGTCAAAGGATTGACAGACAAGCAGACGGGACCACCTGATGGAAAGTGGTTACCGTCGCCTTTGAACATTTGCAACACCAGGGGAGTTTCCAACGCGCTGCCAGCCCTGAAGGACTCTTTTGACGCCAGTTTTGAAGAGGCCCATATTGTAGCGCCGGGGGAACACCTTAGAAGGAAGTTCGTTCCACAATTGGGTTTTTGAAAAAAAAAATAATTATGCAATAAATAGAAAGATTATATATAAGTTTTATAACAAAACTATTTTTAAAATTATTTTTTTGAAATAATTCATAAGTTGTATCAAAATAAAAATAAGTGTTTGAATCCAGTACCGAAGACACGCCGACAGCTCCCGAACTAACCCGAGTGCATGTGACGTCATAATGTTAGTTTCCACTCATAGCAGTTGATACAGAGACAATACGTACAGTTTTTTTATTTTTAAAGAAAAATGGAAAGAAAAATTTGACTTCAGGCGAGACTCGAACTCGCGACCTACTGGGAATCTAGTCCAGCCGCTCTTCCAATTGAGCTACTGAAGCCCTGCCCGATTTGTCAAATCTTTCCTTCACATCTATTGCATTGCTTTATGGTAGCAGCAGCGCCATCTATTACCAACTATGCTAGTTGCCTAACTACTTAAATGTTTCCCAAGATGAAAAATGTCGAAATAAATGGTTTCAAGCAGTGCAAAATGATAATCCAAAAACAAAATCGATTATTTTTTGTTGTGAAGATCATTTCGATGTAAGTACGAGTATTTCATAACACTATTTTTATTACTATGCCCGCGACTTCGTCCACGTGCGAAAAAATATGATTGTTCAGTATCTACCTGGACGAAGTCGTGGCCGCAACTAGTGTAAAAGTAGCCTAAGTTACTCCTTATTACATCAGCTACCTACCCGTGGAAGTCCCGTCAAAGTCGGATACACTCCAATTCTACTTATTTGTGTGTAGGTATGTATGGATGTATGGAAATAAAAGTTACTCCTTATTACATCAGCTACCTACCCAAGGAAGTACCGTCAAAGTCGGATACACACCAATTCTACATATTTGTATGTAGATTTATGTATGTATGGATGTACGGAGATAAAAGTAGCGTAAGTTACTCCTTATCGCATCAGCTCTCCAGTGAAAGTCTCGTCAAAATCGGTCCAGTCGTTCCCAAGATTAGCCCCGCCAAACAGACAGACAGACAAAAATAGTAAAAAATGTTATTTTAGTAAAAAGCGGTTATTTTAATATTACAAACAGACACTAAAATTTTATTTATTTGTATAGATGTATAGATTTAACTTACTTTCGAACTTCAGCAGAATTGAACCGAACATAATTTGTCACATAATTGGTTATCATAAACATCAGGAATATTATCAGACTTTGCCTTTATAAATCCTTTGTAACACATAGCTACACGGAATCCACTAATAAATTTTTGAGCAATAATTTTTCGATATTATTGTCAAGTCACATGTTATCGCCGTAAACGCTGTACTATTCTTGAACAGCTATAACATTGTGACGTCACAATTAGGGGTAACCAATCGTGGCGCGTTCATAGTCACGTGATTTTTATTCAAATTTTATCAACTTTTAATTGTGTATAATTAATTGAAAAAAAAAAAACTGATTTTCACACATCAATACAATTAATAACAAAGTTTTATAAAACATAAAAAAATCAATTCATTTTTTATTTTTAAATTCCCAATTTGCACGTTCTGGGCAGGAATTACCGGGCGAATCGGACCGTTGAGCATTTCCAAGTATGCAATCTGTGCGGGTGGAACTTTTCTATTCGGCGGGTGGTGCGATGTTGGAATGTAGACGACGGCACCAGATCGAACAGTTCATCAACGCACTTACCATTGTAAAGGCGGTAGAAAATGCACAGACATCCGATGTGTCTGCGCAGACAGATATTCGAGTCTATCTGTGATTCCTGGGTCGTTGACGATTCGAATGGCACGTTTTTGAATGGAGTCAAGGGGGACCAAGCTGGTATTTAGAATAGTATAAAGCTAGTATATAGCTGGTATAAAGACGCGCCCAGTATTCCAAATGAAGCGATGTAAAATACTGTCTTGCCTTGTTTAGTACCCTGAGCTTCTTTGATGCCAGCTTGGTCTTACCCTCAATGTGACTTCGAAACTGCACCTCATTCGATATGTCAACACCCAGGTTTTAAGAGCCCTCCACCCCCACAAATACCAGCTTGGCCTACAGATGAGCAGTATTGAAGATGAGCTTTATATGTAAAGCTGTAGTAATTGCCGATGTGAAATATTGCCTCGCTTAATTGAGCCTAAGCACGCTCAACTTTTTAGATGCCAACTTGGTCTTACACTCAATGTGAACACGAAATAGCACTTCCTTTAATATGTCAACGTCTTTTAAAAGTGGTTAGGATTAAAAAGTATAGTGTAATAAGTAAAATATAAAGCTAAATTAACGAACTGTAACGAAGCTAAACGATTTTTTATAGGTATGTATGTACATTAAGTACTGACGCGATGTATAAAAAGGCTCGTACCCTTCATCAGGGTGCTACAATACTTACGCAAACCACTTCGACCTTTTTTTAATCTTTTATAAGAATATAAGTAATCCGACATTTATTGCCTATTTTATGTCCTTTGCTTTACAACATTTCGCTGTAGTAGTACAGCATAAATATGACGTAATTAGAAGGGATCCCAGGGGAGCAAGAGAAATATCCGCTCCACGTTTCAGGTACAATATTTTTTCTTTCACAGAGGCGCATCCGTCTTTGTGAAACTCTCTTCACAAGAATGCGACTCTAACCTTGACTAGGTTAGAGTCGCATTCTTGTGAAGAAGGGAAGGGATAAATAAGAATTACGCGTTAGAAAGAGAGTCACAATCTAGGCAAATACCTATACTGGCAGTATCATAACGCTGGGCGATCTAAGTTGCATTTCATTATATTTTGTCATAGCAAGAATTGACATAAAATTTATTGGAACGCTTTTACTAGTGAATCTTCTGTTAGTAGTATCAAGGAATTTAATCTATGGAAATATCCTAAGCAAATTAATTTGGACACCGCTGGACCATCTAGATCGTCATTAATGAATAATAATGACAACCCTCTTTGTTCATTCGTACGAGATTCCGAGGCCAAGGTACGAGATGGATAAGTCGGGACGTTTTTTTTTCTCATACCCATGAGCACCCAGATCTCGTAGGTACCGGTACCTATGAGATCTGGGTGCTCATGGGTTCATCATTCTGAGGAGAATAGGAGAAGGGACGATTTGTAGTAAGCGGGTAGAGCGCGTCATATACCTATACGATGTTGGACATTTAACAAACGAGATTCTTCGCAGGTTAAGAGTACGAGAAAGGACGAAGTTTGGCAACCCTGCTCCTTATTTATATAAAACAAATGTACTCACAGCTCCTCTCGTTGCCGTTGGGACAACACCATTTTCATCGTGGTCGGGTGACGCTTGAGGCGGCGGGCCCGGGAGGTTCTGCACTAGAGTCTTGTCGATTCACGCGGGCGACGGCAGGAGCGCCGTTGCCATTATCACACCTAAACAATGGAGAAACACCAATTATACAGACTGCACATCTTCAATAAAAGTTTGCACTGTCAAACAGCAATGATAATCCTTTATTGATGAATCTGATGATACCCGAAAAGTGTTGCATGATTTTCACTGCCTTGTCAAAAAAAAACCTATTAAACATCAGTTCGATGATGGAATTTAATTTTACTCCTTAAAGGTACCTTCTATTCTATTTGCAATTTTCAATTTCAAGATTTAAGGCTTTTTATCTTAACACATCTATAATAAACTTCTTACGTAAAGCCCTGAAGCAGCAGATGGACCCTATATGGTCCAAGAACAATAAGAAATCAATTGTCATATTTTTCTGGTGGCCTGAGGGTACCTACCTAGTACCTAGTTATTGAATAAATCAATAGATGCTGGTTTTCCATTTTTTTAATGTAATTCAGTTGGCAAACAAGCATGCAGCTCACATTGATGTTAAGTGATGACTGCAGCCTATAGACATTTAGACAAAAACCAGAGGTCAGAATGCAGATGTGTCGCCATACCATTCCTGAGATCTATGTTCTTATGTCTCTGGGATAGTTAATCGGAACATGGTAGTGTCAACTAAAATGAACACTACCATTTGTCAGCAGATAGATTAGGTAATGAGGTGGTGCCAAGCCAACACCCTTGAGTTCCTGCACTGGAACTCTACCACCAGTACACAATTACTTGCTTGTTTAGGTATTTGGTGTTACTTCGAAATAATTATTTTTGTGTTATTTGTAATACAACCATTTTAATTGAAATATTAATATGTAATTGTTCTTGTAGTAGAGCATCAAACTTGAATATTAATTAAATACATTATTATTGTCTGCGCTATCTGCTAATTGTTGCCTTATATCCAGATATCAGCTTTGATTGGAAATTATCTGCTATCTACAGGTTTGCTGCATTGTTTTCGACAAGGTAATAAGTTTTTTGGCTATTGTTTAATCCATTTTTTTGGCTCTTGTTTGATGCAGCCATTCTCTGCGGGATCCCATTTAATTTATGATCTAACAAAATATTAAAAAGTTGATGAGCATAAAGGAATGTGCTGCGTGAAAATGCAGAAAGTTTTGATTGGTAATAAATTATTTGTTGTAATATTTGTATGTATTAATAAATAAATATTACACTACATAACCATAGAAAACAGCCTCCAAGTAGTATTAGCGCAGGGGTAGTGACAAAGTCACAATCCACCCTCTGTTTACCACTGTCATTGCATAATATGAATAGTTCAAGGAAGGACTCAAGTTTCAGTCCCTTTGAGGTTATTGACAGTATGTTTACACACTTTATAGGCTTCCTATAATGAGTAATTTAACAATTTCACTTGTAGGACTTCTATGCCAATGTCAAAATGTACCATGGATACAGAATTACATATGTATTATGTAAGGTATCAAAATTGGTTGATAAAATTAAGTCTGAAAAATGATAAAAAATATCAACAACAGGGGGACAACAGGGGTGGATTTTATAGACCTAAATTTATCACTAAACACTATCTGAATGAAGGAATCGGGACATGATGATGCCTTCGGTTTCTAGTGGAGAAAAATTCTTCTGATAGTTGACTGCAACTGAAAATTGGCAAACCATCTCAATAGGGCTAGTTAAATATAATATTGTATCAATACAGTATTGTATTCTGCCGTGGCATAACTAGAATGCCGTTAACTGACATTCAATTGAATGTCAGTTAACGGCATTTTAGTTATGCCACGGCAGTATTACTGTATTAGTATTGGACAGCAGCATCCAACGGTAAAACTATTGCCACTACAATTGCCAATATGCCTACCAAGCAGATGAGGATGAGGATTATACCATATTTTCCCCTCTTGATACACAACATTGTTGTGCACATCTTTCTCCTCCTGGTGAGAGTAGCCTTGATTTAAGAACCGAAAGAAAAGTATTTAATAAAAAAAATAACCTAACCTCAATCATGTGATAATTAGAATGACAAAAAACATTGAAGCTAAAGACAAAATTAAATATACTTGCACCTATGTCTACAATATATTGATTAGGATTCAACAAGCATATAATTTATCATAATAATATTTAGTGTTTGGATTTCAACCGTTTGCAGATTTACTGCCTAGGAAACGCGAATGAGCGTAAAGCATGAGACTGAAATCATCTGAGAGCCTGAGAAGCATCTGTTTAGGTTCGACATAGATATTACTCAGTGCTCTGCTTATTAGCAATTTTACCACTCACTTTAGTAACCATGATTGTAACTGAGGACGCGTTAGTTACTTTCAAGGATTATGCACAGATGAAGAGTGAAAATTGCGCGAAAATGATAAAATGCAGTTCTTGGTCTTCCGTGCAACGAAATGACTCAGAATTCAAATGTCAAAATCTATACTGTCATTATGCCACATCAACGAAAAGAACTAATTTGCAGAAACGTGCTATGCATAGAATCATGTGGGAGATTATCGTATAAAGCGTGGCTATAAAATAAGCAGGATTTACACAAATAGGAAAATGATAGAACGGCCATATTGAACCGTAACTTCTACCCGAAACGATCAAGACGCAGACCACTTGCAGTTATCTAAACATTTTACGTTGCGGGGTAAAAAGAGTAATCTATACTTACTAAACGCAAAAACACTAAAATTTTCTTGTTTCCAAATAAATAACACACACTGAATATCACACTTCACACAAGACCCGAGGCAGAAAACCGTTTTCGTTGCAGTGGCTCAAATTCACTCAATCTCAAATCTCAATACATACCAACGACCAATAACCAAGATACATACTACCACCATCTACAAATTACAATGGAGAGTTCGATTTTTTTCTGTTCCTTTCAAAGTTAAAATTTTACAGCGCCCTCTATATTACCTTGCTACCAAGCAGTATATAATAAGGCTTGCAACACTACAAGATAAAAAGACAGTGAATCTACAAACCACTGTGTAAGAAAGAGTAAAAATATACAAGTGATACCATTCATAAAAAAATACTTCCAATAAACAACATATTGTTTTGCTCCACAGATTAATAAGCTAAGTTTCGTTATTAGAAAACCTACTATTTTAGTTTCGTCAGAAGTTTTAAGTTTTATACATACTTATGTACAAAACTAAGGTGGATAAAATAACTAACACAAAGAGGAAGATAATGTTCGCTAAACAATGTTTAGATTAATTTTTGAAGTTATACTTCTTTGGGCGCGATTGGAAAAAACTATGACACTGAATTTTTACGATGCGCGGGCGGTGGAGACGACCGTTTGATTCGAAGGTTTGATCCCCGCACCGGGACAATTATTTGTATGGCGTACAGATATTTGTTTCGAGTCTGGGTATTTATGAATGTGTTCTGTGTGTTCAACGGCACCCACTACACAGGTTTATATCTAGTGTGGGGCTGTGAGTGTTATCGGCATCTATAGTCAAAGAATATATGCAATGATCAGTTCGGTAAATTGCCCTTTACCCTTTTAAAAAAAAACATACACTTTATAGTATTTATAGTGTTTTGATATAATATACAACGTGTTACAGGATTGAATGTACAACCCGAAACTAGTTAGTTCAGAATCGATAACCGAATCGATTTCAGACATTTTTTATATATTTAATATTATGTCCCAAATGTATCTTCACGCCAGGTCCCTAACGGGGTAGGCAGAGAGTGTAGAGCGCCAGACATCCCGGTTCTGACAAACCTCTCGTGCCTCGTCTACCTTCATCATTCTCTTCATGCATGCACGCCGATTCCTAAGACTTTTGACACCACCATCAGACAGAACTCGACCTATTTGGTCATGGTAGGTCAGCCTTGGTCTTCCTGGGCCTCTGCAACCATCCACATTCGCATTGTATATCTGTTTAGTCATTCGCTCATTCGACATTCTTTCTATATGCCCGAACCATCGGAGCATGCCTTTTTTCATTTTTACACCGATACTATCATTCACACAAAGTCTCTTTCTTACATCTTCATTACGAACGCGATCGGTGTCCCAAAGTTCATTAAAATTAAGGAAATTATGGTCACCCATTTGGTGAACAGTAAATACAAACGAAAATGAGACTAACGTCTATCCAGAATAAAATGCTAGTCTCAACAGTCAACAAGTTTATTAGAACTCGTTGAGACGTGTTTTTTTATTATAAATAATAATTTAAAAAATAAAAAAGTTGAAAATAAAAATTATTCTTATTACTAGCGAGTGTTAATTAAGGGTACGCAAGCTACATCACTTTTTTTCGGTTCGTGTTTTATGTGTGGCCGTAGGTAAGGGTAGGTTAAGTATGCATAGGGTGTGCATACTGTTCGTACAAATTGAGGGCAAGTTATTTCTTAAATAAAAAATATTAGATAAGATAAGATAAGATAAGAAACATTTATTTGACACACAACGAGACACATAAAACAGACATAAAACGTAACAGGTAACAGAGAAAAGACAACACATTTTCTAAAAATTAATACATACCTATACACGTAATATGTGTCTCACGGCTGCCAAAAAGGTGTCCTGTTCAGCAAATGTCAGGTACCTTCATATAAAAGGTACCTGACGCTGGTTTTCAACAGGACCCTTAGTGAGTGAACCACGGATGTCAAATTTATAATAAAGGATAATTGTACTAATACTTATACAAGGTACATACATACGGATATAAAACAGATAATAAGCCATTAAAATAACATACTTTATTAAACGATAAATGTAATACATACTAAAAGGTACAAACAATAATAAATAGATGAATACCAAAGTAAATAAAATATAAGTAGATAAAAAACATCTTATTAAATATCATAATAATAATATGCAGTCAAAGAATTATAACGCAATTGTGCGGTGGCGCGTCGATCGCCGGGAGCCGGGAGTCACCGGGAGTGGTGCGTCATCCCCACCTCAGGCACCACAGCGCGATAACGACCGGCCGAGCGCAGCAGGCCTTATTGCGATGCCGATGCGCCGGTGTCGCGTACGTGGAACCGCGTTAAGGTAACTTACGTCCGATATTTGTGGGCATATTAAGTATTTAATACTTCACTCATGGTACCAATCCATACAAGTGATACGGCGTAGTACGTGTATACAACGTTACAAAGGTTTGTGGACTCATCTTGTATGAATTATTTATGAGAACAATTCTCCTTATGATCACTATGTACCTATACATATATCCTTATTATATAATTTACAGAGGAACGCTATGGCAGTTAATGATATTCATATGGAAAGGGCGGTGCACAGTGAAAGAAAAATAAACAAAGATATAAACAAAATGGAGAACGTCCTTGTTATATACCTACTACTGCATTATATGTTTGAAGGCCGCAAATACAAGGTAACTTTTTTTTTTAATTAAAAACTGCTAATGGTTAATTAGAAATTTATTATATTTATATTTTTTTTTATAAAGATATAATTTAATATTGTATAAGAGGAAAAATAATATATAAAATAATTTGCCAATGCAAAAATATGAATACCACAGCCTAAAGAAAATTGTAATACCATTGCTGTTGGGAGGTAGGTAGGTATTAACATTCAAAAATAAATCAACTGCTGTCGACGATGTAGTCATATTTGACGATCGTTTATATAACTTTCCAGGTCTCCAGGATGTTATGCAGTGATAACCGACGATGGGTGAAGGTTCTCCCTGCTTATGGGCAGTCCGCCAATCAGAGTTGGCGAGTCAGCGCCGTCGCAAACTTAGGATTCGGGTACTACCTACATGAAATGAAGCAAGTTTCCTTACCCATATTCTTTTTTGTACGTTTTTTATTTAATTAACTTTACTATTCACTTATCACGTTACGTACTATCGATCATCAACCTACCTACCTATTTTTCTTTTTCTATGCGTAACTCATAAAAGTGACGTATTATTGGTCACGAAAGAAGCGAGCTTCCGCTGCTCTTCTAGTAGGTATTGTTTGAGATATTTCTTAAACGTACATAAAGAGCTGACTTGTCTTATCGGTGGCGGGATATTGTTCCATATTTTAGAAGCCGCATAGCGGAAACTGCCTCTGAAAGAAGCCGTCTTATGAGGTTGTATAGACAAAGGTCGTGAGCATTGTCTAAGAGAACATTCTCGCGTTTGACCTACCCATTTTAATTTATTGTACAAGTAAAGAGGTTCCTTAAATTTCGTTACACCAAATAGTAGGCATGCCAAGTGAAGCTTACGTTTAGATTTCGTTTTTAGTATCGAATGGTCATTTATATACGAGGTGATGTGATCCCTGGCTGGTATTGTAAAACAGAAGCGTGCACAGGCATTTTGCACTCGTTGAATGAGGCGTTCAGTTCGACCCAACAACCGGGGCCCAAACACCGTGTCAGCGTAGTTAAGTTTAGACAGTACTAATGATTCAACCAGTTGCATGCGTAATTCTTTACTTAAATATGGTCTTATTTTGTACAGTACCTTTAACCTATAAAAGCAGTTACGTACCGATTCTGCTATGTGATTCTCAAATCTAAGACCGCTATCCATGTTTAGTCCTAAATTACGAGCTTCTTCAACGCGTTCTATTGGTGTTCCCATTAATTTAAGATTTAACGTATTTGGAATTTTACTAATTTGTTTTTTAGTTCCTAACAAGATGTACTTGGTTTTGGTAGGGTTCAAGACTAGCGTATTATTATTGGACCACTCGAATAGTCTACTCAAATCGTCATTTATATCCCTTATAGCATCTTTGTAGTGCTTCGGCTCAAAAGAGAGGTATATTTGCACATCATCGGCATATATGTGGTATTGACTTTTTTTAATGCATTTAACCAGATCCGCACAATTTAAAGAAAAGAGAGTAGGGCCAAGAATTGAGCCTTGGGGAACTCCTCTCTTGACTGATGCCGGTGTAGAAAGAGCACAAGTTCCATCGCTTAATTTAATTTCAACCAGTTGTTGCCGGTCTGACAAATAGCTACAGAACCAAAGCACTGTCTTTCGGTCAAATCCGTAATACGAAAGTTTAGAAAAAAGCAAATTTAAATTTATTGCATCAAACGCGCGTGAGTAGTCAAGTAGAACAAGCAGGGTGCACATTCCCTTATCCTGCGCAGATAGGATGTTATCTGTGACATCTAATAAGGCTGTGGAAGTACTGCGTCCCTTCCTAAACCCCGACTGTAACATAGGTAGAATTTTATTTTGCTCCAAATAGTGTGTTAACTGGTCATGTACAACTTTCTCCAATATCTTAGAGAGACATGGTAAAATACTGATAGGACGTAGATCACTTACGGTAATGGCATTGGTTTTTTTGGCTAAGGGTCTTACTATGGCCATCTTCCACACGTCTGGAACAGTTGATGACTGAATTGACTGATTAATTAGATATGTTATGAATTCTAGTGTATGGGGTAGTGTTAATAATACCATGTTCAATGATATACCATCGTATCCCTCAGCATTTGATTTTAAGTTACTTATGCATCGTGCGACTGTATTCTGATTTACAGGAACAAGAGAAAAAGTACAATCAGAAAATTTGTGAAATTGAAAATAGTTCATATATGAAATATTACATACAGTACTGCCAGGTACGTTAAGGAAATGCTTATTTATCAGGTTAGGGTCGGAGAAATGAAGTGGTAATTCATGGCAATTCTTGTTGTCGGGTATTAATGTGCATTTTAAGTTTTTCCATAATAATTTTGGGTTTTTTATTTTATTGTTAATATTGAACTTGAAATAAGCACTCTTTTCGGTATAAAGGGCGTTCGTGACCAAAGATTTTAGGTCTTTGTAGCTTTTTTTTAATGTGAGTGTTTTTGTATGTCGATATTTGTTAAGTGCTTCATCTCTGAGCCTCATCATTAATTTAACCGTATCTGTAATCCAAGGATATTGAATTTCTTTGATTAGACACGTTTTAATAGGTGCGTGAGAATCAAACAAAGATATTATTTTCCTATTGAATTCCAATGTCAGATCATTGATATTGTTTGACAATGGGCTAAAATTTAAATTAGATATTAAATTAAATTATATTAAATACATAAACATGTAATTTCAGTTTACGTATAATGATTATAACTCGATTTTCTAATCAAGGTGTTAGCTAATGTGCATTATTCCCGTTACATGTTGTACATATATAATAATATAATAGGTTGGGGAAAAAGTCTTTTCGCATTATAGTATGTATGAACCTGTAATAAAATCTCTTTGGCTGTAGTATTTGTATCTGACTGGTTTTGGTATCATTGAAAGTTAAAATTTTAAAGAACATAATTCCAAATTCAAATTAGGCAAATGTGTGATTTTCATTTGTTTTTTGTACTGTCAAGATGAGTGAATCTAATGAAGAAATTCGATACATTTTAAAATTTTACTACAAAAAAGGTAAAAATGCAACGCAAGCCGCGAAAAAAAATTGCGATGTTTATGGACATAGTGCAGTGTCTGTGAGAGTAGCACAAATTTGGTTTAAGCGTTTTCAATCCGGAAATTTTGATGTCAAAGATGCACCTCGCTCTGGTCGCCCTATTACGGATAAAATGGATGCCATTTTTGAAAAAGTGGAGCAAGATCGACATATCAGTAGTTACGACGTAGCTGAAGAACTGAGAATTGATCACAAAACAGTTTTGGCGCATTTGAAAAAGCTGGGTAAAAAAAAAGCTCGATATTTGGGTACCTCACGAGCTCACTGAAAGAAACCTAATGAACCGTGTACTCATTTGTGATTCTTTATTACGACGTAATGAAACCGAATCATTTTTGAAGAAGCTGATAACTGGTGATGAATAGTGGATCACGTACGACAAGAACGTGCGAAAAAGGTCGTGGTCAAAGGCCGGTCATGCTTCACAGACTGTGGCGAAACCCGGGTTAACTCGCAATAAGGTGATGTGTGTGTGGTGGGATTGGAAGGGCATTATTCATTATGAGCTATTACCACCAGGCAGGACTATCGATTCTGAACTCTACTGCGAACAACTGATGAGATTAAAGCAAGCAGTTGAGAGAAAGCGGCCGGAATTGATCAACAGAAGGGGTGTGGTGTTTCATCATGATAACGCTAGACCTCACACATCTATAGCCACTCAGCAAAAATTAAGAGAGTTGGGTTGGGAGGTGTTAATGCATCCGCCGTATAGTCCTGACCTTGCACCTTCAGATTTCCACCTGTTTCGGTCTCTTCAGAATTCTTTATGCAATGTTAGGTTAACATCACGAGAGGACTGCCAAATCCACTTGTCGCGGTATTTTGATGAGAAGTCCCAAAATGTTTATAGCAATGGGATCATGTCACACACCTACAAGATGGCAAAAGGTTATCGAACAAAATGGTACATACATACTTTAGTTAAATTTAAATAAACTATATTAAAAAATGTTTTGAATTATCTTAAAAAATGCGAAGAAACTTTTTCCCCAACCTTATTAGGTTGGGGAAAAAGTAAATTGATCAAATTGATGTCAAATAAAAGACAGACAGTGACGACTTTACTCAAGTTCAGACACGATGTCGTCACTGTCGCGAACGACAATCAGTGTCGATATGTGTCGTTCGCAATTAAACGAATCATAAGGACCGGGTCTTCAAATGTGCGCGATCCGTTGGTTTGTTTACTTTAAAATGACCGGTTCGTATCTGGCTTGCTGATTCAAATTAACTACTGAGCTATTATTAGGAACGGTTCCATTTCATAGAATCAGATTTAGTTGACGACTTTTTCCAATCCTGGAATTAATGAACCAATTAATCAATTGAACGGGTCGAACGAAACGGGTCTTTTTGTCAATGGATGGATTGCAATTTTGTCGTGTAGGCGTGGGAGAAACGTCTCACCTTTGTAATTGGAACATTAGCATCTGAAACACTAAACTGTTCCGAATCTTTGTATGCATCATTTCGAACATTTGGAACATTGCGTCAAAGATCTACTGTGGGGAAAGTCCAAAACAAACAACTCGGCTCATTTAAGCAAAATAATGCAAACTGAAACGCTCTTAAATGATTCGTCTTACAAACGCCATAATCGTTATTATTACGTGCATAAGGTACTGTGTAGGCGCAACGGAATATGTACCAAAATATTATCTCATTAGGTGTCCCACTCTCAACTGTTTCATTTTGTATTGTTATCTCGCTCTCTCGCTTCGCTAGCTGATTCAGATTCAAATGTCAAGTGTCTCGGTTGCGGTCATGCTGTCACACTCAATCATTCAAGCGACATGAATGCACTAAACAGATAGCAATAATGTTTGAGTTCCAAATGTTCTAAATTATGCATTTTGATTATTAGGGAGTTACACACGTCTATTGTCGTGGACGTGGACGTCGTGGACATCCGCGTAGGTCATTCGCGTCCAACTCAACAGAGCATAACATAAAATCAAACCCTATGTTTTTCTGTTGTACCCATGTTATGTTGTTCGTTACGTTATCGATCGAACTTATAACGTATCGGATACCGATTAAAATAATATTTTTACAAATGAAACGAAAGAGATGTGATAGATGATATCTATGGTTCGTATTCTCATTCTCTTTGGTAAGATAGGTAAGATACCCAACTCAACAAAACAAATGTCCGATTCGTGCACCCATTTCGTAAGTTCTTCGAACGATAATTTCGATCAACGCCCATAAAATATTAAGTGATAAATATAGTAGGGCTTATACGAATAAATCTTACTATAATTAAAGTCTGAAAATAGTTTGTAATTTGTAGATATTGTAGTTCCAAATTTTGACAATTTCCAAATATCAGTTGTTCGGAAGGCGAAAGGAATCAAGTTTCAATTGTTCAACTTTTGAAGTGTATATTTACTGAATGCTGTATTGATGAAGATTTCTGTTGTGAAGATTGGACAATGTCACCGTACGGGATCAGTGGTTGTTCCTCAACATGGCAGTGAGGCTATGTGCACCTTTCACCATAGCAAGTGATTAGACGGTTCCTATCTTCGATGTGCTACTCGTATAATCATCCGCGGGGCACGGATGGTGACTGTGAAGGTCGTGGTGTGCGATGGTGATTGCAAAGAACAAGAAAGTTAAGCTACAAATGGACAACACAATAAAAAACATGAATTACAAGCCACCGAACAACCAGGACGTGGGTGTTCCGAGGGCAATCTTCATTCCTCACTCCAAATCTTTACCTTTTGATGAAAGACGCGTCACATTGGAACAGCCCGTCAAGGTAAACATAACTTTTTCTCTTTGGCTATTTAACCTTTGAGCAAGTTATGCTAATATTTATTTAACACTGGTATCAAAATTGGTGTAGTTAACGAAAATGAAATTATAGTCACTCTTGGTTCTGATAAATCAACAGTAATAATTGTAAATGGTTACAGTATTTTTGCCTAAAGACTAGTCCTGACGAACTTTGTACTTTGTGTCAACTTTCTAATATACAAAAAAAACCACCAAACCAGTCAAGACACTGAAGAAGTTTGGTAGAATAAACACTACTTTTTTTAACCGCCCTGATTATATATTTATCCTGTTACCACTCCTGAGGCTTAAGGTGTTATGCCTCTGCGCTGGAAATCATAGGGCCGTACATTATTACCTGACTGAAACACGATAGTGCTGAACACTATCATTTAGTGGCAAGTATATTATAATGCGGTGGTGCCTACGCCCCCAAGCTCCGTCACTGGAGCTCTACCACCAGTAAAAAAGTGTTTCTGTGAGCAAACTTCATGCTTCGCATCAGGAGCTCACTGAATCTCCCCTTCTAAAGGTAGTGTCGAGGTTACTTACCTGTATTTTTATTTCCCCCAATTTGGTAAAAATATTTTCTATAATTGATTATCAGTTTAATTAATGAACACACAAAAAAAAAAACATGTTAATTGGTTATCCTGGAGGAGTAATGTTACAAACACTGTGACAATATGAGAATTTTATTAACTAAAGATGCTATAGCTGTAGGTTTACTCGTGGTAGAGTTCCAGTGTAGGAGCTAGTGGGCGTAGGCACCACCGCATTACCTAATTTATCTGATGTGTACTATTGTGTTCTGGTTAGATGGTAATGTATGGCCCCATAATAACTGACAGAGACATAATAACTAAGGTTTCAGGGGTGGCAATGCATCTGCGTTTTGACTTCTGGTCTTTGTGTGGGTCTCTATAGGCTGCATTCATCACTTAACATCAATGTAAACTGCATGCTTGTTTACTACCTTCATTACATTAAAAAAAGGTTTTTAATTCTTAAGCTAGAAGTGAACAAATACACACCAGTAGAATGCTCTATGTCCATTTTGTTGTGATTCACTGTTTGTGGATTTCACACTAATCAAAACCATCCTTGCAGATGATGTGCTAATTACGAATATTGTTGATTTTTGAATAATCATTTTTTCATGCATGTTCCTTGACTTTGGTCTTCACTATTTGACTAGTTAGTTCATGAATATATTTATAGCGAACTGAAAATATTAAATCAGTTTTAGATAAGATGTTTCATATAAGTACCTATTATGTTGAATTGTAACATTTTAGAATAACCTTATTACCCCCATGTTACTTAAACCTAATATAAGTGTTTCCAATTCAACATCACTCACTGTCAAAGACATTAGATTCAAAGGTAACTGTAATCATCTACAATTACATCATTTGATTAACATTTTCATAGCTGAATGTTTGCACTTGATCTGAATTCAATCAAGTGCAATCACTCAGCATACTTACCCACAATTTACCAGTTAAGTATATTTTAATTTCAATTATTACCAAACACCAAGAGAGCCGTGGAATATTCTTGATTGAAGTATGTCTAATTATCCCTTAAATACTAGAATCAAACCTTATACCCTGTACATTGAACCCCTTATTCATAAACATACATTAGATATGTTTTAGCTATAGAATGCTTTGTCTTTGTCAGTTGCATTGTCAAATGTGCAGGATAGAAAAAGACAAAGGAGAGATTAGCAACACTAGCTAAAATATGTTTATGAATAAGGGTAAAAATGTATAAATCATCACTATCACTATTCACGATGTACTTTAATTAAAGTCCCCTTATTTTCTTCGTATTTATGCATATTATTATATTGGTTGCCTAACTAGCATTGTTGGCAATAGATGCTTACACCCATATTCTAAGACATTACTCGAAACATTCCTTGACTCATACTCAGCTAAGGACACTATGAGGACGCCTCGAAATTCATATTTTTAGTTGTATTTTGACAGTAACTCATGTGTATGGATTATCATAATAATATACATAATTCACAAAGTCCTGAAAATCCATTACCATACAAAAATATGGTATTTTAATAATATTTTCAGTTTCGACACGAAAATCTTATTGAGTGCAAGAATATGGCGTAAATGTAAATACTCCTCAAGTTGTTGTTATTAGATACAACTAAGAATACCAATTCCCTCGAGTAACGTTGAGTTAAGGTCTAGGTTACGACTTAGAATATGGGTGTTAGTGTCACCATAAGGCAATGCAATAAACGTGAAGGAAAGAATTGACAATTGGGTGTGGACTTCGTTAGCTCAGTTGGGAGAGCGACTGGACTAGATTCCCAGTGCTTGCGGGTTCAAGCCCTGCCTGAGGTCAAATTTTTCATTCCATTTTTCTTTAAAAATTATTGCTAGTGCAATAATTTTTAAAGAAAAATGGAATGAAAAATTTAAATTATGTGGTTGCGAAAAAAAAAAATAGTATAAAAACATTACACATTACATTTAACATTAAACAACATTTAACATTTAACATTACAACTTAACATTTAACATTACAACTTAAATTAAAATTATGTGGTTGCGAAAAAAAAAATAGTATAAAAACAATTGTTCCACAATTTACACATCCTAGGTAGGAACTAAAGTGCAAACCGCATTGAAGATTTCAAGACGTTTGTTAACGCCGTTCTCATAGTTTATCAGCCCGCCGGCGGGCTTTTGCCGTTTGACAATTTTAACGTGGCAGTGTGTTTTGCGTATGTGAAATGTAGCAATGTAGAAAAAGAAGCCACCAGATCATCAGAGTACCTACTCACCACTTGAGCTATAAGGCTGAGTGGCAAGTCTAAGTGGTGAGTGGTGACTTATGATAGTTGTCCCGATCTGAAATGCTGCCACTAGTGGTCACTAGTGGAGTTCCAGTGTAGGGAAGGTGTTCAGAACGTAGGCCGCATAGCACTGCATTACCTAATCTATCTGCCGCCAAATGGTAGTGTTCAGCACTATCGTGTTCCGGTTAGATGGTTCTTGAAGTATGGCTCCGTAATAACTATCACAGAGACATAACAACTTAGGCTTCAGGGCTGGCAGCGCGTTGGCAACTCCCCTGGTGTTGCAAATGTTCATAGGCGACGGTGATCACTTTCCACCAGGTGGCCCGTTTGCTTGTTGGTCAAATTTCACACATAAAAAAAATAACACCCGCGCGAGGCCGGGGCGGGCCGCTAGTAAAATATAAAACCGTGGATAAGAAAACCATTAAAAAATGACATTTTAAATGAAAATTTTGAAAATGTTTTATGAAAATCACAACAGTCGGACCATGCCACACACATAAGTTTATAACTGAAAGACCGAAGACTGGTTTGCAGATAGCAAGGCCCTTTATGGAGCAGGTTAAGTGGTAACCACTTTCACAGCTGGCAAAAAATAGGTAAAATGTACACTTCCTTTCTTATCTTTTCCTTATGTGGTATTGTATAAGAAACACTTTAGTTGACGACCAACTTCAAGTAAGGGTTAAGCTAGCTCGAATTGACAAGGTGAAAATCTAAAGATTTTTTCGAGTCTGGGTTGTTTATACGAGATCTGTGAATGTTACGGGATTTGCAATAAGGTAAACAGATTGCAGCTAGAAATTCTCGTAGTTTCAATAGTTGAGCGGGTGTATTCTGTAACTTGGTGGCCATCAATTTCAAAGCCACTTCACAGCACATTGCTGTTTTCCTATTTTTTTTTTTTTTTTAGTTTATTTCAGAAAACAAACGGTTGATTTCATTACATTAAAAACTCTTAAAAAAACTAACAACCATTAACATGTTTCCGCATTTATAAATCTATTCATACGTCTATTCAGCTATATTCTTCTATATATTAGGTTGGGGAAAAAGTTACTTCGCATTTTTTAAGATAATTCAAAACATTTTTTAATATAGTTTATTTAAATTTAACTAAAGTATGTATGTACCATTTTGTTCGATAACCTTTTGCCATCTTGTAGGTAGGGACATGATCCCATTGCTATAAAAATTTTGGGACTTCTCATCAAAATACCGCGACAAGTGGATTTGGCAGTCCTCTCGTGATGTTAACCTAACATTGCATAAAGAATTCTGAAGAGACCGAAACAGGTGGAAATCTGAAGGTGCAAGGTCAGGACTATACGGCGGATGCATTAACACCTCCCAGCCAAACTCTCTTAATTTTTGCTGAGTGGCTATAGATGTGCGAGGTCTAGCGTTATCATGATTAAACACCACACCCCTTCTATTGATCAATTCCGGCCGCTTTCTCTCAACTTCTTGCTTTAATCTCATCAGTTGTTCGCAGTAGAGTTCAGAATCGATAGTCCTGCCTGGTGGTAATAGCTCATAATGAATAATGCCCTTCCAATCCCACCACACACACAACATCACCTTATTGCGAGTTAACCCGGGTTTCGCCACAGTCTGTGAAGCCTGACCGGCCTTTGACCACGACCTTTTTCGCACGTTCTTGTCGTACGTGATCCACTTTTCATCACCAGTTATCAGCTTCTTCAAAAATGATTCGGTTTCATTACGTCGTAATAAAGAATCACAAATGAGTACACGGTTCATTTCTTTCAAGGTTTCTTTCAGTGAGCTCGTGAGGTACCCAAATATCGAGCTTTTTTTTGTACCCAGCTTTTTTCAAATGCGCCAAAACTGTTTTGTGATCATTTCTCAGTTCTTCAGCTACGTCGTAACTACTGATATGTATATCTTGCTCCACTTTTTCAAAAATGGCATCCATTTTATCCGTAATAGGGCGTACAGAGCGAGGTGCATCTTTGACATCAAAATTTCCGGATTGAAAACGCTTAAACCAAATTTGTGCTACTCTCACAGACACTGCACTAGGTCCATAAACATCGCAATTTTTTTTTGCGGCTTGCGTTGCATTTTTACTTTTTTTGTAGTAAAATTTTAAAATGTATCGAATTTCTTCATTAGATTCACTCATCTTGACAGTACGAAAAACAAATGAAAATCACACATTTGCCTAATTTGAATTTGGAATTATGTTCTTTAAAATTTTAACTTTCAATGATACCAAAACCAGCCAGATACAAATACTACAGCCAAAGAGATTTTATTACAAGTTCATACATACTATAATGCGAAAAGACTTTTTCCCCATCCTATTATACCAAAAATAACAAGAAAACATAAGTACTATATTTACTAAGCAGCAAAGCAAATAATATTTTTAAACTAAAGTAAAAGAAAACGAAGGAAGGAGAAAATCACACATTGTTATAATACAGTTATACCAGCATTTAAACAGTTTCAAATCCATCGAACCACTCCCTGCCTAAAATGTTTTTAAAGAATACGGTTTTGAATTAAATAGATCTAGGTCGCTTATCATACATATTTTTACTGGTGGTAGAGCACCGGTGATGGAGCTCGCGGGCGTAGGCACCACCGCATTACCTAATATACTTGCCGCTAAATGGTAGTGTTCAGCACTATCGTGTTCCGGTCAGGTGGTAATGTACGGCCCTGTAATTTCCGGCACAGAGGCATAACACCTTTGACCTCAGGAGAGCCCACGCATCTGCTTTTTGACCCATGGTCATTGTGTTAGTGTCTATAGGCTGCAGTCATCACTTAACATCAATGTGAACTGCATGCTTGTTTGCCACTTCCATAACATAAAAAAAAAAAATAATAATAATAACTATTATGTTACGTCAAAACAGCAATGTACAGCAAATTGATGGCCACCGAGTTACATAAAATGGTCTGGTCTCTGAAAGGAGAATGTTTTTAACAACGAATTAATGATGAGGTGAGTGATTCCGGACGCTGAGTTTTATTTTTGAAATTTCACTCACAGCTCCTCATCACCATTTACAGTGTACCTATTTTTGTAAAGTGGTTAGTAACAATCGTCACGACAATCACAACTGTCTCTCCTGTTTAAGTTAGCAGTCATGACAGATTATGGCAGCCAAAAATTGTGTAAATCAAGAATCTTTATTCGCTGGTCAGTAGTTTAAGTTGTGTCGGCTATGCAATTGTAACAATTGGTTGGGTTGCGATAAAAAAATACGACAATGAGTTCAAAGTCTGCTTTAAATTTCCTACCACGTCCTGCATTATGCATTTATCCTATGTCACTTTGTATGTAAGTCAAGGCGTCTGTCTTTGCGTGTGCGCCTGAGTCAGCGTGACCCGTCATCCGAGGTGCTCGAGACGGCCAATTGTGCATTGGCAATTAAAATTAATGAGATCAAATTGTTCTATTCCTAGCTATCCATATGCTATATACTCGTAACGGAAACGGATTCTTATCAGATTCATCGTATGAAGTACAGGAAGCTCAAATATAAATTGTTCATTAGGATGTTGGTATGTACCGTAAAGATAATTATGGTTTGATAACTTTAAACTGCGAGGATGACTGAATGAAGCTCATGAAATTCAAAGGTCTCTAGGCTGAAGATTTCGGATTATCATAAATCGGATTTCTCAATAGTGTCATCAAGAGGCGGTTTTTCACTGATGTAAAATATTTTCAAGAATATTTTGTAAAAGATAAAGTTTAATCAAGCACTTGTAGTAGATCTGCTGAGAGATTTGATTACGAGCTCGACCAACCATAGATGTAGTAATGTAACCAACGCACTTACTTATCAATAATCCTTGGGTAATGTGTTTCGTTTTAAATGGAGTCTGTTTTGTTTTCGAGTTGTACCTATGCGCGGTTATTTTTACATTTTACAATACTTGTTGGGGTTGGAGATGGTTGAATTGATCTCGATTACGCCATACGACGTTAGATAAAGCGTGCGTTGCATTGAGTATGTCATTAAGACGGACGAACCCTAATGCCTGAGGATTGATGATTGTGTAACTCACACCTACGGCTTAGAAATAATTAAGTCTCCGGTCTACTACTGAATGTCTAGTATCACGAAATCTCACTTCGCTTTACTTTTATGGATTTTAAAGCAACAAATCACGAACAAGGAAAATCTATTATTTATTCATTGCGATGTACATATTTTGCGAAAAAATGAAATCCTTTGTCTCTAGAAGATAATACACAATGGCGCTGATATAGTAGTTGTTACGTATGGGACGAACGTATTCGATCAGTCATATCGGCATGTGGAATATTTCTGTACAGAATTATAGGTATCTAGTACATTCGTTGTTGCAACATAATAATATTCTTATTGTAAAGCGTTTGGTTGTATCTAATGCTCATTGAAATAAAACTATTTTTACGGATTTATCTCGCGTTTATTAAAGTAAAATGATTTATGATTTTCAAAATCAATTCGATGTTTTGGTTGCTTTTCATCTTCCTTTTAATTTTAATGTAGGTACGCGAGATAAATCCGAAACAATCGTTTATTTCAATTAGTGTAGCACGACTAGTTAAACTGCCTCAGTAGCCTAGTGGTAGGAGGGCCCTACTATTACGCTTGGGGTGGTCGGGCGGTGGTCGGTCTATCAAAGATAACGGTATAAAGTCTCTAGCTAGTAATATCTCTGTTCATTAAAAGTTTATTTTTTATTAAGGAAATGCCCCGAACGAATAATATTAACACTTATTTTAACGGTATTAGTTGAATAACAAAACATGTGGAGTAATGCCGAATACTGAATTATAGCGATTATTCGCGGCACCTCAAGTGTCAGTCGGGGAACTCTCCGTTTCACCATAATCAATCAAATATAGCTAGTATTACCACAGCATCCACAGCATAAAGTATCCATGGGGCCAAGCGGACAGTTCCCTGACAGAGCGCTTTAGGCTCGGGGTTGTTTTCTAGATGTGTGTTGTAACTTTAATTTTATTCTAGAGCTGTGTCATCATCACTCTTGATTAGCTTACGCCGAGAACATTGTATTACGAGTCGAGTCAAGTCACGTCACTCAGTCGCTTACAATGTCTATTTAAGTCATGGTTGCAACTCCCATAGAAATGAAACTAGAACTTGAACGTTATACTTTTTTCCCATGAGCACTTAACTGTTATTTCTTGCGTTGACAATGAATGACACAATATACCTTTCCTTGTATGGCTAACGCTACCTATCTAATTAATTACAGTATCCATTTGTTAATAAGAGAGTACGTTTCTCGTAGCCGTTCCTAAGTATGATTTCTGTTTTTTTTCGATATAACCATAGAGGTACTGATGAAATATGTGTACTTGCAATCTCCTTTTATGGTAATGTTCTCACGGGTCTAAATCGAAAGTGTTGTGAACTGTCGCGGTGCTGAGGAATTAATCAAAATACCTTTCTAAATATTTATGTATACTAAAAAAGAAAGAAAAATGCATGGCTGAATGCATTATGACACACGCCTATGAATACTAAATCTATTCTGTTCCAAACGCATGATTAATTAGACGATAATTATAGCCAAAAATACGTACAAAAGGGGAATTAAGGACCAACATATTTGTAGGTGGCGAGTCTATTCACATCTCCGGGCACATTACCAAACTGCGAGAGTGGCACTAGGAAAGTTCCAGTAAATGAAAATGTTCCAATAGTTAACCTCTCACCCGTGGATCTAATCCAGGTTTCCATCGTCGCAGTAGTAGCTTGCTACCACTGGACTACGGATGCAAATTTATCGATATACCTACCTAAACACGATTAAAGACTTACTACTGATTTGTAGTATATCTTTATTAGCCGCAGAATCATAGATAGACGTTGCCTCATTATATAATCTATCTTTATTGTTTTAGATTGGAAGAAATGTATACCGAGCTACTCCTACGCCCACGAACACGATATTTGAATGTCGGGTGCTGTCGCGGCACCACGCCACGCTCTACTATGATAAAGGACATTTTTATCTCGTGGTAAGTTTGTATGCCATATCCATTGTTATGTCTGTGTGACATCTTCAATAAGCAGAAATAACGTGGATTTTTATTAAAATCCCCTAGTGATGTAGATATATTTTATATTTCTGTAAATATAGCAATAGATATTGAGCTTTATAATAAATTCGTGCCATTTTTTTGAGCAAAGTTTAAAGGTATACAACGCTGAATCTAATATAGGTACGTGCCGTTAAATGGTAGTGTTCAGCACTATCGTTTTCCGGTCCGGTCCATGTACGGCCTTGTAATTTCCGGCAGAGGCATAACACAATAGGCCTCAGGAGTGGTAATGCATCTGCATTTTGACCTTGGTCATTGTGTGGGTGTCTATAGGTTGCAGTCATCACTTAACATCAATGTGAACTGTATGCTTGTTTGGCACTTCCAGTAATTGTAAACAGTACTTGTTTTGTACAAAACAGTATTGTTCACGAGTATTGTTCTATTGCTATCCAGTAAACAATATCTAATAGCACGTAATCTCGGTGTCGCGCGTCCCGACGCGCTACAGAAGGCCAATTTCAACCGAGACTACCGAATTGTGCGGGAGATATTACAGTGCACACGTGTAAACGCAAACACAGATGCACTCTCTATTCCCTCACTCTCATAGTCCGATGAGTCGGCGATCCAACACGACCGGAGAGAGGGGCTTGATTTACGTGCTCTACGAGGCACGAGACTCCGGACTTCTACTGAGAATTATTTCACAGAAAAAAACCAATAATAGGCTAAACCATCGGGATTGCGATCACTGAACCAACGAGGCAGTCAAGTTTTCTTTTAAGAAAGACAGAAACATTTATTGGACACAACAGCAAGACACATACTAGTTTTCGGATTTATCTCGCGTATATTAAACTAAAATATTATTTAAAATCGAACCCGACGTTTTTACAGACAAAATAGCAAACATATTAAGAAAATTTTTGGTTTTTAAACTTCACAAGAAAATACACCAGATTTAAGACTCATTAAAAATAGCATTCCCTTACAAAATGCCGGTATTAACAAACTCGATTGTGATTGTGGACTCTCATATATAGGCCAAACAAATAGAGCGGTTTCCACCAGAATTAAAGAACATAATATAGCTGATGTCAAACACCGTAGAGCAGGGAGGTCTGCAGTTTGTGATCACATAGCGGACAAACCAACTCATTATATTCGATTTGACCAAACTCGAATCCTCGCCACAGATATACACTATACTTATACATGGTACATACATAAAGATTAACCCCCTTAATTCATAGGCATATTCTCCCCTTATGACGCACAACATCTCTGAGGAAGGCTGTTTCCAGCAATGGACGTCTTTCGCCTAAAGTTATGATAATGAACCACAGTTGTGTCCGTGTAACATCCGTAAATAATATAATGTTCAAAGTAAACAATACGTAAACGCTAATAGAGAATCACGACTCAAGTATTGCTCTAGCGCGTAAGCAATACCTAATGTGACCGTACATTCCGCTTTGAACGGGACAGTCTCTTTTTCGGGAAATCTTTTGGACAGGGCACAAAATTATCAAGATAATGATCTTATTTGAAAGGTAAATATCATGATATTTATGAGTTCTCAACTTATATGATAGATAAATTTGAACACCTGACATTAAACACATTGTATGAGATGTCAAAATACGTGCAAAAGCACGTTCGGGTGAAAATCGCGTAAAAGTACTTTTGTACTACCAAGATTATTATATCTACTTTGATAATTGTCACTGACTTTGCCTATGGGACGCAAAATTGTTCGGTTTTCAGGTTATATCAAATAAAATCTTATGCCTAACCTTGTAGATACCTAATTATCTATTATATTTTCGATAAATAGAGATAAAGAGGAAATAGACATGGATGCGATATTGGCGATCCCATCTATCTCTAATTAGTCTATAGCGGTTCTATTGAGGAAAATTATCTACTTTCGATTAGATTTCACTGTTGTACATGGTGACGAAGGATTTTAGGTGTAGCTAACAGTTAGTCAACCTCTCCCCCCCACTGGTCTCTAAGTTGGTACTCTGGTAGTTTTGAATGAATAGTCAGGAGTTTAATAAACTCTTTCTCCCTCTGGTCTGTAAGTTGGTACTCTGATAGTTTTTGGTATGTCCCGTTTTGAGTAACAATAAACGTGGTCACATTAGCTATAGATACCATATAATTGTTTAATCTACGCAGATTTACAGTTCGATCTAACCGGTTACTAAAGATCGCATCAAATTATTGTTACTATCGACAGGTTCTTAATTTAGTCATTCCACCAACGTCTCGTTATTAGTTTTAGGTGCCTTATATTAGATTGCGTGTTTGTCAAGATCCTTGTTCAAAAAAGCTAGATATTATTATGTGATTATTCTTTAGTTAAATAGCAAAACGGGCTGGATTTAAAGGTCTGGATGCCTCGGGATAACAGGCATTCTGACCCCGGAGTTTATCAAAAAAATTTTTTCAGTCAAGTTTTGCAATAAAAACTGATACCTACTAAGTAGATTTTGTAAGCATTTAAAAATTATCTAAAAATAATTTAATTTTTACTAATTTTAACGAACGGAATCTACAGAACTTTTTTCACTATAAAATCGTTCATTCACTGAAATCCAGTCGCCGAAGTAAATTATAAAGTTTTATATTTTAAAGTTTTATCACTTTTGTTGAGGTGTGTAGGTTGTATCCCGAAATGCCATATTGGATTGCCAGCCACCAACGTTCAACAATCACGACCGAGTTCCTATTCCAGAAAATTAAGTAGCTTCTGGAAATTCTCGTATATATTTTTTAAAAGTATATATTTTTGCATCCATTCAGAATTATTTTGGGTTGTAGCATTAGTATACGGAAACAATAGAGCACTCAGACTAAGAATACTCGCACTTGACCGGTTTTGTGTCTACATCCTAAACAGAAGCATAAGGTCGCTGTGTATTATAATAATATGGTCATTACTACATATTTAGAATATTATTTTCGTTAATCAAGATCTTACATAATAATTTTTGATTGGGTTAAAGATGATAGAGACATATAGATGCGTTATTTTTAGCGTAACTTGACGCCTTATGTTCTAAAAGAATACGCAAAGATGCGTGTATTCATGTAGGCGTGCAAATGCCCACCATTCGAAAGTTTAATTTTTGGAGTCCGGTGTAGTTGACAAATCTGCTAAAACAGTAAAAGCCTGACTGTGCTCAACTTGATAGGTTGGCTTTTTTTGTACTTAGAGACAGGTATGTCAACCCCATCGTATCCTTTTACAATAAATTAAAATTCAATTTACTCATTAGTAAGTACATATTAGGTAGGTATATAAATTACAGGAACGACAACCACACCTGAAGAAAAGTGATTAAATATACCGTATAGCGATCTCTAATGATACCATCATTAGAAATGTAAATTATGTATTGAACTATTGAACTATCCCTACATCGAGTTTATTGATGCTAAATTCCCTCATGAACATAGTCTAAAAATGTGCTAGTTCTGCAGGGTCTGCGAATGTTACTCCTAAGAACAACTCCTAAGTCCAGCGTGTCCGGCTTACAACAGGTAAGCCGGACACGCTGGATCTATTTAGATTTGTCGAGCACCGATCTACGAGGCTACCTTAATCTTCCCTAATGGAAAAATCACAATAGTGTTAATGTTGTACCCAAACATAGACATACAGTTTTTAAGGTTCCGTACGTCATCGACTGAAACAAAAAAACTCGGCGAATTCGTTAGAGCTTCAACTCATTTCTTAGGTTAACGCAAAAACTTTAGCGTACCTAATGTGATAAAAAGATACGATCCTTTCCCCCCTATATCTGTTTATGCTAAACTCACTGTAGCGAGACGACCTCTCGACAACACTAACAGCGTGACCCAATATTCGATCTCATTCTTTTTTTGATGACTTCCGATCGATACTCCGATCCGTTTGTCAAAAAAGCAATCTACAGATTCTTTTGCTTGCCGTTGTTATTGGGATGCTGACAGCGGATCGATCAAAAGAATTGCAATCTAGATTGGTGTGATCTGCCATCGAAGGTGGGACCGGTCGATATCATCACAACCGATAGCAGCTGTTCCAGGTCGTCTCTGCATTTAAGACGTGTCCGCGAAACCCCGTACCTACAAACCCATATTATGTTGCTGTCCTATGCTGCCGGGCACTGGAAAACTCTTACACTAGTGCCAGAAAATATGTAATATAGTAAATTATGTAGTATCGGGCGGGACGTCGAAGTGTCCATTCCATACGTAGTATACGTATGGAATGGACACTTCGACGTCCCGCCGGATTTCCCCGCCTCACCCAACCTCCTCCCCTCTTATAGGCGACGTTTGGTATTCTCTACGTGCTACGCACAAGTGCACGTGTAAATACACGTCACTGATTGATGTCTGTGTAATAGAGACCAAATTAAGCGTTTGTATAGAATTTACTTACTTTTTGGTACTGCCTCATTTTCGTATACAATTTATTGAATCCCTATCCTGAATAACGTTAGAACGCTGAGATTTCGACGTTCCTAAAGTTGTTAATATCACATAGAGTTCTCAATATAACATATCACTAACATCGGTCTGTTCTCTCCATAAGTCGGTCCGTTCACTAGTTTCCTTTTTTGCATAAAACAAAGAATATTATAATTTTTGTACAAATGGCCTTGTGATGTGAATACTCATTTACGTAGCAAAACCTTACGAAGATGTTTTTAATATGTGACTTTATGATTTTTGTTTTGTCACCTTGAGAACAATATTTTCACAGATTTATGGTTTGAAGCAATGATGTTATATGTAAGCTCATTGGTTTGAAGGTGTGGAACAGTAAAGATTTTTGACATACACCATCACTTTTCATTTTGTCGCCACCTATACAATGATTTAATGCATCGTAAATTAAAAAAATATTCTTGTTTACTACGTAATCTCTAGCAACCCACGTTATAAGCATGGTTGGCATATGGGACGACTCTCACAATCCGCCTACGACCATGGGCTTACTCAATATACACGTCCTAATCTTCGTATTCAATCGAAACTAGAGTTTTCTAATTCCTTTGCGGAATCACATTCATACTCAACTACACTACATATATGCAAAAAAAGTAGTAAATAAGCATGTTCACATTGATGATAAATTAATACTGTTACTAAAAAAACTTCACTGGTGGTATAGTTCCAGTGTAGGTACTCGAGGCATAGGCATAGGCACCATGAATATTTCGAAACTAAAATTACCCCAGTCGGTCCAGCCATGTTAACGAGTATAACACACGTCATGTCATTTTTATACGTAGAGATAATAGTAGAGTATTTTCCTGTCAATATCCAATTCCAACCAAATTAAACACCCTTTGCAAAATTACCAACTCGATTTACCTACATTTCCCTAAAACAAAAACGAAACCCCAATTTTCGTATCTTGATGAATGTTATCCCCCAGTTTCTATAAGATACTATAGGCTGTGAAACGAGGCAATTTCCCTATCGCTGTTTTAGCTACAACTTGATTGGTTTTGTCTTTTACGTCCACAATTGCTATAGCCGGCTTGCACATCGACACCGCGTTGTGGTTTTGTAATATATCTTATTTGAATATTACGCAAAACGTGGTCCGTAGAGGTTGAGATGTAAAATTTAGTGGTACAAGGTGATGGGAAGTGATATTTTAGTGTGATCGGACATGGACGTTAGGAGTAGATAACATGTAATGCTAGGAAATGGGACGTCACGTTTTAGTTCTTTTATTATGTCCTCATTCAAGTAGAGTATAAGAATCGAAAAGATCGCCGTTATATACTACGTATCGTTCTTGTCGTAGGTGTCGTTCTTATTGAGACTTTCTGGAGGCACTATTCGAAGTCTCTATGAACAGTTTCCGATCGTGGCTAGTTGACTATTGAGATATAATTCCAGAATTAAGACGAGGCTGATAAGAACTCTAAGGACGATAGATTATAAACTATCAGGCAGTGTAAGACTTCTTTCACACTGAAATGACTTTTTTAATGTAGTCAAATTCAGTTCTTGAAGCGGAACTCTAGAGTACTTACTTTTTGTTACTTGAAGTAAAAAAAACAATAAATATTCGCAACTAGCTTGATGAGCTGAGTAACTTAATTAATAATATAAGCATATCATTTTATTATAATAATATCGAATATATATTTCGTTTCGCAAGATCCAGAATTATAATTTTTAATTTTATGTGTTGAGTTGCAATACCAGTTCAACATTTAATTCGCCTCATCTTGTAAATATACAGAAACTGAATTTCAACTCGTAACATTTTTGTAGGTTATCGTCCAATTACAGATTTGTATAAAGCTTTAGTAAAACTTTGGTCGGTATTTGCTGTGAAATCTTACAAATTGAATTACTTCTGGCTATAAAGAGAAGTTCATTAATACTTTCTTCATATTTTTGGTTTTTTTGCCTGTGAACAACCTGAGATCGTTTATATAATTATGTTTAGCTTGTTTTTACTCGTGACTTTGTTCAGGTCTTTAATCCATACTTAGTGGTTAAGGTTTAGCGTGATTGAATAGCAAACTAATAGGTTGGGGAAAAAGTCTTTTCGCATTATAGTAGTACTCTTTGTCTGTAGTATTTGTATCTGGCTGGTTTTGGTATCATTGAAAGTTAAAATTTTAAAGAACATAATTCCAAATTCAAATTAGGCAAATGTGTGATTTTCATTTGTTTTTCGTACTGTCAAGATGAGTGAATCTAATGAAGAAATTCGATACATTTAAAAATTTCACTACAAAAAAGGTTAAAATGCAACGCAAGCAGCGAAAAAAATGTGCGATGTTTATGGACCTAGTGAAGTGTCTGTGAGAGTAGTACAAATTTGGTTTAAGCGTTTTCAATCCGGAAATTTTGATGTCAAAGATGCACCTCGCTCTGGTCGCCCTATTACGGATAAAATGGATGCCATTTTTGAAAAAGTGGAACAAGATCGACATATCAGTAGTTACGACGTAGCTGAAGAACTGAGAATTGATCACAAAACAGTTTTGGCGCATTTGAAAAAAGCTGGGTACAAAAAAAAGCTCGATATTTGGGTACCTCACGAGCTCACTGAAAGAAACCTTGAAAGAAATGAACCGTGTACTCATTTGTGATTCTTTATTACGACGTAATGAAACCGAATCATTTTTGAAGAAGCTGATAACTGGTGATGAAAAGTGGATCACGTACGACAAGAACGTGCGAAAAAGGTCGTGGTCAAAGGCCGGTCAGGCTTCACAGACTGTGGCGAAACCCGGGTTAACTCGCAATAAGGTGATGTTGTGTGTGTGGTGGGATTGGAAGGGCATTATTCATTATGAGCTATTACCACCAGGCAGGACTATCGATTCTGAACTCTACTGCGAACAACTGATGAGATTAAAGCAAGAAGTTGAGAGAAAGCGGCCGGAATTGATCAACAGAAGGGGTGTGGTGTTTCATCATGATAACGCTAGACCTCACACGTCTATAGCCACTCAGCAAAAATTAAGAGAGTTTGGCTGGGAGGTGTTAATGCATCCGCCGTATAGTCCTGACCTTGCACCTTCAGATTTCCACCTGTTTCGGTCTCTTCAGAATTCTTTATGCAATGTTAGGTTAACATCACGAGAGGACTGCCAAATCCACTTGTCGCGGTATTTTGATGAGAAGTCCCAAAATTTTTATAGCAATGGGATCATGACCCTACCTACAAGATGGCAAAAGGTTATCGAACAAAATGGTACATACATACTTTAGTTAAATTTAAATAAACTATATTAAAAAATGTTTTGAATTATCTTAAAAAATGCGAAGAAACTTTCTCCTTAACCTAATATATAATTTCCTTCTTCGTCATCCTAGAACCTTAATACGCTTTACGAAAATGAAAGCGGAATCACATTATTTGCTAACTCTTGATATGTCACCGCAATTTACGTGCTTCGGAGGGCACGTTAAGGCGTCGATCCCGGTTGCTATCGATTGATAGCAGTCGTGAAACGTAAGTCGTTGTCGGCGGCCTTATAGACGGTTTGATAACATCTGACAGCGGGTTAGTCACTAACCCGTATCTCTACCAACCCACATTGGATTACCGTGGTGGAGTAAACTCCAGGCCTCCCTCCCAAAAAGGGGAGAGACTCGTGCCCAGCAGTGGGACGTGTCAAGGGTTGCCATTATTAATCTCCCCCCGAGATTACGGAACCTAAAAAGCGATCGAAATGGGCGACTTAAAAATCCAATCGTTTGTTCCGGAGGATAAATCGTTTCGTGTATTACACGGTTTAGTCTAAGAATCACGTTAGATAAATGACTATGTGTATGTATACTTTGATTTATTTTAAAATTCATCGCGGATGACCTCATTAAAATGCATTCTACTCGGATGTTTGCATCTATTGCGCTTTATCAATTCAGTACCTATGATACCTTGTGCGCAAGACGTCGAAATCAATGTAAACATTTATGTTCCATAAATTAGCCAAAATTATGCCTTCATTACGTGTGTTTGAAAGTTATCTGTTGAATTTATTGTAATATATTCACATCTCGAATTGAAAGTAACAGAATAATAAGACTTTATTATGAAAGTATATTATTTAATTTCACCGGAAGAATACATCCAATCCAACCTCTTGTCTAGATTTGTGTCCTCGAATCCGTTCAACGCTTTTTCTCACTTTTGAAATGGTATTCGAAAGTTCGAATTGCAAGACCATCGGTATCTTATTCGTTATTTAATTTAAAGAGGTGACTAGGGTTTTGATCTGAGACTCTCGAGAGGTCTCGGTTCAGGTTGTCTTGATACGTAAAATCCTGCTTTTTATGTAACGAAGGCATTTGCATGCAAGCATGGAGTTCACATGGATGTTAATGACTGCAGCCTGTAGACATCTACATAAAAACCAGAGGTCAAAATGCAGATGCATTGCCACCCCTAAGACCTAAGTCGCTACGTCTCTGTGATAGTTATTACGGCCTCATACATTACCATCTGACCGGAACACGGTAGTCATGCTGAACACTACCATTTGCCAGCAGATAGATTAGGTAATGCGTCGCGCCTACGCCCTCGAGCTCCTACACTGGAATTCTATCACCAGTGTTCTACCTTAGATAAGAATGACTTTCCAGAGTTATTCTATATGCGCTTAGAAAGTAACTGGTGGTAGTTTTCACTGGTGGTAGAGCTTCAGTGACGGAGCTCGCGGGCGTGGGCACCACCGCATTACCTAATATACTTGCCGCTAAATGATAGTGTTCAGCACTATCGTGTTCCAGTCAGGTGGTAATATGTACGGCCCTGTAATTTCCGGCACAGAGGCATAACACCTTAGGCCTCAGGAGTGGTAACGCATCTGCATTTTGACCTTGGTCTTCATGTGGGTGTCTATAGGCTGCAGTCATCACTTAACATCAATGTGAACTGCATGCTTGTTTGCCACGCCCATTACATTAAAAAAAAAAAAAAAAAAACTGGTCTTGGTGATTGCGGGTAGCAATTTCACTAATGACATCATTTTTTCCAGGATATTATCTTCCAAGGAGACCTCAACCAAAAGAACCTAGAAAAGAGCGAATTGTTCCTGTTTATTTTTTATGTTCTTGTCTCTTTGTCCTCATAGTTATACTCGTATCATTCACATCTATAGAATCTATACCTTGGTCTATTTTTGAATGATTTTATGGATATCTTTTGTATAAATAACTATAGTCGTTGGATTATCGCCGGTAAGTGAAGTAAGATCGCAATAAATGTTAGTTACTGAAATGATCCAAGATTCCGGTCATTCCGGCGCGTTGAGCAACGTCCGAGTCGAAACAACGCCGCGACCGCCTTGCGATATTTCGATAACATACAATGTTTAATTTATTGTGATTGAAGCCGCATAGCAAGCGCATGCCGATTCGTGTTCCATGTTTATCGCGGTCATTACTGACAGAAGAACGTTAATATTTTTAGGGGTTTGGAGGTATAAAATTTGCGTAGTTAATGGCGACGGTAGGTTCAGTCATCAGTCGCCATTAAACACGCGTTCGTCCGTCGAAACTTTATCTCGGTCTGTTGAACTTCGGTGTGTAGATATTATATCTATAGGCTACAGTCGTAACACTATAAATGTGAATTGTTGTTTGCCACCATCGTAACATTGAAAGTAGGTTCTTGACATACGAATGAAGGTAACTCCTCTCCTTGAATCACCAAGGAAAGGTTCGCGGTTTCCTGGTAAATTTTTACAAGTGATTCGTGTTGAAGTCCTGCTAATCACTCATCTCACGGGTCACCAATTGAGCCACACGTAAAAGTTTCACATCATTAACTTCGTTACGTTTGAGCAATTGAACCGTGAACATTCACATATCTGAGTCATTGATGCAGTTAACGAAGTTTGAAGACAGACTTCCTCGTAACAAAAGGGGAAATTGGCAAAAAATATTTTTTATTTGCCTAGTAGTCGAGTGGTAGTAGCAGGCCACTATTGGTACACCGAGGTCCTAAGTTCGATCCTCGGGCCGGGATCGGCTCGCCACCTGCTAGTGGACCAAAATGTAACGTGGGTGTTTGTACGAGTATGTATGCTGGAATGTATGTACTTACCTACCTCTGCCTTCCTCTTCGGGGAACACAGATGTGAAAATACTTTATTTTTATTAATTGTCTATGGTATATCCTGGACGTAAGTATTTGTTTTCTCGAATTTACGCCTTTATTAATTATCAAACAATGTCGAACATGTATTATGTCCAAGGGTGGTAGAGTTCCTGTAATGGAACTCGAGGGCGAAGGCACCATCGCATTACCCATTACCTAACATCAGTGTTCAGTGCTATCCTATTGCAGCAAGGTTGTAATTGGAAATAATGGTTTAAGCGAATATCGAATATTCGGCTAAACCCTAAGCTAAGGTCTCGAATGTTTTTTGGCCAAATAATTGGTGGCCCTTTTTTTACGATGTGGAAATGCCACCATTGCATTCAACCGACTCTTGAGGGGGGGGGGGAGAGTCGGGGACTTGGACCCTGCAGAAAAGGGGTGGGGATCCGGGTACACTATAAAACTGCTCCGGTTCCTCCCTCGCACTTCGCCTCCAACAACTATTCTTCAGATTTTTTACGAAAAGGCGTAGCATTTTAGGTGTCAGGAATTTTAAGTGGCAAGCATCTGCAGCAAGATTTTTTCCCTATAATGTAGTAAGTTGCCTATGGGCTGCAGAATTTACTTGCCTTCAATGTGAACTGTAGTTTTGTTTGCCACTTTTAGACCATATAAAAATATCCGATCCTGAAATACCTATATCCCCAGATGGAGGTACTTGTCGCCCCCATGCAGTATGGGTATAAAGCGAAGCGCTATTTTCAGAAACAGTCATTATAGGTAGTTTATGAGGAAAACTGCATCGTATGTTAAATGCTGATAAACATTATTTTATTCATCATACATAACTCGCTGATATTACGAACCAATAAGCAGTTATTTGTTGGTGTTTTAAAAAATAAATGTGTTTGCGTAAAAAGGTTTGTTTTTTATTCGACTGAATACTTGAAATGTCGTCGTGTGTGGGTTCTGTAAATGAAAATGAAATACGGCCGAATAGCTTGAATAGTTTTCGATTATTTGGGGGCATATCTAATGGTAATGTACATCGTCTTGTCATTTCCTACGCATACGTAAATGATGTAGGCATCGTGTGGCCTGAGTTCTGTTCTGGATTTAGAGGTCTGGAGTCTGCAGGCTTCAAGGCATCAAAAGAGTAGATGTCTCCCGTCCTAAAATGATTATCCAAATAAAATTATCAATCAGTCGAACTTTTCCATAAATAAGAAGTAAAATCAAGTTGATTATTTTAAGGTTTTAATATAGGTATACCTATATGAAATCATAATCGAAAACAAGACTAACTGAAATTTAATGAAGTAACCTTTCGAGCTTTATTCGGCAGAATATCATTGATGATTTTGCTGAAATCCAATCCCCGAAGTTAATACATATTCGGAATTTGAAGTATTGTGAGCCCCCTCTTGTGGAGTCTAGGGGCAGTAGCCCCGGATGACCTCCCCTAAATCCGACTCTGCTTGAGTGGCGACGCATCTGTATTTTAGAGAAGCAAGAACTTTAGATTTTGTGTAAGCTATATCTTTATACATTGCAGTAATAACTTGTCATCAACGTGAAATCCTGAACTCCATGATTGATTGCCACGTTCAATATAATTATTTAAAAAATATATATTTTGCCTTTATATTAACCTAGGCTCGTAAATTTGTAGCAGCCTCTGCTGTGACGTGCCAACGGTAAGATTTCTGCTAGAATTTTACGTGATGTATGTGATCGTTGCATAATTTTTACATGTTATCACGTATTGCGTTTTTATATTATACATTTAACGTCATATGCCGAAGTTCAGTCCATCAAGACAAGTGTAGTGTAGCACGTGAGAACTCTGCAATCGGCCATTGAAACAGGTTTTGACATCCTTTGATCGGTAACTCAATACCGTGACATGCGGTCAATTGAATTATTAAACTCGTATCACCGCCGGTGTCGAAACAAGTGACCATCTAGTACAGTCTGATTAGCAGGTAACTCTTACTTAGGTCCTAAGGTGGCTAGCGTGCTCGTGTTCCGCATGCCACTAGTGTTGGTTGGAGCCAAAGAGTTCAAACTGTGGGTTGCATTTGGCGGGACATTTGTGTTAAAGATACATATTATTATTTAAATATGATTTTTTGAGTATCTACTATGTAGTCGTTGCAGAGTCTAATAACATTACAGTGCTCAACAATAAATATTGCACATCGAGCCTAGGAAGGAGACTTCGGCTTATTTTGGGTCTGTAGAGCGTTATCTCTTTCGCACGGTACCTATTTGAAGTTTGTCGACCATTTTGATCGAGTTTTGACCAATACCGGACCACCCGGACTGTCAGTGCTGACAACGTAAGGCAGTGTGCAACAGAGATAACGCTCTACAAAGTCGAAACGAGCCGATCGTCTCTTTGTCGCGCGATGTGCAATATTAATTGTTGAGTACTGTACATTGTGCTGTCAATACCAAATTCAGAGAGAGTTGATCCGGGCATTGAGTCCGGTATCTCAATCGCATTTAGGGACCCGTTACGATAAACTGTTAATTATTTTATTCGGTTATTAGGTATTTATTATCAAAAGGGGGAAGGAGCGTTGACTGTTAACTACACTTAGCCTGGGTTGCACCAAGATATTTGTTAAAGTTAAAGTTATTGTAACACTTCTCATCCTTCTCTAACTTTCAAAGATTTCTTTAAGTAAGAGAAGGATGTGAAATGTTATAATAACTTTAACAAATATCTTGGTGCAACCCAGGCTTAGTTACTTAATAAAAAAAGTGTTACGTGACTGGCAATCAAATAAATGAACAATGACACATCAGCTGTCAATTTTGTATTTACGAGATAAGCCCAATAACAGCGTCGCGTCGGTATTCGGTCAACACCCATGTTGATAAACAGCGTATATGATTCATTAAATGCCTTATTGGGCTGCATGTGTTTATGTTCATAGTTTGAAATTTTATGTTTCTGAAGTAGCAAACCTGTATAATAAAATACACGTTGATGGTAAGTGTTTCACGCTACATAGACTCACTAAAGAAATCAGAATGCACATGCACAGCATTTTGCAGTGATAACAAACGCTGAATGGTGGCATTTATTAGCAGATTTTAATAAGGCATTAATAAATGCGTCTTCCTCGATTTCGGATTCGGTTCCGAGGAATCCCTCGCCGCTTCGGCTTATTCTACTCCATTTTTAACCTAGTTCAAAAAGGAAGAGGTTCTCAATTCGCCTGTATGTTTTTTTATGTTTGCATTCATGTGGTCTGTGTGGTTAAAGAAATGTATTTCTTCAAAGAATAACATCTAATTAACTTACAAAGAAATATTAATGTCAAGCACTTAATTCACTCGTTTCACCATGCTTGTTTGGTGGGCGGGCTCCACCAAGAACCGTGAACCGTGACGACGGCGACGACCAACCACGAAGAGCCTTCAATCATTCGGTCATTCAATGAATCTTCAATCTTACATTTTGCTAACTACACATTCTTACCATAGCCTCTTTCCCTATAAGAAAGACATCTTGTGAAACCAGTGCAAGTATATCTCAAACTTTAAGTAACCTTTTATTTAAAGAACCTCCTTCCTAAAATACAGTCCACTTATTCAACTTTTAGATAAATGTTATAAAAATATATATGCACACGAATTAAATATTGCGGACCTCGTACCGCGTTATCAAAGATTTTTTAATTTTTGCTATTTTTTTTTATATAACAAACGCGTTTACAGACAATTCGGTGATATTTTTTTTTATTTATATATATTTGTTTTGTGTTGCAGGACAATCGGAGCAGCAACGGTACCTTCATCAACAACAACCGGTGTTCGATATCGATGGAGCAAGAGCCCCACGAAGTGTTCTCGGGGGACGTGGTCCAGTTCGGCATTCCCGTTGAGGAGAATTCTGCCTTTTCGGAAAGGGTAAATGTTTTTTTTATGTCAGTGACAGAGGAGTATACAATTCACATTGATGGTAAGTAATATTGTAGCCTATAAACTTAATTGCCTCAGTGGCCTAGTGGTAGCAGGCCACTACCACTACGCTGGGGTCTTGGTTTCGATTCCCGGCAAGGGGACTATCAGAGATAATGGTGTAAAGTCCTTTATCTCTGGTTCTATTGGGATTTTTCCATATTCCATTTTCATTCGGGAAATATCCCAGTACCTCGAAGTTTGGTAATGTGCCCGGCGACATCATTATCGTGTTCCTGTTAGGCGTAATAACTATCACAGAGACATAAATACTAAGTCCTCGAGGGTGGCAACGCATCTGCATTTTGATCTCTGGTCTTGTGTAGATAGGTGTAAAGATCTTTATTCTCATAAAAACATACAGTTCTTTTAGAATGAGATATAGATTACATTGATTTATGATAGATAACACTTAACATTCATGTGTGTACGCTTGTTTGCCACCTTCGTTATATAAAAAAAATTGCAGCCGTGCTGCAAATCTTGAGGTCTAAGTTATTAGGCCTCTGTGCCGAATATAACACGACCGTACATTACCATCTGACCGGAACACGATAATGTTGGCGCATGGCCCATTTAGCGCAAGTAAACACACCTAAGCACATAATTTTTCTCAAGTAATTGTGTAGTATCGGGTGTTAACATTTATCTTTTCTAATAAAACATACGAAGAAGACGAAAGTCTTTAACCAGTGCGTTTTGCCGGTGATGACCCACGGTGCCGAGACGTGGTCTCTCACTATGGGTCTCGTACGAAAGCTCCAAATCACTCAGCGGTCAATGGAGAGGGCTATGCTCGGCGTTTCCCTACTGGATCGAATCAGAAATGAGGAGATCCGTAGGCGAACAAAAGTCGCTGACATAGCCAAGCAGATCTCCAAGCTGAAGTGGCAATGAGCAGGGCACATAGCTCGGAGAACCGATAGCCGCTGGGGCAGAAAGGTTCTCGAGTGGAGACCACGTATCGGCAAGCGCAGCGAAGGGCGTCCACCTGCAAGATGGACCGACGACCTAGTGAAGGCTGCAGGTACCCGCTGGATGCACGTCGCTTCCGATCGGTCGGCATGGAGGTCATTGGGGGAGGCCTATGTTCAGCAGTGGACGTCCTATGGCTGATATGATGAATAAAACATAATGTATGGCACTGTAATTTCCGACACAGAGGCATAACACCTTAGGCCTGAAGAGTGGTAACGCATCTGCATTTTGACCTCTGGTCTTTGTGTGGGTGACTATAGGCTGCAGTCATCACTTAACATCAATGTGAACTGCACGCTTGTTTGCCACTTTCATAACATCAAAAAAATACACGTTTTGGAAAGCACCCGCCCGGGAATCGAACCAAGGATCCCAGCGTAGCAGCAGTGACCTGCTACCACGAGACTATTGAGGCAGCTAAACTTTTTCGAAGAATGTAGAAATATAATTCTGTCGAAAACATATATAAAGATTCTAGATTAATTTATGCAATATTATTATCCAACTCTTAAAACATGTTATGTTGCAGCAAGTTTTACTTGTTCGTTTTGATTATTATCACAGTGTCTTTACAACTTTGATTACTTTTCATTATAACCACCTAAGTGCCCGCACAATGTAGGATTCCGTTTCTCAGTACATTTTATAAGTTCAACGATTATAAATTATAACTCATAAATTTGTTAGCTGAATTAGCCCGCTTAGCAAAGCCCTACTTTAGGTCGGACTGCCTCGGTAGCCTAGCGGTAGCAGGCCACAACTACTACGCTGAGGTCCTGGGTTCGATTCCCGGGTAGGGGGTTATCAGAGATAATGGTGTGAAGACTTTTATAGCTGGTTCTTTTAAGGTTTTTCCCATTTTCTGGAAATTTTCCAGTACCTCGAAGTTTGTTAATGTGCCCGGAGATGTCAAGAGGCTCGCCACCTGTTACATAGCCCAAAAACGTGCCTAGCGAATCGTGGGTGTTTGCATGTATACTTCAATGCATGCATTTACCTCTGCCTACCCCTTCGGGGATTACAGGCATGAAGTTACGTTTACTTTAGGTGTAGGGAGCGTGTCCAAAAAAATATTTTATTTATAATTTTATTGTACCACTTTGTTACAATTACTAAAATGTATCATCATCATTTTCGCTTCAAAAGAAGATAAAGCCTTCCTCTTCTTTATCAAAGCTCCCCATAAAGGGGATATACCATAATCGCCACGCTTGGCATGCGGATTAGCGTAATTTTATCGCAGGACGCTGCTACCCATATTCCGTTGGAATGGTTCGCTCGCCATTTTTCGGTTCACTGATAGCACTAGCCGAAGAACCGACGCCTCAGCAGACTGAAATGAACCGACGCCTCAGCACGCTTAAATGTCTTTGCCTTTGGCGGCGTCGTGTGGCGGGTTGCTCACTGCCCTCTAAAATGGTCGAGGAGGGCAATGGCTGTCACATGCATCATACTTCTGAACGGGTGTTGGTGGGGACTGGTCTGTTCTGGTTTGCAGGAGCTACATCTCACTAAGTAGATAGCAGTTTATTTGCTATCTATGATAAGGACGTTCACTTTATTTGATTTTCATGATAATCTGTACTAGATTTAAGCTCTCATTTAAAAGAGCTCTTCTCTTACTGTGTTTGTTGGGTTTTTATGATAATTATATTTAACTAAGTACTTTTATACTATACTATACTCTTATTATGATTTATATATACTATATTCTTATTTTAATTTTCTATAATATATGTTTTGCTTTTACTTTATGTTATGGTTATTCACTCTAGGTAATTTATGATTTCTTGACGTTTAGAAAGTATCTGTCAAGATCATAGAGCAACACGGGCCACCGGTCGCGGCGGACTGGAGGGGTGTAGCCATAGCGTTTATTACCGATGCAAAACATAATGTCATTTTTTGCGGGGGGAAATGCGTGCGACACACACGCACACTACAAAAATCGTCTATTACTACGAAACTCACACCTTGACTTTAACAAAATACAGAAACAATTTCACGCACACATTTGAACATCTAGGCGACAGGTATAGGCCCATATGGGCTTGTACTTTGCTTAAGCTGCTAACAGATGTGGATGGACATGTATGGAACGAGTTACGAATGCTAAAAACTATAATTGATTATTATATTTCTATTTAATGCAAAACATATGATCCATAATATATTTTTTAATCAATTACAGAATACATTTCCACCAGTGGTCGCGATACTCAAGCTCTTCCACCCTGACGGCAAAGAAGCGAAGTTATCTTTCAATACCATCATGACAACACCGCTGTATCTCAAGGATCTATATCAGTTGAACAATTTTTTAGAGGTACTGTAAACAAATTGAAACTTTATGCTATTTTCTTAATGGAAAACGAATTTATCGTTCAGAATCAATACGATGTTTTTATTAAACTAATATGAATATTATTTGACATCATTGCAGGAAGCAATCGAACGGGAGGCCTGTTTAGAAGAACGATTAACGTCACTGCGGGAATGTGTGAAACGAACGCGAGCGGAAGCGCAAGCCTCTTGGGAGCTGTTTGTGGGCGAGCAGCGGCTCTTGATGCGCGTGCATCGGCTCGAGAGCATGCTCGCGCTCGGCGAACAACCCGACCCCCACCATATTGCACAGCTGCTTACTGATAAGAAGAACTATCAGGTATGTTTAGTATGCTGGCAAAACTTAGTGACACTATTGGGGTTTTGGATTGAGCTGAGCATAGATACAGATACTGCAAGAAATTAAATCTTGCACAGCAGTTGTCCAATGCTGTTAGTTCAGTTAGAAAAATGGTAAGGTGACAAGCAGTGATCTTAGCTATTACTTGCTGATTATTCTTTTGCGGTAAAAACCAGGATTTTATGTTGTTTTTGGTAACGCTGGTCATCTATTCTCAATGTTGCTGTAATGATTGTGCAGGATGTTGCGCAAGAGTCCCTTCGTGCGGCACACGAGCAACGACTAGTCCTGGAAGAATCCCTAGAGAGACGCACTCGGGAAGCGGCCGCGCTTCGTCACCGCAACTGCGCGCTGCGTACCGCCGCCAGCACAGCGCTTGCCGAGCTGCAGGTATGTTGGTACTGCTGCTGCAGGTATGATCGAGGATGTAGGAGGAGGTACAGTAGTTATCGAGCAGCGGCTTGTTCTGGAAGAGTTCCTAGGGCAACACCGCGCTCGTCAGGCTGCACATATTTGGTCACTTTTGCTAAGATACGCACCTCTCTGGTAAGGTATCAACACAATAGATAGGACTGAGGGTGGAAGAAATGGCGTAGGAGATACTCCGCGCGGCGCAAGATCGGCAGGTAGCGCTGAAGAGAGAGACGCACTCGGGAAGCGGCCTACTTTTGCCATCACCTCCAACACCGCGCTCATCAGCACCTAATTTTGGAAGAGGAGAGAGAGAAGTATTCGGGAAGACGACGCGCATTACTTACCTCCACAACGAGGTGCACCACTCTCGTCAAGCTACATATAGTTTCCACTGCTGCTTGAGATATAACTAGGGATACAGGAGGTGGTGTAAGATTCTCTTTATTCTGCGCACTTGGAACGACTACTGCTGAAGTTCACTGCCCTGCATTACGCCGCCTCGGTGGCAGCGGTTGCCATGCTGTAGGTATTTTGTTACAGGAGGGAAGTATCAATACTAGAGGTGCATAAGGTAATATAAGACCCATATTAATAGTCAAAGAATCAGTCCCAAAATTTTAAGTTTATGTTTTGTTTGTTACAATGTAATACAAATATAAAAAAATCGTATGATATTGTGATGGTTGTTGCAGAAAGTGGCGTCACGGTGCGAGCGCAAGCTGTGCGCGGCGCGGCTCGCCATCGCCGCCGCCGAAGAACGGGAACAGACCACGCGCACCAGGCTGCCGCTCGCGGTTAGTGTTAAACCTGCTTATAGTCAGTCTACACAGACGTGGGAAGACAGGCATTCTTAGAACGCACGACGACTTTTATTAACTTTGATAATATTTCGCAGACGTACGTACGTCACGTAAACATTTGACGTACAGACGTCAAATGTGATGAATGAATAAAACGTAGCGCTAACAATTGATAGAAGTCCCATTTGAAACGATTTTATTTCTTATCATGTGATATACTGCGTTTTGGCAAAAGTCATACAACAAAAGTTGTTAAGTCTTAAGGTACCTAACTCACCTTTGACGATTTATGCGTCAGATATCCTTAACCCTGTATACTAGATATAGGCTATAGCTGTACTGGTATTTTGAAGAGTTAAAGCGCAGCCCGCCAAAGTTTTATAACTTAAGCCGCACGACGGGTTTCGTCGTCCGGCTGGATATGAAGTTATGACGTCAGATCAGCTGGGGTCGTCATACGTCAAAACAAGGTAAGATTGCAATAAGTCTGCTATAAGATATAGCGGTATGGCCCCAGACCTAGCAGTAATGAGAATATATTATTCAAATTCTTACTTCGTATCTGACCATATTTTTTCCCCTGTCAGTATGCGTGCATAGCCGTATAGTCAAAATCATAAGACTACGGTTTGTATAAACCAAATATCAGCAGCAAGTTTCGTATTGCAGTATTCGGTGCAAAACGGTGAGGCGAAGATGCTGGTAGTGAGCGCGGACAGCAACCGCGCGGCCGAGCTTCGCGGCTCGCTCGAGGACGCCGTGCGCGCCCTGCCCGACTACATCAAGTTGCTGCTGCCGCCTCACGTGCTTCACAAGGTCATTGCAAAGCTACATTGTCACACTGCCACATTTCCACTGTCGCAGTGCCACACTGCCGCACTGCCACACTGCTACACTGTCACACGTTAAACAGTTCGAGTGGAAATACCGTCTTGTGCGTGCAACACATTCGGAAATTTTAGTAGAAAGAAGAAAAAAATTGTTATTTGAGGTCTTTTTGGAACTAGGCTTAAACTTTGTTCTGATTCAGGTTGAGAAAACGATGTCAATGGCACTTCTTTTTCGTACGTAAAGTTCTGTTTTTCGATCTTTATTTTATGTAGGTAGGTACTTTATTTCAATGTTTTAATAAAACGCTTCTTGAAGAATCTATAAGAGATAATATTTTCGGGCATATGGGGCCGTTCAAGTATTACGTAAGCAGATTTATTACAATTCTTTACCCCCCCATCCCCCTTGTCAGCAAAAGTAAGCAAAGCTCTTACGGGGTTAAGAGCTTTGCTTACTTTTGCATGGGGGAGGGGTCCCCCATGCTTACGTAAATATTTTTCAATTAATGTATTGTTTTTTTATTATTATAATTATAATGTTAAAATTATAATTTTTAAAATAAGAAAATAGATTTAGGATAGAGATTAGATTTTACTGATGTAATAAATAAATAACTACCGATAACGTAATCATCATCTAGACTCCCCTACCCACCATGTCATGCAAAATAAGCACAGCAAAGACCCCCTCGCCCCCCCATAGTGCTCACGTAATACTTGAACGGCCCCTATTGCACACTGTACTGATTCCTTATTCTGTTTTTTTTTAAATACATAAATTTTCACACGCCAGGTATAAATCTATCCATTTTGCCAACAAAAGGTAAACCATCGTTTAGTAAAATTTTATAGGTCCACTAGATTCATTTTTTTTGTATTTATAACATTTAATTCAATTACTAAGCGTTCACTGAACAATATTAAAATTGTCAACAATTACAACCAACATTTTGTACACATAAAGAAGTGTGTTGGTTTACTTTTTGTTGGCAACTATGGAAATAATAGAAATTAGCGTATTTCAATACCTATGAAAATTAAAACTTTCTAGTCAAACTACAACGAAACAAAAACAAAACACATCGACGTAAACAAGTACGTAATACATAACCAAATCTAACCTCAAAGTTACTGCATTGCTCTAAAAAACTCTACGCTTTCTTTAGATTTATTTTTATTGTTTGTTTCATTAGCTAATTAGTTTTTTACAAGTAATTTTCCGAGAATTTTGATGAATTCTCTAATCAAAGTGGGTGCCCGGGTACCCGGATCTGGCAGTAAAATAATACCCGAGTACTAAAAAATTCATATACCCGGGTATACTCAGGTAGAAAACCCTACTATCACTTGATATTCATTTGCGTGGCGTTTACAGTTTACTCTAAAAGACACGTGATCCACCTGTTTCACAATGTTCTAAACAATTTGTGATTGTTTTGTACTGTGATTGACTTCATATAATAATATATATTAACATTTCAGGTGGGCATAAAAGTCATATCAGCTGAGGGCAAATCGGCGAAAGAATTCGAATTAATATTGAAGCAAAATAATATTTACGATGCAGAAAATAAAGGTCAGTGTTATTTGTGTTTATTTTGAATTGGTATTTTTGTAATTTTTTTTTACTAATGAGGATAACAATTTTTTTTTCTTTATGATTCAATAATCCAAAAAATTCTGATTCTGAATTCTAAAGAATAAAAAATCGATACAATCAGCTAGGGAAAATCTATCCTTATACCATATTTTCAATGATGATTTTTGGTAATGCTTACGCGATTACACGACGCTCATTACAACGTTGCTTCGTGGTTTACAGATTGAGAATGTGTAAATGAGTGATAGAAGTGTTTATTTAACTGGTGGTGGAACTCAGTGACGGAGCCCGTAGGCGTAGGAACCACTTCATTACCTAAACCACTGCAATGCCGCTAAATGATAGTGTTCAGCGCTCCGAATAGGTGGTAATGTACGGACGGCTCTGTAATGTCCGGCACAGAGGCATAACAACTAAGGCTTTGCGAGTCGCAACACATTTACATTGTCATCTCGAGTTAAATGTAGATGTTTATAGGCTACGGTAGTACTTAGTGTAGGATCAGCATCAACCTTCACTATAACAAGTTTGATTTATATGACATGGTAACATTACCATTGGGTCAGTGTTGTGACAGAGATAGAAACCTGATAAGAACTCTTTAAAGTCTTAAAATTGTATGTATGTATCTTCACGGGTCTTCACAGGTCCTTAACGGGGTAGGCAGAGAGTGTAGAGCGCCAGATATCCCGGTCCTGACATACCTCTCGTGCCTCGTCTACCTTCATCATTCTCTTCATACATGCACGCCGATTCCTAAGACTTGACCCCACCATCAGATATAACTCGACCTATTTGGTCATGGTAGGTCAGTCTTGGTCTTCCTGGGCCTCTGCAACCATCCAATTCGCGTTGTATATCTGTTTAGTCATTCGCTCATTCGACATTCTTTCTATATGCCCGAACCATCGGCGCATGGCTTTTTTCATTTTTACAACGATACTATCATTCACACAAAGCCTCTTTCTTACATCTTCGTTACAAACGCGATCGGTGAGTGATACACCGCAGATCTTGCGCAAAGATCTTAAAATCAATTATGTATTTCAGAAAAGCAACAATTAGAAGAGCCCGAGGTGGGCGGCAGCGGAGAAGAGAAACCAGCCGAGACTGACTTGTGTACTGACGACGAGAAGCAGTCGCGCCTTAACCATGGTGAATATATTTGTTTATGATTATATAAATGTGATTTAATGCCTGCATTCAAGCATAGGTGCTTACATTCACGATTCGCTTGTTCTGTTTGACATCTCCGGCTACATTATCATATTCCGAGGGTAGTGTTGGGAGATTTCAAAAAAATCATAATAACGCTTATATTCCGATCCGGGGTTCGAACGGGAGGAAACAATAGTGGCTGTTACCAAACTAATAGATTGGGGAAAAAGTCTTTTCGCATTATAGTATGTATGAACTTGTAATAAAATCTCTTTGGCTGTAGTATTTATATCTGGCTGGTTTTGGTATCATTGATAGTTAAAATTTTAAAGAACATAATCCCAAATTACAATTAGGCAAATGTGTGATTTTCATTCGTTTTTCGTACTGTCAAGAGGAGTGAATCTAATGAAGAAATTCGATACATTTTAAAATTTTACTACAAAAAAGGTAAAAATGCAACGCAAGCCACGAAAAAAATTTGCGATGTTTATGGACCTAGTGCAGTGTCTGTGCGAGTAGCACAAATTTGGTTTAAGCGTTTTCATACCGGAAATTTTGACGTCAAAGATGCATCTCGCTCTGGTCGCCCTATTACGGATAAAATGGATGCCATTTTTTAAAAAGTGGAGCAAAATTGACATATCAGTAGTTACGACGTAGCTGAAGAACTGAGAATTGATCACAAAACAGTTTTGGCGCATTTGAAAAAAGCTGGGTACAAAAAAAAGCTCGATATTTGGGTACCTCACGAGCTCACTGAAAGAAACCTTGAAAGAAATGAACCGTGTACTCATTTGTGATTCTTTATTACGACGTAATGAAACCGAATCATTTTTGAAGAAGCTGATAAGTGGTGATGAAAAGTGGATCACGTACGACAAGAACGTGCGAAAAAGGTCGTGGTCAAAGGCCGGTCAGGCTTCACAGATTGGGACGAAACCCGGGTTAACTCGCAATAAGGTGATGTTGTGTGTGTGGTGGGATTAGAAGGGCATTATTCATTATGAGCTATTACCACCAGGCAGGACTATCGATTCTGAACTCTACTGCGAACAACTGATGAGATTAAAGCAAGAAGTTGAGAGAAAGCGGCCGGAATGGATCAACAGAAGGGGTGTGATGTTTCATCATGATAACGCTAGACCTCACACATCTATAGCCACTCAGCAAAAATTAAGAGAGTTGGGCTGGGAGGTGTTAATGCATCCGCCGTATAGTCCTGACCTTGCACCTTCAGATTTCCCCCTGTTTCGGTGTCTTTAGAATTCTTTATGCAATGTTAGGTTAACATCACGAGAGGACTGCCAAATCCACTTGTCGCGGTATTTTGATGAGAAGTCCCAAAATTGTTATAGCAATGGGATCATGTCCCTACCTACAAGATGGCAAAAGGTTATCGAACAAAATGGTACATACATACTTTAGTTAAATTTAAATAAACTATATTAAAAAATGTTTTGAATTATCATAAAAAATGCGAAGAAACTTTTTCCCCAACCTTATTTTCGAAACTATCGTCAAAGTGATTTCAAAACTATCATTTTGTGGGTTTCTTTTGTTACCTATTTGTTTGGTGATAGGTGGTAATTCATGCGGACCTGTAAAAGATGATGGAGATTTGCCCGTTTTGTTTATAATTGGCATTACCAAACCTCTCGATTTTGCCACACGAGTAGATTCGTAGTAACGCCCACTGTAGAAAAAATGACAATCATTTACCCCCAAAACCTGGAGTGCGACCGTTTATTGAAACCGTTGTCGACATTGTTTCATGATAATTTGTAACGTAACTTCACGCCTGTAATCCCCGAAGGTGTAGGCAGAGGTAAATGCATGTATTCAAGCAGGTGGCGAGCCTGTTGCCATCTCTGGGCACATTACCAAACTTCGAGGTACTGGGAAATTTCCAGAAAATAGAAATATCAATTAAACTAGAAATAAAGAAGAATTGTGTAATGATAATTTGTACCTCCTTTTTAATCAATAGTGATAATCGGACTGATGTTCTTGCTTTCGTAGGAGATAAGCAAGCGATAATGGTGGTTAGATTATGACTATTGTCTTTAAAGAAGGTACAAATTGACATCAATAATGATGTCGACCACAAGTTCTATAGGCCGTCGCATCCCCGTTGACCATACGCCTCATATGAGTAGTTAACAGTAGGGCCTCAAAAAAGAACTTAAAAAAAAAGACGAAAGAGCAATCAAGAATATATACATGAATATGTATTGTATATGTTATGAATAAATTAATAAATATTCAGGCATGCTATTAAGATTTAAAGGAAAGTCTATAAAAAATGGATATGTATTGTATCAGACCAAGAGCACGAGGTGGAGTGTTCGAGTCCGCTGGACGGCGAGCTTTGTCCCGACAACAATGCCAACTCTACGTACGGCGATGCTGACAACAGGGAAGAATCTCCTGTAAGTATACTGTCTTATATTTTTACTTACTTATACGGTTTCGTTAGCCGACCACTTGTACCCTTGTAAATCAGTATTCTGTTACCATCTCGGTAAAGCTAGTGACAGAGCTGAAAGGCGTAGGCAGGTGTAATGTCGAGGGCATCACCCACTCCACTTACCGCTAAATGGTAACTGGTTTCCTGGTCAGGTGGTTACGTACAGCGTTGTGATTTTTCGGCACAGAGGTGTAACAGATTAGGCTCCACGAGTGCCAACCCATCTACATTGAAATCTCTGTTTTTTATGTTGAGGTATAAGGCTATAGCCTTACCTATAGCATTCACCTACCATCAGTGTGAACAGCATCCTCGTTTGCAACTTTCATGACATAAATCGAAAACATCAACACAAATAATCATTTATTTTCTCTTAACCGTGCAGAGCAAAGCTGGCGTAGAGTACGCGAACGTTTTGCGCGTAATGGCGGGCCTAAATGAGGAGATCAAAGTTCTGCGCGAGCGGCTCGGCGCCTGCAGCCTGGAGAACGAGCAGCTGCGCAACGTGCGCGACGAGCTGCTCGCCGCGCAGGCTGAGGCTCGGGACGATCCTCCGCCCGACGCTGAGGACGCCGCGGGGTACCGCGCCCGTATTGCAGAGTTGCAGGTGTGTAGACATACAATACCAGGATTTGTAGAACGCTGTAAAGTCTTAACTCGCGGCGCGAACAGCCGCGAAAGCCCGCCACACGAGTGTAGATGTTGTTCACGCCTTCTCGTTCAAGCTGCGCGCCGTTTCCCGATCAGTGTCGGTTTTTTGGTCCGCGACAAAAGGTTTGCGGCACGCGAAGGTGAACGCATCCACTCGCAGTTTTCCGCAGTAGCGTACAAGATATCGTAGGGAAAGCACGTCGTCGGGCATCAGCCGTGAACCAGACTGTAAAGCTTTGCGAGTGTGGAAGGACACAGTTCAAGCGCTGATGACGGCGTTTAGTCACGGCGTGAATTCACAGCGGGAAGTCAGACGCGAGTGTAAAGCCGGCTTTTAGGAAAATGCTTCTATGCCAAGGGTGAAGATAACATCTTTACACTGATTATCTTTATGTTTAACGTTAATAACATTCAATAGGAACAACTGACGCGGTCGACGGCGGCCGAGGAGGCGAACCTCGCGGAGATCCAGCGGCTGGCGTCCAGCGCCGCCGAGCTGCAGACCAAGCTCACGTTCCGGCCCACGCGCGCCGACGTCGACGACCTCATCGGCGTCATCTCCACGCTGCGCGCCGACCTGCTCGCCAGGGAGCGCGCCGCCCTCGCCGCGCGCGCCCCCGACCGCACCACCGCCGACAAGTGCGTCGAGACCGACCCGCCGCGCCCCGACACCCCGCCGCCACCGCCCCCCGCCCGCCCCGACCTCGACCCCTCGCTCGACACTTCCAAGATCATCGACGAGATGTTCCGCCTCGACGAGGACGACGCGGACGACACCGACTCCGCCACCACCGAGGTGAACCGGGACGAGGCCGAGACGAGCGAGTACGTGCGGCTCGCGGACGAGGAACGCCTACAGGTGACCCTGGCGAACGGGTCGCTGCACGCGCTGGAGGAGGAACTCGTCCGGGCCAAGGAGCGGTGGGAGGAGGTGTGCGGTGAACGCGCGCGCTTGGCGGCCCAACTGGCAGAGTTGCAGAGCAAGACGCTGGCCCCCGCGCCCCGCGCCCTCGCCCTGCTGATGTTCCTGGTGCCGGTGGCCGTGGCCGCGCTCTGCTACCTGATGCTGCCGCACGTGTCCTGATGGACGGCCACCTGGGACCCGCCCGGGTACGCCTAGCCCCGAGGTCATCGCCCCAGTTCACTTTTTGCTCACTCCTCCTTTGAAACTAGGAACCTTTGTTCGGACGCTGTCGTCGCTTCGATGTGTCTCGAGTCGGGTGGAACCGACCGAGATTTATTAAGAGTCGTATCGTCGGTACCCTTAGTACGAGCAAGTTTGTGATACGATATAGGCTAGTCGAATTTCGAATCGCGACCTAATAACTGTATAAGCAAAATTGATGAAATCTTGAAAATGTTATAATAATTAGGATATGTTACTACTTCAAATATAATTTAAAACAATGCTGTAATACGATGCAAATAGCAGTGTGGTGTGATCTCGAAATTCGAGCTATCGATATAGTATCACGATAGAGTATGCGACTTGTACTGATTTTTATTAAGCATTTTTGGATTGAAAAGGTAAAGTTCTCTCAATTATCAATATGTTAATAGAATTTGAACGATAAGAACTTACTAGCTGTCTATGGATAAGTTGCGAGGGTCTGACAGCAACAGCGTTCGATAAATAGTTCCTAGCTTTAACCTTTTTATAAATCTATTTAACTTTGGTACTAGAGATGGTCTGCCTCTTTGCTATGGGTGCCCTCGAATGTACGTAATCGAAACGCTCGTTGAAACCTTTGGATAGTGTAAAGCGGAAACTTCGATAAACCTAGGCTATTCTATAACACAATTCGCTTCACGTCATATTTAATTAAAACGATTCGCACGCCAGTATTAAACATTGTAAAGCTGTGTGATAGAGCAGGAGCGAGAAATACTATCACTGTGAGTATTGATACAGGAATATTGTGTTTCAGGATAGCCTATCAGCGGCTCGACCGCCTTACTGAATCGCTTTCGTCTTCGTTTACATCTTTAATTTTTCTTGTCGTTTCGTGTCGCCTATGAGAGCAACAGCATTATCTGACTATTGTAATCGCTTTAATACCGATTGTCGGATTAAAGGTGTCGCTTTAATCATCATCATTTCAGCCGAAAGACTTCCCAAATATGCCGTTTTGCATCATATGGAAGGATATGGCAACCGCCACGCTTGGGCGCCAAACTACAGTAACTGCGATCGACTAACATGCGTGTTGGCGTAGTTTTATCGCGGGACGCTGCTAGCCACCCCGCGTTATTGCATTTACTATCGCCCTTTTGGAATGGCTTGACGACCATTGTTCAGTAGCTTTAATACTGACTTCTAAAGTCACAGTCAGATTATCGCTGTTGCTCTACGTCGGTACGAAAGGACTAGAAAATCAAAGTCGTAGGCGAGGATAATGCTCTTCAGTTAGGCGGTGGAGACGCCGAAGCGAGTGGTGGTTCTCTAGCGGCGGGTACAAACCGCAAGAAAGTATAGACGTTAGTTAATTGGATTGAGCTTTTATCGAAAGTGCCATTTAATAAGGAAAGTGGCATCGAAACGCCGCAGGGGTCGGTGCACGTTGTTAAAGCATGTGTAAAGTATAGTATTGTTTCTGTAAAAAGTGTCAGTATCATATTGATAACTATAAATTTGTTGTTGATATCTGCCATAATAAATTACTGTATATTTTTTAATCTTAAGGCCTAACGACTGTCTTAAGCTGTAATAAATTATTGTTGTGTGAGATCTATACGAATTTTCTGTCGCGCGACGTCCGGAAGCGAGACGAATCTGCCGATTTCTCTTGTTGTTAATTTTAGATAATGATACTTCTATAGTGTGTTCATCATTGTATAGGGTTGTGTCGCCGATCGCCGGACCGCAGCAGTGCAGCTGACGCATCGTTCTCACGCCGCTGTCACATATCATTGTACAGGCATAAGGTGCGGGCATTTACTTGTCTACGGCCGAAACTTTGGTCGACAGGTGTATTTAAATTGTTTGCATTTTTCTAGTCTTTAGAATCGATGTAGATTTGTTTGCATGAAAATTTTGACACTCGTGGAATTTTTTTACAGTTTTGGAGCCTACATTTATATCGGTATAGACTCGTCGTAGAGTGTGTATGCATTGTGATCGTCAAATTGTTTAAGCTATTTAATTTTCGTTGTGGAAAAATGCTCTCGAATGTGTTTATGTGAGACTATTTAAAAGATAAAATATGTATTTTATAGATTGTAATGAAGGTTGAAGATAAAAGCAGAGATCAGGCCGCGCACGATCATATTGTGAACGCGTTTCTATGTAATTGCATAGTGCGTCTCTCGGGTTTTTAGATTCAGTAATAACAGGAGTATTAATAATGTTATTTCGATGGATACAATACTCACTCAATAGTAGGTGTTTTGTGTACGAAGGTTTTGGTTTTGTAGAATATTATATTAGTTTTGTGTAAAGTTGCATAGTTGAGTTTGGATTGGAGTAACGTTTAGCGGTTTGGTGAGGGGCGCGCTAGGATTCACTCGCGCTTGTGGTCTCTGCAAGCTTCGTATTCGACCCTTGAGATCGCTTTGCTCTGTGATGTGAAGGCCAATAGATAATTTTGTAACAAACTTGTATAACTAACAAATGATTTAATTATAATGCTTAGATTAATTGTAACTATACCACGTTGAACCACTACCTATATGAATATTTATTATTTTATTGTTGCACTGAGTTTTGTTATGTTCAATGTTTTATTTTGTATTTAAACCACCTTATTGTAAATAGATTGTATCCTATACTCCCCTATGTTTACTTAGTTTGATGATGTCGAAGACTTTTATGTTGTATTTTATGGAGTAAATAATAAAGCATTCAATGTGGATGTACTGATAAATTTATTGGAAATAATATTGATTTGTTTAAACATTGTTATTTTCTTTACATCCCTTATATAACTTCTTTACACGGTTACATTAATTTGTCTCTTGTTAAGAGATGATCAAGACTGCAAAACTGTCCAGCTTTGTTGAGAGTTGCTCGCACATACCTGAAAATGAGAGTACATTGTGATTATTAACTTAAAATGAGTGATTGACGAGCGTAAAAGAGAAAACACGTAAGAGAATTAAATGAGCTAAGAAACCTTAAGACTACTGAGGGCGAAATTCACAGACCGCACTACGACTTTACTTTCAGCAAAGTATGCTTAGAACTGTCAGTAAAGTATACGTTTTGACAGTTCTAAGCGTACTTTGCTGACGAAGTAGTATAATAAATCTATGCTTTGCTGAAAGTTGTAGTGCGGTCTGTGAAACTCACCAGACTTAGAACGACGTGCTTTGCGCAGTTGTTGGAAGTGTTGGTGATCGATTTAGTTGTATATGGCCATTTAGTACCAATTTTATGAAGCTTTTCCATGTTTTGGGGAGAAAATTAAGCCGTTCGGTGGGCCAGATTAAGACAAAGTCACAACGCGGCGTGATCGGTCAGGTTTGGTTCCGGCAGGGAGTCAAAAATAGTAGGTACCTAGTTGATTCTGATTCTCCAAGATGAGACCTCGACATCAATGTATACCGGTCTCATTTTACCATTGTAAAGACTGTTTTAACAAAATGTGTATGCTAGAATTGTTTATTTTATCGCTTGACTGCTAGTCTTCTATGGCTATCGGCAAATATGCAAATACCTTAAAAAATATAGTTGATTTTGTAGGAGTCGATTGTATCTGTTTGTCGAACTTGATGTTGTAGGCGTGTTCGCGATTAGATGATTAGTCGTCCTTCAATTGCGCATGCGTTAACTTTTCTACACCACACCGCCTTTTGGTCAAGTTGATTATTGAAACGACAATAAATTTATTTACTTTAGTAACTAGAGTACATGACTATTTATTTACTAGCCGTGAGCAGAGAATATCTAATAATATTACGTATAGAATGGACAATTAGACGTCCCGCCCGATTTCCCCGCCTCACCCAACCTCCTCCCCTCTTATGGGCGAGGTTTGGTATTCTCTACGTGCTACGTACACAGGTGCACGTGTAAATACACGTCACTGATTGATGTCTCTGTAATAGAGACCAAATTAAGCGTTTGTATGGTATTTTGGCGGAGTGTCCGCGGTGTGCCGTGAGTATCAGTGGTATTCGGACTGTTGGTAAATTTACTGTTTTCCTATTTGCTGTCTCACACAATAAATAGAACATTTTTAATGTTAAGTGAAAAAAAAAGAGATATGTAACTGCTATTTTTAACAACACTGAAAAAATTTTATGTTTTTCATGAAATGAGTATAAATGGTTGTTATAGCCTGTGCAGATAAATACTGTTTTTGTCAGGTCCTGTTAAATTTATTGTGAAGGTATGCACAGTAGGTAGCTTGTAGGTAGTAAGTAATATAAATTATAATCAAAATAGAAAAAAATACAACAGACTTATTAAGTGATACCTAAAGATAGAACTGATTCAATTTGGTTTTATCAGCAAGCTTCAAACTAGATGGAGCCTGTAGTCTGGGAGCCCTGAAACCAGTTTAGAAAGAAAGCACTTAAACATATAAGCGAATGGGTATTCGCATTAATAGATGCACGGTTTATGAAATATAAAATTAAACATAAACCTGCTTGCATAATAAGCATTCTAAATATTCTAATTAATGAGATATCTGTATAAAGCTTACAATTACTAACATTGTGATACCTTAAGTGAGGTACGAGGTACGATTCTATTATTTCTTTTGTTAACTTAGTACAGCGTGGCTATCAAATCTGTCCAAAGTCCATCTTATTATTGTATATTCTCTGCCAAAGTGCAAAGATGTACCTACTTTATAATATGGATGTACTTAGTCCTATCACTATGTCGTTAGACACATTTTGACCTCTGCACTGTGTACGATATTATAAAATGTATATCTATAGTTTATTCATAAATGCCAGAACATAAAAACCACTGAGGTACCTATAATAAATACTCACGTAATATATTTTATAACATAAAGTGGCATACAGACATACAGTTTACATTGATCTATCTACAGCAAACCAGAGATTTCAATGTATATGCGTTGCCATTCCTGAGGCCTGTTCTTATGTGTCTGTGCCGGAAATTACAGGGCCGTACATTATCACCTGACTGGAACACGATAGCGCTGAACGCTACTGTTAGCGGCAAGTACATTAGGTAATGCGGTGGTGGCTTCGCCCGCGACTTCTGTCACTGTAGCTCTACCCGCGACTTCTGTCACTGTAGCTCTACCATCAGTAAAAATTAACCAAATCATTTTCGCGGAAAAACACTAAGCCTGGGTTGCACCAAGATATTTCCTAAAGTTAAAGTTATTGTAACATTTTACATCCATCTCTAACTTAGAGAAATCTGTTAAAGTTAAAGAGGGATGTGAAATGTTACAATAAATTTAACTTTAATAAATGTCGTGGTGTCTTAGTGAGTAGATATAATCAATATAGGTATAGTGAACAAGTATATACAGTGGTACTGGCAATTAATTGACGGATATTTTACTAGGATCGCTCGGGGCGATTTAAATAAATATATTCCTCATTGTTGTCAAACATTCTACCTACCGCACTACCGCTCAATTTTCTTGGACAAAACATCGCTTAGTTTAGCAGCGACGTACCACCTATGGGTAGAACCAAGTATTTCCTACACGACCTGAAGACCACCAACCATAGAGCAACACCGGAGGGGAGTAGCCATATGCAGACATTCCCCTCTGTCAGAGTACAAGCCCAAATGGGCCTATACCTGTCGCCTAGATGTTTCTGTATTTCGTTAAAGTCAAGGTGTGAGCTTCGTAGTAATAGACGATTTTTGTAGTGTAGTAGTAGTTTTTGCGTGTGTGCCGCACGCATTTCCCCCCGCAAAAAATGACAGACTATATTGCATCTCTTGTTCTCCGGTGCGCTGCGACCGGTGGGCCGCGTTGCTCTATGCCACCAACCTACTATGGGGATGCACGTTGTAGAGCTGATTGCTGTGGTGAAATTCAGCCGCTCACTCCTCTAGCCTCGCTCGGTACTAAAATTCCGGCCCTCTGCGCGTGATGATCGAGGTTTACAACATCTACATGATCCCGGGCAACTAATAACACAAACTAAACAGCTATGGCTCGACTTCTTAATATCACAATCTGTATTTTGGTATACCTATTTCGCTTGGCGAACGACGAGCTTGTAGTAGAACTGAGTGCCTAGTGCGAGATTTTATTTACTCTTACGCGAATTCGATCGCGTAAGAGTAAACGCAGATTTGTATGGAATTGAAGGAGCGTCCTCTAGCGGTGAACAGAGGACGCTCCTTCAATTCCATACAAATCTGCGTTTACTCTTACGCGATCGAATTCGCGTAAGAGTAAATAAAATCTCGCACTAGGCACTCTGCTGTAGAACTTACTAAATATACCTACCTATTTTCCTTTCATACATCCTGATGATATTGTTATCGTGTTGCGTTGCATTTTATTTACCTACTTAGGAGTCTAAATTTCTTTATTTATTAAGTTTAGAAAACAAATGATCGTTTCTGAATAGTCTCATAGTAGGTATGATACGAGTACGAAGCGTAGTTATCTATAGGTAGTACGCGTCGTACACTTATTTGCCAAACACGCAGGTATATCGTAATGACGCACACTGTGTCCGTTGTTGTTGAATACGTAAAAAATATAAAATGTAAGTTAAGTCAAGGACAAAGGACATGAATGCCTAAAGCAATGAAATATTTTACGCTTTCAAAAACAAATTAACTATGTTCTAAGAGAAGCAACGAAGCGATGTACCGTTATTCTCTTGTACCACCTTCGATTACAATTTTAACGATATCGGCACGGACAACTTTTGATTTTCTTAACGTAGTTCTATTAATCTACCCAAGTTCTTACCGGCAGGTTAGTAGGTTCATAAGTAAAACACTACGTTAGGGCACTTTCAATTTATGCGTTTTGTGTCGGACCGCTGCAGTGCCGAAGCGGTGCGTTTGTCGTATGGCGCACGGACGGCCATTTGTTTTCATACAAAGCGCACAACTTAACTTCCTGAGTAGCGTAGTGGTAGCAGGTCACTTCTACTACGCTGGAGGTCCTGGGTTCGATTCCCGGATCGGGGGCTATCAGAGATAACGGTTAAAAATCCTTTATCTTAGGTTCTATTTGGATTTTTCCATTTTCTGGAAGTTTCAAAGTACCTCGAAGTTTGGTAATGTGCCCAGAGATGAGAACAAGTTCGCCACTTGTCACATGGGTCAAAACGTAACTGGCGAATCGTGGGTGTTTGCTTATCTCAATCATGTATGCTTAAATGCATGTATTTACCTCTGCTTACCCCTTCGGGGATTACAGGCGTGACATTACGTTTTTATGTATTTTTGTTACCGCTATAACAATAAATACTAAAAATATTTTTTGCCGGTAACAGGTAGATGCTTAAAACTTTCACAGAAGAATTTGTTGTATATTACCTTTTAAAATAAATAATAAAATAAAGTGAATTTCAAAGGGCTCCCATACAACAAACGAATTATTAAAGGATTTTTTTCTCTATGTTAATATAATTATAAAAGTAGAAACTTGAATTTAACAAACATGATTTTATTTTATAAATGATGGTATGGAAGTTAAGGAACCCTTCGTGCTCGAGTTCGACTCGCACTTGGCCTTTTTTATATTTTTACTAAGTACGTTAAACAAATTGTCATGTCATGTGCGTTGCCATCCCTTGGAAGGTGAAGTTAATACTAACTTCTAATTAAAAATATCCAATTTACAGCAAATAGCTATTTTTAATTATTATATCATAGATTTATCAACCTGGCCTTTTCCCCTCAAGAACCGCCCTGCCTCCTCGAGCCAAACTGACCCCTCCACCTCTCTCCTAGATCGTCGTTGATTATATCACAGTTTAACACGTTCGTTACCTTTAGACTGTGAATATATTGTGGTTCACAGTGATTTATAAATCACCAATTCTGATATTTAATACTGAAGAAATAAGAATTAAATTTTGTACAACGTAATAAACTGTTACATAGGTTCTACATTACTTGTGACTTCACCTACACGCACGTAGCCGCAGTTCGTAGCAAAGGTGACATAATGATAAGACTGGAAACCAGTATTGTGGTGAGCTGTTAATAAGTTATTTGAAGTGAGTCAAGATGTGTACAGTCTGCCAGTCTTGCTCATGCTATAAGAGGAACATAAGTTTTATTTAGATTTTTTAAGAAATCAAATTGACGATGATTGCATTGCAATTGTGGTGGACACATAACTTTTACAATGGTATCTTTGCTAGTGCTATTGTACCAGTGAAGAAGGCAACAAGCCACTGTATTACTACATTGCCTAATCTATCAGTGGTTGGCTGTGCAATAGCCTAAATACCCCGTATCTAATTAATCGAAATACAGTCACAAAGGCAAAGTACTTCTGGTTGTAATCCTGACCCGGGTACAATTAATTCCTCCCTCTATAATAAAAACAATGAAGAAGAGACACGGTACGTACCTATGTTATGTAAAAACCGGAATATCTCGCGCTGAGATAAAGTATTTAGCTATTTTATCTGTAATAAAATTTTCAAAAAAGGTTTAAAAATCACAAAGCCTTATGTCGGCTGCAACTGTCATGATTATATGAACAGCACAGTTGTGAAAAAAATGTAGCTTCATAGTGCTTACTTAAAGTTAAGTATCTCACCCACGTCACCTATTTATACATACAAATAAATAAAATTGGAGTGTCTGTTTGTAATATAAAAATAATTAATAATTTTTGTCTGTCCGTCTGTCTGTTTGTTGGGGCTAATTTCGGGAACGGCTGGGCCGATTTCGACGGGACTTTCATTGGCAGATAGCTTATGTAATAAGGAGTAACTTAGGCTACTTTTATACTAGCTGCGCCCACGACTTCCTCCGGGTAGATACTGAAAAATCATAAATTCTCACGCGGACGAAGTCGCGGGCACAGCTAGTTTGTAAATATTACGAAGTTATAAGAAAGACAATAGTTTTATATTATTTCGCATTAACACATGCTTGTGAAAACTTTATTTAAAAATAAAATATAAGAAAGACAGCTAACACCAGTGAATCATATTATCTAGAGATTCTAGAGAACCTCAAGAACATTTCGCCGTATTATTAAAAATATATTTTACTCACCGGAATGAAAATGGTCATTCCTAACAACATTAGGTGGCATCCATGCTTATCTTTAAATTTAATCTTTTTAGGAAAAACTAAAAACATTTCGAGAAATCGGAAAATGTTTCTTGTTCCTCAAAACAATATTTCCAAAGACTCGAAAGATGCGAGTAAAACTTATCTGAGGGACATCGGGTGTTCTTTTTTGTTTCTCTACCGCCTCAAAAATGGTGAGTGCTCTGCTGATCTGATCTGCTCTGCGGATCTGTTACCACCATTTTCATTTCCAACCCACGAAAGTGGAGATTCCGCCTACAAAGGTTGGATAGAGGGAAGTGCTCAATAGTCTGATTCAAGTGCTAAGTATGGCCAGAGAATATGTAATAACACTACGTATCGCATCACAAAACCCTCTCCCCTCTTATGGGCGACGGTTGGTATATTGTACCTGCTACGCACACAGGTGCGCGTGTAAATACACGTCACTGATTGATGTCTGTGTAATAGAGACCGAATAAGGCATTTGTATGGAATTTTGGCGGAGTGTCCGCGGTGTGGTATGGCCCCAAGCTATGGAACAATCTTCCACCTGAGGTTGTTTTTAGGGTTCCGTAGTAATTAAAGGAACCCTTATAGTTTCGCCATGTCCGTCTGTCTGTCCGTCCGCGGTTTAGCGCAAAAACTATTGATACTAGAGACTTGAAATTTGGCACAAGTCATCATTTTTCGATTTAGTTAACTGTTCGAGACTTATTGCTTTAAAATGACAATTTTCGCTAGAGTCATGTGTGTCCCCCCTATACAACTAAACTGTGGTTGTTATAAATTCAAACATTTCGGCAATATTAGCTACATATAACGAAATTTAAAGGAAAACTATCACACCTAAGTTGGCTTTACAAGTTTGCGAGTAATAGTCGACCAAATGTAATACTCGAAATTTTTGAACAACTGTAGAAAATATTAATTTTTTTTTTTATTACATTATTCAAACCTAAAAACTACTGAACCCTACACTGCGCGTGGCCCGACACGCACTTCACCGTTTTTTTGTATAATGACGAAATTAAATGATCCAATAAATAATTGATTTACGAAAACTGAAAAGTAGGTAGTTATTTTTTTTTCAGTCTAAAATAAATAGCAGAATGGGAAAAAAAAGTTACCACAATGAATGGAGCAAATGCTTGGCAGAAACAAAAACTTATTTGCAGAACCCCTTATAATTATTGTCGAATGTGATGAAAATATATAGATTTTTTCCAACCATGTAACGATGAAATGTATTAATAATATGTACGATTAAGAATTTACTAAAAGTTTTACTAATTCCTCACTGTCATCGTCAGTCAGCATAAAGAAATTCAGCGTTGAGTCGGAAAAGACTATCCTTCAACTGCCGCAAAATAGGATTTCGATTAGGAGAATATTAAACTCACTCACACATTAAAACTCATAAAACTCTGTCATTATTATGAATTCAATGTTTATTTTCAGATATACAGGCAAAAATAAAGCAAAATCACATCCATACTAATACTATATATAATATTACAAGGAATACTTTGGGCACCGACGCGACGCAGACTCGTAAGAAAATGAACAGGTTGTGTAATATTACTGTATCTCCTAAGATAATATAGTTTGTATGTATATAATAAGATACTATAACTGTATCCTAAGATACTATAACATTTTATATTACGCCATCTTAAGATAAAATAATAAAGCATCTTCACTGTGTGTGACGAGCCTATTTCGTAATTAACTACAGGTGGCCATATTTTCAGCACATATCTATGTATTGCGCCGGCGTAGATGGTAAACTAAATAACTACGATTTTCACATTTTACCATTATGAAATTGCCGAAAGTATGTATGTATGTACATTAGAGTATTACAAGAATTTAATATCTTGTTCCATTTACGAAACATAGCGCTTTCCGTGTTCCAAATGGAAAAATAAACTTGATAAATGTAATGTTTAGGGCTAACTTAGAAACTAGAAAGTGCTATATTTTTTAATAAATTACTCGAGAATATATTAACAACTATAATTAATTTGGTATAAGGTAAGTTATTCATTAAAATGCACTGTTGTTGCGAGTTATTTTATTTCTCCACTCATCAACAGTTTGAATGTTGAATTATACAAATTCAATAACTGCATTTATTTGGAAAAGTGGTTATGAAAATAGCATAAATGGTTGTGTTCAGCACTATCATGTTCCGGTCAGGTGGTAACGTACGGCCCTGTAATTTCCGACACAGAGGCATAACACCTTAGGCCTCAGGAGTGGTAACGCATCTGTATCACTTAATATCAATGTGAACTGCATGCTTGTTTGCTACTTCCATTACCTAAAAAAAACCTACTTAGATAATTTCATTTTATCATTAACATCTTAATAGTGGTAAAAGTAGATTACTTGATTTTTATTTAAATAGAATACATCTGTAACGCTGGTGTGTTTTATGTATCACGTAAAATACAATAAGATCTAAAATATATAACATATAAATTTACCGACGGAAAAAAAATTCTCACGTTTATTAGATACGCCGATTCAAAACCAATAATCTCGTTTTTCTCAAAACTAAAAGTAACTTATTTATTAGTATGGCTTTAAATTGTTACAGCTATATAAGAATATTATTGTTAAATACACTTTTTATGATACAGCTGTCTTAAGTTAGAAACAATACAGTTATATAGATTGTTAGATATTATGTAAGTAATAAACCTGCTGTATTTCTAATTTATTTTATAACTTATTTAATAGTAACATATAAAATAGGTTGATAACAACGTAACTTTAAGTTAACCTTAAAGATAGATATTTATTTGAGTCTTGTGATAAATGTTTACAAAATTTTCCAGTCATGGAAAGTATTAAGAAATTGCGCTAGTTTATCGAGAATTTACATAAAGATATACAGTACTAAAGAAAAAATATTAAAATGTCACGGCTCTTATAAAATAATATAATACAATCTTCATTGTCGAAGTTTTTCGCGATGTAGAGTCATAAATATTGAGTGTTCAAGAAACTCAGTATGAATGACCGTTTCTGCAGATGGTAATTTCCTTCAGTAGTGGTGCAGGAATGATGAAAACACGTATAAGCGATACAAACGGACGAAGATCCCACCGACCCGTGCATGTCGGCCGAGCTGGGAAGTTCGTCCGGGCGTAGCACTTGATACTGCTCTTCTTTCTTCTATATTCTTGCCTAACACAGTTCTTTCTTCTTCAGGATCGTTATTAAAGTTAAAATTTGTTTAACTAAATATAAACCGTTCATATAATAGTCTATAGTATAATAGTCAGTATAATTCATAATAAACCGAAACATGCATCTGTGTATCTATATTGGGTCTTACTTATAATCTAATCAAATGTTTCTAATTAGTGAATAACGTATAAAAAAAAACATTCGACGCCGCAATACGATAGGAGCTATCTACTGAAGCGTTTATATTGCAATATGTAAAAAAAGACAGAAATAAAACATTGTTTTCACCTGTAATGAAGATTAGTGTTATAATGAAGGTGTTCAGTGCGGCGCCGGTGAAACGAACGCGCCATTGCCTTCCGTCGACCTTCGCGCGGTGCGAAGCGAGCGAGTGAGCGATCGTCTGAGGAGAGCGGCGCGCGGCGTGCGGCGCCGGCGTCGGCGGTGAACGAACTCACCTTGACAAATGCACCATTTGGCATTGTTCGCGGGAAAACCGGCGGCCTTGCGCACCGCGCCGCCGCGCCACCGCCCGCGTCGGCCAATCGCGAGCCTTCGCGCCACAGCCTGCGCCCATTTTGGCGGGAACCACTCGTCTGAACGTGGCGGCTTGGCGGGAGCGTCGCACCACTCGCATCGCCTGCGCCACGCTTTCAGCGTGACCTCTCAACATCTAGCTTTGCTATTATTACGATTCGTATTAGGTCTCATGAATTTGTCAAACGATATGCAACATAACTAAATTGTTGCCAGTCTCGCCAAAAAAACATGATGGACGCGCTATTAAAAAAACACAAGTTGTATTATACACATATGTACCTATATTTTAATTGCGTTATCAAGTACTTCATTTCAGATTGATTTGTTTTATTATTGATGGGAAAAAGCGGACATAAATAGAGAAACGTATTCGAATCATTCGAACCACCATTTCTATGATTGTACCAAACATTACAGGTTTTCAAGAAGCATTCTATTACATTTACTTATACTTACATAACTCTATTTGCTCATAATTACTATTTTATAACCATTATAAATAACGCAATTCTTCGCAGACAAGTGTCATTGACATCTGTAGCATTTTTTACAGCTACATTATCACTGCTACCAAACGACAACAGCAAATTCACGACTTAATTAGAAGTGTTGGACGAGTATAGAAAATAGAGAAAAAAAAAATGGACTAATGTAATCATTGAAGTTCATAAAGATTACCTACAATTACTACATTTCAGTTTTATATTATTTTAATAATTGATTTTATCTTATTTAGTTCATAAACAATCTTGTAAATTTCATGAAAAATAACTTGTACTTTTAAGGCATTAATACAATATACATTTGTTTGACCTCTGATTTTAACTTATCACCGACACAAATGGGCCTAGTGAAGAATAATGACAACAATAATTTATTTACCTATAATAAATATAATATATATATACAGGGCAACCTATAAGAGGTTTGCGGTTTAAAGTAACTTAGGAAATGCCAAAATTGTACGGAACATTCTACGCGTGAGTCTGACTCGTACTTGGCCTGCTTTTTATGTTGTGAAAGTGTATATCTTCCGCCGAACGTTCATCACTATCGTGTACCGGTAAGATACCTTATTTCGCAGCAGAGAGATAAAAAATACCTTATATCTAGGTACATCAAAACTAGAGATTTCAATGTTGACACGTTGCCACGCCGTAGGTCTAAGTTGTTATATCTCTGTGCCAGAAATTACAGGGCCTTACGCCACCTGACTGGAACACAATAGCGCTGAACACTACCATTTAATGACAAGTAGATTAGATAATGCGGTGGTGCCTACGCCTGCTTCCGGAGTTCTACCACTAGTAAATGTAAAATTTCTTTTGATCTGAATCTTTTCAAACAACTGATATAATTAATGTTGCTTCTAAATAATATCATTCAATAAGCATGCATTAATTATGTTTTTTTTTTCTTTGCTTCTGGCAAAGGGTCGGGTGTAGACCATAATGCCATTGGTCGAGATTTTATTATGTTTATTTAATCACTGAATTTATCAGTAAGTATAGCGTGTGTGACGTAACAAGTCATTTTATTACAAAATGGCGGATGCAGATTGACGTAAGCGTCACTAGGCAGAACGCGCCGACCGCTTTTAACGATTCGTCGAAATTTGATACGCCTATCCTCAATTTATTGTTTATGGATAAAAAATTATCTTCATCAAAATAAATCTGAATTGATTGGAGGTAAATGCAATGCTGTATGCATATAATTTTAGGAGTTTAAATTGTGGCATCACAATAAAGGTTTAGCTCCTATAAGTATATATTTTGGTACCATCTACTCTGCAGTATCAAGATAATAAAGTAAATAATATACATTTCCAAATATACATTACCAAACTCAGATATTCTGGGAAACATCCAGAAAAAGGAAAAATCTCAAGAGACTTAGAGATAAAGGATTAAATACAATTATTTCTGATAGCCCCCGAACCGGGAATTGAACCCAGGACTGCGACGTAATAGCAGTGGCCACAATTATAATTAAAGAAATTGCAGTTTACTACATTGTACATAAAAATAATGTTGATACGTAAATACCATATACGATCGAAAATCAGTTCATTCTAGCCAGTAAAAATGATTGATTTTATTTTATTTTTTTTAAGAAAACAAACAGTTGACATAACAATGTAACAAACTTTTAAAAAACTAACAACCATTAATATGTTTCCATTAATGTGTTGTTTTTGAGATCGATTCCTATTTATTATACTCGATTATATTTATTTAAACTTAATGTTATATTCTATTTAAATATACACAATATTTATTTAAATCAACCATTAAAAACAAACAAAGAAGTTTTGAAAAATTTATCCCGATTCAAGACAATCAGAAATAATTCCATATTTTACATAACTAATAACTTAAGTTTTTACAGTAAAGAAGTTTGCCTGTATACATTATAATATGTTCAGAAACGTATGGGAAATATTTTAAATTCTAGCTAATTTCCGCTTGGTATTTATTCTGTTGTCTACGCAGGACTCTAGTGCTACGGCGTAGCAGCGTTTAGCGTAGTACCCGAGTAGCACAAAGAAACGAGATCGATTTCAGTACAATGAGGTAGAATTTTGTTTTACATGCATCATCTTACTTTAACCAGAGAATATGTAATGATACTACGTATAGAATGGACACTTCGACGTCCCGCCCGATTTGCTCGCATCACTCAACCCCTTCCCCTCTTATGGGCGACGGTTGGTATTTTGTACGTGCTACGCACACAGGGGCGCATGTAAATATACGTCACTGAATGATATCTGTGTAGTAGAAACCAAATTAGGCGTTTGTATGGAATTTTGGCGGCGTGTCCGCGGTGTGGTTTACCTTTGACTAATTTCTTAAAGTATCGGTTAAGTAGCAAAATGAGTTGCACAACTTGAAATTTTTTAAATGACATCATAACTTTTACTGCTAACCGTATCTGGCCGAACTGTGCCGGTTAATGTTAAAGTTAACCTCAATTTTTTATGTGAGGATGGTGGCAATCTAGCATGCAGTTCACATTGATGTTAAGTGATGACTGCAGCCTATAATCGTCTACACAAAAACCAGAAGTCAAAATGTGGATGCGTTACCACCCCTAAGACTTACGTTATGTCTCTGTGATAGTTATTACGGGGCGATACATTACCATCTAATCGGAAAACGATAGTGCTGAACACTATCATTTGGCGGCAGATAGAGGTAATGCGGTTGTGCCTACGCCCGCGATCTCCGGCACTAAAACTCTACCACCAGTGAGAACTATCAACTATCTGTCAGATGATGAGGGAATCTGTCAACTCTGATAATTTTAACTATGCTAAAAAATACGCTGGTGCAACGCGTTTCGCAGTCACTACTAAAATAAATGATACTGTTATTGTTAAATTGTAATTGTTAAAGGTAAATGCATGCATTCAATCATACACACGATTCGCCGGTTACCGGCCCATTTAACATGTGGCGAGCCTATTGACAACTCCGGGCACATTACCAAACTTTGAGGTACTGGGAAACTTCCAGAAAATGGAAAAATCCCAATAGAACTAGATATTATCTCTAATATGTGACCCGGGAATCGAACCCGGGACCCCAGCGTAGTAGTAGTGACCAGCTACCACTAGACTACTGATGCAGTCAACTTAAACTTAATAATACAATAATACGGTAATAATGCATAAAGGTATTAAAAAACTAAATAATTTGCTTTTTATAGAAAAATGGAAAGAAAAATTGGACTTCAGGCGAGACTCGAACTCGCGGCCTACTGGGAATCTAGTCCAGCCGCTCTTCCAATTGAGCTACTGAAGTCCTGCCCGATTTGTCAAATCTTTCCTTCACATCTATTGCATTGCTTTATGGTAGCAGCAGCGCCATCTATTGCCAACTATGCTAGTTAGGCAACCGATATAATAGACTTTTCAGTTTATTGAATATCGTAAAGAAGTCGCTTTTACCCTTAATAATTGTTTTATATTATTTCGCATTAAAACATGCTTGTGAAATATATTTTATTTTTAGAGAAAAATGGAAAGAAAAATTTGACTTCAGGCGAGACTCGAACTCGCGGCCTACTGGGAATCTAGTCCAGCCGCTCTTCCAATTGAGCTACTGAAGTCCTGCCCGATTTGTCAAATCTTTCCTTCACATCTATTGCATTGCTTTATGGTAGCAGCAGCGCCATCTATTGCCAACTATGCTAGTTAGGCAACCGATATAATAGACTTTTCAGTTTATTGAATATCGTAAAGAAGTCGCTTTTACCCTTAATAATTGTTTTATATTATTTCGCATTAAAACATGCTTGTGAAATATATTTTATTTTTAAAGAAAAATGGAAAGAAAAATTTGACTTCAGGCGAGACTCGAACTCGCGGCCTACTGGGAATCTAGTCCAGCCGCTCTTCCAATTGAGCTACTGAAGTCCTGCCCGATTTGTCAAATCTTTCCTTCACATCTATTGCATTGCTTTATGGTAGCAGCAGCGCCATCTATTGCCAACTATGCTAGTTAGGCAACCGATATAATAGACTTTTCAGTTTATTGAATATCGTAAAGAAGTCGCTTTTACTCTTAATAATTGTTTTATATTATTTCGCATTAACACATGCTTGTGAAATATATTTTATTTTTATAGAAAAATGGAAAGAAAAATTTGTCTCGCCTGTAGTCAAATTTTTCTTTCCATTTTTCTATAAAAATGAAATATATTTCACAAGCATGTGTTAATGCGAAATAATATAAAACAATAAATAATTTGCTTAAGTCAGATTTAATCAGGATACCGTGTGATTTGAACCACAGTCGTATTCCTTCGGTTTATTATGTGGCATGTTTTTTTTTTCCTGCATTAATCAAAGCCTGCAGACATGGGTGACGGGCCCTCCTAATACGGACCGACGCGGCCACTAATAATATTGCTGCTCAAGACCATTAGGACCTTTAATTAATGTAATCGTTTTGAAATATTGCGGTTATTGGTGATGTATACTTGACGGCGTTGGGTTGGAACGACTGTTTTTTTGGCTGCATAATCTGATATGAATCATTCGCAAGAACCGTGATGTATTAATATTAAATCCCTACTATATATAATCCCTACTAATATAATAAATACAAAAGTATCTCTGTCTGTCTGTCTGTTATCTTTTCACGTCCGAACGACAGAACCGATTTTAATGAAATTTGGTACAGAGATAAAGCTGACTTTGAGAAAGAACATAGGCTAATTAGTTATTTATAAAATGACATCCACACGGGCGAAGCCGCGGGCAACAGCTAGTATATAATATATTAATATATTTATAATATTATTTAATTATACATTTTATATATATATTACATAAATAATAAATAATTTATCTGCCTCAGTAGCGTAGTGGTAGCAGGCCACTACTATTACGCTGGAGGTCCTGGGTTCGATTCCCGGGTTGGGGATATTAGAGATAACGGTTTAAAATCCTTTATCTCTGCTTCTATTGGGATTTTTCCATGTTCTGGAAGTTTCCCAGTACCCCGGAGTTTGGTAATGTGCCCGGAGATGGCAACAGGTTCGCCACCTGTTACATGGGCCAAAACGTAACCGGCGAGTCGTGGGTGTTTGCATGTATTATTGAATGCATGCATTTACCTCTGCCTACCCCTTCGGGATTACAGGCGTGAAGTTACGTACATAAATAATATTACAAATGCGAAAGTAACTCTGTATGTCTGTCTGTCTGTTACCTTTTCACGTCCATACGACTGAACCGATTTTAATGAAATTTGGTACAGAGATAGAGTTGACTTTGACAAAGAACATAAACAACTTTTTAAACAAAATCCACGCGGGCGAAGCCGCGGTCTACAGCTAGTTAATAATATATTTGAAAAGTACCAATTAAATATTGGGACAAAGCTGACAGCATTTTGGGTTTTGTTGGTCCGGGAACGTCCATCCCTGGACTTTACTATTGTTTACTAAATAATGTTTTTTATTTGATTCTATATAAAGTAGTTTTTTTAAATAATTGTATTTTAATTTTAATTAAATTATAAATGATTGTAATTTTATTGAATTCATAATTATGTAAAGTGATACATTAAAATTTATTTATTAAGTGATGAGGATGTGTTGGTTTTTCTATATTTATATTATTCTTTAAACTTGTCACGCAACTTTCACTGGTCATGTGAAGGTTATGAATAAAGATAATATAGATTTTGAACATACATATTCATTAAATTTTATTAATTTTTCAAATTTTCTAAACATGTTTATTAATAAATTACACGTATAACAAATCATAATTCAACACATTTTAAAAATATATTAAAGGATGAAGTTGGCACACAGGTTAATATTGTATTAATTAGTTTTTGTACGGATTAACCTACTTTTGGTGCTATAAATATACATATTATTACATGTATATGAAAAAAGTGGCCTAAGAGACGAAGTTTCTTAAGTAAAATAAAAAATTTAAACATCAAATTAGATACACATAAATTTTATACATTTTTAAAACTACAATGGAGTGAACCGTAGGTCTTAAAATTTATGTCTCTTTTGTTTTATTTTATCATATATGCATTTTCGCGATTATAAATGTCATCTGGGATCGAAAATAAAAAAAAGGCCAGACAAAATTGACTTCGGACAGAATCTGAACCTGCGATGTCTAGAAAACTAGCCTATATATACCATGTGTATACGAAATACACGTCCATGAATATACTAAGATGACTTTACCTAAGCTAACAAAGCCCCACATCCTACCGTCGAATCTTTCTTTCCCTTTTTGATGAAGATCTTTTCTTTGTCTTTTCCGTCGGTAACACCACAACGCATGTTATATAGTTTCGTTCAAATAACCGCTGACTTATGGAATTATAACACTTCAATCCTGTTACAAATAATTAGTATTTACTGGAATATTCTCGGAGCCACATGACACAAACTGGCTAAATGATTGTTGCAATTTTGCAATGTAGACAACAATAAATACGAGAGCGGTGCGGCGGCGCAGGGTGAGTCAGGTGTCGTTCACCCGGCTGCGCGTCGTCACAACTTTAGTCCGTGATTATATTTTACACCACTTTTTACCACCTCTTCATTCCCAACTCTAGATATTTCGTTGAAAAATTATACACTACATACACGCCCACATAGGCCAATATTCTGCAAATAAAGCAGAATATTGGCCTATGTGGGCGTCAGATATGCCGCAGAGATAGGCCTAAGTGAAATGGTCATATTATTAATTTTTGTAATAAAAATAATATTTTTTTGTGTAATAAAAGCTCAAACTCTTATTGAACAACACGTTGACCTAGAAATACTCACATGAATTTGGTATTTATAGACCAAATTTCTTTATTTCTGCCGTTAGATTCTTCTAATTGGATAAAACCTGTATCACTTCAAGACCTTAGAAGACAGAATAGGTGAGTGAAACTATAGAGTTAATAGTTTAGCATTCTTAAAAAAACGAGACAGTTTACAGCAGTTAAGTAACATAAACTAATAGCATTATTTTCTCTGCATATTACAGTTTAGCATACCATGAATGAAATACATAATAATATATTGAATCTGGATCTACAATTATTCACATCATTTTATACTCATTAAGGATTTACTGTACATGTAAAACATTAAATTGTATTAAAAATATGGTGATGACATTATCACTTCATGTATATGAAAATATTTTGAAGTAGGTACATACAACGTAATTATCGTCATTCGTAATGTCTGACCTTTTTAGGGTTCCGTAGTAAACTAGGAACCCTTATAGTTTCGCCATGCCCGTCTGTCTGTCTGTCCATCCGCGGTTTAGCGCAAAAACTATTGATAATAGAGACTAGAAATTTGCCACAAGTATACACCTTAATCACACCGACAAAGATGGTAGAATGAAAACATGAAAAATAATATTATTTAGGGTACCTCCCCTACATGTAACGCGCGAATAATTTTTGATTTTTCGTTTTCTATATAGTGTGGGATATTGTTGGATAGGTCTTTCAAAAATGTTAGGGGTATGATAAAATCATTTTTCGATTTAGTTCACTGTTTTTCGTGATTTATTGTTTTAAAATGCCAATTTTCGCTAAAGTCATGCGTGTTCCCCCTCTAAAACTAAACGGTTGTTGTTAGAAGTTCAAACTTTACGGCAATTGAGCTACATATATCGAAATTAAAAGGAAAACTATCACAACTAAGTTGGCTTTACAAGTTTGTGAGTAATAGTCGAAATTTTTGAACAACTCCATAGAAAATATTTATTATTTTTTTTCATTACATTAATCAAACCCAAAATTACCGAACCCTACACTGCGCGTTGCCCGACACGTACTTGACCAGTTTTTTGGAATACTTAAGTAGATTCTGATGCCCGTTTTCACCATTGACTCTTAACTTTAGAGAGTCCAATATCAATGTTAAATAGCGGATTTCGTTTTCACCATTACATAGGGAACCCCTATCTTCCCTTAAAATTAGGGGCCCGATATTCGGCATATTAGCGTTAAGTGACTGTTTAGTTTGTTAAAAGTTGTCATAACTGTCAAAATTCTAATTCAAAAATTCATTTCATCACTTGGAAATAATAGTATTTGCTTGTGATAGGTCAAAATACAAATAACAACTGATACGTTGATTAATATGTCAAAGTAAACAAAAATAAAATAAGTAATGGTCCAAAAATACTTAATAATAAAAATGTAAGACTAAACAAAAAAATATGGGACATTCTTTGTCATTCACTGTCATTTGTCAACCTTCTAACAAAAATGGATCAATAGCGCATTGCTATTCTGCCAGATAAATTTAATATTGCGTTTCATTTTCAAAATCACGATAATAGTATGTACTTAGTTTAATTCCGTATTGCATTTTTTTCGTATCGTAATACATTTTTATTTATTTGAGAATAAAGTGCAAAATATCAAAATTCGAAAAACGTTTTTAATTTCTCTATTACAAAAAAAAAATGCAACAGTAATTAGTAGTTTTGTGAAAAACTATTTAGGTAAGGGACCGATTAGGGGCTTTCAGAGGCTTCTTTAGTTTAGGTGACCCTTAGATAAGGGACGTCTGAGGGTTCGATGGTGAAAACGGACATTACTCTCTATTCTACGAGATCAAAGTACATTTCAATCTAGTGTTCATTTAAATCAATACGTTATAGGTACATATTAATAACGTAATCATTTGTTTTAGGATTTAGGATATTATTACATCACATTGATACATTTGGGTTGTATTTACAATAGCATTCTAAAAATAGTAGGATCTGACGTTGGCCGATGTCATCAATTCTCGAAGTGCGGTTTCTAAATGAGTGGAAACATTGACCTCGATGGTCTACGTCCTTCCGCTTATTCAACTCGCATTTTTATATTCAACACATGCTTCGACAACTGATTGAGTTTTATTATTAAAATGCGTCCTTCCTCGCTATTTCGTCATCCAATTCAATAAATAGAATACAATAATAAGATTTCAATGGTAAAATTACAATTTAGCATTTGGCTTTTTTTTCAGTTCATTTTATATAGGTACAAACACTATGCTTATATTTGTAAACATGAATAATATAAATGTTTACAAATATGTATTTACTATGATATTAAGTGGGTATCTATAATTAGTACCTACGTACTTCAAGGCATTCAATAAACATATCCTACTACTATTATAAAGGCGAAAGTTTGTATGTATGGATGTATGGATGTTTGTTACTCTTTCACGTAAAAACTACTGAATGGATTTGAATGAAACTTTACCACAATATAGCTTATACATCAGAATAACACATAGGCTATAGCTTATACATCAGAATAACACATAGGCTACAATTTTTGAGGTTTTTAATGTGAGGTCGTAGAAAAAACACATTTTTTGCGCTTACATTGCAAACGCTGACTGAATCCTACAAGATAGATCAAAACAATTTACTACAGTATTGTACAACTTAAAAAGGTCTACAAAAAAGTCCGTGATGGTATATGTTTATCTCTTAGGAATAACCCACAATAACCATTTTTTTATCCTTTACTTTGTACGAGAAATAATGGCTTATTTACGAAGCGATTTTAAGCAATACAGTATTAATCCTTATCCAATTAAGTATCTTAAATAAATTGTGCATTTAATAAAGATCAATATGGCTTTTTACAGCATGTAAATTAAATAAATCTTTTCGAAGATATCACAGATTTAAAATGCAGAGTCATAGCAATTTCGGCGATAAATACCGTTTCGGTGATAAATACCGGCAGCGGCGCCAGGCGAACGGGGCGTGGGGGGAGCGGGGTAGGTGCGGTGGGGAAGAAGTGGCTCATCGCTGAGTGCGCGACCCGAACACGGGCAGACGCGTGAGGGCAGACGTCGTTGACGGTTGTGTCCGTTTTGAGAATTTTCAAGGCACTAGCGATTGATAAAAACGTATGGTCGCCTACTTTAAGTAATATAGGCCTAAGGTTAGTTATTGCCAGGTTTCTTTTTGGTTAGGAGTTACACGTACAAATTTGGGCTCTGCAGTGCTTAGTTACCGTATTTCTTACTTATTACTAGACTAGACGGGACGAACCTGAAGTCCACGCGAACGAAGTCGCGGGCAAAAGCTAGTTTTTTATTATAAAAACGTTAATCACAGTTAATTAATCACATAATTTAGATAGGTATTTAGCTATATCCTATCTTATATTTAATTTCAACAGATAAAGTTAAAAGTTTTTGCTGCATTGCATAAGGCGTTTCGACGCTAATGTAATAAATCTCAATTGTAAAAGTATTTATAATTATTTTTAAGTAGGTACTTACAAAAGCCTTCTTAAACAAATCCATACGTATTGACTTTTACTCTAAGCGTTTCCTGAAATCCGGGTTTAGAATGTGTGTGAAGTTCTGAAACAAAGAGAAATTTACTGTTAGTAACTAGACCACAACGATTTAGTACAAATTAGAGGCAAAAGCGTTGAATATTATCAGTAAGTCCACTAGCATTAACACTAGTTATTAGCCTAATAAAGCATTCTTGGCTCTACCATTACCTTATTATAAACATTTTTTTTTTATTTTTTACTTATAAATGTATTTATATCACCCATCCGTATGTTGGTAGGTGATATATTATATTGACCAAAAATTAAGAGATTCGCTTATTTTAAAACACTGAAGCGATCCCTCTTTAAATTATTTTAAGCTGAGGCATATTACGAGTACTTAATTGTAAATCGTAATATTTGTATTTTTATTGAAAATTTTAACTTTGATTAGTTATTGCATTTTACCAAAACTATAAAGACGAGTGCTGGATGTAGACTCTTTTTACAACAATGTCAAGTTTCAATCAATATTAAAGTAATTTAATAACGGTATTTTAAACAAAATTTCGAAGTCTGGAAGTGAAGTGTCAATTATCACACAGAGCGACGAAGTTTAATATTAATGTGCTATTACAGCAAGATCAAATTCCCCTGTTACTATGTAATAGAGGAATGCGATATAGACTTGTTTTTTTTTTGCTTCATTTCATGTTGTTATAACATCGTTATTTTTTATCATCCATGACCATATAAGAAAGTCGTTAAATATTTTTAAATTAATGTCCACCACTTTCCATGTGTCCAGCACTTCCTTCATCTAACAGTCAAGTGAAATTTTCATAGTAGCGCACCTAGTAGTACCTAGGCTAATACCTTTCATAGTCACACCGCGAACACTCCGCCAAAATTCCATACAAACGCTTAATTTGGTCTCTATTACACAGACATAAATCAATGACGTGTATTTACACGTGCACCTGTGTGCGTAGCACGTACAAAATACCAACCGTCGCCCATAAGAGGGGAGGAGGTTGGGTGATGCGGGGAAATCGGGCGGGACGTCGAAGTGTCCATTCTATACGTTGTATTATTACATATTCTCTGATAGTGGTAGTAAATACAATAACGCGGGCTGGGCAGGATACAAATTACGACACTGCGATCGCGAACCCGCATGCCAAACGGGGCGATTATGGTATATTTAAGGCAAAAAGGCATTTTTGTGGAAGGTGTGAGTTATCCTTATGTGATCCTTATAATACTGATTGATATACTTGTACTTTGAAGCTTTTACGTTTCATTTTCGTTGTTTGAACGAGCATGTTTATTTACAATTCTCATGTCATATTGAAGTACCTTTTCAGGTAGGTGAATAGGTAAAGTTAAATATTTTTTATAATATACTAGCGGCCCGCCCCGGCTTCGCCCGCGCTGCTCTGCTCCTATTAGTCATAGCGCAATGTAAGCTATCCTATCTCTCAAGTTGGATCGAACTGCACATGGTGTGCGAATTTTATTATAATCGGTTAAGTGGTTTAGGAGTCCATTGAGGACAAACATTGTGACACGAGATTTATATATATTAAGATGTTACTGATTGTTATTGACTTACGTTAACTAGAATAATATTGAATAATATTGGACCAAAAGTCCAGCAGGGACGTCTTTCAGCTGAAATGATGATGTAAAAACAATATGCTATTCGACATTATTCTAGTAGATAAATGTAACTCATTAACAAATACAAATTTAAAGAAATATTTCACTTTACCTACAAGAATAGGTACTTTACTATGACACGAGAATAGTTAATAAACATGCTCATTCAAAGAACGAAAACGAAACGAAAATCCTTCAAAATATACCTATTAGTATTATAAGGATAAATCACACTTTTCCGGTTATAGGTATTAGTAAAATACCTAACTTTCAGTATTCGACGAACTCTTGCGCAAACAAACGTACACATTCAAGTGTCAATTTGATCATACGCCGTTCAATGGATGATGATGTCACCCGAATAATGTTTTGCGATGTGAGTCAAGTATTCAAATTTTCAGGGTGGTGTAATTAATGCGAGTTCAGAAACCAAGTAATGGAATATTTAATAGTAAATAAAAATGTCACGTACCTAACAATACATTGTACTATGCCCATTTTAACCAGAGAGTGGAATAGGACCCACCGTCTGTCGCTAAATTTGGGTTAATTGAAATTAGCGCAACACCTCTTGCAGGCAGCCTCTCTACATCAAACAAGCATGCAGTTCATATTGATGTTAAGTGATGAATGCAGCCTATATACATAGACACCCACACAAAGACCAGAGGTCAAAATGCAAATGCGTTACCACTTCTGAGCCCTAAGGTGTTATGCCTCTGTGCCGGAAATTACAGGCCCGTACATTACCACCTGACCGGAGCACGATAGTGCTGAACACTACCATTTAGCGGCAAGTATATCAGGTAATGCGGTGGTGCGTATGCCCGCGAGCTGTTCACTGGAGCTCTACCATCAGTAACAATACTTAACATCCACGAATAAATACCTAATTGGGAGGAATTGTAATTATAAAAAATGCATGCAATTGTTTAGGGCGTTTTCTGCCAACTTCAATTGACTTAAACAAAGTGCCATTTTTGTGAAAGTGAAACTTTGCTTTATAAGAGAGAGTTCTTCTCATTTCACATTTCTACTCAATTATATATATGTGTAGCTCTTCATACTATGTAGATAGTGTGAAAAGTGATAAATGAAGGCATGTGTAATGGGCTATGCATTTGGCTCAACTAGTAAATAGAGTGCGCCACAAAATTAAATCTGTACAGGGCGTCTCATATGTTGGCACTGTACAGACTGTAAATATGTCTCCCACTTATTTTAAGAGCGCTTGATTGTAACATAGGCGTAATCACCTATTAACGTCGTGTTAATTGTGTTCAATATATAAATAAATGTTTTAAAAATCGTCCGACTGAGTCATGTTCGTCCATGAACGGTCATATACTTTCGGTGACAAGTATTTTCCGTAAATATCAATACGTAGGCTCATTAATAGGTGATGGCTAAACAAGAACTGTACAATTTTAAACAGAAGCAACAAGAGCAGATATTGAAATTTTCAATCAAATCAAATAAATCACTAAATCTTGTTGTATCACATCAAGTTATTTTTAATTTTCTTTTCAATAAACAACGCGATTATTTAAACGACACGCACGCACTCATCGACACCTCGTTGGAACTATAAATTGGTTGTGTGTGTGCGTCATTTTTATCATCGAGTCATTGGTCGCGATAAGGTGTGACGTCATTAGTGTAAGCTGGCCAGTTTCGAGTCTCGAGCACACGTTATCACGCAAACCTATCTGTAGAGGTTATTTGTCTGTGAATTTTAATTGCTTGGCGACGAATATTCTTGAATTTGTTTTGTTGTTTGTTGAAACTAAATTTAGAATTAGAGGACTGCTTCCAAGACATTCAAAAGTCATTAACAAAACACTGAATAAAAAATATCTACAAGATGTCTTAAGCCAGGTCATACCAAATAATACGAGTATAATCCAATATTTAGTTAGTCCTCTAATTAAGTTTGTGTAAAAATTTAATAATTGTCTGGTATTTAGGATAAATTAGAGAAAACTATTAGGTGATTTGGACATGAACTATCTATCTTAGTCGGAAGTGTGAGCCTGCCTACATAACACAAAATAGTAATTATAAGTACCAATCACTCACGAAACACACTCGTAAATACGAAACACACCATATTAGACAGGTATCGGAATAGTTATATCACGCTGATCACCTCCAGCTGTTGAACAGGTCTGTACAACATTCCTGAGGGACGCCAGTGCCGCGTGCCAACGTGATCATGCTATACATGTAGCTAATTGCTATTGAAAAACAAATATGCAGCTACTTATGTGTGAATAGATCTTTTAAACTCAATATTGTATAGAGATCTAGTGACAGAAATCGAGTTGGAACGTAATAAATAAAGATAAATCTGTGATGGAATGGCAGTGCTCTGTAGTATTTATTACAATTAAAGAATATTGTAAAGGCAAAGGCAGAAGGTGCTAGGCCATAGGAATGGTTATGCTTTATCTGTGTGTATGTCCCTTTTCCAGTTCTCTATAAGCTGTAGTAGGTACCATGTATTTAAAATAAATAAAATAAAATAAAATACGCTTACACTCACAGCCCCACAGTAGGTATAAACCTGTGTCGTGGGTGCCGTTGTACACATACAACACATACACAAACACCCAGACCCGAAACAAATATCTGTAGGCCATACAAATATTTGTCCCGGTGCGGGGATCGAACCCGCGACCCTTCGAATCAAACGGTCATCTCACACCGCTGGACTAACCGGGTCGTCATTAAGCTCGTATTAAGCTTCAATGTAAAAAACAAGATTTTTTTAAATGAAATAGGTAACTGCCTCAGTAGCGTAGTGGTAGCAGGCCACTACTACTATGCTGGAGGTCCTGGGTTCGATTCCCGGGTCGGGGGCTATAACGGTTTAAAATCCTTTGTCTCTGGTTCTTTTGGGATTTTTTCATTTTCTGGAAGTTTCCCAGTACCTCGAGTTTGGTAATGTGCCCGGAGATGGCAACAGGTTCGCCACCTGTTACATGGGCCAAAACGTAACCGGTGAGTCGTGAGTGTTTGCATGTATGCTTGAATACATGCATTTACCTCTGCCTACCCCTTCGGGGATTACAGGAGTGAAGTAATGAAATATGTATTCTTATGAATGGCATTATAACGACCCGGTGAATTCAGCCGGTGTGAGATGATTGCTAGTTTCGAGGGTCGCTGTTTGGATCCCCCGCATTGGGAATTTTTTTGTATGGCCTACAGATATTTGTTTTCGTTCTAGATGTTTCTGTTTGTGTTACGTTACCCACGACAAAGGTTTATACCTAATGTTAAAAAATACGCTTACACTAACAAGTGTAAGCGTATTTTTTTAAATAGTTTTTAATAAAGCCGAAACTCCCTTGAAGTCCGGCTTTCGGGAGTTAATTCAAGAGTACTGTGGTATTGTGCTACGTAAATTCAGTAGGCGGTGTCGCGCGTGCAATTCTTCAGTGTAATTTGGTAACACTCAATGTTGCGAGTAGTCTATTATTGTCACAAGTGCGCTGTAATCCACATGTTTACGACTCATACATTCCTCATAACTTTACGATGATGATCCGCTAAAGATAAACTACGATTTTATATGATTTCGCCGTCATATAGCTCAAAGTCGAATTTTATTCTATGTAAATTCTGTGACGTAGTACCTAATAGATAATTGGTTTTTATCGAAAAGAATACTGAAGATAGACAATCTCGAAATATGCTTCTAGGTAGATAAATATGAAAGCCTATATTAGAACATACCTATTTAAAAAGGAGTTATAGTTATTGCCGCGAACTTTGGACGGCTAATTCATAGCATGCGATAATTTATCCAACTTATGATTCCACGCACCTACCTACCTAGTTAAAGGTCATCATCACGTCATATTCGTTTTACATATCTACAAAGCTGACAATGCTGAAAAAGTAAAAATTTAGTCGTTTTGTACCAGTTCAAATCATCCTATCACAATCTAAAGAACGTATGTATCAAGAAGACTAATGGCATAAAGGTACAATTTCAATTGAAATTACTGTCGTTGCCACTCCTGAAGCCTTAGCTGTATTACCTCAGTGCCGGAAATTTCAGGGCCGTATTACCAGAACACATTAGCGCTGAACACTAATGTTAAGCAGTAAATTAGCATATGTAATGCGGTGGTGGCTACGCATCGAGCTCCATCACTGGAGGTCTACCGTATTTTGTACCGATTTTACTAAATTTACATTACACATGACGATAATATTTGACGTGTTATGTACCTACATTATGACACGAGAAACGTATCTGGTGAACGAATTCATGTGAGTCTCCGTTAACTGATTAGATTGTGAATTAAAGGAGATGTTGCGAGCTCGGCTCTGGTACGTACAGTACCTGAAAAAATGGGTAAATTAAAGAATATGGGTAGCTCAATTGGAAGAGCGGCTGGACTAGATTCCCAGTAGGTCGCGAGTTCGAGCCTCGCCTGAAGTCAAATTTTTCTTTCCATTTTTCTTTAAAAATAAAATAAATTAAAGAAGAATCCGAAAAAAATACAATAAATTTATTCAAGAATATATTTTAGAGTTACAACCACATTTACTTCAAACGATTTTATCATTTTCAATATGAATATTAGTGGAATTTGTCAAAATGACATCGCCCGCCATATTCGCCATCTTGGTTTTGAGTTGCAATTCTAACTGCAAATAATGTTTTGTAACTGCAAACAAAGCTAAATATATGCAAAACGTTAAAAACGTTTATATATTGATTTTGCTTGTTAATGATATTGTGTACAATACATGGCCGGAGGTCCATACATTTTTGCAACATCTCCTTTCAGAGCGCCCCTTGTAAATGGTACCAAAGTGTACCAAATACCTTTCTAAATCTATGAAAATAAATTTTATATATACATATATACCTAGATGGGAGAAGAAAATTCTGTATTTAGTTTCAGTCATCAAAACCATTTTTCATGAATTAATTAACCAAACATATTTTTTCTCCGATAAATTGATTGTGTAATACAATAAATAGTGTGTTAGTTGTATAGTTGTATAATGATAAATAAATTACACATTAAATATTTTAAGATAAGGAAGGTGGCACACAAGCATGTAGCTCATAATCATTCAAATGAAAATGTGAGGGATATTACCAGGTTTTAGTACAATAATCATCAACCGCCTAGTAGATTATTTTGCGGTATTACGAGTATGTATATGCAGTTTAGGTACTTACACGGTTTAATTTTAATATTTCTTTGAAAGCCGAATGTTATCTTTTTACTGACTCAAAATACAAATGGATTTAATTAAGGAGCAATGACAAAATACAAGAAACGAGGTATGTAAAATTGGGTGTAACAATATCAAGTATGAAAATACAAATTATCTAGGTAATCTAGATAATTTGTTGATATTGTTACACCCATTTTAACTGATTAAATGAATAATTATTATATTGAATTTTTGAATTAACTGAACGCTTATAAATGTGGTCAAATTTTATATTCACTGCAGATTAGTAAATTTATTTCAGTGAATTCGAATTCTAAGAAATGTTTAGACCGCTTCCGAACCACAGTATTTGTATCTATACTGTGTCCGAACTAAGCATTAATAATGAAGTGAAATACCTACCGTTTTTAACATAAAGGTAAAAGTAAGATAACATATAGGTATTTATTTTTATTTCATGTAGTGACTTGAGCCCTTATGGCTATGTGCCGGAAATTACCATCTGACAGTATAGTGCTTAACATTTAGCGGAAAGATTAGGTAATGCTATTATGTGATGCTGACGCCCGCGAGCTCCGTCACTGATGCTTTTCGACCAGTGTGTATTTACAATTCATGACTAGTCATTCTGAAACACATTTACCTATTTTAAATAGCGATAAGCATGGATTTGTCGCTTTACGTAGAATTTGCGTTATTATCTGATTTATTAACCCCAATTTCATTGATAACTGGCTACGTGTGAAAAAGTAAGGTGATAGGCTCTGGAGTGATGCCAGACTATTCCGGAAACGTAACAGTAGGGATGTGTGAACGGTTTTCTGCATTCCATTCTAAATATATGAGTGACGATGGTAACATAACGTCGGTGACGTGCGTGGTTTGTCAGCACTGACGCGGTGTGCGGCCCACGTCGCGTCAGCCGCCTGCCTACTGAATCACGCGCTACGCCGCCTGCGCCAATGAAAAAAACTTTTCTTTTGCATATTAGGTATATGGTGGTGGTAGAGATCTAGTATTGGGGCTCAAGGGCGTAGGCACCACCGTATTACTAAATCTATCAGACGCCAAATGGAAGTGTTAAAGGACGACAAAATATGTGGCCTACCTACTTATTCCTAATACATTTATTAAATCCCAAAGATAACACAAATAAGTTCGATAAATATATTACTGTAGTAAACTCGTTGCTATTTTACCTACTTAGATATTTCTAGAATGTACACATTTGTATTATGTGACTATTCTGAGAACTCGCAAGAACATCAATATATTTCCATACATTTAAAACAGTGTAGCTAATGAGCGTGAAAACGAAAAGAGTTAGTTAACTTTATATGCGATAATTTAATAATTCAATGAGCACAAGACTTTTGATTGTCTGCGCATTATTGTGATGAAATGGAAGGCATTATGAATATTAAATAAGTACAAACAAAACTTCACGCCTCACCCACCAACGCTTATACACTGAAGAAATATGTTTTATTTTATAAAAGTGACTAATAAGCGTACAGTTAATATGATGGTATGCGATTACTTTAAGCTTAACTTCTCTCTTATACTTAAAAAAAAATAAGTTTCTGTATAGACGGGTTGCTACTTTTGAGGCTTCGATGAGTGTTTTGAGGTCTTAACTGTTTTGTATCCGCGCCGGAAATTTCGTATTTCGCCGGACATGTCTTATCTACTACCTACTGTCAGCGATCTGTCTGTTTGACACGTACATCTTGAGTAATAAATACTATATTTGATTGATTTTAGATAAGCGGAGAGTTCCCTGACTACATTATCACTTAACCGGAACATAGGTCTTGTTCCCAAGTTAAATAAAAATATCCAAACTACTTATGGTTGGGATTTTGATATAATAAATGGGATAGTTATGTGCAAAATAATAGTTCACATTCGATTATATCTCATATGCTAGATGCGTTGCCAGTTGACAAGGCTTAATGTGCTTTATTTTATTTTTAAAGAAAAATGGAAAGAAAAATTTGACTTCAGGCGAGGCTCGAACTCGCGACCTACTGGGAATCTAGTCCAGCCGCTCTTCCAATAATAGATGGTAATAGATGGCGCTACTGCTACCATAAAGCAATGCAATAGATGTGAAGGAAAGATTTGACAAATCGGGCAGGGCTTCAGTAGCTCAATTGGAAGAGCGGCTGGACTAGATTCCCAGTAGGTCGCGAGTTCGAGCCTCGCCTGAAGTCAAATTTTTCTTTCCATTTTTCTTTAAAAATAAAATATATTTCACAAGCATGTGTTAATGCGAAATAATATCAAACAATTAATGTGCTTTGTTTCTATGCAAATAATAACGGAGTTATGATCCCGTTTGATATCTATCTGAACCGGTAGTGATAAATACTATAATTAAGCGGTTTAATTTGGAGATTAGGTAATGCAGTCATATGGGCCGACGAGCGGCATGTGGGATATTGCTGCAGTATTCCTTGCCTGCCCTAAAAGGAGATGAAAGGATTGCACATTCCTCCAGGGTGAAGACGGTGTTTTGCACTATGGATCTCGGGAAGACAGTGGATGCGAGATGCTCAGGGTGACAGTTTGTGTTGTATAACTATCCGTTCCCTTCAAGAGATTAAAATAAAGTCCAATTTATACTAAAAACTAAAAAGCGCAATACCATCATACAAACATCAATCTCTTACCCCTCAGAGTAGTGAAAGGGAATATCGCCATCAACGGTAGTCCTCATTGATGGCGATATTCCCTCCCAAGGAATGACGTCAAATACTGCTGCTCCAAGGATGGCCTCCAGATAGAAATTACTTTTCATAATGCTCCATGTCTCCCCATGCATTGAGGAAGGCTATGTGGATTGATGTAGAGAGAAAAAACATTGGATCCAGATATTTTGGTATGATATCAAGCTTGATCTTGAATTCATATTTGGAAGGGATTTATCCAGCTGAAGGGTTGAATTTATTAAGTTTCATATTATCGTTATTTACATTATCGTTGAATTTGGCCCGGACGATTAAAAGGCTGCGAAGAGTTAATGGGCGCGCGCGCGTGCTCGCGAGTGTGAGTGTGTTTGTGTGTGTGTGGGTGGGTGTGTGTGTGGGTGGGTGTGTGTGTGGTTGTGTGTGGGGGTGTGTGTGTATGTGTGTGTTCAATTTCTAGAAGTTTTTCAGTCTTTTGGTAATCTAAAGTTAGTAACCATTTTTTAGTCGGTGTCTACACCTTCACAAGCCGCCATTGCTACTTCAGTTCACGCATTAATAATTCTCTGATAACTAATAGGTATTTAATAACTTATCAAAATTATATTTCATATAATGATAACGCTAACCTATCATAGTGGAGGTATTTGGAATATTTATAGATAAAACAGGTTAATAACCGTTTTTCAGTATTTAATTCATATAATTTATTGATGTCACCCACTTGCTTGATAGGTACACGATGGTAAATCTAAATGTATAAAAACGAATGGAATTAAATATGTCTGTCTGTCCTTAACGGATTTCTGGGAATTAGACCAGCGGTGTGTGAGTAGACTGAGTAGGTACCGCTTGATTCGATAAGGGTCGCGGGTTCGATTCCCGCACTGGGGGCCTACTAATATTTGTTTCGGGTCTGGTGTGTTTTTGTGTTGTGCGCGTTGTGTGTATTAAATGGCACCCACGACATAGGTTTGGCTTGTGAGTGAAAGCGTATTTTTTTTTAATTATTCCTAATCTTGGCAAATTTTCTGGGTATGTATTATTGAAGTTTTCTGATAATAATATGTTATACCTCGTATAATCTGCGACAGGTAAAGATGGTGTATGTCGAACGCAAATTAAAACTAAAATTTAATTTCTGGGGCCATTTTTTTAACAAAAAGTACAATAGTCGTGGAGTCGCCTCTTGAATTGGTTTGTAAGGACCGAGATATTAGTCGCCCCACGTTCTCTACCCGTATTTAAGGTACTTGACATGAAGATACAAATACACAACACTAAGAAAGTTAATTGTAAGTATAGGATAATGAGCGTACGCGTTATTTTATTACCTGGGGTGGTAAAACTCTAGTGGCGGAACTAGAGAGTGTTGGCACCTCACCGTTATCTAATCTATCTGTCTATCTAAGGTCAATCACATTTACCATCCAACTGTAACCCGGTTAATAACCAGCCCGGTTAATATCCTTTAACTTTTCGACCAGAGCCCAAAATTAGTAATTCTAGTTTAGGTCCGTAATTTTTTCTGTGTTGAGTTGCACAGACCGCGTGACGATTTGAATCAACTAAGTACAGTTTACAACAAGAAATAATGCACATCGACCTCAGGAAGAGACGTCATCTCTTTCGCACCTTACTTTTTTGACATTTGTTTACCATTTTGATCTATTTTTGACCAATATCGGACTACAGATACTTACGTAGGCAGTATGCCGCAGAGATAACGCTCTATAAAGCCGAAACTAGCCAATTGTCACTTTCATAGGCTCGATGTGCCATACTCGTAGATTGATAATTTCTTGATGAGCACTGTACGCTTAGAATAATAATTGTCTAAACTCATACTTTACTGACATTTCTAAGCATACGAGTACTTTTCTCAAAGTAAAGTCATAGTACAGTCTGCATCCCACCCTGAGAGTCGATGGTCGAACATACAATTACTATTGTGTGTTTCACAGGCGAATCAATATTTTTTCTAAGTAAAAACATGCTTTCTAATGTAAAGTATGACTTTCGAAACGTGTGTGAAACAAAATTGGTACTTACTGAAAGAATGATTTACATGCAAAAGTAAGCCCGGAGAAGATCTGAAAAATGAATGACTTTTTCACATTTTCCGAAAAGCCCTCAGAGTTTGGTAATAAAAAAAATTGACGATAGGCTCGTCACGTGCAACGTGACACAATTAAAACGTCACTAACGAAAAGTGAATATTTAAATATATGATTTTAAAATACATGATGTCCTGGAATTTGTACAGTGTGACCATGCCTCCACGTAATTACTCACCCGCGTTTAGGGATTGCAATCCCGCAGCTTCTTCAATTCCGCGGGATTGATATGCGGGATTGATCAATCCCGCGGGATCCCGCATTTTAGAAATTTTGTTAAAAAATCAGTTGAAAGGTTTTAGTTACAGTTAGAGGGTTAAAGTTTCGCCAAGTCCGTCTGTCCGTCCGTCCCGCATATCAATCCCGCGGGATTGATATGCGGGAGTGACACACCTTCCACCACCATAAAAATTGTGATATATACCTATAAATAAATACAAATGTAATGAATTGTATTTACAACGTAATTTTAATTAATTATAACATTTAAATAGTCCTTAATGGAAAGAAAAAGACATAAAAAATACCCGTCAGATATCTTTACCCGGCGGGTATTGCAAAGTAAACTGGATCCACCTTATCTGATAACACACAATCTCTGGAAGGAAGTTTTCATTTAGGTACTAATAGTAAGACATCTGACAATCGTTGACAGGTAGCACAAAATAAACTTAATATAAGTATCTTAGGCCTCAAGAGAATAATAATGGGAAAAAGAACTTTTAAATTTATTTTCATATTTTCATGGTTACTATAATAAAGAAAAAAAAGAAAAATATCAAAATGACTATATTAGGTTGAATTTGTTTAATTTTCATAAATATCTTGTTGTCAAGGAAAACACGAACAGAGTTTGTTATAGAAATTGAGATTCCTTCTTAGTATTGTACAAAACACACAGGCAAGGAACCGGCTTGCTGTGACTCATACACTGTCGTCCGTGCCATCGCAGCTCTACACCGACCGCACACAAAACGTCCCACTTGCTACAAAACGATTAAAACCTCCTGGCGGCCAATAGCACTATTTTCTAAAGCTCTAGGACTCCAAGTTCTGTGAACTGTGAAAAATACTTGTCAAACATGTGAATTATTCGTATCAGACAAGTAGCGCTGTTATCAATTTCGCCGGGAGCCCATTATCAATTGAATCCGAATTGGTCTATTTTATAACAGGCATTATTTGCTTTTGTAAGGTAATTTTATTATTACATTTCACTCTATAACTCTACATTATATACCTATTCTATATTTTCATTCTCAAAACTCTACATTTGGAGTAAAACAGTGGTTTTACTCCAAATGTAGAGTTTTAAGTAAGCAGTGGCTTACTTATCTAATGTTTGTTTTTTGTAATTACTTTTGTAAAAAATATCAAATATAAGAGGTAGGTACATGGAATGTGCTATGTACCGGATGGGATTGTATGATTCAATCGATGTTAGCACAACGCGTTCGCAACACGTTCAGACTTGAAGCCCGCAGGCAATTGCCCTCCCGGGACCACGCGAGATAACCTCTGGCCATTTATAAAATTACATTTTAATTTGAACTGTAAGAGAGAAAATTTTTCATTCTCATAACGGATATGTTTTTTTTTATTTAAAAAATACCTATTTAATTAATAGATTTAAGTTGTTAATATGTAGAGTCTTTAGACCTGTACTAATATACCTATAATTAATTATAACATTTCTCGTATCAAGTTGCTACGAATATCTTTGGCAGATTTATTTTATATTTTATAGACTTGATAGAGTTTTGAATTAATAAACGGTTTAATTACCTATTTAACAAGAAAAAAAATCCAAAAAATATGCATAGCTTACATAAAATAAGTTTTAGAGTATCTGTATCTTATCTATGTTACACATATCTAGATTAAACCGAATTAAAATATAGATGGACAAAATAAGACATGGACGTTTGTTTGACAGATATGACATGCCAAAACAAGAATGGACGTGTTTAAGCGGTCAATGAACCTAAATGTTTTGACGATATCTTATGAAATTCAATTCAAGTTTAGAATAGATAATTGATTATTATTAGGCTACCTACGTTAGAAGTTTACTTTATTATGCATCATCTATCAAGGAACTAAATTATTCTTTTGAAGAAAAAAATATTGTAGTAGATACAGAACATAGAGCAAAAAGAATCTGTACTTAATAGAATCATCATTTCCATAGAGAAATTTAGTACATTTGTAGAGTAACATATACCGTATAGAGTTTATAAATACTTAGATGTGTGATTAATTGTTAAAGTAGTTGTACCTGGTATATCTATCTAGATACATTTTCAGATTAAATAATAAGCTACAGATTGACAGTAAGTCTGTAAAATTAGTTCTAATACAAAGAGTGTAGCTAACAAAAAAAATGACAAATTAAGTAATGTTAAATTAAGATTTAAAAATGTAGAGTTGATAGGTACCTAATTAAAACTGTAAACATATTTAAAATGCTGTGTGCAATTTCTCAAGTATTATAAAAGGTCTAGTTATAATAAACATGTACGAGTACATACAAATGGGATTGAGTTGATAATTTGTGGATAGTAAATATGTACTTACAAAATCATCATTTTGAGGCAACAATATTTCCACACGTCAAAGTGTCTCAAGAAGTGTTTAGGTTGGCAATTTTATTAATTATTTCTTTAATTTTGTCTGTAACGTAACACCACGTGTTGATGTCAAGTTTGTTGGTATATTCCTCCTAGGTACCTTTCATCGACTGTTCTAGCTTAACTAATTATTGTGCTGAATTCAGCACAATAAAAGGTTTTCGATGAAAGGTATACATAAGAAAATGTCAATAAATGTCAGAGTAATACGATTCTCAATATCATTATCAGTGACATTGCCACAAAGTTCAGCGATCGGTGCGAGAGCGGCCGGCGGCAGCGCGGGCGGCCGGTGCCGTCGGCTCGCAATCGCGGCTCCCACGTCACGCGCATGATAGCTGCTTTATCGTCCACATTTCCATGGTTGCTTGTCTTTAAGGAAGTCTCTATTTATCCCCTAATAATATAATATGTACTCGAAGCCAGTGCGAATATTAATGTCTGTTAATAATACGATCCCGGCGCGACCTCGAGTGTTTGAATAAACATGAGTAATTTAAAGAGCCCAGATTATATTTTGTTGTTTCCAGTAAATTACTCATTCAAGGTCATTGGCTTAAATTGACGTTTTTAACTTCAGTTTTCAATTCACGCGTTGTATTGCTCATACAAGATTCAGTTTCTCGATGTCTATTCTTATTTCTCAGGCACTACTATTATATTAAATCACCAGTTAAATGTTTACATAATCTTCGATAATCATTTGCAGGTCAGTTGATGTAAACGTGACGGAAGTCGCGCTTACGTCAGAGGAAGTGCTTCTTCAAATGTGTCAGACAAAGAGTGAGGCAGATAAAAAAGAAGCGGAAACACTCGCTCGTCTGTCAATGTGACGACAATGAGGTGCTATTTGTGTGAAACGAACGATTTATTTCAGTCGGTCGCGGCGTGAATGTCCGCGACGGAATTTCGGACGGAATCTGATTCCGTTAGGCCGGAGGCAATTGGAGAGAGTCGTCAGGCGCTGCGGTGGCCGTGCCGGCAGCGGGAAGGCCGGCGGCGGCTCGGCGATAGGTTAGATTCTTGTTGCCGGGCGGACACCGAACCGTGAGATTGTCGCGACTTCGCGTCTACCGACGTGCCAACATGGCCCTCGTAGCGTCATTATTTGCATTAAAGGAAAATTCGAGATGCCGCTGACTCATCACCTCGGTTGTTGACGCCGGTGAATTTCGCATGGCAACACAATTTTGTTGAAAATTAACACTTATTTTGCCAAGAACTCTACACTTTTATAAAATTCCGTAGTCGTTCGTCCTCTTACCTTGGAAGGTCATCCACGTGATAAGTGACGCACATGACCGGCGGTCCGGTTGGAGCTAACTCACTGCATTGTACACGGCAATATCCGATTATAAATCACACTGAAACGAGAGCGCACAGGACTTCGCGAGAGCGCAAGAAGGCGGCGCATGCGCGTGCGTCGACGAGACTGTCGCACGCTCACGGAACTGAACCGACTGCGCTGGCGCTCCATTTGGGTCACTGTCATACGGTGGTGGGGCGGACACACGTTCGCGTCTGAAATATAGCGTCTCGCCAATATGTTTCATCGACGCCGGCCGGCGCGCGTTTTCCCCTCTCGACGTGCACCAATGCGCTTGCGCCGCTCAATCTTGCCACGATTTTCGGCGGTCGACGCTCGAACGCGTTTCCAACTCAACCTTCACGCAGAGTTTGCAACATTAAGTTTCGTTCATAATATTTTTTCGTGTTGAACCCAGTTCCAGTTTGCTTGCTAATTACCGTTTTCAACTTGTTTATTTCATGTAATATTGCACCCATAATAAGTACCTACCTAATTGTCGCGTTGGATGTTGAGTTAACGATTGACATGATTGTTATATTATTTATCAACACCATTATAGGCCTAAAATAAGATGGGTAGAAGCCAAAGTTCAGCCACGACTAACTTTATTTCCACATAATAATATCCTTAAATTAATCGATTATCCGTAATACATATATTTAATAATATACCTGTACCTACCTTTGATAACATAAACGTGATCAAAGGTATAAGTAGGTACCTACCTAATCTAAATAAATATTATATATTGAGAATAAAGAAGAAATGGTCAGACTAAATTGGTAGAGGTTTATAAATTAAAAGCATTCATTTAATCGTATTTTTTGCTTCGAATGAATACTTAAAATGGTTGAAATGTGCAGTTTTTGGTCAATATTTATCTTTCCAAGCCCATTTTGATGATGTTAATCATGTAGGTACATGGTATGGTATTAGGGACATATGATATAAAGAGTATACAAATACTTGATATGACACTTCACGAGTATAACTCTACAACTCTACATTGGACAAGACCAAGACAAACTGTCTAGTATTACAAAGATAGTAATTAAAACTTTTTGCTATTCATTTTAAATTAAAAACGCTTTTCAGAATTACTTAGAAACTATGTGTTTGTGTTATGTTTTTCCCATTTTCAATTTTCAGTTGAATATTGATTGTGGAAAAAACTAGTCTTTAATATAGTTCACTAAAAACTAATTATACAAAAAATAAACTTAGTGATTAGCAATCATGGTAGAGCTCCAGTGACGAAGCTCGCGGGCGTAGGCACTACCGCATTACCTAATATACTTGCCGCTAAATGGTAGTGTTCAGCACTATCGTGTTCCGGTCAGGTGGTAATGTATGGCCTTGTAATTTCCGGCCCAGAAACATAACGCCTTGGGCCTCAGGAGTGGTAACGCATCTGCATTTTGACCTTGGCCTTTTTGTGGGTGTCTATAGGCTGCAGTCATCACTTAACATCTATGTGAACTGCATGCTTATTTGCCACTTCCATAACATAAAAAAATAATAAAAAAAATATATACAAATATAGATATGTATAAAAAAATCATAAAACCATTATCGTTATGTTTTAACAGTGTCTATTGTGGAGCTAGACAAGCATCCTCATCCTTAAGGTAGTCGTCTAGTTTATAATATGCATTTCTACGTAGTTAATAGATTAATAAATTACTTTTATTCTTTTGAATACAAACATTAGTAGTTCATTCGAATGGATAGATTATTCGCAATCGAGCATTGATAGTAGAACTCTACAACTCTACATTATACAAGATTAAGAGAGTGTCTAGTATGACATGGATAGAGTTTTTGCAGTTCATTTTATATCAAAATGCTTCATTAGGGTTCCGTAGTAAACAAGGAACCCTTATAGTTTCGCCATGTCCGTCTGTCTGTCTGTCTGTCTGTCCGTCCGCGGTTTAGTGCAAAAACTATCGGTACTAGAGATTTGAAATTTGGCACAAGTATACACCTTAATTACGCCAACAAAGTCGTAGAATAAAAACATGAAAAAAAATATTTAGGGTAACCTCGCCTACATGTAACCCGCGGATATTTTTTTTTATTTACTTTTTCCATGTAGTGTGGGGTATCGTTGGATAGGTATTTTAAAAATGTTACGGATGTTTTAACTTCATTTTTCGATTTAGTTAAACGTTTGTGACTTATTAAGCTTTAAAATGCAAATTTTTGTTAGAGTTAAATGTCCACCCCAACTACCAACTAAATGGTTGTTGTTAGAAATTCAAACGATACAGAAACAGTAGGTATATAATGAAATCAAAAGGAAAACTATCACACTAAAGTTGGAATTACAAGTTTGCGAGTAATAGTCGACCAAATGTATTTTACTCGAAAATTTCGAACTCCATAGAAAATATTTATTTATTTTTTTAATTACATTTCTGACTCTGTAACTACGGAACCCTACATTGCGCGTGGCCCGACACACACTTGACCGGTTTTTTATATTAAAATCCTTTTGCATTTGAATTACTTAGAAACCATGTCTTTGTATAATATGTTTCCCATTTCCAATTTCCAGTTAAATATTGATTGTGGTCAACCATGACTCATTGACTCATGATCACATGACATTATTACGAGCCTGTTTTGCTAATGTACATCCCGACAGTGTTCCGCCACACCGTACTGTGAAACCGGTCAGTCACTATTATGAAATTACCTAAGCAAAAGTAATTATATTCTCATAGAGCTTCGAAATTCAGTGGTCGAAATTCGACCGTATTTCTTTTATAAGTTTGGACGATACCGAATCTCTTTAAAAATATGGGTGGCAGTAGAGTACTTTCTATATTTATCTTTCTATATATATTCTATTCTATATCTAACTTAACAATTTTAATATGTGTGCTAACATATTTTATAACATTGTAGATTTTTCCACTTGTTCATCATATTCATCACACAACGTTTCATTACGGCGAATCACATTATTCTTGCCTAAACGGGCTCATTTTAGTGCCATCCTGAAAAAATAGTTAAGTATTGAATTCGTCGCCACGAAATTGTAATAAGTTTCCTTTATAACTGACTTTTAGGATCCCCTTTTATTATATAATCCCCTTTTATTTCACTTATCTTTTGTCAAATGATATAGTTATCCAAGTACTTTTAAAATTACATACTTGTTTAACTATCACTATTTATTGGAATTGGATATTATAAGATAAGATGATAATTATATTCGTTTCTTTCTTTATGAGAAAAGTTTTGTAAATATGGAGAGAAAAAATTGAAACAAAAATTAAAACAAGTAGAAGTACAAATAATTTTTAAAATGATAAGTTAAAAACACCTATAACAAATGCAGCAGTCCCTAAAAATGTCAATAATCTTTTAGCTGTTAAAATAACTTAAAAAGAATTAAAAAAAAATAATGATGACAAAAAAAAGAAAACATTCTCGCTTATACATTCAACAACATAACGACGATTGTAAAGTTTTCTGAATACACCGAGATAGTTAAATAAGTAATGACTACGGGATAATCTCTGCTTTCATTCACAAAGCCGGCGCCTGAGTGTCTGTGTGATCATTGGTCCATGACCGGAGAGCCGAGAAAGTAGTCGGCAAAGATGTTCAATCAAACAACGGAATGCGGCCTAGTATGACTCGTGGACGCTCTAACGGCAACTGCTGTTACATGTTGAGTAACGACAACAATGCATACTGATGCATGCAGACTGGGTCTGTTAACACTATTTTCGTTTAGGTACAATTGGGATATCAAAAAAAAAATTTTTTTGGAATCAGATGGACAGGCATGCAGTTCTCATAGATGTTACGTGATGACTGCAGCCTACACTTACACAAAGACCAAAGTCAAAATGCAGATGCGTTACTCCTGAGGTCTAAGCTGTTATGCCTCTGTGCCGGAAATTATTGGGCCGTACATTATCACCTGACCGGAACACTACCATTTAGCGGCAAGTATATTAGATAATGCGGTGGTGCCTACGCCCGCGAGCTCCGTCATTAGAACCCAGAACTAGAACCAGTAAAAAATATATTTTTTCCAAGAAAAAAATACCGACTCTACAATTCTTTAAAAAGTAAGATATAACAAAATACGGAATGTAATATTTAAAGTAACTGCCCCAGTAATTCAGTCATAGCAGGCCACTACTGCGATGTAGGTTTCTGGGCACGATTCCCGGTTCGGGCCTACCAGAGATAAAGGTATAAAGTCTATTATCTCTGGTTCTATTGGGATTTTTCCATTTTATGGAAGTTTCTTAGTAGGTACCTCGGAGTTTGGTAATGTGCTCGGAGATATGCAGGCTCACCACCCGTTAAATGGGCCAAAATGTATCCGGCAAAAAGAGGATTTTAGGGTTTATGCCCTAAAAACCCCTACACGTTCACGGGATAGGGTGCACCGCTGACGACATAGCCGTACACCTCTGCCCCAGTCGTTTCCTCAGCGCAGTAGCGAGTAGGGGGTAGACTCACCCCAAATGCCGTACCCACGCTGGGTCTTTCTTCGTTTCGCCGGTATGAGGCAACCACCTGCTACTGAGCCCCCTCGCCGTGACTAGGCGGAAACACTCAGCAGGGATTTGATATCTACCTAAATCACGTATCAACAAGCCTCAGTTCAGTATGAGTGAACCTGATGGGTGGTCACCATCATTTTTTTTTCTAATTTCGTAGACAAAACTACAGGCAATCACAATTCAAGCATAATATATAGATACCTATTGTTGCGCCTTATTTAAAACAGTACATAGAAAATGAGGAAAATAAATTAGAATTCGTACATAACTAATAATAAAAATGTTAATAAAGCTGATCATATTACACACTATTGTGCGTTTGTAGCATCCTTCTGTTTATTCGTTGCGTTAATTCCTCGTATTTGTAATTGCTGACTCGTTCTCTTGTAACTCATTTCGAAAATATACATATTTTTCTTATTAGGTACGTCTGAACATATCTATAAGGTAATTTATTTTGCACTTTATGTACAATTGAGTGGCCTTTTTAAAAATAATTATATACAAAGGAGACATTCCAAAAATGTATGGTGCTTGAACACCATGTACGCTATATTGAGGGAAGAAGCATACTAAATCATTTTCAGCTATTCAATCACCTTCAATTAACTGTCGTAAGTTTATTTCAAAAACAAGAATGTTAAAGTAGCAATATGGTGACATATTGTTGTCGTACAAAAATCACATAAAATAAATATTACTGACAAAAAACAACGATTCAAATTATTTTTTTAGTATTTTTCCATGATTCTACGTATTTTCCTCTATCTTTTGATATAGTGTACAAGGTATGGGCCCAACATGGAACTTGTCCCTTGTTAATTCAAAATACAGTCCCCGGTCCGTTCGCTAGCGTTTTTGTACACCCCATTTTCATACTTAACTACTACAATAGTAGTGTTGTTATGCTACAGTACTTGTTTTGAGTTGATTCTAATGAGATCCCCGAGGGCTTAACTTAATTTATCAGCCGCTACATGATTATGTTGAGTGCTACCGATTCCCGACCAGATGGTAATGTAGGTACGGCTTTGTAATATCAACGAAAGTTGGTAAAAAAGCTCAGACTTCAGTGGCAGCGTATCTGCATTGATATTCCTGTTTTTGTACATATTTATGGACCATAAACTACGAAGACATTCCAATTTTTAGAATATTAAATGTTTGTGGGAAAAAAAAGGACTTTGGCGTATTTTCTGACATATGGAAATACGGTGCTTTGCAATCGTAATTTGTAATCGTAACATTTTAGTGCCCAGTCAATGGTACGTCTCTCGGCCTATTATATACGATAGTAGGCTCGATTGGTTTATTTTAGCTATTTTCACAGTATTATGTCCTATGGAATTTTACTATGGGGGCATGCCGCCGATGTCAACACCATTTTTGTTTTACAGAAAAGAGCTGTGCGTGCTATCTACGGGCTAAGTCCGCGAGTGTCTCTCAGAGATAAATTTAAGGAAATAAATATATTGACTGTAGCTTCGCAATACATTTACGAAAATGTACTGTATGTACGTAAAAATATTAGCGAATTTCCTAGTAGAGCTAATGATTATATGAATACTAGGAACAAACACAAGTTGTCTGTGCACACAACACGACTGCATAGGGTGAGTAATTCTTTTAGAGGTCAATGTATACGCTTCTTTAACAAAATACCTGAAGATGTTCAAAGTCTTTCGATTAATAAATTTAAGAAAGTTATCAAAAAACGCTTGTACATGTGCAACTATTATAAAACATGTGATTACCTTAATGACACTGCACCATGGGATTGAAGCGATCGCTCCCAGGCTATTTCGAAAACCTGTACTTTGGATTTACAGACTGTATTAGATTTAAGTTTATATTCAAAAGAGCTGTACTGAGTTTCTTCAGTGGCGGAGTTCTTCTCAGTATTGACTGCCCTTGGAATTCTGCCAAGTGAATAACCTTTATTATGACGACCAAATTCATTCTTTCTCAGTTTCTTTTGAAATGGGGAAATGGAAGAATTTGTAAATAATTGATGCTTTCCATATTATACAAAATTGTTCAGTGTCTATTTAATTTATTATGTATTTTTGATTATTATTAGTGGTTATTCACTCTAGGTTAGTTTAAAAAAAAATGACGATGTAAAAGTGCTCTCCAGGAGCCTAATTATATGAAATAAATGAATAAACTGAATAAACTGAGTACCTCTGATGCTTTCTTAGACGGTGATCCTACTGAATATTGTTTTTTTGCGATACATGGATTAGGGCATTTACTCGTAGTGAGCCTACGCCCCCTTATTAGGACTTAATATGCTGAAAAGATAAATCGACGACCTGAACAAGATAGCGGGGAGCCGTTTGATGCAGGACTTGTACGTCTCCAAAATAAGTCATTGTAGGAAGGGGAGAGGGGGAAGGCTGGTGTGCAGTGGGAATCTATAAGCTGATGATGTATGAAAAAGGTTATTTTTTTAATAATACCAAGACAGAGGTTATAGTGACAAGTATCTTATATACAGACACGTGTTTTGGGTAGCCTATGGGACTAAAAAATCAGTTAACATAAACAAACATGTTATTTATTAAAGTAATTATTGTTTCTTTAACGCGTGTCGGATTATTTCATGACGACGTAGAGTTCGCAAAAAAAAAAAGATTTGACATTTGAACAGCGACGGCTCGTAGTTCAGCGACAGTGGTCATACGACATTCTTTGTGTAATATACAGGATGGTCCTAAAATAATACACTTGCAAATACAACATTTTGGTGCTTTACATCAGAAGGCATAATATACATAATGGTGTCGGGACGTGACGACCCCACCGCCCAGTAGAAGAAAATTCGTCCAGTAGTGTAGTTAGTCAATCGAACAATGGCGGTCAAACCTTTCCAATAGGGCGGTAGTAAGTGCAATAATGCAAAATTGCAGCAGCATTTTGCGATAGAACTACCGCCACTGCGATCGCCGTTCCGCATGCCAAACTTGGCGATTATGGTATAACCTATATTGTGGGTTATCGCTGGATAGGTGTTCAAAAATATTTTGAGTTTTAAGACATTCTTTTTGATGAAAGGATGAAAAAAATGGACATGGGGGCCTTCTGATGTCGTCATCCTCATATCAGCCGAAAGAAGAATGAAAGATGTCTACAGCTGGACCAAAACCTCCCCGCTTTGGTCCAGCAGTGGACGTCTTTCATTCTTCACAGCTAAACACAACACTTACACCTACTCAGCGATACATATATAAATAACATATTATGTATATACGATAACACCTATCCAGCGATAGCCCACAATATAGGTTAAGCGAGAACAATAAATCCTTACTTTACTTACGAGAGGAACTGAAGAAAATCCAGATTTTATTTTACAGCCAAATTACAGCTTTCTACTCAAACCGCCTCTGAGCTACGGACAAAGAGTCTACGAGCTACGGACAGCGGACATGGTAAAACTATAATATTCTTGGAGGCTACAGAACATAGAGCAACGCGGGCCACCGGCCGCCGCGGCGGACCGGAGGGGAGTAGCCATAGCGTTTATTACCGATGCAAAACAGTCTTCCATTTTTTGCGGGGGGAAATGCGTGTGACACACACACACACACTACAAAAATCGTGTATAATAATATATAATAATGGCAACCCATTATACGTCCCACTGCTGGGCACGAATCTCTCCCCTTTTTGGGGGAAGGCCTGGAGCTTACTCCACCACGCTGCTCCAATGCGGATTGATGGAGGTGGGTGGGTTAGTGGCCAACCCACTGTCGGATGTTTTTTGACTGAAACCGCCCATAAGGCCTCCGACAAGGTTTAACGACTGCTATCCATCAATAGCGACCGGGACCGACGGCTTAACGTGCCCTCCGCAGCACGGAAACGCGCATTTAATTTGCCACTAGCGGTCACCCTTCACACTACCCGACCGCGCCCGTAGTGCTTAACCGAGCAGATCGCTTACGATCTACACCAGCCTCTGGGCCACGCGCGCTTCAAAAATCGACAAAAATCGTCTATTACTACGAAACTCACACCTTGACTTTGACAGAATACATAAACAATTTCACGCACACATTTAAACTTCTAGGCGACAGGCCCATTTGGGCTTGTACTTTGACAGAGGGGAAAGCGTGCATATGGCTACTCCCCTCCGGTCCGTCGCGGCTGGTGGCCCGTGTTGCTCTATGCTACGGAATTTAGTCTGCAATGCGAACTAAGGATTCAAGTCATTGTTTTTGGTCGTTTATCTTTGGGCCATCCTATATAGTCAACTATTTCCAAGTCATAGATACGACCAGGGAAAGTCCGCTTGTACACATGGTCACTACATACGGTTGTAACAAAAGCTATTTTTGATTGTTTTTGTATAAGTGGCTAGTTCTTTAATTGTACCTAATCTATCGTTTATGCTGTTTTATATAAATCTCGTAGGACACGCGTGCCAATGGCACGTGTCAATAATTTGTAGAACGGCAATCATCATGGAATTTAGAATCTGTTTTATTATCTAATTTAAATAATAATATAATGTCGTCAGCTTTAGAGGTAAAATCGGTAAAATTCTGTCTACTGGTTACTTTGGTAAGAGGTAGTAATATATTTTTATAGGTACTCAGCCGTACGTCGAACAATTATTTGAGCCTCATGTGATGCCCTATGCACATCTTATTGGCAACTAGAGAGAGCTAGGGGAGGGGGATCACTGAACTCAAGTTACTTATTTTTATTTTTTAGTTACCTATGTTTTTTATCCATTGCGTATACCTATATACTATATACTCCATACAGGGATATCTCCATAAAAAAGAACTCATTAAACAAATATACGAAACTTATGAAAATTTAATTTTAATTTAGAACATTAGGATTTAGAAACCTCTTACTATACATAACGACATTTAATATTTTATTCACAATTTGTTAAAATTCTTACAAAACAGAAACTTGCAAGGTGTTTCGATTGTTTTGATGAGAAGTGTAGTTCGCATGGATAGTAGGTGATACTGTAACCCAGCCATTCTCATAGTGTGCTTCGCGGAGCCCTGGGGCTATCTTAGGGCTCCACGATATAAGTCGTATTGAAAAAAAGTTACCAAACGTACGGTTAACTAGATAAGGCAGACTATAGTAAAATAAATCAGTGTATCTCATCTCATCTAATAATACAGAATAACCGCTTTCAAAACATTCATTCATTCAAACATTTCATTCATTCAAATATTTTTCCAATTCAAATCCAAAGACAAAACCATTTCGGGGCAGTGGTCCAACTGTTCTGTCCAACTAGTTGGACCATGGGTCTTTACTAGGGGCAGTTGTCCAACTTTTAAAATAGTTGGACCACAGCACCTTTTGAGAGTTCCGTGGTCCAATTTATTTTAAAAATATCTTCCAACCACTTACATCTAAAGATTTATAGCTTTTTTGCTAACATGTTTTTGATTTGTGATTAAAATTATGAGGCTAAACAATATCAATATGTATATTGGAAGGTTCTGTAGCTGTTTTGTTTCTTTTATTAAAATTTTATTGACTATTTATGGTTTTGTTTTATTTCATTCTATCTATATTTCTCATGTGCAATCAATTATTATTTTTCCGTTGTATAAATATATCATTTTGGGGAAGGGACATTTTGGAAAAGGGACATTTCGGGAAAGGGACTTTTTGGGATAGGGACATTTCGGGAAAGGGACTTTTGGGGAAAGGGACATTTCGAGAAAGGGACATTTTGAAACCGAGGGACATTATGGGATAGGGACATTATGAACCTGAGCCGCCAGTACCTATCCATTTACTGCAACGAGGTTCAATATAACATTAAACCATACACACATATATGAAGATGCAGTTTGAGGTTTTTAGGGTTGGAAGATATTATTAAAATAAATTGGACCACTGCCCCGAAATGGACAAAACAATAATAAAATACAAATGCTTTGCCAGTTCTTACCATTATGGGCTAATTTCTTTTGACTCAGTGGCAGAAATTACAGGCCGTACCATAGATTTATTATCTACTTCGTTATAAATGTATGGGCCGTACATTTTGGTTCCATCATTTGTTTTGTTGTTGGGATTTACCTAGTCAAATTATTTGAATAAAGAAGAATTTGGATGAAAGATGTTTTTTATGCGATGAAGGTGGCAAACAAGCATGCAGTTCACATTGATTTTAAAGTGATGACTGCAGCCTATAGACACTTACACAAAGACCAGAGGTGAAAATGCAGACGCCTTGCCACTCCTGAGACCTTAGCTGATATGTTAATACGGATGCTAAGTTATTAGGACTGGTTATCCTGAGGTCGCCGGTTCGATTCCTGCCCGAAGTCAAATTTTTCTTTTCGTTTTTTCTTTAATTTCTAACGTTCACTTGCATGTGTTATTGCGAAAAATAAATATTACTGTTACGAGGCCGTTAGTGCTGAACTCTACCATTTAGCGGCAGATTGATTGGGTAATGCGGTGGTGCCTACGCCCCGAGCTCCTTCACTGTAACTCTACCACCAGTAAAAATTAATGAGTTAAGGTTTTAAAATGGGACCTAACAGTTTAAACGCATTCTTTTATGTTATGAAAGTGGCAAACAAGCATGCAGCTCACATTGGTGTTAAGTGATGACTGCAGCCTATAGACCACTACTGAGGCTTAAGGTGTTATGCCTCTGTGCCGGGAATTACAGGGTGGTACATGACCACCTAACCGGAACACGACAGTGCTGAACACTACCATTTAGCGGCAAGTATATTAGGTAATGCGGTGGTGCCCACGCCCGCGAGCTCCGTCACTGGACCTCTACCACTAGTAAAACATAGGTATTCACATAGCCGCCATTGAAATGCCATTAAGATCGGCAATAGAATGAAATCTATTAGCAAATTACTGGTGGTAGAATTCCAATATCGGAGCTCTATCTGTCGCTAAATGGTAGTGTTCAGTACTATTGCGTTCAAGTTACATGGTGATGGTCTCAGTAATAATTATTATGGTCTCGCATTATTGAGGCTTGACTCAGGGATGGCAACGTATGTGCAAATTGACCTCCAGTTTTTGTGTTGATATCTACCTATATGGAGGCTGCAGTTACTTTCTAAGTAAACAGCATACTTACATGCCACAATAATTACAAAAAAACTGACTAACACTGAAGTCAGTGTTAGTATTTGTTGGCTGGCTTGTTCCCAGACTTCCCATGCAACAAATAATACGTAAGTACCGGATATTAGTCACGTTCTTACTGGCAATCCAAGTATTTAAGCTTATTATCATGAGTCATCCAAATGAAGTCCCAATATACCTATGTATAAAGAAAATTTTAAAAATAGAGCATCATCAATACACACTTCCATTTTAACTAAATAATGTTAAAATTAGTTATAAATTATGCTAAAAAAGGTTAATATTACATTTTATTATGTGCACCGTTTTAAACATAATTAAGGGAGGAAATTATAGTTCCGTGGTTGTTATTTAAATTATATCTCCAACCCTTACAGCGATGCGCACGAGTGCCTCCTTGTTGTATTATTGTAAACGTTCCACCGTTCATCATTGTCGTTGTCTAGTCTAGTTTAAATCATATTTATAAACAAACGGTAACTAGATAAATTATTAACAGTGAATTATTTATTAGCTGTAAAATGTACCTAAAGTAAAAAATATTAAATTGAACTATTAAATGTAGAAGATCCAATGACATGCACGTAGATCGAACTACGAGTATGTATTAGTAATCATAATATTAACGTGAAAATAAAAATAGTGAAGATAATAATATTAATGATAGGTTACAACATTAAATTGTAAATCTTTCAATTAAATTTATGTCCTCGATGACAATTCAGAGGATAACCATATTAACCAACATATATTATTCATACTAACCAACGCATTGTGTTTACTAAATATAATAATATTCTCTGAACTAATCAGCATAAATCTTTTTTTGTGAGCAACCTTCAAGTCCACCAAATTTATAGCGTGAGTTTATCTAAATTACTGTACTCTAATTATTTAGAAAAAATTATAATTTATTTAATTTCCATAACAAACAGATTAGGCGTTTTAACTTACCTCTAATTAAGCGAGCCGGTACAGCTACGCCGTCGGCGCACTCGGTTGTTCCCCCGTCTCTACACGTAGCGGATTACTTCTAGAACCTTTCTAAGATTCGTACACGTTTCGCAGATTGGTCGCTCGCCGCAAAAAATCTTAGGCCAACAGGTAGAAAAATATCACGGCATCACAATGAGCCTGTAATAACGGCGAGTCATTGACGTGAGCGCACCACTGTTTGACAACACATTAGGAATGACGCAGACATGATCTGATTGAAAAAAAAGCGCGGCAAAAATATGGCTGGCTGGGTGGGTAGAGGCGGGGGGCGGGCTGGGCGTAGCGCCCTTAGCACCGCCCCCTGAATCATCGTGGTGCTCAGGCGCAACAAAGAACGATACTGAACTGAGTGCTCTTGCCGCTCAGCGATAAAATTACAATATTGCTCGAAATCTCTCAAACGGTAGAGACTGCGATAGGTAGGTAGAGCCGCGCGTATCTTTACCACTTTGACCACGCTCGCTAAATATCTATTGATGACTCATATTGTTGTCGACATTCTAGTTTCAGACATCCGTGATCATTGTGGTTTTAGATAGCAATCGTCAGTATTCTCAATGTCGTTTCGATACGGAACGGCAGTGTGAAGGTGTTGCGTATTATATAGTTAGAATCGGCAATGAACATCGTACACTGCGAACAATTATGAAACACTGCAACTCTTTGATTTGGTCGTTTCATATTAGAAACCGGTAAAATTCTTGTGTAATAAATCTTAGATCTTTTTGACTGTCTGAGGATGCATTTATTTTGTTGATCATTCGAATGTTATGCTATGCCCAAGTTAGTTACGATTGGATTTTGAATATTTGCTGTCTAACTAAACTGGAATAAGCAACTTTACTCACTACCGCTACGTTCCGGGTAGCAGATAACGCATGACTCGCAAAATTGGCATCATTTCATTAGCAAAGTGTAACAAAACAACTTATTAAACTGTTCATCACTCATTGCAGTCGTACAAGGACTGTTTGTTATAGTTGAATCATGTTCTTGGTACAGATTCAATAATCGTCATGTATGTATCTTCACGCCAAGTTCTTCACAGGGTAGGCAGAGAGTGTAGATAATCATAATAATTCTACTTATCTGAATATCGAATAAGCGAATGACTAAACAGATATAGGTACAATACGAATGTAGATGGTAGACCCAGGAGGACCAAGACTGACCTACTTTGACCAAAAAGTTCGAACACTGTCTGAAGAGTCTTAGGAATTGGCCTGCATGTGTAAAAAGAATGGTGAATGTAGAATAAGCACGGAAGGTGTGTACGCTACTAATCTAAAATTCATGAACGGTCGACTAAAGCAAGAATTTACCTAAGCATGTTATGATCATGCAGTACATACAATAATAGTTAATAAAATAAATAATTTACATTAATATTATATTGTACAATGAATAAGTGGGATAATTACCAATATTGCAGGTTTAATTTATCCAACAATTAACGACGCCGTGATGAATCAAATTCAAATCATTTGAAATAAATGATTTAAATTTTGATGGCCGATAAATGGTAGTGTTCAGCACTATTGTGTTACAGTCAGGTGGTAATATGGCTTGGTACGGCAATGTAATTTATAGCACAAAGGCACATGATACGTTATGCCCATCAATGTTGGTTGTATGCTTGTTTGCCACCTCATGACATAAAAAAGATGCATTGCCACTCTTGAGGCCTAAGCTCTTATGACTTTGGGCGATAAATTACTGGGCCGTACATAACCTTCGACCGAAAATACTGTACCTACTCTACGCTTATTACTTAGGGGCAACTTCGGGTAGTGCGGTGGCGCCTACACCCTTGAGCTCCGTCACTGAAGCTCTACCACAAATACGTCGCAACACTAATAAAGATAAAAGTCATCAATAAATAACCACTACATACATATAAATAACTAGCTGTGCCCGCGACTTCGTCCGCGTGAGAATTTATGATTGTTCAGTATCTACCCGGACGAAGTCGTGGGCACAGCTAGTATAAAAGTAGCCTAAGTTACTCCTTATTACATCAGCTATCTGCCAATGAAAGTCCCGTCAAAATCAGTGAAGCCGTTCCCGAGATTAGCGGGAACAAACAGACAGACAAAAATAGTAAAAAATGTTGTTTTGGTATATGTACCGTGTATACATACAGATGCATTTAGTAAAAAGCGTTTTTTTTCATATTACTAACAGAGTGTTTGTTTATAAATGCCAATTTTATTTATTTGTATAGATTTATACATTTTACAGTATTAATTAATTAATGGACTGCTTACCGAAATTGCAGGTTATCCAATAACGTCGCTGTGATGAAGTGTTTCCTTTCTGCGTGGACAGGTGAGTCAACAGTAGTGACGTCATGGAGTCGACTGCAGCTCGCTTTGTCTCGAACCCTTCCAAGAACTGACGGGTCATTATGTACCTAAGAAAACAATGTTGTGTCTCCTATTGGGTTTTTTGTTGTATTTTGTTTATATATAACTTTATTGTTACAAGTTACTTTTCTTCTTATTTTGAAGATTTTTTAAGTTCAGAGGAAAAGTTTGTATATTTTAAACTAGCTGTACACTGAGCGCGTTTCTACGCCACCAACTAAAAAAAATACTCGAATTTTCCAACTTAGAAATCTTCGTGAACTCATGCACTACAACTTTGCTAACGATCATCACATATCATGATCAAATGCTTAATTTACGATTCTATAAAGGACATACAGACAAACATTCATTTTTATATATAAGAAGAAGAAGAAGACAAACAAGAACAAAAAAATGTCTAAGATCTATTCTAATTTTGACGTTAAAGAGAAAAAGAAGTTTTTTCGATATAATATTGGGTACCTATATGATTATAATATATATTAACTGATGAATGCTTTTTGTCTGTTTTCAATTTATTCCAGACTTTTTCTATAAGTTTTCTTTCACCGTAGATTAACAGTAGTGACGTCATTGCATTAACTGCAGCTCGCTTTGTCTCGGACGCTGATTGCAAAGAACTGACGGGTCATTATTTACCTAAGAAAACAATGTTGAGTCTCCTATTGGGTTTTTGTTGTATGTTGTTTATATATTACTTAATTTTTACAAGTTACTTTTCGTTTTATTTTGAAGATATGTTATTTTTTAACTTAAGTTCAGAAGAAAAGTTTGTATATTTTAAAGGACTGATTCTTGAATTTATCAAAATTTGGCTGAGATCTAATTTTGAAGTTATAAGAGAACAATCAGATTTTTTGATTTAATAAAAAGAAACCGAAAAAAAAAAAGATTTTTTTTCGGCTACTTTCAAATTTATCCAAAGTTTTGAGTTTCCTTACAGCGCGGACAGGCGAGTCAACAATAGTGACGTCATCGCGTGGACTGCAGTTCGCTTTGTTGTTTGACATTTAAAAGTCAGGACCCGAGACATGACAGCAAATGACGGCATTTATTAGACTAAAGCTATAGGTTAGGAATGTAACAGGGTGGAGAGCACATTTTCCAGCTAAGGCTCTACCGCCAGTTACTTTGGCAAAACTAGATTAGCAGCCCACTTTCCTTATACAATCCCTACTTCCCTACTTTTTATATTATAAATACGAAAGTAACTCTGTCTGTCTGTCTGTTACCTTTTCAGGTCCAAAAGAGAGATCCGATTTTTATGAAATTTGGTACAGAGATAGAGCTGACTTTGAGAAAGAACATAGGCTACTTAGTTATTTATAAAACGACATCCACGCGGGCGAAGCCGCGGGCAACAGCTAGTGGTTTTATAAACATCTTGGGGCATCTAATTTGAGTTTGACTTGGCAATTATTATAATTAACGATAACCTCAGAAATCTTATTATTATTATTCATATTTCTGTGTCAAGAACCAAGAACCTTATCATATTTGCGGTTAACAGTTGTGATATTTTTGAAAGCGTTTTCCATATGAAGTATAAAGGCCCTGGTGACTTAGTAGCAGATCTTGCTACTACAAGGATTCAGGTTCTGGGTTTAATCCACTAGTATGGGTATGTAATATCCCTTTATTCCCATCGGCCCCCTCTGACACCGCCACCGGGGTGGCCGTTAGTTGCATTTGCCCCCTTCTTAGTTATACTGCAATGATTTATTCGCATTTCGCATCGGACGTTAGGTAGCAATAGTAAAAAATTGACTTAGGTGACAATTTTTCAATTTAATTCACGCGCAAGAAAACGACACCCATGACGAAAAAGTTGTCAACTCTATGCAGCCGCCATCTTGGATTTACATTTTGACACCACTATCACTAATTACTTTTGACGGATTCAACACCCCCAAGAACCATGAAAACGACACCCATGACGAAAAAGTTGTCAACTCCATGCAGCCGCCATCTTTGATTTACATTTTGACACCACTATCGGATTCGACACCCTCAAGAACCATGAAAACGACACTCATGACGAAAAAGTTGTCAACTCCATGCAGCCGCCATCTTGGACTTACATTTAGACACCACTATCGAATTCAACACTCTCATGAACCAAGAAAACGACACCCATGACGAAAAAGTTGTCAACTCCATGCAGCCGCCATCTTGGATTTACATTTTGACACCACTATCGAATTCAACACACTCATGAACCATGAAAACGACACCCATGACGAAAAAGTTGTCAACTCCATGCAGCCGCCATCTTGGATTTACATTTAGACACCACTATCGAATTCAACACACTCATGAACCAAGAAAACGACACCCATGACGAAAAAAGTTATTAACTCCATGCAGCCGCCATTTTGGATTTACATATTGACACCACTATCGAATTCAACACCCTCAAAAACCATGAAAACGACACCCATGACGAAAAAATTGACAACTCCATGCAGCCGTCATCTTGGATTTACATTGTGACACCACTATCGAATTCAACACACTCATGAACCAAGAAAACGACACCCATGACGAAAAAGTTGTCAACTCCATGCAGCCGCCATCTTGGATTTACATTTTGACACCACTATCGGATTCAACACGCCCAAGAACCATGAAAACGACACCCATGACAAAAAATTGACAAATTGTCATATTGAAAAATTGTCACCTAAGTCAATTTTTTACTATTGGTACCTAACGTCCGATGCGAAATGCGAATAAACCATTGCAGTATAACTACAAAGGGGGCAAATGAAACTAACGGCCACCCCGGTGGCGGTCTCAGAGGGGGCCGATGTGAATAAAGGGTAATATCGGGAACTTCCAGTTTGAGAAGATTCCTAGTCACATGGGTATCCTAGGCAGTTGCGATGGCATTTCGAGACGCTTACATGAGTACATACCTAAAAAAAGGCAAGCCCAAGCGAGGCACCACATCCACATTGAGAAGTTAAGAACTCTAGTCTAGAGTTTTGGTCTTTGGTCCGAATCCTTGAAAGAGGCGTGTGGTGCTCTTATTTTATTTCAATTTCTTGGTGTATTTTTGAGTTATATGGTATATTGCTGGTATTTTGTTTGATATAGGCTTATTACCGTGCCCGTGTATATTTGAATAACAGTGCGAAAACACGTCCTTTCGTGTTGCGCCCAAAACTTCATTGTAAATGTTCTGGTAAAGTAGCCATCGCTTTACTCGATTTACTGACTGTGACGCTGACTGACGGACTGATAAATTGACTGACTGACTCTGACTTTTACGCTGCTTATTACAAATGCGAAATATCGTTTTACTTAACACTGGCAATATGCGTAAAAACGATGCCACAACTCCAAAAAGAAACATGCCAAAGGAGACGTTTCAAAATGTATGAAGCTTGGTGCGGGACCTTGTACACTATATTGAGAGAAGAAGCATAAAATACTAAATTATTTTCAGCTATTCAAATCGTTTATTATACCTTCAATAAATTTTCGTAAGTATATTTAAAAAACAAGAATGTCATAGCAGCAATATGGTGAGTATGGTGACATATTGACGACCCGGTTAGTCCAACGGTGTGAATTCACTGTTTGATTCGAAGGGTCGCGGGTTCGATCCCCGCACCGGGACAAATATTTGTATGGCCTACAGATATTTGTTTCGGGTCTGGGTGTTTGTGTATGTGTTGTTTGTATATAACGGCACCCACGACACAGGTTTATACCTAATGTGGGGCTGTGAGTGTCAGAGTATAAAAAATATATATATATTGTTGTCATACAAAAATTACATAAAATAAATATTGCCGACAAAACACAATAATTTAAATTATTTTCTGAGTATTTTTCCATGATTCTACGCATTTTTCTCTATCTTTTGATATACACTACAAGGTGCGGGCCCAATGTGGAACTTGTCCTTTCAGCGCTCTACGATAATTTCGATTGTGTTTCGTCGCAACGATAGAGTTTCATATTTACTGATGTTTTTATGGTACGGTATTAACTTATTTAACATCAATATAAAAATAAATAAAATACGCTTACACTCACAGCCCCACACTAGGTATAAACCTGTGTTGTGGGTGCCGTTGTACACATACAACACATACACAAACACCCAGACCCGAAACAAATATCTGTAGGCCATACAAATATTCATCGGTGCGGGGATCGAACCCGTGACCCTTCGAATCAAGCGGTCATCTCACACCGCTGGACTAACCGGGTCGATAAAATGTGAACAGTATACTTGTTTGAAACATAAAATACATACAAAAAATCACATAATGAGGTAACTATCTACACATTTTAAACAACACGTCACCTGTAATACCATAGTAGCTAATTAATACGTTCTTGAGGCTGTGGACATAGTGTGCTCTCTACTAATGACGTCATGCTACTGCACACCTTAATGTCAGTATTATAGGCACTGACCTTTACAACATGGGAAGTAAAGGGAACACGGCCAGAAATAGAATACGATTAAAAACAAAGCACATAAAATTATATGGTAAATTATTATTTGTCAAATCTAAACTCAATTGAACTACTTATACCTACTACCTACTGATTACTTACCTACTACTTACTACCTACTGATAGCAATAAATCTACATTTTTTAATTACGAAACGCTATTAGACGACCATTCTTTTTTAATTTTCAAAATGTTAAATAAAGCAGGTCATTTTATTTTTATAGAATATTTTTGCATATCAAAAATATAAAAAAATTAAATGATTTCCATAAATTGTCGATTTAAAAAAGTTTTTGTAGGTATCTGCTTGACATAAGAGTTTGCTTCGATAAATTTGGTAAAATCAAACAAGAAGATAAATTAAGAAGCTAAGGCGGCTTGGATGTATCGAAAGAAATATCTATTCGAAAATTAACAAAATGTTGCGGTGATGCATGCGCAGGCTACGACCATGCTACGACCGGGTGCAGGTGAATGACCGCCAAACCGCGCTAATCCGCCATCTTGGATTCGTCACGGCGCGCGCGCGCATTATGTCTTCTGCGGCAGACTTGGCAACACCATTCAATATTATCATGTGATTTTGAAATATGATATTTATTACTCATAACATAAATTTACTTGTCCTGCAGTTCTAAAGACTTCTCTAGAATCTTTAAGTTGCTGTTAAGTTTTTGCTGGTAGAGTTCCAGTGTAGGAGCTCGAGGGCGTAGGCACCACCGCATTACTTAATCTATCTGCCGCCAAATGGTAATGTTCAGCAAAGCAAAGTCGTGTTCCGGTTAGATGGTAATGCATGACCTCGTAATAACTATCACAGAGACGTAACAACTTGGGTCTCAGGAGTGGCAACGCATCTGCATTTTGACCTCTATTTTCTTTTTTTATATTAAAAAATCTTTATGCCGTAGAACGGGAGAGTTTTTACTGGTGATAGAGCTCCAGTGACGGAGCTCGCGGGCGTAGGCACCACCGCATTACCTAATATACTTGACGCTAAATGGTAGTGTTCAGCACTATCGTGTTCCGGTCTGGTGGTAATGCACAGCCCTGTGCTTTCCGGCACAGACGCATACCACCATAGGCCTCAAGAGTGGTAATGCATCTGCATTTTGACCTTGGTCTTTATGTAAGTGTCTATCTAAAGGCTGCAGTCATCACTTAACATCAATGTGAGCTGCATGCTTGTTGACCACTTCCATTACATAAAAATAGAACCACCTAAGTGTTAAAGGTATGCAGCCTTTAAATGGTAGTGTAACGCGTTCTTATTCCGGTTAGATGATAATGCTTGTCCCCTTACATCTCTATATTCGTTATAACTAGGCCTTCCGTCTATAATTACCTAATAACCATCCTGTAAATACTACTTGGCGCTAAATGGTAGTATTAGGGGCTATCGTGTTCCAATCCGATGGTTAATGAGGGTAAATGAATGTACAGCTCCGTAGTTTCTTGCACAGAAGTATAACAGGTTAGGAATTAGGAGCGGCAACGCATCTAAATTGAAATCTCTAGTTTTTATGCTGATGACAAGGAACTCATCCTATAAAGGTTCATTAGGGTGAGATATCCTTATGGTTTCGCCACGTCCGTCCGTCTGTCCGCTATGCTGGTAGACTATTAGTACTTCTTAGAAAGCAGTTATTTGGCACGAATATACATATTAGCTATGCAATGAAAGTCGAGCGATAAAATTTGGGGCTTTTTTAGGCCTACACGTAATGTGGGGCTGTATTTTTTCCTTCTGCACTGCACCTCATAATGTAAGGTACCGTAGGATAGGTCTTGAAAAATAGTGTGAGTTTGACTCAACACTTTCTCGATTAAGAGAACCGCTTGTGAAATATTAAGCTTTAACACGTTGACTGCGGAGCTCAAAAACACAATATTGCCCCTGTTGCGGTACAGGACTATATTGCTATGTACTGCATATTTTTGCGAAACATGGTTAATGTGTCCGGTACACGATTTTTTTTAAAACTTATATTTCTCGTTAAATTTTCATTTTTTGGCAATTTTTTGACTTTTAACTATACCTTAAAACCTTGAATTTTATGCTTATTTCTTGGTTGCAGAATTGGAAAAGTGATTTTTGACTTATAGATATAAACGTGTTACCGGACATATATGTCATGTAGCGCACCTAAAGTACCAACATTTTCAAGTTGTCGATGACCAGGTAGTGATGTTAATAAAACAAAACAAATAATTATGGATGTTATATTTATTAGGTAAATTAAGAAGAAATGTTTTTTGTCTTATATGTTTTATATAAGAAAAGCTGAAGCTTTTGTATCATCGTCAAATGTTTGCCCTGTTAAGTTTTGTATAATAGATTTAACAAAATCTATCAATTTACCTTTTTTCTTAGTTTTAATATTATGAACGATCCACGCATTAACAACACAGGTACCGAAAAGGAAACTCATCATAAGTTTTCGGTACCATTTAATCCCTCTTCTCAATGACGAATAATATGCTGTCATTTGGTCGCTATAATCAACTCCTTCCTTGTTTAAATTATATAAAGACACACATTCTGGCTTGTAAATTGTCTCACCATTTCGGTTTTTTTTACCTATGTCTTTTAAAGCCACAACATGATACTTGCACGTTGTTATCATAGTAACAGAACGTTTATCTTGCCATTTAATTATTTTTACTCCGTTATTATTCATTTTACCAATGCACTGTCCTCTCTTCAACTTAGTAGATATAGTATTTTTAGGTAGACCTCTTCTATTTATTCTTATTGTTCCACAAAGTTCAGTTTTTTTTCTTAATAAATCTTCTGCCAAACCCACTAGGGTATAGAAATTATCAGCTATAATAGTTCTGCCACTTCCACCTAAGTCCTTAATTAATTTTAAGACGATATCATGGCCATGTGGGTGGTTTTTAGGTCTATCATTTTTACTTGTATAAATAATCACGGACCATGTATAGGGTATACATGGTCCATGGTCAGGTGTACATAATTTATAAAGTTTGACACCATATTTATGACTTTTGTTTTTAATATATTGGCGGAATTTCAATCTTCCTCGCCATGGGATCATCGATTCGTCAATTACTAAATACTGGCCAGGTGTTAAGATTGCAGTAAATTTTTCCAAAATAGTTTTTAAAACATCCCGACCTTTGCATAATTTGTCTGTTGGATCATTTGTATCATTACTAAAATGCCAACATTTTAATAGCAATATAAATTTATCGCGCGTCATTAATGATTGAATGTATTCATATTTATAACATGTCTTTTTCGACCAATAGTTACTTAAACTTGGTAGTTTGGTAAGTCCCATTGTCAGCAAGATACCCATAAATGTGCACATTTCCTCAAAATCGGTGTTTTTCCACTGTTTTAGCCTAGATTTATTTTTCACATTTTCATTGCGACAATAATTCATTGCATAATTATTTGTCTCTGCTACCATTTTATGTATAATATCATCAATAACGAATAACTTAAAGACTTGAAATGGCGATGTCACATTGAGTGGAATGTTAATGATAGTTTCATTTTTTAAATTACCAATATCTGGCATGGAAGTAGTAATGTCTACCCATTCGCTGTCTTGTGGCGCTATCAAAGAACTATGAGCGCCCGCTACATTTCCATCATCAACAATTGATTCTGACTCTGAATCACTTGAAGAACTTTCTGAACTATATGGTTTATAATTGCTGTCCCTATCGGTGCTTATATCACTGCAATTATTATTATGCGAGTCTTCGTTTACCAGCTGGTTGGTGTCTGATTGATGAGCTTTTGTATCCTTAGCGCAATGGTTTGTACTAGTAGCCGGTAGTGATAAATCGATAGCATCTTGAATCGATTTTTTTGGCGTTATTGTAGATGACCCAATGTGATGGATCTGTTGTTTAGAGTTGTTATTTTTATTCTGACTATGATGCGTGGCTACTGGCTGTTTATTTGACTTTGGTGTTGATAATAATTCTTCTATGGATTCTGATGTCAGGTTGAAATCAACTTTTAATAAATTACTATAGTATGTCACTAAGTGAATCAACCTCACTCAAACATCCAGGAAAAGAGACATTATGTAATACTGCGTATGAGTTGCGAGTAGAAGGACTTTCATAAGTACTTTCTGGATTAATTATTATATTTGTAGTTGACTTATTGAATGTACTCGTATATGGCCCAGAGGATTCAGCTTTTATGGAACGTGATGGAATTATTATATCATCTAAAATTTTTATTTTCTTACCAGGAGGGAAGTTATTGTCATTTTTCATTATTTCAGGCGTGGTGTTACTGTCTTCAATTTTTTCTTCAAAAACACGCGCCAATATTTTTCGGGAGCGCCTCGTAATGAATTCAAAATTGTACTTATTACATCACTAAAGCACGGGAAAATAATATATAATATTGAAATGTTCGGATGTTCAGCGGGGGTTTTAACAACAAAACGCAAAGTGGCGAGACAACTATTTTAACACTGTCACGAGTTTTTACTTTTTCTACAAATCGGACTGGACTCTCCTTACACAGTACTCGAGACGGCACTAGTCTACTTCACCGGGCAATTAGCGAGCGCAGAAGGTGCTCCAGCCTAAACTCCTTAAAAAAGGACAGAGGAGTCAATATATACAGAATTACAATGCTCGTTTAGGGGAGGGAGGACTAGGCAGTAACAGGCCCTTGGACTCGTAACGGTACGAACAAGTACATATAATTAAGTGATTAACAAAATTTTATTACAATGCTCATTTAGGGGGTAGGACCATAACAGCTCCTTGGCCCTGTAACGGCACAACTAAAGAATAGGTGTAATAAAATGGTAATGGTGGCATACGGCGTGAAAAAAAAACATGGTGATAAGACATATAACGAATTTAAAAGAAACACTATAACAGATTTACGGATAATATACTAATAGCCGATCTACTTATAAAATGTACTTGAAAAACAGAACCCTACATTGCGTGATCCGCCACGCTTTTGCCGGGTTTTTAAGAATGTAGCTACAAAATGAAACATTTTTCAAAATGTAAAGATTTCAAAAACGAACGTCAATCATAGGTACACCAAGCTCATACTAGTGATATATTTAAAGATTCTATGCAGAAGAAATTAAATTAAGTAAACTTGTAATAGATATACCTAGATAGGCATCCACCTGTCTTATCTTTGGACATCGCAAGATAAACATTACCCCACAAGAACCAGTTTCCTTTAAAAAGAGACGTCAAATAATTTATTTGTGAACCGTAATAAAAAGCCGGCATGAATCGTGGGTAGCATTTTTTTTATAATAACCAGTTATCGATCATTTATTATACCTTCTCCGATTTGCCTTGGATACGTTTATCAGATCATATTTTAATGCATACTTAAATTATAATAATATGTGCATATTAACATGTAGGCTTACACTCACAGCTCCACATTAGGTAGGTATTATATAAACCTGTGTCGTGGATGCCGTTGTACACTTACAACACATACACAAATACCCAGACCCGAAACAAATAGGTATCTGTAGGCTATACAAATATTTGTCCCAGTGCGGGGATCGAACCCGCGACCCTTCGAATCAAACAGTGGTTTCACACCGCTGGACTAACCGGATCCTCAATATTGGTAACTAAGACTAATTAAGGAAAATAGAAAATAGAAATAGAAAATATTTTTATTTCGAGTAAGATTTTACAACCATTTTCGAAAAGTCAATAAGAATCAATAATTACCTAGAGTGAATAACTATTACATAAGTAAAACAGATATGCTTATAATAATTTGGTATATCAAGATAACCTCAATGACCAAACGATATGAGAGAGGATTCCATAAGTTTAGTACGAAACAATGTGTATAAAATTTATTTTCACTTTTCATAGATGTCTACCATGAAAACAAAAGCGATATAGGTGCCTATCTATCAATTTCGTTTTAAACACTTTGAATTTTCTGTTTTATCGATAATACAGTTATGACTAGGTAATTGACGTCTCATTTACTTATTCACTTACATAACTAACATACTACAAAATGTTTTGATCATCAATCCCTATCATATTTTATTGCTTTGCGCGTTGATCCCCGTCGGTAGTCTCGATGATGTCACATTATTGTATTCTTGAAGTTTCATAGTCATAGCACAGTCTTAAGAAAACGAACATGTTACTGTGGTTATAGTTAGTCGAATTTTCAATTAGGGTATCTACGCAATCCTGGGGTCCAATATAAGCATTTATATAGGATTGATAATGTGTCGAAATAGTTTACATTTTACTCGAGACTCAAGAAATAGCGATATTATAGGTATTTATTATATGGAAACAAATGTGTTAATAATACGTATGAGTTAAAGTCAATAGATTATTACATTTATAATGCTAAAAAATATTCAGATAGGTATGGCAGTAATGAATTATCTAAACTCTCAATTTTTTTTAATATTTACATTTACAAACCTACGTCTAGTGACGCTAGAGGAAAAAGCCAAGTAGGTACCTACCTTTACTTGTTTTAATTTTTCATGTAGGTAGGTACACTGATGGTTAATGAAAATGGCCTGTAACATACACAAAATGTAGAGATCCAGATTTGTTTTCTACCTAAGGAATAATAATTATTTTCACTGTACCTACAAGAAATTACAGACTGTTTTGCATCGGTAATACACGCTATGGCTACTCCCCTCCGGTCCGCCGCGACCGGTGGGCCGCGTTGCTCTATGATGTGGAGTATTAATAACTTTACAAGTAGATAAATTTCAGTTGCTAATTATTAAAAAAAGAACATCAAAAATTGTTTGTACTTGATGGAAAAGGAGCTGCAGATTTAATAAAAAAAATTAGTAAAGGTATAAGAAAAATACATTTTCTCTATATTTTTCGAATTACCTCATTCCTTTTACATAATCCCTGTTACAAATCACTGTAAGCAAGTAATAACATAATGAATTCCCCGTTTTAGACTAACTAACTACGTGTTAAATTCAAACAAATTGTTCTAACAAACGCATGTTTTAGCAAAACGTTAAAATGTGATCCGATACCGGTTGGAGCAAGGGTCACAATCAAATGGTGGTATCTAATAGCGGTGTTAGGTTTCCAATGCTAGCTGCGCTGCCGCCATTGTGAGGTTTATCTTCTAACATTTGTATGGAACAAGACAAGACACTCTTTAATGTGTGCGTGCTAAATGCATTACATGAGAGGGTATTGACCTTGGATATTCGCGTGTAATGTTACAATTTGGTGTTCGACTTTGAGAATACTCGTTAGCATTTCATCTGTGGAGTTAGAGCTATGTCGATGATCTTGATTAAAAAAGGTGCGGACGTCACTTAGTAACTGCCTCTTTAGTTGAGTGATAACAGTTCAATATTGAAAGGCGTGGGTTTTATCCCTGGGTTTGGTGGTTTGAGTGTTGCTATCGAAAATATTGGCTAGCTTATAGTCATTCATTATTACTGAGCTTTAACTAAACAGGCCATTGGGAGTCTTATACACTTACGTATCCTAGTAGAAATCCCAATATCACATACTTTCCAATACGTTAGTTTCGACTTGAAAACTAAACTAATAAAATAAAAAGGAGATATTGCAAAAATGTATGGACCTCCGGCCATGTATTGTATGTACACAATATCATTAAACAGGCAAAATCTATATAAAAACGTTTTTACTGCATATTTTGACTTATTTAGCTTTGTTTGCAGTTACAAAACATTATTTGCAGTTAGAATTGCAATTCAAAACCAACATGGCGAATATGGAGGACGATGTCATTTTGACATTTTCATTTTTTATTTGTTTTTTGATTATATACCTAGTACTTGGAGAAAAAAAGTAGTATTAAAACCGTTTGAATTAAATGTGGTTGTAACTCTAAAACATATTATTGAATAAATTAATTGTATTTTTTTCGGATTCTTCTTTAATTTACCCATTTTTTGAGGACGTGTACGAACCAGAGCCGAGCTCACAACATCTCCTTATACCTTAATGTAAATATGCAAATATACATTTTGTCTGTAATTTGACTGTTAGTATGGATCGCAATAATTATTGGTGGTAAACCTCTGATTTTATGTAGACATTTTGTAGCTACCATATTTACTTACTTGCAATGTGAATTATAGGGTTGTTTGCCAATTTAACTACCTAAATAATAGTCACAAAATAAATATATTTTTTTCATTCACATGTGGACCTGAGCGCCAATTCTAATAACACCCCTTCCATAAACGAGAATCATTAAAATGAATGAAAGGTTTAATAGTTTTTTACCAAGGAAGCGTATTGCAAATGGTCTGAGATGTATTGTATCTCATGTAGGTGACATTCCTTGCAAAAGAGAAACTAGTCGGGCAGCATTCAAGGCCCGCCCTTACCCGCCGCCGAGGTTGAGTACCGTTGTTGCTTAGTGCCCTTATGCTGTAAGGGTTGTCCCCCTTCTTCGGAGTTCCTTTTATATACATAGGTATCCGCCTCCTATTATATACATCCTATACCTATTATAGGTATGCCTATATCAATACTAAAATAATATTATTATAATCAGGTGACGGGATTCTTTGTTTGGTTGAACGTGAAAAATTTCAGGAACAACTAGACTGGTTTGAATTAAAAAATACGAGTACATATATGTATGTACGAATTATCGTAATTATTCGAGTTTTGGTTGTTGCTTGTGCCCTGCTACTGTAATTGGTGTTGCCGTTACTGGTTCCGTATCTCAAAAGAAAAACTATTATAGGAATATATTAAGGAACTATTTATAGTTACCCCGTAAATAGACACACCGTGGGCGGGACTTTATCTAGAAATGACCTTGTCGCGACCAATCGCATGCAAGCATTATGATATTTACGTAATTCAGGTATATGACGATATGGATAATATGATGTTTGCATAAATGGAACCAAAATCGAAGGGATGATTGTATGAGTTACATTTTCACACATTATCATTCGTAGCACGATACTAACAATAAAACCAGATAAACTATGCTAAGGTTATACATGAACAAGGGCGTCACTAGCCAACGATATAGAGCGGGGCAGTATGGCTTTAGGGAAGGACAGATTGGCTCTAGGGGGGCCAGTTAGTACCTATACTTATGGGATATAAGGTGTTTTTGCTGTAAATTGTGCTGTTTTGTATCTCTCAGCAGCTGCTCCCTCTGCCCCTCCTTGGCGACGCCCATGTATATGAACCTTCACGAATGTACTTTACCATATTTTCAAAAACACGGTTCTAATAGTCCCATGTATTGGGGCCTAGACATATTTTTAAACTTGACAGGTGTTCAGAATAATTGCGTTGTTTTTACTTAAAAGTCACCCAATTCTTGTTCACGGTCATATCATGACCATGAATAAGAATGTCCGTCATGATGTTATCAGTGCTACCGATAGAGCCCCAAGACATATGCGACTGATTTATTATTTTTGGGGTCCTGTATGTAACCTTCATTGAGGCCAACTGCTAATTACGGTTTTACGGCTCGTGCTTAGGTTGATATGTCAGATATGTGTATCTCTATAAAATAAATCTACTGAATTATGGTAGTAGAGCTTTATTTCTTTATTCATAAACGTTGTTAATACAAGAAATTGTTATTCTATGCTTTGTATTTGTCAATTGTATTGTTAATTGGTGAAAAAGGCAAAAGAGTGATATATTTGTATTAAAACGTTATTTCCTAAATAATATAAGAGATCTAACTTGAACATACAAATACTCTTGGTAGTATACTCTAGTCAAGTCTAGTCTAATACTTTTGGACTCTCCAGGTAGATTTTTATTTTACTAAAGATAACATGACATAACATGTATATTATGTTATTTTCATGTGTTAAATATTATTTTAAAAAAATGATTAAATCCTCTTTAGTTTTCTTCCTATCTTGACGAGTCTTAGGTATTTCTTTCTTTTCCGAAAACTCAGTTTCCACTATCATCACTACTACATACCTATTATAAAGTAATGTCTCCCTATTTTCTCTGTCTGTATGTAAGTATGCGCTAATCCCGAAAAGTTGTGAATGGATTTAATTCCTGTTTAGAATGTTGGAAAGAGGGTTTTCTGAGAAACGTTTATATTCATAATTTATCAATATCATACTTATATTTACCGAGATATCACCGTTTTTGTCAAAGAAGTCGGACGTGTCCCACAGTATAATAAATGCTACCCATACGAAGCCGGGGCGGGTCGCTAGTTTCCTATAAATTAATTAACCTTCCACTACAGCAAGCGAAGTGGACACCAATTTTATTGTTCTTGTTTTTTTTTTTAATTACTTAGATTGAACATCAAATGACAAACGCTACAGTCATTTATATACAAAAAAACCTTTGACTAGAAAGGTTTGACAGAAATCTAAATAGAGTAATATTCATGTTTCTTTGGTATCAATAATCGATATATCAAGATAAAATATAAGGAAAAGATACCGATTTGAAGTTTCGACTGGTCAACTTCAACTTTCCCGTCTCTTCCGCATAAATATTTTGTTTTATTGTAAAAGTCTCATAAATCACTTAATATCAGTGATCAGTGAATTCATGGGCAAAAATCACGTGTGATAAATAGTAATTTTCTTCATTACATACTGTATAAATCGAAAGATGAATATAGCAAAATCAGATGACAGTGAAAAATTATGACAATGAAGTGACAACCAAAAATCCCATATAAAAAATTTACAGTTTGCACCAAATGAATACTCCAAATTAAGGAAAATAGACGTGTTTATGAAAAGTAGAATGGAATGATGTTTACAAGGGTGACGGCCAAAGATACGGCCCTCCTAGCAACCAGACGTTCTCCGATTTCGTATGTATGTACTTATCTTCACGCCAAGTCCCTTACGGGGTGGGCGGACAGTGTAAAGCGCCAGATATCTCGGTATCGATTGCGTGTTTACCAATTTCGTGTACTTTTGTGCAATACCATTGTGACCATTGTGACAGTCTTTTCTATACAGTGTGTTTATTCTTTTAATCTTTCGTTTTTAGAGTATACATATCGTGTAAGTTATTTTAGTTCATATTTTTCTAGTTTAGTTTTATGCCGGGTGGCGGTGGTGCGGTCGCGGATGGTTCATCTGTACTTGTACCTAATCGAGTCACTTGCTCTCTCTGTTCTCAGACGCGTTGTTTTCAAAATGAACGTGGCTTGAAAATGCATTATGGCAGGGTGCACAAGGGATATATTATTAATGAATTATCACATGACGGAAACAGCGCTAACCTTCCTGACCCCAATAATAACAAAAGTCTATCAGAGACATTGTCTCATTTAAAAAAAACAGTCCCAGTACTGAAAAGGGTGCCTCGCGGTGCTAGGACAACCGCAGCACAGGCCTTGTCCAAGTGTCTCCATGCCGTAAGCACACAAAATTCTTTTAGCGCCTGGGAACAGCTGCTCACTTTCCCTTACAGAGTTTTACATTTCGATAAAATTTTAGCTGCCAAATAATCTATAACATCTTTAATAAAGCAAAATTGTAAGTCCTTGATTCCCATTCCTGACTCAAAATGATATTGTAAACAAAATAGACATGTTACATACATAGAATCAAAATTAAGGGACGGTGACATTAAAGGAGCGGCACGAGTGCTTTTTAGTACCGATACAATCGCTCCCGAATCCCCAAGCACTCTTGCTGCTCTAGAGAGCAAGCACTCAAGCCCTGCGGATGGCCTTATTTTCCCTGAACCTCCTGAACCCATTGAATCACTATCTGTGACTGCCAACCAGGTGGCCACGGCGGTGAGCTCTTTCCGCAGCGGTTCTGCCTTCGGCCTCGATGCCTTGTCGCCGCAACACCTGAAAGACCTGCTGAGCCCTGGCGCCGGGGTGGCTGGTGAGTCGCTGCTGAGAGAGCTCACGGCTGTGATCAATTTGATGCTGGGCGGCGGTGTAAATGATGCTCTCATTGAAGCATTATACGGTGCCAACCTTTGTGCTCTGATTAAGAACGATGGCGGCATCCTTCTCATTGCTGTTGGCACCACATACAGACGTACGGCAGCCAAAATTTGTTGCCAATTCTACACGGACACCTTGTCAAAAAAATTTCAACCCTACCAATTGGGCTTCGGCTCAAAGGGAGGTTGTGAGGCTGCCATACATGCCCTCTCTAGTTACCTAGACAGTGGGGAAGGTGAGGTCATCCTGAAAGTGGATCTGAAAAATGCATTCAACGCCGTAAACAGAGATGTGCTGCTGGCTGAGGCTGAGAAAGAAACCCCCAAAATTTTTACTTTTCTTTGGCAGTGTTATAGACACCATTCTAAATTAATGTACAAGGACCATTGTTTATTTTCAGCTGTCGGCTGCCAGCAGGGTGATCCTCTTGGGCCAGTCATTTTCAGTCTAGCTATTCACCCCATCATTCGACAATTAAATTCCAAATTTAACGTTTGGTATTTAGATGACGGGACCCTAGGAGGCAGCGTAGATTCAGTCCTGGCAGACTTCACTTTCTTGAAGGAAAAATTCAACTCAATTGGCCTAGAATTAAATACAGGAAAATGTGAAATATATTTCCCAGAACGGACGGACAGACTAACATCTCTCTCAAAATTTTCCGAAATTGCCCCTAATATTAAAGTTACGGAAAAAACTCCTTGCGCCTCCTGGGCTCCCCAATTTTTGATGATTCTTTTCCTTCCTTCGTAGAAGAAAAGATCCAAAATTTTAGTGAAATTTCCAAGAAACTGTCCGAAATTAATGTTCATTCTGCTTATACGCTGTTTCGATACTGTTCTTTCGGCCCTAAATTTATATACTATCTTCGATGTTCCCCTTTATGGAAACATACGGAACTACTAATAAAGATTGACTCAATCATTAGAACAACGATGACGACCATTTTCAACACGACTCTGGACAACCGCGCGTGGGATCAGGCCACTCTTCGCAACCGACTGGGTGGCCTAGGCGTCCGCAAATTTTCTAGTATAAGCCTACCGGCGTTCTTGTCCTCGGTCCACGGCACTAATTATTTAACTAGGAAAATTTTATCAACCACACTGGTGAATTTTGAAGTGCCGTGCTTGACCGACGCCTTGAGCGCCTGGAAAACGACTTGCCCAAATATGGACCTACCGGGTAACCTCCCTTCACAGCGACAGTGGGACGCACCGCTCTGCAGCTTGGTACGGAAAAATCTCATAGATACGTCAACCAACGCTGCGGAGCGAGCCCGTCTTCGGGCGCTTGGAGAGTGGGAATCCGGTCTCTGGTTACAGGCTTTGGCATCACCCAGCATCGGGACGATGATGGATGACATTACCTTTCGGCTCGCTACTTGCCTCCGCCTAGGCACATCTTGCTGCGCTCCGCATCGCTGCCCCTGTGGTGACGCTGTCGACCGCCTGGGGTACCATGGTCTCTCCTGCGGTAGAAATGCCGGCAGATTCACTAGGCACGCCCAATTAAATGATATTCTGCGCCGTGCCCTTTCCACCGCCGGCGTGCCAGCCATGTTAGAACCCAACGGCCTGGCACGTGACGATGGAAAGAGACCGGACGGTATGTCATTGATGCCCTGGAAGATGGGTAGGCCTCTGGTGTGGGACGCAACTTGCGTTGACACCTTAGCGCCATCCCATCTTCCAAGCACGGTGTGCTCCGCTGGCACTGCTGCTGCAACTGCGGAGACCCTGAAACAGCGCAAATATAGTACACTTCCAGAGGACTATATATTTGTGCCTTTCGGGGTTGAAACTCTTGGTCCATGGGGCTCCAGTGCTCGGCTCTTATTCAAAGAGATCGCGAAACGGCTGGTCGACCCTTCCCGTGACCAGAGGGCTGGCCAATTTTTAGGTCAAAGAATCAGCATTGCCATCCAACGGCAATGCTGCCAGCCTTCTGGGTACCATAACACAGGAAGGCAGTGATGCGGAATTTTTAGACGCATGTTGTTTTTAGTTTAGTTTTAACTTTATATTATGTAAATACTATTTAGGTTTTAAATATATTTAAATGTTTTTTTTATTATGTAGATTAATTAAGGTTTCTGTAGGAAAATATTAATTTAATTATTTTTTTACTCATTAAACTAATTACATTATAGCCTTAATTCACACGGAAAACATAAACTTTACAAATAAAAACTGCAATAAGTAATTACGTACTTTTTCCGACAACACGACTAATAGAACTTGTTATATTTTCGTGGACGTCTTTCAGCCGTTGAATGTAGTTATATCTTGGGTTTCGCTCTACTATTTCAATATACATTTTCAGTAGGTCTATACATTCTGAAGATACTGTATATTGCGTTCATGATCCGACACTCATTATTTTTAATCATAACATTAACGCTAGCAACCCTATTTGTGGAATTTCATCTAACACCGCGGTATTTATAGAGCTGACACGATTTGTCCCATTGGACTAGCTCTTCCAGACATTGCAACTACCTAGGTATATACCTTAATTAATAGCGAGAACTAGTATGAAAGTGGAAACAGAAAAATATAGGCTGTGATTAAGTCACAGGTACTTTGTATTAAAAAAAAACCCAGAGATTTTTTGATAATAATCTAATACTTACAAAGAATTATAACTCGAATTAGAGAGGAAGGTATAATCAGATGTAATAACAAAATTTTTTTTTTGAAAAGTAATGTTCTTGAATTGGAAATGTACATACTCTTTAGTTCTTTAGCGTTCAAATTAGGTAGGTACCTCGAATCAGAACTATTCAGGACCTATAGAATTAACTCGAATTCGAATTAACTCTCAAATTTCCAAAAATTGTACCTACTGAATACAGACTTAGTATGATGTTTTAAATAATGACTCAGATAATAAATTGACATGTCCAATAAATCTATTGTATTTTTATACCCATAAATGTAACTTCTAAGTGAATAAATAATTACAACCGATACATTTTACTTATAGATAACAACTCAAGAGTAACACGAAATTCGAAAAACGAAGCACACCAATACGCTCATAAAACTTTATAAACCAAATCATATAACTTCATGCATAAGGTATGTATTCATTAAATAAAAAAACTGAATGGTAGAAAGGCAGCGGCTAAGCGGGCAGAGGAACGACCGACCTTGAGGAACGCCGCGACGGCTCATTGTGGGCAGATTCGCAGCCAACAGAGTTGCACGGCCAGGGCCTCGATTCTCATAACATAGAGATATTTAGCGTTTGCTTGAAAAGCATGCACCCAAGAACTCATGGAACTCATGGGAATGTCTACTTTTCGAGAGAGCGTGTAATGGGTAGAGCGAGGTCGTAGGTTACCTAAGGATTTCCTAAATCTATCTGTCACTTTATGATAATTTTATATGGTTATGTACGGCCGCATAATTCCTGGTAGGCCCCATCAATTGAATGTGTAAAAGCAACATCTGCAAGCAGACATTTGCCGGTCATATTATTATGTAACTTATGGGAAATCACGTCTTTGATGGGCTCTTCCCCGAGGTATCGAAGTTGTTTGTTCAGAGCCGTTGCCGAATCCATAACCCCAATAATTGAGTATATGCAGTTGATTTTTGTAGTTCCAAGATCAGAGCTGAGTATATGGGATGTTTATGGAATAAGGCGGAAAATAGGCGTGGAGTTCAAATGGATGGTGAGTGAGTACTACAGTCTATAAACGTCTACACGAATACCTGAGGTCTAGACACAGATACGCTGCCACCACATACACATGTTGTCACTTCTGAGGCCTAAGTTTTTCCTGTCTCACAAATGTCTGTGAGACAAATTACGAGGTCATACATTACCATCTAATCGGAACACGCATCAACGTAGGTTCTGACGACTCATGGCTTGATCTGATGCTTACTTCATCAGTTGAACGTGTCAGTAAATATGGTCAATTTGCTGCGCCCGGGTTCTCCAGGCATGACCTAGTGTATTTAATTTATAAAATTAAAAGTCCCAAAATTAAAGCTGCTACGATATTTGTTAGGAGTTTTTCTAAAATTAATGGGGACAATCTGAATTTAGACGCTCGCAACTTGCACTGGTCCGAGATGGAACAGAAATCCACCACCGACGATAAAATTGATATTTTTAATAGGAATATTTTAAAGGTATTTGATCTTCATGCTCCACTGCGGGCTGTTCGCGTTAAGCGGCCACCCGCACCGTGGATCAATAGAGGGGTACGCATGGCTATGTCTCGTAGAGATAAAGCCTTCCGCAGATTTCGTAGAGAACGCAGCGAGGAAAATTGGATTTCATATAAGCAAGCTCGGAATCGTTGCAACCAGATGGTAAGGGCTGCTAAGCGCCATTATATTTATCAAAATGTCCTAGACTGTTTTCCGGCTGATTTATGGAAGTTTCTCAAGTCTCTCGGATTCTCTAAGCCAAAAACGAGTATTGTATCCTCAAATCTCTCCTTAAATCTTCTCAATCAACATTTTGCAACTGCCTCAGTTCTTGAACCACAAGTCAAATCTAAAACTATCCTAAACATAACTTCATTGCCGGTAAATTATTCATTCACTTTTTCTCCTGTAACTGTTGATGAGGTCAGAAAGATAATGGCATCCATCAAATCAAAGGCTATGGGTTGTGACAACATTAGTAGAACAATGATTTTTTTTATTATAGACTGTGTACTTCCTTTCTTCACTCATACCACCATTGATTTATAATAATTTGATTATTTTATTTTCACCATTTGTAAAAGATTTAGGACTATATCTCGACTCTACCTTGACTTGGAACAAACAAATTAGTAATGTAAGTAAAATTGTCATATCCTCGCTGCGGTCACTTTATAGGTTTAAAATTTTTTTGCCTTTCATAACCAGGAAGCTTTTGGTGCAAGCTCTTATTTTACCCGCTATGGACTATGCAGATGTTTGCTATCCTGACTTGTCCCAGGAGCATTTGAACAAACTGGATCGCCTCCTTAATAGTTGTATACGTCTCATTTTCGGTCTGCGAAAGTTTGATCATATTTCCTCATATCGCGCCAAACTTAAATGGCTTCCCATTCGTCAGCGAAGATCTGTTAGAATACTTTCCTCATTGTTAATGTTATTCATGATCCACGTTCTCCTAACTATCTCAACATTAATTTTCAAACACTGGGCGATTGTCATAATTTTAATCTCCGTTCCTCGGAAAATCTTATCCTGGCCGTTCCCTCTCACAACACTTGTTTTGTATCCAACTCTTACACCGTCTCGGCAATAAAGCTCTGGAACGCACTTCCCGTGGCTATCAGAAAATCTACTTGTAAATTCACCTTCAAGCGGAATATTAGAGAACACTATTTGAATTTACTTTCTTAGAAGTCACAAGTTTGGCATTCATCGTTGGATTTTCCTTAAAATATTTGATTTGAATTGTATGTATGTGTCTGTATATATATAATCTATATTATATATACCATATGTATAGTTGCTGTATATATGTAATTTTTATTATATATCTATTTATATACTATATTTATTAATATAATTATTTGATCAAATCATTTTCCACTCATAATTTCTAAATTTAGACCCGTTTTGCATCTACATCGTCGCTCTCTTCATAACCCAAAGGTTGACTGGGAGATAATGCCTAGTGGCATTAAGTCCGCCTTTATGTACACCATCTTCGTGCATAAAAAGAGTAAATAAATAAATAAGGTAATGAATGCGCCCTCGATTAGTCTAGCGGTGTGAGACGACCGTTTGATTCGAACGGTTGCGGGTTCGATCCCCACACCGGTACAAATATTTGTATGGCCGGCCTACAGATATTTGTTTTGTGTCTAGATATTAGTGTATGTGTTGTGTGTGTACAACGGTATCTACGAAATAGGTTTATACCTAGTGTGGGGCTGTGAGTGGAAGGGTATTTATTTATTTATTAATAATCTCGAATGCGAAATTTTATCACGTCGATGTGAGAATTGTGGACCAGATACCATCCTATCTCGAGTTTCATCGGCACACGACGCCGACGTATGCGACGAACATTTAATTGGATCGTACTGTATTTGAAATCTAACTTTCAAAGCGAAATTTTATACTTTATTGGTAGGTAGTTGGAATGTCTTACTTTTTTTTAATGCTTTTTGATTACAGAATCAACTGCAAAGACAGCCAATATACCTATTAGCTATGCGGAGAAAGTCAAGGTAACAATATTTTGAAATAAACTACATTTTTTTAATGTAATGGAAGTGGCAAACAAGCTTGCAGTTCACATTGATGTTAAATGATGACTGCAGCCTATAAACACTAACACAAATATCAAGGTCAAAATGCAGATGCATTACCACTCCTGAGGCCTAAGGTGTTATGCCTCTGTGGCGGACATTACAGGGCCGTAATTATTCTTTAGGGTACCTCAAAATGCAGATGCGTTGCCACTTCTGGGACCTACGAGTAAGTTATAAGATATGTCTCTGTAATAGTTGTTACGGGGCCATACATTAGAAGCTTCTTCAATAAAACATTGTACACATCACGTATTAAAATGTGTAAGATTGTAATGTATTCAAGAGACTAGAGTAGATGTGGTTAATAAATTTATGGAAAAGTATTTTAATGTTTATAACACAATCGTGGAAGAGTACCGACATGGGACGAAGTCGGTGTTACGGAATTCAAAACTTTTAAAGGGGTCGAGATTTATAAAATGTGTCTAAGGTATTACAGGTGTGTTAAACTAAGTGCTAAGCTGTGAAATTAGCCATTCAGTGAGAGTCAATAAACTCTATATCAACCTGTTTTTATTACAAAAGCAAAATTAAGTTCTCAAACTATGTAAAAAATCCACGAATTCGTACGCGTAGGAACGATAATTTTGATAAATTCTACGCGGATAAAGTCGCCGCCACAGCTAGTCTAACTTAAATACGTTTATGTTAACCGCCTTCAACTCTGTTTAATAGTTTTGAAGCAGTGCTTGAAGTAAATATTCAATTGACCATAACTTTCCCTTAGCCGATTTTGACGGAAAATCCTAATTTATAATTAAGAGCGTTTTGACATCGCTCCTAATTGTAATCCACCTGTGAAAACCGCGTTCAAATCCGTTGAATAGTTTCGAAATTATAGCATGCCAGACAGACAGACAAAAATTCAATTTTTTTTTATCGTGTTAATGTACAGACACTCGATTTTTACTGTCTTAATCTTACTAGCTGTGCTACTTCGTTCGCGTTGAATAGTGGGTTTGGGCAGCATTTTTGGATATAACTTTTGGTTAATTTTGGATCATACAAAAACAACACGCTGGGCGTCGAGATGCTGGATGTCGGAACGATGCTTTGGTACGCCGGGCGTCGGGACGCGCGACGTCGTCGTCCTGACTCTGGGCGTCGAGAGACTCGACGTCGGGACGCTGGGCGTCGGTTCGTTGGTCGTCGGTACGATGGGCGTCGGAACGCTAGGCGACGAGACGCTGGGCGTCGGCACCCTCGACGTCGGGACGCTCGACGTCGGGACGCTGTGCGTCGAGACGCTCGACGTCGGGACGCTGGGCGTCGAGACGCCCGACGTCGGGACGCTGGGCGTCGGGATGCTCGACGTCGGGACGCTGGGCGTCGAGACGCTCGACGTCGGGACGCTGGGCGTCGGGACGCTTGGCGTCGGGACGCTGGGCGTCGAGACGCTGGGCGTCGGGACTCTGGGCGTCGGGACGCTGGGCGTCGGGACGCTGGGCGTCGGGACGCTCGACGTCGGAACGCTGGGCGTCGCGACGCTCAACGTCAGGACGCTGGGCGTCGGAATGCTGGGCGTCGGGACGCTGGACGTTGCGACGCTGGGAGTCGCGACGCTGGGCGTCGGGACGCTGGGCTTCGGACGCTGGGCGTCGGGACGCTGGGCGTCGGGACGCTGGGCGTCGGGACGCTGGGCGTCGGGACGCTGGGCGTCGGGACGCTGGGCGTCGGGACGCTGGGCGTCGGGACGCTGGGCGTTGCGACGCTGGGAGTCGCGACGCTGGGCGTCGGGACGCTGGGCATCGGGACGCTGGGCGTCGAGACGCTCGACGTCGGGACGCTCGACGTCGGGACGCTGGGCGTCGAGACGCTCGACGTCGGGACGCTCGACGTCGGGACGCTGGGCGTCGGGACGTTGTTCGTCGAGACGCTCGACATCGGGACGCTGGGCGTCGAGACGCCCGACGTCGGGACGCTGGGCGTCGGGACTCTGGGCGTCGAGACGCTCGACATCGGGACGCTAGGCGTCGAGACGCTCGACGTCGGGACGCTCGACGTCGGGAGGCTGTGCGTCGAGACGCCCGACGTCGGGACGCTGGGCGTCGGGACGCTCGACGTCGGGACGCTGGGCGTCAAGACGCTCGACGTCATTACGCTGGGCGTCGGGACGCTGGGCGTCGGGACGCTGTTCGTCGAGACACTCGACATCGGGACGCTGGGCGTCGAGACGCCGGACGTCGGGACGCTGGGCGTCGGGACGCTGGTCGTCGAGACGCTGGGCGTCGGGACTCTGGGCGTCGGGACGCTGGGCGTCGGGACGCTGGGCGTCGGGACGCTGGGCGTCGGGACGCTGGGCGTCGGGACGCTGGGCGTCGGGACGCTGGGCGTCGGGACGCTGGGCGTCGGGACGCTGGGCGTCGGGACGCTGGGCGTCGGGACGCTGGGCGTCGGGACGCTGGGCGTCGGGAGGCTGGGCGTCGGGACGCTCGACGTCGGGACGCTGGGCGTCAAGACGCTCGACGTCAGGACGCTGGGCGTCGGGACGCTGGGCGTCGGGACGCTTGGCGTCGGGACGCTGGGCGTCGGGACGCTGGACGTCGGGACGCTGAGCGTCGGGACGCTGGGAGTCGGGACGCTCGACGTCGGAACACTGGGCGTCGCGACGCTCGACGTCAGGACGCTGGACGTCGAGACGCTCGACGTCGGGACGCTCGACGTCGGGACGCTGGACGTCGAGACGCTCGACGTCGGGACCCTGGGCGTCGAGACGCTCGACGTCGGGACGCTGGGCGTCGAAACGCTCGACGTCGGGACTCTGGGCGTCGTTCATTTTCTTATTTTTAGTTATTAATTTTGTCTATATTTGAGATAGGTATAGCCTGGTGACAGACAGACGGATGGGCGGACAGACAGACAGACAGATAGACAGACAGCGGAGAATTAGTAATCCGTAGGGTCCGTTTTTACCTTTTAGGTACGAAACCCCCTAAAAGATAGAAGATAGATACAGAATAGTTAAAAATATTCGATATGATTCTTAAAATTGTCATATTTTTTTTATTTCTGAACCGTTTGACACGAAAGTAAACACTAAATGCTTCTCGACGCTGGGCGTCGAGACGCTCGACGTCGGGACGCAGGGCGTCGGGACGCTGGGCGTTGCGACGCTGGGAGTCGCGACGCTGGGCGTCGCGACGCTGGGCGTCGGGACGCTGGGCCTTGGACGCTGGGCGTCGGGACGCTGGGCGTCGGAACGCTGGGCGTCGGGACGCTGGGCGTCGGGACGCTGGGCGTCGGGACGCTGAGCGTCGGGACGCTGGACGTCGGGACGCTGAGCGTCGGGACGCTGGGAGTCGGGACGCTGGGCGTCGAGCGTCCCGACGTCGAGACGTTCGACGTCGGGACGCTCGACGTCGGAACACTGGGCGTCGCGACGCTCGACGTCAGGACGCTGGACGTCGAGACGCTCGACGTCGGGACGCTCGACGTCGGGACGCTGGGCGTCGAGACGCTCGACGTCGGGACGCTCGACGTCGGGACGCTGGGCGTCGGGACGTTGTTCGTCGAGACGCTCGACATCGGGACGCTGGGCGTCGAGACGCCCGACGTCGGGACGCTGGGCGTCGGGACTCTGGGCGTCGAGACGCTCGACATCGGGACGCTAGGCGTCGAGACGCTCGACGTCGGGACGCTCGACGTCGGGAGGCTGTGCGTCGAGACGCCCGACGTCGGGACGCTGGGCGTCGGGACGCTCGACGTCGGGACGCTGGGCGTCAAGACGCTCGACGTCATTACGCTGGGCGTCGGGACGCTGGGCGTCGGGACGCTGTTCGTCGAGACACTCGACATCGGGACGCTGGGCGTCGAGACGCCGGACGTCGGGACGCTGGGCGTCGGGACGCTGGTCGTCGAGACGCTGGGCGTCGGGACTCTGGGCGTCGGGACGCTGGGCGTCGGGACGCTGGGCGTCGGGACGCTGGGCGTCGGGACGCTGGGCGTCGGGACGCTGGGCGTCGGGACGCTGGGCGTCGGGACGCTGGGCGTCGGGACGCTGGGCGTCGGGACGCTGGGCGTCGGGACGCTGGGCGTCGGGACGCTGGGCGTCGGGAGGCTGGGCGTCGGGACGCTCGACGTCGGGACGCTGGGCGTCAAGACGCTCGACGTCAGGACGCTGGGCGTCGGGACGCTGGGCGTCGGGACGCTTGGCGTCGGGACGCTGGGCGTCGGGACGCTGGACGTCGGGACGCTGAGCGTCGGGACGCTGGGAGTCGGGACGCTCGACGTCGGAACACTGGGCGTCGCGACGCTCGACGTCAGGACGCTGGACGTCGAGACGCTCGACGTCGGGACGCTCGACTTCGGGACGCTGGACGTCGAGACGCTCGACGTCGGGACCCTGGGCGTCGAGACGCTCGACGTCGGGACGCTGGGCGTCGAAACGCTCGACGTCGGGACTCTGGGCGTCGTTCATTTTCTTATTTTTAGTTATTAATTTTGTCTATATTTGAGATAGGTATAGCCTGGTGACAGACAGACGGATGGGCGGACAGACAGACAGACAGATAGACAGACAGCGGAGAATTAGTAATCCGTAGGGTCCGTTTTTACCTTTTAGGTACGAAACCCCCTAAAAGATAGAAGATAGATACAGAATAGTTAAAAATATTCGATATGATTCTTAAAATTGTCATATTTTTTTTATTTCTGAACCGTTTGACACGAAAGTAAACACTAAATGCTTCTCGACGCTGGGCGTCGAGACGCTCGACGTCGGGACGCAGGGCGTCGGGACGCTGGGCGTTGCGACGCTGGGAGTCGCGACGCTGGGCGTCGCGACGCTGGGCGTCGGGACGCTGGGCCTTGGACGCTGGGCGTCGGGACGCTGGGCGTCGGAACGCTGGGCGTCGGGACGCTGGGCGTCGGGACGCTGGGCGTCGGGACGCTGGGCGTCGGGACGCTGAGCGTCGGGACGCTGGACGTCGGGACGCTGGGCGTCGAGCGTCCCGACGTCGAGACGTTCGACGTCGGGACGCTCGACGTCGGAACACTGGGCGTCGCGACGCTCGACGTCAGGACGCTGGACGTCGAGACGCTCGACGTCGGGACGCTCGACGTCGGGACGCTGGACGTCGAGACGCTCGACGTCGGGACCCTGGGCGTCGAGACGCTCGACGTCGGGACGCTGGGCGTCGAGACGCTCGACGTCGGGACGCTCGACGTCGGGACGCTGGGCGTCGGGACGCTGGGCGTCGAGACGCTCGACGTCGGGACGCTCGACGTCGGGACGCTGGGCGTTGAGACGCTCGACGTCGGGACGCTCGACGTCGGGACGCTGGGCGTCGGGACGCTCGACGTCGGGACGCTGGGCGTCGGGACGCTGGGCGTCGAGACGCTCGACGTCGGGACGCTGGGCGTCGGGACGTTTGGCGTCGGGACGCTTGGCGTCGGGACGCTGGGCGTCGGGACTCTGGGCGTCGGGACGCTGAGCGTCGGGACGCTGGGCGTCGGAACGCTGGGCGTCGGGACGCTGGGCGTCGGACGCTGGGCGTCGGGACGCTGGGCGTCGGGACGCTGGGCGTTGGGACGCTGGGCGTCGGGACGCTGGGCGTCGGGACGCTGAGCGTCGGGACGCTGGACGTCGGGACGCTGAGCGTCGGGACGCTGGGAGTCGGGACGCTGGGAGTCGGGACGCTGGGCGTCGAGCGTCCCGACGTCGAGACGCTCGACGTCGGGACGCTCGACGTCGGAACACTGGGCGTCGCGACGCTCGACGTCGAGACGCTCGACGTCGGGACGCTCGACGTCGGGACGCTGGACGTCGAGACGCTCGACGTCGGGACCCTGGGCGTCGAGACGCTCGACGTCGGGACGCTGGGCGTCGAAACGCTCGACGTCGGGACTCTGGGCGTCGTTCATTTTCTTATTTTTAGTTATTAATTTTGTCTATATTTGAGATAGGTATAGCCTGGTGACAGACAGACGGATGGGCGGACAGACAGACAGACAGATAGACAGACAGCGGAGAATTAGTAATCCGTAGGGTCCGTTTTTACCTTTTAGGTACGAAACCCCCTAAAAGATAGAAGATAGATACAGAATAGTTAAAAATATTCGATATGATTCTTAAAATTGTCATATTTTTTTTATTTCTGAACCGTTTGACACGAAAGTAAACACTAAATGCTTAGTAAAACTTACCACAATGTATTAATGAAACTGCAAATCGGATAAGCCATTTCCGAAATTAGCGTGCATAAACACAGACAAACAGACATTATTCCCGGATAAAAAGTACTCAGTGTTGTGCGCCAAAGGTTAAAGTATAATTATCGGTAGATTTTGTGTGATGCTTGAAAAAACAGACAGACAAAAAAAAATCTAATGACATATTTGTGTTCGGTGTCGATCTAGTAACATCCCCTTTTCTTTAAATATTTTTAATGTACAGAATTCACACTTCTACAGTTTTATTATAAGTATAGATTATATATTGATTGACGTAGTTTAATCAATGAAACATTATAGTTTTAATTAAATCATAGACATTTATGAAATTTATTACCTAGCCATGTACCAAAATAGTGTGCAATTTGTACTTTGTAATATTATGTTGAAATTGCGAATCATAAGTACACGTAAATATGTATGTACGTTATATTTCAAATAAAATCTTTTTGAAAGAAACACATTATCATACCACACAATAGAATGGTTGAATCCTAACGAGATCTTCAAAAATTGAAGATCAAAGAAAAAGAAAACAAGTTAATTATTGCTTTAATTAAATTTTATGAATTGACACAAAGTTCAAGCGTCGTTGATAACAACTCCTTTCGCATACTTACTAAGTCTCTCAAAGCGTGACTCCATTCGTCTAAACGCTATAAAAAGACATCAACGGGCCGTGAAAGCATGAAGGCCTTAATAATCATTTTCTACACGGCCTATTCTTAGCCACAGTTAAAAGAGGCTTCGAACTTTTATGATCACAATTTTGCAAATACTCTGTGCGGATAGTTTCAATCTGTGTATTCGATTGCGATACGTATGCTTCTTGTAATAATGATGCAATCGCAGAGTAAGGTCCGTGTCAGCCTGGGTCGAATGATTCATCCCATTGCGTGATGTGCCCATTTCTCTCTGATCCGTATACAAGGTTGTTCAATGTGTGGCCATCATATGTCATTGCCCGTTTAGTTATATGGATTGTAAATATTTTCTAGAAAGTCACAGTATCTATTTTGAAATAAACTTGGCTCTAAGCGCACCGTTCATTACAGTAAATTGAAAGTTACTGTATATAATTTGAAGGAGAAGTAACATTAAGTGAGTTTAATTAGAAAGCTGGTGAGATAGGCATTAAAACTACCGCTTATTTGATTCAGTTGCAGTAGGCTCTGTGCTCGTAAAATACTAGGCGTATTACTGTCGGCTTCATTTTGATCTGAATCATTAGGAACGACTCAACTTCACTCTTTTTTTGTTTCAGAAAATATGAGTACTTAGATTTTTTTTGGGTCAATATCACCATAATACCCAATTTACAAGTTCTGTCTTTAAAATAGTAACATATTAGGCAAACTAAACAATTTTGGAGCGGTACTGCTATGGACAAATTCCCTTCGATAAATCCAAAGGTCACTTCTTCGATCCGGTGTCGGTATTTTTTTACCTCAGGTAGTAGTAGTGACAGCCTTAAATTTACCTAATAACAATATTTGTCCGACATTTTTTTATTTTATGAAGGTGGAGAACAGGCTTGCGGTTGACATGGATGATAAAAGATGACAGCCTATAGACATCCACGTAAGAAACCAGATTTCAAAATGCAGATGTGATGCCAACACTGAGAGTTGGTTTTTTTAATGTAATGTAATTGCCAAACAAGCATGCAGTTCACATTGATGTCAAGTGACGACTGCAGCCTATAGACACCCACACAAAGACCAAGGTCAAAATGCAGATGCGTTATCACTATTGAGGCCTAAGGTGTTATGCCCCTGTACCGGAAATAACAGGGCCGTACATTAACACCTGACCGGAACACGCTAGTGCTGAACACTACCATTTAGCGGCAAGTATTTTAGGTAATGCGGTGGTGCTACGCGCGCGAGTTTCGTCACTAGAGCTCTACCACCAGTTAAATGTGTTGTCTCTGTGTTAGTTATTACGGGACCATACTTTATCTTATTATCTTACCGGAACTTGATAGTGTTGAACACTACTATTTGGTGGCAGATAGATTAGGTAATGGTGGTACCTACGCCCTCAAGTCCCTACACTGGAATTCTACCACCAGTAAACACCAGAAAATATGATTTGAGAATCTAATACTAAGTTACAAATAATATTTATAATATCTTTATTAAGCGCTAGCAGACCCGACAAACTTCGTATTGCCTCAGAATGAAATAATGTGTCAAAGGTTTGATATATACGGACTATTTGTATGGGAAAATAAAATTGTGGTTTTTACTATTTCCCTTCAATTTCTTCGTATATTCTTTCTTACCTTTTAAACCTTCCCTGGACTTCCAAAAATCATGCAAAATCAATATTAGCCAAATCGGTAAAGCCGTTCTCGAGTCTTAGCGAGACTAACGAACAGCAATTGATTTTTATATATAATATATAGATAACTTGGCATTGATAAAATATTATATATTTAGATTTATAACAATATTATCGTTCTTCCCACTTAGGTTGAGATTTAAATCCAAGCAGGAAATTGGAAGTTGGAACCCACGCCTGCCGAGCGGAAACTGCTAACAGTCGCTTGACGGTATTGACTCATGTTGATTAAAACTTTATTAACTTGAACAAATGTATACCTAATTAGGCCGTGAACCTCGTGGCACTTCCGGTACAGAAGCGTAACACCTTAGGACACACGACACCTTAGGCCTTAGGTAGGCCCCGTAATAACTACAGGATGAGATCAAGAAGCAAATAATTTAGACCTCAAGGGTGGCAACGCATCTGCGCATTCGACTTACGGCTCTTGTGTAGATGTTTAAAGGCTCAGTATTCACTTACCATCTATGTAAATTGTATTGTTGTTTGTCACCAACATATCATTAAAAAAGTAAAAACTTCGTCTACTTATCGATAGAGATCGACATAAACCTCTAAACTTTAATTTGAAGCGCATTACTGCTGAGCACAGTCGTTTGTAATCTATCTACTGTGTCCTGAGGTTGTTTTGTATTTTGATTGATAGGTAAACATAACAACATACTAGCGGCCGGCCCCGGCTACGCGCGAGTGCAATGTTATCTATCCTCTCCTATTCATCTTAGTGTAATATTGCCTAAAGCCTTCATTGATATACGGGCAGGGCAATCCAACACTGAAATAATTTGACAAAATATTGGGCGTTAACATACCAATAGGTACTGTATAATAACGCAACACTAGGTACCTCTGTTACCGTACTTTCTGAAGTCATCTGAAATGCCAATAAAATCTTAAAATGTCTTAGAATATTGGCTAATAATAAGTATAGACACAATATATACCACGAACATTAACATAAAAAGCTAATTTCGAAATAGTAATTTTTACATCGTTAAAGTCATGAACGTGGTCTAATTGTTAGTAACTTTATCAGCAAACAGTGCCGCATTAGGGAATGAAATCAAACACGAGATTAAATTTAACCTATCCAATTAACTCAAAAAACAACCGGCACCAGCGTCATCCGTAGCCATCAGACCGTGGCGAGTAAGAAACGTTATTTTTAATTTCATAAAATAATTATTTCATGCCGTGTTGGTTAATTAGAATCATAATAAAGTTTCATAATGTCTTCGCGTAGTTAACATTTTGATGCTAAGTATTGTAAGTATTATTCCGTTTTAGTTGGTTATACAAATGATATTTGGAAAGGCGAGATATCAAATCTATAATAATAATGTAACAAAAGGAATTAATGGAAACTAAGTCGCAGACTTTTATAATAAACTTAATTGCCAGCGTCCAAGAAGAAAAACATTAACAGATAATAAAATATTAAATCAGTGTTTTATAAATGACGACTTTATTTTAGACTTTCATCTTGAGATGAGTAAGATATGGATTCGTTTTGAGGATGATGACTGCTAACGAAAAGCACCAAGCCGCATGCAGCAAATCGATATCGATGCTGTGGTACAGTTTACAGACAGTCGACCAGACGTGCGGAGGTGCATTTACCGGTGAGGGACATTGAAGGGGCGAGGTGGAGGGAGGGAGAGGAAGGCTGCGTTACGTCAGACTGCCGCATCCGGGTTCGCGGCCGGCGGCGCACGCGCTCACGTCTATTCCCCTATGTAGAGTGCAGGTGGGCCTATTTCAAATAGACCCTTTTTAACCGACTTCAAAAAAAGGAGGAGGTTCTCAATTCGTCCGGATCTTTTTTTTAATGTATGTTCACCGATAATTTGAAAACGCCTGTACCGATTTGGATAATTCTTTTTTTGTTTGAAAGGCTATACCTCACAGGTGGTCCCATTGTAACCATGTCAATATGTAATGATGGGATCCTGGAGAAATCGAGGGAACTCTTCAAATTTCATAGCACACTTGAAAGATTTTCGATATTATTTATAACAATAATGTTCCGTGCCTTGTGGCCGTATACCTCACAGGTGGGCTTAATGTCACCCTGACAAGATGAGATGATGGGATCCTGGAGAAATCGTAAAATATAGACATTTCTTTTGATTGAAGGAGTATACCTCACTCTTGGTCCCATTGTCACCATAAATAAAAATAATGTGTGATGATGAGATCTTGGAGAAATCGAGGGAACTACTCAAATTTCATAGCACACTTGAAAGGATAAAGATATTTTTATACTTAATAATGTTCCGTGCCGTGTGTCTGTATACTTCACAGGTGGTCCCATTGTCACCATATCAGGATGTTATTATGGGATCCTGGCGAAATCCAAGAAACTCTTCAAAGGAGAATGACCAAAAGTCGCCCTGATTGGAGTCTTAACAACTTGTATGTAAAAAAATGTTTTTTGAATTTAGATTTCACTAACATTTTTTTTTCACGTTCAAACGAATGGGGATTTACAAGATATTTTTTAAAAGTTAATAAATTATTTTGTAGTGAACTGCCAATCACAGACCAATAACCAAGCTGCCGGGTTTTTTGGCGGGAACCTTGAAAGAGGCGTATGGTGCTCTTATTTTATTTCATTTTCTTGGTGTATTTTTAAGTTATATTGAATAAACTTGGTGGCATTTTGTTTGATATAGGTTTATTACAGTGCCCGTGTATAGTGAAATAGAATAACAGTGCGAAAACACGACCTTTCAGGTTGCCTCCAAAACATTGTAAATGTTCTGGTAAAGTAGCCATCGTTTTACTCGTATAACTTACTCACTTGAGAGACATACTTAATAAATAATTGACTGACTATATTATACTAACGCTGCTTAAATAAATACGAATACGAAATATAGTTTTACTTGACACTGGCAATATGCGTAATAACGATGTCGAAAGAACAAAAAAAAAATAAAAAAAAATATTATTTTCCATTTCCCGCCATCCATATGCGGCGACGACGCAGACGTACCTATCGGTGGCGGCGGCGGCGGCTGTTGCTACCCGCGCGCGGTTGCGGCTCGGCGGGCTATAGCAATCGGAAATTGTCTAAATTCTAGGCCATCGCTCTGTACGTAACCATTCTCTGTCTTCTTCGCACTCTTTTTATAAAGATTTTAATGTAGAGGGGATTCTGAATAGCACGATCGTAATCAGGGTTAAAGATGTGAACTTTATAAGAGTAAGTATACAGAGTAAATATATTAAAGGTATACCTACTTAGATAATTACTTGTTTTAAAATTCTTATCAATGTTGAATATACTCGTATTTTTATTTATTGAACATGCCAAACAAGAATGCAGTTATATGGATGGTACGTGAACTGAAGCCCGTAGACATGGACACTGAAATCGGATGTCAACATGCAGGTGCGTTACCTTGGCATCATTATGTGTATGCAGTCAAGGTATGAAGGTAGTGTAGTAGGTACTTACTCAATAAAAAGTGTTTTTTAGGAGTTTTGGCGGGAACTTTGAAAGAGGCGTATGGTGCTCATATTTTATTTCATTTTCTTGGTGTATTTTTGAGTTATATTTAATAAGGTGCATTTTGTTTGATACAGGCTTATTACAGTGCCCGTGTATAGTGAAATAGAACATTCATGCGAAAGCACGTCCTTTCGGCATGCCTCCAAAACTTCATTGTAAATGTTCTGGTAAAGTAGCCACCGCTTTACTCGAATTACCTACTGTGACTGTGACAGACTGACGGACTGATAAATTGACTGACTGACTCTGACTTTTACGCTGCTTCTTACGAATACGGAATATTGATTAACTTGACACTGGCAATATGCGTAATAGCGATGTCATAATAATTTAAAAAAAAAGTGTTTTTTAACGACGGTTACAATAAAGCATGCAGCTCAAACGGATGTTAATTAAGCGATGACTGCAGGCTAGACATTTAGGTACTTAAAAACCAGAGGTCAATACTATGAAGATGCTATGTTTTTACTAGTTGTAGAGCTCCAGTGATGGAGCTCGCGGGTGTAGGCACCACCGCATTACCTAATATACTTGCCGCTAAATGGTAGTGTTCAGCACTATCGTATTCCGGTCAGGTGGTAATGTACGGCCCTGTAATTCCCGGCACAGGGGCTTAGACCTTAGGCCTCAGGAATGGTAACGCATCTACATTTTGACCTTGGTCAATAAACCATACATTACCGTCTAACTGGAACACGATAATGCTGAACACTAACATTTGGCGGCAGATAGATTAGGTAATGCGGTGCTGCCTACGCCCTCGAAATTCTACACTGGAACTCTGCTACCAGTAATTATTTTGCTGGAAGAAATGAAGGGCCTTTTATTCATTGTACCCAAGCACCCCGGAACTCCACAAAATTTGAAATGCCTTACAAATGATGTGATTCGTATCAATTATTTTGCAATATTATTGATACTGTTTTACATACTTAAAAGTTACACGACACGGTATTCGGGGTCCGGCAGAAAGGGTGGGCGTGGGCGTTTTGTGTGAGTGTGCCGTTTTGTACGTAGTTTCCATACTGTTCATATTTGTACTGTGTGTAGTTAGGGCGTTGGGATGACCGGGCCGCTCCGGTCAAACTCAAACTCAAACTCAAAAATTCATTTAATCACTTGGAAATAATAGAATTTGCTTGTGATAGGTCAAATTACAAATATAAAATTAAAGCGAATAACAACTGATACGTTGATTAATATGTCAAAGTAAATAAAATAAATAATAGTCCAAAAATACTTAATAATAAAAATAGGTATCAACAGAATGTTTCTATACTCTCTTTTACAAACGGCAAGATACGACTAAAAAAAAAAATATGGGACATTCTTTGTCATTCACTGGCAGAGTTCCAAAGCCCACATTACTGAGAAAAAACCTGCCAAAACAAAACTCAGTAGGGTCTTTTCAAAATATGTTCCTTAAAACTATTTTCACAATATGACACTTATAACTATGTTTTACAATATCAAGTACAATGCACATTCATTTCACAAAATTATTGTTTAGTCTTGTGGAGCTAGACCAGCATTTGTCCAGGCGTCTCTGTCCTTTAGATAGTCATTGAGTCTATAGTACGCATTTTTACATAGTGTGCGTTTAATACATGACTTGAATTTATTATCTGTAAGTTCAAGAATGTTGGACGGAATTTTGTTATAAAACTGTTTACAACATGTTAAGAAACATTTATGTGTTTTCGATAGGCGAAAACTTGTTCAAACAAACACATTCAAATTCTGATAATTTGGTGGTCTATAAACGCACACTATTATATGCTTATCCAGCTCAACACAAGAAACTTCTACAATATGTTCAATCGATAACTCAACTATGTCTTTACGTTACCTGGATTTGAGTTTTTTATCAAAATTAAAGTGCCACCATGTTGCATAACTTTTCGATTGTAACAACTAACAACAGAATAATTGTTATAATTAATCATGATTTGGTTTTCTTTTAACCAATGTTCAGTTAAACAAACAATGTCATACTGGAATTTCTCCAGAACTAGTTCTAATTCCAATAACTTGGAATGCAACCCTTGAATATTTTGGTGTAATACTACCAAACTGTTGACTTTATTAAAAGTGCAAATGCCAGAAGATACCGGTTTATTAGTATGTTCAATATTGGTAACTTCTTCTGTCTTAGAATCTAGTTTAAATAATTGAGAGTGCAACCCATGACGCCTCCGCCAACACCAGTCAGCGAGGATGTACAGTTTGTATTTCCCCCCTGTGCCAGAGAATAGACAGAGTCCCCGGTGTTGGCAGATGTCATCAGGGGTTGGATGATATTACACTCTACGTCATTCATAAAATAATTGGTAACACTTATGTTACTCTCTAAACTACTAATAGCATTTGCTATATTATCTATAACATTGTTAACATGTGATGCTTTATATTTATTAAATATTGCCTTAATTTCTTGATCTTTTTGGAGTAATTGTCGTGTAAAGTCTCGTGAGTCAGTATCATGTGAGTGCCTGGAAAGCTCTAATTCAACACAGAAAGCATCGTAACTTTTTTATTAAATTTGATCGCTGTTCTCTAAGTTTATTTTTTGATTTAACAGCACATTTTAATGAATTTAATGATTTAAGTTTCCTTTTAATATTTTTATTCAGGCGTCTATACTTTTTGAATTTATTCCTACTACTCAAAATTGGACACTGCTTAATAGTATCATCACCAGTCAAGTCTATTGTTAACGATTGCTTGTTATGTATTTCACTGAGATTGGAAGTGGTACCGACCAACTCATTGTACAAATTATGGGTATAAAACGATTGTTCATTAATTTTAGCTTCTTCCATATTTGCAATTGTCTTATGAGCATCACAAACTTCACTTTCAGTTCTGAAATACGTTGCAAGGCTTGTTCATATGTTTCACCACACTGTTGAAAGGTTGAAATAACTATTTGAAATTGTTGAACTTGGTCGAGTAAGTCTACATATTAATATAATTTTCTGCCAACTCATTTTTCAGTGAAGTATTTTTGTCAATTAATTGTTTCAATTCCACTTCACTATCTTCCCGTTCCTGTAGTAGTTGTTTGCAGAGTAATGTTGTTGACTCAAGGTCGCCCTTATTAGGGCCTCAACTCCCTAAATGTTATTACACTACCCTGACCCTTGCTATCGTACCCTGAATACCGTGCCGTGTACTAAAGCCATTACTCTATTGTAGTAAGTAGGCTCTGAGCTATGATAACAACTGGTATTATAATGATAATAACTTAAAATAAATGACGTTGACGAATGTTGTTTGTTATCAAAGCCAATTACCAACATTTTGTTGTCAAGGGTGTTTGTTGCTATACTTGATCCAGAGACCAAACATTCACCTCGGGCCAGAATAGGTTATCAACAATACCTAACCTATTTGTTATTGTCTACGTATAAGATTTTATATTGTATATTTATTACTCGGACCATTTAAGTCTTAATATACTACTTTTTTTTATATGTATGTATCTTCAGGCCAGGTACCTATCGGGGTAGGCAGAGAGTGTAGAGCGCCAGATATCCCGGTCCTGACATACCTCTCGTGCCTCGTCTACCATCATCATTCTCATTATTTTATAATTTTCCACTGAGGTTTGTCTCGAATGCAAATCTACTTAAGGCTAAGGTTTTCTAAAATTTAATATATTTTGACAATTACTTGGTCTAGCAATGTGTGAAGCCGCCGAAGGGTTTGATCCCCGCGCCGAGACAAATATGGAATTGGTATCACCTACGGATATATGTTTTTTTAATGAAATGTAAGTGGAAAACAAGCATGCAGTTCACATTGATGTTTAGTGATGACTGTAGCCTATAGACACCCACACAATGATCAGAGGTTAAAATGCAGATGCGTTGCCACTCCTGAGGCCTAAGGTGTTATGCCTCTGTGCCGGAAATTACAGGGCTAATGTTGTGAATGTTTCGGGTCTGAGTGATTATCTGAGTGTGTGTGTACAGCGGCATCCATGACACAGTCTATAGGTACCAGTGACTGTGACAAATGGTAGTGTTCAGCACTATCGTGTTCCGGTTACATGGTGATGTATGGCCCCGTAATAACTATCGCAGAGACGAAACAACTTAGGTCTCAGGGGTGGCAACGCATTTTGACCTCTGGTTTTCATGTAGATGTAGGTATCTATAAAGGCCGGAGTGATCACTTAACATCAATGTGAGTTGCATGTTTGTTTGCCACCTTCCTTACATAAAAAAAAGTAAATATTATATTGATTTACACCTACATCTTTTAACCGTAATTTTAAAGAATTTAAAGTCATGAAATAGCGTTCATTAATTGGATCCGCATTTTCGTATTTCACACCCTTCTGACTTTCACTTATCGAGCGTTCGATTCGCAATATTCATCTTGATCTGGTTAATTGGAATACTCCATGTTATCTATAATATCTTCTTAATATATATAAATCTCGTGTCACAATGTTTGTCCTCAATGGACGCCTAAACCACTTAACCGATTATAATAAAATTCGCACACCATGTGCAGTTCGATCCAACTTGAGAGATAGGATAGCTTACATTACGCTATAACTAATAGGAGCAGAGCAGCGCGGGCGAAGCCGGGGCGGGCTGCTAGTTTATATATAATTACTAGCGGCCCGCCCCGGCTTCGCCCGCGCTGCTCTGCTCCTATTAGTCATAGCGTAATGTAAGCTATCCTATCTCTCAAGTTGGATCGAACTGCACATGGTGTGCGAATTTTATTATAATCGGTTAAGTGGTTTAGGAGTCCATTGAGGACAAACATTGTGACACGAGATTTATATATATTAAGATATGTTATTTATATAAAAAATATCACCTGTTAATTTTTAAAACACTTACTTGATTTTAATAATAAGCAAAACTATTCTGCCCAATAATTATTCATAGCTAGGATAAACTGCAAACAAAAGAACTTAAACTGCTTACGTAGGTGTTAAAAGGAACGTTCTTTAGACTGTGCTAGTAGTATATTTCAATGTTTTGCATATGTCACATTTTTTTGTGTAGATTAGGGTTTGGTAAATACATTACAGGATTTTTAAAATAGGTGGTGGTTTCAAAAAAAGTTCTTCGAGGCGTTCTATGACGACACAAGACACAATATACCTACCTACGATGTTAACCGATTGTTATGGTGGTCCGTACTCCGTATCAAATGACTGTAAAACTATTTAATAAGAAACTGACCAAGTGCGAGTCGTACTCGTGCACTTTGTATTGTATTCATTACCATATTAATTTATAATATCCCCCTTATATTTTTGATTCTTTATTTAGAAAATAAAACAATATCTGTAATTATTTTAAGCGTCTGTCTGTTACCGTTATTGATGTCAAGCAAGGATCAAACCGGTGACCTGAGGAATAAGAAATAGTGAGAAAATAAAATATTACCTTATATAGTTTAATTATATAATTGATAATATTTAATCATTTAACGTACTAACATTACCCAACAGCCGTAGTATGATGAAAAAAAAACAAAAATAAAACATCAAGTGTATTCTCCTTTAAAAGTTGATCTTGACAACATGAGATTGCTCAGGAATTTTTAACAAAATAAGGTCTCTGATCACGTCAGAGGATGCTATTTTATTTAATTAAAAAAAAAAGACAGACAGACAGACAGACAGACGACAGACAGACAGACAAACAGACAGACAGACAGACAGACAGACCGACAGGACAGACAGGACAGACAGGACAGACAGGACAGACAGGACAGACAGGACAGACAGGACAGACAGGACAGACAGGACAGACAGGACAGACAGGACAGACAGGACAGACAGGACAGACAGGACAGACAGGACAGACAGGACAGACAGGACAGACAGGACAGACAGGACAGACAGGACAGACAGGACAGACAGGACAGACAGGACAGACAGGACAGACAGGACAGACAGGACAGACAGGACAGACAGGACAGACAGGACAGACAGGACAGACAGGACAGACAGGACAGACAAAAAAATTTCTAATCACATATTTGTGTTCGGTATCGATCTAGTAACATCCCCTGATATTTAATTATTCAATATTTTTAATGTACAGAATTTACGCTTCTACAGTTTTATTATCATTTCACATTTCACTAGCGCCTGGCTGTTTAACTCGTTCAAACAAATGTGTCAATCCCGACAACTACTGAACCGCTTAGGTTTTGAACATCACTGTGGTAAAAAATATCACTGTTGATGAAATATCAACAGTGATATTTTTTACAAAACTATCTCTCTCTCTCTTTTTACCTACTTAATGTCTTGTCATTTTGTACGGAAGACTTTTTTCGTTCACAATCATCATGTGCTCGGAGATGCCCGGAGATGTCAATAGGCTCGCAACAGGCAACCATGTAACGTGCATGTAACCATAGGCTAAAACGTAACCGACGAATCGAGATTGTAAGCATGTGAGCTTGAATACATGCATTTACCTCTGTCCACCACTGCAGGGAATACAGGCAGTTGCGTTATGTTATCCACATTGAACTAAAGCACTAAGGGCGGATTTTATACCTCATGGCATTCTCTACCAGCAACAATTGGCTAGCTATGATAGGCATCTGTGAGGCGTAGAAGATGAATGGTTAATTTTCTATTTATAGCTTTTTCTGTTTATTGGTTTACTGTCGAAACATAATCTGTTAAGACTGCTCACCCAAGACTATAGGTCTTGACCATGACGTCATAATTAAATTATTTGAGGATCATCATTTGTGTATTTGATGCATATGATGTCAAATGAGTCAAAGTTAATAACGATTCAACTTCAGCAATAAAACATCATGGCACATCAGATCACACACCAGCCTTTGTGGTGTACCTACTTGGAAGACTCTTGTCTATCTTAACATTATAATTACTGGATAAGGCGTAGGAATAATGTAATCTCATTAAACTTTTTATGACCAAGAATTTTATCATTAGACATAGAAAAAGTGGCAAAGGCAAGTGACTCCGTCTCAGGTCGTCCTGTTTTTTTCATGGGCACATAAAAACTAGCCACGTGATAGTGTTACAGATAGTTCGCAACATTCCGTGTTTTATGTCCACCGGTTGGAATCTTCTAAGCTGGCAGCCGGCCAAGTGTGGTGCATTTTTTGCGCTACCAAACCGGTTACCGAAAGTTGCGCGGGCGCATAACGGCATGGGCGGCGAGAGGCGCGAGACCGCGAGATCAGTCCGTGGGAAGAGTGAGTTCCGGCTGTGCCACTTGCGCCAAGCCTTTCACCGCGCAAGGTCGCTGCGCGGCCGCGCCACTTTCTTTTATATAACCGTCAGCCACCGTGCGCTGGCGCATGCCCCAACGGAATGTGACACCCGAATTTATGGCGGTGACGTCACGCAGGTGATTCACCATTACCTAGCCTTCCCTCCGGTTTGCCGGGACTCGGCGCAATAAAATTCAGGTTGCGTCGGATACCTCGCTATAAATGGTTCAATGATTCATGCAGGAGAGGTAGTTAAACTCAGTCCCAGAGTAGAATTAACGCACCAGATTAATTGAAATCCGTGCAAATACCTACGTCGATACCTACAGGACAAAATTGTTTCTTTTTTAATTGATACACTTAAGTTTCGAACTAGAATGCAAGTATGAACTGATCATGATCCCTATGGGTGGTCATGGTCAGTGACCGTAGCCGAGTAAAGACTTTATTAATTCAGACCAAATATTAGCTATTGTCTTTTATGGGTTTGATTACGTGGATATACCTGCCTTCTTTCTCGATAAATATGATATCTAGTTACCTATCTATTGAAACTTTATCTGAACACTATTACTTTATCTGAGACTATTACTTATCACAAAACGTAGTATTGGTAAGTGGTGAGGCCTTTGTCCCCTAGCCCTTCCATTGACCTTTAATACCAATTCGTAGGTAGATTCGACGTGAATGTTTAAAAATTTACCCTATTTTGCTGATTTAAATATTATGTATTCTGTTGCAAGACATCTACACAAAAACCAGAGGTCAAAATGTAGAGTTGCTACCGCTGAGACATTAGCTGCTATGTCTCTCTTTTTTATAGTCATTACGGGACCATACATTAGAACATCTAACCGGAACACGGTAGTGCTGAACACTACCGTTGGTGGTGCCTACACCCTCGAGTACATAATATAAATATGATAGGAGGAGACTTGACTCTAAGCCTGGGTTGCACCACATCATTTGTAACAATTACTTTAACTTTATTAAAGTAATTGTTACATTTCACATCCTGCTCTAACTTTAACAGATTTCCTCAAGTTAGAGAAGGATGTGCAATGTTACAATTAAAATTAGTACTTTAATACAAATTATGTGGTGCAACCCAGGCTAACATATTTATATTATGGACTATTTTTAAAGACCTATTCAACATTAGGTACCTAGGGTGTGTGAAGAAAAAAAATACAGCCCACTTTATTTGTAGGGGCGGTACTTACCCTAATAAAAATATTTTTCTAGATTGATTGCTCTATTTTCTCCGCATAGCTAATATGAATATTATAATAAATTATTTAAACAGTGACCAACAAGAAATAAATGGACCTTAGGAAGGTGACTTCGGCTTATTTCTGCCGCACCATATTATTTGTATACTCTTTGTGCCGCACTTTACCCATTTGACGTTTTTGACGATTTTGATCGTTTGATCGAATACCGCTGTATCAGTGCTTTCGTAGGCAGCAAAGAATACAAATACTACAATACTACTGGTAGGCAGTGTGAAGCAGAGTTAACGCTCTACGAAGTCGAAGTTTGTAGGATGTGCAATATTTCTTGTTGGGTACAGACTGTATATTCATGACAATTTACAGCTTTCTAGCAGATACTAATAGTCTACGAGCATCAACGGAGAGACGGACGGATGGAAGGATGGACGGATCAACGTACGGAGGGATGTACGGACGGATGTAAGGATGGATGTACGTACGGACGGATGTACGGACGGACGGACGAACGGACGGGCGGACATGGAGGTACAATACATACGTCCAAAATTCAAATTCAAATGAATTCGTCTGTTGCTATTATTTCGGCCAAAAGTATATTTTCTATTTCTAGATTTAATGAGCCAAAATTGCCAAGGCTAGATGGTGAATGCCTTGACATTAGAAAGTGATTAGTATTACATCCGGTACGTTCCGGAACTGTTCGAGCTTCTTGCGCGACGGAATGTGGTTACATCATTACAAGCTCAAATTGTCATCATGAAATCACCAATTTTGTAATTATCATTGCATCTGATTGCATCCAAAAATTTGTAAAATATATTTTAAAAGTTGCGTAATTCGCACGTTTCATGCGATAAAACCTTAGATTAAGTACCTACTAGGTACTTAGTCTAAGGATAAAACGAACAAACGGCATAGATTTTCATAGCAATAGCCATAGATTTATAATACTAAAGTAGATAATAAATCTATGGCAATAGCTAATGTGCATATTAGCTTAACCCTCCAGACACAAGAAAAATATAACAATTGAAATTCAATTGTGTCTGAGCGCCGATGGCCTTACGATCCTTGAAAGATTAATAACAAAGTTGGTTTGACCTCACTGTTTCAGTTTCGTTAAAGCGCATGGCTACATAAATAATCGATCGGTTTTAATATCCCGTAAATTTCTTCAAATTGCTGCATCAGTTAAGTTTGCCACTTGCCACATCTTAGGCATGTATCTATAAATAAACAGATCTCAGTCCTTGAGACGGTCTTAAATTTTTTTATACTAAACAGGATTGTTCTGGGACTGAAATTTGTCTTTTAATACGGGCCTTACCGTGAGTTTGCATTGATGAAACATTCACATAAAACATGTTAAAATGATAGGTTTGACAGCAGTGCGAACGCTAGCACCAACAAGTCATTCATTGCAATACATATTTTATGCGACGAGTTGCGAAACATCATCATTCCTAACGTTTTTAGTGCTAACTAGGGGTTAGAAGCACCACCGAACTTATAAATTTAAATAATATCAAAGTATTGGTTACATTTAGGATGAAACGGAACGATATTTCCTATGTAACAACTCAGGTCTCAGGGGTGGCAACGCATTTGCATTTTGATCGTTTTTTTTCTGTATTATAGGTAGGTACTAGGTGTAACGGAAAAGTCCAACAATATTTCAACAGTCCATGCCTATACTAATGTTGACTTCTTCACCCAAGGTCTTTTTCTCCTGAGAATGTAACATCATCAGTTATTTTTTAAGTCAAACTTAGATTCTTCAGTGGCAATACTCTTTAGAAAATTAAATTCTTAGTATTTTTCACGTATGGTAACAAGCTACCGTGACTGGACTCTTTTAACGACAAAATAACACATAAAATATACATATCCGCTTCTTCTTCACTTTCATCTTCATCGGATTCAATTATGTCGTAAAGTTTACGTTTTTTGAAAATAGGGTCATATTTGACGAGATAAACGACTACACGAGCTGCTGATTACTTTATACTGAGCTAGATTGTTAAAAAAAACCTAGCTTAAGAAACACAGCGAAGTACAGCGCAGCATCGTTTAATTGTTAAAAAACGAAGCTTAAGAAACACAGCGCAGCATATCCAGCATAGCACAGCATAGTCTGTGCAGCATAGCTCGATGTTGATTTGTCACCATATTATGCGTTTGTATGGATTTTTTTTTATTTAAAATGGCATCGCCATTACGCATATTGCCAATGTCAAGTAAAACAATATTTCGTATTCGTATAAAAGCAGCGTTAAAGTTAGAATAAGTCAGTCAATCAGTTAGTCAATTATTAATTTAGTCACGTCAAGTGAGTCACAGTCAGTAATTCGAGTAAAGCGATGGCTACTTTACTAGAACATTTCTAGTCTAAATTAATTTGATTTTGTAGGTAGGTAATTAATGTTATAAATAATATGTTGATGACACTGACGCGCGGTAAAACTCGAACGAGTTTATGTTGCGTCGTACTGTTATTGTATTCACCTAATTATTGTATGTTTTTAAATAAATAAAAAAAAAATACAATGAAGTTTTGGAGGCAACCTGAAAGGCAATGTTTTCGCACTGTTATTCAATTTCACTATACATGGGCACTGTAATAAACCTATATCAAACCAAAATGCCACCAACTTTATTTAATATAACTCTAAAATACACTAAGAAAACGAAATAAACTATGAGCACTACACGCCTCTTTCAAGGTTCCCGCCAAAACTCCTTTTTTTTTTATAATTGTATTACGGTCACGGATTCAAGTCCTCAACAGCCAATCTTCAGTAATTTTTATCTTCTTTTCTTAGGATAATGAATATCCACATGGAAGATGACGATGATTGGATGCTTCCATGTGAATATGGCTCCAGTAAAGCGATGGGGACTTTACTAGGAGATTTTACGAAGTTTTGGAGGCAACATGAAAAATTACTTTTCACATCATAATATCACTTTCCTACACCCGTTAACGTTATCGAATGTTTCATGATAAAAATCCCACCATTTTTACACATAAAAACGCAAATATTCACAAATTTCGAAAATAATATCACGCAGCGACACAGCTATTTTCCGCGTTCCCGCCAAAACTCCCTCATGACTAGTAATGGGCGAATCAGTGTATGGAATTCTGGCGGAGTGTCAGCGATATGCTGTGGTTTATGATTTAATAGTTGGTTATTAGTCTGTGATTATTGGTCTGTGGTCTGTGTCTATTCTTCTTCGTTATTGGTCTGTGGTCTATTCTATGAAATTCATTCTTAGTTTATAATTGTTTTTTTTTTCTTTTTTTTTTTGGCGGGAACCTTGAAGGAGGCGTATTGTGCTCTTATTTTATTTTATTTTCTTGGTGTATTTTTAAGTTGTATTGAATAAAGTTGGTGGCATTTTGTTTGATATAGATTTATTACAGTGCCCGTGTATAGTGAAATAGAATAACAGTGCGAAAACACGACCTTTCAGGCTGCCTCCAAAATTTCATTGTAAAATTAAATGTTCTGGTAAAGTAGCCATCGCTTTACTCGACTTACCTTGACTGTAACTCACTTGACTGACATGTTATACTTGATAACTTATATACTTGATACTTACATATTATACTTGATATTCTACTAACTTTGACGCTGCTTAAATAAATACGAAATATCGTTTTACTTGACAGTGGCAATATGCGTAATAGCGATGGCATAATAACAAAAAAAAAAATTTAGTTCTCTATAGATTCTATTCTCTTTGCCTTTGCTCTTTGCTTCTTGTTTGTAATTTGTAAATTGTAATGCGTTAATTATACGCGTTATGAATTTACTGGGCTTGAACAATAAAGAAAACCGTTAAATCGACAAATATATTTGTGCTTAAATCAAAATGATTAAACACAGTAACTTCTAACTACTGCTCTACAGTAATAACGTGTAAATTGAATTACTGATGTAACCGAAAACAACCAAACTTTAGTGGTAAACATGGAGCAAAATACTTCAGTGAGTCCTCAGAAGAAATTGAAAAGTCCAGGAATAGATGTGATTGTCAATCCTAAGACGTCGATAACGTAAGTTTAAGTGAATTGCATATTTTAATAGTAAAAATGAAGTTATAATAATACATGATGTCATCGTATACAGATGTTCCAAAGTCCCTGAAGGTTTGTTTGATGCGACGGCTGCGAAGAAGCATTTTAGTAAATTTGGACGCGTGCAGAGGATTCGTTTGTTCCCCAAGAGGCAGATGTGCATAATTGAATATGATCAGCCAATGTCTGCCGAAAGAGCTGTACTCAATGCTGGGGCCTTCGATGGTTTTATGTTTGATGTTACTCGTACCAAGGCACGCATGTAAGTAATATGTATGTGAGAAAAGACAAATAATTACCTTAGTGGCTTATCTCAAGTCTGACGAAGAAGACTGATGATGTTTTATTTTTATCTTGTGATGGCAAACAAGCATACCATTTAAGTACATTTTGCATTGGTGGTAATGTTGATGCGTTGCTACCTCTGAGGCCTAAGTTGCTATGCCCCTGTAACCTGAACACAATAGAGCGGATCTCAATCATTTGTTAGCAAGTATATTGGGTAATAATCAAGTTGAATTAATTATATTGTTTACCCATTGAGAAAAAATTTGGTTTGATTACAATGTTTTATTTTTATTTTTGTATTTACTAGCCCACTAAACTAAGTGAATACCTTAATTAAAGGTTTCCAAAAAACTATTGTTTGATCTAAAATGTTTACAGGTCACAAGCAGATAGGTCAATAGATGGAAAGTGGTCACTATCACCTATGAACATTTGCAACACCAGGAGAGTTGCCAACGTGCTGCCAGCCCTGAAGAACTCTTGACATAATTTTTTAAGAACCCTGTATTGTAGTGCAAAGGTAAAATCTCAGAGGAATGTTCATTCCACAATTTACACATTCTGGGCCGTTGAGCATGGCTAGGTGTTCAGTCAGTGAGGATGGAATTTTATCAGTTGGTAGAGTGGTGTAGGAAACGAGACAGTGACACCATATTCAATAGTTCAGCAGAGCACTCACCATTGTAGGGAAGGTAAAAAACTAACAACTACCAATATCTTAGATAGCCCAGGCTTACATATTTCACCCTGTCAGTAAGTTTTGGATCATTAACAACATGAATGGGGCATCTTTGTAAAGCCATAATCAGATTTTTTGGCTTAATTTGTGTTGTCTAGAGAGGGTATTTCAGCAAATACTCTCCTCTCAGCCTCGGAATACTCCACTCCTGAATCAGTGTCTCTAGTCTAATTGCAATATTTGCCATAGTTTTAGTATTGGAATTAGATTCTGTAGATTGTTCTTTTGGAGGTTTCCTCCTGCAAATGAGAGAAATATTCCAGATGAGGCTGCACTTGGTCCTTATGTGAATACTAACTGTTGCTTACAGTATCTCCAACACACGGTGTGCAATATTCATTAAAATCGGTTAAGTAGTTTAGGATGTAACATCTCAAAATGCCATCTTCGCGAAATGCCAACCACTCGCAAAAAGACAACTTATCAAAACGCCATATTTGCAAAATGCCAACTTCTCAAAATGCCAACTTCTCACAATGCCAACTTCTCACAATGCCAACTTCTCACAATGCCAACTTCTCACAATGCCAACTTCTCACAATGCCAAATTCGCAAAATACCAACTTTTTATAATGACGAGTGTTTTCAAATTAATGACAAGTATGAGTAAAAAAATCATCAATTCAATAATTTTTAACATTTGCCAATGTAGAAGTGTAAGTAAAATTATGATAAATGTATTTAAATTTCTGAAGTATGTTAATCAGACATTGAATAATATTAAAGATGATTGAATTGATGATTTTTTTTTTACTCATACTTGTCATTAATTTGAAAACACTTGTCATTATAATTTTAAGTGGTCATTATAAAAAGTTGGCATTTTGAGAAGTTGGCATTTTGCAAATATGGCATTTTGAGAAGTTGGCATTTTGCGAATATGGCATTTTGCGAATTTGGCATTGAGAAGTTGGCATTTTGAGAAGTTGGCATTTTGTGAATTTGGCGTTTTGAGAAGTTGTCTTTTTGCGAGCGGTTGGCATTTTGAGATGATACGTGGTAGGAGTTCATCGCGAACAAACACTGTGAAATGTAATTTATATATGTGAAGAAGATTATCTACATTATAAAAATGTTTCTCAGACGAAAAAAAAGTAAGAAAGAAGAAGACCCAGACTGGCTTCCAGACTCTGATGTTGAAGAAGAGTTATCAGCTATGAGTGGTGCTCCAACACTTAGGATACCTCGTCAGAAACGTGTGTACTAGCTATATTTAATATTACTAGTCTATACAACAGATTTTTTTTAATATTTGGTTCATATTGAGGAAACGACATTATGTTTAGCATCTCTTAATATAACTATAATTATTGTTTTGCATCTACCTGCAAATGGGCTAATATTAGTGTGCAACCAACAGGCAATCTGACAGCTATCGAAAATAAATGTAAACTATGATTAGAATGAATGTTTGTGAAATAATACAATGACTCATTAAATATTTTCGTGAAATATTAATGATTTATATTTTTAAATTGCAAAATAAAATGAAATATTATTAATATTTTTTATCTGTGCCCCATATTGAACGAAACATCAATCACAGGACGTGACGTCATATGTTTTTACAACAAATATTTAACACAAGTGATACTTTGATTTAATGGCTCTTGTTTTGGATATTTTCTACGTTATTTACACGAAAAATATGTTATACGAATTTCAACATAATTAATTTGCACTTGGTTAATCGTATGGAATTAAAAGATTCACTTTGATTGCAAACAGTTGACGTCACATTGTTCAGAGTCATTCGGCACCGTTTACGCGGCATTTTTAAATTATAAAATGTTTGTGTAGTTTCTGGTACTTTAACATGTTTAAATAATATTTTTTTTTTTTATAAACATAAAAAATAATTTTAGACACATTCTCAAAAGTTGTCCGATTCCCTATTAATGTTAAATACTCCAGATAAGGAGATCTTTTATCACTGTATAAGTACCTCGACTGTATTAGAATTGTCAAGGTATTTTCAATTACGGGTAGAGACCTGGTTTCTTTCTACCACAAAGTGATGTTTTGCTGGCACTAATATAGAATTGACTAGGTAGTGAGATAGCAATTAAGTTACTCCAGGGGATAAAACCAATTTAATTTCGCAAATCAATATCAATATTTGTACAAAATAGATTTTAGTATTTTTATGTAAAAAGTTGTTTATATTTTACACAAGCTACCATTTTACACAGAAAGTTACCATTATTATAATGTTTTAATAATATTTAGAAGATATTTTAATGTATCTTCCTATTTCCCCAGCAATGGAAATAGAGCCTATAGCACAAAAACCGAAACTCCTGAAAAGAGTAGTGAAGACACCAATCAGAACAAAACCGCACACATCTGTTCATCATCAGCAAACTATCACGTAAGCTTCATATTTAAAAAATAAGTACTGTTAAATTATGATGTGTTTAGGATTCATTGAAATAAAACTGTATTTATAGATTTATCTCTTTTATACATATATATATTCAACATTGCCTCAGTAGCCTAGTGGTAGCAGGCCACTACTACTACGCTGGGGTCCTGGGTTCGATTTCCGGGTAGAGGATTATCAGAGATAATGGTGTAAAGTCCTTTATCTCTGGTTGTATTGGGATTTCCATTTTCTGGAAATTTCCCAGTACCTTGCAGTTTAGTAATGTGCCCTGAGATATCAACAGGCTCGCCACCTGAGTTCCTAGTGCGAGATCGGAAATCTCGCACTAGGCACTCTATTACATGGGTCAAAAACGTAACCGGGAATCGTGGGTCTTTGCATGTATGCTTGAATGCAACCCTTAAAATAGCTTGCAATAAAGAGGACGAAAAGTTTTATTGATGTACAATTATGTACCAATGCCCCATACAAATTGGCGGATCTCCTTTTTTGAAGGTTTCACTTCTGCCACATATCAATTATTAAATTTGTAATATATTGAGGTAAAAATATTTAAAATATGAAAAGGCAATTCGTTTCTCAAAAAAAAAAAATGTTAAAAGTTTCACATTACACATTATAAATTTTTGTTTGTGCAAATCTCATCATGATACTTTTATTAAAATAGTTTTATAAATTATATATATTATTTGTAGAAAATCAAGCAGTGGAATTGAGTCTCCAGTAATTAATATGGTACAAACAAGCCTCGATACCTTGGAGGCTGCGGCCGAGCTCCATCAGCTTCGAGCCAGGGTTTCTCTGACACCAGATGAGCAGTGGCGGACTTTAGATGCAAGGGACAGGTGAGAATTTCAGATTTGGATTTTATTGTTTTGTGTTTTTATGCATTGAGTTTTTTTTTTTTATGTAATGGGCGTGGCAAACAAGCATGCAGTTCACATTGATGTTAAGTGATGACTCCAGCCTGTAGACACCCACATGAAGACCAAGGTCAAAATGCAGATGCGTTACCACTCCTGAGGCCTAAGGTGTTATGCCTCTGTGCCGGAAATTACAGGGCCGTACATTACCACCTGACTGGAACACGATAGTGCTGAACACTACCATTTAGCGGCAAGTATATTAGGTAATGCGGTGGCTGGCTGATTTGTTTTTTACTGTGTCAAGAAATATAGGAAAATAAATAAATATAGTCCATGAAACCTCTAGTCTAAGGCAGTAAGGTCCACAGTTGTAATAGACAGATCTCACTCTTTGAGATAATTTTAAGACCATGTATATCCATACTAAACGTGCGCTTAAATTGTTGTAAAATTACTTAAGGCGGCTCATATAAAAAGTGGAGAATATTGCGATATCATCACATAGTAAACACCTGTAAATTACATGGTGAAATCAAGACACTTTAAATTATCTTCATTGATACTATGTTTATATAAAAAGTTGACATAGATAGAAGTTATCGCCAGTTGTACTAAAAGTTTACATAAATAAATGTGAACTTATTAATTTACACATTTTAAAGTTGACTTATTTTTACACCATTTTTAGATATTCAAAATTCTAATATTTTATATTAATACATACTTACTGCAATTTTCATAGCTTTATATTCTATATGTATTTATTGATGTTCCTATGTTGTATTAAAAATAGTGAGTTCATGTCTTGTTAACATCGCAGTTATTTATAGTGTTCAGGAGCAGTTGAAGTAGATATTGGCAAAGAAGTTAGATACATTGTGCCGACCCTTGCATTAGCGTCACATGATAAAATCTTTGTTTTAGCTTATAGTTACGCATAAGCAACCCCTGTAACCACAGTCGCTCAGAGTCGCTATCCGAACGTTGTCGTGAACACAGTGTAACCGCCCGTCTATACTAAGCCAATATACAGCACCGCCAGTGAGATATTAGTTTTATTATAATCATCGTCCTGCTACACACATACAACACACGCATATCTCATATTGCCACAACACGGCAAAACATATTTATGAAATATTTGTAATTTTGTGATTTATTGGGTTTTTGTAATTAATTATCGGTTGAATGTTTCTAGAATTCTACGAGGATGGGGCGGCGCCGGTTCTCGAGTGAAGATAGGTGGCGCCACCATCGGCACCTGCCCCGACATGTGCCCAGAAAAAGAATTATTACACCGTCAAGCTGAGCACCAAGTAATCAACAATTATTTATTTATTTTTTAAATGTTTGGACTTTTATACTTTCAGGCTCAAACTCTTTAGTTACGGTAGTGATAACGCGAGTGGTTTTTTCCTCCTAGTCGTAGAGATCACGATTCCCTCCTCCTCAAATGAGTTGCAATTTATTATTTAAATTACCCATACGTAAACACAAGTTACGTACAATTAAAATTGCTCAACTTTTTATAAATAGATTTTTTTAAAACTTAACTAGTGGTAATATTGTCATCCATATAACTTTCTAAAAAAAAACCTAACGCTATACAGACGTGTAGGTGTTTGGTACATTGTCGCGAGCTACATTTTTTTAAATCTCAAATATGTCCAACGCGCCTAAAGAAGTTTTAAGTTTTCCACTTCTTTAGGCGCGTTGGGCATATTTGTTAGTTTAACAAGTTTTGAATGAGGTGTTGTATCATATCAGGTGATGACGCTGGAGACGGTGATAGAGTCGGATGGGCAATTGGAGCCGTGGCGCGCAGTGAAACAATACAGCCGTAGTTCTGCCGACCAGGAGATGCCCATGTGCTACGAGCTGCGCCCCGCCTCCGTGCTCATGCGCACTTGTGCTTATTTGCTACACGAGATCGCTGATACTAAGCGTCAGGTAATTTTTATTTCAGTTATATGTTCTGTGGTCGTACCAAGGAGTGATGAGATCACAGAAATATAAATAATACGATAGAAGTGCCATGATTGCGTAAACTTGTCGCCACAAATTGGTGTCGCTTCGACAGTAATCGACACCAATTCCAGTGATTTTTATTTTAGAAGAGTTGTTTACATTAATAGATTACAACTCACTTTAAATAACTTCGAATTGTAATTTTTCGTACGCCAGCGCTATTGCGACAGATACTTGAAACTATTTTCAGTGTACGTTTCATATGGTATATTATCTTTACACTCTGTAGCTCATGGCATGATTTTTTGCTGGAAGCTAATCAAATCACTAATTCCTTGCCTCATTTCTTAACACGCTCTGTTAAGTAAGCAAATGAGTAAAATTTTTAGTTTTTTAAACTTAAATAGCAATTAAATTGAAAATAATAATTCAGACCCTTTCCAACACTTTAACAAGTACTAGTCAAGCAATTTGCAAAACATACATAGTGAAATGTATATATAATAATGAAAACGGCAACCCGTTATACGTCCCACTGCTGGGCACGAGTCTCTCCCCTTTTTGGGGGGAGGTCTGGAGCTTACTCCACCACGCTGCTCCTATGCTGGTTGGTGGAGATACGGGTTAGTGACCAACCGCTGTCGGATGTTTTCAAACCGCCCATGAGGCCTCCGACAAGGTTTAACTACTGCTATCTATCGATAGCAACCGGGACCGACGGGTTAACGTGCCCTCCGAAGTACGGAAACGCGCATTTTAATTTGCCTCTAGCAGTCACCCATGACACACCCGACCGCGCCCGTATCGCTTAACCAAGTAGATCGCTTACGATGTACACCAGCCGCGGGGCTATGCGCGCTTCAACACAACCTACATTGTAAATGGCCAGACAACAAAAATACGAAGTATGTCCTTAGTATTTTTGCTATCATAATTATTGAAGTTCCACGTATTAAATGAAGAGGTTATCAAGTGTTGTGTTGTATTTCAGGTAACATTAGCTGACTGGTTTCATTTCATGTGGGACCGTTTCCGAGGCATCCGGAAAGATATAACACAACAGGCTTTGTGCTGTTCAGGTATGTATATTTATTGTAATTGTTTTTTTTTTATAGTGACATTGATAATCACGTATTATACAGTACCCAGCAAGAAATAGTGTATATCGAGCCTACGAAAGAGAAAATCGGTCAATTTTACGGAATTACAAAAACCTTTTTCTCCATTTCTTTTTTTTTGTCCCTATTTTTTAATGTATTAAAAGTGGCAGGTTTTTTTTTATTTATTAAGTGGCAAACAAGCATGCAGTTCACATTGATGTTAAGTGATGACTGCAGCCTATTGACACCCACACAATGACCAGAGGTCAAAATGCAGATGCGCTGCCACTCCTGAGGCATTTGGTGTTATGCCTATGTGCGGGCAATTACAGGGCCGTACATTACCACCTGACCGGAAAACGATAGTGCTGAACAATACCATTTAGCGGCCAGTATATTAGGTATGTTTTACAAATTGCTTGACTAGTACTTGTTAAAGTGTTGGAAAGGGTCTGAATTATTATTTTCAATTTAATTGCTATTTAAGTTTAAAAAACTAAAAATTTTACTCATTTGCTTACTTAACAGAGCGTGTAAAGAAATGAGGCAAGGAATTAGTGATTTGATTAGCTTCCAGCAAAAAATCATGCCATGAGCTACAGAGTGTAAAGATAATATACCATATGAAACGTACACTGAAAACAGTTTCAAGTATCTGTCGCAATAGCGCTGGCGTACGAAAAATTACAATTCGTTCGTTTAACTGCCTCAGTAGCGTAGTGGTAGCAGGCCACTACTATTACGCTGGAGGTCCTGGGTTCGATTCCCGGGTCGGGGGATATTAGAAATAACGGTTTAAAATCCTTTATCTCTGCTTCTATTGGGATTTTTCCATTTTCTGGAAGTTTCCCAGTACTCCGGAGTTTGGTAATGTGCCCGGAGATGGCAACAGGTTCGCCACCTGTTACATGGGCCAAAACGTAACCGGCGAGTCGTGGGTGTTTTCAAGTATGATTGAATGCATGCATTTACCTCTGCCTACCCCTTCGGGGATTACAGGCGTGAAATTACGTATATTAGGTAATGCGGTGGTGCCTACGCCCGCGAGCTCCGTCACTGGAGCTCTACCACCAGTAAATACTACAACAAGAAACTTTTTTAAATATGCAATATTTATGGTAAGATCTGAGTAAGAAAATTCTTAACACAAGCTTTTTGTTTTGCAGAATCAATCCAACTCGTCGAGATATGTGCTCGTTTTCATGCCCACTGCGCGGCCCGACTTGCAGACCTGGAGCACACTCAGTTCGACCAGAAACTAAACACCGACAATTTAACGAAATGCCTTCAAACACTCAAGCACATGTATGCCGACGTGGGTCCGGAACAAAAGCCAAACGAAGCTGAATTTAGGGGTTACATAGCTTTATTGAATTTGGGCGATGCTAATTTTTTGTGGGAGGTTAGTATCCTACTGTATTTGGTTTAATTTTGAATACTTCTTTTCGCACAGTTTAATCCAAGCATTACAATGTTTTTGTTTTGTTACAGATAAAACACCTACCTACAGAGATCCAGAAATCCGAATCTATAATATTTGCTATAAAAATATTCACGGCTTTAGATAACAATAACTATGTGCGATTCTTTCGGCTCGTGAGAGACAAAGCAACTTACCTTCAAGCGTGCATTTTGTTACGATATTTCAACGACGTCCGCGCCCGTGCCTTGGCGAGAATTGTTAAAGCGTACGCACCGAGAGGAGGTTCGAGGTTCCCAGCAGAAGATTTGATGAATGCTCTCGCTTTTGAATCTGTTGAGTCCATGAAATCATTCATTTGTCATTACGGGCTACGATTCGCCAAAGCTGATGACTACGAACTTTCGATTATTCTTGATAGAAATCAATTCATAGAAGACAGTGATCCTTATCCTTTATCGAGAGAAATTCAACTTATAGAATCGAAAAGATACAGTTCTGTTGGAGGAGTCATCGCTGGCGGTCTTCTCCCAAAATATGATTTCATGAATCATTGTCTCTATTCTAGTTTTAATAAGGACGGTAAACTGAAGGACACTGCTCTTATTGCGGAAGACTTGGGCTACAACACTATGAACGATAGCAATAAGAATGTTGACTCTTTGAAAGCTGAATTAAATAGACTTTTATATGGCGGGAAAAGCAGCACAGAAAAAGGTTTCGAAATGAAGAAGACGCTATTTGTCAAACCAGAAGCAAAAGTGCCGAGTGTTGGTAAGAGTATCAGTGTTCCTAGTAAAGATATACACGAAGCTAAATCATTTTTCTTTAAACCGGCTATACCAGTGGCACCTATAGAAGTTATTAAGAATTCCCCAGAGAAGATATTTGGCAAAGATACAAAAAATCTTTTTACATTTTCCAAACCTCAAGAATCATATGAGTTTAGTAATAAAGACAGTTCAAATCCATTTACATCTTCCATGGGAAATAAATTATTCGATTCAAAACCAGTGGTTAAAAATGTATTCAGTATTAACAATGAAAATACAGATCCATTTAGATCTGCACATAACCAGTTCCTGGAACACAAGTCTGAAAATATATTTAAGAAAAGTAATGAATCTGTATCATCTGTATTTAGTAAAACTAAAGGCGAAGACCGCAAAGATGAAAAAGTAGAAGCAAACAGAAATGTCTTTTCAAGGTTGCAAAATAATATATTTTCTAAAGCAGAAGATGCAACAGACGGTAAAAATGTATTTGGAAGTGTAAATCCATTTTCAAAAGGAGACTCTGCTTCTCTTTTTCCAAAAAATCCTAACCAATCTCAAGCGACTAGCAATATATTCGCTAAACCCGCTCCAGTTGCTAACAGTAATGTAAACCCATCCAGCATATTTGGATCATTTGCTAAATCAGAACTGCCTCAATCCAAACCAGTTTTTCCTACTGACGTCAAAAGTAACAGTATATTTTCAAATGGTGAAACGCAACCCAGTAAAGTATCGCCAAGCAGTTTATTTAAAAGCGCTTTAGGTCCATCGGAATCTGAACCTAAACCATTTTCAATATTTCAAAGTAAAAATAAGACTGTGGCTGAAAATATATCGAACTCTGTCAGATCTACGAGTGACAATATATACGAATTCAATGAAACAAATGAAGAGAATGACAATAATATATTACTTCGTCGTCTTCACGAAGAGAAAGCCAAGGAAGAAAGGCTGAAACAACAGGAGAAAATAAAAGAAGAAGAAAGGCGACTTCAATTACTGAAAGAAGAAGAAAAACGCAGAGAAGAGGAGCGTAAAAAACAGGAGGAACTCAGACGAAAAAAGGAAGAAGAAAGAAAGCAAGAAGAATTGAGAAAAAAATTGGAAGAAGAGAAGACGGCCGAATTAAAGCGACAAGCAGAAGAAAAAGAACGCTTGTTCAAAGAAAGAGTTGAAAAGGAATCAGAAGAACTTGTTGAAATTTTAAGTGCAGAACTTGAAGACGAAATAGTTGAAACTTTTTTGAAATACGAAATAGATAAGCTTAAACAACTCGTGTTGTATGCTAATAAAGAAACTGATGAAATAGTTGCAGAATTGAGTAACGAAATTTCTCAAATGGAATTAAAAGCAGAAATATTCCGAACTAATATGTTAATGAAAAAATGGTTTAATGTATGGAGGAGTCAATTTTTAAGAAACTTTAAAAGAAGAACACTTCTTGAAGATACACCAGTATGGTTAACAAACAAAACTCCATCTGAAGAAGCATTACTATTGAGACGTTTCGTAGAAAAGGCGGCATTGAAAAATATGAATGCGATTCATAGGGGATATAAGTTTACTGGAGAACTGAATAAGATCATCCCGCCTGAACCCTATAACATAATGGAAATAATACGATCTTCTCTATTAAAACGTATGAAACAAATTGAATATCCCTACGACAAATGCTTTTTCTGGAAAGTCAGCTTAATTTCTCCTGGCGCAATGAAATGGTTACATAAAAAACTAAATATAGAAAATTGGCTTATTGATGCATTTAGTGACAGAAAAGATCACGATGCAAGTAATACCCTGATACAAGCCGGTAAATCATCATGGAATAATTTGATGGACTTTGCAATATCTGTTAGTTTAACAAACATTGACAATAGTAGTTCTTTTACTGAAGCTCTGGATGGTAGCAATGCTCTGTTGTTTTACTTTACAGAAACTGATAACAGTGTTTTAGAAACAATAGATTACACCTTAAAACAAAAATATCCATACCAAATGGTTCCTATTACTATTGTATTGGCCAACGTCATTGATATACAAACCCAGAATGTCTTAGAAAATCAATTATTGCAATGGAAAGAAAATAATCTACTATCTGATTATAGAATCTTCACCATAGATCCTAAAAATGTTGCAAAATCTTTATATGCCACCACAAAAAGTGCATTAAAATGGTTAGCAAAGAAGCATCCAAAAACTCCGCCAATAGAGATTGATTATTTAAAATCAATTTGCCAAAGGTATCTAGGCAATGAAATATGGTGTCGATTAAAATCGGAGAAGGACGAAAGAATTCATTTAGTACTTCGAGATATACATAAATTAGTCAGCTTTTACAATACAATTGTTGATAAACTCATCGAGGTGATTACAAATGAAGATTTATTCAATTATCCTTCTTTTCCATTAGAATTTAAGAAATATTTGGACGAAACCTCCCCTTATCCAAAGCCATACGAATTTATCCCAAGCAGTGTGAAGCAAACTGAGAACGTGACAGCAATTAAAACTATTATGAATCACCTTAAGCTGCCTGATCCAGCATTAGAGTTTCAACCGATAAGTATCCCAAACATGCAAGAACAAATTAGGGAGTATTGTAATCAAATCGGATGGTTTGAAAACCCAGAAGAAGTTGTTTGCAAAGTGGTTGCCCAGTTACCGAATGAGTTTTCAAATTTAGACATGCCATACGATGAGTTCACGCATTATTTCGAGCATTATGATCTCGTCGATCTTCTGAATGTAATAGTTTACGAAAAGATAAATAGATTAAATAATTTCGACAATAGATTTGCAATCTACGAGAAGTCGGCTCTTGAAAATTATCGCAATAGCCATTGGATATATGATCTTGATGTGATATCTAAAATTGAACATAAAGCTATAGAATATGATGATGATTTGGACTATATTATTGAAGCAAAACGGCGTAAAATAGCTTATGATTCGATGGAATATTTGATGTTGGAAGATAAAGATTGTACTGTAGTAGAAGATAATATACGAAAAGTGAGTAAAAGTATATCGAGTTACAGTAACTGCACGGAGGCTGTTAAACAGCTAGAGTTGCAACTAGACGAGGAAAGAAAGAAATCCAATGAATTAGAAAATTTATTGCGCAGTGCGTTATCCGATGTATAAATGAATATAATTGTTACATTTTTTATGCATGTTAATAAAAATAATTTTTCATTCAATGTTTGCAGTTTTTATTCGTAATATTAGTAACATTATGTAATAATTTGATTAATTTGGTATTTAATATGTAGGTGGAGGGAACAATCCCTACTAATATCATAAAGCGATATAATATTTATATGCGAAAGTAACTCTGTCTGTCTGTTACCTTTTCACGTCCAAACGACTGAACCGATTTTAACGAAATTTGGTACAGAGGTAGAGCTGACTTTGAGAAAGAACATAGGCTACTTTTTGTCTTAATTACTTATAAAATCGACGCAAGCGAAGCCGCGGGCGACAGCTAGTGGTCTTTGCTACGAATAATATGTAACTGTAACTTAGCAAAAAAAAATGGTTTTACGTAATGTGGTGGACCCTGGGCGGGGCTTCAATATGGCCCACGGCAGTGCGTCAGGCTATTGGACGATTCCTTGCCACTCAGCAAAATGTCGCGGCCAATATAATGCCAGGATTGTCTATGTTGAAAATGTGAGTGTTTGATATGATTGAACCAAAGCGATGATAGTCATACAATTAAGTTACATTTCTACACATTATTCGTAGTAATCACTGCAAAAAAAATCATAGTAATGTGCAACTTTTGTGTTCCGGGTCCGGTGGTAATGTCCGGCCCTGTAAATTCCGGTACAGAGACAATACCATAGGAGTGGCAACGCATCTACATTGAAATCTCTGGTTTCCAGTATCACCATCAATGTGTATGCTTGTTTGCCACTACACCACATAAAAATGTATAAGTGGAGAATTCACTGACTAACCACTGTGTGCCGCCTGACCACAATTAAATAATGTACTCTTTGCCACAATCAAGCCCCGGGCTTATACACGAGTTGCAAGTTGCAAGAACTATAAATAAAATTTAAACTACAATTAGGGCCGATTTCACCGTCGTAAAAAATGAGTTTTACGTTCTTAACAGAAGGTCAATAATACTTTGGATTTCACCAACGAAAATTGTTCGTGATATGGTTGAAATTGGATGCAAATAAGCTAAAACGCATTTTATTAAACTCTGTTCTCAGAGCAAAGGGTGAAATCCGCCGAATTAAGTCCGAGAAGAAAGTCTATGGTATGGTATTCAGGATACATTTCTTGGTTTGAATGGTTTTTTTTTTGTAATGGTGGTGGCAAACATGTAGTTCACATTGATGTTAAGTGATGACTACAGCCTACAGATACCCACATGAAGACCAGAGGTGTAGATGTGTAGATGAGTTGCCATCCCTGAGAATTTAGTTAGGTCTCTGTGATAGTTATTACAGAGCCATAATTAACGATCAATGATTATAATAAATATAAAGAAATATGTACCATATTTCAATAATTTTATAAATTAGTGTACAAAGGTAGATAATAAATGCAAAATATTTTTATTTGGTAGGTACATTTTATTTTCAGAAGCTATGTTAGTCATTATATTTTTCTTGCACCACATTCAAACAAGCATCCACAAATTCAGTGAAGATGGGTTCTTGCATATATTCTTTGATTAACATGTCCGGTTCAAGTGATGTGTCCAATAACTTTAATATTTCTCTTACATGAGGATTTTCGAGGCATTTTCTTACTTCTGTCGAGTGTTCTATAAATCAAAATAAAATATTTTAATACCTAAGTAAATTATACAGGGTATACAAGACAATGCAACAGTAAAGGAAAATGCTTAAACTGAAGAGAATACAGAACAAAATGGTATTTAATTTTATAACAACAAAATACTGGTGGTAGAGTTCCAGAGTCGGAGTTAGGGTCATAGCTAACTACAGCCACCCGGCACCCCACTAGCACCGCCTCGTTTTACGGCGTCCACTCGTTGTCGATGGGTGGTCCACGAGTGAACAACGCGATGTTACTTGTGAACCACTAGCGGACCGCGCGCGGTGGTCAGGCACTGGTCGGATTCTGGGTCGCCATAGTGAGCTATGACACTTAATGTAGGTAACATACTACCTAATTAATTTGTTGCCAAAAACAGTATTGTTCAGCACAATCATGTTCTAGTTAAATGAAAATGAATGGTCCCATAATTTCTATAACAGAGGCAAAACAACTTGGCCTTGAGGGATGGCAAAATAGCTACATTTTTGTCTTTTGGTTTAGATAGTCCCTGAATGTTGAATAATATTTTATATTATTATTTATAATCTGTCTAAAAGCACTGTGCCTCTTCAACCACCAGATTGTTAGAATCAGCCTTCAAGTCGGTGATTGCCCCAAAAGAAAATAAGATGAAGACATCTGGCATCTTCATCATATAAAAAAAATTGGGCATTTTGTTGTTTGTGTTATTTTCATTGCTGGCAATCTGCATGTTGCTAGCCAACCTTTAGCCTCTTCTGTTTACAGAAATGATATCAATTGATTATTTGGTACTTACCTAATAATTTTAATTTTTCTGGTGGAACAGTATCGTCTGTAGAGAACTCATAAGAAATATGCAATTCATTTATACTAGCTTTCTCTTCTATGGGTGATGGAGGTATACAGGGTACTTGCTTGTGTTGTTTGCAGCAGGTTACAGAACAGCTGTAAATGTTGAATAATATCAATAATATAAGAGTGCCATATATAAATATGTAAATTAGCTTTTTAACATATTCCCACTGTAAAATGTACTATCAGGTAGCTGGCCCACATGGCTTCGACAGAGACCCATAAACTCCGTAGTCATACCCCGCTAACTACACCTATAAAATCTAATAAAAGAGATAGGACGGCAGTATTTAAAAGAGGGTAAACTGGTACCCCAGAAATACCAAAAGAACCAGAGGTAAACAATTAAGAAGATGGGAGGATGAATTAAAGTTCACAGTGGGGCCAAACTGGAGACGAGTGGCTCGTGATAGATCCCAGTGGAAAAAGCTAGAGGAGGCCTTTGCCAGGAGGCATACTGAATTAAGAGACAAATTATGACCTAGAAACCTACAACAAAAAAAAAAATCAGAATAGGTATAAAGGCATATAATAAATATATGAAAGAAAGAAGAAATGTATTCTAATGTTTTAAATCAATAGAATACCTATTTTATTTCCCACAACTTTAACATCATTTATTGTTGTTTTGGTTGATACTTACTAAGGTTGATGGCAAACCGGACATTTATATTTTGATTCTTCACCACATTGGATACATTCCATGATAAAATATTTGATATAATTTTGAGTTCAAGTAGGTATGTACCTAACACTTTTTGCTGGTAATACATACATAAATTATTGTAATTTAAAGTAATTTTGGAATATCTTGTTTACAATTTACTTAGGATATACGTTACGTCTTTTGTCAAAAACATGTGTTTCAGACCTGTCAATGTCAATTTACAATAGACCACAGACTATCACAGATAAACACGACAGACAAAAATTGCCGCTGACCAATTATAACTCTATAAATGGTATGTGAACTTGGTTATTGGTCTGTGGTATGTGAACTTAAAGTAATTTCAGCTAATTCTACCCTGCATAACGTAATCAATCTTTATTGTTTTGTTACTTTTATATTTTTAGTTTCTTTGAATTTTAGGTAGGTCAGTAGGTATTTGAATTTTCATCTAATGAGATGACATTTCAAATTACTTTCTTAAGTAGGTACTTGTAGGACTTTAGAACAAGACCTCTACATTGCGCGTGGTTCGATACACACTCAGCCGTTTTTTTGCTATTATATATTGCTAAAATTCACACCTGGTTGCTTTATGTTAAAAATCCCACCATTTTTGCACATAAAAACGCGACTGTACCCAAATTTTGAAAATAATATCATGCAGCGACACAGCTCTTTTCCGCGTTCCCGCCAAAACTCCTTCCTTATAGATGCCCACAATAGTGTTGGGTCATAAGGGAGAACGAAGTACCTGTTAATTAATGGTGTGCTTTTTGGTTCTAAAAACAGTCTTTTTTTCAGGATTCGCACTATCTTCATGTTGTTTTATCATAATCGGTTAAAACAGCTTTACGTTTGATTAGTATGGAAGTAGGTATTGACAGGATACACGAAGAAGCAATAGGTATTTATTTTTTTTATGAATGAATAAAAATACATAAAAGTTGTTTTGTACTTTAGTTTTATTACACACAATAAATATGTACAAATTCATACACTGCAATTATAATCACACATTTATAACTTATGATTAAAGAAATAAAGATTAATCTTAGTTTAAATTACTAATTCGACTAATTAACACTAATATAGAAACAGTCATATAGATAGTCTAAGAAATTACATTATTCTGAAATACATAAATTTCACAGATGTAAGAAACAAAATGGCAGTCAGTTTCATCGAAAAAAAATTACTCATTTAAAAAAAAATAAAGTAGGTACATAAGATAGACATAATATATACATAGGTAAAGTTTAAGTTTCGGATGAAAAAAAAAACGTGTCGGCCACAATATGGCACAATCAATATTTCATAACTTTAATAAATCCCTATAATCAAATATATTTACTTAGCCTGGGTTGCACCAATTTACCTTTTTGTTAAAGTTAAAGGTATTGTAACATTTCACATCCTTCTCGAACTTTAACAGATTTCTTTATGTTAGAGAAGGATGTCAAATGTTACATTAGCTTTAACAAATATCGTGGTGCAACCCAGGCTTAGTCATTAATACTTTAGTTTTACGTTATGTACCCCGTAAGTAGTTTAATGGTTACTACGAGATATGTATAGGTACGTTTAGTTAAGGTAGGGACTTAACCATTGTTGTTATGAATGGAAAGTAAAATTGTTTATGTCGCCTAAGTCTAAGGTGAAGGCGGCCAACCGTCCCGGATTCTGCGGGACCGTCCCGTAATGCTAGATGTAATCCCGCTTTGCAAGAATTAATAAAATAGTCCCGCAAAACGTTGGATGTGTCCCGCATGTCCCGCATTCGATGCATTGACGTACCAACGTACCATGCCTATTTTTTTATAAGCTCCTACATAATCACTAACCACACAGTCACACAACTCACACACATACATAACACATACTTATGTGAATTTAATTGAAAACTATTTGCAAGTGTGTGTATGTAATCGCTTTTTCGCTTTATTCCATTTTGCATTCTTGTAAAAGTGTCACTCTAGTGTTGAATACAATTGTAAAAATAAATGGCTTCAGTATCAGAGAATATGTAATAACATGTCAGTATGTTTTATTTTCAGTATGTTTTATTTTCAATAATTCCATCTTTTATTTTGCCGTATGCATATCCGGAACAGTCATGCACGCTTAAATGTCTTTGCCTTTGGCGGCGTCGTGTAGCGGGTTGCTCACTTCCCTCTAAAATGGTCGAGAGGGCAATGGCTGTCACATGCGTCATACTCGTGAACGGGTGCTGTTGGTGGGGACTGGTCTGTTCTGGTTTGCAGGGGCTACATCACATTTAGTAGATAGCAGTTTATTTGCATCTATGCTATGGACGTTCACATTATTTGATTTTTCACGATAATCTGTACTAGATTTATTTAAGCTCTCATTTAAAAGAGCTCTTACTGAGTTTGTTGGGTAGCGGAGTTCTTCTCAGTAGTGACTGCACTTGGAACTCTGCTAAGTGAATAACATTGATCTTGACGAATAAGTTTTTCTTTTTCTTCATTTATTATCATTGAAGGAATTGAAAAATTTTATGATTATTATGTTTTAACCAAATAGTTTAAATTCTAATTTTTAATTCACTATTAATATATGATTTTGCTTTTACTATATGTAATGGTTATTCGCTCTAGGTAGTTTATGATTTATTGACGTTTTGAAAGTATCTGTAAAGATCTATTCGAAATAAAAACATTTTCTATTTCTATGTAAGTTTTGTGTTTTTATGTAATTTTGTTACGTATACTGACGAAACTTCATACTGCGCATTCACCATACCCTATCTATCCACAAAAAGTCCCGCATGCTATTTTCAGAAAGTTGGCCGCCTTACTAAGTCTATGTTCGTCGTGCAGTACTGTTGGTCAGTTGGAGTATGTTATCAGAGAGGGAGTGACCCGTCCGAATGGGCAACAGTCAGCGTTAGGTAGTTGAGTTAAAATGAAGCCAATTCATAAGAGTTCTGGGTGTGAGTCGTCGAGCCCGAGGTAGTGGTGCAGCCAATTTACAGTATATGGTATGAATTTTGGGGTCCATTGATGCAAACGGGGGGAGAGGGAGGAGGGGGTTTTTGGTTGTTATGGATGGCAAGTTATTTGTTTATTTATTACAAGTTATTTGCTAGTGACTTTGGGATCTTTTGTAACCACATGATGATACCCTTCTTTGTTCTCCTAGTAGGTTATTGTTGTTCATCAGGCATCCAATTCACAATAAATGTGTATATAATAAATATATTTTTTAAAGGCAGTAGTATTGTTCGTTATTATTGTTGGGGTCGGCTGTTACAAATGGTGGGGTCGGTTGTTACGGATGGCAAGTTATTTATGTATGTTAAGGTTATAGTTCCTCGTGTAGCGCGGGTTTGTTGTCAGCAACATAGTATTCGGGGGCCGGTTGAGGCGCGCCTGAGTCGGTGGCGGCAAGTGATAGGTACCGCGCGCGTAGGTGGTGCGCAGAGGCCTTGGGCTCCCGCTCTCGCGTGAAGATGCCCTTCTTGTTACCTCCCACGCGAGTTATGGCTGTGCAAAAAAACAAGCAAATAAAGACTTATTATTTACTATATTTACTTATACTGGTTTATTGGACTTATTTTACTGGTGATAGAGCTCCAGTGACGGAGCTCGCGGGCGTAGGCACCACTTTACTTAATATACTTGCTGGTAAATGGTAGTGTTCAGCACTATCGTGTTCCGGTCAGGTGGTAGCATCAATGTGAACTGAATGCTTGTTTGCCACTTCCATTAATAAAAACTAATTTAAGAAGACCTAATATAGCATAATAGGATACAGACGCTGAGGGGCTAGAGCTTACCATTCCTTTAAATCATCCAGTGCCACCTAAATATTTTTTTGTTACAAAGGTGGCGAACAAGCATGCAGTTGGACACTAAGTGGAAGGGCATGGATATTAAGTGATGACTGTAGCCTATAGACATCTACAAACCAGAGCTCGCGGGCGTAGGCACCACTATGTAACCTAATCTACTTGTCAACAATAAGACCTCAAGTATCTCATCTCCAACGTTAAATCTTGTGAATTTATGTGTCCATCTCTTTTTACTGTCGCTTTTTCCTTTCATCTACTTTCAAATCACAACGATGCTAAAGAAGTTTTCCTTCAAAAAGTAAAGCTCTAGTGACGGAGCTCGCAGGCGTAGGCACCACCGCATTACCTAATATACTTGTCGCTAAATGGTAGAGTTCAGCTCCATCGTGTTCCGGTCAGGTGATAATGTGCGGCCCTGTAATTCCCGGCACAGAGGCATAACCACGGAATAGATAAATAAACTATTCTGTGGGCATAACACCTTAGGCCTCAGGATGCACTGTCTGTAGGCTGCAGTCATCACTTAACATCAATGTGAACTGCATGCTTGCTTGCCACTTCCATTACATAAAAAAAGTAAAACTTACTTTGTGCAGTCTTGAAATCAGCGAAGTTCCAGATGAACTCGCCGGCGAAGAAGCCCGCGCGCCGCAGTCGGTCGAATGCCTTGAAGTGCTCCGACATCAGGGCAACTTGGTACTCTTCCGACCACACGTACTCTGGCAACTGTACACGATAAATAGTATAAATTTGTTAAAAAATAATTGTTTATTGTCATTACAGACTGTGCTTTTATTCATCATCATGTCAGCCGAAAGATATCCCCTACTGGACCAAAGGCTCCCACGATAAGGGGGATATGGCATAATGACGCCTCGCATGGCATGCGGATTGGCGATCGCAGTATAATAATAATAATGGCAACCCATTATACGTCCCACTGCTGGGAACGAGTCTCTCCCCTTTTTAGGGGGAGGCCTGGAGCTTACACCACCATGCTGCTCTAGAGGTGGCTGGGTTTGTGGCCAACCCGCTGTCGGATGTTTTCAAACCGCTCATAAGGTCGTAAAGAAGTCACTTTTACCCTTAATAATTGTTTTATATTATTTCGCATTAACACATGCTTGTGAAATATATTTTAAAGAAAAATGGAAAGAAAAATTTGACTTCAGGCGAGACTCAAACTCGCAGCCACTGGGAATCTAGTCCAGCCGCTCTTCCAACTGAGTTACCGAAGTCCTGCCCGATTTGTCAAATCTTTCTTTCACATTTATTGTATTGCCTTATGGTGTGGCAGTAGCGCCATCTATTGCCACACTATGCTAGTTAGGCAATCGATACAATAAACTTTGCAGTTTATTAAATATCGTAAAGAAGTCACTTTTACCCTTAATAAGCATGTCTTAATGCGAAATAATATAAAACAATGATTAAGGGTAAAAGTGACTTCTTCGGTTGGACTAGAACTTAAAAGTATTTTATTGTATTTGTGGTGTTAGACCGCGATGCATTTCGAGGAAGCAGAGACAGAGATATGATATTTATTTCAAACGTAAGACTCGCAATATCTCGCGATGGTGTCAGCACCACAACCTCGCAAGATGACTGGCTTTTTCTGTTTTCGTTGTCAGGCTGTGGCCGTGGTCGTAGACGTTGCTGGCGATGGTGAGCAGTAACGTAATCACGATGACAATCTCTTGTCATGATATACGATAGAGTCAGCGCCGTACTAAGCATGATGACTGACTTGTGCTTTGTATTGATATTCTTTTAGAAGAGACATCGCTGATATGGTATACAACAAGATGTGATGATGCACTTCGAGGAAGTAGACCGAGATTATAAATTACGTATTTCAAAAGTATGACTCACAATATGCAGTCCCGCGATGGTGTCAGCACCATACTCTAGCATGATGACTGGCTTGTTGTGTTTGCGATGCCAGGCCGTGGCCTCGTCGACCACGTTGCTGGTGATGCTGAGCAGTGAGCCCACGTTGACGTACCAGCCGTTGTAGCGGTTGAAACCGATCACGTCCAGGTATTGGGCCTGTGAGTCGGGTAATATTAAATTATCATCTTCCAACAGATTTTGATAGCGAAAAAGAAAATATGGAATGTTGTTAGAGACCGTTGAATACTTGACCGATCGTAGTTTGCAGTCAAAGTATCATTAGATACTATGAAATAAAGTCCTCTGCCGAGACTGTCTGTTTGGTCACGGTTAACTCAAAAAAAAAATGTCTTGTGTATATTGATGTTAAGAAGAAACTTCAATCACACAAACACCAGAAATAAAAAAATGCACATGCGTTGTCACCCATGAAACCTTAGTTGTTATGTCTCTGTGATAGTTATTACGGGGCCATACATTACCATCTAACCGGAACACAATAGTGCTGAATCATTTGGCGGCATATAGTTTATGTAGGTAATGCGGTGGTGCCTACTCCCTCGAGCTCCGAAACTCGAACTCAATCACCAGTAAAACCTATCTCTGTTTTAATTTTTTTTCTATAAAACGGAAGTTTGTATGTATGGTAAGTAAATACCTTCAGACGTCTATACCAAAATCGATGGTCAAAATGCAGATGCATTGCCACACCTGAGGCCTAAGTTGTTTCATGTTTGAGATAGTTATTAAGCTATGCATGTCCTAAGAATTTATGAACTTACTTACAAAATATGAAATACTTACAGATTTATCCGCAGTGTATGATTGAGCGATAGCGATTGTAACAGGCCGTGAGAGATCCATCGACTTCACATGTCTCACCACTTCACTGAAAAATTAAATAAAAAGTAAAAAAAATATCTTTAGAAACATAATTTCTTGGAAAGATGCAAAAAATTTTTGTTTCGTTCGAAAATGGAGGTGATAAACTTGCTCAAGAATGTCAGATACCCAAAAAGCATGCGCAAAGCTAACCCAATCCAAGCTGCATTCCAAAATACAATCTGCTGACGTGCTGTGAGGCAAACTCGTGGCGGTAGCCCTACTCAACAGGTTGCAATGTAATCTTCCACATTTTCTTACTGGTGGTAGAGCTCCAGTGAAGGAGCTCGCGGGCGTAGGCACCACCGCATTTCCTAATTTACTTGCCGCTAAATGGAAGTTTTCAGCACTATCGTAATGTACCGCCCTGTAATTACCGGCACAAAAGCATAACACCTTAGGCCTCGGAAGTGGTAACGCATCTGCATTTTGACCTCTGGTCTTTGTGTGGGAGTCTATAGGCTGCAGTCATCACTTAACATCAATGTTAACTGTATGCTTGCTAGCCACTTTCATTATATAAAAAAAAAAATCCGACGCGCTCGAGTAAATCTCAAAATCCTCTTTTGGACTCACAACGCAAGCTGTGTCTCACGGCTGGTCTAAATAAGTACTCAGTTCAGCTTTAAGTCTAGTAGGTACAGTCTACTAAATAAAAGAGTGTGTGTATGTACGAGTACTTATGTAGGTAAGAAGCCTACGCACGTAAGAAGTTATACTTCTTTAGCGTAACAATCCAATATACCAGAAATAAAACACAACGACAAAAAAGTTTAGCAACTAACTTCAGACTGTTGCTTTTGTATGTTTAGCAAGTAACTTCAGACTGTCGCTTTTATCTGTCGGTATGCGCGCGCGCATCGTAAAAAATCGCTCTAATATTTTTTTCCAATAGCAACAAAAGAAGTAGATTTTGGAAAAAAATAACAATTCTAAAATCTATAAAGTAACCTATTTCTGTAGCTTGTATCAAAAATATTAAAAACTCATTTAATATTGAGTGTATTACTTACGCAAAGTAAGCATCAGCGTTCCTGTTGGCTGAGCGGGGTTCGTTGGAGATGGACCACATGATGACGCTCGCGTGGTTCTTGTCCCGCCGTATGAGCTCCGTCAGCGACTGTTTGTGCTTGGCCAGTAGCGCCTGCGAGAATATGCTGCAAGTAAAATTACGGTATGTTAGAACAGTGCTGTCATAATCCACTACTATTAAGCGACAGAACCCTATATCTATACAACAGTTCAAATATGAACAGTATGGAAACTAAGTACAAAACGTGAAACGGCACACATACACAAACATGCGTATCGACGCTCGAGTAGCGTGCGTCTTGCTACTGCAGCACCGCGATAACCGCTTAGGGGATGCACATGTTTGTGTGAGTGTGCCGTTTCAACGTTTTGTACGTAATTTCTGTACTGTTTATATTTGTACTGTGCCTATACAATGCAAGATTTAAAAAAATAATTCAAAAATTTATTTATTGGATAGATCATATGAGATGATGTCTTGATACCCTAAGCAATCTACGTCTGTGTGCTTCCCTTTCCCAAATTTTTCCTTGATAAGCAAATATAAGGAGAACTCTTCAAATTTTTCTTTTTTAGTTAAATTTTTTTATTTCTCATCAAAATATTTCTTACATTACGGAGGTACCTATTTCCTTGTTTTTTGCTCATCAAGAGAAAAAGTGACGAATTCTCTGTCTGTGGTGCCTGCCACGACATGATGTCCTTAGCAATTGCCCCAAAAAGGCAATTAAAAACCTACCTACCTAATATTAATAATGCGAGCGTAAGTTTGTTTGTTACGCTTTCACGCGAAAACAACTTAACTGATCATCATGAAACTTAGTACACAAATCCTTAGAAGTAACGAAACATTTTATTACAAGGATATATTTTTTACGAAAGATTTTAATGGTTTAAATGCGAGCGAAGCTGCGGGTAAAAGCTAGGGTTTTCATAAATCGATCAAGAATAGATAATAAGAACAAGAATAAAGCTGTTATGAAAATAATTAAAATTTACTCCGTGTCAACGCTGGGGCATTCATCGATGATCATGATGCCGTGCTCATCAGCCAACTGATAGATCTCCTCGGCGTAAGGATAGTGGGATGTCCGGAAGGCATTAGCTCCCACCCATTTGATCAGGTTGAAATTCTTCACCCACAGCACTGGGTCCCAGCCTTTACCCCTGAACTGAAATTGTTTGAAAGAATACATTAATATTAACTGCCTCAGTAGCGTAGTGGTAGCAGGCCACTGCTATTACGCTGGAGGTCCTGATTTCGATTCCCGGGTCGGGGGCTATCAGAAATAACTGCTTAAAATCCTTTATCACTGGTTCGATAAAGATTTTTCCATTTTCTGGAAGTTTCCCAGTACCTCGGAGTTTGGTAATGTTCGCCACCTGTTACGTGGGCCAAAAACGTAACCGCCGAGTCGTGGGTGTTTGCATGTATGCTTGAATGCATGCATTTATCTCTGCCTACCCCTTCGGGGACTACAGGCGTGATGTTACGTTTTAATACATTAATATTACATTGTGCCACAAGAGAGGCAACAACTACAATTCATCTCACGTATGAAATTGCGACATGAGCCGAACGCGAGTAGTTGGTTAGTTAAGACCTCCGTTACAGGAGGTCTATCACCAGTAGAGGTGGTAGTAGAGTTCCAGTGTCAGAGCTCGAGGGCGGAGGCACCACGGTATTTCTTAGTATATATGCCGCCAGCTCTAGTTCATAAATTATTTCAAAATTAGAATTAATATTTCTTTAAAAAGGGGGGTTATTTAGTAAAAACTCATATAGTTCGACTCTCCCATATGCGAGATTAGGTAGAGAGATTAGGTTGGTTACGAAAGGGAAAAATAGTATAAGAGATCTCTCGTACCTACTGTTTTGTGTAAAATAAAAACCTTTCAAATAATATTTAGCTCATAAACAAGTATATTAAGTAGGTATGTTGATTTCTTTTTATTCATGTAAAACTGTCTTTATATTTAAGATAATATGTATTAATTTATTACGCAAACTTTACGTCACCAATGTCTTTCGATTAACCTCGTAAAGGTCAAACGTGATGCTTTACAATAAATAACCAGACAATATCTAAAGAAAATAAAATGATTATCTAGGTATATCGTATTATGCTTTACAATACAATATTATATTTTGTTGAGCAAATAAAACATTTCAAACGTCAAACACTTCACCTAGAGACTTTGTAAAATAAAAATAAATAAATCGTTTGTAAGTAATTTAAAATGAGCATTATTTTTTAAAAATTACATTAATTTTTGTCTATACTTAATCTCTATACTAATATAATATTTATTAGGTTCATAGGTATTTTATTAATATAATTACAGATAACACGGAAAAGGTGCGATTTGTTATAATTAATATAATTATACAGATCGTTTTCGTAGTTCTAATTATCGCAGGTATAATTATCATTAGGTGAAGAGAACTCGAAAGAAAAAATGTGTTTAGGTGTAATATTCGGACGAAAAAAAGCTCTATTGTTCGATTTAAATTGTACATAAAAAGCAGTATTTAACATTGCGTAAATATTAATCTTACTGTTGGTGCTAAAATGATTAATTAAGATGTTAATTGACACAACATACGCGTATTATTGTTAATTAAAGATGCGGTACCTAGTTCCGTGTATGACGAAGCCGGATAATAATTTTGTTATTAAATAAATTACTTATGGGTGAGAAAATCATGATCAATGATTTTATTTAAAAATATTAATTAAAAATACGTGGGTATACAGAGTAATGTTAAGCTTTTGCTGTACCTAACGAAAAACATGAGTAGCATTAAAATAATAAACTAAATTATGAGACATAGGTACTAAACGTAGTTTGGTCTAGATCTATCTCCATTATCACCAGGTATACAGCGGTAAGGACCCACATTATAATAGGTACCGACTTACCGACATAAGTTTCGACAATGATCTCCGTCCACAGGAATATTTATAAATCGTTAACATACGAGCGACAAAAAAGGTAAACGACTTACATCGATAACAAATCAATAAATATAGATAGCTTCAAAATTTACATAAAAGTAGAAGTAATCTCAATGTAGATGCGGTGAGGTTATCATATTTGAAATGCCAGGAAATTATTTAGGTTCTCTACATAACATTTCGAGGCTGTTTTACCTTGTGCCTATTTAATTTTTTTCTATACAAATCAATGTAAGGTGCTTGCCATGATTCTTCTACAACACAATTGAGACCGCGAGAACAAGAACAGTCTAAATAAGCTAGTAGCTAGAATTAAAAATTAATGACCTAACTAACTTAGGCCATCCATACCCTCTTAGATTTAATAAAAGTTCAAAGGATATATGAATGCTAATAATCATTAAACTAAGCCTCTTATTCATAAACGTACATTAGATACGTTTTAGCTACAGAATGCTTTCTTTGTCAGTTGCATTGTCAAATGTGCAGGATAGAAAAAGACAAAGGAGAGATTAGCAACACTTTAGCTAAAATACGTTTATGAATAAGGGGTCAAACGTTTAGGGTGCTTTTCCACCAGAGATGTCCTTTGCTACGTTACTATGGATGCGTTTTATATCCACCAATCATATTCAATGGTGCACATAGCATAGCACTGGTGTAAACGGATTCTACTAAGCTATTTTTTATATGGAAGGATGTGTGCTATGGATGCGAACTATGGATTCATGGAAGCAAAAAGTTATTTTATATCTTATGGAGGAAGATGTATTATTGTTGCACATCTTCCTTGTACAGCTACATAGCTTAGTATTGGTGGAAACGGTCACATATTTTCGTAGCGTAGATTTCACATCTTCGCAGCAGCATAGCTGCATAGCACATATCTGGTGGAAAAGCATCCTTACTGTTGCCATCTTTTGAAAAACCAATCAAATCACGTCAGGCCATTTTTTATATAAATATATATCTAATTCTCAATAAGATTGGCCTACGAAATCTTTTTCGTGAAAAATGTTACTCCGTTCTAGTTCTTGCGGCCAGAGGTAATTAAATCAAATGGAGCCTTGCATACCCATCGCCTACCAAGGACATCGCCAATCTAATGAGGAGGAAGGCAGATTAATCTTACAATGAAATGCGAGAGTGTAGGAGAGGGGGCTCATTCATAATTCCAGAAACATCTCTATTTTTTACTGGTGGTAGAGCTCCAGTGACGGAGCTCGCGAGCGTAGCCACCACCGCATTACCGAGAAATGCGAGAGTGTAGGAGAGGGGGCTCATTCATCATTCCAGAAACATCTCTATTTTTTACTGGTGGTAGAGCTCCAGTGACGGAGCTCGCGAGCGTAGCCACCACCGCATTACCTAATTTAGTTGCCGCTAAATGGTAGTGTTCAGCACTATCGTGTTCCGGTCGGGTGGTAATGTCATCATCATCATCATCATATCAGCCGTAGGACGTCCACAGCTGAACATAGGCCTCCCCCAATGACCTCCATGCCGACCGATCGGAAGCGACGTGCATCCAGCGGGTACCTGCAGCCTTGACTAGGTAGGTCGTCGGTCCATCTTGCACGTGGACGTCGTCCTACGCTGAGTTTGCCGGCAGGTGGTAATGTACGGCCCTGTAATTTCCGCCACAGAGGCATAACACCTTAGGCCTCAGGAGTGGTAACGCATCTGCATTTTGACCTTGGTCTTCGTGTAAGTGTCTATAGGCTGCAGTCATCACTTAACATCAATGTGAACTGCATGCTTGTTTGCCACTTCCATTACATAAAAAAAAATGTAAGTAGGAAAAAAAGTGTAAAAAGTAGGTGGCAAACAAGTGTGCAGCTCATATTGATGTTAAGCGATGACTGCAGCGTATAGACGTCTATACAAAAACCAGAGGTCAAATTGCAGATGCGTTGCCAGCACTGAGACCCAAGTTGTCATGTTTCTGTGATAGTTATTACGGGGTCACATTATGATCTAACTGGAACACGATAGTGCTGAAAACTACCATTTGGCGGCAGATAGAGGTAATGCGGTGGTGCCTACGCCCGCGAGCTCCGACATTAGAGTTCTACCACCAGTAATACCACCACTAAATTCTATTGCTATAAGTTGCGCTATTTTTTAATCTCTTGGTGGGAAGGCAGCTGCTTCTCTAGGCGAAGCCCTTGGTCTCTACTGTCGACCTCTGCCACTGAGTCTATCATAAGTTTGAACTTACATCAGAATCTTCATGCATGCCAAATCCTCTGAGGTAGATAGGTTTGTCGTTCAAGTATACGGTGGTGTTGCTCCATGTTACGGTCCTAATTCCAACCTTGAGACTGTACGTGTCAAGCAATTCACCAGCTGTGCCAATCAACGTTGCCTGTAATAGAAATTAAGAGTTGAAACACTGATCATAGATCTACGATAGAATGCTCTTATAGGCGATCACTGATTTAGATAGTAACATACAATAATGCGCAAGAAAACTGTCAAAAACGATCACCATCTAAATGGTACATAATATCGAATCGATCATTTAAAGTTTTAAAGCCTTTATTGTCTTAAATATAATTATTAAAGATACAGCTTAGCAGTAAAGTAGGCGGCTTGGGCTTTGCTTGAATACTAGCATCAAAGAATGTATAATAAGTGAACAATAAATCCAAAGCGTTACCTTAAACGTATACAGGTATCCAGGGTCAGGATGCATGAGGTAAGGCCACCAGAACTTGGCGTTACCGATCTCGAGGAGACCGGCACAGTCGTAGGAAGCCACCACCTGCGTGTCGTTCTTGTCGAACATTTGCACCAAACATTGCACGTTGCCCAAACCTTTGTAAGTTACGTTGTACACTACGAATCCTAGTGGCAGAAATTGAAACATAATAACTTAGGAATTTTTGGAACATCATTATTAGGGTTTTTGTTCTTATGTCTACTGGATGAGAATCATATTGCTGCCTCCACTAGAAGGCGATGGAGTTATCGCATGCAGGTGTAGGTTAACAATAAAAGATAGTACGCTCGTAGGAGCGGCTTTTCATTGAAACCTACACCATACTTATTTACAGTGCTCGTCAAGAAATAATTGCACATCGAGCCTATGAAAGTGACAATCGGCTAGTTTCGGCTTTATAGAGCGTTATCTCTGCTGCTCACTGCCTTCGTAGTCCGGTATTGGTCAAAACTTGATCAAAATGGTCGACAAACGTCAAATAGGTAAGGTACGAAAGAGATAACGCTCTACACATCTGAAATAAGCCGATGTCTCTTCCTGAGGTCGATGTGCATTATTTGTTGTTGGATACTGTACAAATACCTATATATAGTTTGCAATATGCCCTCAACAGTATGCATATTTGCCTCTTACATGACACAAAAATAAATCAGTGGTACCGTCATTAATTTACCGTTTGTTTGTCCGACAATGGTAGACGATAACATCAACCATATTGTGATTTACTCAATAAACACAGCTGCGCGGTAAACAAACGCAGTCGAAGCGTAGGTACCTAGTTATCAATGAGCTGTTAGGTGGTTATACTTTGTTGAAGCAAAGTTCTGTGATGCAAATTAACTGTGTCATGTTTACAAAGCTCGTTACGGTTAATTCGTGCAGAATTGTTTAATCTTCTAAGTTTTTTCGTCATCTTGCAGCCGTTGCTCCACGGTACCGTATGGTTTAAAATAAGCGGTAAGCGGTGTGTTTTACTGGTGAAACAGCTTCAGTGACAACGCACGCGGGCGTGGGCACCACCGCATTACCTAATCTACGTGCCGCTAAATGGTAATGTTCAGCGCTATCGTTTTCCGGTGACGAGGTAAAGTAAGTAAAGTACGGTCCTGTATTTACCAGCACAGAGACACATCTACTTAGACCTCGAGAGCAACGCAGCTACATTGAAATCATGAAAGCCCTGTTTGAATGAAGACATTTATAGGTTGCAGTTTTCACTTACCATTCATGTGAACTGTATTCTTGTTTGCCCCTTCATGAGATAAACAAAAATTACAATTGCTTTTTTAAGTAAGTAGTAGCTGCCAGTATGATTAGAGTAAGAAAGTAGCAGCCACGGAATAGATAAATTATTCCATGGTAGCAGCACTGTAGTGTTGACGAATAACATTGGCGACATAATATAGCTTAAGTAAGCATAATGGTGCATTTCCACCACAGATGTCCTATGCTACGAAAATATGTGACCGTTTCAACCGTTCAAGCTATGTAGCTGTATGAGGAAGATCCACTACGAAACGCATCCATAACTCCCATCCATAGCACGCATCGTTCAATATAAAAAATATATCTTAGCTGAATCCGTTTCCACCAGTGCTAAGCTATGTGCACCAATGAATATGATTGGTGTATATCAAACGCATCCATAGCAACGTAGTATAGCACATCTCTGGTGGGAAAACACCCTAAGATGGCGCCTACAACCTCAAGCTTCGCCCCTGCAGTTCAACGTAACCTATAATCCACAACAAAATCTCTCACCAATGTCAGAGAATATTAATAATACTACGTATAGAATGGACACTTCGACGTCCCGTCCGATTTCCCCGCCTCACCCAACCTCTCATGGGCGACCGCGATGTTTGGTGTTCTCTACGTACTATGCACACAGGTGCACGTGTAAATACACGTCACTAATTGATGTCTGTGTAATAGAGGCCAAATTAAGCGTTTGTATGGAATTTTGGCGGAGTGTCCGCGGTGTGCCAATGTGTCAATTAGTATCTTTTATTTTGTGGTAAGATTATCCGTGCAACCCCTCAAAATTGGTCACCATAAAATAAATCCCACTGGCTTACCCGTTAATCCTTGTGTGTCAGTGTTCACTATAACATCGTCAATGTACACCTGCGGGGTCGAGTAGAGGAAAACAGATCGGTGTATTCCCGCGTAGTTGAAGAAATCGAACGTGTAACTTTGTTCCTGCCTCACTTTGTTGTTCCTGTAACAAATTATATGTAATTTAGAGTGTAAATATTTAAAGGTATATTCAAGATCATATCACTACCTTGACGATTGACGTTTCCGATTGACGTCTACTGCTGGACCAGTCTTCCCCAAACACGTTTACAACAGTCTTGTGCGTCATTGGGAGAGAATATGCCATAATCGCCACGCTTGGCAGGTGGATTGGCGATCGCAGTGGTGGTAGTTTCATTGCGGCACGCTACTGCCCATCCCCCGTGTTATATTGACTACCGCCCTATTGGAATGGTTTCGTCCTGACGCCAGTAGAACACATTCAAGATAAGGTGAACAAAAATGTCATGAAACCATCAAAATATTTTATTTACCTTCAGAAAAAAAAGCCGATAAATTGTCCAATAGTTCAGCAAGAGAACACTTTTGTTTATTCCTAAGGCAAGGATTGGACCGGCATGGCGACAGTGCCCCGTCTCGAAACGAGCCGCCTACATAAGTCCGTAAAAAAAACTTATGCTTATTGAAATAAAACATTTTTTTACAATACACCTATAGTTCAATAAAACTAAAATGATGCTTTAAATAAACCCAGCAACAAATGTCACCTCATTTCGCCTGACACCACGGAAGCTGTGAAACGACCAAAACCCACATTAAATAAATAAATAGTAGGTTATATTATTTACATATTTCAATGAAAACCTAGCGCGAACACCTACATTTGCTTATTTTTATACATTTATTAATTTAAGAAACAACAATCATTTATGATATAGTATAATTATTACCGCTTTGTAGTATTGTAGATTTTTTGATTCTGAAAGAAAAAAATGGAAACAAAATTTTTAAATAGAATTCAATTTTCTAAAAGAAACAGTTGTGTGGATAGGTGTTGGTACTCGTAACTTAAATTTTTCACGCATCCAAATACAACGGGCTTCCTCTTTCAGGCTATATAATCCTAAAAATTCCAATTCGTTTTACGTACTCGCTCTATTAAAGCATGATAATATTGATGAATGTAGCCACTATTTGGTGGATTATTTTATACTATAATGTAACTAAACCTGGGCATAAACTGCCTCAGTTACGCGCGGATTTAGCTGTTGGTTCGATGTTAGATGATGTCAATATTTGTTAGAACGTGTTTGCTAGAGTAAACTGACCTAATTCCTAATTTAACCATCAGTTTTATGATATTAAATACGAATGTGTTACTTTGTTAAGGACGTTGCAAAATGTTCTACTTTGAATGTAGGTACCTACTCGTAAAACGTCTGGGGATTGAACGATCTATTGGTGGTGGAATATACTATAAATAAATTAAGTTCAATTCACCTATTAATGTTTGTGGCTTGCAAAATCATGTTTCCTTACCATGTTACCGTTAAAGAAGAAAAGAAAACGAAACCCATAAAGAATCATTCGTGCGTCTCTCTGTCCGTCTGTCATAGCCAATTTGCTTCATTCAAATTTACTGGTCTGATTGAGTTAATATTTGGTATACAGTACGCGTAAATTTAAATGCGTTCGCGAAGGTGATTTTATCGTATAGAAAGAAGGGATACGCGAGGGAGAAAATGTGGCAGTAGTTCCTCAGCACAACATTGAAATAAGCTAGAGAGCTAATTTAAACGAGAAGAGTCTCGTCTGTGTTGTCGTCGTTAGGCTAGGAGACTGGCATAACGTTGGCTTAAGGGAACTCACACTTTTTTGAATGGACTTACGCTCAGTATACCCGTTGTTTGCTTATATTATACATACATTTTAAATGAAAACAGGCAGTGTAAATTGCTGAAGAAATTACGCTGATTAAGAGCGTTGGTGTTTAATAACCAATGGCCATTAATGAACCTGTTACGGGATGTGATGAACTATCTTTGATGTCAGGAAACAGTCTAATAGGATCTTTTATCTATTCAAAGAAAGAAAGAATAATAGCAAGTTACATACATTGAAGCGTACAGAAAAAATGAAATAAATGGTACACCGTAAAACAGCTTAGAAATATTATTTAGGGAACCTAAAGAACACTCCTAGTATTGAAAATATTTTAAATCACTACAATAAAAATGGTCTTTTCTTACAACAGTAGCACTAGTATTGAGTGTTATATTCTTAGTTCAATTTCTTTTTATTTCGGAGTGTTAAAAATATATTAAATAATAGGCAATGTTTTTAGGTTCACGAGATAATATTTCAAAGCTGTTTTACGGTGTTGGTACCTTTTTATTTTTTCTGTAGTAATCTTGCTTTGCGAGTTAATAATATTTCCCAGTGTTTCCCAAATATTGTTCTGTCCTGGTCCGGTAATTTTCCCGCTGCCCCTTCGAGAACCATTTAATAATTTTAAACCCAAGCTGTTTCCATACGGGAAAATAATAAAAAAAATGTTATGAATAATTACGATACGTCAATCGATAGAAGGTAATATTTTTAAATAAAGGCGGGGGAATGTTAACGACACTCAAATTTATTTTGATGACCTGGTACCGGGTCGTGACTCGGCAAATTGGAAATAGAATATAATTACGAAAACTAGAATGATCTAAAGCTCTATCATGGGTGAAGCAATTCTACATTTCGTTCCACTCGCTTCACCGCATTGAAAACCATTCGTTTTTCTCTCGGTATTATTATCGCTTGATTCGCTTTTACTTCGAATGTATTTTTATTACCGTAACGCCAGTAATTTATATAATAGTGAGCGCACTGAGAATTGCGTTCTTGACAATAAGTTATAAAAAGAAAATATTTTGCAACGCATTTTGCACCTGCCTATATAGCATCACAAAGTACAAGAGATAATAAGAAAGTAGTAAGATAGTATGTACTAAAAAAGTTTGGAGCTGTTTGCATCCGCTACTTGTTCACAATATATTGGTTTTTGTTCTTCTCATAGTAATGAGAATAGACATCATATCATCTATACCAGTTGGTGCACGATTTTAATCTATACTAACATTATAAAGAGGTCGGTAAAGTGTGCAACTTTTATTGTTTGTTTTTTTTTGTGTCGCACAATTACATTGACTGGCAGCACGTGGCTCTCTAGATTCATGTCTATCGGTTGGCATTCAGTGATTAGTGATTTATATGTCGTAAAATGCCATAAAAGCTGAAAATGGGAGGTCAAAAAACTTATTTTTTTTAAATACCGGCTTAATCAAATTCCCTTTACAAAAAGAGAAAAATAACAGAAAACAGATTTAAACTCAAACCAATAAGAATCTACCTACTCGTTCCAATTTTGATTTTTTTTTAAAGTTTTTATATTTTAATTTTTGTTGTAAATGTCGATAAGTAACTAAATACATGAACAAGTTGCTTAGCTTTCGGTCTGCAAACCGCATAAGAATTACACATCGGCGAAATGCAACATTTTAGTGTCACTTCAATCATTCAGAAAAGTCGGCGTTGCAATTTATGCACTCTTAAATATTTCAACATCGTCTGATTGCAACTTGCTCTTCCGAATTAGGCAGATAGGTATTCCAAGTCAGCAGATCTTTCTATCACTCTTTGATTCTTGGAATTTAAAGTATCGTATTACAGTTGTTAGTCTACGGTTTTAATTCTACTGGTGGGAGTCTATGGCTCGCGGGCATAGGCACCGCCGCATTACCAAATCTACCTGCCGTTAAATGGCGGTGTCCAGCATTATCGTGTTCCGGTCAGGTGGTAATGTAGAGCCCTGCAATTTCTCATAATTAACTTACGTCTCAGAAGTGGCAACGCATCTACATTGAAATGTTGTGGAAGTGGCAAACAAGGAAGGATAGTCCTTCCTGTGAGAAATTCCAAAGGTTGTCTTGACAAAAAAACAAAGAAAACAAAGCTAAATAGCGATTCAGTTTAAGTTCAAAATCAAAGGTCTTACGCCCGCTGTTTTTAAAGGAAAATAAAATGACTTACGCTACAATAACATCCCTGATGACGCCTTGCGGTACGGTGTCGGAGAGAAGCGTGTTGTCCACCACCACGGTCAGTAAGTTGCTGCTGTTGTAGCTCACGAGGTTGGTGATTTCCGCTTCGAAAGGCAGGTGTCCGATCTCGTGGTAAGTCGCTGTTATTCCGTTTATCCACTGAGAACAAGTTTTATTCACTGAGAAAACAAGTTTTATCCACTGAGAACAAGTTAATAATTTTTACTGGTGGTAGAGCTGCAGTGTAGTAGCTCGAGGGCGTAGGCACCACCGCATTATCTAATATATTTGCCGCTGCATGGTAGTGTTCAGCACTATCGTGTTTCGGTTAGATAGTAATGTTACCAGGGAGCGCCGCGGCGCCCCCTGAGACGGCGGCGCGGCGCCGTCTTTTTTATGTAATGGTAGTGGCATACAAGCATGCAGTTCGCATTGATGTTAAGTGATGACTGCAGCCTATAGACCCACACAATGACCAGAGGTCAATATGCAGGTGCGTTGCCACTCCTGAATTATAAACTTTTATTTAATTGTTTCGAAAGTTTCTCGTACGTTATCACTATTTATCTTGGTAATGGAATCAATGCAGTAGGTAACTGCTTCAAAGATAACATGATTAATGTCATCATAACTGAACGAATAAAAAGCAGAGTTTCACAATATCACACTGTATTTCTTATTGTTTCCAATCTTATTACACATTGCAAAAGTCATACCTACTTACCATGTATAGAATAAGATGATAATCTTGTTGATATTTAATTTTAATGAATAGCCCATCGTTGCGGTTAAATAAGTAGTAATTCTGTTAATGCTTTTTATGGATATATCAAGGTTTACAACTTTTAGCAAAGGAATTTGAACTTTTCTCCGTTTTTAGTAAAAAGAATCTTACTTCACAGATAAGAATGATTTAATGTACGACCCTGTAATTTCCGGCACAGAGGCATAACACCTTAGGCCTCAGGAGTGGTAACGCATCTGCATTTTGACCTCGGTCTTTGTGTGGGTGTCTATAGGCTGCAGTCATCACTTAACATCAATGTGAACTGCATGCTTGTTTGCCACTTCCTTTAGATAAAAAAAAAATGAAATGTGTAATGTGCAAAAATGTGCAAAATGAGACAAGTTTTTATAAATTATAATTATCAGAGTTTGCTTCGATGAATTCTACATAAAGCGATTTTTTTTGCTAAATTAGGATCAATTTACAATAAATTTGTGAAGGCTACTGTTCCGCATTGGAATCTAATTAAAGCTGGAACCAGAGATTTGCATAGAAGCATATTCCTTCTCTCTGCGCTTATCATATTTTAAAACCATTTTGGGGTAGATAGATAAGGTACCTGCGTCACCTGCGTGTGTGAGAACCTATATGACATATCCCAATAATATATTCATCGAAATGGTTAACTTATATTGATAACCGTTGCTAGAGTCCATGCTAAAAACATAAACGATATACAGAAAGAGCTTTAATGCAATCAAAACTCAGCAATGCAACATTGTATTCTAGAGGATTGATAGGCCGTAACTACAGCGTATGAGAAATATTACATATACGTCGCATAAAGTGTGATTTAATATCCCTCTAAAAGCAACTATGACCAACGATGCGTTTTGTGATATAAGCAGACGATTTGCGACATCTAAATGATGCATTGTAGAGCAATTTTATGGTCACATTGTAATCTATATGCAGTAAACCATAAATTCTATAAATCTTGGCATTGCCAGTTGATGATCACAATAATAAGTATTGTGGTTTATTTACTAAGAATTTATTTATCAAACTGCCATTAAAATAAAATTATATTTTTGAAAGAGTTGTCCGTGGGATATGCAAGTAAATGCAGATCAACCCCTTGATAAAGAAAACTTTTACATTATTTAAGAAATCATCTTCATTTAATTTAGTTATTGCTTGATTTTCTTAATGTCCAATACAATTCGTGTCGAATTCTGTAGACAAACTGCATAGGTACGTCTTCGTGAAAATAATATGTAGTTGATAAAAATTATAGTGCGTCTAATTCAAGCAGATTGTTATAAGGAAGTGAGCAAAGGAGTTAACGGAGGTCAGTGATTCCTATAGTCTAGTCTAGTCAGTCTCAATTGCAATTGAATCACTGTCGCAACCGGCAACTGTAGGCAATAGATGCACAATTAAGGTCAACGCACAGTTATCCCAACCGAAAGCGTCGAACGACTCAAATGAAACGATTTTTCTTTAAGAAATCTTATTAAACCTCGCACACTTGTCCACGTCGAATCATCCGGATCCGGAAGAACCTCAAAAATCCTAGACGAATTCAGATGTCATCATCAGATTCGGCACGGTTTATGTAGTCGACTCGACCGATTCGTTCGCATTTTATCTATTGGCTATGATGCCTATTACTTTTTCATTGTTTTAAATAATGCAACATTCTAATTCAATAGAATTACTACTTCATTACAAAGAGCTGTAAAATTCATCACAATCCTTAAAGGTCCATTACAATTCACACGTGTACAACAAAAGTAAGTCAGGCGTGAAGGAAATGGAAAAGATTTCTTCAGCGCGATCGTTTCTTTCAGTGTGGGTGTGTGCGAGGTCTCCTTGACTTCGATTCATTCGGCTTGGATAAATATGCGTTCACCTTAAAGTCATTGTTCTGCGTGTGTACCGAAAAAAGCTGGCATAGCTTAAGGAAGTTTGCGTAATTAAATGTTTTATTTGAAGATACTTAGGCATTGTTTGATCTGTGCAAATACATCCACGTATTATTTTAGTCTGTTACTCCTAACAGACTAAAATAATACGTGGATGTATTTGCGATGATTGGATTGAAATGTTTGGATACATATAATAAGTTGTGTTGACATATCATGACCATTTTTAAATATTGGCTACAAAAAAGTGTTTTGTTTTAAAGTAATCTAGACAGAGTGATATCATTATTTATATAGCTCTTTTTGTTGGTTTGGATGCAATTTGTAATTTTATAAATATTTTGTTACCAAGTTGAAATTTGAATACTGGCCAGTGCCACATTTACAGATAGGTATTTGGGTATAAAATAAAATATCAGAAAAATGTGGGACACAACTGACAACACCTGAAGCCAATTAAGTATTTCGAATCCCATGTAGATAATAGATATACGTAGAATAATAGAGTCTCTTCTGCATGTTGATATTAAACTACAAGTTTTTTTGTTATCCTTCGGTCTCTGGGTTCGGTTGCCAGGTTGGTGTTCCAGTCCGAGGCCCTTGGAGTTTGGTTATGCCATTGTGTCATATCATAGGTCAAAACGAACTGGCGAATCTTGGGTGTTTTGAGTATACTTGAATGTATGCTTATACCTCTGTCTACCGCTTTAAGGAATATAGGCGTGATTTTATTTTAGTATCCATTGGACGGCCCTCAGGTAACTCATCAAATCAGTTAAATCTTTTAATATGTGTTTATGTCAATGCGGTCTTGAAAAGAATATAAATTTGTAGGTCGACCAAGGTAGCAATCGGGACTGTCTCGCCTGACAAATTGTCCAATTACATTCAACCAATTGCCTAGCGACAGCCAAATGATATTAAATGTACCATTCCCAGAACCGAACTACCTACGTTCCATAACGCCTTGGTAACCGATGATCAGTTTTATTGTTCATAATCTCCTAATGATATTCTCGTTTTTTTATGTTATGAAAGTGGTAAACAAGCATGCAGCTCACATTGATGTTAAGTGATGACTGCAGCCTATAGACACCCATAGATAAACCAGAGGTCAAATTCCAGATGCGTTACCATTCCGGTGTTATGCCGCTGTGCCGGGAATTACAGGCCCGTACACCTAACCAAAACACAATAGTACTGAACACTACCATTTAGCGGCAATTATATTAGGTAATGCGGTGGTGCCTACGCCCGCGAGCTCTGTCACTGGAGCTCTACCACCAGTAAAAATAATATTGACTTTGTAATTTCATAAGTTGTACAATACCCTTATGCCGGTTAATCATCTAACGTTTTATTTGCAAAAATGTAGGTTTGCACGAACCTACAATGACAGCTGTTGTACTCGTACCTATGAGTTTGCCAAAAGTTGAGACTTTTTCACTTTTTAGCAGGTGAGCCCATGAGGTTATTTTTGGATTTACTCGAGCGCGTAAGACTAACACCCATATTAAAAGTCGTAATCGCGACCTTATTCTCAATGGAATTGGTATTCCTAGTTGTGACTACCTAATAAGGTCAACTCGATATTCTGCCTCCGTTTGAGGTAAGAAAGCAACTGTCAAACTCCAATGTACCTACCTTAAAATATCGAGGAGTATTTACATTTACGCCATATTATTGCGCTCACTAAGTTTTTCATGTCGGACCTGTCTGGCAATATAATTTTATACCATATTTTTCAATTAAAAATGGATTTTCAAGACTATGAATTATTTAATGATAATCCATACCATCGACGACAAAAATGAGCTGCGTTATGTCGTCGATGATCCATATACCATGAAATTGAAATAGAAATAGAAAATATTTTTATTTCGAATAGATCTTTACAGATACTTTCAAAACGTCAATAAATCATAAACTACCTAGAGTGAATAACCATTACATATAGTAAAAGAAAAATCATATATTAATAGTAAATTAAAAATTAGAATTTAAACTACTTGGTTAAAACATAATCACAAAATGTTTCAATTCCTTCAATGATGATAAATGAAGAAAAAGAACAATTTATTCGTCAAGATCAAAGTTATTCACTTAGCAGAGTTCCAAGTGCACTCACTACTGAGAAGAACTCCGCCATCCAACAAACTCAGTAAGAGCTCTTTTAAATGAGAGCTTAAATCTAGTACAGATTATCGCGAAAAATCAAATAATGTGAACGTCCATAGATGCAAATAAACTGCTATCTACTAAATGTGGTGCAGCTCCTGCAAACCAGAACAGACCAGTCCCCACCAACAGCACCCGTTCACGAGTATGACGCATGTGACAACCATTGCCCTCCTCGACCATTTTAGAGGGAAGTGAGCAACCCGCCACACGACGCCGCCAAAGGCAACGACACTTAAGTGTGCATGACTGTTCCGGATATGCATACGGCAAAATGATGATGATCCATGAGTTACTGTGAAAATACAACCAAGAATATGGATTTCGAAGCGGCCTCATAAACTATCTTAAGCTGAGTGTAAGTCAAGCAATGTTTCATGTAACGTCATAGAATATGGGTGTTAGATATCGCCCATAGGGCAAGATTAGTAGGGCAGTTCTTTAAAAAAATCAAAAGGTCGCTATATTCTTACTTCGCTTCGTAATCGTCAGAATTTTGGCAAGCCCCTACCACGGAGGCACGAAGAAGCCGTACCACACCAAGCCAACGCGATTTCTTCGTTGGAATCGAAAATCACAATCCTTCGCCGAAATATGAGAACACAGAGGACTTTTTTTTGTTGTTTTTTAAAAATATTGTTTATCGATATAATCTATTTTATAGTACTTACCACTTGCGCAGCATACTGCACACTGCTAAAACGCAGCCACACGCGTTGTTCCGCAGGACCCCACCACGGGGACACGAAGAATCGGAAGTCGTACCACACCAAGCCAACGTGGTCTCTCAACGCCGAGCTCGTGCCTACGTCATTGTATGATGACGGCACGGGCATCGGTATTATTGGCCCAGTCTGTAAGCAAAGAGTAAATTAGAAAATTCAGCCAAGTGCGTGTCGGGACACGTGCAAGGTAAGGTTCCGTTTTCACTATTTTTTACATTTAACATTTTATAAGTAAGTACTTATCGATTATTACCTACTCGTTGTTGAGTCTACCAAAACTATCACGGCTACCTACCTACCTACATATATTATATGTAGGTAGGTAGGTACTATCTATCATGTCCAAATTCCATATTTGATTTAGACATGAGAAAACTTCAATCTTACAAACATTTTTGCACTTTGATCTTGATTATTTCACAATGGATTTCTTATCTTCAATCAAAAATAATCATCTGGAATCCTTAATATTTTTCAACATTTTACATTATTACACAATGACGCATCTGAAAAAAATAGGTACATCCCCACTTTCCGTGTAGGTTTCCTTGTAGGCCTAGCCTTATAAGATGGAAAAAGGCAGTAAGGCACTCGAACTTTTTCAAAATTTAAACACAATAATTTCGGAGATAGAGAGGGAAAATGTTGAACTTTCCTCTATTTGCCTTCAGTTTAAACATTTATGAATTTGCAAGCATTTTTATTTGAATTTCAAGTCGGCATGACAATTTTAATACCGACTTTCTATATGTATATAGTCCTTACAAACTTAATACTTCTTATTAGTATTTAAAAAATGTATGCGGTTGTTAATATACGTAAAGCAAAGAGTAAATAAATCATACTCGTATAAACCACTTTGAAATCGAATGATTAAATGACTTTACTGATTCAACGGATGAATAGCCACCTGAGTCGATACAGATTCTCGTCTGGAATAAATGCGTCATCATACTCATTTCTGTATGTTTAAAACCTTTATAAGCGCATAGCTAAATATATTATAATTATGACAAAATAAAACATATTTTATAACGTATGAATGATCAAGTTCTTTAACCCATGTCGATCCGTCGATCATTGATCTATAGAACCATACAAATCTCAATCAATTGTAAAAAGCGCCTCGTAAGCTCGCGTCTGCTGAACAGAGTAAAAAAAATATATCGTAAACCCTTAAATGGATAATAATGAACTATTCAGATCTAAACTGGTTATTTTTATGGTGGGTTTTTTGTATATCAATGGGTTTGAGTAAAGATGAACGACGAATGGCAAGAAGATAAACGATATACTTAATAATATAAAATGAAGATGCTATGATACGCCTCCAAAACATCTGGTATAATCGCGACATGAATTACAAGTCCAGAGCCCGATTGGTCAGAAGACTGATTTTCCCGATTTCTCTATGGAGCTGAGACGTGGACAATCAGAGCAAGAGAAAGACAGAATAGATGCATTCAAAATGTGGGGCAGGAAGCAAATGCTCCGAATATCATGGACGGCGAAACGCACAAATGTTTCTATCCTTTCTCAACTCTATGTAAATATCAGTTCGTCGATTATATGCCTAAAACGCATTCTGACATAATATGTATTTCGAATACATTATGCGACGAGGATGTAGCAGTCATGAAACACTGAGGCAAGAGAGGACGTGATCGGTCCCCAATACGATCTAACTAAGTAAAAGAAGCTCACCCTTCAAGGAAATTCAAACAGGCGGTGATGGAAACTGTGAATCGTAGTCGATGGAGACAAATTGACCGCTTAAAGGAGTCTAGAGACCACGATCATCAGTCACAAGGAACCGATAGAAGAAGAAGAAGAACACCAACGATCAAAACGATCGTATCCATCTAATGCATAAATGGCACAGGAATCTGATTGAAAAACAGTATTTTTTTATATGTATACGCACATGACAAGTATTTATTAATTTTCAATAATAGCTGATGCCCATAATACAATAGTTTTTGGTAAACACGTTTTCGTTATTTTATCTGTAAGTAGGTATTACAGTTTATTTTCACCTATTATTATTTATCATTTCCTTGTCAATTAAGATAAAACAATAATTATTTACTACTACTAGCTGACTAGGCGAACATCGTTCTGCCAAACAATAAATGGTAAAACCATTGCCTTACAAGATAATAAAAAAATAGATGAAACGAGTTCCATCATCGGTGTGAGCAAGCTGACTCAGCAATCGTCGTTCTGCCATACCATAAATGTTGAAAAATAACAGGCGCGTGTCCTCATAGGAGAGTGTGAGCAACGCGTTTGAATTAAATTATAGCGCGTATTTTTATATTAAAAAAGTGTGCATGAAATGCTTTATTATGGTACATAACAAAAGCATTTGATTTGATAAAAATTGATACTGTATTAGGCTATAGCTTTTCAATTACCGCATTGTAAGTGAACATTTTTTTGGAAGAATTAATGGGTATAGTTAGCTATACACAAAAGATAGATGCCATTGTCTACTTTTTTGTAGATTTACCAAAGAGAAAATATTCTACCATTTTTTTTTTTGTTATATTTCAAAAGGTTTAGGCAGCTTCTTCGATGAAAGCTCTCAGGCGGCTTGATTTTTTCCGAGAACTAAAACATTTATCGTAATATTCCAACCAATTTACACAAAACTTCAACAAATTATATACACAAAACCTTTCTAAAGAATCATTCTGAAAGTCCGTGTTTTTGAGTTTATCGCGGGTCGTCATATCCCGACGCCTTACTACCTATAACATATATTGAATAATTTACCTTCTCTAGATCCTGCTCGTACCATCCATTTCTGTAGCCATATTCAGGATCTGTTGGAGATTTTCTGAAATTCCATATTCCATCTAGTCTTCTTACATCTCTAGTTTCTGTGGATTTAGGGTACAACGCACCTCCGGTGTTCGCTGCCCGTTTCATTTGCAGCTGATTTATCTCATTTGTACTAGATGTGCCTGAGACACTCGCTTTGGCTGATGATAAAACTATTGATGTTGATAACAGGAGTAGTTGCAAAGGTTTCAACATCATCTGAAACAAAAATGAGACATTTGGTTTTGTGGTTTCGTGACGCATTTAAACGCAAAGTTAATTATGAAAAAGTCTTGTAAGTAGGTACGTCTAGGTCAGAGGTTCCTAGGAGGAGGGTTATATCACATTCCCATATTTCCAATTTTTATTCACTCCTACGTAGACCCAAGTCTCACCACCCCATATCAAGTCTCCTATGGACCCCAGGTGGCCACACCAGGAGAATGGCCAATATACCATAAAGGTATATCTACCATTCTCATTCAAATGTTTGTGTCCGAGCTGTATAATTCGTAATATTACTAAATTAATACATATAACTTTATTTACTGGTGGTAGAGCTCCAGTGACGGAGCTCGCGGGCGTAGGCGCCACCGCATTACCTAATAAACTTGCCGCTAAATGGTAGTGTTCAGCACTATCGTGTTCCGGTCAGGTGGTAATGTATGGCCTTGTAATTTCCGGCACAGAGGCATAACACCTTAGGCCTCAGGAGTGGTAACGCATCTGCATTTTGACCTCGGTCTTTGTGTGGGTGTCTATAGGCTGCAGACATCACTTAACATCAATGTGAACTGCATGCTTGTTTGCCACTTCAACTACATAAAAAAAAAAATATAGGTAATCGGAATTGCCCGGTGAAGTAGACTAGTGCCGTCTCGAGACGCGCCGCCTAGATCATCGTAGTAGACAAAATCCGTATTTCAGCAAGTGGAATAACGGTCATAGCTCACTGCAGCCACTTAGCACCCGACCAGCACATCGTTTTATGGCGTCCACTCGTTGTCGACGGGTGGTCCACGGGTGAACAATGCGATGTTACTTGTGAACCACTCGCGGACGGTCCACTTGGGAACAGCGCGTTGACAATGCAAAGTCAAAGCAAGACAAGCTAGTGGTCACCGAGTGGTCCACGCGCCGCTTGCGCGTTGATGGCTTGATCCGGTGACGATACGAAGCGGAGTTGATGTAATGAGCGCAGATCGCTCAAGGCGGTCGGGCGCTGGTCGGGTGCCAGATGGCTCTAGTGAGCTATAACCCTAATACATCATTATCCTTTATTTGATGTCTGTACACATTTTATATTGCGTGTTATACTGATTTTATTAAGTTGGGTTAAATAACATAAGGCACGTCAGTCATTTGATGTTCCTATCAAACATCCAAATCAGTAGATTTCACAAATTGACTACGCAGTTGTTTAAATTTCAAAGATACCTTGTAAATAAAAGACTCGTGAATGAAATATTGTGGTGTGGTCATGTATTGTTACATTTATTTAGTGATGTGCCGTAAGTCCACATCCTGAGTATTCCCGAGTATACCGCGGAAAAATAAGGCCAGGGTATTTGTAGTTAGGTCAGTTTATGTTCATTAAGTCCTCCAGACACGAGAAAAATATGACAATTGAAATTAAATTGTGTCTGGGCGCCGGTGGCCTTACGTTCCTTGACAGGTTAAGCACTTTCTGCGTTAAATTAGGCACACTATTCAATTTCTTATTTGTCATTATTTTTACAGTTGTCTAAGCTAAACTTATCCACGCGCGGTAAAATAATTGAGTAAAGTAGTAGAGAACCCTATTCTTTTCCTACCCCTTTTATCAGTATTTACACTTATTTAACGATCAAACACATCACTACTAGTTAGAATAGTAACTATTAAATAATCTGCGTGTTGAATCTGTATGCGTGGGCGCTTGTTGTATTACATCTGAGTCTGTTACAAAAAAGCGTATGTTACCATAACCCATCGTTATCCAACTTGATTTATTCATGTTAAGGGTCTAAACACACTACCGATTATCTATGTAGATGAAAGAGACGCGAGCGCGAAGTGAGACTAGTGTGATTTTTGCGAGTACTTATTAATGATGGTGGAAAAAAAGCGTACAGTTCACATTGATGATAGGTATGTGAAAACTGCAGTCTATAGAATGTCTACACAAAACCATACATTACCATCTTACCGGAATACGGTATTACTGAACACTACCATAAAGATGCACATATGTCAAGTATTGCGGATACCCTCGAGCTCCGATCACTGGAACTCCACCACCAATGAACTCGCGTTCTCACCTCGCTTACATTACAAATCGTTAGAAAATCGATAGTGTGATAAAGCCCTAAATGGATGGAAAGTGAAACAAAGATTAAGATTCAATGCGCAAATGCGGTAACTCGAGTAGCATGCCTTATTCTTTTCCACTCACAAATAAGTCAATAAGAAAGCTGTAATAGGTCTTAATAGAACAAATACAATCAAAAGTCTCTTGAGGAATGTTATGGATATAAATCAATTCGATCACGTCATGTTGTCATTTCATTGACAAGGTCTATGATGATGATGATGATGATGTGATGCAAGAGTGACTTGAATCATCAGTGAGATTGAGGTATAAACTTATAATTAGAATAGCTATATAGGTACAGTAGTAGCAAGAAATATTGTTAGTCACTAAAAAGTAGGTACTGTAAGTCAGATCTTCAGATGACAATACAATTATGTATTTAAAAATAACAAAAAGCATATTCTGTTATGAAGTAAAAGAAAGCAGGTAAACTTTTTCGGGAGAAACGAATAATATAATCAAAATTCTGACTGTTTGAATTTGGAACATTTGCTTTTTGCTAGTAGCTAAATAAACTGTTTTTGTACTGTACTTCCAGTTGATAAATGTGAAAAGATACATATGCCAGTAATTGGTAGATGGTCACATATTATAATGTCGAGGTATATGAAATATGCTCTAATTAGTCTTATTAAAGAACAAATTCAATAGAAAATCTCCTGAGGAATGTTATGGATATAAATTAATTCGATTTCGTAACATTAATTATTAATGTAATGTGCATGCACGTAACAGTAAAAAGGATTTTCTACTTTTTGTGTGGCAATGTGCAAGGGATGGATCTTAACGCTTTTTTTTGTATTATTGATGCAGATTTTATATTAAATACTTATCAATATCACTCTTAATGTTTTTATTTTTTTTATTTTAGTTATCTCTTACACAAAATGCGGCAGTTAATTAAAGTGGCAAACGAGTTAACTTTTCTGTTAACTTTTAAATATTAATGGTAAGTGAATGATGAAGCACCATAAGAAGGAAGACCGTATGCAGCAGTCCCGAAAGTGGAAACTTGTCGATATGTGTATATATTTTGTCAGATCTAACGCATAGGTTGCTCAAACCTGGTCATGAACTGAAAATATGCTCAGAAAATAAAATTCAAAGTTTGCCAACGATTGAACGCAGGAGGTGAAGTGAACTGAGATAATACGCAACGTGCCATCATTAGCGAAAACACGGGGTTCGTAGTTGTAGCCCTAAAAGAAACGAGGGGTGGAGGAAAATAGGGGAAGCTTTTGCCCAGCAGTGGGACAGTTATGAAATAAAGGAATAATACAGGTTTGAATCTAGTTGATAAGGGAGTGCTTCCTAGTAATATTTCAGCCATTTTGAACGTGTGATTGAAAACAGCTATTCTACAATCCAACTCCGACGCTAATGTACGGCACGTGAAAGATAAATAGAAATAGAATAATGAACACATTATTGAAAGTATCATTACTTTGGCCTCGCATAAACATACAATCGCAATAATTATAAAAACTAGTTCCTACATCATTCACATAATAATGTAAGTTTTAAAATAGTTAATTATTAACAGTCAGTTATTAGAAGAACTTCATTAAGATGTTTGTAAATTACCTGCATAGGTTGCAAAAACATGTGTCGAAAATTATGTGCATAATTGAGTATGAGTACGTGGTTGCATTGATGCGTTTGTTACAAAACCTGCTTTCTAGTGCGCTCGCAGAGACAATAGGTCTAATAAATTCCGCGGCAGATTCCACCTACCACCATACAACATAGTTAATACAGAATGCATGTAATTACAACACATTTTTACATATTTACATGTTTTATTTCACTGCCCATGAATATTAACCCATTCATTAGTGACGCATTCGTTGGTTGCCTAACTCATTACCGAATTAGTAGTGGTACCATGGGCAGAGGCCTAGACTATAGCGTAGTATTATTACATATTCTATGACTATAGCTTGATGTCGGTGTTTGCGACGACGATATAGTGAGTAGTTCGAGGAATGCTTGGAGTTTTTCGCCGCCTGTTATTCAATTGATTTTTTTTTCGAGAATTTTTCGACTTATACCAAAGTTTCGTGTATTAGAGTACAAACAGAGTAACATTGAAATGAGTTTCAAGGTTGAAGCATATTTCCGGTATACGTATAAGAATGAGTACCGACTCGCTTCATCGAATCGCCGGACATCCATCGTCAACTAAGGAATCAGTCAAACGCCCGATTGTTACCTTAGTTTCAGAAATTTCACACGATTTAATTCTCGACTTTATCGATCGCATCTTCAGGATCGAAATCATCCAAATCTTCAGGATCGATTGTAACTAAAATGCAAGTTATCTTTAACCCGTTAGCTCGCGAGAAAAATAATTGATTTCAATTCTTGATTTCATACTCGTGAACGGGTGCTGTTGGTGGGGATTGGTCTGTTCTGGTTTGCAGGAGCTACATCACATTAAGTAGATAGCAGTTTATTTGCATCTATGCTTTGGACGTTCACATTATTCGATTTTTCACGATAATCTGTACTAGATTTAAGCTCTCATTTAAAAGAGCTCTTACTGAGTTTGTTAGGTAGCGGAGTTCTTCTCAGTAGTGACTGCACTTGGAACTCTGCTAAGTGAATAACTTTGATCTTGACGAATAAGTTTTTCTTTTTCTTCATTTATCATCATTGAAGGACTTGAAAATTTTTGTGATTATTATGTTTTAACCAAATAGTTTAAATTCTAATTTTTAATTTACCATTAATATATGATTTTGCTTTTACTATATGTAATGGTTATTCATTCTAGATATTTTATGATTTATTGACGTTTTGAAAGTATCTGTAAAGATCCATTCGAAATAAAAATATTTTCTATTCTATTCTATTCATTCGCCGCCGGCGGTCTCTCGTGTCTTGACGGTTTAATTACTTTACAGATTTGTTTGTTATTACCTAAACAAAAAAAATGATAAGACCGATGATTGCGTGAAAGTACATCATTTTTAGTAGTTTGCTCGAAGTGATGACATGCTCAAGTTTACGTCTTAAAAACCAGTTTACGTTCCCATCGACCGAAAATTAGCACGAAAATTACTGTTGCTGAATGAGAGTAGACTTCCAAAGGTTAGGTCACGGTCAATCGATTGCGAAGCGCGATAGCTTGACAAATCCAAGCACAAAAATACAAAATGAGTACGCGGTGAAATATACGTAATATTTTTTTTTTCTAGAGAAGAAAAAATGTCGTTGTTATCTTGATTGTGGAAGATTAATATCTAGTAGCAAAGTCTAAAGAACATATCAGTAGTATAAGTCGCTCAGTTTATTAAATGTACGTCCTTGATTATACAATAACACTATTTTCCGAAGGGTGTGGAACTCGAGACCTGTAAAATAGGTTTAAACTTTTGTATCGAATTGTATACTTATACTATTCTTGACCTTGTTGTGGAGAAATAAATTTCTTTATTATTATTATTGAATAACGGCCGATAAGGTAGGTGCTGAAGCGCAAATGACCTTTACGATGCTACTAATTCAATTTCAATGGTGCAGCAAAATATGCTACAGTTCCACCACACTCCCGTACCAGCTCCTTTATTTCCATCACTACTAAGAAGTAAATAAAATCGGTAATCATTTAATCAGTCAAAGTCTTAATCAAAACCTAATTAAGCTTTGTATCTATAGGATCATCAAAGTTGATTGGACCAACAAAAAGATTGATTAGGACTCCCGGTTCATCAGCAATCTTTTATCATTATCGCATCACATCGCAAATATCTGCCTGCGGGCTCGTACGAATGCATCGCCTGCGATGCGGCGTCGCATCTCATCGCATCGCAGTTTTGTGTGGCCGCCCTTAATGTTTTAAGCTACAAGTGACTCATTTATGTATCAGTCACAGTGTCACAATGTGTCGCAGTTACTTTCTGGTCAGAGGTATTCAGCCCAAAAACAATGTCCTTTTTAACCGACTTCATTTCTACTTCTAATTCCTTCCGAATTGCTTTTACGTCCGTTCCCTCTTAGCCATACCTACTCTTTTATTACAGTTTTGAGAACTTCTTATATTGACTGAGGGGTTCCTGATGATAAATTTTCCACGGGCTTCATACGGTACCAATTAAATAAATCATTGCTTATCGCCCAAAGTACATTTGATCATGATATGTTCGCTACATGGCCATGGGCAAGAAATTAATTAAACACATTCCATTCTTCTGCTCTACACTGGTTAGTCAAACAAATAGGTAACACCGTAATGCGTGATCGTTGCGATTAATTTAATTGATTTCAACAGACAATCCTATCGATTAACTTAGCTCTTTTATTCTGAGATAATGCTTTACATTGCTGATAGATTTAGGAGGCAGGAGAGAATTCGAGACCCGGTTCGGTACATTTCGAATTTGTTTGATTGTTAAGGTGGTAAGAGAACATCATAAACCAATTATAAATATGATTCAAGGAACCGCAGAAGAGTAGCTACAAGAAGTAGATGTCAAAACTTTATTCAATTAGGAATCTTTGGCGATACTTTTTAGATTAAACGAATTTATTATTATCTACGAATTACTTACACAAATTAAAGAAAACATGATGAGTTAAAAAATGACCTCTAGATTGGTATGTATGTATGTATCTTCACGCCAGGTCCCTTACCGGGTAGGCAGAGAGTGTAGAGCGCCAGATATCCCGGTTCTGACAAACCTCTCGTGCCTCGTCTACTTTCATCATTCTCTTCATACATTCTAGATTGGTAAAGTAGAATATCCATAAGTCACAGGTCAATTCCTTGTGTTTGATCTGTATTTTATACGCTAGGGTATTCATGATATAAATATTTTATGCTCGTCATATTTGAAGTATTCAGGATGGACAATGCAATAATTAGAATTGAGTAGGTATACTCTGCAGCATTCCAAATGTGCCTGCAACGATTAAATTTAGGAACATTTCATAGTTTAGCCACTAAACACTTTTGTTCATTAAAACTTATAATATACGTAATACTGTATCTTTAATGAAGCTGTTATCATCTGAATACCACAAATTCTTTTTCTTTTATTTATATATAATAAAACTAGCTTTGGGACAGATTGTCTGTTATTTTTCAAATAAGTAGGATTTTTTTAAATTTATTTTTATCAGTTCATCAGTATAACCTGTATTTTTGTTTGTCACCTTGAATTTCACATACGTTCTAGGTACATCGCTGCTATCACTAGTAGGTAGTAGGTTAAGTACTATACTCGTGTCTCTATTGTCAAAAAAGATTTATAATACGGAACTGTGTAGCCGTGTAATTGTCAAATGAATGAAAATTAATGGACGGGCTGTAGCAAAAACAAAAACAATGTTAATACGCGGATACAGCTTGACCCACTGTATACAACTCGGTATTACGTTGTTATTATATCTGTTGCCACGGTGGAACATAATAACAATTGAAGTCATGATAATCAGACTATAATTGTTATTAAAGAATATACGTTACGCATAATAACGAAAAATAGCGTTAGTGATTTATTATCAGAACGTGAACAAGGCATGAAAATCGTTAGGTCAAGGGTGTTGAAAGAATCCGCACTGATTGATTGGTAAAATTTATTAAGACAAAACAAAATAGTGTATTTAGACAGACTCTCTTTGTTGTATTTGAACGTTTAAGTTACATTTATCAAGTAATTCCATTGTTAAATTGCCATAAGTACGTTCGTCGTATCTGTCGTGTCATTGTTAGTGGATTGATTAAGATCCATTATCTCAACAAACGAAAGACTGTCGGTCTCGTCGAAGTTATCATTGATTGTGTTGTGTTCTGTTTATATCACTATTTGTATTCTCACATCTTTTATCTCTGGTCATCCAGAGGTCACGCGGCGGCAAAGGAGTTCAGTTGCCTTTGAACAAAAAATATTGATTCCAACTATTATTGCTGCGTATATGAAAAATTTATATTGGTAATAAAATAAACAACCATTAAGAGGTCAATCGCCTATCAATGATGTAAGCTTTTAAACTATAAATACATTTTGAGGAAAGAATTAACATTTAATAGTATCGAGTTAGACGAGATCGCATGGTCAAATGGTCTCCGTGCAGATATCTACCAAAGGTTTAAAAAGTTTTATTTTCAGTTGTTTGTTGAATCTTATTCAAATATCGAGTAGGTCTGTGTTTTTACATGATAATGGCACTGATTTAAAATATAACGAAGTAAAATAGAACGAACGAAGACTTCCAGTAAAAAATAAATAAAAACACCTTAAAGTGCAATGCTTGTTATTCTTTTGGAAATCTAGAAGTCGGGCCGCCATTCAAATATTCCATAAGATATAATATTGTATCTCGGGCCGCTATTTACACCAATTAAAAATCTTTATCCCAATTTGCAAATATTCAATATTATATTGTATCCCTTTCAAACGACTTAAGAACTTCAAAAATTGGTCTACAATTGACGGACTAATCGATTTGTTGAATCTGTGAATGAAACATCACAAAAAATACAGTCGATCATAGAACTTCCTCCTTTTGTAAAGTCAGCAAAAAATAATAAACACCAATTAAAAAATAAACTCAATAGCTGTTTTGTTGAATCTGTGAAAGCACTAGTATGCATAAACCAATTAAAATTCCTGATCATCCTTGCACCCGGCTGCTTGAATAGATGCATTGTCCCTATGGAATGTTTTATCGTGTATCTGTTCTTCTTTTATTTAAGTACATCTGCCTTTTATGCTGTGATTTTGCAGTCTCCATAATAATTTATACACCTACTAATGTTATAAAGATCCGGAGTTGGTTGGTTTGGTTGAACATATACTGTTTCGAATTGTTTTTGAAGTTATACTGCCTTTCGCGATTAGAAAAAAATGACCAGAGTGAATTTTTGGCGATGCGCGCGCACTTAATACTACTGATTAAATATTTATAACTCTACTGATAAAAGCGGTCTGAAGTTAGTTGCAAAACTTTTTTTGTCTTTTTGTTTTATTTCTGGTGTATAAGATTGTTACGCTAAAGAAGTATAACTTCTCACGTGCGATAAGTACGTACACATACTGTTTTTTTTTGTGTTGGATAGTCCATTTATCGAGAAAAACTATAAAACGTCACGCTAGGATCAATAGGGGCGGATCATCAATAGAGAAATGTTGCAAGAACAGGAAAATATCCACGTGCGAAGCCGGGGCGGGTAGCTGGTAAAACATAAACAGCTGCAGCTAACATTATTATTACGTTAGCAATTAACTCATATTAATTAGTTGCAGCATCAGAGTTATTTATTGAATAATTGAGTAACCATTTAATTGAATGATGTAATGTTGCACGGTTGATATTATTATGTGTCAAAATTATCGGTGTATCGCTCAACGATCGTATTTTTTGTAACAGACAGGATATTAGGAAAGAGGCGACATGTGGATGAAAATAATGTTGTAATAATAATTAAAGCGATAATTTGGACATGCATGTAGGAAGAGAGAATACTAGGTATACAATGCGACTGTAGGTGAATGAAAAAGCTGAGGGCGAATAAGAGTTAAAAAACCGGCTTAGTGCGAGTCCCTCCCGCGCACGAAGGGCACCCCCCTATCATTGTCCCTATCATTACCTATAAAAAACGGCAAAGTCAAAGTAAAGAGAATATACATATAACTAAATATTTTGTGAATATTTCAAGCGTCTACTTGTTACCCTTATTAAGTTGTAAGGGAATCCCCCCTTGAATATTTAAATTATCTACTGTTTTTGTAGGAGCATATCCTATAAAATTCCCCTTATTTATCTATTCTGTGAAAATTCCCATGCTCCAATAATTTACGTGACATTAGTTTAGAAGCTCCATTAGATGAAGCCTGGTGTCAGCTAGTGTAAAAATAAAATTATCAATAAATGCGTTGCTGAGTGAAATGATAATAAAATTAACCTAATTATTCAATTTAATGGGAATTCCTATCTTATCATATGACTACGTTAAAACATTGACATTAGTTGCGTAATTTTTTATAATTAGATGTGCATTTATTGACCCGCTATATTTTTGAAATAGAACATTAGGCATCCATTCCAATTTCATTATAATCATTTACTATTCAAAAGGTTACTTAAAATTCCTATCAAGATAATAATGGTAAACTAATGATGTAGTCTATATAAATTCATGTGGTCTTCATTATACTAGTTTTAATCTTCGTTTAGAATATGAATAATAGGCAACGTATAAAATGTATTACTTTTGCCAACAAGGAAAGCTCACACTACAGATCACAGATCAAGTAATGTAATATTAGGTTGGGGAAAAAGTTTCTTCGCATTTTTTAAGATAATTCAAAACATTTTTTAATATAGTTTATTTAAATTTAACTAAAGTATGTATGTAACATTATGTTCGATAACCTTTTGCCGTCTTGTAGGTAGGGACATGATCCCATTGCTATAAACATTTTGGGACTTCTCATCAAAATACCGCGACAAGTGGATTTGGCAGTCCTCTCGTGATGTTAACCTAACATTGCATAAAGAATTCTGAAGAGACCGAAACAGGTGGAAATCTGAAGGTGCAAGGTCAGGACTATACGGCGGATGCATTAACACCTCCCAGCCAAACTCTCTTAATTTTTGCTGAGTGGCTATAGATGTGGGAGGTCTAGCGTTATCATGATGAAACACCACATCCCTTCTGTTGTCAATTCCGGCCGCTTTCTCTCAACTTCTTGCTTTAATCTCATCAGTTGTTCGCAGTAGAGTTCAGAATCGATAGTCCTGCCTGGTGGTAATAGCTCATAATGAATAATGCCCTTCCAATCCCACCACACACACAACATCACCTTATTGCGAGTTAACCCGGGTTTCGCCACAGTCTGTGAAGCCTGACCGGCCTTTGACCACGACCTTTTTCGCACGTTCTTGTCGTACGTGACCCACTTTTCATCACCATTATCAGCTTCTTCAAAAATGATTCGGTTTCATTACGTCGTAATAAGGAATCACAAATGAGTACACGGTTCATTAGGTTTCTTTCAGTGAGCTCGTGAGGTACCCAAATATCGAGCTTTTTTTTGTACCCAGCTTTTTTCAAATGCGCCAAAACTGTTTTGTGATCAATTCTCAGTTCTTCAGCTACGTCGTAACTACTGATATGTCGATCTTGCTCCACATTTTCAAAAATGGCATTCATTGTATCCGTAATAGGGCGACCAGAGCGAGGTGCATCTTTGACATCAAAATTTCCGGATTGAAAACGCTTAAACCAAATTTGTGCTACTCTCACAGACACTGCACTAGGTCCATAAACATCGCACATTTTTTTCGCGGCTTGCGTTGCATTTTTACCTTTTTTGTAGTAAAATTTTAAAATGTATCGAATTTCTTCATTAGATTCACTCATCTTGACAAAAACAAACAAAAATCACACATTTGCCTAATTTGAATTTGGAATTATGTTCTTTAAAATTTTAACTTTCAATGATACCAAAACCAGCCAGATACAAATACTACAGCCAAAGAGATTTTATAACAAGTTCATACATACTATAATGCGAAAAGACTTTTTCCCCAACCTATTAAGTAAATATTAGCAGTTAACGTCAAAACTCTATCTTAAAGGTTTTTTTATTAAGAGAATAAGGAGAAAAATATTAGGAGAAAAAACGCGCACGAAAATTATTTGATTCCGTTTTTTTTTTTAAATATTCCGTGCGTCAATACTAAATAATGTCATGATCATCCTGTAGACCTATTCTGTAGTGTAGGTTATTTAGGCTCCGATAGACATGTGTGTTCTATACCTCTTCCATCTTTTTAAACAAAAAAACGAAAACTATAAGGCGAAATTTGGCGAAACTATAAGGGTCTTTTAGGGTTCCGTAGTAAACAAGGATGTTTACTACGGAACCCTAAAAGACTATTATTGATCGATTACCGATATACAATAATAAGACAAAATCGTCACTTTTTATTTAGGTAAGTAATAATACCTATAGGTAGGCAATATTTCACTTTTGCGGATCGCTAGTGTATTAACCTGTCAAGGAACGTAAGGCCACCGGCGCCCAGACACAATTGAATTTCAATTGTCATATTTTTCTCGTGTCTGGAGGGTTTAATATAGGTGCTGTTAATATACCTATGCGCGATATTAACGTAAAAATTGATTTATTTCAATGAGTGTAGCTCGAGAACATATGTCATGATTATTAGCCTGTTATGAATTAATTAAGGCGTAATTAAGGGCCCTAAGCTACGCTTGTCTCCGACATATATATAGGTATAAGTATATTAGTGATCTCATTAAGTTTAATACCATAATTAGTCAAAGCTTTTTGTTCGCTGATGGTCTAAATGCAGTTAACGCGAACAGTCATTGTCCTGGTTCAATAGTTTCTCTAACCATAATTACTTACGCATAATGGCGCCAAATTCTTTTGAATATTTTTTTGTATGACTCTTTTGGAAAATGGGCTAATGTGAAATAATTGAATATTCCATTTGGTTTTTAAAAAACCGGTCAAGTGCGTGTCAGCCACGCGCAATGTACCTAACCAGAGGTCTGTTTCTCCAAGTTTATTTTTTTACGTTGGTCTGGGAGGGGTCTTGGATTACTCATAAACTTGCTAAGCCTACTTAATAGGGTATTCGACAATGTGTAATTTCATTTTTTCTGTCTGGGACACGGAAGCTGAAAAGTTACCGAAACATAAATTATATAGTTCCCTGTAAAGAGAATTCAGCTTTTTATGATTGAAGAGTTAATGAAGACTGAGCGTTTATATGACAGTGAATGAGTCAGGGGTTTTTTAGGATTCTGTAGCCTTCAATGAACCTTTATAGTTTCGACATGTTCATCCGAGATCATCGGTTGACGATTTAGTTCAATATACGCGGGATAAATCCATAAAAATTGTTTTATTTCTATGAGTGTACCTAGTTCGCGAAAATCTAAGAACCTATTAAGTGTCTAACTGTACTGTTTAGATTGTGAAAGCAAAATAGAGCCTACTGACCCACTGCTAATCACTTGTATGCATGTAGTCACACTTAACACTCTCATTAAAATTTAGCAGTGTGATCGTTTATACGTCGAATATACTTACTAATCACATAACACCTGCACTGATAACTTCAGAAAATGTACCTAAATAGCCAGTGCATCTGACTTACCACAGAATAGATGTACTATCAAAATACTTGTAGGTGCCTACCTACTTTTACTGGTGGTAGAACTCCAGTGACGGAGCTCACGGGCGTAGGCACCACCGCATTACCTATTTTACTTGCCGCTAAATGGTAGCTTTCAGCACTATCGTGTTCCGGTCAGGTGGTAGTTTACGGACCTGTAATTTGAGTGGTAACGCATCTACATTTTGACCTTGGTCTTGTGTGGGTGTCTATAGGCTACAGTCATCACTTAACATCAATGTGAACTGCATGCTTGTTTACCACTTCCATAACATAAAAAACAATAGGAACTGAAATAATAACAGCCGTTTTCTTTTGGCTAAGGCAACAAATACAATAAATTTACTACAGGAAAAGATACATTATTGGCCGATTGTAAGTCCAACACGCAATTTGTGAATGAAATCTTAATAAAACCGCTTTTTTACTCACACAGCCACAAATAATTTCGGTTCTATGCAAGATCCCGTAAACACACACACGCGTGTGTGTTTCTAAACGCACGTTTTAATTCCTGTAAATCTTTTCAGATATTACTCAGGAATTTTCAAATGATTTCAACTGTATGCGATGCATAACTGCTACGACAAATAAAAATATGATTTCATAGTAACAAAATAAAACGGTTACTAAATAATTAAATACTTCCATATCTTCATCACAAAATAAAAGATACGAACTAAAGAATCGTTGATCTGTCAAGATAAAGTCAAACACTTAGCAGTTTTTCAAGTGCAGTCACTTCTAGGAAGATAATGTCCTCCTGCTGATAAACAAGATCAGAGTGAGTTCTTTAAAGGAAAAAAATATAGATACTCATAACTACCTAATACATATTTAAAAAAAAAAAATTACACAATGCGAATGTAGTAGGTGTATATGTATGTATGTATGTATATATATACATACATACGTCATTTACGTATGTATGTATATATATACATACCGACAGATTAAAAAAATAACATAGAACCTGCAAAACTAGAACGGACCAGTCCACACAATCAGCATCCGTTCACGAGTATGATGCATGTTGCAGCCATAGCATCCTCGACCATTTTAGTGGCAAGTGATCCGCCACACGACGCCGGCGCCGTCGAGTGAAACGGAACATAGCATCGCTACTAGGTATCCCAACTTAATATTATTAATGCGAAACTATGTTTATATATATGTACCGCTTTCACGTCCATAAACGTATAGTAGTTCGATTATAGTTCGAGTAACTGGAAAGGACATAGGCTACTTTTAAAAAAAAAATCAATGAAGGCTAGAAATTGTTATCTATATCATTTATGTTACGAAATCGCGGGCAAAAGCTAGTAATATTATAACCATGACAACAACTGGACAAAAGCTTCTCAATAAGGTGCCATGATCGCCACGCGGGTTGGTGAGTATACCAATTTTATTATTAACTAGCGACCCGCCCCGGCTTCGCGCGGTGCCAATGTAGTTTGATACTGGTAATTTAATTCCATTTTCAATCATCAATTTCTACCGATCCAAGCACGTGAATAACGGCATTTCAAACTGTGATATCTCGGTAAATATAAGTACGATATTGATAAATTATAGATATGAACCTTCTTCAGAAAACCCTCTTACCGACATTTCAAATAAGAACAAAATCCGTTCACAACTTTCCGAGATTAGCGCATACATACAGACAAAGAAAATAGGAGGACTTTATTTTATTTTAAAGATAAATGGAAAGAAAAATTTGACTTCAGGCGAGACTCGAACTCGCGGCCTACTGGGAATCTAGTCCAGCCGCTCTTCCAATTGAGCTACTGAAGTCCTGCTCGATTTGTCAAATCTTTCCTTCACATTTATTGCCTTGCCTTATGGTAGCAGTAGCGCCATCTATTGCCAACCATGCTAGTTAGGCAACCGATATAATACACTCTTCAGTTTATTGAGGACTTTGAGGGGTTTGGAGGAGGACTTTACTTTTTAATAGGTATGTAGTGATGAAGTGATTATGATGTGATATAATATTTGTTTTATTTGATTGTAATCAAAATCAGAATCGGCAACTCACTTGTTAATTTAGGGTGACAGGCGCCTCTTATGACACGGCAAAAACAAACAAAATAAATAAAGTGAATTATGATTGATATACATGACAAACAAGCTATAGGTATATAGTCAAGAATATCACTAAGATAAAACTAAATATAATAAACGAATGTACTAATAAGTATATCAGTAGAATGTCTCATTTCCCCTTTTACAAACTGATAACAAAGAGTAAAGAGAAAAGAAAAAGAGTCATTCTTTGTCATACACCGGCAGAGTTCCAAAGGCCAATATGATCTGAGAAAAACGTGCCCAAAAAACTCAGTCGGCTCTTTTTAAAATATCGCTTAGACATAATAACACCGTACTCTTGGAGACTAATCGAAGACTGCATAACAAGTTTCCTTATAATAACAACGCCGAAAATAGACAGGATAACAAAATACCTTTGCATTCTCTCATCTTACGTTACGCTAATGGCATTTGTAAACAGATCATGTACGCGTTGTTTTAACTTATGTTAGTACATATTTCATTTTTAATTTAGTATTCCTGTGCTTAGCCTCTATGACATGACACTTTATAGCCTTGTTGTATTTCTTTAGAGGGCTTTGTTGACAATACTGAACAAAGGATGATTTATTTTTATATAAATTCCCAAAAAAGGAGTGTTACATTTTAAAGGTTCGTGTATTTTTGTGTGTTTCTTTGATCCACCGGAACTTTTTAAACTTTATTTAATTTTATAATGTCAATGGTACCTAAGTATCATAAGAATCCTAGCGTTAACAAAATATAAACTTAATATGAGATTATTTATGATTTATTGTAAAGATCTAAAAGATTTTATTTTATCATTATATTATTCGGTTAGTGAAGTTATTCAAGAAAAAAGACGAAATTAGAATTACACGTTTATTTCCTAAAATAGTTCTTTACCTCTAGATTACAGAAAAACATAGGAAATTCATGAATTGTACGGAAGCCCGTGAACGGAAGTCCGACTGTGAACACACATGGCCGGTTTAATTATGTAATGATGGTGACCATCTTAGTAACATCTTCTCATGTTACTTAGATGGTCAGTCGGAACATGATAGTGCTGAACACTATCATTTCGTGACAGATAGAGAGAGGTAATACTTTAGTGTCTACGCCCTCCAGCTCACTGGAGCTCGACCACCAGTAAGTAACAATTTTTGTAGAAACATTGCTCATGTTTACTTCTTGCCCTCTATCGCAAAATAATTAAAGGTGTGGCGTGTAAAGCATAAGAAATGAGACCACTCGATGTGTTATCGGTTACCGGAACTGTAACCTATTTCCTATCAACTGTTAATGGATATAAATTAAAAAAATAGGAGGCAAACAGAAAATCATAGCAATAAAAATGTAGTATGTTCTTAGATCAATAAAATATTACTTATTTTACTCGGTTCCGACCTAATAAAAAAGGTAAACATAACGCTGATTATTGGATTGATATTATTTGGTGTACTTCTTAGCCATTTTCAATAGTTTCTATGTAGGCCTCCTTCATAAAAGTTTTACTCAGTTTTGTACGATTTCCATCCATTTCAGATTTGGTGTACATACCAAATAATATACCTACATAAGTTAAGGAAAAATCAGTGTCTCATTGAAAGATCTTTTGATTTAAATGTCACGAGTCTGTGGCTTATTTTATTACCTACTCTACAAATTACCTACTATAAGCGTTCTATTTACTACTTTTAAACAAATATCTTTACTTCACGGATTGTCCTCTCTTATTTTTAGGATATAAATTAATTTAACTGGTAAACAGTGCAAGCAAACAAGGTAATGATTTACTCATCACGCTATTAAATGCAACTTGCATCATGACCAAGGCCATAATATAACCTGCTGGCGAACTTTTTAGATATATTGAGATCTTGGGCATTTAACCAGCATACTTTCCCGATAAGATTACCTAGTTTGCTTAAAAAATAAGAAAGGTAAGAGGAACTGGTGGTAGAGCTCCAGTGACGGAGCTCGCGGGCGTAGGCACCACCGCATTACCTAATATACTTGCCGCTAAATGGTAGTGTTCAGCACTATCGTGTTCCGGTCAGGTGGTAATGAACGGCCCTGTAATTTCCGGCACAGAGGCATAACACCAGGCCTTAGGAGTGGTAATGCATCTGCATTTTGATCTTGGTCTTTGTGTGGGTGTCTATAGGCTGCAGTCATCACTTAACATCAATGTGAACTGCATGCTTGTTTGCCACTTCCTTTACATTAAAAAAAGACACTGCCAGGCTTTGAACCTCAGTTTATGATATTATTTTGTCATTTCGTAGCGGCTACGAAAGCAATAACGGTAGTCAATTTTCGCTTTCGTAGGCGGTATGAAATGATTATAATAATTTAAAGTCATAAAGTTAAACATTACCGGTCGATGGATTATTACTAGGTATTAGTTGGGGTAAGATTCACTTTTTGAGTAGATTGAAGCTCTTTATATTTTAGACTACTCTAAGTTTACTTGGTAACTATTTTAGTTTTAGGTACACTCAGCAATAATCGACTTATAAGGTTCATATATAAGCTTGGGGAAAAAGTTTCTTCGCATTTTTTAAGATAATTCATAACATTTTTTAATATAGTATATTTAAATTTAACTAAAGTATGTATGTAATACATTTTAATTGTTTACATTGTTTTGTATAACAACACATTAATATTAAGACATTTACTTAACATTGTATCCGTTGGTAAGATGGAATACTGTTCCTACGATGATGAATTTTATATGTTGAACGAATACCTGCATCAGCACAAACCTCTTCAGGCTTTTTGATGTAGTTCAAATTGTAAAATAGTTTTAAGTATGTTTGAATAAATGGAAAAAAAAAATCTGCCATTTTGTTCGATAACATTTTGCCATCTTGTAGGTATCCATCATGATCCCATTGCTATAAAAATTTTGGGACTTCTCATCAAAATACCGCGACAAGTGGATTTGGCAGTCCTCTCGTGATGTTAACCTAACATTGCATAAAGAATTCTGAAGAGACCGAAACAGGTGGAAATCTGAAGGTGCAAGGTCAGGACTATACGGCGGATGCATTAACACCTCCCAGCCAAACTCTCTTAATTTTTGCTGAGTGGCTATAGATGTGTGAGGTCTAGCGTTATCATGATGAAACACCACACCCCTTCTGTTGATCAATTCCGGCCGCTTTCTCTCAACTTCTTGCTTTGATCTCATCAGTTGTTCGTAGTAGAGTTCGGAATCGATAGTCCTGCCTGGTGGTAATAGCTCATAATGAATACTGCCCTTCCAATCCCATCACACACATAACATCACCTTATTGCGAGTTAACCCGGGTTTCGCCACAGTCTGTGAAGCCTGACCGGCCTTTGACCACGACCTTTTTCGCACGTTCTTATCGTACGTGATCCACTTTTCATCACCAGTTATCAGCTTCTTCAAAAATGATTCGGTTTCATAACGTCGTAATAAAGAATCACAAATGAGTACACGGATTATTAGGTTTCTTTCAGTGAACTCGTGAGGTACCCAAATATCGAGCTTTTTTTTGTACCCAGCTATTTTCAAATGCGCCAAAACTGTTTTGTGATCAATTCTCAGTTCTTCAGCTACGTCGTAACTACGGATATGTCGATTTGCTCCACTTTTTCAAAAATGGCATCCATTTTATCCGTAATAGGGCGACCAGAGCGAGGTGCATCTTTGACATCAAAATTTCCGGATTGAAAACGCTTAAACAAAATTTGTGCTACTCTCACAGACACTGCACTAGGTCCATAAACATCGCAAATTTTTTTCGCGGCTTGCGTTGCATTTTTACCTTTTTTGTAGTAAAATTTTAAAATGTATCGAATTTCTTCATTAGATTCACTCATCTTGACAGTACGAAAAACAAATGAAAATCACACATTTGCCTAATTTGAATTTGGAATTATGTTCTTTAAAATTTTAACTTTCAATGATACCAAAACCAGCCAGATACAAATACTACAGCCAAAGAGATTTTATTACAAGTTCATACATACTATAATGCGAAAAGACTTTTTCCCCAACCTATTATTTTTAGGTTAGGTTAGGCATTTATTACACCCTGTAGGTATTTGTTGTCTCTACAGAATGTGTTCAACATGAATAATATCTTATTTTGTATGTAGACATACTTATGTATAGGTAGTAATGGATGCAAACAATTCTCGTACCTACTTACAGTATTAATATTTTATACTTTGTAAACACCAAGGAACCCACGAAGTGGTCGTGACTAAATTAAAAAATGATTAACTTCGCAATACATAATATTGATATTAATTTCAACGTTATCTTTCGCAGATCTTGTATGAATTCTTAGGTATATATTTTATATTATCGGAGGATTCTTGATTCTTCTTGTAAGTATATGAGTTAATATTGAAATTATTCAAATAAGTTATAAAATAAATAAATTATTTTTTATTCTTCCAGCGAATGCATGTTAATAATACCTACTTAAGGGTATCTTTTTATAATATCTGTTAAAGAATAACAATGACAACAGAAAATATCACGCGGCCAACGAGCAGTTAATATTAATACAATGAGACCTAATCACTAAATAGTCCATGGGCTTATTAGGCAGAGTTTTAAGGGTTCATACCTAAAGGATAAAATGGGGTCCTTATTAATAGGGGTGAGATTCACAGACTTGATTGACAAAAATCATACTTTAATAACAGTTTTTCTTTCAGTCGAAATGCAGTCTGTGAATCTCACCCTAAGTGTGGTGGTGAGATTAACAGACCGCACTACGGCTTAACTTTCAGCAAAGTACGCTTAGAATTGACAAAATTCATACTTTTCTGACAGTTTTAAAAGCCTACTTTGCTCAATGTAAAGTCATAGTGCGGTCTGTGAATCTCAGGGTGAGATTCATATTTCAGTAATCGGCGGACTGTTTTAAAATACTTATTCCTACCTACTATTAGTGATGTGTGGAGTGGAGAAGAGTGGAGCTTTAGATATTTAATAAATACATTCCTCCATTTTTGATATTTACATACTCAGGCAGGTACCTATTTGTTTTCTATTATTTTAAATGTATTTTTACGAATATATGTGTTCGTTCAAAACCTGCCGAGTGACAATAAGAAGGAAAAGTCACAACAAAGTAATAAAAAAAGAAACTCATTATACCTACTTAGAATATTATGTTTACGTCGTCTTAATTCATATGATTCTCGTAACATCTTGACACCATATAAAGTTAAAGATATGAATGATAATGTTTTTCGCACCTATAGTTATTCTTTGTTGATGAATTTTAAAAATACCTAAGTATCGATTTTTTCTAACTCGGCCGAAAAGGTCATCGCACCTATGTTTTAATATTTATTTATAACAATAAGGGTGCGATTTCGGTCGAGTATTTTTATAAGCTGATAAATATAAGATTTATCCAAATTTCCATTTTTAAAAATCCGATTCTTAAAACCATGTCAATTTGTTTTTTTTCAAATTACAGAGTATAAAGGACATATTTAAATAGAAATTGCACTAATTAAAATAATCTGTACGCAAAGAGTAGAGACGGACAGTAAGGCCACTAACCCTGAAATGACTATTCTGTAACGATCTAGAAGAAGAAAAAAGAAAATTGATTTGTGTTCCAAGGAGTGCTCATTTACGAGACCGGTAAGAATATACAGCTGTTTATAAATGTACAATGGTGCCTTACTTTTTCTTCATTTTATAATGCAATTTTGTATTAAAATTTCTTGTTAGTTACTATTTAATACTATTTATTTATTAAGTTACATTCTTCTCAGGCATGTCACTTTTTTTTTTCAGGATTGGCAGACTATCTGACGGGCCACCTGATGAAAATTGGTTAACCGTCGCTTGTGAACATTGGAAACATCAGAAGAGTTACCAACGCGCTGCTAGCCCTAAAGGACTCTTTTGTTGCCTGTTTTGAAGAACTCCATATTGTAGCGCTGGAGGAACACCTCAGAGGGAAGTTCTTTCTACAATGTGCACGGTCAGGGGTGCGAACGCATATCGACATTGCTATTGTCGTTGTCATTGCTGTTAATTTTTCATGTCGATTTGTAGCTCCTTTAAAAGCAGTAGTGATAATCTGATTGTTTTTCTTGCTTTCGTAGGTGAGAAACAAGCGATAATGGTAGATTATTTCGATTATTGTTATTTAGTTAAAGTAAACATCGACATGAAAATTTGGCAGCAATGACAACGACAATAGCAATGTCGATAAGCGGTCGCACCTCTGGGCAGGAATGAAATCGCGAATTAATTTTAGCGTCGTGATTCGTACCTACTTAGCAACTAATTCTGTTTTAGACAATGTTTATCAAGAAACGAAAAGATGGCCTCATGCATGGGGAACGATTTATTATCGAGAGTTACCACATTAAATAGGTAATAAGATTTCTTAAGAACATCCTTGACTTTTCGGTAAATTTCCCAACATTTTATCTAAATGATACACGAGGAAACAGTAACGCTTTAAATATATACATTTAGTTTTTTTCTTGCAATTTAAAATAGGTACCTTCTTAGTTTTGTTCACTTTCTACCTGACAAAGAAATTAATTTGCGGACTTCTCGTGTAAAAATAGCTGCTACAGATACAGATGTTTACAGATCAGAACAATAATCATCATAATTTCAGCAAAAGATGTCCACTGCTGGACCAAAACCTCTCCATAAGAGGATATGCCATAATCGCCATGCTTGGCATGCGCATTGGCGAGCGCAATGGCGGTAATTTTATTATAAGACGCTGCTGCCCATCTTGCGATTGCTCTTACCATCGTTCCACTGGAATGGTTTGACCGCCATTGTTCGATTGACTGACTGCACTAGGTATAATCTTTAAATATAAAAATTATTAAAAATGAATGTTTGTCTGTATGTCCTTTATAGAATCGTAAACTACGCATTTGATCATGTGATGATCTTTAGCAAAGTTGTTGTGCATGAGCCCACGAAAGAGTTTGAGGTCGCAAATTCGACAGATGGGGCCACTGTAATTTTTAGTTGGTGGCGTAGCAAACGCCCGCAGGTTACACCTAGTTTGAAATAAAAGAAGAGACCTTACTTCTTTTGTTTTATTAGACGTAATATAAACAGACGTTAATAATAGGCAAAAATAGTTTTGTAGTTTGTAATTTATTATTCCCATATTATTAAAGAGCATAGCGACACGATCGTGTTAATTGTCTTTGAGAATTATTGTTATTTTAGTTAGTCTCTTATAGGCAACTTATAGGTATAGGTTTATTCGGTATTTGTTATGGTCTTTTTGTCAAATAAAAAGAATGCACTAGGTATTTATTTTCACTTTGTGCATCGAAACGTTAATGATATTGTTTATTGCTTCAAGTAAGGTAGGTATTAATTTTAAGGCTTTGATATTTATAAAAAACTTTACTTCGGGAATCTATTCCCGTATATACCTATCTGAAGAAATAGGTCATAGTGGAATTACTACAGGGAGTTACTGAGAAACTCGTTATCAAAATTTGTATACCTATGTGTATTTCCATTGTTATTTACTTTATTGATAGGTACGAATATCTTATAGCCAACACTTATATATTTTCCTTATAAGGTTCTTAATTATGTTTAATTAGAGGCGGTAGAGTACCTACAAGGTACAGTTACCCTTATCTATATGTTGTAAGTTGTAACATCTGCAATAATAGCGCTGAATTAAGCTACTTCAGGAAATCACTGATAAAATTGGTAGGTACACGGTTATTTTTAGGGTTTCGTAGTAAGCAAGGAAGGTAGGTTTGTAGTACCTAAGTACTTAATTGTATATTTTATTTTTAAAAATCTAATAGGTATTAGCTGTTTATCACCATTTTCATGTAAGAGTGACATAAGTAAATGTGTTATTAAATAGTAAAAAAGTTAAAGCATGCTATCAACGACAACAAACAAATTAACGAAGCTTGTTTTAATTCATACTAAATGAAAAAAATAATACTTATAATTAAAAAATAATTTTATGAACTTACGTTTTTATTGTAGGTACTTCATACAATTTTTCTGAAGAAATTTATGAGCTGCTTTCCTTACATTCGTAAACTCAACGCTTGACTAATATTGAAATAACCACTTTTAATATTGTTTAAAAATAAAGTGATAAGTATCAAATACTCTCTAATTTATTTGACAATAAAAAAAATGTTTATTTTAATGCGGTATATTCACGCGCGTTTTAAACGGTCTGATTCAGTTCAAATTTAGATCGACGCGTCTACCGCGCGACGCATGTCGGCGAACTGGCTGAGTAAAAATTTGTTGTCACAGTTCGGAACGCACCGGCATAAACCAACCGAATCAGAATAAATACATGTATTTTCTGATGTTCTAGTATTAATGAATCTACTTCACGTAGCCGGCTGTTACTTATTTCACTTTCTAGGCAAGCCCAATGCATTGCTTCGTCGCGAAAACAAAGCAAATGGCTATGTTAATGACACTAGATAAATACGTAGGTACTCCAGTACTCCATAAACGTGCCTCCCTATTTTACATCGCTTATCAAAGTGCGTGACAAGAGATTCATTAGGATATTTTTATTCAGGACTAGCTGACCCGGCATACTTCGTATTGCCTCAGAATGAAATAATGTGTCAAAGTCAAAACTTTTACGGACTATTAATTTATATGGGAAAATGAAATTGTGGTTTTTACTATTTCCCTTCAATTTCTTCATATTTTCTTCATATTTCAAAATTAGCCACATCGGTCCAGCTGTTCTTGAGTTTTAGCAAGATTAACGAACAGCAATTGATTTTTATAATACCTATATAGATCGTACCTGCCAGCCAGTACAATTTATGATAAGTGACTTGATAGTGGTTAAAAATTAAGGCCTATAAACATTTACATCATCAGTTTTCAACGGCGGTTTTCAAAGTATAACCAATAGATTGGTGAGTCCAGACGACTCCTTTAATGGTTTTAAAGAACTATTAGATCTTAAACCACTTATACAACTTTTCTAGTTACCTAAATATGGTACCGATCTTTCAGGGCCCACATATCGATTTCTTTGTCAACATTGTCATTGCTGTGAAATTTTCATGTCAATTTGTACCTCTTCACAGCAATAATGATGATCTAACTATGAAGGTATTATTATTTTTCTTTAAAAATAAAATATATTTCACAAGCATGTGTTAATGCGAAATAATATAAAACAGGTATTATTATTGCTTATTCATCTAAGAAAGGGAGAACATCAGTCAAGTTATCACTTTTGCTTTTAAAGGGTACCTCCTTGACATGAACAATTGACAGCAATAACAATTTCGAGAGCAAATTTTGATACCATTACTGGATAGTTTGAGGAATTCTACGTGTTCAGCCTGTTTAAGACGCCGATGAAATGTCAAAAGAGTCATCGGACCCGACAGTCCAGACGATTCTTTTGATGCTGGTTATTTAATATAACATAGCAGCCCACGCCGCATGTCCTAGTTCTACGGAACTATTCTTAATTTAGCTGGACCGATAAGGAATTTTTTTTTGGGATTGTTTATAATGGGGATGAGACTTCCATCTCAGACAGGTGGTGGTCAAAAGAATGAAAACCAATTATTAATAATTTATAGATATAGTAGACAAACTGTACCCATGTGGAGTCTTAGCAGGTATGTCGGTCCAATTTATTTTTAAAGCTGAAGATATTAGGTACTTAATACTATGGTTAGGGTTAAATTGATTGTAGCAGACGCAAGTTTGGACAATCGAGAGTCTAAAACAGTCTACTAATTTAAAAATCTCTAAAAAAATTAAAATTCTTACTCTCTTACACCCAGACTTTAAAATTAAAACTAGTTAACTTTTATGAAGAAAGAATTTAAGGAAATGTAGATTTATAAGTATACTATACTGTAAGTGTTAGCGTATTTAAAACTGAATCAGTTGATGTGTTGTCATGTCAGCTTTAGTGTTAATTTACTGAAATGATAATTATCTATATCTGAAACTTAATTCATCATCTAAAATTGTGATCCGTTCATTCATCCGTTCATCTCTCCTCAATCCTAATCTATTTGATATGCTTTAATCTACCTTGTTGTCATGTATCTGTTACACAAGTGAGTTCCTGCCAATCCCTGAGCATTACTTGTGTTGTGCGCGACAATCAGGATTTGGGCTGGGTCCGACCTCGACCGCACTAACCTAATAACCTTGCGATCTTCTGACACCGTATTTGATACATTTAGGACGCTCAGCGTCTGGAGGTGTTACACTTGTTGTTTAAATCAAGAGATATAAAGAATTGTGTAGATTTTATACGAGAAAAGTACTAAGCGTATTTCATTGGCCGTAAACGCGGGAGCGACTGGGAATATATCTTCCGTTGGGGAATAAAAATCTACATATCACGTACATTAATTTTATTCTAATAAGAATAAACAGTATTTACACATTTACTTCAAAGCAGTTCATAGTGCCTACAAGCTGTCTTGACTTCAACTTGAGCATGCTATTGGTATTCTGGGCAACCAAATTTCGAATGCTAATCCAGGGGTTACGTTGAGTCTTAAATCAAGTTGGTATCAAGAAAACATAGTGCTTAAAAAGCTTAAATGACACTGTATAATTAACCTTAATGCCACGTAATAACCAAAGGTCAAGTGAGTCTTCATATGTACGGCTAAATTGTGGAGAGTAGTTTAAAATATACTAGTTTAGTTCACTTAACTCTTTACTAAGAGGTTGCAATTCAAATTGTTAACGAACCAGTACCTTTACTCCGACTTGTTGATAATCATAAGTTTCTGCTTTTCTGAACTCTTTTAACTGATGCACCGTCTGTCTGTTTACACATACGCGCCTCTGTGGAATCACCTTAGCACCTTGATGCACGGTCCTTTCTACTTCAATCACGATCGAATCAAAATTATAACGGGCTTCCTTACTCTTCCTCGAGTAAGTGAGTTGTAAAAAATCTTTAGGGCTGGCAGTGTTTCCACATTTCCCAATATTCATAGGCAACGGTAACCAAACTAACCAACGAGATTAATGCCTATATAGAGAAACCACCGTGAATATATAGTCGGTTCCGTTTTTAAATTGATTTGACAGATAGGTATTTATGTCACACATTTCCACGTCAACTGTCATGTTAATATGGAAAACTCTCAGAGAAAATTGTGCTAAATTGACTTCGGAAAACTGGTAACCGGTAACCAATTTATAATATTGGCTGTTAACCTTACTGACATTAAAAAGATTCAAATAATCTAGGAGCACGGTAGCGTCAAGATGAGCCAGGAGCGTCACGACCTTTTCTCGAAACGCTTCATAGTTTTTTTTTGAACTCACATAGGTACATGACTTGAACTTGGATTATACCAAATAAATTAAAGACTGGCACTCATACTTTAAATTTAATTAATACCCTAAAAAAACTATTTCAACACTCTCGATTTGAATGGTATCGGTGACTTACACCGATTACAATTAAAATCAAGTTTCTTTCGCAATTCCCTTCGAATTAAACTATCATTCATGCAATAATTATGTTAATCATCCGGAAGAGCAAATACATTTTCTAATGAGTTGATGTAACAATGCAACAAAATATTCAAAATTGGGTTAATTAGGTACTATGTTCTCTGGTCGAAGAACTTCCACCACAGTATTAACAACTAGGGCTTTCAGTCTCGTCATATTTTCAAGTCCCGTTGAAGAAATCGTTCTGGTACCAGAAGTCTCAGAAGAAACGAGACTTTCGGGATCTTTAAGAACTCTTTCATAGTCATTTAGGAAGACATTTTTTATATTTTAAATTACGACCCTCTGCAAGTGAAGATCGGGGTCTACAACATTTACATTCGATGACCCGGTTAGTCCAGCGGTGTGAGATGACCGTTTGATTCGAAGGGTCGCGGGTTCGATCCCCGCACCGGGACAAATATTAGTACGGCCTACAGATATTTATTTAGGGTCTGGGTGTTTGTGTATGTGTTGTATGTGTACAACGGCACCCACGACACAGGTTTATACCTACTGTGGGGCTGTGAGTGTAAGCGAATTTTTTTTTTTAATTTATTTATTTACATGACCCCAAATCCGGATGCGGCGCTGACATTGAAAACAATGCCTACGCCATATTGTCCAAGTTATCCAGTACGAGAGAAATGCTACGATATAGAGGGCCCTGAAAATGGAGACTATTGGTGCTATTGGGGACACTAATCGGTCACCCATCTTGCCAAAATCAAACCCGTGCGTGGAGATATATTCCCTTACATACAGTTCGCTGTTTGAGACCCAACTGTCCCTTGTTCCACGACTGCCTGTCTCAGGGTGAGATTCACGGACCGCACTACGATTTTATTTTCAGCAAAGTATGCATATAACTGTCAAAACTCATACTTTGCTAACAGTTCTTTGATGAAAGTAAAGATGTATTGCGGTCTGTAAATCTCACCATCAAAGTCGAAACAAAAAACAAGGGATTAACATACTGATCTTAAAAAGATTTTATTTTCAACATTTCGGGTCTGTTTTTTTTTATAATTTAGATACGCTTGAATTGAACATCATTAAATATTATTTAATTACTTTTTTACAATTAATTATAACACATTAAGATGTTTAGTTTACTCGCGTAGGTACTCCACAGCATTACCTAATCTGTCTGTCCCCAAATGGTAGTTTTCAGCACTATGCAAACTTATAAAAATATTAAAGCAAACTCCAACGACCTGTAACAATAATACTCCTACTTTTAATATTTAAGTAAGTATTACCTTAGTGAATAATATAATATTTTTTTTTCTTATTTTTTTAAATACAATAAATTAATGTATACTCGGGCTGTCACCTCCCTGAGTCCCAGACTCTACGGGTTTGCATAGTGCATATCCGGAATATCCGGGATAGATAGGTGATAGAGAACTGGTGCAAAATTATCAATAAAAAATCTTTATGGGAAAATAAGCCAAGGCAGAGTTAAAACAGCCTAACTCAGTGTAGCATTTTAAAGATTATTGAAAACTTGCGGACAACCCCTTCTTCGCGAGGATGCAATGTTATCTACCCTCTCCTATTAATGTTAGCGTGATGATTATCCTATAGACTTGTTCTATAAATGGGCTATCTAACACTGAAATAATTTTTCAAATCAGAAGCGTAGTTCCTGAGATTAGCGCGTTCAAGCAAACAACAAACAAACTCTTCAGCTTTATAATATTAGTATAGATAGATACATACATCGGTATATTAATATCCAATCCAATAGATACTGTAACTAACACATAGACGCCTACACAAAAAGCAAAGATCTCTACCAGAAATAAGGGAGCGCTACATTATAGGTAAGGTACCTACGCATGGTAGAGTTGTATGTATATTAATGTACTCGTAAACTATTGTTTAGCTCCATCACTAATAGTACTGTAGTATTCAAATTAAGAGTTTCAGCATAACTAAAATTTAAAGATAACACTTTATCATAATGAACGTAGGTTTATGAAGATATTCAAACAAGGTTGTCGACCTAACAGGTTCGCGATCCGATCATTATTAATTTAATTAATTTGTTGATGGTAGCCACAGAACAGTGTTCTGTGATGGTACCCAACAGACATATTAATAATATTTTATTAATATGCCTTCAACTTTATAGTTACTTTGCCGTTTTTATATGATTATTAAAAGCCCATTAATTAAGATTACAATAGATATATAAATATTTTATTACTAGTGGTTGGTTACAATGAGCGAACAAAATGAAAGCATAAAATATTGCTATTATGAATTAAACACAATTGAGGTAAACAAAACATACATATCATCAACAGAATTTTTACTGGTGGTAGAGCTCCAGTGTCTGAACCATATACGGTTTCTACCGTTTATTATCTATAATATTCTTTGTAATTAAAAGGAGACGTTCCAAAATGTATGGAGCTTGGGCCCGCACCATGTACACTATATTGAGAGATGAAGCATAAAATACTGAATCATTTTCAGCTATTCAAATCGTTTATTAAATCTTCAATTAATTGTCGTAAGTATATTTCTGAACAAGAATGTCATAGTAGCAATATGGCAACTTATTCCTGTCATACAAAAATTACGTTAAATAAATATTTCCGACAAAAAAACTACGATTCAAATTATTTTTTGAGTATTTTTCCATGATTTTGCGTATTTTTCTCTAACTTTTGATAAAGTGTACAAGGTGCGGGCCCAATTTGGAACTTCTCCTTTCCGTTTATTATTTGTAATATAAAAATAACCGTTTTTTATACCGTTATGTACCGTACATATACCAAAACAACATTTTTTACTATTTTTGTCTGCCTGTCTGTCTGTCTGTTTATTCCCGCTAATCTTGGGAACGGCTTTACCGACTTTGACGGGACTTTCACTTGCAGATAGCTTATGTAATAAGGAGTAACTTAGGCTACTTTTATACTAGCTGCGCCCACGACTTTGTCTGGGTAGAGACTGAACAATCATAAATTCTCACGCGGACGAAGTCGCGGGCACAGCTCGTTATACATATAACATACCTTATACATATTATAATATTATTTATTATGTATTACCACGTTATACATATAACATATTTGACTGATTTTGGATATGTAGAGAGTTCCCTGGCTCTTTAAGAATTAATTATCAAAACCCGCATAATGACTTTAAGATATTTATCAAAAGTTTTTTGCCCGCAGAATAAGTATAATAAATTTGACCTTTTGCCGGATACTTAATGGGATTCCCTGACTCTATAATGATTATAGTCTTATCTTTTAGATTAATATTTTCTCACCTCAAACCAAGTTTTCGAAGAGGTAGGAAAATAAAATCCCAGAAATTAGTGTTATATCTGATATTTATGCAAGTTCCAAAGCGATCTGTATACGTACATATCTCTATAAGTAACTCCCATATCTTAGTCTGACGTGCTTGAGTAAATCTAAAAATCCCTGTTTTACATAATGGACCTTAACTGAGATTTCTAGAATTAATCAAGAAACCTTATACCCACTATTTACTGCATATAGAGTTATAAAATTGGAAATTCAGAAGGTGCCAGCCATTGTTTGGTTGTTTGTACCTGTCAAGTATAATATTATAAACTATTCTATGAACCGTGAAATAAAATATAACGGTGGGTGGCAATAAAGCGAGTATTGACAGCGTTTCAATCGTGAGTAGAGATATTAATCTTTACGAGGTGCTTATCGATTTCGCGATGTTTAAGACGTATAAATAATAGTTATGAGGCGTGATCATGGACAGCAAAACGGTCCTGTTTTACTAACTGTTTCATCTATCTGCGATAATTACAAGCACATTTGTAATAATGACACTATACTCGGACTTCTATTTCGATTCCCAATTTGACATTAGCTACTGTCACTTTGTAAAATAATAATACCACATTTAACCTAATAGTGACGGACCCAACAATCGATAAAAAAATCGCGATTTTATGTTTATGTAATTATAATATTGGTGTGCCAGTTTTAAAAATTGTTGATCGAATTTATTGAAAAAAATACGTTATTATTCACAATAATTATTTATTCAGTAGTAACTATTGCAATATTTTATTAAAAGTTAATGTTTTGTTTCAATTATATTAAAAACAAAACATATAACAAAAGAGCTAGTTTTATATTTATTTGTTTTGGTTTGCCATCAAAATGAATCCTCAGCCAAGTACATCACAGTACTTGGCTGAGGAAAACTAGCTCTTTTATTATATGTTTTGTGTTACATATTACATTTATATATATTTAAAAAAGACGTAAACACATTGTCCGCAATGAAAAAAAAACGTTTACGATAAGCTTTGACGGTTACTGAAAAAGTAATGATCTGCAACGCCTACAAGTACGTGAAAAACTAAACTACTGCGCTAAATAGTAGTTGTTTAGATAATACTATAAAATAATTCGGAAATATTTCATTTTGTAACACTGAAAATGTCAAATCAGGAATGGAATTAAAATTCCGAGTATAGCTACCTTGCGTTCACCCTGTGTTCACAAAGTGTCATGGCTTCGTAAGCAGCTGGACAATTTTTACACACTTTTTTAAGCGTGGTGTTGTGTTTGTAAACAGACTTACTGTCTGTTTGACATTATGTAGCATTAGATAATTTTATCACAGTTTAAAGTACGTATCTATTAATTAACATTTTTTTATATTATGAAAGTGGCAAACAAGCATGCAGTTCACATTGATGTTAAGTGATGACTGTAGCCTATAGACACTCACATAAAGACCAAAGGTCATAATGCAGATTGACCACCAACTTTGGAGCCAACGGGCATATTACCATTTGTACAGGACCTACTAATGTGTGAGTTTATATTCTTTTTAACCGACTTGAATAAAAGGATGAGGTTCTCAATTCATCCGGATCTTTTTTTTTGTCGTTCCATGGTTTGTATTCCGATTCCTAAGACTTTTGACCCCACCATCAGACAGAACTCGACCTATTTGGTCATGGTAGGTCAGTCTTGGTCTTCCTGGGCAAGAAATTATCTTATTTCGTTTAATTAAAATACTTACCAATTAGCAATACGAAGTGAGAGCAGAGCAGCTTTTGGCGAGCTGTTGTAGTAGCGACACTATTCACATCTGTCTGACGAATGGCTGGACTGAGCATCCGGCTTGCCTTCATTGCCTGGTCAGAGTGGGACGCTAGAAGTATGTGGCACTTGCAGAAATATAAAAAGATAGGATGCTACCATTGAGGTAGCAGCGCATTTCTAACATTTTCACAGATAAATTTCGGCATAGGTAAGCTGTAAGAGATATACACTCGGGGGTGGAATTGTCTCATGTTTGGTTGTCAGCAGGTCCCGGGCAACTGAAGGCATTTTATTTGGCAATAAAAGTGTATAACTTTCTCAATGTAGTTTTTTTGTTAAATGAGGAATTGAGAATAACGGTAATTAAAAGATAGGTATCGTTAGGTGTATCATTGGAATTTTGGTAGTTAACCGCAATGGTATCATTGGGAACTGAATTTTACTAAGTAAGTGCGTCATGTACCTACCTGGTTAGTTAAATATCACTGGGTTGCTATGCTGTATGCTTACCTAACATAGGTAAGTACCCACCTCCAAAAAACAATCACGACAGAACGTTCAACTTTTTAAGATGTTGGTTGTGTTTACCTAGTCTCTAAACTGTGCGGTTTATTAAATTTGCTTTTTATTTTTTTTCTTTTTTTTTAAATAAGTAATTACATAAATAATAACGTAACGTTTCTTAGTAGGTACCTACTTATCATTGTAGATTGACGTAGAATATGCAGACTCAACACCTCGCCCTGTGTGTAATATTGAATAATAGGTAGGTGCCGGATCTCACTCCATAGCCGTAAATACAATACTCCTTTACTACATGTCATCATAAGTACTTATCATGTTAGTTTTCTTTAGACTGTGTTATAAGTATTTATATAACCTACGTACGTATTGTATTGGTATTTTGGCCATCATTTTATAAGCATCGGTGGTTCAGTGGTAGAATGCTCGCCTGCCACGCGGGCGGCCCGGGTTCGATTCCCGGCCGATGCAATTTATTTTTGGGACTTTTTATTCTAATATATTTTGTAAAACGGCTTGATAGAATTATAACGTTATACCTCTATGATTTAGTAGTTATAACAAGAGATGGTTAAATATAACTTATATATGACTTAATATTGTGTCTTGAAACTTGAAACTTATACATATTTTTCGTTGGATATGATATGAGGAGCAGGTGAACAACACCGGACTTGTCCAATAAACAATTTTTTACAGGCGAGCATAAAATGTCAATGAAGTAAATACAGTTTATGCAAGTTAATTAATACAGTATGAAGCAAATACATTACGAGTAAGGGGACTCCAACACACTCCAACCTATTTGTGTCAGTCATGTAAGATTTTGGATATTGAATTATAGATTTATTTATTACTAGCTGTTGCCCGCGGCTTCGCCCGCGTGGATGTCATTTAAAAAGTAGCCTATGTTCTTTCTCAAAGTCAACTATCTATGTACCAAATTTTATTAAAATCGGTTCAGTTGTTTGGACGTGAAAAGGTAACAGAAAGGCAGACAGACAGACAGACAGAGTTACTTTCGCATTTATAATATTAGTAGGGAAATAGGGATCATTATTATTTCTGACAAGTCAGTTTCTGCAGGAAAATGCATTTAGGTAGGTATTTTGAATATGAAAGAGCCGGAATTGATTGAAAATCTTTTGGTAATGCATACCTAGATGTTTACTTTCAGAGAGAGGCATAAAAAAATTTTTTTTTTAGAGGTAGATAAGTATACATGTCCGAGAATACAATTTTATTCGTCAAACAAACAACAGCGAAACAAACTTTCAAACTAAAATTTCGCTTGCTGGATACCGGATATAACCTGGCAGACAAGAGATTTTATAGAAAAACGACAACTGACAAAAATAGTTACTGCCGAAACCCGGGATTGAACCGGGGACCTTTAGATCTTCAGTCTAACGCTCTCCCAACTGAGCTATTTCGGCGATGGGAAAGAAGTCGAAATAATTATTTATTTATTGTACTTGTAAAAAGATAAATGTAGTGAACAATTTAATTTTGTATAGTTGTTTGAAAGGTTTATACATGGTTTCGTCAAAGTAGGTATATTATGATGCTTTATTTTATTATAATGATTTCCCGTTTTAGACTTATTAGTTATTACCTATTTCAGAATAATGTCTCTGTAACTTAACTCAAGAATATTGTAACTTATCATGTAAAAAAATAATAAAAGTCCTAGTCTTAACATTAAATAATTTTTTTAAAGAAAATTATTTTTTGTCTAAACTGTAATAAGCGCCATCTAGCATCAGATACTGAACTTTTCAGATCGTTGTAACACTACGTCTTGGCATCAACGACTAGTGTATTACGTTCGAAAGGTCAACGCTAGATAGCGCTGGTAAGAGTTTAAAAAACCCCAATTCATAAAAACTTTTGCTGTTTTTAATGTTATAAATTACAATCTACATTTTTTTTCATAATTATTTTAATTAGGTACATTACAGTAAAGGTGTTTTTGTTTTTGAATGTAGTAGAACTATTGATCTGTTTACCCCCCGCAGGGTAATCAGTCAACCAACACTAATTTAACGCCAGGAGTTGACCATGTTAACCGTCTAGAGCAGAGGTTCCCAAACTATATTTTCTTGACCCCCTCCTTGCTTCATTTATATCACATTCCCATATTTCCAAATTTTATTTACGCCTACGTAGACCCCCATCTAGTCCCATGGGGGGAATCACTGGTCTAGAGTCTAGACGTGCGTTTCTTACCGTCTTTTTTTTTGTCATGAAGTGGCAAACAAGCATACAGTTCACGTATTTAAAAACATCTACATGTAGGTATACACGATTTCAATGTAGATGCGTTGCCACTTCTGACATGATGTCTCTGTGCCGATAATCACGGAGCCGTACCAACGACGGTAATCCACCTGAACAGAACACAATACTACTCAGCTGGCAAAATTTATTCGTCATAATATTATACTTATCTACTTATTTCATTTTTGCATTTTTTGGCAGAATATTTCCTTCAAACCTAAATAGAGAATTAAAGAATAGAAGGACTTTATCAAGAATGCCTGTTTTACTTAGGAATTTCGCATATTCAAGGAGTTAGATTAGCCTAACTACCTAAGAACTGAATTTTGTACCTATTAGGTATTTAAATACTAAACTTATTCAAAAATGTTTTTTTATCAAAAATACTTACGTACTATGATATTATCTACTTCATTACACATATTCTACACCACACTATTATGCACATAAGAAGGCTTAAGTACAAACATAATTCGAAGTAAAAGAAACTGGATTGTCCGGATCCAAAATTAGGGTCCCAGCGTGGGTGTGGATTACAGGATAATTGGAGACAATCAGGACAACAAAAGGATCCCGTTTTGTTTCCTGAATGACGAAAAATAAACTAAAAAACGTGACTAAAAACAATACCCGTTTGTTCCGTATATGTCGAAAAGCTTTACTTGAAGCCATTGATATACAAAAAACCCTCATACATATTGCATATTCTAAGGGATTGCATTCATACAAAGGATAAAAGGAATTTTATTATGATGTCATTGTCATTAGTGGATAAGCCTAACAACAATTTAAGCTGCTGTAGATAGCTATTTTTTGTTACGATAGTAAGTAGGTATAAAGTGTTTTTGTGGTACAGGACGTTGCTGCTAGGCCTGAGAAGAGATAGATTCCTGGATGTCAGAATTTATGTATATTTTAACATAGCATAATAATATACTATATTCACGTATTTGGATGAACTCGGAAAAGTAGGTAACTATCCGATTTGAATTGGGTTGGATATTGGGTATCCCTACACATCGTCGTCGCGTCGTCGTCGTAAGAAAAGGCCTCCAGTGAGGGCTAGACTAGTGTTATATTCGCGCGTTTAAATAGGGTCATTTTTGGAAGCGCATGTAGGCACGTATAGGCGCGCCTTTTGCCACACGCGCAACTCTTACGAGCGTTGACGTGCGTCGTGCGTCTAACGAGCCGCGCGCGACCACGGTTCGAGCGAACACGCCGAATTATGCCAGTTTACGCGCGTCCAGTTTTTGAAGCACGTTTTGTAGCGCGAGAAAAATAGGTTAGTCTGAATTCACTCTGAAGACCGCAAATGCGTTGGTACGACGACATAAAAAGAGACGAAAAAGAAGTATGCGATGTAAAATGGGCGGAAATCGCGGAAAATCGAATATTATGACGGGGATCGACACGAATGAAATGTTTTAGAAGAAGACGGGCATTCTCCAGTCCAAAAGAATCACAGAATATCTACACTGGAGTTTTTAAGTAAATCTGACAAATAGCAATACCTCGTTTTTTTTTAACAAAAAAAATAGTTGCGGAATCGGAAAGGCGACTGACGAATTGTGATGAGTAGATACTTGTAGTGTAGAAACCTGCTTACCTTTTTGGAGTGCAAAGTTTGCTGTTGTTAGGTATATTCACCTTCCTGAATTATCTTCGCGATAAATGACGTGACTTATCTTCGTAATATGTATAAATTACGTGTCACAGTGTTTGTCCGCGATGGACTCCTAAACTACTTAACCGATTTTAATCAAACTTGCACACCATGTGCAGTAGGGCGCTAGTACTCGTAAGTATTATATATTTTCACACTTTGCGGATGTGACATGTCGGTACCTACGATAACATATAAAATTCCATCAGTTAGTAGGTAATAGGCGTAGGCCATTATAAAACATGACGTACCTACGTCGTTTGGGATAAATGGTGTTGGATTTGTATGTATGTACTTACCTAGGTACTTCTTCGAGAAAACGTTTATAATTTTAAACCCAAAACATGCTTTTTTATAGACATCGTGCTGCGACAAACCGATGTTAAGTATTATGTGAGAATATTCGATCATTACGTTAGATAATTATAATTATATAATTAATTAATAAATAGATTACATTCACAGACAGACATTGTCGCCTGTGAGTCACAGCCTGACACATATAGCACAGTAATTATGTTATTGGGTGTCGCAATAAAAAATCGATATACTGGTGGCATCCCGTCGATTACATATTATCTTATGTATGTAGCAGCATGAGAGGTAAATGGCATTGTTTTGTATGAACACAAATTGTTTTGGAAGCCAGATTATACGATTTCTTTTCAATTTCAAGAGTGTATACACATTGATGGTCTTTTTATTGATTTTTTTTTCTTTTATTTGATGATATTTTTGAATTCGCCTAAAAATAGGTATAATAAAATTACTATACATAATTTAAACTGTTTAAATAAGATATTGCCTATTTTGGGGGCATCTTGATACTGTTTGTGAATAAAGGGTGTATTATTTTTTTTGCCTGAAGGACGTTCAATTGCAGTTAATACGAGTAAAAATATAATATGGAGAAACAGTCATCAAATGTTTTGTTTGGCAAGGTGTGAATACTTACTGCTATCTTTCTGCAAAAAATTGTCAGGTTTGGGAACTGTGTCGCATTCATTAGCTTACAACAGGAAATATATCTAACCAACTATGAAGATACCCAGTGACGGATTTACCAGCAGGCTGAGTAGGCTGGAGCCTAGGGCGGCAAATTTTAAGGGGCGGCAGATTTAGTACATATTTTATTTATATTTCAATTTACAAATAAAAAAAATATATACACACACATAATAAGAATTTCGAAAATTGGAAGGATATTAAAATATTTAACTATAATCGAATTATAGTCCTATTATATGTACAATGCTAAATATTTCAATATCTTTACATAAATAATTGATAAAGTTCAAATATCATGACGATTCGATATTATTGTCGAAATTTAGTTATATTTACATATTTTCTTCTCTCATAAATATGATTGTGGACTACGATATCAAAATTAAGGGGCGGCAAAAATTGGATAGCCTACAGGCGGCAAATTTGTAAATCCGCCACTGAAGATACCTAATATTAATATGATCCGTAATATTTCGCGCTGCATTCAAGTATTAGACAATTTCACGCATCAGCGATTCCCGAATAGGTACCTGAGGGCCGACCGCCTATCTTTAATGCTTTCGTTTAGGTCGTGATCTAGAAAGATACGTGCCGCCTATTAAAAAAATGCTCATAGGTACCTGTGCACGAAAACACTTCTAGGAAAACGTTAGGTGGTATGAAACTGACAAGATGATGTTATAATCGAAAGCTAAACGAAAGCATTTGAGTTAAGCGGTCGGGCCCCAGATGGAAGAACTTGGCACCGATCCTCAAACTGGATGGCCGAACAGTTATCCATTTTATTTACAAATGTTCAGTATCTACCCGGACGAATTCGCTACGAAGTTACTCCTTATTACATCAGCTATCTGCTAGTGAAAGTCCCATCAAAATCGGAGACACTCAAATTCTATTTATTTGATGTAGGTATGTATGTATGTATGGTTACATGGATATAAAAGAAGCCTAAGTTACTCCTTATCACATCAGCTATCTGCCAGTGAATCCCATCAAAATCGGTGACACTCAAATTCTATTTATTTGATGTAGGTATGTATGTATGTATGGTTACATGGATATAAAAATAGCCTAAGTTACTCCTTATCACATCAGGTATCTGCCAGTGAAAGTCCCGAATCGGAGACACTCAATTTCTATTTATTTGTATGTAGGTATGTATGTATGGATGTATGGAGATAAAAGAAGCCTAAGTTACTCATTATTACATCAGCTACCTACCCGTGGAAGTCCCGTCAAAGTCGGATACACCCCAATTCCATTTATTTGTATGTAGGTATGTATGGATGTATGGAGATAAAAGTAGCCTAAGTTACTCCTTATCACATCAGCTATTTGCCAGTGAAAGTCCCGTCAAAATCGGTCCAGCCGTTCCCAAGATTAGCACCGCCAAACAGACAGACAGACAAAAATTTAACAAAATGTTGTTTTGGTATATGTATACATACATATGCATTTAGTAAAAAGCGGTTATTTTAATATTACAAACAGACACTTCAATTTTATTTATTTGTATAGATATAGATTTAAGCAAACAACAATTATCCACTAATAATGTACCCGCATATCAAATAAATGACTGTTTATCCAATTAAATAATTGTTTAACTAAATGTGTAGTCTATGAAAATGTCTAAAATACATAAAAGTTAGCGATTTTAAATATCTTATTTTACTACGAAAATCTTGCTAAACCTACAGATATAAGCATTCTAAAACAAAATTACTCGCCATATAACAAAAATACTGATTTGCACACTAAATTATCCAATATTATACCACCGAATTACTAAAATCATTATCTAAAATTGCATAACAAAGAATGCATGTTTTAGGTTAGGTTAATTTTTTTTTTCTTTTATATTTAATAGGTGCCGTATTCCAAAAAAAAACAGATATCAAACAGTGTAGTATATTTCATTAATTTGATGGGCAAATTCAGTATTTTTGTTAGCAATTTCGAATATTAATGTGAATAATAATATGAAATGAATAATATGAATTGAATACTTTGATAGAAAAATGTGGATTTACAGTTGTAAGATTAAATACTACCCTTTTATTATTACAAACAGACACTCCAATTTTATTCAATTGTATAGATGTATAGATGAATAATTGTTCATTAATACAACCTAACGATTATGTAACATTCTAACGTAAAAGAAAAAAAGGATGCGCCCAACGTGGGGCTCGAACCCACGACCCTGAGATTAAGAGTCTCATGCTCTACCGACTGAGCTAGCCGGGCTTAGACTACTTTTCTGAAATTGTTAATCTTGTTAAATGGAGCGGAGCCAAGTTTTTTTTTAATAGTTACTGTGTTACTTGTCAAATCACAAAGTAGGTACTATTGTGTAACAATAATAAACTGTGCTAATAGAAATAGTCCAAGGAATGCTGTTTTCTTTATTCTTTATTTTGTTTTTATTGTAATTTGTTATTGCAATACCGTGAATCTGATAAAAAGATTTTTTATAAAAAAAACGATACATACTTAAAGGTGGTGTGGTACCTACGACTGTTTGAAGTTTTGGTTGTGCTGGATTCGAATTTTTATTCTGTTGATTTTTTTTATTGTGTGGTATTTAGTTAGCACGCTCCAGATTGTATATAATATTATGTCATACTCATAATAATAAGTTAAAACCAGCCAAGCGCGTATCGGGCCAAGCGTAGTATAGGGTTCCGTTTTTGCAAAATACACAAGTAACAAAACATAACACTTTTGAATATTCTAACTTTTATAACACTCTGTATTTCTAATGAATCTGTACCTAACAATTTATAAGTAGGTAGATATATCGAAATTTTTCAAAAAGACGTTGTGTTTATACCTAATAAAAATAAGAAAAAAAAGTTGTAGCTAAGATATGAGTTATTTTATTTTTTTATTTGATGCCTTATTGCCATTTCTGATCACCGGTATGATCAGTATTTTCTTTTAATGACGTAGGTATCACCTTCTCCACCTTAAATGTATAATCAAATGAAATATGAACATTAAGCCTGGGTTGCACCATGCAATTGTTTTGTTAAAGTTAAAGTTATTGTAACATTTCACATCCTGCTCTAACTTTAACAGATTTCTTTAAGTTAGAAAAGGACGTGAAATGTTACAATAGCTTAACCTTTAACAAAAGTGCAACCCAAGCTTAATAATAGATGAGGGTATATATTTCTAATACTGTATCCTACATTAGCAATGATCAACTTGGACTTGCATGACAGTTGCATCGTGCGAGAAATCGTAGCCGTGTCGTTGATTATAAAGTCAATAAGGTTATCGCTGGCGCCACGATGGACGCGCCCATCAGTATTCCGACAGTGATCGCCAGAGGAAGTGGCACGCAACCACAGTTAGTTTTAACTTAGTAACACCGATGACTAGCTTAGCTCGGTTGAAAGGACCACACAATTATTGCTTCTGTTCATTTTGAGCACTATGTTTTATTTGGGCGGCGCTTGCAGCTTTACTTGCCTTAGCAAGATTGTGACTCCTTAGTTGTATGGCCCAATATTTGTCGTTAGACTCATTAGTAAAACGGCATAACAATTATTAACCATTTGACTACAGATGTTTCATGTCATAAATTATTTAACAAACTTAAACAGTTCACCCGAGCAGCTTATTTATTTATTTATTCTTTATTGACAAAAAACTAACAAATATTGTAACAAATGGCGGACGTTGCAGGGCCGTACATTACTACCCTACTGGAACAGGACAATGGTGAACGCTACCACTTAGCGGCAAAGCGTTTGGGTAATGCGGTGGTGCCTACGCGTGGGAGGTACGTCACTGGATGTACTCGTACCTACCTTAAAAAAATCTGGAAGCATCGGATCTTACTGTCTGGTCTATTTATCCAATTTGTCCTCACCGAATTCAGCCGCCCCAGTATTTGTTTACAGTAGCATATTCGCGGATGTAGGTGATTCATCTTTATTTACCTCAAATGGACGGCCCGTGGACATGCGTTCTGTCGAACTGTGGATTTCCTTGATTAATCATCGGATGTGTCGAACTGTCTCTGTAGTATTGTAGTCCAGAAGAGATCATCAGTTCGGAGTTTGGAAATATCCCAATAAACGTCATTACGGTAACTCCCTCACCATATCATAGCTTGGAGCTCTGACGTTGGATATACTTTGAAACTGCTGGTTTGCATCTGCATAGTGCAGTCACGCAGTAATCAATCGCTTAGGTTCGATGGCATCAAAAAATCAAAATATTTGTTAAAGTTATATTTTATGTCAAATATAACAATACATAACATTTACTTACTTTAGCAGTGACTGCGAAATGCGTTGCACCAGTGTATTTAATACTAATAGGTTAGGATCCCACTGCAGAACCATTTCGTTCAACCAGATATGCTGCAAACCTAATTTTTACGCATATTAATAATAATATTCTAAGGATAATAGATCCATTAGGTTATATATATCCACTAGGTTATATACAACATGTAACGGGCACAATGCACACTCTTAAACACCTCGATTAGAAAATTGAGTTATAATCATAATACATTGACTGAAATTGCATGTTTGAGTATTTAATATTTTATATTTAAGAAACAAGTTGTCCTCAATTTGAACGAACAGTATGCACACCCTATGCATATTTACCCTACCTCTACTTACGACCGCACATAAAATACAAACCAACTCACACACGTACACTGTTGCAACACATTGCAACAGTGTACGTGTGTGAGTTACGCTACATCACAATGTAGCGTAACCTGCGTACCCCTATTTAATACTCGCTAGTAATAATATTCATTTTCACTATTATATTTCTTAAATTATTAATAATAATAAAATGCACGTCTCAACGAGTTCTAATAAACTTGTAGACCAGCATTTGATTATTACTACTAATAGTATTGACTGTTCACCAAATGGGTGACCATAATTTCCTTAATTGTAATTAATTTTGGTACAAAATGTTACCTATATCAAAAATGCTTCAAATTGATTCGGTTATCGATTGTGAACTAACTGGTTTCGGGTTGCACGTTCAATCGTTAAAGTAATCAGTGTTAACAGACTATCTGTCAGAAAATTTACGTTAACTTTAACATTAACAAGCGCAGCACGGCCAGTTGGCAGGTAAAGTTATGACGTCATTTAAAAATTTGCAAATGGTGCAACTAACTTCAAAGTCCATTGAAAGATGAAAGTAAAAATAAAACAAAATGAAACCAGTTGTATATAAATTTATCAATTATAAGTATTATAACCATATATATGGAGGTTGAGGAAAACATTTAATAAACTCTATTATCAAACAATGAAATAGTTATCAATTTGAATATTTGAATGCACTGAATTTCAGGAAAAAGTCGAATTAACTTCGATGAGTCCTACTATTTTAAATAAGTAATATTATTGTTTATCAGAGCTTGTTTTTAGAAGTTAATGTTATGGAACCGTGTATAAATTGGGTATGGCATTTATAACTATATTGATTCATTTATCTACAAGAAATAATTTTCTGTTTATCCGTACTTCTTAACATTATAAATGTGAAAATAACTCAGCCTGTTTGTTTGTTACTCTTTCACAATCAAACGGCTGTGCTGATTTTGATGTAATTTAATGTCAAGAATGAAATGGAATCGCAAAGATAATATTTTATAAATCAGGATTATTTCACGGAATTTCTTATTCCACATAAAACCAATTACAATTTTTTACGATCGACCTGCATACTCAAAATCAAACGACAAGTCTTATTGTAAAAAAAACCACTTAGCAAATCGTGGCATAACAATAAAATGTATCTCCTAATACAACAATACAGTGCATTTAGTTTATGACCGGCGGCGACTTCCGTTTAATTTTTTTTCTGCACACCAAGATAAATAAGATTACGGTGAGTGTGAACTCAAACATTAGCTTCCTGATCATAAAAAGTGCACAATGAATTGAAAGTTATTACTGAACACGTGATCACTGTGCAATAAATACCTGTAATAAGTAGTCATTTCTAGTGATGTGACCGACTGAACCCTTTAAATTAGGATGTGTAAGTTTGAGTAAAAAAAAAACTTAACATAACTTATAAACTTAACTTCATGCTAGAAATCTGAAAATACAAGTCGTACACAAACCTCTTACTTATAACAAATTATAGGTAAAATATGTAACTTTAAAAGATTTAAATAAAAATTAATCCCACTAAAACACCTTCATGTTAAATATTGCCAAGACTAGACCATATAATATAATTATAAGGTTGGCTCTGAGAAAAAAAAATGTAATTTAGAGCAAAGTTCCTAATCCTTACTTCACAAACTCTACATCTTAGTAAAATCGTGACTGGGTGTTTCGTCACTGAAAACATACTGTACTCGAAATAATATAAAAAAAACAACAAAAAAAATAAAAAAACAATAATAATAATTAAAAAAAAAAAAAAATAAAGCCCCCAACCTCTCTTGACTGACGATGCGTGCCTTCTCCACCGAAGCCTTTGAATCCCAGAGGACCCAATGCCGACCTACATGGCAGGCTAGAAGAAGCCGCAGTAGAGGGAACCAGACCCGGTGCTGATTCCGTGCGCTTTGGCGCGTGACGGTCAACTGAAGAAGAAGAAAAAAAAAACATTATAAATAAAAACGTATTAATATTCATAAAGCAATGTACCTATCGTTTAATTCTTACTTATTTTATCAATAAATTACTTAATCACTTATTTTAAACAAAATACATAGTTTCAAAAATATAGAGTAGGTAGGTATGTTTGTAACTGAACATTGTACACCATACATTTATGTTTATGTTGTGGTGTTGTGTTATGGATTACGGTTCGCCAACACATTTTTTTGTCACTCACCTTCTCACCCTAAGGATTCATAAACATTTTTTTTTCGAAAATTGAGCGTAACAAACATAAAAAACATAAATCCAAGAAAGCCACTTCCTTTTTTTGAAGAACGTTAAGAAAAAATGTTCGCATTCATGCTCCTAAAATCAGTTCATCGCATCACTAGTTACTCGTCAAATTGATCGAACATAATAATAAAGGTTAATTTGGTTCGCATTAAGTTTATTTCTCGGTACGATGACAATATGTGAACATATCGAATCATTCACCCCGTCGTTTACGAGCAAAATGCGACGGATTTATGAGCCGAGTAATGAACGAGATGAGGCCTATGTTTAATGTAATTAATTTAGTGTTGTTCATTTCAAATGCACTGAATGACAATTGCCAACTAAGGCTAAGACCCTTTCTGGAACTCTACGAAGCGTTTGCGCGAATTTGTATTATTTTGTATGCTCGTTGTATTGACATCAGGTATCGTGCGAAATGTCGCATGCACTTTTTGTCGGGCATCTCGACTTGATACCAGGGTTGCCAACCGTCCGGTTTTCGACCGGAATTTAGAAAGATGTTAGGGTCAGATCGCTTACTTCCGACCGGATTCAATTTGTCCGGTCGGCAAGTATTATGAACGTGACGCGGGGCGTGATGTACCACGGCTGCCGCAGCGCAGGCTGAACTTCAGTGATTAAAGCTGCACGAGGCGAGGGGCGCGCCAGACGGGCGGGTGGGTATACATGGGGTTCTACTAGAGTTTATTTACTACTATTTAATCATTTTACTCAACGGGTTCGATCACACGATCATCTTCAGGGGTTTGTTGATTGTAGGTAAACTACCTTTTTAAACACCACACAAAAATATTTAAAAATGTTGCCACTGTACAAAGTAATAACCCACAACCTAGGGAACAAATCAACCTCAAAGAAAAAACCTTTTTCATTAATATTTACAGTTTTTTCGATTTTGACCAAGTATGATCCGATTAAAGTTGTCCGGTTATGGCGGCTGGAAAAGTTGGCAACCCTGCTTGGTACGCGCTTAGTGCTTGTTTGCCGTGGAAGGCATCCTTATCATAAACTCAAAAAACATGTTTTTTAATTAAATTTTATCAACGTTGATGCTGAGTACCTAACTATTGCAAAAGACTTTAGAAATCAAATGGGTAAGGACCTTTGTTTCCTAAGTTGCAAAATAATTACATTCTATCTCACACGAAACAGGCTAATCTATATGATCTACGCTCTTGTAATTTTGCAAGTTTTGTAAGGTAGGTATAAGACCTTTTTATTACCAAATGTGCATTACAATGACTCATACCGGCCCGTACCATGACGTCTCATTGCGATTCAATTAAGGCGCTGCCAAAATTTTGTTTCATTAGTCCTATGTGACATTGCGTATGAAGAAACGAGACAAAGCAAATTGTGATTCAGTTTAGTTTGATAATAAAAGGTCACATCCGACCGCAGGGTACCTAGGTATATGATCATAGGTCAAAAGATTGAGTATAAATTTGAACATTATTATATGATTAAGTATGTATGTATGTATGTATCTTCACGCCAGGTCCCTAACGGGGTAGGCAGAGAGTGTAGAGCGCCAGACATCCCGGTTCTGACAAACCTCTCGTGCCTCGTCTACCTTCATCATTCAATGATGAAGGTAGACGAGGCACGACGACGTATGATTAAGTAAATAAAGTTTAATCAATTAATTTGTCTAATTAGTAATAAGACAGATACTTATCAATCTTGTTGATCAATAATTTCGAAAATATACTTACCTGATACGACCCCCTGTGAATTTACGGCACTTAAGCATTACAGTTCCAGCCAGACCAAATCTCCAGGTTTTTTATGTAGACGTTTAAAGCAGCAATATTCACTTACTATCCATGTGAACTGTAAGCTTCTTTGCCACTTCATAATATAGAAAAGAATAAATTCATTAGTTTGAGTCCTTGTATTGGATTTGTCAGGGTATCTTTTCTTATTAAATAGGTCCTTTTTACGGTTTCGTATGCTAAGAGAACCCTATCGGACGTCTGTCAATCCGCAGCTTAGCTCAAAGACTCCTTGTGTAAGAAAGTTGTAATTTAGTACCAATAAACATTTTAGTAATACTAACAAAGTGGTAAAATAAAATATAAAAAAAGTCTATAGGCACACCGAAGTAATTACTTACCTATTATAAACGTAAATAATAATTTCCTGTACGATTGTTATTTTCCTCAAATAATAACAAATTCTTCTTAAAATCGATGACACAAACATTTCCACCTACATCATTATCTTGATAAGTTGTATCTTGTAGGTACAGTTAATCACAAAATTGTTTAATAAGTTATTAAAATGACAAATCCAAGTGCTTCCAGAGAAATTACAAAATATCAAGCAATACCTACGGAAGTTTTATTACATTTTTTGCCGTTACAATAAAAATCCCCATGTATCGAGAAATACATTTGATTCATCACCTTATTAATGTTAATAAATTTTTTTTGTTGCATTTTAAAATCTTATCAATCTCGGTCGTGAACCGATCACAAAAAATGTCTGACCGTGACTTAACGTATAGGTATTATTTACGCGAAAAAATCGGTAAACATTGACGTCTTGTTTCGTTTGTAATTATCATTACACCAAGACCCTTAGATAGTAGGCAGACGATCATAACTCATTAGAATTCATTAGATCCATTGCTCAGATCCATTATGTATCTGATGCGTTTTTTTTCTCAGCGGTCTTTTTGTACTATGATATCTGATGAGATTTTGTTTGTTAATAAATATTTTTTCAGGATGGAACATCTCTGTTTTTAAAATATTTGTGGTTAATTGTATTAATAAACCTTATGATAAAAAAAATATAAATTAGAAAGTATGTTCGAATTCCAGTTATAATGCCAAATCAAAGCCTTTGGTGACATTGGTTTTTAAATAACTCAGAACCACACTCACTGTTTAAATTATGGCTATGAGTAATATTGAATTTATAGAACGTGTGTAGAGTCAGCAACTCAATATAATATGTGTACTATCGGGGAACTGTCCTCTTGATCATACAGGCACCCTATGCCGTGGTATTAAAAGCTAAATTTGATTGATATTGGATAAATGAAGAGCTCCCTGACTGTACGTCAACAACCTTTCAATGTCGGAATAATACTTTCCATGTAACTAATTAAACAGGGTTACTATCGCGAATTAATTAACATAGTATGTGCTTCAGTTTCTGCATTATTGACTCATTATAACATGTCTAGCCAGATATTGGTAATTTTTGAACGAGAGTTTCCTGTTTCATTCCTTGTTGATATTTATTAAGTTATTCTTGTTAACTGTGGAACATTTTATTTGTTATTGTCATAGGAATAATATTTACAGTGAAAGCGCTCTCTCATTGACTGTATCTGTGGTGATGATGAAGCAGGCAACGCGGAGGTGTAGTGTTAGATATTATATTTTCATTGACGGAGAGTAAGTGTTATTGAGATTTTACCATTTTCAGAAGCTTTCTATTTCGGTGCGCCTGCAGGTGCAGGGTTGCCAAAAGTACGAGATTTATCTTACAAATAGACATGATCTATCTCGTACAAAAACATATCTAATTTCGTATTATGTACGATTTTTTTTAGCAAACGGGGAGTTAGCTAAAAAAAATACATAGCTACACGTAGGGCACGGAACCCTAAAAATAAACAAATCGAAGTCGACTGAGTGCTTACAAAAATTAGCTTGTGTATGAATATATAGAGACGTGATACACACATTATATGTAGGTACTACAGTACTACATTACTCAACAATTTATATTGCACATCGAGTCTGCAAAAGAGAAGATCGGCTCGTTTCGACTTCGTAGAGCGTTATCTTTGTTGCACGCTGCCTACGTAAGCATTGACAGTCCAGTGTTGGCTAAAACTTGGTCAAAATGGTCGATAAACGTCAAATAGGTACCATGCGAAAGAGATAACGCTCTGCAGAGCGGAAATAAGACGAAGTCTCCTTCCTAGACTCGATGAGCAATATTTATTGTGGAGCCCTGTACCTATATCATACATGTAAATATATTGTCATACAGACGGGCGAACGCTAGGTATGCGTATACTACGAACAGTCCCTTTTAATTTCACAGTGATTAGTTATAGCGTGTTCAAGCAGTTGAAGGATCACAAAAAAATTCGACATTGTCGGGTCAGCCAAGTTATATATAGGGTTCCGTGCCGATTTCACATGGATGTTAAGTGATGTCTGCAGCCTATAGACAGACATCTACACAAAAACCAGAGGTCAAAATGCAGTTGACCACTGAGACCTTAGTTGTAATGTTTCTGAGATAGTTATTACGGGGTAATACATTACCATCTAACCAGAACATGATAGACACTAAAATTTGGCGGCATATACCTAGATTATTGAATACGGTGGTGCCTACGCGCTCGAGTTCCTACACTGAAATTCTATCACCAGTATAAAGTCAATTCAATTCTTTATTTGCCAATTAAGTTTATACAAAGATCTTAAATAATATTATTACAGTAACTTTTATTAGTTACCTTTTCCAGGTGCTGCAAATTTCTTATTCTAATATTTAATTATTATTATTATATTACATTCAAATGTATTTAACTTTCAATTCAATGTATAATGTAGATTAACAATTCGTCCTATTTCTGTATATAAAAGTCTTTGAAGACGAAGGTATTGGACCAGTGCGTGATGACATGCAGAACTGAAACGTGGTCCCTCGTTCAGTATGATCCTCGTGAGAAGGGTCAAGGTCCATACCATGACGTCTTAATGCGATACAATTTTGAGAAAGGCCTAAATTTTGTTTCATTAGAATATTAGAATCATTAGTAGTTTAAAGTATTAGTAGTTTAAATGACAGCGCATATGAAAGAAGGAGACAAAGCTAACAGCGATTCAGCAAAGGTTGAGAATAGAAGATAATTATTGGACAGTTTCTTAATATTAGGTACCTACGACATCCACTATGTACGAATCCACTCGCACTTGGTCAATTTTTTCTCTCTTTTATCTTGAAACCGTTCTAAAATTGACACAGATACCTAGATCGAGTTCCAAGTAACGTGTCCAGATCCAGGTAATATTCCCGGCTGTGTATTATTAAGCGTGAATCACTGCGGCCAACTCGCCTAACCGAGTGTGACTGGGTATTAGTAATGCTGCTTTTGTTCACACATCCTCTGCTAATGTTTACAATATCCTGTACACTAGTTTATTTCAATATGTTTTAATTAAGCTTTATTTTTAACTGTTTGTATGTACCCGGATGTATTTTTTTATGTTACGAAGGTGGGAAACAAGCATGTTGTTCACATAAATGTTAAGTGATGACTACAGCCCAAAGAGCAACACCGGAGGGGAGTAGCCATATGCAGGCTTTCCCCTCTGTCAAAGTACAAGTCCAAATGGGCCTATACCTGTCGCATAGATGTTTAAATGTGTGCGTGAAATTGTCTCTGTATTTTGTTAAAGTCAAAGGTGTGAGTTTCGTAGTAATAGACGATTTTTGTAGTGTGTGTGTGTGTGTGTGTGTCGCACGCATTTCCCCCCGCAAAAAATGACAGACTGTTTTGCATCGGTAATAAACGCTATGGCTACTCCCCTCCAGTCCGCCGCGCCGGTGGCCCGTGTTTCTATAAAAATCTACACAAAAACAAGAGGTCAAAATGCAGATGAGTTGCCACCCCTGAGAGACCATAGATGTTATGTCACTGTGTCTCTGTCATAGTTATTATGGGGCCATACATATCTAACTATCTATCTGTCACACGATAGTGCTGAACACTACCATTTGGCAGCAGACAGATTAGGAAATCGGTGGTGCATACGCCCTCGAACTCCAACAGTGTATCGCCAGTAAAATTCACTTTACTTAAAAAACAGAGAAAAATAAATCGTAGAATTTTTCATTTCAGAGTTCATAGAGACGTCTCTACAAGTTCGATTTTAAAGTGATAGTTGGTACAAGTAAGTCTCAAAGTATCCAAGTCTAATAACAAGTTGGGCGCAGGTGTCGATAATAGGTGAAAATAAGAAATTCTCCGACAAAACTTAAAACACACAGGGACTCACTCAAATTCACAGAATACATTTCATGCAGATCGATTTTCATTATAAATGTGAAAGTTTCTTTGTTTGGATGTTTGTATGTTTGTCCGTCAATCACGCCGAAACTGCAGAACGAATTTTGATAAAATTTGTTACACAAATAGGGTATAAGATTATTAGGGACTTAGATTATAAGATACTTCTTATTCCGAAAAAATGTTCTAGTTCAAATCAGTCAATCAAAAATCAGTTTCTACAGGTTACGCGAAAAGCGACCTACACACGGGCGGAGTTGCGGGCTACAGCTAGCGATATAATAATTTAGCTAGACCTAAAAATGAAGAACGTTTTCTGGCAAACAAGTAGGTATACAACTCACGTTGATGGAAAATGTATGCTGTTTTGCAGATTTGTAGCGATTTCAAGTAAGTATGTATTTTCATTCCTGAGGCCTATACTGTTGTCTTTGTGCTATAATCGATAGCGCTGAACACATCGATATAACGGCAAGGGATCTAGGAAATGCGGTTCGATGTTCGTTTCAGCTAACAGTAAAATTTAATTGGATATTGATCACGGTAAGAAATCATGGCCAGTTTCATACAAGTATTTCTACAAATATTAAAATAAATATCTATTTTGAAATATTGTTGGAAAATTATTTTACAGTTAAGGGTGAAAAATTAGACGTCGGTTTTGCCGCAGCAGAAAGATGAATTAACCTTCAATACCTACTGTTATCGAAACATTAGAATTAAAATAAAAAATATTTGACGACCCGGTTAGTCCAGCGGTGTGAGATGACCGTTTGATTCGAAGGGTCGCGGGTTCGATCCCCGCACCGGGACAATTATTTGTATGACCTACAAATATTTGTTTCGGGTCTGGGTGTTTGTGTTTGTGTTGTATGTGTACAACGGGACCCACGACACAGGTTTATACCTACTGTGGGGCTGTGAGTGTAAGCGTATTTTATTTTTTAAAATAAAAAACTAATCTCGAAAGAGTGAGTAATTAAAATAATTTACGAAATGTACAATGTTATGTACCTACCTTACTAATAACACTACCATTAACACGTACGTTTTCTTTAGACTGTGATACTACTATGTAGGTACAACTTGAACTAGTGCACGCGTACAAAGTTATAGAAATTTGATTTTTTATAAATGTTCAGAGCAAAATAAGCTTACGTGCTTTATGATACAGCGTAACTCATAACAAAGATTTATATAGATTGATTGTATCTACTAACGAGACAAAATCATTTTGCTCGGGAAAACAACCACTCTAACATTTCACCGTGTAGGTAGTAGGTATATTCCGAAGAACTTTTACGTTGTATTTTTTTTTTCTTATTTTTGTCGAAATCTCGGCATGATCTTTTTACCATGAGATCTCGGCAGCAAATAGTATCAAAAATAATATAATTCAATTCAGCCATTTGAACTTGGAACTGTGAAATTAAAATAAGAGTACGTAGGTACCTACCTATAGATCTACGTCTCTCTCTACAAGTCGCTTACAGACTGTTAGTTTTAGGTACGTCCTGTACGTCTAATAACAGGTCGGTTGCAGGTGTCGATGATAGGTGAAAATGAGAAACTCTTCTAATTTTTCAGTAAGAAAATATTTTTCCTCTCTTCATTGCGAACGTTAAATTAATTATTGTGGATTACACATATAAAATCTAAACTTCTAAACAGCCAAACAAAATTAGATATCAGATTCAAAATCTAAAGTAAAATTTTCAAACTTAACTTAAATGATAAAATATATTTCAGATTTAAGTTAAGTTTGAAAATTTTACTTTAGATTTTGAATCTGATATCTAATTTTGTTTGGCTATCCAGCTATATCTAAAAATACTAGAATTGACTAGGTGGCTCGATGATCAGCAGTTTTTGCTAGCGAAACTAGTTTTATTGCAAACTAGCTGACTCCGACATATGAAATCCTGACTTTTATTGAATTCGAATCGGTCATATGGCGTCAACTGTCAAACAGTTATGTCAAACGTCAAAAATTTACAATAGATTCTGTAGGATACAGAATAGTTAAAAAGCATGTTCTTAAAGCGCTAAGATCGCATTATATGATCGTTAAGTTTTATTAGATTAGTACTTAATCTATTTTTCTGTGCAAATTTCTCTCATTCGAAATCATTTACACGTGATACTATGACCATCGGAAATAGGCATTCATTGTCATACTCGTGTATAGAGAAGATGAGACTAGAAGAGTATGTACACATGTACTCCTATAACTTAAGAACGACATAACTGATTTTTGATGCTTTTTTCTGATATAATTAACAAACATAATATTTTTATAGTAATGGTAATTTCATTAATTATTTCACTATTATAAGTTTGAAGTAAAAAAATGGAAGATGCGACAGTTTGAAGAATTTCGTCTTGCAAACGAAAGTTCGTTTTTGGAAAACGAAATTATATACAGTGTAAACTCTTTATAACGTTATCCTTTATTACGATAAACTCCCTATAAAGTAGAAGTGTACTCAACGTGGTTGGTTTGCGTTAAAACCCATACATTGACACACTCTTTATAACGATACAGCCATTCTCTATTACGAAGAAATGTGTTCATATTTTAACAGTAAATATATATTTATTATCGGTATTATTGTTTATGTTATCATATCAGGTAACAAAAGACTTTGAAGCTCCGAAACATCTGAGGTCGTAAACGGTCGGTCTTGCTTTTGTTATTCTTAATTGCCTTGAACAAGTGCAACATGACGCTTTGTTTTCTTGGCAGTGATGGTCTTCAACCAAGCATATACGGTACCTATCGTATTATCAGTCGTAAACCAACATTGAAACTGTTAACATGGCCAGTAAAAGAAAAGCGATTTGTGTTGATGAAAAAGTTTGTGTGATACGTGCGATTAAAAAAGGAGAAAAGAAAAGTGACCTTGGAAGACGTTTTAAACTAAGTCAATCTACTGTTGCCACCATTTGGAAAAACAAAGAAACAATTCTGCAGGCGGCGCTGGAAGGAAACTCGTCTAAAAAATTAAGGAAGCCAAAATTCGAAGAATTGGATCAGGCAATGCTGCCAAAATAATGTACCCATTTCAGGGCCAATTGTAATTGGTATAATTGACTTTAAAGCATCTGAAGGTTGGCTCGGAAAATTTAAACACCGTCACCAAATTTCGTACGGTAAAATTAACGGAAAAGTAGACCTTTAAAAAAGTAAGGAAAACCCCAATAATGATGATGAAGAAGATGATCAAGTGGACGAAGCCGAATCACCACCAAAAATTCAACAAGCGCTAGATGCTGCTAAATTGATAGAAATATTTTTGTTGTTTAATCAAGATGATTCCACCACATATCTAGATATGAATAGGATACATAAGATAATACAAAACAAATACTGGCATAGCAAAAAACGTCAGACAAAGTTAACGGACTACATGTGTAAATAACAATATATGTACATATGTGCATATTTTATCTAAGACTATTTAAACAGTATTGTAAATTTGGTTGTTTTATTTGTTCACTCCATATAACGATAACTCTCTATAACGATGAAAAATGCTCAGTCCTTTGAGTTTCGTTAAAGAGAGTTTACACTGTAGTTGGCTATCGCGCAATTTTCACAAATTGCAGTGACCACATAAATCAACTGATATTTTATGATTCGATAAACTGAGTATATTCTCTTAGCATACAAATACTATATCTATATTATCTATATATTTAAGTTCAACATTATCGCATAGCAGGATGTATGCCGACGGGTCGACGTTCTGACAGTGCACAGCTAATTGTTACAAATTGTAATGTACATATCATCTGCTATTATAACTGATTTGTGAAGTGTCTAAGTGAAATTGCTGTTTCTATGTCATAGTCTTTGATGTAGGTTAGCGTTTGTTTGTGTCACCTCCAATTACACTTTTGGATTTTTATGGTTTTTTTAGTTACTTTTTCAGCTTATATATCCCTTTGACATCAAAGGAATAACGGAAAGATATAGGGTAGCATACACACGCTACATTAACGAGACGAGTTGAAAAATGAGACACAACAGGACAGAATTAATAAAAATAAAAGATCAACTATTTTTTAGACGAACGAGTTAAAAATGGTCTTCTCATTCGTCCCTTATGACACTTAGAACTACACCCCTTGACTTATGTTAAAAAAAACGATCATTAACTATGTACGCCATGAATATCTAATTGATTGATTGTATAAATAGTATTTTTCATCAGCATATTAAATTCATGGCTGCCATACAAATAGCTGCATGTTTAGGCTTGTTAAAGAAAACGAATGCAAAAAACTTACACAAAAAATAAACCAAACACTATAACATAATAATTATATAAAAAAACCTTAGCTGGAGTGACTTTTCCATACCAGCTAAGGTTGTGGTAGGTAGGTAATATTTAAAAATATACCTAACTGTGTGAAAAATCAAAACTAATGATTTCTTTGCAGAGTTTGCAGCAAACTTGGAACACAAGATATTTATACTAAATGGAAGAAGAAAAGTCTGAAAATTTCAACTAATAAAATTGACATTAATTCTAGTCTCGTCTTATTGTTTACATTTGTAGGTTTAAAGCCCACCCATCCATCAGCATTTATTGAAATGACCTCTGTAAATACAATTGCAAAGCAAATAGATAATTGTTATGGGTTGCATTAGTCATCGCGCTGTGTCGATATTGGAACAGATAACAATTGAAATAATTGCACATGGTAGCAAGTGTAAAATGTCCGTTGGAAGAATACAAAATATTTGTCGTACCGTTTATGGTTGTTTGTCATAATCTTCAGCGAGCAGAGGTAACTTTATGTTTTTATACACACGTGTTATCACGCGTACAAAAGGTATCGCTTACTGATAGTAGAGGTCCAGTGACGTAACTCGCGAGCATAGTCACCACCACATTACCAAAATTTAATGTTCCTACTTAAATAGTAGTGTGCTATCGTGTTCCGGTCAGGTGGTTAAGTACAAATACACAGTACAGTAATTTTATACATAATAATATATAGTGAAAATTAACATTTACATACAATCCAAATCTATTGATATTTTGCATACTCTAAAGTACATATAAATGTAATGCCAGTAATTATAGTAGGTACCACTGATTTATAACCGGAAAACGGCATCGTCGCGGACGTATTAGCTGATAGAGTAAATATTGCGGCCACTACAGCATTATCCGCAACAGTAAAAATTGATGAAAAGATTTTTAAATTTCATTATAATTATGATAACGAATTACGGCCAGCGTGAATCACATTTGATAAAAAGTGATAAAAACGAATTGTCAAAAAAATACTAAGTACTTACTACTTCAAATAATATATTTATCGTAAAATCACTGCAACTAACCCCTTTTCTCATTCTAAATTTGGAAGACTGAGCATTGTTTTAAATGTAAAATAATAAAGATATGAGTAACGGCATCATTTCCATCACGTAGGTACTATAATGGGTGCGGTATAAACTAGGTGACATAACATTTTAATGATGAAGCGATAAAAAAATATGCTACTCTAGCAAGTTTGGACTGATGCATAAAAAAATACAAACGTCACTTAGTCAGCGCGCGCACGTAACGGTAGGCTGTACCATGTGGGTCAAATACTCGGAAATAAGAGAACTTGCAGTGTTACTCATCGGCTGTTGCGGTGGTAAATAAACATTGACGCAGGTAATCCGTGTCCGGGCGGCCGAGGCACGAGCGGAGTCGGACGCGCCCGATTAGTTTAGGCAGAGGTTCCCAAACATATTTGTACTGTGACCCCCATGGCAATTTATACATAATGTGTAATATTATTATTTTCCGCAATAATACATGTGAGTGAATTTGAAATTAAAGAAAAATAATGGAAAGAAAATTTTGACTTCGGGCAGGGATCGAACCTGCGACCTCAGGATAACCAGTCTAGCCGCTTTACAACTAAGAAACTAAAAAACTAAACTACCAAAGTCGATGCAATTTTTTTGACATATAATTTGTGTTTTTGTTTTTTGTTTCAACAGATAGTGGTTTCTATAATGTCCTGTTTTTTTTTTATTATAATATATGTACTTTTAAATTTTTTTAACCAGAAATTTAACATTGTTTAAGTTTATATACCCCTGTCCCAATCACTCTTATTACGGATGACCAATTCATTTCAAACCTTGTCAACTACTCTATTTGCGTGATGAGTAACCCTTTATTACAGTACCTACCCAGCAAGAAACATTACACATCGAGCCTACGAAAGAGACAATCGGCTAGTTTCGACTTCGTAGAGCGTTATCTCTGCTGCACACTGCCTACGGAAATGGAGGAATTTGTAAATAATTGATGCTTTCCATATTATGCAAAATTATTTTGTTTCTTTTTAATTTATTATGTGAACTCTGCCAGTGAATGACAAAGAAAGTCCCATTTTTTTTTGTTTAGACTTATCTTGCCGTTTGTAAAAGAGAGTATGGAACATTCTGTTGATACCTATTTTTATTATTAAGTATTTTTGGATCATTATTTATTTTATTTTGTTTACTTTGACATATTAATCAACGTATCAGTTGTTTTTCGCTTTAATTTTATATTTGTTATTTGACCTATCACAAGCAAATTCTATTATTTCCAAGTGATTAAATGAATTTTTGAGTTTGTTTTTGATTATTTTTAGTGGTTATTTACTCTAGGTTAGTTTAAAAAAAAATGACGATGTTAAAGTGCTCTCCAGGAGCCTAATTATATGAAATAAATGAATAAACTGAATACGTAAGCACTGACCGGTATTGGTCAAAACTTGATCAAAATGGTCGACAAACTGTCACATAGGTAAGGAGCGAAAGCGATAACGCTCTACAAACATTTTTACTGGTGGTAGAGCTCCAGCGACGGAGCTCGCAGGCGTTGTCACCACCGCATTACCTAATATACTTGCCGATAAATGAAACACAAATTACATGTCAAAAAAATTGCATCGACTTTGGTAGCTTAGTTTTTTTAGTTTCTTAGTTGTAAAGCGGCTAGACTGGTTATCCTGAGGTCGTAGGTTCGATCCCTGCCCGAAGTCAAAATTTTCTTTCCATTGTTTTTCTATACATAATGTTTTAACGTATTTTTTTCCCGACTATTTAAAAAAATACCTACTAGTTTTAGTACAAGTCTAGTAACAGATTACCCTAAAAATTTGATTATACATATTATTCGTTAGAAATTACAAACAAAAACAATACAAAATGAAAAAAGTAATTTAAAAAACTTAACATTCTAAATCATAATCAAACTTGTATTATTAAAAATGAATACATATTATGAACCAAAGTTGTAAGAGTTGACTTGACATTGGCCTTAAAAAATGTACACCCTTAATATAGTTTGTATCATCACATACACAATGTTTAATAAATCATCATACCTACTCAACTATTAGCCAATTCTAACAAAATCACATACATAAATGTGAAACTGTTAACGTCCTTTTTGATTTTGAAGTCGGTTAATTTAAAAAATGCGTACAAGTATTACGCACACACGACGGAATGATGCTGCGACGTCCTACGGTGTCGTGTCGCACAGTTTGAGAAGCCCTGGTTTTAGGCAATGGTAGTGTCAAATATTTCGTTCAAAATCGAAACATAACTAAATTGTTTTACTATGTTCTTGCATTTATCAGTCCCTGAACAGGTCATACATGTCAACAATAGGTGCTACTTAAAAATAAAAAAGATTCTTGCTTACATGTCATAGAAAACGTTTTTTTTTATAATGAAGTGGCAAACAACAATACAGTTCACACACTATCTACAAAAACATCAAAGATTTCAATGTAGATGCGTTACCACTCATGGCAGAGCTCTAAGTGCCTGTGCCTGAAATTACGGGCCGTACACACCCGACCGAAACATGATAGCGCCAAATTTTGGAAACGTTTGCGGCCAGTAGCTTTCATGACAATAAAGAAATATAAGTAGCTAATTAAATGTGGTTTCATAAATGATAAAAGTACGGAAACTGAGCTAATTGAGGTTAGTCTATGATGAGTTGTAGTAGTGACGTCCAATACTTACAGTGAATGGGAAATACCCATACCATAAATAATGTAGGTAATACATTATAAGGAAATCGTAGTTTGGGCCGATAATTCGTAGTAAACAATATAGGTTACCATGTTTGACGAATCACATTAATTGTTACGGTGTTTCAGCTTAGCGTTAATTAATGGTCCCTTTTATTACTAGCACAGAGGCAGAAGAGTCTTGGCGGCAATGTATGCGCATTGAGTTCCTTGGTTTTTGTATCATAGGTTCATCTCTATAGGCTACAGTATTCATTTAGGTTATATAAATTTGCTTGCTTAAGTCGAGGCAGAGATAATATAATGCCGATCTCGTAACAAATTTGAGACTATTTCTATCAAGTCACATTGTTTAATATCAAATCGTCTACAACTCAAATATATTGGAATAGAACATTCACTTCTTATTTAGCAAACTTGTCTAGTAATTTAATAAAATTGCACTCATCTCTTAACAAATATCCGTTGGATTCTATCAAGACACATTTGTGAAATATCCAATTAACAACTGTAATATCTTGGGATATTACAATAATTTATTACTAGGTAAGGCTGTTTAATTAAATTTGAAAGCATATTATGATGATAGTAGATTCACCGAGCATAGTCGTGGGTCAAAGTCACGTTGGCGCCGCGACCACGGACGCGTGGAGACACGTACCGAGCCTTATATGCCTCAACTGCCAAATATGGCTCGCTTTCTTACTATGTACTTGGTGTAAGTTGTGATTGTGACGTACGTACCGTGAATCTGACTTTAATTCTGAACCATGTGGTGCATGGTTGAAACTTTTAAAAGGTAATAAATAGATGTATTATATAAAAACGTCAACAGAGTCTCAGTAGTCGAATGATAGCTGGATCACAACTGCTACGCTGGGATTTTGAAATGTATTCCTGAATAAAAGAAGTAAGGGCTATATATTAAAAAGATATGTATGGAGCCACCTTTGGATATTGGTATTGTGTCTGGAGATATCTACAAGCTCACCACTTAATACATATAAGTTGACAAATCCTCTACTTCAAAACGACTTATATATGTCGGGGATAGAGTATACAAACATACTGAGCTGACTTAACCAATGATTATAGAAAGTCCTAATCAGTACTAAACATACCCAATAGATTGATTGAAAAGTGTCATCAATGCCACATAACAGTTGAACTTAAAAATGAGAAATTGAGAAGGCGTCGTCTGCGCCGGTTTCTCGATATGACTCTGTAACTCGAAATAATAATCTAGATTCAAGTTGTACAGTTTGTAATAGTGGAAAACGAGATAAAGTAACGATTCGCGTAGTACTGAATTGATTGGCAGAAGAGATTTACATTGTGCAATGAATATTTGTATCCCGGTAATTGTATCCCCGGTCGTAAGAGTTTCTTGCCCGTTCTTCTCTGCCGTATCGTAATCAAATGGGCGGATCTTTGGCATTATACGATTCTTTCTTCATTTTCTGCCAAACTATGTGCTTTATGTCATCACCCGCTTAAGTACCCACCCAAAGACGCCCACGAACACGAATAACATATCGGCTTATGGAAAGACGCGCAGACAACACTACCTAAATGTCCTGACTGGAGAGAGTACACGCCGACATAATATATATTATAATAGCGGTGCCCGCGACTTCGTCCGCGTGGAAATTTATGATTGTTCAGTACCTACCCGAACGAAGTCGTGGGCGCAGCTAGTATAAAAGTAGCCTAAGTTCCTCCATATTACATAAGTTATCTGCCAGTGAAATTCCCGTCAAAATCGGTGCAGCCATTCCCGAGATTAGCCGGAACAAACAAACAGACAGACAAAAATTGTCTATTGGTAGCAGGCCACTACTACACTACTAGGTTTCAATTCCCGGGTAGGGAGTTATCTGAGATAATGGTGTAAAGTCCTCAATCTCTGGTTCTATTGGGCTTTTTCTATTTTCTGGAAATCTCCCAGCACCTCGAAGTTTGGTAATGTGCCCAGAGATGTCAACAGGCTCGCCACCTTTACTTTACTTAGACTTTACGTAGATGTTTATAGGCTACAGTTTTATCTACTTATGTTAACTGTATGCTTGTTTGCCACTTCATGGCAAAAAAATTAACACCTTCAATAGATAAAAGGTTGTATACAAAGTGATATGTTTCAGATATAAAGATGCCGCAATACTATCTTTATTTGAACACTTGAAGCGCTTTACAAATATGTCTCGCTTTACCAATGGATCTATTTCATTCATGGATTATGAAACGACAATAATAATAACACATAACTCACTCTTTAATCTCAGTATCTGTGCATACAAAATATCTACATGTATGTTTATAATTATTGTGTTACGATGTTTGTCGGGAACAAAATCCTACAACTATCCCGTTTTTTATTTGTGTTTTGTTGCAACTTGAGAGATAGTATAGTTTTTGTTATTTTTTATGAAGGTGCAAAATTAGCGACTTGAAAAGCCACGGCATCCCGTGGTCTGGTCTTCTAGCTGTATTTTATAATTACATATAGGTAGGTACATGAACAATTCTCCTGTATTTTTTTTAATAACGCATTAAATATGGAGGCGTATCTTTTTACATTCATTGACATTATTTTCAGGTTCAATGAAAAAAATCGTTTGACTTCGTATCGGATTAAATGAAATTAAAAGAAAATAAAATAATGGTAGGTAACTTATTATACCCTATACGGGTATAATATGTTTTTGCAAGAAGATTAATATAAAATAAAACACGCTTACACTCACAGTCATTAGGTATGTATAAAATTTTATTCGTCGACTATTTCATTTCATAGAGCAACACGGGTCACCGGTCGCGGGGAACTGGAGGGGAATAGCCATAGCGTTTATTACCTATGCAAAACAGTATGTCTTTTTTTGCGGTGGGAAATGCGTGCGACACACACGCACACTACAAAAGCGTCTATTACTACGAAACTCACACCTTGACTTTAACAAAATACAGAAACAATTTCACGCACACATTTAAACATCTAGGCGACAGGTATAGGCCCATTTGGGGTTGTACTTTGACAGAGGGGAAAGTCTGCATATGGCTACTCCCCTCTGGAATCGGAATGAAATCATAGAGCAACACTCTATGATTTCATTTGCATTTCATTCCAATATCGAGTTTTTTTAAACTACCATTTAGCTGGCAGGATGGGAGACACTTGATATTAAATGCTTTGGTTTACTTCTCATAAGTTTTATTCACAGTCGTACAACTTCAACAGTACATCAAATAAGATTTCAAATATTTATATTGAATGTCACCAGTAAGAGACAAAAAACAAGAAGTTTCAGGCGTGTTGTGCAGCACTTCAAAGTCAAAGTAAAATTAGTGAGATCATCGGCTTACCATCGAAATCAAGGCGCAGCTGCAGACTGTCACTCGTAAACGTCTCTTTGAATATTTGTACATCCATTTAACCGCAATAAATTCGGCCTATACCTTGATTTTAACGGTGTGTAAACGTTATTATTATTTCTTAAACTTTATACTTGTTCTTTTTTTTATTACCTAGCTTTTCAGTCATAATCTAAATAGCTATAAAGTTTTTGGTCCTAATCATCATTTGTCCGAAAAATAGCTAGCCCGAACTTAATATCATATATTAGGTTGGGGAAAAAGTTTCTTCGCATTTTTTAAGATAATTCAAAACATTTTTTAATATAGTTTATTTAAATTTAACTAAAGTATGTATGTACCATTTTGTTCGATAACCTTTTGCCATCTTGTAGGTAGGGACATGATCCCATTGCTATAAAAATTTTGGGACTTCTCATCAAAATACCGCGACAAGTGGATTTGGCAGTCCTCTCGTGATGTTAACCTAACATTGCATAAAGAATTCTGAAGAGACCGAAACGGTAGAAATCTGAAGGTGCAAGGTCAGGACTATACGGCGGATGCATTAACACCTCCCAGCCAAACTCTCTTAATTTTTGCTGAGTGGCTATAGATGTGTGAGGTCTAGCGTTATCATGATGAAACACCACACCTCTTCTGTTGATCAATTCCGGCCGCTTTCTCTAAAACTTCTTGCTTTAATCTCATCAGTTGTTCGCAGTAGAGTTCAGAATCGATAGTCCTGCCTGGTGGTAATAGCTCATAATGAATAATGCCCTTCCAATCCCACCACACACACAACATCACCTTATTGCGTTAACCCGGGTTTCGCCACAGTCTGTGAAGCCTGACCGGCCTTTGACCACGACCTTTTTCGCACGTTCTTGTCGTACGTGATCGACTTTTCATCACCAGTTATCAGCTTCTTCAAAAATGATTCGGTTTCATTACGTCGTAATAAAGAATCACATGAGTACACGGTTCATTAGGTTTCTTTCAATGAGCTCGAGAGGTACCCAAATATCGAGCTTTTTTTTGTACCCAGCTTTTTTCAAATGCGCCAAAACTGTTTTGTGATCAATTTTCAGTTCTTCAGCTACGTCGTAACTACTGATATGTCGATCTTGCTCCACTTTTTCAAAAATGGCATCCATTTTATCCGTAGTAGGGCGACCAGAGCGAGGTGCATCTTTGACATCAAAATTTCCGGATTGAAAACGCTTTAACCAAATTTGTGCTACTCTCACAGACACTGCACTAGGTCCATAAACATCGCAAATTTTTTCGTGGCTTGCGTTGCATTTTTACCTTTTTTGTAGTAAAATTTTAAAATGTATCGAATCTTCATTAGATTCACTCATCTTGACAGTACGAAAAACAAATGAAAATCACACATTTGCCTAATTTGAATTTGGAATTATGTTCTTTAAAATTTTAGCTTTCAATGATATCTAAACCAGCCAGATACAAATACTATATCCAAAGAGATTTTATTACAAGTTCATACATACTAATATAATGCGAAAAGACTTTTTCCCCAACCTATTAATATTAAATCCGACAAAATGGATGTCCCTAAATACAATACCTTTGTCCTTTTGTTTGCCATAAATATTACAATCAATACTTAATATTCAAAACCTTAAAACCGTTCGAACAATATAAGTTATAAATCCTAAAGCTCTTTCTATCAAATATAAAAACCTAACTTAACACCGAACGCAGGCAGGTAAAGTAGAAGGATGCGGCGGACGCGCCCTTCGACCTAACCTAACAAAATCGGAGCACCCACAGAACGTTCTTAAACCTATGGTAGAAATTCTACCATGTCAATGGTGTGTAAAAAAATTAAAATAAAATATGTTTTTATTCTGTTGACTTATTGGGCGTTATATCACTATTGACTATTGTAGCGCGCATTGCCCCGTTTTTAAACGACTTCGAAAAAAGGAGAAGGTTCTCTATGCGTCCGGATCTTTTTTGTTAGGTTAGGTCGAAGGGCGCGCCCGCCGCATCCTTCGACGTTACCTGCCTGCGTTCGGTGTTAGGTTAGATTTTGATACTTGACAGAACGCACTTCAGGATTTATAACCGGTAGAATATTATAATCTGCTTCTCTATCTGTACAAAATAATAATATGTAGTATTCTGGATAAATAAATGACTGATTTAAATGCAAATATATTTTATATGTACACTAGTTTTGCCCGCGACTTCGCCCGCCCGCCTACATGTTATTCCAATGTATAACCTATATTACTGTAAAGTTTCATTCAAATCTGTCCAGTTTTTTCGTGAAAGAGTAACAAACATCCCTCCATCCATACTTACAAACTTTCGCATTTATAATATTACTAGCTGTTGCTCGCGGCTTCGCCCACGTGGATGTCGTTTTATAAATAACTAAGTAGCCTATGTTCTTTCTAAAAGTCAGCTCTATCTCTGTACCAAATTTCATGAAAATCGGTTCAATCGTTTGGACGCGAAAGGGTAACGGACAGACAGACAGAGTTACATTCGTATTTATAATATTAGTAGGGAAGTACATGAAATACCTATCAACGCCACGACGTTTTTATCTAATAAACGTAGTTTGTTTGTCAGTGAAAAGTAACTTATTGTGTCACGTTATCACCGTGCGTGAGTACAATGTAATTGTAGTTTCATTTCGACCATTTAGTAAGTATTAATATGTTGTTCGAAGCACTCAACGTTATCTATGACAAAGAAGCTTTTTTACTCAGAAGGTAGGTACAATACATTCAGAGTGATAGCACTTTGTCACGAACACGTGTTTTTATTAGTTTCTAACAACAATTAGATTTTACATAGCAGCTTTAGTTCGATACTGGTAATTTTAATCTGACTTCAAACTTTTAAATTTCCTTGTTCATTGTGGGTGTCAAAATATTACAAATATGTATATAAAACATGTGACGAGAATAATGCACAGGCTCTAACACCCCGATTAGAAAATTGAGTAATAATCATAATACATGATCTGAAATTACATGTTTATGTATTCAATATTTTTTTATTTAGGAATAAATTGTCCTCAATTTGTACGAACAGTATGTACACCCTATGCATACTTACCTATCCTACCTTTACCTAAGGCCGCACATATAAATCACGAACCTACTCACACACGCACACTGGAAAAAATGGGGAAAATGGGGAAATGGAGGAATTTGTAAAAAATTGATGCTTTCCACATTGTACAAAAATGTTCAGTGTCTATTTAATTTATTATGTGTTTTTGATTATTATTAGTGGTTATTCACTCTAGGTTAGTTTAAAAAAAATGTCGGTGTAAAAGTGCTCGCCAGGAGCCTAATTATATGAAATAAATGAATAAACTGAATAAACTGTTGCAATGTAATCTAGCGTAACCTGCGTACTATTAGACCTTTATTTAACACTCGCTAGTAATCACATTAATTTCCGCTATTATATTTCTTAAATTATTATTTATAATAAAAATCACGCAAAAAAAACTTGTTGAGAAGTTGAAGGGGTAGACAGAAGCCTACCCCTTCGTGGGGACGTAGACCTTATGCGTAGAGAGTTGTAAGTATAAACTACATTTGGTCTTCACCAGGCAAGCATCTTTATGCTCCATGCATATTTGTTGTGATAAATGAAAAATATAATTTAATTCTTTGTGGCTTCATGACACCGTCACTTTGATCATGTGGACTTTAATTCTGGAATTAAACTTTTTTTTATGTAATGAATATGGGCATGCAGTGCACAGTTCATATAGTTAAGTGATGACTGCAGCCTACAGACATCTACATAAAGACCAGATGTCAAAATACAGATGCGTTGCCACCCTTTAGCCCTTAGTTATTATGTCCCCGTGACAGTTATTACGGGGCCATACATTACCATCTAACCGGAACACGATATTGCTATCAGCAATTTGATGAACACTTCCAATTAGCGGCAGATAATATGTTCTTAGGTTTTCGCGAGCTGCACTCATTGAAATAAAATACGAGAGATAAATCCGAAAACTAGTTTTATTTCAATAGCGGCAGATAAATTAGGTAATGCGGTGGTACGCCCTCCAGCTCCTACACTGGATCTCTACCATCAGTAAAACTAATTGTGTCTGAGAAGGAATTCCTTCTATAGAAGGGATACATAAAGAAATGCTTTAATATTTTTATCCATTTCTCAAACTTTATCGCAGCGGTTAAGTCGTGAAAAGGTAACTTAATTTCTTATACCCTCTAGCTGGGAATCAAACCACGAACCTAAGGTAATTTAGTCAAGTCATGTTTAAAACCACTAAGAAACCAAGGCAATTTGCTAGAATTATTAGAAATTCTGTGCATTCAACTCCGTAATCAGTGAGTTGCAGACATTTTCTTGGTGACGAAGACAGGACAAACGGCTGGCCTTATTAGAATCCTATTTTGGTATGAGCACCATTTACGTGTACAGCAATGATGAAATGTTATTGTTTAATACTTACCAACATCTACCTGTATATCCAAATATAGTGAATTATGTTTACCCGGTATTTGTTTATTATAATTATATCATTATAGGTGTGTAATATGCAGCAAGTAGTGTGGTGAATAGGGTATATAAGTACTCACAAAGAAAAGGATTGCAAGTCATTCGAAAACGAAATTATTTGTTACTAAATGTAACTTCTCGCAAAGTGGCGAGCCTGTTGATATCTCCGGGCATTACCATACTTCAATGTACTAAGAAACTTCCAGAAAATTAAAAAAATAATTTATAATTTTTTTAAACTTATTTTTCACTAGCTGTTGCCCACGGCTTCGCCCGCGTGGATGTCGTTTTATAAATAACTAAGTATTTGAAGCCTATGTTCTTTTTAAAAGTCAGCTCTATCTCTGTACCAAATTTCATTAAAATCGGTTCAGCCATTTGGACGTTTTGAACACCACCACCACCATCGTCACTTCCAATACCATCACCACCACCACTGTCACCACTACAACCTCCACCACCGCCACCACTACAATCGCCACCAACGCCATCAACGCCACCACCATCACCAAACACCAATGACACAAAAGCCACATAAAACACCACTACCACAACCAATGCCACCAACGCCTCCAAGATTACCAACAACACCACCAACGTCACCAATGCCACCAATGCTTCCATCGCCTCTAAAAACCACCGCCAGCACCACCAACGCCACCAACGCCACCACCAGAGTCACCAACAACACCTACGCCACCAACGACATCAATGAAATCCCAAAGACGTTTATCCGTCTCCGCTGGACAAAGCTTTTCCCGAAGATGCTCCTAAAAGTGTTGTGCGTCATAAGGAAAGAATATGCCATAATTGCCACGCTTGGCATGCTGAATGGTGATCATAGCGGCGATTGTTCTATGCCGGGACGCTGCTAGGCTGTATGCTTAATGTTACTAACAGAGAAAAAACCCGGCCAAGTCCGAGTCGAACTCGTGCACTTAGGGTTCCGTACAAAAAAAGCATAAAAATTACGTTTGTTAGAAGGTAATATACAACATAAGACCTAAAAATTCTGTGAAAATTTTAAGCGTCTACTTGCTACCGTTATTGATATCGAGTAAAAAATATACGAAAAAAAAACACGTTTACTGTATGCCGCCTTGGACCCCAAAATATTTTCATTTCTTATTTTTAGTATTTAATTTTGTCGTTAGAGCGGTGACAGAAATACATAATTTGTGAATATTTTAGCTTTCTAGCTATCACTGTTTATGAGATACAGCCTAGTGACAGACAGACGGATGGATAGGCAGACAGACAGACAGAGGAGGTTTAGTAATAGGATCCGTTTTTACCTTTTAGATACGGCACCCTAAAAAAGACAGGAGATAGACACAGAATAGTTTAAAAATGTTCGATAATAAATTTGATTTCGATTTTAAACTGTCGTAACTTTTTTATTTCTAAACCGATTGACATGAAACAAACACTAAATGTTAAGTGAAACTCACCAAAATATATTAGTGAAAACTGCAAATCAAATAAGCCGTTTCTGAAATAGCGTGCAGAAACACACAGACAAACAGACATTTTGGGATAAAAAGTACCCAGTGTTGTACGAAAAAGGTTAAAGTATAATCATACCAAGTTTCATTGTAATCGGACTGGTAGCTTTTATGTGATGCTTAAACAAACAGACAGACAGACAAAAAAAATTCTAATCACATATTTTTGTTCGGTATCGATCTAGTAACATCCCCTGTTATTTAATTTTTCAATATTTTCAATGTACAGAATTTACACTTCTACAGATTTATTTTAAGTATAAATAAATAAGTAGGGAAGAAGATTATATTGCCATCTGAGTAACCGGAACAAGATAGTGCTGAACACCACTATTTGACTGCAGATAGATTAGGTAAGGCTATGGTGCCTAGGACCTCGAACTCCTGCACTGGACTCTACCACCAGTAAGATCTTCGGCCAAATTGGCTAGTGTTGTGATTTTCAGCGCTGCCCAAAATTCGGTCACGAAAATGTTATAATATTTAAGCTGACTTTACTGAAAAGACACGTTTTTATTTCTACGATATTATCATACGAGTGGCAGATATAATCATGATATGATTTAAAATTGTTATACTTAATTCGTTTTTTTTTTGTTGTATTCGAAATAATACGTACTATATTTTTTATATTATATTCATATTGATGTTGACAAATCTACGTAACTTCATGTCTGTATATTCCGAAGAGATAGGCTAAGGTAAAAATAATATTTTTTTTATGTAATGGAAGTGGTAAACAAGCATGCAGTTCACATTGTTGTTAAGTGATGACTACAGCCTATAGACACCCACACAAAGACCAAGGTCAAAATGCAGATGCGCTACCACTCCTGAGGCCCAAGGTGTTATGCCTCCGTGCCTGAAATTATAGGGCCGTACATTACCACCTGACCGGAACACGGTAGTGCTGAACACTACCATTTAGCGGCAAGTATATTAGGTAATGCGGTGGTGCCGACGCCCGCGAGCTCCGTCACTGGAGCTCCACCACCAGTAAAAATATATATGTTGTTTAATGTACTCTACGATTGAATTGTTCTAGCTCATTACCAATCTCCGAGTGTAGCACTGGGAAACTGCCGAATGGAAAAATCACGATATTCATCGGCCTGAGGATCAGATCTTGGACTCCAGTGGCCTGCTATCACTTTAGGCAGTTTTTTGGTCTTATTTATACTAAAAATATATAAAAATGTCATGAGTATATAAAATAAACTTATATAAATAAATACAAAATAACCAACTGAAATCTTGCAGCTCTTAAGAAATTGCAGCTAATGAATGGGTTGATTTGAATCCATCATTGATGTTGTGAAACAATCCGCATGGCCTTTTACAAGCGTGACAGTTAACACGTTTAGAGTCGAGCTCGGGTACTTTCTTGTTTTTGCGATTAAAAGTTGGTTGATTTGTTTTATTTTTATATTGTCTAGAGAAAAAAGGGATGAGACTCGTGCCCAGCAGAGGGACATCTCAAGGGTTGCCATTCTAATTATATTATTATATATTTTTAATGAAGTACGCATGGCCCCGCGGCTGTTGGAGATCGCGAGTGATTTACTCAGTTAAGCGATACGGGCGCGGGCGGGTGTATGATGGGTGACCGCTAGTGGAAAATAAAAATGCTCGTTTCCGTGCCTCGGAGGGCACGTTAAGCCGTCGGTCCCAGTTGCTATCGATAAATAGCAGTCGTTAAACCTTGTCGGAGGCCTTATGAGCGGTTTGAAAACATTCGACAGCGGGTTGCCCACTAACCCGCATTGGAGCAGCGAGAGAAAAAAGGGGTGAGACTCGTGCCCAGCAGAGGGACGTCTCAAGGGTTGCCTTTATTATTATATTATTATACATTTTTATATCTAGAACGGGCTCACAAGTATACAGTTCACATTATTGGTAAGAAAATACTGTAGCCTATAAACATCTACATATCAAAGATTTCAATGTAGATGCTTTGCACTCCTGCGGTCTAATTTGTTGTACCTCTATGCCGGAAATAGTGCTGTACATTACCATTTAGCGGCAAATAGGTAAAATAATGTGGTAGTATCTAATCTACGCCCGCGACGTCTGTCACTTGAGATCCACTACAAGTGGAAAAATATTGTTTACTTCGTCGATGGCTTAGTGAGAATCATACTCCGACTTGCTCCATGAGGAATAAGGATATTGGGATATTTTGAAGTGAAGTTTTCCATTGACCCTAAAATTTGGTACTCATTAATGTTTATAGGCAAGTTCATTTCTCAATGCAGGTGTCAAAATATAAATGTGTTGCCACCCCCGAGACCTAAGATGTTTTGTCTTTGTGGTAAAAGGCTATTGCACGACACGGTATTTAGGGTCCGGCAGAAAGGGTGGGCGTGGGCTCGCGCCGGGTTTTCGCTTATTACACGGTCGCAGTACAAATACACGGGCCGCTCCGGTCGCCCTAATTAGGGCCCTAACACCCTAAATGTTATTACACTACCCTGACCCTTGCTATCGTACCCTGAATACCGTGCCGTGTAATAAGTCCAATAGAAATTACGGGATCATATATTATTATCTTACCGGAACACGATAGTGCCGAACACTAAGTCTGGCAGAGACTCATGTAGGATATTATATCATTATTGGAAATAATATCACAAAATCACTGATAACTTTAATTTCCTTCGAGTAATATTGTATTTGTAGCGATGAGTGATGGTTTTCTGAAACATTGGATGACGATTTATTTGTTGTTTTATTGAAAAGATTACGATTATCCTGATCAAAAACGAGGTATTTAACTGCCTCAGTAGCGTAGAGGTAGCAGGCCACTATTATTACGTTGGAGGTCCTGGGTTCGATTCCCGGGTCGGGGACTATCAGAGATAACGGTTTAAAATCCTTTATCTCTCCTTCTATTGGGATTTTTCCATTTTCTGGAAGTTTCCCAGTACCCCGGAGTTTGGTAATGTGCCCGGAGATGGCAACAGCTTCGCCACCTGTTACATGGGCAAAAACGTTACCGGCGAGTCGTGGGTGTTTGCATGTATGATTGAATGCATGCATTTATCTCTGCCTACCCCTTCGGGGATTACAGGCGTGAAGTTACGTAAAAACGAGGTCAAGTGATAAAAATATGATGCTGAACATACATTTTTTTTAGCAAAAGTAGCGAACATATTCGTAGTAAGTGAATAGGTACGTTAGAAGGGTCAAGGGTCGTTAAGTACTCGTATAAACTTTGCCACTCCTGAGGCTTAAGATTTTTTTAACTCTGTGCAGAAATTACGGGGCAATACATTACCAGCTCAGTCCTTTGCGCTCGACGATTTCCTGGTGAATTGGACTACAGCCTTCTCGAGACGAGCCGTCTACATACGTCCAATAAAAAAAAGATATTTAATTATAATAATAATCAATACACATTTTAATGGCTTTTCTCAACGCACCACCACACAACTCGCCATACTGAGCATGTTTAAAAGTGTCCTTCTACGGGTTAAGATATTTTAAAATAACTATAATGCCGATATGTACGCGTTGATGATAGATGACGTTGTTTTTTTTTCTATCCAACGCAAAAAGCACTACCTACGTTATATAAACAGAACCTATAAGTGTTCAAATGGGTAGTTACTATACAAAACAGTTATATCAATTTTAGTTCGTAACTGTAATAATATTCAAGTGAGGAACAAGGTCAATAGTATATTTTTGAAAAGTTTAAAAATAATTAGAATAGTTTAAAAATCCTGCCACATACCCACTAGTAATCATCCAATGGTCGAAATTCGACGGTTATAAATGAAACGTACCTAACTGCTTTCGCAGGTGAATTACTACAGTGCTTATCAATAAGTAATGCACATCGAGCTTAGGAAAGCGACAATAAACTAATTTCGGCTTCGTAGAGCGCATCGACTATGGATCCAATAGACACCTTATGTAGGGCGAACGGTTTCTGTCAACGCATACGCTATCTAGCTGATATCATCCGCCATCTTAAAATGTTCATTTAATACCAACCACTTCCGTGATCTGAGAGTACATAAAATTTTCAAAAACAAAACGAATAAAAAAAACATAAGATGCCGAGTTGTAGTGAAAGATGGTGCAGTAAAATCTCTAACACTTCTAATTTGAAAAAGGATGGTATTTGTTTTCACCGTTCAGTATTATAATACACTAAATAATTCAATAAATAATAATAGAATAATATTCATGGTAGCTCAAATTACGCTGGTCATGATTTGTTCTTTGACGTATTAAAAAAATTGATATCTCTTTTCTTCGTATGCACGTAATTCGCTATTTCGATTTTTCATAGACGTCTTGAGCATTGTCAATAATTGACATTACAGACGGGTGGAACTCTAGGGAGGCTCTTAAAGTCCTATCGATATAGTCGATTTAATTAGGGAAAGTGGGGTAAATTGATGGAGCAAGGATTATGGGATAATTTCCATATATAAAATTCTCGTGTCACAATGTTAGTGAACATACTTCTCTGAAACGGCTTTAACGGTTCTCATGAAATTTTGTGTGCCTATTGGGTAGGTCTGAGAATGGGCCGACATCGATTTTTTATACATGTACGAGCCAATATTGCTCATACAGCATTTTTAATGTTAATTACCTAATTAAGCCAGTCATAGCTTGATAACATAACATAACGTACGCGAGTCATTGTATTTCACAACAAAAAGTGCGACTCAATAAATATTCTACTATAACCTTGTAACGTTGGTTTACTTGGTGTGAATTCCTTAGAACTTTAACTTACAACCGAGGGTACTGTCTACGGCAGAAACCCCAACAATATCCCTAAGTAATAAGGGTGATTCTAGGTAAATATTTTTTTTCGATTTCTTGGACATACTTATTTTTTTTTATACCTATAAGGCGATAGAAGGTCGTCGGGGCAGCTAGAATTTATTAGGTTTTTTTTCAGTTTTAATAAGGGTTCTTAGGGTTCCGTAGTAAACAATAAACCCTTACAGTTTCGCCATGTCCGTCTGTCTGTCTGTCCATCCGCGGTTGAGCGCAAAAACTATTGGCACTAGAGATTTGAAATTTGTTTGGAACTCTACTACAATTTTGCTGGTGGTAGAGCTCCAGTGAAGGAGCTCGCGGGCGTAGGTACCACCGAATTACCTAATATACTTGCCGCTAAATGGTAGTGTTCAGCACTATCGTGTTCCGGTCAGGTGGTAATGTACGGCCCTGTAATTTCCGGCACAGAGGCATAACACCTCAGGCCTCAGAAGTGGTAACATTTTGACCTCTGGTCTTTGTGTGGGTGTCTATAGGCTGCAGTCATCACTTAACATTAATGTGAAATGCATGCTTGTTTGCCACTTTCACGACATAAACGGCATTAAAAACTGACAAATACCTGTACAAACTATCACCTCGTCTCTTAGAGGATTGGGGCAGATTTCCAAAAAAAAGTATATATTTTAGGAACTTTAACGTTGTTTTCTTTAGTAACAAAGAGTCTGGACACCAATTTTCGGCTAAAGTCCAATACAAAATTTTACCCCCTCTGATGAGGGGATGGGGGCAATGTCCAAAAAAAAAATTATGTACGAAATTATTTGTTAGACTCAAAGAGTCCGCATACCAAGTTTCAACTTTCTACCTCGAAAATTGTGGAATGCTCCCTACAAATTGCCACCCTCTATAATAGGGGGTGGGGCAGATTTCCAAAAAAAAAAAATATTAAGTAAACGTTGTTTTTTTAGTATCAAAGAGGCCGCATACCAATTTTTGGCTTTCCATTTTGAACAATGCGGAAAGCCCAATACAAATTTCACACCCTCCTATAAGGGGATGGGGGTAGATAAAATAAAAAAATATGTATTTATTGTTTGTCAGGTTCATAGAGTTCGCATACCGAGTTTTAACTTTTACCTTGAAAATTGTGGAATGCTCCATACAAATTACCACCCCCTATTTTAGGGGGTGGGGCAGATTTCTAAAAAAAATAATTCAATGATAAGCAAATGTTGTTTTTTTTAGTAACAAAGAGTCCGCATACCTATTTTTGGCTTTCCAGGTTGAACACTGCCGTAAAGCCCAATACCTTCAAATTTCATCCCCCGTATTAAAGGGATGGAAGCAGATTTCTAAAATGATGTACGTATTGTTTGTTAAGCTCAAAGAGCTTACATACCGACTTAACTTTCTATCTTGAAAATTGTAGGATGCTCCATACAAATTTCCACCCCCTATTTTAGGGGGATGGGGATAACAAAAGGAGACAAAAAGTTCTTTTTTCCTATGTTCTTTCTCAAAGTCAACTCTATCTCTATACCAAATTTCATCAAAATCGGTTCACTCGTTTGGACGTGAAAAGGTAACAGACAGACAGATAGACAGTCAGAGTTACTTTCACATTTATAATATTAAAGTAGGGATTTTACTTACGTCCTCGTGAATTTCGTAAGGCTAATATACAAATATCTTTTTGGTTTTGTAATTTTTATTTGTTTTAATTAGTTTAACATAATACTTAATTATTTAATATCTTCATTCTTTCTCTTTTTTTGCTACGGTTCACATGTGGAAATCTCATGATATTAAAAAAAATAAACATATTTGTAACTACCTCAGCTACGCCTACGCTGATGGTCCTGGGTTCGATTCCCGGGTCGAGGGCTATCAGAGATAATGGTTTAAAATCCATTATCTTTGGTTCTATTGGGATTTTTCTATTGGGAAATTTCATATTCCTCCGTGCGCGTACTTTTCGTAAAAAGGACAGGTACAAAGTGTTTCCTTCACGGATTAATAAATAGATAATCATGTTTAATAAACCTGATATGCTTAACAACAACCATCATCTTTTTCCTAGATCTACATCGTAATTCCTATAATCATTCGCTCGTTTTATAAGGCTAAGAATGTTGCTTATTTTGCAAAGTGTCCATAAAATATAGTCCGCTTCCGATTCAACTGTCCGTCAACAATTTTTCACGCCTTTTACGTAAATAATATGCAAAAAACTTTGCTATACTGTCGACGTCACTAGTCTAGTCTGAACGTTCAAAGTTAAGCACTGAGCTTTAGTAGTAACTTGGAGTCTAGACGGGTGGCGGCACCAGGGACTCTACAGACTCTACATGTAGAGCTATATGCAAGCCTTAATCCCAAGCTACAGTACTTCATCGACAGCCTTAATATCCACGAAATGCCATAAAAAATTTAGCTCAGTACAAGTCTTTGTTCAAACTTTTAGATAGCGTGATATGTATGCAATGTGTGCAGTGTTAATTGTGTTCGAACTTCGAATTGCCGACTAATAAGTTTCCCCCTAATTTCTTCGCGCACAAAGCCAGTACAGAAGCATCGGGTACTAAACAAAGGCAGTCGAGCTAAACCGAAAAAAAATTTAATCAAAAGAAATTGCTCCTTACGCACTTCAATGCCTCGACAATAATAACCCACAAAGCGCCACGCACACATGCGAGACCCTTTACACACAGACTACGCATACAGGGCGAGCAGGCGCATGCACTAAAGTTCACTGCTGTAGTCGGTTTCGTTCACCCGAACCGAAGTTTTGTAGTTAGTATAGAAACGCGCGTGGTCGCGAATGCCGCGCGCCGAGCGTCACGCTCATGGACACTGTTTATTTTTCATTACGATAGTACGAACTCTCTGCGAACGTGAAAAAATACGGTGACTAAGTTAAAAGGGGTAGCTTTTATATTTTGTCTAAATTAACGTACGGTTGTCATTATACATGTTACATTTATCGATTTTACTGTTTTAAAACTAGGTAACTACATTACAATTACGATATTATTGAATAGGAAGTCTCAGTGTGTATGCTGAAAAGTTTTGTAGAGCAGTGCTTTCAGTGAGCGGTGTGAGATCTGTTGTCCCTCTCTGTTGTGTCGAATGAAAGGAAAAGGAAGCTCGTCGGCGTAGGGAGCGTTGTTTTGTTTTCATGGTTTTCTTTGCTGCTAATTTATAGAGCGAACTGAGAAAATGTAAGTTGTTCTTGTTATTTCGTTGCTGCATGACTCTATCGTGTATTCAATTGCTTTAACATTGTTTTATGTTAAGTTGTAACTAAATTACAATTTTTAAGTTTTATTTGCTATTGTTTTTTTTAATAATTACCTAAAGCAATGTAGAGACTCTACACTACCTTAGTTTTAGAAATAGTTCAAGTTCAAAAACATTGTGTACCTATTCATTAAATCTAAATGTATCATATCAGACTATGTCTTGAGCAATATATATTTATTATATATAGCTTTTTTTTCTACAAAACATCGACATAAGTTTTGTTAACACTAAGACTTTTTTAGTGCGTCCCACTCTACATTTTAAGCAATTATTAAATAAAGTACTTCTAATATCTATAAAAACAGGCATTTAGTTCTTAACTTGGTTTCTTTTCCATAAGTAAGTACCTAGTCTTAAAAAGCTTTATTGACTACCTACATCTTAAGAGATACCTACATATTATGTGGCCCATATCGAAACATCTCAAATCACGTGTTTAAAAACGTAGAGCAATTTGGGGATCTGAACTAAGTGTAAGGGCAATATAATAGATTTATGGACACTTTTGAGGCATGATTTATTTGTAGATCACTCTCGGTCATGTGGACGGTTGTAAATAAATCGGGAGTCGGTCTATAAATAGTTTCACTTAGTTCGTAGGTACCAACTTGTGCAAGATTTACCCTTCGCAGTCCGTTTGGCTATGTAATTATACAAACTTGAGGCTATTTCTATATTTACTGGTGGTAGAGTTCCAGTGTGAGAGCTCGGGGACAGGGGTGTAGTGATTGTGCCTCCACCGCATTACCTAACCTATCTGTCGCCAAATGCTAGTGTTCACTGTGTTCAGCACTATAGTGTTCCGGTAAGATGTTAATATACGGCCTCGTAATAACTGTTACAGAGACATAACAACTAAGGTCTCAGGGGTGGCAACGCATCTGCATTTTGACCTCTGGTTTTTGTGTAGATGTCTATAAGCTACTTCCCTAACGGGGTAGGCAGAGAGTGTAGAGCGCCAGATATCCCAGTCCTGACATACCTACCTACTTCTCGTGCCTCATCTACTTTCATCATTCTCTTCATACATACACGCCGATGCGTGTATGTACGAAGAGAATGATGAAAGTAGATGGAGATCCAGATTAGGAATCGTCCTAAGACTTTTGACGCACCATCAGACATAAAAAGTAGACTATGTTTTAATAGAAATTCTATTTTCCACCGTTATTGTTACTTGTTTCATATCGAAATATTTTTGTTTTATATCTGTACAAATGTTTCCAAATTCACATTAAGTAGGTACCACCCGGTGTCATAAGATCTATGTACCTACTTACAAATCTTGAATACCTAATACTTGAACGTTGTTTAATAATTAAAATATCAAAACAAATGGCCGAATATCCTCATCTATGCTCTGATTTATTCAGATTTTCAATATCTTGTACTCTAATAAATTTGTTCGAACTGTTGTTATCTTTACCAATTTCCGAATGTTCTCTACTTGGTTCATGTTTACATTACCACCCGAGGCTATAAAAAAACAAATTTAGATAAATCAAGAACAGATGATCAACATGTACGAATTCACGTTTCACCAGATATGAAGATACCTATAGGTACATATAAGCTCCTATAGGAAGCAACTCAATCAAATTGGTATTTTGCAGGGTTTAAAGAGATGTTTATTATTGTTAATTATCTTGATATTTTATTTTTTTATTTTTTTTTATGTAAAGGAAGTGGCAAACAAGCATGCAGTTCACATTGATGTTAAGTGATGACTGCAGCCTAAAGACACTCACATAAAGACCAAGGTCAAAATGCAGATGCGTTACCACTCCTGAGGCCTAAGGTGTTATGCCTCTGTGTCGGAAATTACAGGGCCGTACATTACCACCTGACCGGAACACGATAGTGCTAAACACTACCATTTAGCGGCAAGTATATTAGGTAATGCGGTGGTGCCTACGCCCGCGAGCTCCGTCACTGGAGCTCTACCACCAGTAAAAATATCATGATTAAATATACCTGACCAACAAGCATACAGTTTAGGTACATTGAGGCTAAATCAATACTGTTGCCTTCAAACATGTTCTATCGAAGAAATGTCCTGTCGGTCACGAGGGTGACTTATTTGTACATAAATAAAGTCTTAGTCTTTAGTAGTTAACTGCCTCGGTAGCCTAGTGGTAGCAGGCCACTACTACTACGCTGAGGTCCTGGGTTTGATTCCCGGGTAGGGGGTTATCAGAGATAATGGTGTAAAGTCCTTTATCTCTGGTTCTATTGGGATTTTTCCATTTTCTGGAAATTTCTCAGTACCTCGAAGTTTGGTAATTGCCCGGAGATGTCAACAGGCTCGCCACCTGTTACATGGGCCAATACGTAACCGGCGAATCGTGGGTGTTTGCATGTATGCTTGAATGCATGCATTTACCTCTGCCTACCCCTTCGGGGATTACAGGCGTGAAGTTACGTTTTTTTTTTAAATAAAGTCTAATTAGGTACCTACCTACTTAGTCTTAGGAATCGACGTGCATGTATGAAGATAAAGATGAAGGTAGACGAGGCACGAGTGGTATGTCAGGACCGGGATATCTGGCGCTCTACACTCTCAGCCTACCCCGTAAGGGACCTGGCGTGAAGATACATACTTACATACATAAAGTCTAATTTGCAATGTTTTGGATGACCGAAAACTTCTTCGATAGTACAAAAAAAAACCAAAGACTGATGTGCCTGGCGACTCCCGAGGCCTAAGGTATTCTGCCTCTGCACCGGCGGTTCGTGTATTGAAATTACCATCTACGGGAAGTCGGTTAGGTAAAGCAATGGTGCCCCCAAACAACTTCACAGGAGCTATACCATTGGTAGAGTAATTATCTGATTATAGTGATTATCACTGTAATCAGATAATTACGATTATAAAATAGGCGTATCCGACTCGATTTACCGCTTTTACGGGTATTTAAACTAGTTATAACCGTTCAGATGCTCTTTCAATGACATCTCTAACGAAAAGTTGTGGTAGAGCCCCAAAAAGTAACCAAAATCAACAACAAACCGGAAGTTTTCATTCCGCCACAATTATTTTCCTACAGTGAGATTTTAATTCAGCAACAGACTTAAAATTAAAAAGTAAAGAAAAAAAAGACAATGTATGAATTAGTATCGATATTATAACATATATTAAATTGTTGGGTAAGCTGCTAGAATCTAAACATCTCAGCCAGCGGGCTCGACTAGCCGTACATAATGCTGTACTTACTCCAACGCTTTTATATAGAAGCGAGAGCTGGGTATGCAGGAAAGAGTATGAAAGTAAGTTGAACGCGGTCGAGATGAGATCTTTGCGCAAGATCTGCGGTGTATCACTCACCGATCGCGTTCGTAATGAAGATGTAAGAAAGAGACTTTGTGTGAATGATAGTATCGGTGTAAAAATGAAAAAAGGCATGCTCCGATGGTTCGGGCATATAGAAAGAATGTCGAATGAGCGAATGACTAAACAGATATACAATGCGAATGTGGATGGTTGCAGAGGCCCAGGAAGACCAAGACTGACCTACCATGACCAAATAGGTCGAGTTCTGTCTGATGGTGGGGTCAAAAGTCTTAGGAATCGGCGTGCATGTATGAAGAGAATGATGAAGGTAGACGAGGCACGAGAGGTTTGTCAGAACCGGGTTATCTGGCGCTCTACACTCTCTGCCTACCCCGTTAGGGACCTGGCGTGAAGATACACACACATACATTAAATTGTCAAAGCAAAAAACTTATATTCATGTTCTTGAATCCTGATATTCTGTCTGACATGTTTGCAAACTTTGGGCCGCTATTGGCCGAATATTCAAACGTCACTCAATGTTAAGCAGCCCTCAAATGTGCGCTATCTCTATTGTTTGAACGTATATTATAAAAACAGAAGACTTTTAAGTCCCACTTAGATTTAAGTGACGTTTGAGTATTTGGCCGTATGTCTACAGAACAAATTACTGCTAATAAATAATACTAATCGTCTTAAAATTTCTAGTTAGAAAATATATTTGCCGATCTCGGCAAATATATTTATTATATATATTTTCGACCTCGAATTATTAATCGACCTTGGGCTTAGTACGTAGGTACCTAGTTGATTTCACTATCACAGAGCCCAGAAGGTAGATATCAAACGCTCTTATTATGAAAATATTAATAGTGATAATGATAATTTATCATTACGAATGATAATTTAATTAATTTCTCGTACTATTGGTATTTTGTTGATGATGAGAGTACTGATGAGAGTTTACTGGTGGTAGAGCTCCAGCAACGGAGCTCTCGAGCGTAGGCTCCACCGCATTATCTAATATACTTGCCGCTATATGGTAGTGTTCAGCACTATCGTGTTCCGGTCAGGTGGCTATGTACGGCCCTGTAATTTCCGGGACAGAGGCATAACACCTTAGGCCTCAGGAGTGGTAACGCATCTGCATTTTGACCTTGGTCTTCGTGTAAGTGTCTATAGGCTGCAGTCATCACTTAACATCAATGTGAACTGCATGCTTGTTTGCCACTTACATTTCATTAAAAAAAGAATAGTAAACAAGTCTACAGCCTTAACAGTTCACATTAATGGTACAGTGAATACTGTAGTCTGTGAACAATAGTAAACATCTACACAAAAAAACAAAAGATTTCAATGTAGATGGATTCCGGGAAATAGAGAGAGCTGTTTGATCACCCGAACTGTGTGTTTGTAGGTGCTTCATTGGCGATTTGTACCTTCAGTTCGCAGGCTCGTGGCGTTCCAGCAGTCTTAACTCACCAATGGATCACTTCTCTAATTCTTTCGTGATCCTTTCGATTATGACGTCATCTTGTCAGTTTCGTATTGCCTACCATTTTGCTTTAAAGTATGTACCTGCGGACGAAAACACTTCAGGCAAAAGTTAGGAGGTACGATACTGACAAGACGACGTAGGACGTGACAAGATAGGCGGTCGGCCCCCTAATCGGTACACGATAGCACTGAGCACTACTGGCGTGCTTACCCTTTCAAGACCCGTTACTAGAGCTCAACCATCAGTGAAACTTGTAATGCGAAAACAACTAAGTATTTATTTTCCTATTGTAAGTATTTATTATTATTGCTTATTGATTTATTATTTTCTATTGAACTATTGTGATAACTATTAAATTGTTATTAAATAAATAGAGAAACACTTCTGACCTAGATATTGAAACACATGTAACGCGCGACTTATGATTAATTAAAATCAACATAACAATAAAAATATACTGCGTTTGCTGTATAAACAGTAATACGTTTATTTTATGAAGCAGTATTATATCAGGAAACTTCATTGTAGTTAGATGGATATTGTTTATTTTCCAAGAAAGTTTTCTCACTTATAAACAGACTTTAATTTATAAAACCTGCATAATTAATCTTACCACCTACCCACCTTGATTTTAAGTGGTTAAACAAAATATGTTAAAAAAATAAACTATAATACAGGTGCGTTGCTTCTTTTAAACTCTTGTAACGTTTTATAATCTTGCCTGGGATATGTAACATATGTAATATATTATAATAAGTGTTCCCAAAACTTAGACAGTTACCATATCTATAATAACGGGATCTATGTATTGATATGGTCAAAATCATTCAAAATTTGTATGCAATTGGTCACCGAGCCAACGGGGCCCTTTCTTCTCAGTCCGACCCTGATTTGATTGAGCAAATGGTAGGGCTATAGCATTACGGCGTTCTGATACATAATCAATCTGATAACAACCATTACAAATTAAAGATGATGGTACTCGTATTAAGCCTTTGAGCTCTTCTCGTTTAACCCTGTCATATTCCGGTTTGATGGTATAATTTATGACCCCGTGAAATCAATCACAGAGGCAAAACAACTAACGCCTGAGAAGAGGCAACGCATCTGCAATTTATAATTTAAACCCATTCCCTATTCCTATTCTTAAAAGAGCCGACTGAGTTTTTTTAGGCTGGTTTTTCTCAAATCATATCGGCCTTTGGAACTCTGCCGGTGAATGACAAAGAATGACTCTTTTTCTTTTCTTTTGACTGTTTGTTAAGGGGAAATGAGACATTCTACTGATGTACTTTTTACATTAGCATATTATATGTAGTTTTATCTTAGTGATATTCTTGACTTTACATATATTTTTTATCTTGTTTGACATGTATATCAATTAATTGTTTTTATATTATTTCGCATTAACACATGCTTGTGAAATATATTTTATTTTTAAAGAAAAATGGAAAGAAAAATTCGACTTCAGGCGAGACTCGAACTCGCGATCTACTGGGAATCTAGTCCAGCCGCTCTTCCAATTGAGCTACTGAAGCCCTGCCCGATTTGTCAAATCTTTCCTTCACATCTATTGCATTGCTTTATGGTAGCAGCAGCGCCATCTATTACCAACTATGCTAGTTAGGCAACCGATATAATAGACTTTTCAGTTTATTGAATATCGTAAAGAAGTCACTTTTACCCTTAATAATTGTTTTTATATTATTTCGCATTAACACATGCTTGTGAAATATATTTTATTTTTAAAGAAAAATGGAAAGAAAAATTCGACTTCAGGCGAGACTCGAACTCGCGATCTACTGGGAATCTAGTCCAGCCGCTCTTCCAATTGAGCTACTGAAGCCCTGCCCGATTTGTCAAATCTTTCCTTCACATCTATTGCATTGCTTTATGGTAGCAGCAGCGCCATCTATTACCAACTATGCTAGTTAGGCAACCGATATAATAGACTTTTCAGTTTATTGAATATCGTAAAGAAGTCACTTTTACCCTTAATAATTGTTTTTATATTATTTCGCATTAACACATGCTTGTGAAATATATTTTATTTTTAAAGAAAAATGGAAAGAAAAATTAGACTTCAGACGAGACTCGAACTCGCGACCTACTGGGAATCTAGTCCAGCCGCTCTTCCAATTCAGCTACTGAAGCCCTGCCCGATTTGTCAAATCTTTCCTTCACATCTATTGCATTGCTTTATGGTAGCAGCAGCGCCATCTATTACCAACTACGAGTTCGAGTCTCGCCTGAAGTCGAATTTTTCTTTCCATTTTTCTTTAAAAATAATGTATATCAATTGTTATTAACTTTAATGTATTTTGTTTGTTTGTGACGTGTCATAAGAGGTACATGTCACCCTAAATGAATAATTAATGAGTTTCGGATCCTGATTCTGATTCTGATCCCATTGCATACCATGGAATGGGATAATACCATGAAAACACTCACACGTGATGCATGAGACATAGAATCTTTTGCCTTCGATTTATAATCAAGTTAAATAAAATGACGAATGAGTTCAAAATTTACTAAATAATTTATGTACACCGCTAGATTTCACAATAGTAAATAATTGAACGATGACTATGTGTAGCTGTACACACAGTACGTACCTTTAAATAGCTATATCTATATCTATATTACAAGGAAGCTAAGAAATATAAATCAAAGTGTATAAATGACAATACGCGCACTGATTTCCCCATTCTTCATGGTTTATTATAAAAGTCGTGACAAGTTCCCCTCGTTACACAATAACGTTCGTCTCTCTCATGTATCATCTCCCTCGACGCACGTGTTGAAGGAAAACTCAAGTATGCTGTTGTTTACTACATTCCAATAGTCAATGTCATGGATTTTCATTGAATTCAGTAAGTCTAGTCGATTCCTATTCATGCGGAAAGTTTTCTATCTCGACCTGAACATACTTGTCTAGTAGAGTTCCAGGGTCGGAGCTCGAGAGCGTAGGCATAATCGCATTAGTTAATCTATCAGCCGCTAAATGGCCGTATTTTATGTGGTGTATGAGGCAAAACTATTTACTTATAGGTGGGCCTCATAGGTGGCAACGCATCTATATTTTAGACTAGCTGAACCGCAAACTTCGTATTGCCTCAGAATTAAATAACGTGTCAAAAGTTTGATAGGGACGGACTATCAAACTTTTGACACGTTAGCCAAATCGGTCCAGCCGTTCTCAAGTTTAGCGAGACTCACGAACAGCAATTGATTTTTATATATATGTATATGTATGGTTTTAGTGTGAATTCTATAGACTGCAATATTCAATTACCATATGCTGAATGTGTATGTGTACCATATGATCAACTGCTGTGCTCGCTTATTAAAACCGAACCTTAAATGAAACAACTATTTGTACAGAAATAAGCTTAAAAAAAAATAATTTCGGTAAATAATCCGAGTGTGTAACTTAATCAGCTTTCAATGCATGCGCATTTTTTTTATCGCATGTCGGGTAATTTTAGCTACCTATTAACCCAAAACTCTGTTGATTATAAACTAAACAAAACTTTGTACATACCAGTATTTTTCCTGTTTGTAGGAATTACATTTTTTTTTTATTACTACAATGCGCAGATTACAAACGTTTGTATAAATATATATTTATAGTTAAGTCTCGAATCGAATCGTCGTCGAATCTTATTAAAAAAACTTATATAACCAACGATGATGTGTACTTATTTAACTTGCCAAAGACTATGCATTCTTTATCCAACTTCGAAAAGTAGGGCAATCAAAAGGATTTTTTTGATAACTGTGTTAGTATAATTTTTGGCGGTAGATACAGTTATTACGTAATTTTTATGCATAACTTGCAAATTGTGTAATGACCTTCATTTTAACGTATGTCCTCGGCTAAAATATCTGAAGGTAGAAGTTTTTCAAAAATGTTTCATTCAATTTTTTCTTTAATAGCTATAAATTCAATGTCTTAGAAAAACAGACACACAGACTGCATTCATTTTAATGCAATACAGACTGTATGAATCATGTTACGCTGATTAGACTATCTCAAGCCAACTCCGACAATTTGGTTGTTTGAAACAGTCAGCGCGTTAGTTGTTTATTTATTTATAAACTTGCATTGTTAAGCGATACTTGTCTACCCTAGATCTTTAAATGATAACAACGTCTGACGAACTAGATTATGGCTCATTAATCATTCGTTTTTATTATTAAACTGCTTTTGTTGCTTAATAACCGTCTGCTGATCATGAAATCTTGTGTCCGGATCAGGCAAAAGAATACTAAAAAGTGGCCAAGTGTGAGTCGGACTCGCGTCTACAGTTAATAATTAATATCAGACTCGTTATAAATTTTTACATTTACTCGTTATACACAAAAGACATATTTTGTGTATATTTTTCAAAATTTTAAGTTTATCTTATAGTTTCGGAAATAAAGCGGAGGATATTTTCGCCTATTTTCTTAAATAATTTCGAAACGGTTTAAGTAAAAATAAAAAAAAACATCTTTATTGTACTGTATTGTATCTATTTCTATCAACGTAAACTGCATGTTTATTTGCCACACAAAAAAAATTAAATGTATTTTGCGTGAAAGCATTACAACAATTTCATAATTTAATGGAACGTTGCGAAGCTGGTTGATAATGTTTGCAAATATATCATCTGCGCTTATTACAAATGAAGATTTATATGAGGCTGCCCTTCAAGTGTTATCTGAGAAACATAATTTTATGCATTTGCTACGAGTATCAACGAACAATGTTTTATGTCAAGCATTATTTTGTCCACAACTCGTTAAAGCTCTCATTATCAATGGATATCCTGTTTTCATCGATGCCTTGCAAATACTTAGGCCATTGGCCTTATATATTCTTGATTCAAATGATAGCTTTAATGAAACAGCCTGTCAAACTTATGTTCAATGTTGCCTGTATCATGCCGCTTGCGTATCGAATCTAATTTGGAATGTTATAAAAGTAGGTCATTCGCTTTATCATAAAACAATTTCTGTACTCCCACAAGGAAACAACATGTCTTTGTTTCGTTTATCAGATTACACTCATCAAAATGTATCTTTTTGTTGCAGAAAATCCCTTCGATATCTTGTGCATACAAGAATATTATAAGTGTAGAACAAACAGGCGCGCCGCCCACGTCGCTCGATAACACAGCATCCCGTCCAAAGAGAAATTAATCTGGTACACGGGTAACAGGAAACATGCCGATAAAGTACTGGGCGTTGAGGCAACGTAGATGAGGGTACGCTCTACTCCTTTGAGGATGCTAAAAATATTGCGGTGACCTCGAAATCAGTTGATATCACAATTGTCAACAAACCCACAAGATATGTAGTTTATAATACAATCAAATTGAAAACGACAACTTCACCCGTTACGGAAGAAACGAAAGTGATCATGTCGAGCGACGAACCGAGAGCCATGAACGCAAAAAGATTATGTACAATCGATAATAATATGTCAAGTTATAATCATTCCAATGATAATTTAGAAAAAATGGATAAAATGACTGATTTAGATAGATTTAGAATGCCCAGTAGGGGGAATAATCGATGCCAAAATGAAACGAGATCGTTTACGATCGCGAGCGGATTGCACAAGAAAGGAGATGAATTCGAAAAGGAATCGATTAACAGAAGCGAAGTGGTAGCCGTAGATGGCAGTACAAGGTGTGCCGCGGATTCGAAATTTAAATGTGTGCAGGGTCCGAGGGAGTGTATGAAATCATTCAAGAGAACAATAAGTGCGCGCGTGTCCCTTGTCGCCGTGTTAGGACTCTTATTGGGTTTGTTGTCGGGAAGTGCTGCAGCGCCGGTCAGGTCTCGCCTCGTCCGCAGTGCACACCATGAATCTGCTGTGAGTATATTTATTCTATATGATTTCCTCTCTTTTCCACTTAATCATAGTTCACGGTAAGTCATTACCACAATTACATACATTTTTAACACGCTACGAGAATATATCAGTGATATACGTATGAGTATGTTATGGCATTTATCCAGTTTTTCCTATTGTCTGTCATGCTACCTGGATACTATTACTTCGATTTCATAACATAAAGGTGCATTATTCATAAGTTGTGCGACGGGGATCCTCACTTTGTGATCTGCATATTAAACAGATTTGTACATACCCTGCCAGGATTGTCTGGTCTGGCCTTTGCCGGATACTGACAGCATTGTCTAGCTTATCTGGATTCGAATCTGTCATAGCCGACAATATTGTTCTATATTCAGTTTTCTCAGAGTTCTCTGAGGTCTACCTTCAAAGCGAAGTTGTATTGTGAATAGTTTTTATTTATTTTGTAAAGCGTGGGTGCGTTTACGCACCAATAAGTTTTAACGACGTACCCAAGTTATTCGTTTTGAATATTAACATGACATTTTTATCTCTGATTGCTAAGTTATCATGTTGAATCATTTTATTCATAAGACAATCTGCCATTGAACGACTTCCTTTAATCTCGAGAATGTTTGATTCCCCCGTGAAAGGGACCGTTATCTAGTGACTGACGGATTAACGACCATTTTAAGGCGTATTTCTACTGAGTGCAAGTAATATGGGGACAAAAAGCTGGCGTGTCGTATTAGATTACTGGCAGTGACAGACGGACGGACCGTTTGTTAGGAGATTAATGGGCTAAGTGACGAGTGGGAGGCGTTCCTTTACCGTCCTTTAATATAGAACCGAGAAGAGTCCCGGACATTTACGTTCATTTATTTTGCGGACAGATCTAGATTGTGAAAAAACTGGTCAAGTACGAAATGCACTTACACAATATATAGTGCCGTGAAATTTATTTTATGGGCAGAGTTATAGTCACTGAATTGAAACGAAATTTCAATTCAGTGACTATAGCTTTGAATATTATTTGGTTCAATAAGTGAAATCACACTGAGACATATGATTTAACCTGTGATGTATTAAGTATTCCTTGTCTCTCCTGGGTTGTCAATAAAAACTTTGCAATATTTTTTGAGTAGATTAATATGAAATAAATGGAGATCAAGATGAGTTAAATCAGAGTTGAATGAAATTTAATTACAGTTTAAACACGGCGTGACCGCGATGGTTAACAGCTTCCTGCGCCCGCGCAACTAGGTCGTGTTTGTTTTAAACTTGTAGTTGTATGAATGATAACTGGACCATCGCGATGTAATATTGCAGTGGTTCATGGCTATAATTATATGAATCCAATTTGGTCTGCCTTTTTTTAATCGCTGTGTTATTAGTACAAAGCATGGGATTATTAATTGTGTTCCAGCGCAGTGTAAAGAACGTATATTATAATGTTTATATGTTTAAAATTTGTATTACACATGGGTGTGTGAGCAGCATGGATTTTATACTTATTAGTTTTCAAATTCAAAATAATTATGTCGAAAATAACAGATGACGACAACTATCTATTAAATTTTAAGTTTAAAAATACTTCTTCTATTTATAAGGAAGCTTTACTGATTTAATAAGTTGGTGCGCTATATAAACTTATTACAATGTATCGTGAAATGTAGCGATCTGAAAATATATTAAAATATTTCGTTTACGTGTAGTCAGGTGTGATATTATAATAAGGTGTCCAACGAAGACGCGTTTACGCTCCTGTCTCGGAATTTATTATTATCGAAGGTGTGGGCGATGCTAGGATAAGCAATCTTTTTACATTGCACCCTAACAAGATTAAATATTGATTTCAATGTTAGAATTGACGCATATGCGAGATTTTGAAGATTTGTAACTTATTGAAAATGAAAGTACAAAATCTTAGGTATCAATAAGTAGCTACTTAATATTGAATTATAAAACGTTTGTATAAATAGAAAATGGGTTTGCTACAATATAAAACTGGAGTCTAAAGATCTACCCATAATTGGCAGCGCGCTGACCACATGGCAACTCCCCTGATGATACGAATGTTAATAGACGACGGTGACCACTTCCCATTACGTGGCTCGACTATTTGACTACGAACATGGGGACATAAACAAAATTGACTGTTATTTGAAAAGCAATTCATGCAATGTATTTGGTATATGTTTAATTCACTTAGACAAGTATCAAAAAGGTATCCAAGAAAGAACAAAGAACTTAATTAAAGAAATGCATCCTCAAGGGCACTTTGTTCTGCCGAACACAAAACAGGTACCGTCTTAAGTCTACCTGCGGTAGAACTAAGCATAAAATTTCCTTCCGATACAATGTCCGCACATGGTTGTGACATGTAGCGTGGAGACAAAGGATTGTCTGGATCGTTAGCTAGGAGTGTGCCGTGTAAATACCCTGCAAACTGCAAGGGATATGCATTGTCTACTGCATCGCATCGCGCCCCTCTTGTCGGAATACCACTTAACGTGCCCATGTTTTATGCATAACTACAAAGAATAGACATTAATTTTGTGCTTACCTCTTAATATTTGCCCGCATCATGGCGTCCCGAATTATTAAGAAATATTTTGGTTGGATTGAAACGGGGACTGATTTTATTTCTATAAGTATAGCTATGTTCAAGGAGATGGATAATGAATAATGAAATTCCTATATTGATGTAACTTTAATTTAAATTTTCATGACTGATCCTGTATTTGGCTATTAATGTTTAACTCTCAAAGTTTGAGAGAATTAAAGGAGCGTTATTTTCATTTCAAGAAGATCGAAACTACCGTAAGTTGTTGCTCTCTAAGATCATAATAGAGTGGTGATTAGTTGAGTGTCTTACTTTTTGACCGACATTATTATACTGATTTTCCTTAAATATTCATACCTTTATGTATGCATATGTTTATTGAGATATTGTTATTGTTATTATTGTTTTGATATTCTTTTAAGTGTTGTGATGTTCAGGCCAAATTACTAAGTTAAACGACTGAAGTGTTACTCCAAGTATTACAAAAATGTTCACAACTAAACAACGTGAGAGTAGGAACATGATTCTGTAGCACTTTGCTTGTCTACCAAACCAAATGAAAAATAAATACGTCTGACATCATTACACCTTTTCGTGATTGCAGTAATTATCTTGGTTCTTCCAACTAATGCACAGTACCGTTTTCGTCATCCGGAATCCAATTTCGTGATTCACCAAAAAACGGTATAATGTTTTGAGCAAATTCTACATCGTTTTTTATTCTGACCATTCAATATTTGTTTAAGATGGTCCGACGGCCTATCCTGATGTCCATCATCCGGATATATGAATTCATACCATAATGGTTAACCCGACTTTGATCGATGACTCAAAAGCATTTCTATGCTTACTTTTACTTGTTTATTTTAGTTCGCTTTCGTTTTCTTGCTTGAAAATATACGTAGACGGTCAAATTATTTGCTTGCCTACTCAAGCACAAATGTCGGAAACTGAAACCTTTAAATAAATGGATAATTCTTAAAGTGTAAAAAGTATTTACTTTTCTTCATAAAATTGCAGTAAAATCGTATTAAACATTTTATTTTAATACATTATTTATGTTAGGGTATAGTTTTATATTTTTCCATTCGATTTCTTTTTACCAAAATTGTCAGCGAACAAATGATATGCGCCTGTACAATAATATTATGCCTAGATTTTTGCAAACTTTTAAATATTTGTTCAGTGATGTGGTTTAAATTGTGGTTTAAATTTGTTATCTGGTAAACTGTAGAATGACTCCAAAATAACTTCAATTGGAAACATATGTGAACACAAGGTCAACCTGTGAAAGCTGATATAAGGCCCTTCGTTTGGCTGAGTTTTTTAAAACGAGTTAAGTGTAGGCCACATGACACTTCAAAGATATAGATAAAGTTTAATGAGATGATGGATGAGACATAGAGCAAGCTTTATTTGGAAATAGTTAAGTAGTAGAAATTGTGCTGAATGCAATTTCATTGTTAAATTAAAACCCGCAAAATATAAATATTTTTTAAATTGGTATTAAAGTCCTAATGTCGGAAATCAAGGGTGTAGGCAGGCACTACCGCACTTGCTTATTTATTGTTAAAATGGTAGTATTCAGTCCTGTTACAACATTAATGTCTATATTATTATACACATATTTATTATATTTCCATTCGATTTCCATTTATTTAATACAATATTATCATAACACAATATTCAAAAAAAGATTCAGCACACGGTCAAAAAATCTTTAGCCTCAGGCAAAGCATTTAAGCTTCTTGTTTTTATGTACTTACTTAGGTTCGGTAGCACCAAAATATTTGTCTAAGTTATTGTAATGTAAGATTTTACATCCTCCTCCAACTTAAACAAATTTGTTAAAGTTAGAGAAGGACGTAAAAGGAGATGTTGCGAGCTCGGCCCTGGTTTGTACATGTCCTCAAAAATGGGTAAATTAGAGAATAATAAAAAAAAAATACAATTAATTTATTCAAGAATATATTTTAGAGTTACAACCACATTTAATTCAAACGATTTTATCATTTTCAACTATGTTAAACATGGCGGCGATACAGCCGACACTTGGGATCAATCGATTTTGATAGTATTTAGAAAATATTACTTTTTTTCTCCTAGTTCTATAATCAAAATGCAATTTAAAAAATGAAAATGTCAAAATGACATCGCCCGCCATATTCACCATGTTAGTTTTGAGTTGCAATTCTAACTGAAAATTATGTTTTGTAACTGCAAACAAAGCTAAACAAGTGAAAACTGCAGTAAAAAACGTTTCTAAATTGATTTTGCCTGTTTAATGATATTGTGTACAATACATGGCCGGAGGTCCATACATTTTTGCAACATCTCCTTTTACAATAACTTTAACTTTTACAAATAGTATGGTGCAACCGAAGCTTAGTTTTTATAAGGTGTGTGTATGTGCCATAAATTTTAACTGCATTTTTGTTTTGATTTTATCACTTTGATTTCATAAAGAATACATATTAAACTATTGTATGGTATATATATGGCTTCAACTAAATTAATGACTTATTTCACTGTAAGTTATTTCTTAATATTACATAAATAAATGTATTTCAGTGATGTAGAGTGATGAATGTCTCTATAAGTATTATTTCGGTACTGAACCACTGAGACCTGAATAAAGTGTTGACATTTGAATGTCACTTGTGTAATTTTAATGCAATTTTAAACATTTTCTTATCTTCATTGCAAACTCTGATGATATAACAACCAGCATTCCTTTGGGTTGCATTTTTGAAAATGTTAACATACTTTTGATTTTATTACCCATGATCAAGTCCTTCGATGGCATGTTATTGCTATTCTATTGCAAGATATTTGAATATTTTATCTCTTTGTGCCACACGCGCCTGTGTAGAAATATATAAAATTAAATCAAGCCAGGTTTATATTATTAATTCGCAGTAAGACGTCAGAATGGGGACCCAGAATAAGGTTGCTGTTTATGCCTCTAAACTGAGAGTCTATTATAATTTTTTAGAACTTAAAGTTCCAGTGATGGGACTCGAGAGCGATGGTTTGGTGGCAACGCCATCAACACATATTCATTGAAATCTCTAGTTTTTGTGTAGATTTCTAAAGACTAATTTACCATCAATTTTTCTTTAAATAAAATATATTTCACAAGCATGTGTTAATGCGAAATAATATAAAACAATTACCATCAATGTTAAATGCATAATTGTTTGCCTTTATCATACCATAAAAAGGAGGTTGTTCGCATTTTGCATGTTCCCTGTGTTAGGATTACGTAAGACATCCATGTCTGTTTAACCGTGCACTTGTGAATGAGTTTTTAATTAGCACTTGCAGGGTTTTCTGTAACTCGAAAACTCTGATACGCCATTTGATAGAGCAAGAATCATTCTCATTGTGATTTTTTATTAATGGACTTACGTGGCTTAGGCGGTATTAGTTAACTTTACCGGGCAATTGGTCCCAGCCTACATAAATTTATGCAACTGCCTAAGGGAGACCCTCTGCGGGTCCGAACCTCGGCTTAGGGTGTTGTAGGGGACGCATAAGATATATGCGATTATGGGCCAGTGCTACTTTCGCCCTAGACTACGGTTGGTAGTCTCACTTCGATGAAATTAGTATGCATCAGAATAACCTAGAAGCAGTTATTGCAGTTTGTTTTGACGTGAGCTTAAAATTTATTGATGGCCACACACAGACACACAGTATTCTAGTTAAAACGCCAACCGCATCTAAATAAAATCAAATGTTCTTCATCTTGCTTGCATCCAATATTTGTTATGACGAAACTTATATTTATGCCACGTATTTATTGAACGTACAGTATTTATATTCCTAAGTAAACGAAATGTTAAGTTTGTTTTTCGGAATGGTTAAAGGGAAGGGAATAAGGGAATTCAAACGATCCTTTTATATTGATAGATTTTTATCCAAGAAGACCTTGGAAACAAATTATTCTTCAATATGTATCAGAACCAGGTCATGTACAAGGATTTTGTGAGGTGGGTGGATGGGGCGCATATAAATTTAAATAACAAGACAATAGAAGTGACGATCGCGTAAACTTGTCACTCTAATTGGTGTCGCATAGAAAATATTCGACACCAATCCCAGTCTGTCAAATCTTGTCATATACACAAATGTGTTTATTGGTGGTAGAGTTCCAGTGCAGGAGCTTGAAGGCGTATGCACCACCGCATTACCTAATCTATCTGCCATCAAATGGTAGAGTTCAGCACCTCTGGTCTTTGTGTAAGTGTTTATAGGCTGCAGTCAACACTCACCATCAATGTGAACTGCTTGCTTGTTTGCCATCTTCGATACATAAAAAAATATATTTAATAAAAAAAAAATTGAATGGTCCCGCCATTCAATTTTTTTTTTCATATCTCGATGTTTTGAAAACTAATTTGGATTACAGGTTTACTTTTAAGCTAAGTACATATTCAAATTCTATGATGCTTCTGAAAATATTGAGATAACTAAATATCATTACACATTAATCGAACCCGGGAACTTAGTCCTACATTATACCAGCAACCAAAAATGTTGTAAATTGCTTGCTTTGGTTTATAACAGTTAGGAATATTAATTTTGTTTCAAAGCTTTTGTAATATTACAAATGATTTCTAATGTTTAATTGGTTAATATGATAACATTTATACCAAATGGCGGTCAAATAAAAGCGTATGACTGAAAAGGAAACGAAATATGATTAAACGATAACACATTTACTTCGGCACAGTTCTGAGCTCATATCGTCATTGACCTAGATTTGGCTAGTGTTCCTATCTGTGCTAAGTTTAACCTAACGCCCATTACAACAGTTTGATGACACCAGTTTGGCTTGATATGTTGTCTAATATCTTTGAGATGAGTTGTAAAGTTTTCGTGCAGATTTCTGGGTGCAAACTAAGGTCCGACCGAGGCCCCGGTCTCGATCTCGGCTCTTGGTATTCTCGGCTAAAAATCAAGCCGAGATATTGGTTTCAGCCATAAACTGCCGAAATCTCAGTCTCTGACATGACTATAATCTGCCGAGATTCCCGGACTTTGCCGAGACACATGTAAGAGTTAGGATTGGGCGCGATAATCCTAATAGATATGTGTACCCTGGCCCGGATTGACTTACTTCGTGTCATTGTCACTAACCACTCACCGATCACTCACCGATCGTGTTCGTAACGAAGATGTAAGAAAGAGGCTTTGTGTGAATGATAGTATCGGTGTAAAAATGAAAAAGGCATGCTCCGATGGTTCGGGCATATAGAAAGAATGTCGAATGAGCGAATGACTAAACAGATATACAGTGTGAATGTGGATGGTTACAGAGGCCCAGGAAGACCAAGACTGACCTACCATGACCAAATAGGTCGAGTTCTGTCTGATAGTGGGATCAAAAGTCTTAGGAATCGGCGTGCATGTATGAAGAGAATGATGAAGGTAGACGAGGCACAAGAGGTATGTCAGGACCGGGATATCTGGCGCTCTACACTCTCTCTTTACCCCGTTACGAACCTGGCGTGAAGATAGATACATATTGTCACTAACGGCTGGTTCAATATTATACTTTCGCGGATCGCATCAATCTAGATAGCAAACGATCTCTCGACTTATCCGCTATCAGTGGCAATCCAATATATAGTAGCTATATAGTAGCTATCCAATAACAAAGGACAGCAAATTACAGTATCCAACAAGTAATATTGCACATCGACCTAAGGAAAGAGACTCGGCTTATTTCGGGTCTGCAGAGCGTTATCTCTTTCGCACTTTACCTATGTGATGTTTGTCGACCATTTTGATCAAGATTTGACCAATACTAGACCATCAATGCTTACGTAGGCAGTGTGCAGCAGAGATTACGGTCTACAAAGTCGAATCTAGCCGATTGTCACATTCATAGGCTCGATGTGCATTTTTTCTTGATGAGCACTGTAATCTGTAAACTTTTTTTGGGACGCATTTTTTGGGAAATGGGTTAATGAATCGGTCGCAGGTAATTTAAAATGGATTGAAATATTTTTTTATGTAAGGAAAGTGGCAAACAAGCATGTAGCTCACATTGATGTTAGGTGATGACTGCAGCCTAAAGACATCTACATGAAAACCAGAGGTCAAAATGTGAGAGATGCGTTGCCACCCCTGAGACCTAAGGTGTCATGTCTCTGTGATAGGTATTACGGTGCCATGCATTACCATCTAACCGGAACACGATAATGCCGAACACTATCATTTAGCGGCAGATAGGTTAGGTAATGCGGTGGTGCCTACGCCCTTGAGCTCCTTGGACTACTACCACCAGTAAAAATATATAGTCCTCGTATTTTAAGGATAATTAAGATAAAAAGACTGTAGAATCTGACATGACTCAATGTCTCTTTGAAGGAGAGCCATCAAAAAAAGCAAAATCGAAAAGAAAAACTATGAACTAAATTATTTTAAAAAATGTCGTTAAATAATATCTGTAATATATATATAATACTTGTAGGGCGTAATCGTATAGGTACGCCCAGTAGGTACGCCAAGTTCGATGTCCCGATGAAACAATTACTCTGAGGAATATTAACATAATATTATAGTTACTTTATAAAGCTGTTTTTACTGGTGGTAGAGCTCCAGTGACGGAGCTCGCGGGCGTAGGCACCACCGCATTACCTAATATACTTGCCGCTAAATGGTAGTGTTCAGCACTATCGTGTTCCGGTCAGGTGGTAATGTACGGCCCTGTAATTTCAGCCACAGAGGCCATAACACCTTAGGCCTCAGGAGTGGCAGCGCATCTGCATTTTGACCTCTGGTCATTTTGTGGATGTCTATAGGCTGCAGTCATCTCTTAACATCAATGTGAACTGCATGCTTGTTTGCCACTTTTATTACATAAAAAAAGCTAAGAACAACATCAACAACAAACAACAAAATATTATACACACCAAAATTAACTCGAATTAAAGCATGAAATAGTGAATTACAAATATTGCGTACTTGACCGTGTATAGACCATTAGAAATTTGCATTTCGAAATTGGTGTGATGGTCGAGTGTGCATTAATTATCACATGGGAGCTTCATTGGAGTAATTAAGCATGGTATTATATTCAAAACTGCGTTTCCCGTCCAATATTTGCTCGAGTGTCATTATTTAACAGAACAAAGCACAGAATTCAATTATGTGTATTGTATTTGTTTAGGACAAAGGTCGTATCGTCGCATGCTAATTTGCTACAGTCTATTAAATTTCACTTTGGTTAATCATTGCCTAAGAGCAAGCTTTTTGATTCTTGTTCTGCCAATGATGAATGAATACTATAACCATTTTTTATGTAAAGAGGGTGGATGGTTGATTGTAGATTGGTCAAATTGTACATTATGGCAGTTGATGATTTTGTCTTATAAGTATAGTCGAACTATCATATTCATTTTTTATTAGTTATGCTGTATCACGAGACACAGGAACGTATTTTGATCTGAACATTAATGAAAATTCTCTGTTTTTTATTTTGTCGTTAGTGTAACGGTGGTGTGAGTGCACTAATACAAGTAGTAGTAATACCACATTAAAATAGGTATACGTTCTTTACACTAGGATTCGGCGTACATGTCTAGATAATTATGAATTTAGAAGACGCACGGGAGGTGTTACAGGTCCGGGATATCTGGCGCTTTACACTTTCTACTTAGTGCTCTACCCCGTAAGGTATTTGGTGTGCATAGATAAAACATAAAAAATAAGATAATACTACTAAAGGAAAATCCTTTGGCACCGGGGAAACTATCACAAAAATTTAATCCTGTACATTATATCGATTAATTAAATCTGTTGTATAGAATCGTAATATACTTAAAACTATATATAACGTAAATTTTAAAAAGAAAGAAGATTTAGGGAGTCATGCCAGAAGCGTGCACGTCGCGATCCCTGCCAGTCCTTTAGGGCTGCAATTCTGGCACGAAGGCGTACCGCAGTGCGGGTTAGGGCGTCCCCCCGAGGAGACGCGTACCGACCCATCCCCGTCGGTACGAAAAGCGGCCAAAGCGGCGATGTGGACCGCCACCTGTCACGCCGGGCCCGATACGGCGGATCGATCGCCAGATAGGCACGTGGAATGTGAGAGGTGGAATTTGTGAGAAGATGAATGAGTTGACGAACGTAATGAGTGTGAGACGCCTGGATGTTTTGTGTGTAACAGAGACTAAACGAAAGGGCTGCGAGGTCGAAGATCTCCCGGGTGGCGCGATGGCTCTGTGGGCAGGTGTGCAACAGAGCGATCATGCCAGCGCGGGGGTGGGCGTCCTTCTGTCTTCTCGTTTAGTCACTGGAGTGAAAGATTATGGTTTGGTAATCCCGAGACTAATCTGGGTCCGATTTAAATTGGGCGTCACTAGAGTGTTTTTGGTAGCAGCTTATGCACCGGTTAGCTCAGCGGAGACCCAAGACCTGGAGAAGTTTTGGGAATCTACAAGGGAAGTTCTCGATATGGTCGAAGCTAATGAAAGGGTAATTTTGTGTGGTGATTTGAATGGATGGGTCGGGACCAGGCGGCCAGGATACGAGGCCGTTCTAGGTCCATATGGTGATAGAAGAGTAAATGATGCTGGTAAGCTGATACTTGACTTATGCTTGGAACGAAGTCTCCTTGTGTCTAACACGGAATTCCGTCATAAGGACATTCACACGTATACATGGGGGAGGAATAAACAAAAAAGTATGATTGATTTGATCATGGTTGATAGTCGTCTTCGGAAGAGCCTGATGGACACTAGAGCCTACAGAGGTCCTACTCTTGATACAGATCACTACTTGGTAATAAGCCGGTTTAGGGGTCTGTTCAAGAAGTGGCGACATTGGCGTGTTCGTGTGCCTTTCGGAGGACTTGAAAGAATAAAGAGTGAAAAGTTACAAGACATTAGTGCAAGGAGAGTGTATGAACGTCAAGTCCGTGAAAAGTTAGACAAGGTTTGTCTTACGGACTTGAACGTGGATGAATGTTAGCAAGTTATGAAAGATAGTATGGTGGAAGTTGCGAAAGAAGTATGTGGTTATGCAAAGATACGCAAATCCTTGAAAGGGGATGCGTGGTGGGACAAGGAGGTGCAAGACTCCGTCGAAAGAAAGAAGAAACCATGGCTGGATTATGTAGCATCTTTGCAAATGAATAATGGTATGAGAGATGAGAAGAGAGAAATTTACCGTCGGCTCAAGAATGACACCAAGATTTTAGTGAATGAAAAGCGTGAGAGAGATAAAGTGGAAGCTGATGAGAGACTGGCGAAGAGCTTTGAGACTAACATCAAACTCTATTGGAGGGAGGTGAAAAAGTCTAGAAGCTCTTCTCCAGTTTCTGGAATGAATAGAATAAAATCTAAGTTGGGTGACATTCTTGAGAACACGCAAGATGTGTTAAAACGATGGAGCGAGTATTATGGGGAAATGTATGATTATGCTCACAACACTGACGCCGGAGTTGCTGACTTGACGGTGCCGGCTTGTGAGGATATAACAATAGATTAGATTGTATGGGCGATACGAAGTTTGAAATGTGGTAAGGCTGCGGGTATTGATCAGGTTTCTGCCGAAATGATCAAATATGGTGGTGCTGCCCTTTGGGATTCTTTCTAGGTGTTGTGCAACCTTTGTTGGAGATCCGGATGAATCCCAAAGGGCGGTGTGCGGTCATCGTGCCTTTGTATAAAGGCCAGGGTTCACGTATCGACTGCACCAGCTATCGAGCGATCAGTTTGATCAGTTTGGCAGCTAAAGTGTATGGGAAAGTCTTAGAAAGAAGAATGAAAGAGAAGTCCGACGGGTTGTTGTGGGATGCACAGGGTGGTTTCAGAACTGGAAGAGGATGTATGGATCAAGTTTTCTCCCTCCGCAACATCTTAGAGAAGCATCTGGTTGTGAGCCAGAAGGTTTTCTGCGGTTTTGTGGATCTGGAGAAAGCGTTTGATAGGGTATTACGAAAGGAGCTGTGGGACATTTTGCCAGAGTATGGTATTGATGGCAGTCTGCTCCGTGCAATACAGTCCACGTATGTGGGCTGTCAAGCATGTATGCGGGTAGATGGTAACATGTCACCCTGGTTTGATGTTAACATCGGTGACAAACAGGGTTGCGTGCTTTCGTCTAGGCTGTTTATCATATATCTGGACAAATGCCTCCAGAGGGTGAAGTTGATGGATGTGGGAGTGCGTATGGGTGACTTAGTGGTAAACTGTCTACTTTACGCAGATGATGCGGTAATTGTTAGCTCTACACCATCTGGGCTACAAGCACTAGTCACAGTCATGAAAGAGGATTGTATGGAGAAAGGCTTACAATTGAATGTGGATAAAACTAAAGTTTTATTTGAAAAAGATGAGCAGAGAACAAATGCAAGGGTAGTAGTAGATGATGCAGTGTTAGAACAGGTGGATGAAATTGTATATCTTGGATGTCCTTTCAGCAAGGATGGTAGGTACACCACTGACATAGAAAGAAGAGTGCTTGCTGGGAATTGCGTGAATGGAGCGTTGGGTAAGCTGCTAGAATCTAAACATCTCAGCCAGCGGGCTCGACTAGCCGCACATAATGCTGCACTTACTCCAACGCTTTTATATGGAAGCGAGAACTGCGTATGTAAAGAGCATGAAAGTAAGTTGAACGCGGCCGAGATGAGATCATTGCGCAAGATCTGCGGTGTATCACTCACCGATCGCGTTCATAATGAATATGTAAGAAAGAGGCTTTGTGTGGTGTAAAAATGAAAAAAGGCATGCTCCGATGGTTCGGGCATATAGAAAGAATGTCGAATGAGCGAATGACTAAACAGATATACAAAGCGAATGTGGATGGTTGCAGAGACCCAGGAAGACCAAGACTGACCTACCATGACCAAATAGGTCGAGTTCTGTCTGATGGTGGGATCAAAAGTCTTAGGAATCGGCGTGCATGTATGAAGAGAATGATGAATGTAGACGAGGCACGAGAGGTTTGTCAGAACCGGGTTATCTGGCGCTCTACACTCTCTGCCTACCCCGTTAGGGACCTGGCGTGAAGGAAGATACATACATACATTTAAAAAGAAAAGCATTTATTTCGTGCTTTATTTTTTAGTAAATTTTCTTAATAATAACTCTATTAAGGATTGCTGAAGATTGCAGACATTGATAGAAAAAGTTAGGCATCGCACGGTTCCGTGAAATTTATTCATACCTACGTATGGAAACGACAACAAGGGTAAATAATATTATGATATCGTAAAGATCATATTTAGATTAAAATATATTTTTTAATACCAACATAAAACAGTTATTTGTAACATCCATCAGCTGTTATGTGTCGTCGATGGTAACACCACACCATCCACCAGGCACAGTATTGAAACGCGATGAAGGTATACCTAGATACCTACCTTAATGCTACTTGCAACATTTTTTTTATGTAATGGAAGTGGCAAACAAGCATGCAGTTCACGAGTGATGACTGTAGCCTATAGACACCCACACAAAGACCAAGGTCAAAATGCAGATGCGTTACTACTCCTAAGGCCTAAGGTGTTATGCATCTGTGCCGGAAATTACAGGGCCGTGCTTTACCACCTGACCGGAACACGATAGTGCTGAACACTACCGTTTAGCTGCAAGTATATTAAGTAGTGCGGTGGTGCCTACACTAGCGAGCACTGGAGGTCTACCACCAGGGAAATTTTACAATACGCATGCACTTTAGGCAATGTCGGTGATGTCTCAAAATTTTTGTTAATTAAAGCTATATATAGATGAAGAATAGAGCTGCAAACAAATAATGAATGAGGAAGTTGACAATAGTTTCTGCAAATTTTTACTATTTATTCTTGTTGTTGCAACCCAGCCTCCGAGTGGCATGCGCGCGGAGGAAACCGCGCCTTCCAAGATAAATATAGCGTAGACCGAGACAGACTTAAAAATGTATGTTGAAAATGCATTTATTAGAGAGAGCGCAAGCTATTTGTGAGCTTATAAGATTAATCTCAATTGAAAATAGCTAGACGTAGTTGCATGGGTCAGTAATCAATTTTTTGTTTGTTTAAAAAACTTGGTATCTCACCAAGATTTCTTACATTTTTTTTCGAGTATAGGAATAATAAGCGTTTCAAATGCAGTAGCTCTTGAAACCATTTATACCTAGTGTTTTTATGCAACTAAAATATAAGAATAAAAGAAAACATCTTTATCTGTGATAACTTTCGGACCCGGGGATCGAACCCACGACCCCAGCAAAACAGTACTGGGCAGTTAAATGAAATTAGGTATTTTACATTTATAATATAATTTTATAACACAACCTATAGCAAAAAAGCGGAAAAATAAAAAAACGAAGATTTGTATTAAAACTAACAACTTTCACCTTATCTATACAAATAAATAAAATTGGAGTGTCTATTTGTAATATAAAAATAACCGCTTTTTACTAAATGCATATCTAAGTATACACAGTACATATACCAAAACAACATTCTTTACAATTTTTGTCCGTCTGTCTGTCTGTCTGTTTGTTCCGGCTAATCTTGGAAACGGCTGGACCGATTTTGACGAGACTTTCACTGGCAGATAGCTTATGTAATAAGGAGTAACTTAGGCTACTTTTATACAAGCTGCGCCCTCGACTTCGTCCGGATAGGTACAGAACAATAATTAATTCTCACGCGAACGGAGTCACGGGCACAGCTACTTACAAAATAATATCACTGATTATTCTATACTATGATAAATCTTCAGAAACCTACTTGTAACGTCCGACCTGAAAACTTGGCAGGGATTGTTGAAGACTATAATTCAACGGCGGATTGATTCGATAGTAAATTTATGCTTGAGGGCGAAAGCATCTCTATTGAAATCCATGACTCATTTATGGAAACTGTCCAAACGATCGTTTCAGGATATTGACCAGTGCCTGGCGTAATTGCTTAGATGATTAGAAAATAAATAAAAAACTGCCAAGTGCGTGTCGGAACACACGCAACGTAGGGTTCCGTTTTACAAGTTCCCACATATAATTTGATCGAAGCCAAGACTGTAAAGTAGGCTTTACGAGTTACTCGTTTAGCTCCTTGGATAAACGACTCTTTGTTTACTGGTGATAGAGTTCCAGTGTAAGAGTTACAGGGCGTAGGCATCACCGCATAAACATAATCGGTCTACCCCCAAATGATAGTGTTCAGCACTATCGTACTCCCGTTGGACTGTAATGTATGTCCTCGTAAAAACTATTACAGAGGCATACCAACTTTTTTTGATGTAATGGAAGTAGTAAACAAACATGCAGTTCACATTGATGGTAAGTGATGACTACAGCCTATAGACACCCACACAAAGACCAAGGTCAAAATGCAGATGCGTTACCACTCCTGAGGCCTAAGGTGTTATGCCTCTGTGCCGGAAATTACAGGGCCGTACATAACCACCTGACCGGAACACGATAGTGCTGAACACTACTAGAAATTATTATCTGATGTTAACTTTCTATTGATGCTAAATTTAGATAGCGTTATTCTTTTACGATAAACGTAATCGGAGAAAAGATATATGTTGAGTGTAAGTTTAAATTTGTGTAAATTATATCGTATTTTTTTCTGGATACTTTTGCTGACTTCGGAAGGTCGTGACAACCCAAATCTGATTTAACTTTGACAGCCGTTTGTTGTTTGGGTGCTAAATCTTTTTTATTAGGAAACTTTTCACTCGCGTGGATTTGTAATCTCATTTTACAGATTCATGCGTTGAAAGGTAAAGAAAACCGTATTGCACATCATTATTGTCAGGTTATCTGTTCTTTGAAAACAATTATTCGTCAATTTTGCAAAAACACAATGCTTAGTCTGGGTCGCACCAAGATATTCGTTAAAGTTAAATTAATTGTAACATTTCACATCCTTCTCTAACTGCAACAGATTTCTTTAAGTTAGAGAAGGATGTGAAATGTTACAGTAGCTTTAACTTTAACAAATGTCTTGGTGCAACCCAGGCTTAAATAACAAGCTTAACTCTAAGCCACCCAGGCTTAGTCTTTTATGATACATGGAAAGATTATAGAGAATAGGGTCAGAGATGTATTCAATAACATTAAATTGTAACTCTTCATAAAGAATTCACTTGTATAACAAGTTTAACCACTGACAGTAACCTACGCTCTAGTGACTTAAACTTAGGAAGAACAACATACAAGTACATATATCAATTAAGAGTAATACTGTTGCAGGACTCTCTCAGTATCTAGGCACTATTTTTTTATAATCTGATTTTTCATCAAAATGAACGTCAAATTTTAACTATTTTCCAAGTCATATCAGTGAACAGATGTAAAGGTACCGCTATCAAAATTTAGCATCAATTGAAAGTTAACATCGAACAATAATTGAGAATATTTGTATGACATATCGACTGGCACTCATTTCGTAGAGGACCACTTTATATTCAAATGTTGTTTGCCATATGGAACGCGCGTGAGGTCCGGAGGATTTGATATTATTCCGGTGACTCAGGCATTGTATCCGGAGACAACGACAGTGAACTACCACCTTTATGGATATATAGGACTAGATTAATATCAATCTCAATAACATGGGCAGAACAATGTACTGAGGATTCAATTTCGAATATATATTATTACATTTTTGAGTAAATACTTATATCGATGCACGGTTATGTTATTGATAGTAAAGAATATTAATAGCGTAACAAAATTATGTAAACTTACAAAACAGTGCTAAGTCGCCAACCTCAACTTATTGCATCCCTTTCACTCTCGTATTTTTGTACTTTCTCTCACATTTATTGTGAATGATGGATGGAGGAGTTTAAAATTTGGGACAGTTATAGATTATACGAGTATGTATAGATATGAAGTGCAGAATGTTAACAGGTGGGAACCTGAAAATGGGATATCCCATGAATCGCATGTGAGTATTTGTATTGTTTAAACTACAGTGTTTAAAGTGGGACAGGGAATGAGTTAATATTTTTTAATGCATAATAATACCTCATTAATGCGCCTGACACACAAAACACATGGGATATGTTCCAGCCACAGACCAATCAGCCTTATTGCGGTCGAATTTAGACCATTGGGCGAGCACTAATTTAACGTAAATATCATAAAATATCGTAGATGCAAAGATAAACTCAAAACTATTCCAAAGGTTAAATAAAATTCGGCATGCTTCGATTCTTCTTTCAAAATTACTACACTCTGAATTCATGAACTTTGGCATCTAGCTTTGTGCCTGTGTCTAACCAAAAATAATAGAATTTAAAAATACCTCAAAAATTACAAAGCTGCGAAACACGCACGTTATTACATTCAAATGTAATTTCCCATTGTCACGTCTTTCATAAAACTTTGACCGCAACAGGAGTGGCTTCGACATTAGGTCGGGTCCACACGCAGTGACTTTGGTCGACGGTAACTCGCTGGCGATTTTTGTTTTTTGTGTCCATGGAATAGTTTGTGTCCACTTGATCGCCATTTACCGGTATTCCTTTTGCCACATATATGTTTATTAAATCTGCAAGTATATGTTTGGACTGAATTTATTATTCAGCCGAAACAACCGTAAATATGTAGGTACAAATGATATCGCGTACTCGCGGCATACCACGTCTACACAGTCAGTAAATCCATGGCAGCTAGCGACTTTACAAATTTACAACGATTCGATCGCCACATTTGTAGCGATGATAAATTTCACGTGCACACAGTGATTTTGCCGTCGACCCCGCAGCAGTATCTGCGGCAAATTGAATACCGATAAATCGCTATCATGTAAATACAAAGTTATAAATCGCTTCCGAGTCTCCGTTGACCGAAGTCGCTACGTGTAGATCTAGCTTTAGGTATGTGTCTGCAAAAGCAAATGATTTGTACATTCCTGTCATGCCGCATCTTGACGTTCGTGCACGTCAGGTTTCCTTCCAAACGTTACTGTCCCTTCTAGCCGGCCATCGAACACTTTCATAGATCTTATTACTGACTTATAGAGTCTAAAATTCTTTGAATATAAGTTTGCACCAGTGTTATACATGGCAACCTTAAAAGTGCAGACCGCATTCTCTTTGACTTGCCATATTTATATTGTCAAGTTTACTTCTCGGTTCCGAACACCATAAAAACGTATTGAGTAACAATTTTACTCAACTCTCAATGATAGGGCTGTGGTCTTGGACATGGAGAAGGGAAGGAGCGATAACTGATATGTACGAAAACTATAAAAAGTCTCCATCATACAGCTGCAAATAAAGTCCCTAATATGTCACCCATCACACACCCGACGTGTAGAGTGATATATTTATAGTGAACTATGAATTAAAAATTCTCCTAAGCTATCGTAACGCCACCCCTATTTGTCTTGTTTATGTCTTGTTTAAATGGACATTTTTTGAACACAGGGACTGTGCTCCTTATTTTTTATTTTCCATGGTTCGATAATATGAATTTCAAATGTTTTCTTATGATTTTCGTAAAGCCCAATCTTGCTCTACCACCAGGAACTGTGAAACATCTGTGGTATTAGTTGTTAAAAAAAACAATCAAATGTTTTATTAGTGAAAGATTGTGTGTGATTTTTTAAATAAACAAAAAACTGTTATGAAAGAAGAAATGGCTATAGACTTAAAAATAATAAATGTTGTGTCTATAAGCGTTTTATTATTACACATTATCATAAGCATTGACGCTTTGTCCTTAAAGTCTAGCTTAGTAAACACGCTAAGGTTTCCAAGAACCATATTTCAAAGTCAAGTTACATATCAACTAATGGCTCAAATCTACGTCAGTCTCTCACTAAATTTAACAATGCATATTTATTGCTAACATTATGGTGTGGAGTGAGTAATTATTAGGATTCCGTACCTCAAAAGGAAAAGAAACTCTTTTAGGTCCGATCACTCGGTACTCGTGCGTCACAGCCGCTATTGAGCCGGTTGGTTTGATATTTGGTACTAAAATTTGAACCCAAACAAGTATAATATGTAACGTAATTAAATAAATTTATTGAGGGATAAAAAAAAAGTTTTGCAGATGTTGTCTGACTATCACAAAAAAAGTGAAATAAAGCCGGCCAAGTGCATGTCGGGCCACACGCAATATAGCGTTCCGTTTTTCAAGTACCATTTATAATAATAATAACCTTTTATTTCAGTCAATCAGGGCCCATATCAAACAAAACACAGATAAAAGTATAAGTAGATCGACTATTACTCGTAAACTTCTAGAGTCTACTTATCTGTGATAGTAGACTTTTGAATTCGTTATACGTTTGTCTTCTCATCATATTTTCACGCGTCTAATTACCACCGTTTGCCTGGTGGAAGACTAGGACAGTGATTGAGTCTTCGCGCTTTAGAGCTATATATTTCGCAAACGGTTCTCTTAATCGAGAATGAAGAATGTATTCTCAAACTCAAAACATTTTTTAAAGACCTATCCAACAAATTTCTAGAGTGGGATGCGTGATAAAAAATACCACGCAATTTACGAGTAGGGAAGATTCATGATTTTATTATCCAACTTTCTTAACGTAGGTAATGTGTATATTTTTTTCCAAATTACAGCTTTTTAACAGTACCTACTGATAGTCTACGAGCATAGCTGCGCACAGACAGACGGACGGACATGGCGAATCTATAAGGGTTCCTTTTAAACTACAGAATCCTAAAAAAATTAATGAGTAGGTTCTCAAACATATTCTTTATGTCTGATATATAAATAGTATTGTATTGTTTTAAAAAAATACGTGAAAATTGACCATTCCTCTCTTTTTGTTTCTTAAACTACTGGGCTTAAAATTTTGGAAACAATATGGAAAATCGTTTTTTTTTTACAAAAAAAAACCTGTTTAAATTCTCTGGCATTAAAAGAAAATAGAACATTCCTCAATTGTACGGAACCTCGTACACGCAGTCCGTCACTTAGCCAGTTTTATTAGATGCACTAGCGGCCCTGAAATTAGCGCGTTCAAGCAAACAAACAAACAATCAAACTCTTCAGCTTTATAATATTACTATAGATTAAATTTGTTATTAATAAATAGGGCTTAACAAAATCGCGTGTGAACACATCTTTACGTTCGCACACAACCAGACTTTTAATTCCACATGAGAAGATATATTTGCATTATTTATCAAACAATATGATTGTCTATCTAATAAGCTTCGTACGTAATACTTTTCGAATTACATTTTCTCGCTATTGACCATGTAAATTAATTGAAACTGTTTTAAACATTGATCAATAATTATGTACTAAAGTACTGGACAGGATTTGGTCACAGTATATGTTTATACTGTGACCAAATCCTGTCTCCTGACTTGGAATTACTACCAAGTCCTGTTTCCCGTTTTCGGAAGTCAATTTATCATACTTTCCCATAGTAACATGACATAGAAATGTCTCACATAAATATCTGCCAAATCAATTTAAAAATGGAACCGGCTGTTTGTTCTCTGCATCTTCTTTATATATTAATCTCGTTGGTTGTAAATTGTTTTGACAATTTCTCATCACCGCAGTACCTAATCTGCTTGCAGCTAAATGGTAGTGTTCAGCACTATCAGATTATGCGCGGCCCTATAATTTCCGGGACAGTGCCATAATACCTTAGGCCTCAGGAGTGGCAACGTATTTCAAATATTTATTTGGTTTAAAAATAAAAAAAAATAATTTTCAAATAATTTGACAGTTTATCTTCAAGATTGTATAAAATATTTCGATTCGACTTTAATTTACAAAAAGCAACACATTTCAATTAGGATTTCAAATTATTCGTATAATTCACTTGTTTTCAGCGTAGACTGAAACTTTAAAATAAATCAAATAATTAAAACATAAAAAATAAACACCATTCACAAGTTCATAAAACTCGAGCTCATACAATTTTAAGGAATTCAAATAAAGCTGTCTTTGCACTAAATAACTATATAAAAACAAAAAAAAATATGTACGGCACTGTAATTTCCGGCACAGAGGCATAACACCTAAGGTCTCTGCATTTTGACCTTGGTATTTGTGTGGTGTCTATAGGCTGCAGTCATCACTTAACATGAATATGAACTGCGTACTTGTATTCCGCTTCCATTACATAAAAAAAGAAAACAAATAAAAACCTGCCGAAATTTTGTTAATTTCATAAACTCACATACCTGACTGATAAATATATCAGCTAGTTACTACATTTTTTTTTCAAACATATTATTTAATGTGATATACAAACAAAATTGATAACATGTCGCGCTGATAATGTAGTTTATATTTTTTTTTATTTTATGTACATATTTATTTAATCTTTCATACGCAAAAACAAAATTTTCACGAGGCGGATTACATATTATAATATCCTCTGCCTGTCAAGCTTTGTTTTGTTAAGAAAACTATACAATGTTGATCAAATTTTTTAGAGCTTTTTATTACAAACAAACAAACAAAAAAAAAATCTAAATTATCTATATAAATAAAAATGAATCATCGATATGTTTCTTTCAACCAAAACATCCAAACCACTGCACCAAAATGGATAAATCATTTATGTGTCGTTATTTTCAGGAGAAGGCTTGTATGAAAAAAAAAGGCATATCACGGTATAAAGTTCGCCGGGTCAGCAACATAAATGAATAAATACAAACAACAGTCCGGTGGCGACTAAATCGGACCTACCTGCGCCCGCGCACCCTCTGTTCTATTAATAACGGTCTACTTTCACTCTCCGCGAGGGGGCGTGACCTGCGCCTGGATCAGCTGATGGTGCTAACGGGAGAGATCAGACATGCCCAGTATAAACACCAAACCAATCTATAATTGTGTCATATTAAATGAGCTTTGGAATTTATGTTCAAAAATTCCTGATTTTGATTTAGTAGCATACATTCTTTGGGTGTAATAAAAACTTAGGCTTAGTGACGAAACGCGTATTATTAAGCTTTGGTCGTAGAGCTCTATGTTGAAAGCAACAACTTATTCCTGTGTTATATCTTTGGCAGCATACAGGTTATATAAGCATACAGTTTACATAGAAGTTAAATGATGACTGCAGCCTATATACATCTGCACAAAAACCAGAGGTCACAATGCAACTGTTCTTCAAAATATTAATTACTATTTTGTTATTTTGTTTCTTGACATAACATTCAACTCCTGACATAGGTCCATGTTATTGATAAATCTCAGTCTCTTAACACGGTATTAAGGTCCTATTTAGTTTAGTTTTTAGTATTAGTAGTATTGATAAAGATCTGTCTATTAATACGGGCCCTAAAGGGAGTGAAGCATTCGAGATATAAAGACTTGAAATTAACTCATCTTGCTTTTATAAAGGGCCCAGTGTTAGTCGTAAAAGATAACTGTAAATAATGTTAGACTCGTTTGACGAAATTCTTTTTGTCTCAAATATTGAGTGACTGTTGACTGGCGCCACTGGTAATTAAGTCGCCTTGTAAAAGTGACGTGTATTGACCCCACTAATGCACTTGCCTGGTATTTTGTATTTTTTTTGCGTTTCGAAAATTGGATACAAATTATTTTTTGGACTGAACTCTACATTAGATTGATTTGATAGAATTGCATTTAATACCTCTGTTTTTAAGTCAGCATGTATTTCCTCATTATTCAAACTATCCCCATAAAAAAATACATCATGATAGGCTCATAATACTGGCTGTGGAAGCTAGTCTGTCAGAATCATTTCGCATTTCTATTATTAGTGTAGATGAAGTAAGCACGAGGAAGTCGTTTTGTTGGTTTATAAGTATTTCTCGCAATGTATCCTATAGCATGAACCCCAAGCATTGCACATTTAAATTATGAGACATAATTTAAATGTGCAATGCTTGGCTAATAATAGAATTGGCCTATATAGCTGACCTGAGGGATCGGCGATAAGTTGTATGTATTTTGGAACATAAAGTAGGTATACATGAGAACAAATAAATGGTAAACAAAAATATTCAATCAAAATCCTTTGCTCGAAAATCATTAAGTCAATGCTTAGATTACGCATATGGAAAATCAACTAAAAGTAGTTTTGCTTAAAATTTAGCAAGAAATCGAAATATTTATTCAAACCAAACATGAAAAACACTTTTTTCAAGAAACAGGAGTTGCAAATAACAAAACGTTTTAAACATCAAACATAACACTATCTATTAATGTAAAACATCACATACCAAATGTTCTCCGATAAGGCAGATGTCACCAAGTTATTTGGGATAATATTGTGTATGCGCAGTTTGTAGGGAACATCGGAAAAGGCCGTGTTGCCGGAACCCCAACCTCATAAACCACCCCTCAGGGCTTTAAAAAGCTTCGGAGACACCCTCCTGTTGTAATATATCAAGATATCGAATTCCTTCCCGACTAAATAGCTGGAGTACATTATTTGAAAGTATATTCCATTTTATCTCTTACATTATCTTGTACTCTCTCTATAAGAGATGTCGCGGGATATTTGTGAGCTTCAGGTAAATTGCGGACTTTATATTTATTTTCAACTAATGATCATCCAATGGTAGGAAAAATCGACCGGTTTCTTCAATGATCCTCTATGATAATCTCTACTTTGTCATGCGATTGTGATGTACACATACATGTACATGTTTACATTTTGACATTAACAATGTGAACGTTAATTACTGTGTATCAAACGCATGGCAGTGTTTATCTTTTTTATTGACTCAATTACTTTAAAAATCATTCGTTCTCCTTATGAACGAACTACAACTGCGCTAAATATCATACTCTTTTTTTCATCTCGTATTTCCTAAAAAGGGTACAAATTTTTAGCTTCATGTATAATATAGAGAACACCACCATTTAGCAGCAAGCAGATTCTTTAGGTAATGTATACCTATACACCCTATACCTGCCTACGGTCTCAAGCTTTGTAACTGCAGCTCTACCAGTTTAAGTATTATTTTTGTAATCATCGTACTTAGATATTATTATGTAGATTCTTAAAGATTATCCTTATCAGCCTTATTAAACTGGAGAACCGAAAATCTGACTGGCGAATCGTGCGTGTTTGCATAGTTAAATGAATGCATATATTTACTTCCGCCTTTCGGGGAATAAGTCGTTAAGTTATAATTTAATCACTTTCCAAGATCTGATACAATAATTTATCAACGTGAATTTCCCCGCTTGCTCGATCAAAAATAGAAAGGATTTGAATACTTTTCTTAAGTAGAAAATGCCAAGAATAGAAGATGTTGATGTACAAATCACACTCCAGCGCCGGTCACAAAACAAGCATGAAATAAACTGATAATTGTGATAATGTGGAAACGAGCCAACTGGAGACTACACATCGATATAGTTGAATGGAGGGCGCAATACGCCATGGCGGGACGCAATCGATTGATGGGGTCAACGGCACAGGAACTGACCTTTGAGCCATTCGTCAACAGCTGATCGAATGTTATTTCATTTATTTTACCCATCAAACTGATCTATTTCACGTTACGCTGATCATAAAAACTTATTTATGCTTCCTTCCTTTCAATTGAACAGGTTCTTTTTTGTTTGTAAGATGAAAATTTGTTTAAATAAACCACGTTGATCGCAGTGAAGTATGGCATCAGGTAAATGATACGAGTGTATACAAGTATTATTTATAGAAATGTGGTAAATAGGAGTGTGTTTGTCGACGGGCAAAGAGCACTCGGTAGCTTCAATAAAGTCATTTCTTTCTTTCTTTTATTATTGTTTTACTTACGTAAGTTACTGGTGGTGGAGACATACCCAGCCATAAAGCCCGCGGGCGTAGTCACCACCGCATTACCTAATCTACTTGCAGCGGCAAGTAGATCGATATCATTTAGCGAAATGGTAGTATTCAGCGTTACGGCCCTGTAATTTCCGGCACAGAGGCATAACACCTTCGGCCTCAGGAGTGGTAACGCATCTGCATGACCTTGGTCTTTGTGGGTGTCTGTGTCTATAGGCTGCAGTCATCACTTGACATCAATGTGAACTGCATGCTTGTTTGCCGCTTCCCTTACATAAAAAAATCATATTCATTTTCGGCATAGTAGCACCACAACAAGAACCTCAGGCGTAGCAAGCAACGCGTCTAGATTTTAATCTCTGGTTTTATGTGGATTTTTTATAGTCTACAGTATCACTTACCGTCAATATGAACTGCACCTATGCTTGTTTGCCAGTTCATGACAAAAATACCAAGTTACAACGCGTTTATACAATCACAATCAGTTTCGGTTTTATACAGGATCCCCTGTAGTGACGTAAGTGTTTCTATGGTCGTGTTAACACGGGCGTCACGGGCATACCATTGCGGGATCGCCGTGCTAGTACTAAACTGACACAGTGATACAGTAAAAAGACCATGACCGGCAAAAACGGAATACCCCTTGATAGAAGGGTTAGTAAATATGGTCACATGGCAAATACCATAGCTTTTTGATTTCTATTCCTGGTGCGGCTTAAGATATTCCGTCAACGAACCACTGTTTACGGGACATGAAAAATGACAAGCGAACAATAGCTACACATGCAGCGGCATATAGATTAGGTAACGTGGTATTGACTTCCGACCTATGCTCTTACATCGGATTTTTACGACCAATAAACTTTTAACAGATAACTGTTTATAACGCTAGCTCATATGGTGTGGTGCGTAATAAAAATACTAACCGCCCGGTAACTTAGTGATAGGATGCCACTCCACCCGGGCCGAGAAGTACTTTTAATGTATTTTTTTAAATTTGAATAATTCTCGAGTTTAGTTCAAATGAAACATAGTCTTATTCAAATTTGAAAAATCTGTGGCACTGTTAGATATTCGACAAATACTTATGTCAAAAGCCCATTGCAGGTCTTTGGCCTGTGTTTTTTTTTAAGGCCGGATTTTCCTCTGACAATGATCAGAGACATTGTTGTTGGTCAGAGACATTGTTGTTGGTCAGAGACATTGTTGTTGGTCTGTGATTGCAGAATCCCAAAATACACAGGTACAAACCTTGTGAATCGTGAGTGTGTAAATTCTACTATACAGGCACCCACAGATAAGGTAAATCAAAGAAAGCTCGAGAGTGCTCGAGTTGTATTTATTGTATGTATTTAATGTAACCCTATCAACCTTTTTTGTGAGAGAAAATAAAAATCCGAATCCGGTATATCCGAAATACATTTGTCCGTATCAAGACCATTCTTTCATATTATTGAGATGAAAGAATGGTATGGTCCAGGTACCAGTAGCTGCCAGTTGCCAGTTACCTACGGTTCCCCCCCAAGTGGGGTTCGTGATATCACGAAAAAAGAAAAACCTGTTTTAGTGATATACCTACTATTTTAAAATAGGACCTACAGTTTTTCCAGTTTATTTATCACATCATCATCATCATTTCAGCCGAACAACCCTGTAGGTCTAAAGCCTCCCCAAAAGGGGGATATGCCACGCTTGGTATGCGGATGGCGATAGCAGTTACCTACTTAACTTTATAATAACATCAGTAATATACTTACTGGTACATATATTTTTACTGGTGGTAGAGCTCCAGTGACGGAGCTCGCAGGCGTAGGCACCACTGCATTATCTAATATACTTACCGCTAAAGGGTAGTGTTCAGCACTATCGTGTTTCGGTCAGGTGGTAATGTATGGTCCTGTAATTTCCGGCACAGAGGCATAACACCTTAGGCCTCAGGAGTGGTAACGCATCTGCATTTTGACCTTGGTCTTTCTGTAAGTGTCTATAGGCTGCAGTCACCACTTAACATCAATGTGAACTGCAAGCTTGTAAAAAAAATATCAATATTTAGTTTAGATATATTTAGATTTTAATTACAGAACCAAAGTGAAGTGAGCCCTAAAATGTAACATTTTCCCTTTCACTTTCAACGTAAACAGGAATGTATACCCGGAGTTACAACACAAATACTTCGCAACGTTTGTTTTGCAAGTTCAAGCAAATCGAGCGGTTCCGTACATCATTTTTATCTTGTCGGAATAAGTTGTATTCTTTGGTGTTTGCTAAATGAAGTGTTTTGTGCTCTTGACAGTGAGGAAATGCAGTAAATGTGGTCGATCAGTCAGCCGGAGGGGACTGAAATGCAGTACTTTGGACCGCGGCCGGTGATGCGTAAAATAACCTATTTAAGGGACCTTTTGTTGTCAACTGAACAGTTTGCCTCATTTCCTTTATACACCACTCATTTTGATTGAGACGATAAATTGGAATTGAAATTAATTGCTTACCTTACGCATGTTTTTAATTTTGCCTTGACCAATATATTATTATATATTCCAATAATATATATCTTTATGACTGTTGTATTATTTGATCACAAAACGAATGATTATGGACAGTTAGAAAATTTTTTGTTTGGAAATAAACTTTTGAAAGAAAATGTGGGTAAGTGCGAGTTGGATTCGCGATCGAAGGGTTAGATGTGGTACATACATACATATATTTGCCTCATTTAGTTTTAGTGAAAGGATTGTACTGGTGGTAAAGTTCGAGGAGTAGGATAGTAAAAGGCGTAGGGACTACTAGGGACCACCGTATTAGCTAATCTGTCCGCCGTCAAATGATAGTGTTCAGCACTATCGTGTTCCAGTTACATGGTTATACACAACAGAGGTAACAACTTAGGTCTCAAGGGTGGCAGCGCATCCGCATTTTGATCTCTTGTGTCTTTGTCTATAGGCTGCAGTCGTCACTGAACATCTATGTTAACTGCATGCTTGTTTGCCGCCTTTATTACATAAAAACTAAAGTAGAGATTGTACTACAAAAGGTAGGTTATAACTTAAGGATTGTAGGTAGATACGCACAAACCTGAAATGTTACTAATTGAAGTTGCCTAAGTTAGCAAACTTTGCGTCACTCTTTAAGCTTCGGCGACACACATGCGATGGTGAGCGAATTTAAATGTTGGCCAGACGATAGTGAACTACAGCCACATTTGCTCCGTCGCGTATAGACACCATAAACACGCCTTCTCCGCAGCGACTTAACTTAACTAACTTCACGGAAGCATTTAAGATTTACAGTAACCAGCAATAAATATTGCACATCGAGCCTACGAAAGAGACATTCGGCTGGCTTGGACTTCGTAGAGCGTTATCTCTATTGCACACTGCCTACGTAAGCACTCATAGTCCGGGTTCTTGATCAAAATGGTCGACAAACGTCATATAATAAATAATAATAATGGCAACCCATTATACGTCCCACTGCTGGGCACGAGTCTCTCCCCTTTTTGGAGGGAGGTCTGAAGCTTACTCCACCACGCTGCTCCAATGCGGATTGGTGGAGATACGGGTTAGTGGCCAACCCGCTGTCAGATATTTCAAACCGCCCATAAGGCCTCCGACAAGGTTTAACGACTGCTATCTATCGATAGCAACCGGGACCGACGGCTTAAAGTGCCTAAGCACGGAAACGCGCATTTTAATTTACCACTAGCGGTCACCCATCACACATCCGACCGCGCCCGTAATGCTTAACCGAGTAGATCGCTTACAATCTACGCCAGCCGCTGGGCCATGCTGCAACGTCATATAGGTTAGGTGCAAAAGAGATAATGCTCTACGGACTTGAAATGAGCCGAAGACTTGTTCCTAAGGTCGATATTTAATATTCCTTGTTAGATACTGTACGCGAATTGTACCTACGTAGTACCTAGTAGATAATTACTACGTTAGTCATTCGAAGCTGGTCACGTCGACCCACTGGTTTTAAAGGCAAAACGTGCAACAAAAATACCTTTTTCCATTTGCCAGTACCCTTTTATTTTTTGCAGCAAACACTAACCGAGTACGGTTTTATGAAAATTGTCGACGCTCTGAGCTTTGCGTAGTTTTTATTTTAGAAATTATAATAATTTTCTTACGAAGAAATAAATTTCAATAAGATGAAATTTAATCATTTAATTATGCTCAAGTAATTTTCAAACAAAAAATGTCAATTGCATAAGCCATGTTTAATCGAAGTATCTACACCTAATTATAGAGTTCTGTCAATATTTTTCAAGTCAAAATAGGTATTTTGACTTGAAAACAGACAGACAGACAGACATAAATTGTAAAAAATGTTGTTTTGGTATATGTACCGTGTATAATATAGATAAAGTTATCTAAATTGGATTAGCTTATCTATACAAATAAATAAAATTGGAGTGTCTGTTTGTAATATAAAAATAACCGCTTTTTACTAAATGCATATAAGTCTGTTTTACTACATGAAAGAAATAAACCTTGTGTTGCTGTAAAGAAGACTTCTAAAACGACAATGAAAGTTTATTCTTTCACTTTTAAAACATAAAATAATATAATATTAAAATTTTCATTGATTATCCAATTGTCAATCAACTCATATTTCAATCTGTCATCTGACATTCTGAATTCGTTTCTTCTTTAAAATCAGACAATTAAAAAGTTAAAAACTATAACCAAACTTCATGGTAAGTAAACACACAGAGTGCGAAGAAAGAAATAGTATTTCTTTACATCTCCCCCCATGGGGAAGAAAATTCACCCGTGAATTTTCACTCCAGTTCTCCATTTGATACTTGCAGTATTTCTTTACATGCATATGTATGTATACACGGTACATATACCAAAACAACATTTTTTACAATTTATGTCTGTCTGTCTGTCTGTTTGGCGGGGCTAATCTTGGGAACGGCTAGACCGATTTTGACGGGACTCTCAGTGGCAGATAACTCATGTAATAAATAGTAATTAGGCTACTTTTATACTGGCTGCGCCCACGACTTCGTCCGGGTAGATTCTGAACAATCATAAATTCTCACGCGGGCGATGTCGCGAGCATAGCTGGTATTTTATAAAAAAGGCCTTGCTTCAAATACTTACTATTGTTTTTTTTTTTTTTTAATTTATGGCATCGCTTTTTATGCATATTGCCAGTGTCAAGTAAAACGATATTTCGTATTTGTAATAAACAACGTAAAAGTCAGAGTCAGTCAGTCAATTTATCAGTCCGTCAGTCAGAGTCACAGTCAATAATTCGAGTAAAGCGATCGCTACTTTACCAGAACATTTACAATGAAGTTTTGGAGGCAACCCGAAAGAACGTGTTTTCGCACTGTTATTCTATTTCACTATACACGAGCACTGTAATAAGCCTATATCAAACAAAATGCCACCAACTTTATTTAATATAACTCAAAAATACACCAAGAAAATGAAATAAAATAAGAGCACCACACGCATCTTTCAAGCTTCCCGCCAAAACCCACAATTGTTATTATATAGTACTAAAACATTTGCCAGGGTATTCTTAGGTTGTAGTAGGCAACAAACTAAAATCTAGAAAAAAAATTACACCTAGATTTTAAAAAAAATCTAGATCAATGTCAAGTCTTGTCTGCCAATTTTTCAACTATAATTAAACTTCCGACAGCGTCATTGTTTGCGTGGACACGAGATTTTGGGCACAGACGTGAATCACTAAGACGCTATTGCCTCGGCTGTGGCAACACTGACTACGGATTGGAATTTCAATGTGTATGTAGTTTTACAGTTTCATTTTCTGTGATCTTCATAACTTGCAAAAAATGCCTTACTACCTTGAACTGCCTAAGCAGTCTTGTGGCAGTAGTTTACTTTTGTATTGTAATTTGATGTTAAGTGATGACTGCAGCCTGTAGACACCCACACAAAGACCAAGGTCAAAATGCAGATGTGTTACCACTCCTGAGGCCTAAGGTGTTATGCCTCTGTACCGGAAATTACAGGGCCGCACTTTACCACCCGTCCGGAACACGATAGTGCTGAACACGACCATTTAGCGGCAAGTATATTACACCACTGCTACGCTAAGGTCCTGGATTCGCCCCGAGGAGTAAGTACTTTTGGGATTTGACCAATTTAGTGCCTCGAAGTTTGGTAATGTGCCTGGTCACGGCAATAGGCTCGCTACCTTTTACATGAAACAAAACGTACCTTATTTTTCATGGATGTTACCTTATGTATGTATGAGTGTATGCATGCAGAAATTACCTCTGCGTATCCTATTTCGAGGAATACAGGCGTGAAGTAACGCTAAAAAAATCAATTTCTAACAAAAAACTAATAGAATCATGCCACAATCACAATTCACGTGCCATATTTAATCCGATTAAAGGCATTCTGTACACACGTTAATGAAGTGTCTCTTCTTATTCGTCGTTTGCTTCATTAAAGAAGGTTGTGGGTATGCTGAAATGTCTTGGTCAAAATGTTGACGAGCTCCAAGCTTCCATCGGCAGTGCGTCTGACCGCTACAGTAGGTTCCATCACTTCGCTGAATGATTTGGATCAGATCAGCGGCTTCGTGATCGGAATCTAGGTCTTCTTACATCTACCTTGCCAAAACAACTAACAACTTTTTATTGGTGATAGAATTCCAGTGTTGAAACCCAATGGCATAAGTACATTGCTAAATCTATCTGTTGTCAAATGTTAGTGTTCAGCACTACCGTGTTGCGATTAGATGATTATGTACGTAATAACCATCACTCTACTGATGGTAGAGCTCGCGGGCGTAGGCACCACCGCATTACCTCTATTTGCCGCCAAATGGTAGTGTTCAGCACTATCATGTTCCGGTTAGATGGTAATGTATGGCCATGTAATGACTATCACAGAGACATAACAACTTAGGTCTCAGGGGTGGCAACGGATCTGCATTTTAACCTCTGGTTTTTGTGTAGACGTCCATAGGCTGCAGTCATCACTTAACATCAAAGTGAGCTGTATGCTTGTTTACCACCTTCTTTAAATTAAAAAAATATCATAGACCTCAGGGGTGGCAACGCACTACATTCTGGCCTCTGGTTTTGTATAGATGTCCATTATAGGCTGCAGTCGTCTCTTACGTCCGATATTCGTGTGAATTGCATGCTTGTTTGACGCCAACATTACATAAAAAAAAAGATTGTTGATGCTATATGGCTGTTTGCGAACTATGTGTAGTAGTCGTAGTATTCAAGAAACGTGAATTAAGGATGATTCATCTTGATTATCGTAAAACCAGTTATAAAATGTGGGTCGTTGAAAGTTCATGCTACTGGTTTTGTTATGAAACGAAATGTACTTATAAGAAAATTATAATAAATCGCACGGAAACTTAATTTATTGTTTTTTTAGTCAACTTGGGTACACACGATTTTTAATAATACTGGTGGTACCTTATTACCTAACTTTATCTAGGTATAAAATGTAAAGCCCCATAATTATTGACATTGAGGTAATGCAATTTAAGCAGATTGCATTACCTTAAGTAGATGTCCATAGGCCGCAGTAGTAACTTACCATCAATGTGCATGCTTGTTTGCCTCCTTTATATAATAATAAATGCTATTAGAATTTCAGTAATTGTAGAGATTTCAAAACCCAAATGAATGAAGCTGAAGCTCATAATTATTTTTTGTTTCAACTGTTTCTAAATATTTGTCCAGTCGAAGATTTTTTAGTTTGACTTCTGATATTGTTATTCCCATTTACCTATCTCGATAGCTAAGTAAGTATTCTAATATTTATGTAATCATCATTACCTTTGTTCTCTTAGATAGGTATACGTTTTTCTTAATTAAAAATGCTTCACCGTGAAGTTTTGGCTCAGAACGAATTCTGAAATAGTATGTAAGTGTTTTCATAAACTGTAATGTGTTCGGTAACTGGATGAAATAATTTATTTAACCGTTTTGCATTCTACCACTTTTTTAATTTAAATTCCCAACAATAATTAGGTACCACTTGATATTTTAAATTTACGTAATTACATGTTTTAAGCATTTTAAAATGTAGGTAGGTATACTTAATTACTTACTAAATGTGCATAAGAAATGTCTCTTATGGTGTCCATTAACATTGATTAAATACGGACATTACTTGTCTCCTTTAAAAAGTTGAAAGCTGGTCGCCCCGGCTTCGCGTGATTTGCTTACATGATGTCATATAGTCTATAGCCTTCCTTGATAAATGATCTATATAAGACTGAAACATTTTTTAAAATCGAAATAGTAGTTCCTGAGATTAGCGCGTTCAAGCAAACAAATTCTTAAACTTTATAATATTAAGTATAGATTAGATGGATGACTCTTTAAATGCATATGATATTTTTAACCTATCCAATATGATCTGTAACCTAAGTCAAGTAATTTTAATTGATTAGCAGACAGACGAAGTGAAAGATAAAATTAGGGTCTCAGTTTTTGGTTACGCAACTCTGCGGGCCTCCCCGCAGTCCCAAATAAGGTTTTTCATTTATCTTAATTTACCTATATCCGAAAAGATCCAACTATAATATGAACAGGTATAAACTTAATCAAACTTTTGTTATACAAAGGGTAAAACAATTACCTATCTAGTTCACTCAGACGCCAGGCGGTCTGACGTGTATATTTGCAAAAAACCAGTGCCTAAAGATACAAATTACAGACATATAGTAAATTATGCGTCACATAGCCGAACACACAGTAAAATCGCAAAATCGGATTAAATAATATTGCAAACTAGCGTTTTTAAGTTGAGCTGTGTTTTAATGATTTCAGTGATTATATTTACACTTTTCAGCTGTATCTAAAGAAACGCAAAACGTTATCTCAAGACGTTTACGAATACGTGCGTTAAACTTTGGCAAGATAGGAAACTACTATTTAATTTTATAAGTATATACCAAATTTACAATGAGTTTATAATTGTAGAAGAAGCATCGTTTAAATTATTTGACCCATCAATATCAGTAATTGAGCTGACGACTTAAATATAATTATGAAATGGGCCGAACCCATCGTAAACATCGGGGGTCATTGTTTTATCATTAATAGTGATCTCAATCACAGAGTAATGATTGACAAGCGAGCCTGCAATCGGGCAATGGGCCACACCACAACCATGGGTGAATGTCTCGTTTATTGACTTGACATTACGTGATATAATTGATGACTATTAGACTTGTTTATTTTTTAAAGTCAAGTATGTGCAATTACGTTTATGAGGTTTAATTCAAGTTCGTGTCACACGTCTACGATTTGTCTGTTATTCGTTACTGTTCAGTGGTTCAGTCGTTCATTTAGATTAATGTTTAATTGATATACTTGTTATAATATGTAAGTAATATATAGGTATCGCGTACATGATTTGGTGCTTTTATATTTGATTGACAATTTCTTCAGAATTTAGAATTTGTGCTGCGTGTTTTGAAGATTACTCTCTTTGATCATTCTTACTTACTTATATTAGGTATTTAGATCGTATTAAAGCAATGAGGAGGCCATCTCTCCTTTGAGGCAGTCTTCCTAGGCTTACTTTAGATAAAGAACTTAATTGTCTACATTTTTTGACTGGTCACTGTGTCACCAAGTCAGTATGTTTAACAGACGCGTTTATCCGAAGGTGAGATCAACAATTTTCAAAATCAGAGTCAAGGTTTAAAAACAGTCGATATGTATGTATAACTATCCACATCTTTCATCTCATTTTCTTTTAAATGAATATTTATTTAAGAAAAACCTATCTAACATAACTAACCGAAAATTAAAACTAATTGTATTTTATAAGTATCTATTTACAGACACACAAAGCGGGATTAAAACTCTTTCATGCTTTTCAACGTAGGTACATTCCTCAATCCCAAAGTAGAATAAAATATCAGACCGTTGCCTGAAAAAAAAAAATTGTCTATGAAATAGCTACTTTCTACAGGTCTGTCGCGTCTAGAGACCCAGACGACTGCATTCTATATTTCTGATATTGCCAAACGATACTTGGAAAAAAACTGAGATTGCTCTCTACTTTAGAATTTCCAACTTTTAAGTAAATAAAAACGAAATGAAAGAGCTTATTGATGCAATCCCAGGGTTTTGTTTCAATATGAGATAAGGGGATTCTACTTTCAGAATTCAGGTTTAATATTTTTTATATTTGAATTGAAGAAAAGATAATCTACCTAGACGTTGCTGAAGGTGTATAAAATTGATAGCAGTGCGTTATTTGCGCTAAAATTGGAATATAACATGAACTATTTGGGAGAAATGTTTAGTATGGAGCCCTGGATATTTTACTTTTACATTATCTACTTAGCAGTCAGGGCAACGTCTGCTGGGTTCACTGGTTATTTTATAAGATGAAGGTATACCCTAAATTGATCCATACATACAATGAAGCGCATACGGACTTATCTACGGTAGTTCCTTTTATGGGAACTTTTCTAAGTAGGTACATTTTACAATTTATTATAAACCATAACTAGTTAAACATAAGGTGTATAATAAATTTACGTCCGTAGTCCACTTAAGAGCGGGCAGTGAGGATTTACCTTTAGAGTAGGTACAGTACCCAGCAGGAAATATTGTATATAAAGCCTACGAAAGAAACAATTGGCTAGTTTCGACTTCGTAGATCTCTGCTGCACACTGCCTACGTTAGCACTGATAGTCTAGTATTGGTCAAAATTTGATCAAAATGGTCTTGTTGACCAATCGTCACATAGGTAAGGTGCAAAAGAGATAATGCTCTACAGACCCTAAATATATTAAAGTCTCCTTCCTAAGGTCGATGTGCAATATTTTTTGTTGGTGGATACTGTACATCATTTACAATGGCCATTTTTTTAAACAACAGGGTTGTTATTCAAAATCGTCCCAATCTTGTGTATATAATTAAAAATTATTTAATGTATATAGTTTAATTAATTTTGAATTATAATATGTAGGGACTTGATATATTATATTAAGCTGAGTAAGGTTTCTGTAAGCGTGCATAGCCGCGCATGTCGTTTTCCCCGACAGTCGTCCTGCAACATAATATAAAGTACCTATTTTAATTAGTACTTTCTGATCTGTAGATGGGAAACAAAACTGAACTTCCATTTTGTGTTTCTCAATATTTCGCATTAGCAATTATTACAGTATCATTTGCAAAAGATCCGAAAGTCCAAAGAGCAAGAATAAATGTTGAATTAAAACCCAACGTTTTAAGCCATTTCAAAATATCACTCGCTTATGTTGTAACAATGTAAATAAATATAACAACACAAACACTTGATAAATGTTCTTGCATTTAGATGTACAAATACGCTGTTATTTTAGAGAGATTTCCCTTCTAAGTCCCGTAAGCAAATTACAAACATCACAAAAGTACAAGCAAACAACACAGTTAATCAAACATGAGGAATGAAATTACTGTTTATTTATGCGATGGCCCTAAAACGTCGTGTAAGCTCTTTATTTTCGATATAACAACTTGTTAGTTCGCAACTGCCTCAGTAGCGTAGTGGTAGCAGGCTGGGGGTCCTGGGTTCGATTCCCGGGACTACCATTTTGAGGAAAGTAGATAAGATAATGCTAAAGTTTGCGTGCTCCGTCACTGGAACTCTACCATATAAGTCTTGTCCTCGCGGCTAAATCACTTTGCCGGGAAATCGCCCAAAAAATCGCTAGTGTAAAAAGGCTTTTAAAATTAAGCTGTGAAACTCAACAAATATCTTACGGATTCCGTTCGACGAAGCTGTTATCCTATCCTATACCTGCATAGATAATGTGGAATCTAGATTATCTTTGAAAATCTACAATCCATTTTAAATTTAAATCGAATTCAAATTTTAATACATACTAGAATATTTTATACCTGCTACGCTACCTACATTATTTATTGACTATGTCGCTTAGACTCACATCGAGTCGCCAGTGACAATTAATGGTAAGGTTTATTGATTCACAGTGATGGCGAACACGTGTATTTTACAACCAAGCCTGGCGCCTACACATCTTTCTTTAAAGGTAAACTCATACTTATCCGAGCCAAACGAATCGAAGTCAAGGAGGTTTCGCACACATAACCGCATAGAAAGATACGGCATACTGGCTATTTAGTATCTATGGCTGGCATAGATGTTAGTATACTGGTGGTACAACTTTTTTTTATATCCAAGGCATAGGCACCACCGCATTACCTAATCTATCTACCACCAAATGTAACTGATCACCACTATGATGTTCCAGTTAGAGAGTAATGTATATATCTCAGAAGCAAAACAACGTAGACTTTAGCAGTGGCAACGCACCTCCGGTTTTGTTCAGATATCTATAGTCTGCAGCATTCACCATTAATGTGAGCGGCATATTTGTTTGCCATCATTGTGACATATAAAACTTGACCGCGACGAAAAATTGTTTTCCATTTCTTTTGCGTCAATATTTTGACTTCTGAACTATCAAAATGCGAGTGTAATTTGACGGCATCTCCCGCGTCGCCTTTGACAACGTCATCTCAATTCGAATAGGATTTCTAGGGTTCTTACTGCCAGATGCGAACAAATTGACACGAAACTACGAATTGAAAGTACACAGGACGTCATAAAAATAATTTAAAAATATGGGGTCATTCGGTTCTTTTTACGCGTACGAGTGTGCGTTCACCTTAAATCCACATTCATTTATGTTTCAACAACGCACCATATGTTGTTGAGTCAACTTTTAAACAAACAACAATTCATAAATACAGGAATCGATTTGATTGCGATACTTTATCATCATGTTCCCAGTTAAAGAAAGTTCCTGATAATTATTCGTCGACAGCATTTCAATTCGAATCAAAAGGTACTTGTAACAACAATTTATTCATAACTTGGATGCTCTCAACAGAAAGCATCATTAATTAAATTAAGAGCTCCTTGACAACTGTCCGATAAATAACGACTGGAAACAAAAAATAAAGAGCGTTGAAGCGCGCTGCAATTTTAACTCTACTTACATAATAAATCTATACAAATATTTTATAGAAAGAACATTTTTATTGTAATATTTTTATTTTTCACAACAAAACACGCGCGTGAACTTTTGAAAATAAAGAAAATGGGCAAGAAAATATTTGACGGGCAGAAATCGAACCTGCGACCTCAGGATAACCAGTCCAGCCGCTTAACCACTTGGGACTTCGGTAGCATAGCATAATTTTTCTTTATTTTCTAACATTTTTATTTTATTGTGTACATTACTGAGCTGTACGGGACTAGGTGCATAAAAAGGAAAACAACCGATTTCGATGGTGCGTCGTTTATTACTGTATGTCTATTGTAGGTATACACGATAATACACATAGGCACATAGATAACAGCGCGTACGCATACATCTCAATACAAAACTTGTTATACAATAATCATTTCAAACAAACCTACAGTTACTGGAAAAAATTACCCTCAAAGGATTCAAACTTAGTACCTCATCACAATTGACTCAGCGGCTTCGTCGTGCAAGCGTAACAGACAGACAGCCAGACTCTTGCTTTCTCATTTTAAATATTTAATTCCACAAATAATAAACGAAGTTACAACTATGGATTACGAAGAAATGTCGACAAACAGCTGTTTTACTTCGTAATTTATCATCGTATTGTTGTTAATTAGGTGTACTTAGATTATGAGTCGCTGTGGAAATTTAATGAATGGACTTTACATTGATATCAATCAACTATTTCACTCGGCCGTAATTGGATCCACAGGATGTAACCCATCATGACTATTGAGAAGTTTTTCTAGACTTATTATACCTACATAATGTATGTATATAGATGCAGTTGTATTTATGCCGTAAATACATTATTAAAATCAATGTATGTCTCAAAAAATCTGAATTAGTAAAGATAAGAAAAACTCTAAGGCATCCACGCGTGATGTCGTCCCCACCTTCGGCTAATACATATATATATAATATACATAACATGTCATATATAAAATATTTTTTACATGCGACCTCTTAATACAACCAGAGTCTAAAGAACGTATCAATTTATGTACTGTGATACAACCATAACGACCATAACCTTCGCTGTCGTTAATTCAATCACATTATTCAGTTTCATTATTTATAACAGTCCTAATTCGGCGGCTTTACCATATTACAATAATAAAATTAAACATGTTCTAAGCTATGATAAATCAATGTGTCAATACATTTATGTCATTTTCAAGCTTTCTGTGGGTTGTGTCATCCACTATACATTTTAAGATACACTAGATTTGGAATAAGACAATTGAGTGTTTTTTTTATGTTATGGCATCGCTATTACGCATATTGCCAGTGTCAAGTAAAACGATATTTCGTATTCGTAATAAGCAGCGTAAAAGTCAGAGTCAGTCTGTCAATTTATCAGTCCATCAGTCAGAATCACAGGAATTCGAGTAAAGCGGTGGCTACTTTACCAGAACATTTGTGAAGTTTTGGAGGCGACCCGAAAGGACGTGTTTTCGCACTGTTATTCAATTTCACTATACACGGGCACTGTAATAAGCCTATATCAAACAAAAAGCCACCAACTTTATTTTATATAACTCAATAACTCAAAAATACATCAAGAAAATGAAATAAAATAGGAGCACCACACGCCTCTTTCAAAGTTCCCGCCAAAACTCCTAATTGAGTGCTATTTTAAATGGGATGTACCTACCTATCTTACATCGTGAATATAAACAGAATATACGTTTTTGAAATCTTTTAATATAATTGATTTTTTTTTTCATTGTGTCGGGCAACAGCTGCTGGCTTTAGTGGTGGTAAGCGTCTACTGCTGGACCTAATAGCCTCTCCCCAGATCATGTCATCCCTGATAGGGAGAATGTTGTGTTATATAATTGTCTCTAATCTATGTAATGCATTGATGCCTACACCCCTGAGTCCTTACACTGAAACTTTACCACCAGTACCACCAGTTTGAAAAACTTTTTATTAATTCCCAAGCTTATCGCCTAAACGTGGTCCCTATATTTAAAATTCAGTTATTTTGTTACACATTCATGTTTGGATCACTGATTAACTATATAGGTACCTCACATCAGCATAACTATTCCTGTACATACCTATTGTTGTTATAAAATGTTAACATTATGATGCATACGTTTTTGGAGATAGATAAGGAGTAATGGGTTCCAGACTAAAGAATTTATGTCTAAAGAAGTGAGATAGGACGAGTATAATACACAATAACATACAAGATAGGATGCCTTTAAAATGTTTGTGCATTATTGTGTGTTTGTTTTTATGAACACCACGTTCCTAAACATATTTCATATGGCACTTAATATTAGTTAGTAGAATACATACATTATTAAGGCTGGATATCTCATCTTACTTGAACTTTGTTAAAGTGCCGGTTAAGCTAAAAATATGAGCTGCACCGTTCGATGCGAACCTCAAAATTTACTGTCGGACGATAAGGGAATCTGTCAGTAACGTATAATAACTTCATTTTTGCCAAAAAATAAGCTGGCAAAACGCATTTCGCAGTCATTGCTAAAGCAAAAAGCATTGGCAAAAATCATAACTTAAAATAATATTTGGGTGCAACCGTACCTAAGCTTTGAACTCTATCCCAAGTATTGACTTTTATTATATCATGATATTGATATTCTATCATGATATTTTCAGACATTATAAAACCACCCGTCCTATCACTTCGTTTCACATCATAATGTCTTAAAGCTTGCAGTATAAAAACTTTTAAATAACGGTTCAAATAACTTTTTATGGACCATCAATCTATCAATCAATACATTTCGGTTAAAATTGCTGCCAGAAAAAGTTACGTTCACGAGTTACTACTAACTTAGCATATTAGTCGCTTCACAACCAATGCATGGTTGTCAACATCGGTACAGGATTTTTTACTGCTACTTTTTTTGTCTTTTGAAACTTGCAAACATGCATGTAGTTCACATTGATGGTACCTACCTAGGTATGCCACTCGTTGGTCCAGTGGTCGCAATGAAAAAGTCTGAGGTTCTGGATTCGAAGACAGGTCAGGAAAAGCTGTTTCTAAAATTCCCAGTAATAGCTCAGAGTCTGGTACCCTTGCCTCAAAGAGCATGTTCAGCTGTCGGTTCTAAGCCATTGTTGTTTTCCTTAAATTATCATTATTGTCACGTTACGTCAAAATGGCAATGTACTACAAAATAGCTATCGAAATGATATCAACTGACGTACATAATACTGGTTGGTCAACCGGATAACAACCGAGCCGGTGTTACTTGATCCAGTGGTTGAGTAACGACAGCTTGATCCAGGCTATTGTGTTCGATCCCAGCATCTTGATAAATATCTGTACAGTCTGCAGACATTTTCTTCGATTGTTTATGTTAGAAATACAGGAAGAAAACAGATTTTGAAACACCATTGTGTATAGATCTATTTTATGATTTGAACCAGCATCAGTTCCTTCTTTGCCACTTTAAAGGCATATTTATTTATTTACACTAATCCGTCCGCCAATGCATTGAGCATTGGCGGACTTGATGCCACAGGGCATTCTCTTACAGTCAACATTAGGGTTGTACGAAAAGTTTAGAGGATGCAAGATAAATACAATTTTGCAAACAATAAAGTTCAAATACATATACGTAAAGTAAAATTAAATATCTAAAAAGTAATCTTCTCAAGCCATATTCGCTTACCATCAACGCTCGCAACTTAATTTGCATGTAAAACATTTTCTAAGTTCATTTTTTAAACCCCAAGTACTTACCAAACATGATTTATTTTATTTATGATTTCTTGCATTTAATAACAAAGCCTTATTTCAATCTAGCAATAACTGTCGTAAAAGTTGAGTAAGGCGAGTTATTTTGAAATTCATATAAATTTACGAGTACGACAACCCTAAGACATAGGCACGTAGCCGTAAAAGCTATTGGACTTATCGTTACATTTTATAAGGGACGTTCATCCCCTATTACACGAGGGTTGGAGCATTAACATGAGCAACTGGTTTCTATTTATGAGCATGCAGACTTCGGAAATAAAATGTAAACAAGTAAACTTGAGCGACAAAATAATACTGCGGCTATGTTTATAGTATTTTCTCACGCGGATTTATTAGATGTTTTTTTTTCTTCATATATGGCATTATTAAGAGTTTAGTGTTTAAAGGATTTATAGTCATTATTTTGTTTTTCGTCGTGCCAGACCTATAATTTAAAGGCTATACATTGCTATTTAACCCAGAACACGGTAGTGCTGAACACTACAATTTGGCAGAAGATTTTTTTTTTATGTAATGGAAGTGGCAAACAAGCTTGCAGGTCACATTGATGTTAAGTGATGACTGCAGCCTATAGACAAAAACACCAAGACACAAAGACCAAGGTCAAAATGCAGATGCGTTACCACTCCTGAGGCCTAAGGTGTTATGCCTCTGTGCCGGAAATTACAGAGCCGTACATTACCACCTGACCGGAACACGATAGTGCTGAACACTACCATTTAGCGGCAAGTATATTAGGTAATGCGGTGGTGCCTACGCCCGCGAGCTCCGTCACTAGAGCTCTACCACCAGTAAAAAGAAGATAGATTAGATAATGTAGTGGCCTACGCACTCGAATCCCTGCACTGGAACTCTACTACCAGTATCCTAACTTTACTTATTCTGTACTTAGTAAGGATGTGCTTGCCAAAGTCAGAGTTTTGACACGTCGCGGTCGGTGAAACTAAATTAGTATCTCGTATTTATATGAAAGTTTAACTTTTCCAGAAAGTAGGGTCGTAGTGCGGTCGGTAGTAGACCTAAGAGCGACAGGAATTTTCAGAGAAAAATTTGGGAATTCAGAGAAGAATTTTCATTAAAAATAAATAACGTAGCGTGTGCTTATGTTTCTATTACATTCATAAAATAATACACTAAAGTATATGAAGAACCTCGAAACTAGAATAAGGACATAAAAAATTAAATACTATAAAGATACGCTACCTACTCGCAATACTTAACGAAGAACATCGTTTAATTCGAGATACATCGGATGCTTGTTAGTGAAATTGTGATCTCGAAAGATAGATGATTCCGTTTCTCAGGCAGGTTGTTGTGCTGAGGTAATAGGACGACAGCAGTCAAGCGGCAGTTCAATGTTTCCCAAGAAAATTGTATAAAGCAAACGATTTATTTTTTTAGGTACTGATAATAACAAACGAACACGCAGTTAAGATGAATCATGTAACAAAATAACTAACTAAATATAATTTTTCTTTTTAAATACGTTTTCACTCATAGCTCCACCTTAGGTATTATATAAACCTGTGTCGTGGATGCCGTTGTACATGAACAACACATACCTACACAAACACCCAGACCCGAAACAAATATCTGTAGGCCATACAAATATTTGTTCCGGTGCGGGGATCGAACCCTTCGAATCAAACGGTTGTTTCACACCGCTGGACTAACCGGATCGTCAATATAAAATAATGAAATAACTGACCGTGAATAACGCAGACAAATTTACATTCTAAATTGAAATGGTTATTTTATTTCATAATATTTATTTTTCTAATTGATTTCTGGTTATTTTTGATATTAGTGGTCAGCAGTGGTCAACACCCACTACTTGACTTTCGTGGGTGCTGGATGTCCCGAGCACCCATGTAGTCGGCACACCGAATAAACGTTATAGCTTCAAGAATGGCAACCACATGGCAACACATCATCACTGAAAATAAGGTTTTGGCTAATTTATTTAGGTAGCAGTATTCTATAAATAAAGTATTTGTCACTTTCATGAAAACAAAAAATAAAACTTATTTCATTGTAGTAATTTACGTGCACTTATCCAGAAGATTCTCGTTAGACGTGACGTGCTTTTTAATAATATATTTAAGACATTATAATGAACCTCATCAATCTAGCTAATTTTTAGTCTAGTTTGTTCGGATTTATATTCCTGCGCTAATATTTTGTGCAGTATCAATCTTATAAATAAGATTGCCAACGTAAACCATATTTGGATATTTAAATATTTTTTTAATGTTTCTTTTTTTGAGAAAATTATTAATATTTATGCTAACAATAAAAAGACTCGCCTATCCCTACCCTAAGGATTATTCGTACCCACAATTCCTAATGTTCACGTAAGAGGGAGTCCACCGCATTACCCAATATACTTGCCGCTAAATGGTAGTGTTCATCACTATCGTGTTCCGGTCAGGTGGTAATGTACGGCCCTGTAATTTCCGGCACTGAGGCATATCAATACCTTAGGCCTCATTAAGATTTTAAATTCAATATGAAGTTTATTAATAATATTATTTCATAATAAAAAATGTCGATTTGGAATTAATCAAAATGAATAAGGTAAGAATATTAATCCTAAAAAAGTTCTTAATCAGTTAGGAGTGGTAACGCATCTGCATTTTGACCTCTTTGTGTGGGTGTCTATAGGCTGCAGTCATCACTTAACATCAATGTGAACTGAATGCTTGTTTGCCACTTCCATTACAAAAAAAAAGAGGAAGCCAGCCTGTTGACATTCTTTGGTCATTTCCAAATAGTAGGTACAACTACTACGCAGAATCGTTGAGGATTTAACTTTGAACCTACCTATCAGTGGTGACGAGTGCCGAGGCAATTTAGAAACGCAAAAAACGTGCCTAACGTTTCTTCATCATCATCATGATACAGTATCGCGGGGTGAGCAGCAGCGTCCCGCGATAAAACTACCACTAATCCACACGCCAAGCGTGTTTATTATAGAATACCATATTATTGCAAAGATGGTGCACCACAACTTATTAGGGAGAATAGGTATGCTATAATAAACACGCTTGGCGTGTGGATTAGTGGTAGTTATATCGCGGGACGCTGCTGCTCACCCCGCGATACTCTATTTACTGTCGCCTAACTTATTGGAATGGTTTGACCATTGCCATTGTTTCAGTGACTGACTGCACTATGGGAATAATTCTCCTCTAGTGGATAGTGGGATGGCATTAACCCTTAACCACCTACCACCGGTCTCAGAGACCGCAGCGATTTTTCAAGTTCCAATATTTCCACTTGTGGATGGCGTGTCGTACAGAGCGTCCGTTTTCCTTTAAACCAATCAGCATCGCGCTTGGGCTTGGCGTTAGCGTATGTGCAGGCGTTTGGCCAGGGTAAGTAAAAATATTCCGTGAGCGGTCTCCGTGACCTCACGTAGGTGGTGGTGTGACTTTTTGGTTAAAAAGAATGAAAATATCTAAAAATGGCTTCAGCAAGAGATCTCGGATGAGGAAGACATTTTTGGCGAGGATTGCAGCAACGTCGAACCTGTTGTATACGTTGACCAAGTGCAGATTGAAGAATATGCACTAGCTATTTTAATAACAAAAAGACAACGGCCGCTTTTTTTTCTTTATTGAAGTTGATAATCTTAGACACGAAACCCGGAAAACATGTACCTAAATGCGAAAAGTAGATTGCGTACAAATATCACAATCATTCTGCAACTGGGGTGGATCAGATTCAACGAAGTAGTAACCAGTACTGGGCCGGTTCTCTTGTCACCCTGATTTTACCTATTACGCTATTTTATTGGTGGTAGAGTTTCAGTGATAGAGTTTGAAGGCGTAGGCACCACATTGTCTAATCTATTTGTTCAGCGCTATCGTGTTCAGGTGGATTACCACGGTACATAATTACGGCACCGGCACGGATGTAGAACAACTCATGCCTAAGAATTGCTAACGCATCTCCAATGCAATGTTTAGTCACGTGAACATTGAAAAACACGCTCCGAGCAAATTTTCAATTGTTGCTGAGTTTTCAAAATTATCATTAACATTGAACAATACGCTTCTAACAAAATTATTGCATTCAGCACAAATCCGTACCTACTTATCTCATCGCCAGTCTTCAACCCGGGTATCATTAGCATTTTGACCCTGACTACCGTGAGAATACCGTCATATGTTAACATGAATATTATAAGAGTGGAATAGAATCCCGAGAACTAGAGCTAATTACCCTTTTTTATATTACCACAAATGCCATGTGTTACACTAACATGTATATCTACTTGTATCTTAAGATGAATTTAAGTGAATATAACTTAGATTGACCCTACCATATTTCAAACTAAAGTTGAGTCATATTTAAGCAAAGCATCAAATTTTAAATATATTAATTGCACTTAACTACTAATGATTTGCAATAAAAAGTAGAATTTCCCAAATGAGTAATATTGGGGAAAATTATAAATAATATAATGCTACAATGCAGTTATATATTTACACTACAATTTAAACTTAATATTAATTTAAACAATGACTAAGTACAAACTTATTAATCATTTTATTATTCCTTAACTTCCTCCATCGCCCTGGCTAAGCATGGGTGCAAAGTTAGTAACCTACATTACTAGTAATAATACGATACTAATCGATTTTTATTTATGTACTAGCTGTGTCCGCGACTTCGTCCACGTGAGAAAAAATATGATTGTTCAGTATCTACCCGGAGGAAGTCGTGGACGCAGCTAATATAAAAGTAGCCTAAGTTACTCCTTATTACATCAGCTATCTGCCAGTGAAAGTCCCGTCAAAATCGGAGACACTCAAATTTTATTTATTTGTATGTAGGTATGTATGTATGTATGGTTGTATGGAGATAAAAGTAAAATGTAGGTATGTATGTATGTATGGTTGTATGGAGATAAAAGTAGCCTAAGTTACTCCTTATCACATCAGCTATCTGCCACTGAAAGTCAAAATCGGTCCAGCCGTTTCCAAGATTAGCCCAGTCAAACAGACAGACAGACAGACAAAAAGAGTAAAAAATGTTGTTTTGGTATATGTACCGTGTATACATACATATGCATTTAGTAAAAAGCGGTTATTTTAATATTACAAACAGATACTCCAATTTCATTTATTTGTATGGATGTATAGATGTATTGGGTCATAAAAACACCATCACAAAGGAGATGTTGCGAGCTCGGCTCTAGTTTGTACATGTCCTCAAAAAATGGGTAAATAAAAGAAGAATCCGAAAAAAATAAAATTAATTTATTCAAGAATTTATTTTAGAGTTGCTACCACATTTAATTCAAACGATTTTATCATTTTCAACCATATTCAACATGGCGGCGATACAGCCAACGTTTCTATAAATTGGAAATCGATTAGTTTAAGTTCTTAGTATTAACACATGAAATCGATTTCGATAATATGTAGAAAAATATTACTTTTTTCTGCAAGTACTATATAATCAAAAAACAATTTAAAAAATGAAAATGTCAAAATGACATCGCCCGCCATATTCGCCATGTTGGTTTGGGTTGCAACTCTAACTGCAAATAATATTTTGCAACTGCAAACAAAGCTTAATAAGTGAAAATATTCAGTAAAAAACGTTTTTATATTGATTGTGCCTGTTTAATGATATTGTGTACAATACATGGCCGGAGGTCCATACATTTTTGCAACATCTCCTTTGAAACTCCTTATTATTTTTTTTAAACATTTTTTATTTCTTTAAATGATAAGGGTGATAACTAACCAAAACTAACGACAAAATTACTGATCTTGAAAACTTGTGGACATTAAGTTGTCGATAGGATCTAATAGATCTTTATTATGTACCTACAACACGATCCTGAGGTAGGATTAGTAATAGAACGATAAAAAAAAATAAACATCAATCTAACAATTAAAAAAACCTTTTTTACGGGTGGTAGAGTTCCAGTGTAGTCAGCACTATCGTGTTCCGGTTAGTCAGTGATGTCACCGTAATAACTATCATAGATAACAACTTAGTTTCAGGGCAACGTATCTGAATTTTGACCTCTGGTTTTTACGTACATGTCTACTTTGTCTACGGACTGTAGTCATCACTAAACAACTGAATGCATTCTGTGAACTGCATTCTTGTTTGGCATCTTAGTTAAATAAAAAAATTGAAAAATAATAAACTAGGTACATCTATTTTCGATCTTTTAAATACACATAATTTCTAACTTACGGTTTACAAAATTAGACGGAACAAAGCAAATTAATACAAAATGAAGCGACGCCGCGTCGCCTTTATCCTGTAAATTTAGTTAAAATCTGCATAATGAATGTGGCAACACGCGTCATAACTTCACAGAGAATAAATTAATTAAGTATTATTTGGTCGGAAATTTTGTTTCCCTACTGAATTGGATTTAATGTGATACAATATAAACGTAGATGAAGCCCTATGTTTGCCGAAATTATATCTAAATTGTTAGTTAATATCAGATATTATTTTTGTTTAGTGTCAAAAGATTGACAAACAAGCAGGCACGTCACCTAGCTGATGGAAAGTGGTCAACGTCGCCTATGAACATTTCCTGCTCCAAGGGAGTTGCCAACGGCCTGCCAAACCTGTAGGACTCTGAGAATTGGCGTTTAGCCAATTTTGAAGAACCTTGTAATGTAGCGCCGACGGGAAATTGCGTTTCTGAAAAACTTCACTGTTGAGTACAGCTACAAGTGAAGTCGATGGGGTGAAACTTCTTTCATCTGTGGGTTGTGCGGCGTAGAAAAAAGACGCTGACACCATATCGAACAGTTCAGAAAAGCTACACGATAAAAACAGACTTCCGATGTCTCTACGTAGAATCAAGATATTCGAGCCTCTCTGTGAGTCCTTGATCTTTAATGACACGAATGACGCGACTTTGTAAGAAGTCCAGTGAACCAAGACAGTAAATGGGGACACCTGCCCACAGATGAGAACAGTATTCCAGATGGGACTGTACTTCGGCCTTATTAAGCTATAGCAGTTGCCCTGATGCAAAATATTACCCCGCGTTGTTAAGCACCCTGAGCTTTTTGGTCTTACACTCAATGTAACTCCCGAACTGCACTTTGTTTGATATGTCAACGCCCAGGTTACCAATACTCTTACCAAATCCACTCCCCAATCATCCACCACACATATGTACTGTCTCCCACACCCCTGTATGAGAGACAACACAGAGCCTTGCCTTGCTGATGTGCCACCAGCGTTAATTAATGTGTAGTCTCTCTCAGCGCTGCCTGTCAACTAAGACCCGTATACAATGTTAAGAAAGGCTCGCTATCCAGTAAGAATAGATTTATTCTAAAATTACACATAGTACACACTGCATCATGTGTTTTTATAAATCATGTTTAATTAAATATATACTTTGCGTTTTACAGTGATTCAATGAATATGATGAATCGTAGCTTTCTTGCCAGCCGACAGCAGTGAAAATAGATTGTTTAGTTCTCTAGGGAGTGAGTGTGTCGACTGTAAGTGGGAACACCGTTCGCGAAAATGATAGGCGCCGGGAAGGCGCTTTGAGTCACCCGACCTCGTTAAGCGTAGGACGCCTACAGCACTTCCTTGGGATATCCTAAGCTGCTAAAGAAATATGCACTCTAATTTAGAAACTGAAAGATACACTGTTGAGTAACACACGCTAATCAGTTTTACTTTCAGACAATCATACTTGTCAATACATCTATGCTTGTCACAGATATAATGCAAAGTGCGCTTTGTTGATGTTACTGAACACGTCTGATTTAACGTTTTTGTATTATAAAATAATAATATTATATCAATCAACGTATCTTCTTCGATGTGCTCAAACAAAGCTCTATCCTAAATTTACATGATTCGGCTGCATTAAAAAAATATAACAAAGTATAATGTAGTGTCGATAATAATAACGAAATCATATGTGAACACAAATGCAATCAACACGTTTACTACGTATACTCAGCCTTATCGCTTAATATTATTAAACAGCGTAAAATCAACAAAATAATCAATAATATCGTAAGTGCGGTCGCAGTTAACTTTATTGATGTTAGTATTTACGGCATCGGTTATAATGTTGGCGTGACAAAATTATATATGACGGACCTTTTAGTTTTGTACACACATTATAACTAATATGTACCTTATCGAGTAGTCTTCGTTCTTAGGGTACATTATTGAAGCGTTCATTTTGCTTTAGTATCGATTATGTAGACTTAAGAAAATGTCAGCATAAAAGCATGTTTCCTGCGCTTCCTTGTCTTTTTATTATAAACAGAATAATCTAACAATTTGCTACATATATTTGTACATATTTGCCCTCGAAAATGCGGCATTGAAGTTGAAAAAGTCACCCTTGATTGCTAAGATAACTAACATGTAAACCTTCTTTCTAAAATATTTATTTGCCGATTGAAAGATCTCCTAAGAACCGTCAAGGTCACGCAGAGAGTTGTGCTTGGAGTTTCCATGCGAGATCAGATTAGAAATGAGGAGATCCGCATGAAAACCGAAGTAACCGACATAGCCCACCGAATAGCGAAACTCAAGTGGCAGTGGTCTGGGGACATAGCTAGAAGACCTGACGGCCGTTGTGGCAGAAGAGTCGAATGGCGACCACGAACCGGAAGACGAAGCGTAGGCAGGCCCACCATGAGATAAACCCACGACCTGACGAATGTTGCGGACAATCGCTGGATGAGGGCGGGCCTTTGATTGTGGATATCTTTGGGGTATGCTTTTGTCAAGCAGTGGATCTCATTCGGCTGTAATGATGATTGAAAGATTCTGTTTGGTTGGCTGAAGCCAAAATTTATAGTGTCCAGCTCTGTGCACATTCTCATAGAGAACACATATTCCAAGTTCTCTAAGAAGACATTTTTCAATCAATGTATGTTAGCGACGAAGAAAGCTGAAATGCGGTACTTTACTACGCATAATTCATCAGTTAAATGTTGCTTTTCTGCACTCTATCCATAATTAAAACTGGAAGAGTTACAAAGGTTGTCGTGTAATTACCGACTTCACTCTCAAGTTCATCTCGCCTAGATGACAGTGTAAAAATTACTTCAGTCAAAGAATTTGTAAGTGACAATGAAGAACGATCAATTAGGTAGTTTAGCAAATACAGGTCTTCGACAAAATTGAATATTATGAAACATTGGCCATTGAATTATCGATGTGTTCAGCATGGACGGGCGCTGTAAGTTAATTCTCTCTGTTATTATAATATTGTAGTATATTATAAGTATAGTCTCATGATAACAAGCAACAATTCAGTTAATCATTTACATTACAAGAGAAATAATCGTATTCGAGCGTACGCCTGTATTTTATGACCAACTCATGAAACTTCGTTCATTAATTGAGTCTGTAATTAAATTAATTGTTTTACGACATAATTTGTCACTGCTTCCATTAACGTATAAAACGATTAAATTTAATCACAATAATGTTTTTCATTGTCCCAATTTTAATTACATTTCTCAATTAAGATACATAGCACTGGTAACAAACACAGTACAAATATGATTCTGATATCTGATTCATTTATATGCATTCGCTGCATGGGGTGCTCTCTCCACTTTTTTTTCAAGTCACTGAACTTTGCGTTAACCCGAATTGGCTTGTCCGTCTGTTATGTCCACAATAATTAATCACTCCTTGCCAGCTAAGGGACGTTAATAATGTCCAAGGACCATTTCAATTTATAACAATTCTCCGACAAACTCTGTCTGACAATTAATAGTAATATAAAGTGCAGTAAGTTGCGGCTAGACGCGCATAAACCTAAAATTATAATCTTCAGTTAATAAAACGGTTTTCAGATGCTTTGTTTGGTTTTAATAAAATTTTGTCTGGGACTGATGAGCTTGATTAGACGCGACGGTTTATAATAAAATATTCTAAGTAACAATGTTGGAGAGGTGTAAAATTGTAGAACCTCGCCAATACTTAATTTTTAGTAAAACAAAAGAGTACTTTTGTGTGTGAATGAGCACCTGAGCCGGATGATGTTGAACTAGGGTTGTCATTGATTCGGGTTTGACCGAGAGTTGACAGGATTTGAGTGAGTCTATGATGATCATAAAAATATTTTTGAGATTTATATAATAAGCCCATGCCCACGATATATCACACAATATACATACTTAAAAATACCTTTTTTTTTAATTCCCCGATTTGAAAATAATTCGTTAATGTCTGACCCACTGATTTATGTATGTACCAAATTTTTACTCAATGGTCTGTGACAGGCGGACAGGCAGACAGACGCACGAGTGATCTAATAAGAGTTCCGTTTTTTTATTTCGAGGTGTGGGACCCTAAAAAGACCAAATCTTACGGTGTTTAACCTTAGCACGCTCAATAATTCCCGAAACCTTTGTAGGTGCAGCCCTAACTCAAAAGTTTTGTGAAACGACCTTGCTGGAGCCATTTTAGTTTGGCGACCTCGCACCATATGATCGTTGATGTAGCCGCTGGGTCGTTGACTCACTGTGTAGTGAATTCGGCTGTAGCTTGGCGACCTAATTCGTAAAGCATTGTAACGCTGTCGTATTAAATTTAGAAAACCTGCGCGTGAGACAGCTTTGACGAGGCGGAATTAACATTTTTCGAACACCGTTGATCTGTTGATGCGTGTGATGTTCGGACTTCTGATTTATTTTTATTATATATTTTCGTTTTTTACGTTCAATCTCTCAATTAGGCTTGACTATATTTACGTTTGATTAAAATTAGTATCTTTGTAGAGTTACAAGTGTAGAAAGTAGAGGGCATAGGCATCACCGCATTACCTGCCGCTATATGGTCGTTTTCAACACTATCGTGTTCCGATTAGATGGCAATATATGCCCCCGTAATAACTATCACACAGACATAACACCTTGAGTGTCAGGGGCAACGCATCTGTGGCCTTTGCTTTTTGAGTAGATGTCTATACGCTGCAGTCATAACTTAACATCGATTTGAATTCCGCGCTTGTTTGCCATCTTCGTTGCATAAAATAAAGATATTTTTTTTTATATAATAAAAGTGGTAAACAAGCATGCAGTTCACATTGATGTTAAGTGATGACTGCAGCCTATAGACACCCACACAATGACCAGAGGTCAAATGCAGATGCGTTGCCACTCCTGAGGCCTAAGGTGTTATGCCTCTGTGCCGGAAATTACAGGGCCGTACATTACCACCTGACCGGAACACGATAGTGCTGAACACTACCATTTAGTGGCAATTTTATTAGGTAATGCGGTGGTGCCTAATGCGGCGAGCTCTGTCACTGGAGCTTTAATACCAGTAAAAATCTATACAAATAACTTCCCAATTTAGCTTTAATAGCTGTATAAAGTGTATAAGTAAAAAAATTTTTTTTCCTACTAGCGTAGGTGTAAAATAATCGTATCGCATACCAATATTGTACGTGCAATCATTACTCGCTGACATTTACAGCTGATCCGATGTACCCAGTGGTCGCGTTTATAGCATTTTTTTGCAGATTTGTAGCTTTTTTATATTGACGATATATTTCAAACAAAATGTAGCATGCATGGGATTTGGCAACTGTTCAAATTGGAAACCGGTACTAAGCCATTTGAGCGGCTTATGTTACAAAATTGTTCTTTTTAATGCCAAATTGAATCCTTTTAGTAACATTAGTAAAACGATAACTTTTGTGTCCATAATTTACCATTTCGTTGTAAAAATAAATAGAACACCAAGCGTTCATGGAAACGAAAGTGAGTAGGTACTCATGAGTCCCTTTATCAAACACAATCAGTTCTAGAAATTATGTTGCGTTGGTATTTGGTAAAGGTTTTAGGCCTATAGTGCCGTATTATTAACTGCTTGCGGAATAACAAATGTCGACATTGAAGACCCTTTCTCATATAAGTGTCATGGCTAGCTTTATACTGATGGTAAAGTTCCAGTGCAGGAGATTTAGGGCGTAGGTACCACCGCATTACTTAATCCATCTGCTGCCACAGTGGTAGTGTTCAGCACCATCGTGTTCCGGTTAGATGGTAATGTATAGCCCCGTAATAACTATCACAGAGGCATAAGAACTTAGGTTTCAGGGGTGGCAACGCATCTGCATTTTGACCTCTGGTTTTTGTTATGAAAGGTTGCAGTCATCAATATATCAAAGCAAAAATGTTTGCCACCTTCCTCAAATAAAAATAATGTGTCGCACCAGTCTTATACTTGAGGTGGCGTTTGCCAGCTGAGCCCTAGCAAACTCGGCTCCCCCATTCGTCTGGCAAACAGGGCTTACCGCAAGCATCCCTCTTGAGCCCCGGGCCCACTAACTAGAGCCAGGCCCCGGCGTGTAAGCAACCATCAAACCACTCGGACCCTTCCGGCTCAGTCTAACCCTGACCAGGGGCCATACCACCATCTCTTAGCAGTCTTACTGCAATATTACGTTGAGTTGAGTTGACAAACGTCAACGAAAAGTAAGCTTAATATAATCTGATTTGATAAACAACGTAAGACTGAAATAAATCTGCTTAAAGAGATGATGGTACCCCAGAATGGTATTTAGCATATAACCTACCTACCACTACATTGTAAAAATTGTTTGCGGATTTTTCTCGCGATCAATTATTTCTCTAATTCATTCACGTTTAAAAAAAAACAAACTCCACTGTTCTTGCATGATGAGAAAACAAGGTGTGCTTTTTTATCGCCCACAAATGAGGAATTACTAAATTCAATTGATCACACACGAAATTCGATATGTAAAAAGTTTAACATTAAATTGTAATTGGTTGGTCAGTGCCAGTGACCGGTCCAGTGTCCATTCAGAACTGAATTACTCAGGACCTAGACGTTCTTAGTTCGTTGACTGCTATGATTATATACTGGAGTATTGATCATTCGTTAACTATCTATTGTTTTTACGCTTTTATGTTATTTAAGATCGAATTCATTCGAATTTGCAACCGTTGATGCATATCAGCTTCAATCATAAACGATTCTATTTAATTTAATAAACGTCTGTTTAAAGAACAAAGCATTAAGCTCTTCCGTAATAAAGTAAGAAAACACATCAAGCATCCACAATAATAATACAATGCTAACAAAACATAAACTAGTTACTTTAAACTATTAAAAGTTTTATGCAACAAAGGATAATAATTGTTGGAAATACAGTGGTTAGTGCAACAATGCTGCAATGCTGCCAGCATTCTAAAATAGGACACATCCGTAAAAGGCTCGAATAGTCATGGGAGGTCCGTTCCCGAAGGCGGTACCCTTTTGGGAGTTCAGATAAAGCGATCTCTGTGACCCCAAGCCATTACTGACCGTCCTGACTTGAGCTATCTGGATAAATCGTTATTTTTGTGGACCTAATAACGGAGTTTTCGATGATCTGATGACACAGCCATTTTAACCCTTAAAGTTTTTTAATGAAGGTACATATTTTCATTAGTTCATTTCAGTTTAAATGCATTAGATAAATTAAGGGAGATAGATTTGAACACGAAACAAGATGATTTTTAATTTATATTGATAGATTCTCCTGGAATGACAAACGATACGCCAAATTATTAAAAAATATTTTTATGATCATAACTGATGAAATAAATTAAAATCCTCATTACGATCAAATCTTACTTAGTATTTGTGCTAATAACTACGCACCAAAATGACATTGAAATTATAAAATGCAAACTGATGATACTCGTAGATCAGCAAGAAAATTAATCATTTTAAGTTTCTGATTATAAATTATATACTTCATCACATTAGTATCATTTATTACTTCTTTGTGCACTTTGCGCAGTTACTAGTCAGGTTTGCCATAACCGTCCGGTGAGATTGTTGCAGCTGCTTAGGGCTGAATCACTCACTTCTAATTGCGTTAGAATGTTCACCATCTAGTCAATAAATCTTATTTGAAGAACTACGCGGAAAGGATCCATAAGAAATGTTTAATTCACAAGCACGTTATAAAGCAAATACTCGGAGTTTATCGTTATGTACCTACAGCATTTTCCTTTGCAGCCATATTGTATACCTATCTACTCGGTATACAATATGGCGTAAGACGCCTGAAAAATCACGGTAGCCGGGAATAATTTTCAAATATTTGTCAAGAGGAACATCTTAATCTCTTCGCGCGATAAAATGGTGGCTTATTTTTACCACGTCTTCCACTTTTTTATTTAACGATTTTTTTTCTTAAATCGGAACTGAGAAGGGACGGAGAGACGTCTAGGAAAAAATGTTTTGCTTATCTTTAATACTCGAGACATTTACAAGGTTTACATTATAAACGAATTAATTTAATACACAGAATTTCATGCGTAGGTATATTGTTTTTTAAATCGACCCAAGTGGAAGTTTTTTTATTTAAGTCACGAAGTGGCTTATATATAAGTAAACTGGCGTTTATAAGTAAACTGTATATCATAAGTATACAGTTTACTTATAAACATCTACAGGAAATTTTGATGCGTTGTCACTCCTGAGGCCTAAGGTATTATGCCTCTGTGAAGGACCAAATGACCGTAACACGATAGTGTTGAAGATTACCATTTAACAGCAAGTAGAATACATAGTGCGGTGGTACCTACGCCCGCGAGCTTCTTCTCTGGAGATCTACCACTAGTAAAGATAATCACAATCATATCACATAGCTCAATATGTACTCAGTACAGGCATAAAACTATTTGCTATAATTCTTATATATTTGCAAATATATTTCAAGTGTTTAATGCATGAAGTTTAACACCAGTGTAAGAACATATAAACAAAGTTCAGAGTTCAAAACTAAGGAAAAATATCCCCACAAAGAATACGAAATAATATCAGTATAAGAATCAGTGCATTTTCTTCTTTTGAATTTCAACTACAAAAGTTTGAATCTCGTAAATCGCAGCGTGAATACTGAAAAAGATTTCATTTTCACCCCTGTAAACATCTAAAAGAAGTAGATATTCTTTGGTATAAAACGTTAAACGAGTTTTCATATAGCCGTAAATGAGAATTTACGGCAAGTGTACAATACTAACCTAGCAACATCAATTTCATAAATGCAAACATAAGAATCGTAATAAAATATGAAGCGGTCCTTTCAGAAATCGTAAAAAGTGTTCTATGGTACAGAAGCAATATCGCAATTTTATAGCTAAGAAGACGATATTAGTATTTACTTTGCAGCAATAACCGAAACTTAGAACCCTGAGCGTTATCCTCGGGCTATTTGGACGATCGCTCGACTTAGCTCGGGATTTTCACCTTGGATCTGCTATGAAAACTTCACGGATTTGAAAGTTTAAAAAGATATTGAATGTCTTCGGATATTTTCCGAATGTGAAGTTGATTTGAAAAATGTATTTCGTAATAGGAAATGTGTTCTTGTTTACACCGATAAGCCAGAACAGTATAATTGTAGAGTAAAATACCGATTTTACTTTTAAAGAACGATGGAAATGTTATTATTGGTGTTGTTTTTCGTATGCATACTTTTTGCTCTATAAATCAGTGGATACAGCGTTGATTAAATTAAGAGAAATTTGCTTTGCACATAACAAGGCGCAGTCTCCATTAAAATAATGCTATCCAGACACACGGATTAAAAATGGAGCTTAATTGAGTCAAAATTATTCTATTATTTAACGCCTATTAGACTAGTTAATTACACGTCTATTGGAATAGTACATTTTCCGGTTGACTGAATGCACTAGTGGAAAAATTATCCTCCATCAGTGGGCGGTAGGACCATGTAAGACCCTCATGTTCCGACGCCATCGAATCTGGCATAAGTATATGTAACATTCTGTTTACAATCCGAGATATCTGTATTGAAATAATCTGAACATGACATAAACCACCTTTTGAATATACCTAATATATGGTTACTCTACGCGAAACATGTGATGTTGGACTGACGAAAATGAATTGATAAAGTAAAATTTAAAACGAGTTCAAAAAGAGTTCTGAAAGTGTGCAAACTTCTCTTAACATTAAAACAGACTACCAGAGTGTTTGTTACCAATAAAAGCTAAAACACATAAATTCATGCTATCCGCAGCCGTAGCTCGAATGGTTCATGCCTCACTCTTAGAATAATATTTAGAGACATCTAAAAGGGAGTCTAGACTTGGCGAATATGTTTTCATTACGAACCAATAACACGTGAATGAACGAGCGCTGTACATGTTTTCACGCGGGCTAACAGGGATATGGGTTGAGCTGTATTGCGAAACATACGATGGAAACTTTAATATTAATATTGGTGTTATCTTTCGTATGCATATTTTGGCTACTTTGCTATGTAGCAAAGTAGCCAAAATATTTAAATTCATGTGAATTTAATTACCACACATGGCGTCACTTTAATAACCTAGGAGAAATGTACTTAAAAGCGGAGTGACAACTTTTTTATTAGGAGTTAGACAAGTAGACAATGTTTATCTTCGTAATAGCCACGAAAAAGATAAATAAATATCCTTATTTATCTATTCTGTGGTAATAGTTTTTACTGGTGGTAGAGCTCCAGTGACGGAGCTCGCGGGCGTAGGCATCATCGTATTACCTAATATACTATGTATCTTCACGCCAGGTCCCTAACGGGGTAGGCAGAGAGTGGAGAGCGCCAGATATCCCGGTCCTGTCCTGTGTATACCTCTCGTGCCTCGTCACCTAATATACTTGCCGCTAAATGGTAGTGTTCAGCACTGTCGTGTTCCGGTCAGGTGGTAATGTACGGCCCTGTAATTCCCGGCACAGAGGCGTAACCCTTAGACCTTAGGCCTCAGGAGTGGTAACAAATCTGCATTTTGACCTTGGTCTTTGTGTGGGTGTCTATAGGCTGCAGTCATCACTAAACATCAATTTGAACTGCATGCTTGTTTACACTTCCATTGAATACAAAAAAATAGTTAAGACAGACACAAAATACATCAGGCTTTTCAAATTCATCAACAAATCTGCTTTTTGACCTCCGTTTTTGGTGTAGATGTCTATAGGCTACTGTCATCCATGTGAATGTGGCTTTTTTACTACCTTCGTTACATATTTTTTTACCAAAATTGAAACGAATGATAATGAACGTTTATTTTCGGGTCGGAGATAAATATCGATAACCCCTAATATATTATTATAAATGCGAAAGTAACTCTGTCTGCCAAATTTAAAGAAATTTGGTACAGAGATAGAGCTGTCTTTGGTAAAGAACATAGGCTACTTTTCGACATCCACGCTTGCGAAGCCGCGGGTAACAGCTAGTGGATTATAAACAGAGCTTAATTGAGTCAAACTATTGCCTCAGAGTTAGCTTCTCGTAGAATAGAATAGCTTTTACAAATCGCATTTACTTAATTCGTTAAGTGTGAAAATCGCGAAAGTTTCACAACAAAGTACCTACTATTAAACAAAAGTCATGGAGAATTCTCAATAGAAGATTACAATTTGAAAGTCCATAACACATACAAACGGATAAAACTTCCCTTTGTTTTATTTTTTGGCAAGAAGCTAGGTCATTTTGATATTCCGTTTGAAGCTGATATTCCTGATATCTAAGATCATAGGAGTCCTATAAAATAAAACGACTTGTTTTCGAATGACACTCACATAGAAGTCTATAAAACTTGAACTTACAGTATCCCGTCGTAGCCAAGATAGGATTGAGCGAAGGAACCAGTTCGGATTCTTCTATAAGTTTTTCTCACGCATCTAAAAGAATTGCGTATGCGCAGAGCGAGCAAGTTTATTCTAGTGCCAGGTCGTGCCTTGTTTCCTGAACTCTAATGCAGCACGCAACGTTTTGATATAATCACATACTGTACCACCATATAAATAAGACTTAGCGTAAACTATGGCATTACATTAATTTATTTATGAATAGGTTTTTTTATGTAATAATGGTGGCAAACAAGTTTGAAGTTCACATGGAAGGTGATTGAATACTGCAGCTGATAGACATATACACAAAAACCAGGGGCAAAATGCAGGTACATTGCTCCTTCTACAATAATTTTCTGACCGACGGAACACGATTGTTTTGACAATCACCATTTGACGGCAAACAAATAAGAAAATATATATAATAAGAATATCTATGTCATTATTGTTACCTATATATAATGAAAACGTAAGAGAAATGGACAAGGAAAATCAGCACTGTATACTCCAATGAATTTACTTATAACACCGGTGAGTATCAATAATAAAACTAGGTATTGAAAAGTCATTAAGTGATTAATGAATGACACATACAATGCATTGACGTAGGTAATTACAAATTATATGAATGAACTCGCATAAATAGAGTTGTTACAATACTCTATCAATCTCCTGCTCAGTATTCCAAACACGAGTTTCCATTTTCGGTGACTAGAATCGAGGGGTGTTGTCGATTGCAAATGAAAACTTTGTGAAAACCAAAGCGATTATTCAGCCATTATGAAAATGAGATTTTTTGGTAAACATTCCAACAGACTTGCTATCGTCAGTTCTTAACTTTCTCTTTATATATATATTTAAGATTATTTATATATGTACTATACTCGAAGACTATAATTTAAGATTATTTTCTAAATTTAAAGAAAAATCTAACATTCCTTTTACTTAATGATAAAAGATATCTTTGCAACAGATCATGAATTTCTATTATTTAATCACAATTAAATTATTTCACAACCACTCCAATCAAAGTTCAAAATCGTAAAACAAAGCTTAATAATTGATAACATAAAGGCTGTTTACAATTTATATCTTCAGTTTCTTATTGATTTAACGTAAATAAGGTTTTAATATCTCTAAAAATAAATGATAAAAATGTCATTCTTAATTTTGTTCTGCAATGAAATTGGATAAGCGATGCTCGGTGCCGCAACAGGGGGTCTACTGGCAAAATCGGTAAACGCTACATGGCTACAATTTTCGTGTCACCTAAACTCTCAAAAGTCGTCGATTTCACTTTCCACGTGTTTAGGATTGACCGTGAATTGTTATATTAAAATTATGTGTATGAGACAGTAATCATAACCCAAGGGACTCATCTATCTTTTATCAAAAGCAATCAAAATAACACAAACTACACTACCCTTCAAAAACTAATATTATTAGATACTGATATTAAATATTTAACACCTACACCCGCTTTGACACGCGCGTGAATAACACACACACACACACCTTATAAACTATTTTTCGCATTCATAAGATTTTTAAGGTTATAGGTATTTTGTAAAATTTGAGTTTTGATTTTTTCGTCTTCATGTGCCATGCTTACCGTGCTAATGTAATTTAATCCCTATTAATATTATAAATGTGTAAATGTGTAGGTATCTGTTTTTCTGTCTGTCTGTGTGTTCCGTTTTCACGTAACAACGGCTAAATCGTGAAATTCGAAATGTTAGACACCTTGAGAAGGACATAGGTCCAAAAGGACCAAAGCTAAGAGGTCTTTTTATGGTTCGATTTATCGTTTTTAGGTCCAAAAGGACCAAAGCTAAGAGGTCTTTTTATGGTTCGATTTATCGTTTTTGTTTTGCAAATAGACCCCCGGGCGTCAGAATGACGGTCCGTTCGTCATTCAGCTTGCACACTGCTCACTGGAAACCGATTGTAATCTGATTCTAATTAACGTTGCTTCAAAACCGAGTCACCACCAGCACAAATAACATTAGCAGACGCCTCTTGAATTTAATTAAAGTTCATCAATTCAATGGTGGTTTTACTCGCATTTGTATGGAACTGAAAACATTTTTTATTGTTCTGATTTAACTGAATGTGGCCTTTATTTTTGTAATTTGCATATTTAACTATGATCAATTTTAGATTATTTGACGTGTATCCACAACAGTGGAATATTTTTGAAAGATTTAATGCTTTGTATCGTACAATAAAAATACGGCTTTGAGAACCAAACTACTCAGTCAATCGGTATTCTATATCGATCACCTGCGCAAAAGTGAAATACGGTGTCTCTTTGGAGGTATGAAGTAAGGTGCGAGGGGAATATATCGATCGATATAGGAAATCATATCGATACAATAATTAGCCTATCGCGCGACGCGTCTTTACAGACAGTCGTAATTCGTTCTTTTAGAAAATGTATGATACGAAAAGCCATCTTCAATTCTCGTCTTCCCTTCGATAATGCACTAGTTGATGAAGATTATTGTTGGATTTGACAATTGTGAAATGAGTAGTAACTAAGTAAAATTTATTTGTTTTTATTGCAAACATTTAAGGTTTATTTATCTGTTCTCAGTCAACCAAAATATTATAAATTACGTACCGAACCTTCATTTAAAGTATGATGAAATTGTTTCACAGCTATATAATTTTACCCAGGAACATTATTATAAAATATGGCTCCGTGCCAAGCTCAGGTAAAACAAAGAAATAATTTCACTTGGTATGAATAATTGCGGTTGTCCTTTAACAAATACATTTGTATTTCCTTGTTCTTGACACTTCTTGAATTTTTCACTCTCGAAATACATGAATACCCACAATTTTGGTGGTTGATTTCCCCTGGCAGAACGATTTGCCTTCAATAATATTATCGAAACATAGATCCTAAAAAGCGTGAGTAATGATAGACTTTACCTAAGAGTAATGTATGTATGTACTACTATGTACCTACTTCTTTAACTAGCTAGTGCGCATAAACGAATGTGCGCAACCTTGATTTTTTTAATGTAATGGAAGTGGCAAATAAGCTTGCAGTTCACATTGATGTTAAGTGATGACTGCAGCCTATAGACATCCACACAAAGGCCAAGGTCAAAATGCAGATGCGTTAACACTCCTGAGGCCCAAGGTGTTATGCCTCTGTGCCGGAAATTACGGGGCCGTACATTAGCACATGAACACGATAGTGCTGAACCAACTACCATTTAGCGACAAGTATACCTTTTATAGGTAATGCGGTAATGCGGTGGTGCCTACGCCGGCGAGCTCCTTCACTGGAGCTCTACCACCAGTAAAATAATCATCAATATAGCCCATGTAATTTAAACGAATATTTTCGAAAATATTGCAGACTAGCTGTTGCCCGCGGCTTCGCCTGCGTGTATGTCGTTTTTTATATAACTAAGTAGCCTATGTTCTTTCTCAAAGTCAGTTCTATCTCTGTACCAAATTTTATTAAAATCGGTTCAGTAGTTTGGACGTGAAAAGGTAACAGACAGACAGACAGAGTTACTTTCGCATTAATAATATTAGTAGGGAAGTAGGGATTTAACATGCAGAGTCATAGCTGTCGGTTGGGGCGGTATCGTCCGGGGGCCCGGGGCCGGCGTTGCGTGCCTATCAACATTGCACCCGTGCGAAGCCGGGGCGAGTCGTTAATAACTAATAATATTACTAATAAATAAAAATATTATAGGGCGATTATACTACTTCTACAACCAAAACAAAATAAATTTGCTGTTGGAAAACAACCACTAAAATTTCACCGTGTCTGTGAATATTTACACTGAGATTTGAGATGAGCTACTCGTACATATTATTCTAAAAATATACAGGACAGTTTATTCATGTTTTACTTACTTTCTCGTAGTATCGATCAAAACATTCAACTCCTAATTTGCAGAATTACGCTCGGCTCACACTCAAAAGTAGTATTGCGGTAGGTTTCATATCAATTAAGCATAATAACATAAGCTGCTACTCTATCTTCATAAATAGAAGAACAGTAAAACAAAGGATTATTTGATTTCCCATGAATTACATGGAGATTTACGTCATCACTAGCAAATCATTTTTGCAGCCATTCAATTGGCTGTCGATTGCGTCGATGGTGTCTGTATATAGCGCAGGCTGCAAACTGGACGACAGCGAATGGCGGCGCGGGTAGCTGAGTTAGCTGACTGCTTTGTTAAGCTAGTTGACTAACTCCAATTAAAGATAATACGCCAATAGCCTGCAAACGTTGTCTTACCAGGTAACAACACTCATGAGATCAAATTTTTAAATTAAGATGTCTCTGAACTCACAGAAGCACACAAAAAAAAATCTTTACTATTCGAAAAAAATACTTTATCTTTATTATTCGATCCATTTTTCACTTTTCACAAACTTATTTCGAGGCATTTGAAGATCATACATTGGAGTCAGCAGGTAAAGGGACGTAATACGTCAAGTCGTACCAATCGGCATTAATGACGAACCTAAATATAGGTATATTAACAATGTTTGACGATGCAAAATATAAATATACCGTTCATAGTCATCGACGTATTTTAAGTTTATCGCTGGTGTAGAGAATCTGACTGCTCCTTAGGCTGGAAGCCACGTCTGAAGACGAGCCGCCTGCATTAGTCGCTTAATCCGCTGCCCGCGCCTCTTCACGCACCACCGCACCGCCCATTTTGCGGCCTAAAAATGCAAAACCGTCCCACCGAATCCAAATTAACATTATTATATCGTCTACCCAAAGGACACAATGAGATATATTCGTGGGTATGTTTATTTATGTTGTGACGCATATCCCCTGCGCTCTAGTGCATCCCCTCGCATGACGCACCAGAATTTTGAGTATTTCGTTGCTATGATATTCATATCGATCACGCGTTGTAAATTCATAATGGCAAATCAGAACTGAATACATATTTATATACAGGATAGCTTTATTTGGAATATTAATTTAATTAAATAACCGGCGAATCATGGGTGTTTGCATGTATGCTTGAATGCATGCATTTATCTCTGCCTACCCCTTCGAAGATTACAGGCGTGAAGTTACGTATAGAAAATACGTAGGTACATACCAATTTTTTTATCTCGCCTATTTGACACAGTTTTGCCGTGCAATAGGTATGTTTAACAAAATAGTTATATGTATAAGACCGTTTTCTTAAAAGAGTTTGAATCACTTAGGCCCGGTATCCACCAAAGCGGAGATGAGATGAGAGGAGATATACTGCAAAGCTGGCAGGTTATTTCCACCTGAGCGGAGAGGAGAAGTGAAGCGGAGAGGGGATGAGAGCCTTGTGTAGCAGAGATGTGATGTGAGCTGTGAGAGATCGAAACCAGTCAAGTTCTGCGGACCGGGCGGTATTCTTCGAATGGGTAGGCGAAGATAAATTCATACATTCAAGCATACCTACATACAAATTTCAACGATTCTTCCTATATTCTATCTTGGGGCATATTACCAAACTCTGGCGGTGGCACAGGAAAACTGCCAGAAAATAGAAGAATTTCTGTAGTATTTATTCTCCGACTGGAAGATCGAATCCTGAACCCCAGTGTAACAGTAATCACCTACTACCACTAAACTACTGACACCACAGATTGTGACTGACACAGATGAAACAATATTGTTAAATACGTTCTGAGACGAACAAAATTGTTAACTTTGCCATCACGCCATTACTTATTATGAATGACTATATAAATTGAACATTTGAATTTTTAAATCAAACAACTCAGTCATTTTGATTCAGCCTAATTATAAACAAAACGTGAATGATGTGTAAAACGAAGCTCATATAGGCATAATTTGGCAGACAATTGCTAACATTATTATTTTAAATGATTCCGAGAACACTGTCTGGCCGAACAAAACGGTAGCTGGCGGCAATATGGTCCACACGGAATTGGGGCGTTATTCGACAAGGAAGTGATGTGATGTGGCGAACCGGCAAACCGATTCATGTTTGAACTCCGCCTTAAATTAATATGATTTAATTACTTCTTTGCAAAATAAAATGTGCTTTGGCTTCAGTGTGCTTCAGTTGTGTTTGTAACGGCATTATATTGAGTCTCATAGATAAAATGAATACTGAAAATGGATAAACGTTTTTAACAGCGACTTATGCTTAAGTTTGTCTTATAGGTGAGTAGGTACATGGAAGATACTTAAGTGAAATTTTGTAAAATAATTTCACTTAAGTATCTTAGTATTTGCAAAAAGACACGTCTGTCTAATCGAATTTAATAAATATGGTGTTTTGTATCCGGAAACGCATAAATCACATTCCCGAAGAAATTTATTTTCTTCTTGCTTTTCACGACTAGTAGCTTCCGAGTTGTTTATCAGTCAATCGGTAATTGAATCACTCGGTCAGTAGATACTCGTAAATAATGAAAGAGTTTTATATACATTATGTTGATTTTATTCAATTTACAAATTTTTTAGAACGAATTATTTATTTTACACCATTTGTTAGTAGGTAAGAACGAGCGCATTTTTACATGTAATCATATACCTATGAAAATTTTTTGACGACCCGGTTAGTCTAGCGGTGTGAGATGACCGTTTGATTCGAAGGGTCGCGGGTTCGATCCCCGCACCGGGACAAATATTTGTATGGCCTACAGGTATTTGTTTCGGGTCTGGGTGTTTGTGTATGTGTTGTATGTGTACAACGGCACCCACGACACAGGTTTATACCTACTGTGGGGCTGAGAGTGTAAGCGTATTTTATTTATTTAATTTTTTTAAAATGTTGTACCTAGCCATTTTTTTCTATATTGATGAAGAGACAAACAAACACACAATTTACATTGTTGGTAAGTAATATTGTAGACTATAAATATCTACATGAAACCAAAGATTTCAATGTAGATGCGCTGCCACTCCCGAAGCCTGAGGTACTATGCCGGAATTTACAGGATAGTATATTACCACCCTAATCGGAAGACGATAGTACTGGACATTACCATTTAGCGGCAAGTAGAAAAGGTAATGTGGTAGTGTATACGACCCGAGCTCCGTCTCTGCATCACTACCACCAGTTAAGTTAATAAGTGTCCAGATCACCAAAAAACGCGTCGCTTTGTATGCAAAGCTTATTTTAATCCATCATACGAACGAGTTTCGTATGTGGCCTACTCTTCAATGTAGACTAAATGCAGTTGTTTTAGTTGTTGAAACAAGGAAGAGCTTTTAGCAGAGACAACACGCGACATGCTCCCACGCATCTATTGACTAGGGTTACCACCCCTTCGGTTTGTAATCTACCGGTTTTTGTAATGTGTACGTGATCTAGCAAAATTTATTAATTCATCATGCAAATATTTTCCAATTTAATTGAAAAGTTTTAATACAATTTTATAAATGTTATGATGCAAGTTCTGTTATATAATATTGAGTGATTCTGTAGTCATTTCAATTAAGAATATGACGATATGAATGAACTCGCAGAAAAGAATATGCAAGGATATTGTAGATACATGTTTAGTTACTATAAAATTACAGTAAATACTCCTTTTGAACATTTTTTTTTATGTTAGTATGTGGTTCTTAACACACAATTTAGGAATCTAAGCTATATTTTGTTTCGCTTTAAATAATAATTAAATATATATCGGTTAGCTGTTCGACTACCTTATAGCTAACTGAATCGCTTTCATTCACGTTTTCGTCTTTAATTTTTCTTGTTCTTTCGTGCCTCCTTTGAGATGAGATATATTTTTAGCCTCAACGATCATCACGTCGGAATCACCAATTTTGGCGTTTCTTTTACATGTAGTATTTTAATATAGGCAATATTGAAGATTCTGTGCGTGTTAAGGTAGAATGGAATATGAGAAACTCGTATCATATCTATTATTTTATATATTTGTATTACGAATTATTGTGGTTACATTGTAGCGCTTTATTTAATTAATATTATTTTGAGATGCGAGTGCGCGGCACTAAGATGATGGGATATTATATTTTCAGATAGTTCGCAGCCCTATCTCACTGTTGTGATGTTCACATAACAGATGAGTATTGACCTATTAACCATTATTAACTAGTCTCGCTAGACTTAGGTATAGCCATGGGTACTTCTGACTCATAATATGCCACAATTACTCGGTATCACGATCGCTTTGTTAATCTCTTCACTTGGTTAAAATTTAAGACGGCCTTTGTGGCTTTAATTTTATAATTAAGTACTTTAAATCTTATTTATGAACTTAAGTTTTTGATTATAGGGAAGGTAAACATATTGCTGAACATAACATATTTTATCCTAGTAGTACAAATTCAAATATCTGTCATAAATATAAAATATAGGATAATGGTGAAAATTACATGACAAAAATGTGCAAAAAACAATTAGCTTCGAAAAATTTTTACGACTTATACGCTAGTATGTAGTTCAATGAGTAAATAGAATATTTGCCAATGTTTTAAATATGTTTACCTGACTGAAATAAAAAGTTTAGTTATTTTATTATAGAGTCTGGTAGGTATTTACTGTGGGAAGGATACAACATTTTATACCAGTGAGGTAAAAATATTGGATATACCAAGAAATGTTCTAGACTTTTCTAGACATTGAGGACCTCTAGAATAGTCTAGAACATTTCTTTTCATTTCAGATTATATTCCGCAGCTTTTTACTTTGAACCTGTTTCATTATTTTTGAAACTTGCTAAGTTTCATCTTTTCGTCCTACATTAGTTATTTTCTTAGTAATATGCCTAACTTTATTGGTTTACGTGGCAGCTCGCCTTGTTATTATTCTGCTTGAGGACTCAATTATTCCAGTGGCGCTACGGCTGCTTGATTCAAGGGTTCGGTGGTTCGACTCCCGCACAACACTGGGACAAATATACATTATATTTGTTTCGGGTCTGCGTGTTTGTATATGTGTTGTGTGTACAACGACATCCACAAAAACAGGTTTATACCTATTGTGGATTGTGAATGTATTTTGTTTTCAATGACGTCATAATTTAGCCAATTAATGCGAAACCACAATAAAAGCAAAACAACATAATTAATCGCTGCGCAAATTATTGAAACCCCCTTTGGTAATTTTAAACACGCAGCGGGAAGATTTCGCCATTCCGTTTACGTCATGATAATATGTAACTAATAACACTATCCTGTCATAAAAAATGCCGTTACATCAAATCTGCTGCCAAATCGTAGTGTTCAGCATTATCGTGTTGCGGTTAGATAGTCGGCCACACACCGTACCTAACCAGTAATGAGGAGATCCGCATAAGAACCCAAGTTACCGACATAGCCCATCGAACCGCGAAACTCCAATACTGGTCGGTGGGCGAGGGCACATAGCTCGAAGAACCCATGGACGTTGGGGAAGAAGAGTTCTGGAATGGCGACCGCGCATTGGAAAACGAAGCGTATGCACGCCCCCCACGAAATAATGGTACCTCCCCTACAAATAAAGTGGGGATGTAATATTATTACTCGCACAGTGCAGTGTGAGGTATCTTTAATCGGTCTTTGAAAAACATACCTACTGAGCTATTCTCGATTACAAAAAAACTGTTGAGAAATCTTAGTGAATGACTATGCTTACTACGAACTGATTTTTCTTTTTCTTCTATGAAGGAATTGAAAAATTTGATGATTCACGTATCGGTTAAATATTATTATTAAATTGGTATTTATTAATACCTATTGGATTATTATTATAAGTCATTATCTCTAGGTAGCTTATAACCCGGCAATGCAAAAGTGTCCTTGTAGACCAATTTAGAAATAAATGATTTGAATATTGTTTTTTTTTTTAAATATCAAGCATTAAAATATCAATATTTGTTGGTCAAGTGTCCCCTAACCCTTTGCCAACTAAACTGGTATTTACCTGTCTGACAAAAAAAACATGGTAATAGTATAACCAATACAATACAATACAATACAATATCTTTATTAGTAACACCAAGTTACACCACGTTAACCCACTTAAAGGACAACTATTACAGCTAATCATGCTCAACAAGTTTACGGGTAAAATTCCACTAACTGTATAAATGAATTTTATTTTTAAAGAAAAATGGAAAGAAAAATTTGACTTCAGGCGAGACTCGAACTCGCGACCTACTGGGAATCTAGTCCAGCCGCTCTTCCAATTGAGCTACTGAAGCCCTGCCCGATTTGGCAAATCTTTCCTTCACATCTATTGCATTGCTTTATGGTAGCAGCAGCGCCATCTATTACCATCTATTATTATATAAATGATCTTAAAACTGACTCCTACATTGTGCGTGGCCCGACATGCACTTGGCCGGCTTTTTCTATCTATAGGCGGCAGTGATATACAACATTTGCTACATAATACAGTAAAAAAACAAACAAACGCCATGACAAAGCAATTTCATAAAGCTATATTCAACATGCATTTTTAAGTCATCCATATCCATATTTGGCGGGTTAACGTCAAATTGACAGCAGATGTCATCAGGGTGCAGTGTGAAGCCCTTGATCGATGCGTTATTAGTTAGCGTTGACAACACTGGGAGTATGGTTACAGTAATGATGTACTGCATTAAGTCCCTAATGAAATACAGATATGTTCAGTTCTATTTATAGGTACGAGATACATTTTCCTGGTGGTAAAGTTCCAGTGGCTGAGCTCGCGGGCGTAGGTACCACCGCATTACCTATACCTATACTTGCCACTAAATGTTAGTGTTCAGCACTATCGTGTTCCGGTCAGGTGGTAATGTACGGCCCTGTAATTTTCGGTACAGAGGCATAACACCTTAGGCCTCAGGAGCATTTTGACCTCTGATCATTCTATATGTGTCTTTAGGCTGCAGTCATCACTTAACATCAACGTGAACTGCATGCTTGTTTGCCACTTTTATTACATAAATAAAACAAAAAACAAATCAAATAAACATTTTTTATCATATTTCTCTTTACTACGATAATCATTTTTTTTCTTTTCTGTCTATTCTATTCACCTTTTACACCTTGTATACACGGTAATTTTTAGTCATTATCCAAATTTGAAGGGGTATATATTTACGAAAATCTTCACGAAAATGAAATCGGCTGTTCCATACAAATTTTTCATCTCTGAGCATTAATTGTATGGAAATGTATTTATATGATGTTTATTTTGTGATTTCTGGGTTAGCTCCATAGTAAAAATAGGTCATAATGATGAATATAATTACCTTTTATCATTTGAATAGTGACTCAAAAATAACCATGTACCTATAATATAGGTACCATTTTGGCACGAAAACTGTTAGACCTATATCGTTCTTATTTTGCAAATAGATCTCCTGTCGTCTGGAATTGAGCTACCTATCCGACTGACCTTTTTGAATTATCGGCTTGTAATTAAGATAGATGAGCCTAATGGTAATTAGTCAATTAATTAAAGGACAAATCGGGATCAGCACGCGAACGGCGATTCAGGCGCGGTCCTGACCCATATTCGTAGTCCCAATTAGGGACCACTTTGGGGTCCGAGTAGTCATTACAACTATCTCTGATTAGTGACCGCCCTTTGTGAAAGCACGCACAATTGAGATAATTTATTTTCTCTTCTGAACCCTGTCGTTAAGATTAATTATATTAATTTTGGAAACGTTGATTGATCTTTTGTAGATTTGTGATAGCAAAATGGATAAAAATAAACTAAGTTATTACTGGTGGTAAGCTTCAGGCATGGCAACGCATCTAAGTACATTGAAATTTGTCATTTTTATGCAGATGCCTATAGGCTACAGTCTACAGTATTAACTTGCCATCAATCTCATTTGTTGGTAGATACAGCTGTAGTTTAGTTTAGCAATAGGTATATACAGCTCCGATCAGAGAACTAGTAAATTAATAGGATCTCAGTCAATATTAAAGCTAAGAATTTTTAATGTCGGCAATTTTCTTCGAAACGTTAACAGCGGTATACTATTCGCTACCTTATCTTTGAATATGCAAACTTCTCAGGAATCAGAGTTGGTTTCGAATTGGAAAATATTCTATCCGATTAAAAACATACTTTGAAAAGGGATCTAAAATCAAACAGTTGTGGGCTTAAATGTCACAGCAAGACAGTTACTTAAGATATTTAAATATACTTATCAAACTAATCTCTAATTCAAAGTTAAATAGGTACTTTGAACCCTGTATAAATATATGATACCAAGTACTTAAGATTGAGCACGTTCTCAACTAAAATCAAGCATTTCGTCTCGCAAACTTAGATTAGACCTTGAATGTCCTCAAGGCTGTTTATTATTTTAATATGTCTCAACCTAAAACAAACTTTTCACTGGTATTAGAGCTCTAATGACGGAGCTCGCACCACTGCATTACCTAATGTACCTACTTGCCCCTAAATGGTAGTGTTCAAGAGTATAGTATTCCGGTTGGATGGTAAAGTATGGCCCCGTAATAACTATATTATAACAGAGTTAAAACGACTTAAGCCTTAAGGGTCGCAATGCATCTGCACTATGACCATCGGTTTTTGTGTAGAAACTATTGGCTGCAGTATTCACTTACCATCATTGTGAACTGCATGCTTGCCACCATCATTACATAAAAATACATTTTCGTAATTGAAAAATCAAATTCAAGCTTATTAATATGGAACCATTAGAAGCATTAAACGTAAAATTAGTGGATTGTCCCCACTAATCCGCCGAGCCAGTCACTTAATAAGTAGGCATTTTTTTTTAAATACACACCAATCTTCCAGTTTAGTCTAAATCGAGTAATTGCTAAGGGCCATCAACGATGACAAACTTTAAACAATGCGCACGTATAAAGAAAATTATTAAAAATTTATGACAATTTCACCTAACATTTCCCTTCTCGATCCGTGTAAGAGAACAAGGAATCATTTTAATTATACAAAGCAATATCCTCACAAAAGCGGGTCTTGGGCAATTTCAATAAATTGAAAGACAAAATGATTGGTACTAAATCTCAAATTAATAGCAATCAATTAACATTGTTCTGAATTTAACGGCCGGTAATAGTATTAACCTAATTATTAACATATTCGCCATGTTTTATGGGTGCGCTGTTTCGATCGACAAGATTTATGCTTAGACACCCTGCGGAACTATGATAGTGTGTCACTGACCGGAACTCAGGGCATTGTACAACAAGATGAATAGCCTTAGATACTATTGCCACAGTCTAAAGAAAACGAACGTGTTAATTGTACTTATACTGTGCTATTACCAAGAGGGGAATATGGATTTACCCGAGCGCGTCAGATTAAAATATGTGGGATACTTTGCGCCCTCTTGACACTCTCTTAAGTGCCTACGTCTACAAAATCTTACGTTTCGTGTTTAGTACTGCCACCACGAACTTACCTGATATCCAGATTGTCAGAATATTGCTGTTTTGATCGTGTCTGAGTATTTTTTACTTATATTTAAAATTTTAATATCAGTCATCAATCAATCATTTCAGCCGAAAAAAGTTTACTGCTGGGCAAAAAAAGATCCCTCCCAAAGATGCTTACAGTTGTGCACACAGTGTGTTAGATGTTGTGTTAATTGATTGCTATTAATTACATCTGGGGGGTTATGCCCCTAATTCTAATAGGTATACTTACCTAAAATTGATAATACAAGAACAAGACGTCGTTACTCAATTACCTTGTATCAAAATATCTATCAATGTCCTTAAAGATAAAATGACCACCAAAATTGACTCATCAGCTACCTTAAAATAAAAATATGTAATGATGGGCTATGTAATGACGAACATAAGATTATTAAAAGAACTACAAATATTCATAGGAAATAAAAAGAAATCTACAAGCTCCTGACATTTCCTTCCTGGCCGAATTTAAATGTTAGTCTAACATTTAAATTCACTTGTATTGGTGGCAATCCCTCTTCATAAAAGCATGAATACCTGATAACAATACAGTTGCCGGTTTTTAAAGGACAAGGCGTGAAAAAATACAAAAGAGTCATTTTGTGGTCTATTCAAGTTCTATTGCCATTGAAAAAGGAACAGTTTAAATAAGTTTCTTTTTTATGTTATGGAAGTGGCAAACAAGCATGCAGTTCATGATGTTAAGTGATGACTGCAGCCCATAGACACTTACACAAAGACCACGTCAAAGTGCAGTGTGTTATGCCTCTGTGCCAGAATTTACAAGGCCGTACATTACGTCCTGACCGAAGCACGATAGTGCTGAACACTACCATTTAGCGGCAAGTATATTAGGCAATGCAGTGGTGCCTACGTCCGCGAGCTCCGTCACTGGAGCTCTACCACCAGTAAACCTCCCGCACTCAAGCCAACTATGACAAATGTAACTGTGATGATGTATTGTTATGTATTCGCAAACTACACTAATTGAACTAAAAAAACTGTATTTGCGGATTTATCTCAGGGGTGCGACCGCCTATCGACATTGCTATTGTCGTTGTCATTGCTGTCAATTGCTGCTTTTCATGTCGATTTGTAGCTCCTTTAAAAGCAGTAGTGTCAATCTGATCGTTTTTCTTGTTTTCGTAGGTGAGAAACAAGCGATAATGGTACATTATTTCAATTATTGTTAAATTTAGTTAAAGCAAAAATCGACATGAATATTTGACACCAATGACAACGACAATGGTGCGGCCGCCAATTGACATTGCTATTGTCGTTGTCATTGCTGTCAAATTTTCATGTCGATTTGTAGCTCCTTTAAAAGCAGTAATGATAATCTGATTGTTTTCCTTGCTCTCGTAGGTGAGAAACAAGCGACAATGGTAGATTATTGCGTAACTTCACGCCTGTAATCCCCGAAGGGGTAGGCAGAAGTAAATACATGCATTTAATCATACATGCAAACACCCACGACTCGCCGGTTACGTTTTGGCCCATGTAACAGGTGGCGAACCTGTTGCCATCTCCGGGCACATTACCAAACTCCGGGGTACTGGGAAACTTCCAGAAAATGGAAAAATCCCAATAGAAGCAGAGATAAAGGATTTTAGACCGTTATCTCTAATATCCCCCGACCCGGGAATCGAACCCAGGACCTCCAGCGTTATAGTAGTGGCCTGCTACCACTATGCTACTGAGGCAGTTTTTTAATAACATTTTATTTTTTTTTCAGAGGAGTTACCTTGAGGCGTTTGGTTATCTGAAGAAAGGCCGACCGGAAGTCGGAAACCTCTTGATGGGCGATGTCTCACAATCTTACGAAGATGACTTTAGGATTGCGATAAAAACTTTACAGGTAATTCGTTTTAATTTTCATGCACATTTCAAACTCTTTGGGCTGTCGTTTGAAAATTCCTAAAATCAGTAACCTACTTTCTCCTAGAACCTGGGAACGACCTCGAAAACTTGTCTGTCTATAGATGAATACATAAAAGAAGTTGTAATGTTATAACTATTTTAAGTTCGTTTAAAAATAACTTACGTACTTATTCTCTTTAACCCAAATAATCGACACCAGGTATTAAGCAATAAAATACGAGTACTTTGTTTTATTTTTATTTTTTCATTCAAATATTTTTTACTGTCTACTGTATAAAATAAGTAGGTATAGGCTCTGGTGGTAGAATTCCGATGTAGGTCTCATCTATCTGCTACCAAATGGTAGTGTTCAGCTGTATCGTATTCCGGTTAGATGATAACGTAATAACCATCCACAGGGACTTAACAACTAAGGTCTCAGGGGTGGCAACACATCTGCATTTTGACCACTGGGTTTTTGTGTAGATGTTTATAGGTTGTTTCATTTAACATCCATGTGAGCTGCATGGTGGTAGTTGCCACCACGGAATAGATAAATAAGCCACCTTATTAATCACAACGAAAAAATATATTCGCGCGTGTTAGGTATCAATTTTATTCACACCTTTACTCAAAATTATCAAAATGTAATGTACTTTTTACATTAACATGTTTCCATTAGGTATTTTAAGCGGTTTTTTATATTCCTTTTAGGTAGGTAAACATACGTAGATAAGTGCCTGTATTGTAATTGTGGAATCATTTCCAAACCTAAATCCATTAGAGCTAATACTAAAGAATGAAATTAATTGGTAATATCGTAAACCCAAGGCAATATTGAAAAGTAACAAAAGCAATAAACTTAAAATAATGCTAACACGCAATGAACTCAACGTAATTGAGAATGCTTATCTTATGGGAATTAAATATTGCAGGAATTTGGAGGCATACCGGTAACAGGAGAAATAGATCATGCGACAAAAGACCTGATGAAGAAGAAACGATGTGGGAGACCAGATAGAGAACCAGGAGATGACGAGAACGGGAGAAGAAGAAAGAGATTTGCAGTTCAAGGAGAGAAGTGGAAATACACCAACTTAACATGGAGGTAAGTACAAAAAAATAAGTTAAATAATTGCACTAAGTTATTTTTGTTTCGTGTAGATAGTGATAGAACTAGATAGAATCACCGATTTAGTTTTTCGTAAATACTGCCATCTATCTGTTGGTGAATCAACTCAGCACACAGTGTTTCGCTTTAACTTTATGCACACTAGTGCCATCTAGTTTGACAAACAAAAAAGTTATGTTCGACTAATCTTTCATAGATGGCGTTGTTATGTAAGTATGATATAATTCTTCACTAGATGGCATTGTGATCATTATGAAGAATTTTGGTTCTATAAAAATTAATAAAACTAAAATGAAAAATTATGAATGCAGTAAAGTAGATTTAATTTAATTTTTCACATTTTTTTTATAGACCTGAGAAGAATTGGTGAATAAAATTATTTATTTATTTCCACTATAAGCAACACGTATATACGGCGGACTTAAGCTCCTAGGTATTCTCCTACAGTCAACCTTGGGGTTGTGTGACAAGAATTGTAAGGGTGCAAAAAATATTTGATTGATAAAATACGAGAAATATTGAAAAAACAAAAATTACTTTCCCTAGTTCAAATTACCCAAATAATTTATAGCTAAAGCTTGATTATAGTAGATAATGATAAATTTATAGATACTTTATTTCTTGGTTAGGAGTAAGTGGATAGATCTGAATAGCACAGAAAATATTATTTAACTCCTTATGTCTGTAGTCTGAGATCTTTTATTATGGGCCTTCTTTCTTATAGTTATGACTTGGTTGCAATCATTACCTACTCATTAACTATTAAGTACACTTTTCAACTAAGTTTGATTCTGTTATGATACATGCTACTTAATACAATAAAAATGAGAGGAAAGGAATAGAAATAGGAATGAGAACGAATGACGCATTTTAGTGTGAGTATATTACACTAAAATGAAACATTTCTTGACAGTCCGTAGGTACTATTTGCTTTAGGGGCACATAAAATTGATGACAAATAATAGTTAAATCACGGACCTCGTAAAAGTTACGACGTATTCCGCGTTTAATTAAAAGAATATGTCCCTTCGACGCCGCACAACGTGGACAAACAAAGCTTGTTCGGAACTTCGAATAAACAATGCTAAAGCTAAAGTCCCTTAGCCCTGACCACATAAAACATTTTATGTCCTACTTTAGTGAACTAGGGAAAATCTAAAATCCATTTTTTTTTAATTTAGATTTAAGTGTGTGAAAATAAACGTGTATCAGGTATTAAGTGAATAAAATTAAGCACGAATATGTATAATTATGTAATCTACGGCCGGCAGTAAAAAGGGTAAGAACGAGGCTAACTAATATTAAAATTGTGAATTAATATACACTTAGGATTAGTAAACTATTATCAAATCTTTGAGTCGACAATGCCTTTGGATTCCTAAACTTCTAGGAAATAGTGATGAATTGAATTTCGCTAAAACCAAGGTGCTAAGGCCGGATAACCCACGTCTAGGGCTAAGCAGAAGACATCTTGAGGTCACCAAATCCTTTTTAACCGATGTTATGATAATAATAGAGTTTATTTATTTTAGGCAACTCAGGCTCACTTGTTAGTACTACAAAATGCTTAAATATATGTTAGTTATGTATTGTGTTTTCTTTTTGTTTTTCAATACCCGAAACGCATTCGAATACCATTCTCCTAGCCAGTTGTAAAACTGTACTATGAATGTGGACCTGAGTAGGCACAGATTCTCTGGATCCTAGCTGAACCTCTTGTCCTTTATAAGTCTGTAACGTATCAAAATATTTGTTTTTCGAAATCATGTCAATTTTCATTGATTTCATTAGTCGAAATAGCCATGATCTGACTTGACTTCTATCTGTATCTATATTTCTGTTCTGAAAACCGCTACCTCGGCTATCGCATTTTCAGTCCATATCATCTATTTAAAGTTTCATATCATTCCAAGCAATTTTTATAAAAGCTATACCTACTCGCTACCTCGTTATGAAGCTAGTAGTTTCCAGTTTATTCAACTTGATATCCCAAGAGGTAAAAGCCCGACTCGCTATTCCCTGGCATCTATTTGAAGTGGAAACAACCGCGGAGCACGCGGCTAATTTGAAAAGTTCACAATCACCTGCACCAATCGCGGTTTCAGCACAATTTCCTGTCGAATTAATGGTCTGTCAATATTGTAGTCAGTCCTCCATTACTGCTTGTTGTGCGAACCGGCAATAAAACGAGCAGTGCCATCTAGTGGTGGGTTTACGAGAAATGCGGCGCCGGTGTACAACTGAACGAGACATTACTTTTGTTTTCTAATCTCCACTCAAGTTTTTATTTTGTTTAAATCTTATCTAAAGGTTTAAAAATATGAACAAAATCTAAACTGTCGCTTTATCATTAAAATTGCTCTAAACACCAGCACATTAAAATCCATAAGCGGACATAAATATTTTATTGGTCTAATAAAATAAAGTGTTTCATTTAAATTGTGCGATTACCATACGGACCGTTGCACAAAATGGAGTTTAAACAAGCGTTATGTTCCAGACATCCGATAACGATAGTTATTACATTGGAATAACGGTATTGTTTTCGCTGTGTCGGTGACAGTCAGATGACAGCCACATTTCGCCCCCCGCCTGCGCCTCTGTCATCGCCACTCAGCCGACACTAGAAAATAATAATCAAGGCCTTTATTTTCAAAGCATTCGATAATTTGCGACTAAAATTATTTTATTGTGATATTTTTCAATAAAATTGATCAGTGGACAGTTGGCAATTCCTAAATTATTATGTACCCTTTCTTTCTTAATAATTGATATATACATATAGATTTGTGATGAAGCATGTGTTATGTGTAGATAAGTGTCTGATTTAGATGCGGTTTTCTGTATTCATTGCCAATTATTGTTCTTAAGTAGCTGTTTTGGTAATTTTTCACCAGAGGGCACTGTAATAAACATTTAGAATTAACTATATCCCTTCAAACAACCTTAGCTGTCCTAATTAAAAACGTATGCGCTCTACGGCGTAATTCGCAAGTAACTCTATTTTGTTAAAAATCAAGTTTGAAATTGCATTGGGCGGTCTGGACGTATACGACCGTCTGAACATACTTTTGAAGTTTCCGTTTCAATTTACGCTGGACGCCACCGTCCTATAGAGAAAGTCTAATTTTTGGTCTTTTATATCAACTTCAGTGTTATCGGTGATACATAAATAAAAACGTTGAAAGTAATTGAACCGTTTGAAAAAAACAGCAAAATTACAATGATCATATCTCATCGTCGTGATCGAAAATAGAAAAAAAAAATCATAAACGTACAATAGATACGTTTAAGCTATAGAATGCTTTGTCCTTGTCAGTTGCATTGTCAAATGTACAGGATAGAAAAAAGACAAAGGAGAGATTAGCAACACTTTAGCTAAAATACGTTTATGAAAAAGGGGGTAAGAAAACAATAGGTAAAGTGTTCTAATCTGCTGGTGGAAGATTTTTATGTTGCCTTTTTTTCTGTCCAAACCAATGTACGGACCATAATTATTTGTCACAAAAAAAAAAGAATGAATTGTCTTGATAGGCTTAGCAACTGAAATAATCGTCCGTGCGTTCTGAACATCCACCACCCCCGAAGTGGAACGTTCCATTTCAATGTAGAAATTCTAATATGGCCTACTAGTACGGTCTGTGAGAGCTGAAACTGGCGAGTGCCTTGTAAAAGATGGGGTGCGTAAGTAACATATTTTTTGTTGTTCCTCTATTTTTCAAAAGGATTCGATTATTTTGCAAAGTTAGGTATGCTGGAAACTCATTACAATCAAGATTCTTATGGCAATTATTTCTCATCATTCTTATTATTGTAAAACAGAGCTGAGTTAGTACTCGTGGTAAAACTCTACATAGAGAGATCGTCGGTTTCAAATTTATCTAAATTATTGAAAGAATTGCATACCTAACAATAATGATTGTTCGTATTTTTTATCCGTTTACTGAAAAGCGGAATGTCTTTACCTACTCCTACAGTATCTACCGACCAGGTCATCTATAAATTTATTATTTTGGTCTGTATCGTAAACGAAACAATTCAATTTACGAATGATCATTAATGGTAATTCGACTTTGTTAATGTTCCCATTCGTCTGCAAAGTGACATACCTACCTCATAGTATAAAATATACGTGTACCTAATAACTGTAATGTAGGGCCTACAGGGCCCTACATTACAGTTAATATAGGGGGAGTAAGTGCTGGTTTAACCTAATAAAGTACCTAGATGATGAGCATTTATTAATTGTAGTGGATTCACAGTCGGACCCTCCCCCTCCTCTGTCCCCTCCCCCGGCGACTCCGTCGTTTTCCGTCGCGAACTGGGTTGACATTTCTGGCATAGGCATTTAACAAACTACGATTGCCGACATAATATAATGTTTATTGCGCGTAAAACATCGGAATTCGTTATTATTTAGCACATTACCTATGTAGTGTTTTTTAAGTAGGTACCCGTAATCGGAACCTTCACACGATCACTGGCACATTGTGCTCGATTTTGGTATTTAAATCGCAAACAAGGATACGTAACTACAGTTTGCATTGGTAAGTCAAAATTGCAGTCTATAAACATCTGATACGAACTAGAATGACGGCCCGGTTAGTCCAGCGGTGTGAGATGACCGTTTGATTCGAAGGGTCGCGGGTTCGATCCCCGCACCGGGACAAATGTTTGTATGGCCTACAGATATTTGTTTCGGGTCTGGGTGTTTGTGTATGTGTTGTATGTGTACAACGGCACCCACGACACAGGTTTATACCTACTGTGGGGCTGTGAGTGTAAGCGTATTTTATTTTTATTATTTTATTAGAATCATCTGCCTAAGACCTAAGATCTTTGTCCATGATTTGACCGCAATTGATTGGTTTGTGTTTGAAAACTACGGTATGTTTTTCATTTATTCTTAAGATTTCTCATACTTATTCTTTTTATGTACCTTAAGAAGGTGCCAAAAACAAGCATGCAACTCACATTGATGTTAAATGATGACTGCAGCCTATAGACATTACATTACATCACATATATACACAAAAACCAGAGGTCAAAATGCAGATTCGTTGCCACCCCTGAGACCTAAGTTGTTATGTCTCTGTAGTTAATAGTTATTACGAGGCCATAATAACACACCTTTTTTTTATTAAATTCTATTTCACAATACATGGGCACTGTAATAAACCCTTAACAAACAAAATACCACCAATTTTAATTAATATATAACTCAAAAATACACCAAGAAAACGAAATAAAACAAGAACATCACACGCCGATTTTCACTTATTTTCTGATTGCTAATAAGATGAGCATAATCTCTTTAATTCATGGTTCTGGTAATTTTAACAACATAAAATGAATCTATTCAATAAAATTCAATGATGTCAATTCAAAATATAACATGCATCTGAAGATTTTGGATAACCTGAAAAAGTATGACAATAAAGATGTCCATCCATTCCATCCAATGGGTCATTAGTAAGTACTTCTATTCCTTGGGGAATAAAAGTAAATGGTGCATTCAGTTTCACGATTTAATGTTAAATTGGCAACATTGACGCTAAGTGCTTCTCAGTGTAGCTGCTTACATTTTAACATACATTTACCGTAGTTGTAAACAACCCGATTTCGATTCGACACCATTATTTGAGACTTTTATTTTATATCCGGTTGGACTACATAGCTTGACTGCGTTCCTTTTCAGCGACTTTAGAGAAAAAAATACTAAATTTTGTCAAAATAAAAATTGTACAAAACTTACCTAAATCTTGAAGAAATAGGTCTAAATGTAGACACAAAATAAAAAACAAGTTATAGTTTTACCCCCTTAGTCATAAACGTATTTTAACTAAAGTGTTGCTAATCTCTGCTTTGTCTTTTTCTATCCTGCACATTTGACCAAGCAACTGACAAGGACACAGCATTCTATAGCTAAAACGTATCTAATGTACGTTTATGAATAAGGGGGCTAATATCTATTCATGTGGGAACACCGTGCTTTTGAAGAGTATTTAAGAAAATAACTAAGCAGTCTGTACGTCACAAAGATTTATGTTAGTACTTACCTACTATTACCTATCTATTAATTATTAATATACAATAAAATCTTTGAATTCTTTTGTACCACTTAGTTAGTACGTAGTACTTAACTCTAAAGCAGTATTACTATGTACCTACCTAACTTTAGTATAATCTTACGGTAAAATACTTTGTTACTACGAGTACATTTTTTTAACGAACAAAAAAACGCACACAAATCTTCTAAACAACAGACTTCAGTTGGCTCAAAACCGAAATGACTTAGATGCCAATAAAAACCCACCGACTATTTCACACTCATCTTTCAAGCCCGGATAGCTCAGTCGGTAGAGCATTGGACTTTTAATCCAAGGGTCCAGGGTTCAAGTCCCTGTTCGGGCGGCACCTTATTTTTGTTCAATTATATTTTTAATGTAATTATATTTTTTATTTCTTTATGTTGCATAAAAAGTTATTTTCTTATTATTTTTTTAGTTGTAAATTTAATTTCATGTATTTTAACTTTAATTAGAAGTGTTTATTTTTAACAGTATGTATTTCAAAAATATTATGAATTCCATATTTTTATTTAAACTTTTTTTTGATACTGTCACTTATGTAATAACATATTATTATTTTTGTGACCATGATTTGCCTACACTCCTAACCATAAAAATCTAAATCTATACATCTATACATCTATACAAATAAATAAAATTGGAGTGTCTGTTTGTAATATTAAAATAACCGCTTTTTACTAAATGAATATGTTTTATATTATTTCGCATTAACACATGCTTGTGAAATATATTTTATTTTAAAGAAAAATGGACTTCAGGCGAGACTCGAACTCGCGGCCTACTGGGAATCTAGTCCACTACCATAAAGCAATGCAATAAATGTGAAGGAAAGATTTGACAAATCGGGCAGGACTTCAGTAGCTCAATTGGAAGAGCGGCTGGATTAGATTCCCAGTATCGCCTGAAGTCAAATTTTTCTTTCCAGTTTTCTTTAAAATAAAATATATTTCACATGCATGTGTTAATGCGAAATAATATAAAACAATTATTAAGGGTAAAAGCGACTTCTTTACGATATTCAATAAACTGCAAAGTCTATTATATCGGTTGCAAATCGAAGTCAAATTTTTCTTTCCATTTTTCTTTAAAATAAAATAAATGAATATGTATGTATACACGGTACATATACCTAAACAACATTTTTTTCAATTTATGTCTGTCTGTCTGTCTGTTTGGAGGGGCTAATCTAAATCTCTAATCACGTGGACGAAGTCGCGGGCACAGCTAGTAATTAAATAATATTCGCTGAGCATACACAACCCAAGCACAATAAGATTTTGTTTAGTTACGCCTCTAAATTTTTGTGTGCCTTTTCTAATCTAATCTAAACTATATATAATATTATAAAGAGGAAATTTTTTTTTGTTTGTTTGTTTGTTTGTAATGAATAGGCTCAATAACTACTGGACCGATTATAAAAATTCTTTCACTATTCGAAAGCTACATTATCCACGGGTAACATAGGCTATATTTTTTTTTTGGAAAAATAGGGTTCCGTAAGATATTTGGGCTTTTCAGACACAAGGTGTAAAAAATACAACCAGAAAAGTTACTTATTTTGCGTATGCTGCCTAAACTATAAAAGATATCGATATCTTTTATAGTTTATTTCACTATTCGAAAGCTACATTATCCACGGGTAATAAAGGCTATATTTTTATTTCAAAAAATAGGGTTCCGTTAGATATTTGGGGTTTTCAGACACAAGGTGTAAAAAATCAATTAGAGAAATTACTTATTATGCGTACGCTGCCTAAACTATAAAAGATATCGAGGAAGACTTTAGGCTATATCTATGTATAATCATCACGCTAAGACGAATAGGAGAGAGTAGGCAACATTGCACCGCCAGAAGCCGGGGCGGGCCGCTATCTTATATATAAAATTTCCATGTCTCAATGTTAGTTACCGTACTCCTCTGAAACGGCTGGACCGATTCTCATGAAATTTTGTGAGCATATTGGATAGGTCTGAGAATCAGCCAACATCCATTTTTCATAACATTTTAAGCATTTTTTTTTGTATTTTCTAGGGCGATACGAAGTTTGCCGGGACAGCTAGAAATAAATAAAATTAATTAAAAAAAATACTATTCAGTAATTTACTTATTAAAAAATTAGGTACGTTAAAACATAACTACGGTAGCAACAACAGCGATTAAAAAACGCTGCAAATGATGTAACCATAGCACACAATAGGTACAGTTACAGGTACACCAAATCTAGGTCCACAGCTGTTTACTTACATAATAACTAGGTACGTCATGTTATATCGATAGGAGTGGCATTTCTGGGAAGACCTCAATAAGTTAGGTGTAGATTGCTTGGAAGTACGAACATTACCTACGTAGCCATGTTTCAATTTAGCTTACTCGTACGGTTTCCGCACCAAACGGGAAATTGGAAACCAATAAAATTGTTGTTTATTAATGAAAATCAATTAAATTTTAGATACAAATGACCAGGGAAACGTTTGAAGTGTATTTAACAAACATTTAAATTAAAATACAAGAAATATTGCACATCAACTTCAGAAAAGAGACTCCGGCTAATTTCGGCTTTGTAGATCTCTTTTCGCACACTACCTATGTCACGTTTGTCAACCATTTTGATCTAATTTTGACCAACCGCACTATTAGCACTTACGTAGGCAATGTGCAGCAGAGATAACGTTCTATAAATTCGAAATTATCCGATTGTTTCTTTTCTCGATGTGCAAAATTTCTTGCTGGTTTCTTACTGTAATACGTTGAATTTATTGATGCATTTTCCTATCTTATCTTATACCATTCAGAAAAGATCTTTCGTGGGCATGACATCAATATCTATCAACCTACGACCCGCACACATACAGTAATTATCATGGGCGGTATGAAGTTGGTCGGGACAGCTACTTATTGCACCAATAAAAAGTTACAGTACGATATACCTGGAAAAGTAAGCTTCGGTGACCCAAAATTAACCTATAAAATTGTATTGATTTATTAATATGGCGTCATTTGTTATCGATATTTTTCCAAAATTATTTTTTAACCCCTCGAACGTAGGTATTTTTTTCTAAATTTGAATTTGTATTCTTAGTGGCCAATAATTATCAAATGAGGATTTATGCTAGTAATTGTTGCTTAATATTATTAAGTGTTATTATTTAAAATAGATAGTACACAATAGATACCTTTTGGATTTACTGTTAGGTTTTTATATCCAATAAAAACAAAATATGAATACCGTTCTTTCGGGGATACAACTTTGTAGGATATACTTGACATCTATTGATGATAAACAGGATGACATTTTTGAAAAAGTGGAGCAAGATCGACATATCACTAGTTACGACGTAGCTGAAGAACTGAGAATTGATCACAAAACAGTTTTGGCGCATTTGAAAAGAGCTGGGTACAAAAAAAAGCTCGATATTTGGGTACCTCACGAGCTCACTGAAAGAAACCTAATGAACCGTGTACTCATTTGTGATTCTTTATTACGACGTAATGAAACCGAATCATTTTTGAAGAAGCTGATAACTGGTGATGAAAAGTGGATCACGTACGACAAGAACGTGCGAAAAAGGTCGTGGTCGAAGGCCGGTCAGGCTTCACAGACCGTGGCGAAACCCGGGTCAACTCGCAATAAGGTGATGTTGTGTGTGTGGTGGGATTGGCAGGGCATTATTCATTATGAGCTATTACCACCAGGCAGGACTATCGATTCTGAACTCTACTGCGAACAACTGATGAGATTAAAGCAAGAAGTTGAGAGAAAGCGGCCGGAATTGATCAACAGAAGGGGTGTGGTGTTTCATCATGATAACGCTAGACCTCACACATCTATAGCCACTCAGCAAAAATTAAGAGAGTTTGACTGGGAGGTGTTAATGCATTCGCCGTATAGTCCTGACCTTGCACCTTCAGATTTCCACCTGTTTCGGTCTCTTCAGAATTCTTTATGCAATGTTAGGTTAACACCACGAGAGGGCTGCCAAATCCACTTGTCGCGGTATTTTGATGAGAAGTCCCAAAATTTTTATAGCAATGGGATCATGTCTCTACCTACAAGATGGCAAAAGGTTATCGAACAAAATGGTACATACATACTTTAGTTAAATTTAAATAAACTATATTAAAAAATGTATTGAATTATCTTAAAAAATGCGAATAAACTTTTTCCCCATCCTAATATGTAAAATGCACCTTCATGCACATACATTTAGCCTCATGATTTGTTTTGTTCCATGGGTACCATGATTAGGTGAGGAGCCAATAGAGAAATAAGTGACACATCCCATCACATTTTGAACAACTTTGAGGGTTACATCGTTAAAAACGTCGACAGTTAACGATACCTAAGGATAAGCGTCAAAGTTTTGGGGACACGTTTTGTGACTGATAACACTTTTTTTATGTAATGGGAGTGGCAAACAAGCATACAGTTCACATTGATGTTAAGTGATGACTGCAACCTATAGACACCCACACAAAGACCGAGGTCAAAATGCAGATGCGTTATCACTCCTGAGGCCTAAGGTGTTTGTTATGCCTCTATGCCGGAAATTACAGGGCCGTACATTATCACCTGACGGGAACACGATAGTGCTGAACACTACCATTTAGCGGCAAGTATATTAGGTAATGCGGTGGTGCCAACGCCCGCGAGCTCCGTCACTGGAGCTCTACCACCAGTAAAAAACAGTGATAACACTTCTTCCCAATAACTTATTTGTACACCCATGATTCACCAGCATACATACGTAATTATTTCTACGGACGCAGAAAGACAGGCGCAACGTACGTACTACTACGTATTGATTGGGTGATTAGTGTGAAACCTTAGCAAGTCCGTCTCGATAAATGAAAGTGTTCTAACATCGTCGACCCAACGATTGTAAAGAACTAAGGTTTATATATGTATCTACTATACATGTATGTATGTCAATATGTAGTGAGTCGATATTGTACGCTGGCATATTGAACGACTTTTTTACGCTGTGCAAATGCCTCCAACCATAGAGCAACACCGGAGGGGAGTAGCCATATGCAGGCTTTCCCCTCTGTCAAAGTACTACCCAAATGGGCCTTTACTATATATAACTATCTTGGTTAGTGTAGGAAATAGTGTTTTTTTAAGGAAATATTACTGTATTGTATTCAGATCTTGCAATATAGCTACGAGAGCGCGTAACGCTACAGCTGATGTCATTGCGTAGACGCTTATTTAAGAATTCTATAACTAAGATAAATCATACTTCACCCTTTACTACTACCCTATACTAAGGATACATTATCCTGATAATACATTAAATGTTCGTTATTATCCTAACTAATATAATTATAATCGTAGCACCTAAAAAGATAAAGATAAGGTAGACATTAAATTGTTTAGTTTAAAAATGAGTTTAAATCATAAAATTATTAATATAATTCTTTAATTAAGGTTGATTGTTTTTGGGATTGGTATTTTTAAAAGGAAAAAGGAATTTTTAATTTCTGTATTCAGTTCTTTCAATGTAGCTACGAGAGCGCGTTGATGTTACATGCGAGCTCTACAGATGACGTCATAGCGTAGGCAGTGATTCAAGAATTCAGAAGATTCATTATTTTAGTTTTAGAAAAACTAAAATAATGAATCATGCTTCACCTTTCTATACATGACCCGGCAAACTTCGTATTGCCTCAGAATGAAATAATGTGTCAAAGGTTTGATAGATACGGACTATTTGTATGGGAAAATGAAATTGTGGTTTTCACTAATTCCCTTCAATTTCTTCATATTTTCTTACCTTTTAAACCATCCCCGTATTTTAGCGAGACTAACGAACAACAATTGATTTTTATTATAAATATGGATTATAATTTTATACCTGTAATATACATTATCCAGATTGTACGTTAATTTACCTACTAATTTATAATATGTTTATTAACGTAGCACCCAAAAATATTTCGATTAAAAAAACAAGGTAATGAATCATCGTCATTACTTCAACCGAAAAACGTCAACTGCTGGATAAAAAATATACAGATACACCAGTAATCCTAGAAATACCTTACAAGGTCTCTTCTCTAAATTCTTAGTCGAGGCAAAAGCAAATTTATTTTTTGTTAGTATTTCAACTATTAAACATACATTCAAATAAATCAAAATTACTATGTTTATGTGCTAATGTATATGACATTCTAAAATTCTCAGTGGGCGAAAGGCTGAGGGAGAATACAAATATTGAAAATGGCAACTTGAAAATACATAAAGTTTGTTCAGAATTATTATAATTATGATTAAATCATTCTTAAACAAAGTTTCTAGTCGTGTGTTTATTTTGCAGCTAACATTGTATTATAAATTTTACTTGTATTTTTACTGGTGGTAGAGCTGTAGTGATGGAGCTCGCGGGCGTAGGCATCACCGCATTACCTAATATACTTGCTGCTAAATGGTAGTGTTCAGCACTATCGTGTTCCGGTCAGGTGGTAATTTACGGCCCTGTAATTACCGGCACAGAGGCATAACGCCTTAGGCCTCAGGAGTGGTAACGCATCTGCATTTTGACCTTGGTCTTTGTGTGGGTGTCTATAGGCTGCAGTCGTCACTTAACATCAATGTGAACTGCATGCTTGTTTGCCACTTCCATTACATAAAGAAAAAAAATAGTAAACATTTTGACACGTCTATAAAACAAAATTTATAATAATAGTTAGATTTTAGTTCAAAGTAAAGTCTGAGTACGGTCGGTGAACCTCATCCTAAGTTGTGTACCATTTTAATGCTGAAGACCGACAAAGAAGTTTTATTCATGAATCGATTTTTTATTCCAACGCATAAAATTGAATGCCGAAGTTTGTAAATTCAATTCTTTTTAACAAGATTCTAAATATTCCGGTACAGCCTAAAATATTTGCTTGTTACAAGCCAGAATTCAAGTTCATACAAAATTTTGCACGTTCTGTAGTAAACAGTAAACTCTACATCAGCGCCGATATTCGATAAATAGAGCAAAGTAAATGTTATAAAAGAACAAAATTTTTGGTTATTTTTTCCTCAAAGTAAAGTTTTAAAAAGTAGACAGGTTGGTGCTTATCACACAAGGTCGCGTGTGGAGATGGAATCTACGATATTCCATAGGATAACTTTGCAATGTGCATATTTATTTACAAATACCGAAGGAAATAAATCATTTTGGATATTTATTCATTCACGGACTGAAAACATAACTCAGAAGTTCGTGTTACATTCTAGATGCTGCTGACAACTTCGCGTTACACACATTTTTTGTATTTTGTGTTTATATATTTAACTAGCTGTGCCCGCGACTTCGTCTGCGTGAGAATTTATGATTGTTCAGTATCTACCCGGACGAAGTTGTGGGCGCAGCTAGTATAAAAGTAGCCTAAGTTACACCTTATTACATAAGATATCTGCCAGTGAAAATCCCGTCAAAATCGGTCCAGCCGTTCCCTAGATTAGCGGGAACAGACAGACAGACAAAAATTGTAAAAAATGTTGTTTTGGTATATGTACCGTGTATACATACATATGCATTTAGTAAAAAGCGGTTATTTTAATATTACAAACAGTCACTCCAATTTTATATATTCGTATAGATACCCTAATTTATTACACGAAAAGTCTTATGCATTTTTTCGGCAACAGAGTTCACTGACCTGTTTATAAAAACGTGACTACATCCCTATATACCTTGAAGGTAGACATTCGCCGACCCGGGGATCGAATCCATCGTAACAGCAGTGGCCTGCTATCACAGGACTACTGAGGCAGTTAATTCATTTATTAAAACAGATAAAACGTAATTAACGCTCATAGGACTTTTGTTACAATGCAGTAATAAGTACACTTGGAAAAAAAATATAGTCCATCATAAATCCTACACAGGACTTTAGATTTATACCAATTGTTCATGTTATTTCACATCAAAGTTTATCTTCGTAGATTCCAAACTGCTCATAATAAAAATCATTTCAATTTAAATTTCGAGCTGAAAACAAAATATGAACTAGGGCATTAATAAAAACGAGAGATACTGAAGAACAACGGCTCAATTCCGCTGTTAGGTCGGCGCAAACAAAAAACATTGTCATGATTGAATTGCGAAGCTCCTTTCTTTTCCGACTCGATCTGCCGTTTACTGCTCGCTGTTTGGTTTCTCCCATGTAATAGTCTGTGTCAGGTCGCATAGTATTTAAATATAGGCTGTTTTTATATTATTTCGCATTAACACATGCTTGTGAAATATATTTTATTTAAAGAAAAATGGAAAGAAAAATTTGACTTCAGGCGAGACTCGAACTCGCGGCCTACTGGGAATCTAGTCCAGCCGCTCTTCCAACTGAGCTACTGAAGGACTTCAGTAGCTCAGTTGGAAGAGCGGCTTTTCTTTAAATAAAATAAATATAGGCTGTTCATAAATGAGTCTCTTATCAGATTATCAAAAAGCCACATTGTTACCTACACTAGGGTTGGAGGTTGAGCTTTAACGCATTACATCACTTTTAGTGTCTGTGCTATGGTTTTTCAACTACTCCTCATCGAACACAGTAGCATTGAATACTGCCAATGATTTTAGAGCTACTAATGTGGCAGGTGCTTACACGTACGCTCAATCACTAGAACTCTGTCGCAGGTATAAAGCTTCAGAAAAATATTCTAGATCACCTGGCCAACCAGTTTCTTTCATGTCGTAAATGTGTCAATCAAGCTTACGGTGGACATTGATGGTAAAACACTATAAGCCTTTAAACATCTACATAATAACAGATATTTCGATGTAAATGCTTTGCTTCATAAGATACCTAAGCTGTTACGCCATAGTACCGAAAATGAGACGACCTTACACGGTAATGGACGGTCCTCTTTATATTACATGTGAGTCAATCCATAATTAAAAAAAAATTGGTGAGAAATAAATCATTAGAAAATTGTTTGTTGCTCAGTACTTAAACAGTCATCGGAACTGGTATGATTCTACTCGTATTAGCGGTCGCTCCCTGTCTACCTCGTCTGGACTGACGCGATGAAAATCTGTATATAATAAGCTACTCAATATCACTGACTTAATTGTACTAAAATACTGGATGGGTAGTGGTATGGCACTCCCCTTGGTATCACGGTTCCAGTTTTCGGAAGTCAATTTACCACACTTTCCCATAGTAACATGATAGATGACGTACAAACGTCTTACATAAATATGATATCAATTTAAAAACGGAACCGGCTGTTTGTTCTTGGTTTTTTCTCTGTATATAACCTTATTGTTTAATATACCTATAAGTGATCTATACGAATAGTTCACTTTTAGGCAAACCGGGAAACAATTTGACAAGTATCTAGTGCATCTGAAATTCCAATTAAGGGGAAGCATAAGCAAGTTCGCGGGCGGCCTGCATGCGGCGATCACTCACTTGCACTTTTAATTAATTTATTTATCGAGTCGCGAATCGACGGCGCAACTCGCGCCATCGCCCCGCCCCACCGCGGCCTATAAAAGCGGTGGAGGATCGGGTACGTCCGTCAGTTTTCTCAGGGACGCCCTGGGCGCCGGCGCCCTCCCGAGAAAATTTGTCCGGAGAACGAGGGACTCGATGCCTCATGTAGATAGTCGAGCGAGAAACTCCGAAGGCGGTGTGTAGGGCTCGAGTCGTCGTCGCTGGTCGGTGGTGAGCGGTGACCTTGAGGTGAGTCAGTGCGCGCGAGGACAAGTCGATAGGCTCGGCCGCGCCGCCCGCCCTGCACTACAGCTGTTTTATTTGATAACGTGTCATTTCGTTGCTTTTGTATATTGGTTTTGCCGCATTTACACGATCTTCTACGTTGTTACAATTTAAGTTGGGCGATTCACAGATTTTGCAAGATATACCAAAATTGCACAATATTTGTGAATGTTAATTTTACTTTTTATTTGGATTTGTTTTCTCGCGTAGGTGTTACTTTTAATGTGTCAAAGGTTTGATATTGTATAGGAAAATGAAATTCTGCATTAAGATTCAATTTCTTATACGCGTTTATAATTGTTTGAATAACGTAGCGTAGACTTGATTATTTTGTAAACTAGAAAGGCATAAAATTTCCAAAAATATATTTAGGTAGGTAAATAAGGTAAATTAAGTAGCTCCTCATCTGCATAATTGAATACATCACTATTTTCGTAAACGCAAACCAATCGATCAAACGAATTCAAAATTCCTACACTAACACTACGATGCAACAACGCGGAGAACAGCGATGCATTTTAAATCAATTTTTTATTCAAAAACGCAGTCGGCTGCGAATGAAAATTTTTCACACCCGTTGACGCGGCACTCCGCGATAACATTCATAATCCTGGACGCGCTCACGAACAGTTGCCATGGGTCGATCTACGAATCATAGAACCTGTTTTTAATGTTGACTTTAAATGCAGTCAAAAGTAGTAATCGGAAAAGTAGTAATCTGTCGGAGAGACCGCACTATTTATTACTATTTTAAACTACATTATCCTGTCGTTTTGGCAAAGATACGTCAAAAAAACAGTTTTTTGCTAAAGTTGTAAAATAAAAAGAAGAAATACAGATTCGCCACCAAACTAGTGTCGTAAACAGTCTTCTGTGGCACAAATTTAACCGAACATGGTTGCGTTTCCCAATTAAAAAAGAATCAAATACACACAACTTGAAATAGATTCTGCCTAACAAATAACGCAAGAGCTTGAAAACTGTGAGGTCAAGGATCGGATACAATATGACGAATTTATTTCAGCTCGAGTACCCCGCAGCTAAGGATAAGTCACTACGTACTTGGTCGTTGGCCAAGTATAGACTCGCTGTAATTACTGTCTCACGAACCGCCTCTTAATTTGCTTAATTTACTCGAACCCGCTCCTGCGAAGTAAATCGCACGATTTAATGGGTTATTTGAATGACGCGTATTGTCTTAAAACGTTTTCTAGCTAGCGACGACTCGACTCTCGGCGACTTTAGTATTCGCTAAACGCCGGTAATTTTCCCAAACGATGCTTCTTCATCGGAACAACGTAAAAAGCTTAACTTTTAAATGTCGAAACAAGAAACGAAAAAGGATTCTGTACATTTTTCATGTCGAGAGCCGGGCAGGACTACGAGTCACATTAGACAAGAGAACTGCATCAATAGTGTTTATGTATATATTATGTATCTTCACGCCAAGGCCCTTACAGGGTAGGCAGAGAATGTCGAGCGCCAGATATCTGTGCTTCTACATTCATCATTCTCTTCATACATAAACGCCGATTCCTAAGACTTTTGACCCCACCGTCAGACAGTACTCGACCTATTTGGTCATGATAGGTCAGTCTTGGTATTTCTGGGTCTCTGCAACCATCCACATTCGCATTGTTTATCTGTTTAGTCATTCGTTCATTCGTGCATTAATAGAAGGGAATAATTTCGCAGACAATGGGGCAAACATTTAGATGATCCATGGATATCTCTATACATGAAGGGACATGGGCATGGTCTCCATTCCATGGTTAGTAAAATCCGTGGTGACTATACTCGTAATTTCGGGATAAACACTACCATTTTCTTCAACTTCTTCATCTAGCTATCTCACTTTCGAAAGACGTCTACTACTGGACCAAAGCGTTCAGGGTTGTGGATCTTTCCCTCATAATATCTTCCTATGTTCTTGACAAGACTTATACAAAATATTTCATACGATAACCACCATGTCTACATTTTTGTTACACATATTACTACGAAAAGTATTACTTACTTACGGATGCCAACGGAGAATTGTAATAAAGTACCGGACCTTGCTTTTTCGCGGTTTGCAATAAAACCCGAGGAGCGCTCGGCCGTGGTTGTCTGTATTTAGAGCATGAATTTTAGATAAGTGTAAACGAGGACAAAATACTAGATATTTTATGACAAAGTACGAACACGCGTATGGCGACACGCTACCACGACTGGGGGCATGTAAACCGCATGATAAAATGTAGGAAAACGTTGCCAACATATTCGAAATTCTAAAGCGTACACAATAGTGTTTTCTATGGAATATATTTCCATAGAAAACACTATTGTGTAAGAGTATAACTTTATAGAAATGAGGTAATATGTCCCTTCACTTATAGACAGCTGTTTGCCCAACATTGATCAAGACCTTCATTTCTTTTTACTAAGTATACTGTTAAGCACATTCGAAGTCCAAGTTTTCCCTGCAAATTATCCTTATTTTGTCTGCCGACCTTCCCACGCCCACATAAGCAATAAAATGGTTTATTAATACTCTGTGCACACAGGTACAACTCTAGCAATATCCCGTGAAGGAACAGTAGTATACTGCATCTATATACATTCTGAGACACTGTTATTGTCTGTTATGTTGTGGTTAAGCAATCTATGGTCCCATAATTATTAACATAAATGAATAACATGCAATCTCAACAATAATCAAGAGTAGAAACACTAAAAATGCATCTGCGTTAGGATTGTACAGGATTGCAGTTTTAATTTGCCAAAGGGAATACGAACGGCGTAACTGCTGGCTACATTTGGTACAAAATCGCCGAATACATATACATGCAATTTTTTTACAGTGCGAAAATTTTTCTTTTGACTCGGTATCGATATATACGTGAACTGAGTGGTACAATTTTTGCAACAATATTACATTTTGTATACTCAGATGTTGCGCCGTTATCGGCGTTTGCATACTTACACAGCGCTGTGCACTTGCCCTCCGCAACAGGAGCCTTTTTTTCTTTTCATAACAGATTATGCATTTTTTAATAAAATTATTATATATCTATAACAAACAGCTCTCCAATTCAATATAATTTGCTCAAAAGAAATAGCAATATTATTTTTAATAAATAATAATGTATAGCAAATACAAAAATATATACCTACTGCCATAATTGAATTTCACGTCTGTATTATCCGAAGGAATAGACTAGAATTCATAGATTCAAACATTTATAATTCCTCAGTTACTTTTTGACCCTATTTCTACTTGTAATAGAGCTTCAGTGACGGAGTTCGCAGGCGTAAGTACCCCCGTATTACTGCCGCTAAATGCTAATGTTCAGCGCTATCGTGGATCAGTCAGGTAGAATTGTACTTCCCTTGATATCTGGCACAGAGGTATCACATCTTAGACCTCAGAAGTGGCAACGTTTCTACATTTAAATCTCTAGTTTTTATGTAGGTGTTCATAGGCTACAGTATTCACCTACCATCAATGTTAACTGTATGCTTATTTGCCACTTCAAGACGTTAAAATAAATATATCATTTGTCATCGAAACTAGAATATACTAAGCGAAACCGACATACCTACCACCCGTTCCGGTCGTTCACCCGCACAAATTAACCGTAAACTTTGATAGATAAGTATTGTCATTCTATACGGACGGACACTCTTGTCTCGTCGATTCCATGGGGTGTCTTTTATACCGTGGTAGTTGCCAACAAACATGCAATTCACATTGATGGTAAATTAATACTGAAGTGTGATGCGTAGCCACGCCTGAGGCCCTGAGGCTTAGGTAGTTTTGCCTCTGTGATAGTCATTAGCAATAACTATCTAAGGGTTAATTAGGCATTAACTGCCTTTTTATTTTGTAATGGTCACTCAAGGTCCCATCAGAATACCAGCGCTGCAATAAGCTAAGATGGGTACCGTTTCGTTGGCTTCACACAATCACATTTGGTGATATTCTTTATTTCTTCTTTTAACCTACTTATTTATTGTGTTGTGTAAGTTAAAGAATTAAAAAAAAACCTTTTTTCTTTTCTATTTTTTTAATGTAATGGAAGTGGCAAACAAGCATCCAGTTCACATTTATGTTAAGTGATGATTGCAGCCTATAGACATCCACACAAAGACCAAGGTAAAAATGGAGATGCGTTATCACTCCTGAGGCCTAAGGTGTTATACCTCTGTGCCGGAAATTACAGGGCCGTACATTACCACCTAACCGGAACACGATAGTGCTGAACACTACCATTTAGCGGCAAGTATATTAGGTAATGCGGTGGTGCCTACGCCCGCGAGCTCCATTACTGGAGCTCTACCACCAGTTAAAATCTAAGCTCTAGCCGAGACACGATGGTAATCACAAGCAATTGGTGGTAGATAGATTATACGGTGGAGCCCCCTCCAGCTTCGACTTTGGAACTCTACATTTTTAGCTGTTTATTAAACTGAATTGAATAAAAAAATATTAAGAGTAATAATGAAGTGCAGTTTATTGTGATTTTAATAACATAGACATACTTCAATCTTGGTAGGTAGGCACCTATTTTGTTTATGGCTTTGAGATTTAAAAAAAAAGTTGAAAATTTTCAATCAGTAAATAAAAACGTTCAACTAAATTCGTTCGAATAAGATATTCATAATAGTTTTTAACATTGATGTATTTTCAAAAACAGTAAATAAAATTAAATTCTCATTTCTATTTTACTTGCTACTACGGGATCCTTCATGGGCGACTCCAACTCGCACTTGACCGCCTTTTTCATTTTGATATAGGTACTAAACCCCAAACGTGGGGCGTCAGGCCTCGCCGTAACACCACTCAGTCACTCAAGCTTCATCATATAAAATAAGATTAGCTGACATGCCAAAATAACTGTAGACACATCTCTCTCGACAATGGGACTCCGTTTCCAGAAAATATTTTTGCTAAACATAAATTTATCTTGATGCCACAATAGACTTAGTAAGTTAGCGCCCAGTAATTTAATAGGTGAATTCTTGTGTATTGTCATTGTAATAAAATTGGGGACAGGAAAGAAAGCAGCCGCGTAATTAAAGATAAAGCTCTTCGCTTATTAGATTACAAATGTGAATTACAAATTGTTTGAGTTAAAACGCTACATTTAACGAGGCTTTAAAGACGTTTCTGAAAAAACATGTTTAAAAAATAATTTCGTTTAGATTATAGTATTTACATTTTTTACATTATAAAATTGACTTATAAATAAAAAAATAAATTAACTCTGTCTCTGTATTTTAATTTGTTATAAAAACATTCCCTGATTTTAACCTTTAAGAAATAAATAGATTTGTTGTATTTCGATCAATATTTGTATACAAATATAGTAACGAATTCCATGACAATGTAAGATTTTTTCATCCATATATTGTCCGTAAAGAAAAATTTCAGTAAATATTTAATTTAAAGATTCAATAAATTGATATCAGTCATCATTTATAAATCATAATTAACATAGTAAAGGATAGTCAAATAATAGGTATTAACGAAAAGCAATAATTCACAGAAACAAATAGATTTCATATACACTTTAGCAAGCATAAATAGTATAGATCTAACAATTTTGCCTATTCCGTCCAAAATGTTGCAATATGTGATTTAATCAAAAATGTTTACTGACGGAGATAGCTTGGCCGATATTTTTGCCCGTACTACGATCTTACGCTACAATATTATTTATACGCAGCGGCTACCTCTAGATTCTTTTTAGGGTTCCGCACCTAAGAAGGTAAAACTATAAGGGTTACAAATACATACACATACACACCTAGACCCGAAACCAAATTATGTAGGCCATATAAATATTTGTGCCGGTACGGGGATCGAACTCGTGAGCCTGGGTTCAAACGGTCATCACTCACCACTGGAACAACTGGCTCGTGTAAAATGTTAATAAATTGCACCGATATCTCAGATTTTCCTCACTCATCATATCACCCACAGGACGTCCACTGCTGAACATAGGCCTCCCCCAATGACCTCCACGGCATCGTAGGTCATCACCGGTAAAACGCACTGGTTAAAGACTTTCGTCTTCAAGGACTGCGGGATGTTTGACGAGAAAACGCTTCTAAACTTCTCGAACGCTGCTTAGCCGAGTTAAATTCGGCGATTTCGGAAATTTTCCTCACTAATAATCAAAAACATCATAAAGCTGAAACACGGTTTCGTATCAAAAGTATTATTAAAAGAAACATTGAGAATGTTTTTACAATAAAAGGCAACACCGCTATCATTAACAATATCGCTCACTTGAGTAAGGAAAAATATTATTACGCCCTTGGTAAAGACAAAGCAATCAAACATTTCACTCCGTCGGTAAATCCGTTGTTTTTGGGGGCAAAAAAGAGCAAGTGTTTGAATAGAATCGTACTTCGATGGTTCCGGCTTCCAGTCAGGTTAGTCAATCAACAAAAAGACGACGCTGTAACATGTTACAATCAAGATCGTTTTATGAAATGGCAGTTTTGATATGTAGCTTTAGACCTTTATACGGATTTGCAAATTGACACAAATCGTTGAATGATTTTATTTATTTACCGGATGTTAGGCAACGTAATATGGCGAACTTACGGATAACAATTTCAAGAGGAAACAGCGAGGCACGGCTAGTGAAATCATAGATCAAAATTAAAATCGGAATGTAAATCTATTAAATTAATTTGATCTGTATAATATATTATTATTTTGGTAAAAGCGAGGTAACATTTTTAATTTAATGAATTTTACGTCCATTTTTTTATTCGTTTATGTTATACACCAGAGCAAAATAAAGGTCTATCATGTTGCCTGTTTTGTAATATTACATTCGACGCTGAGAAATAAGAATAACACAGTTAATTTACAGTCAAGATGGACTGTAAATTAACTGTGTCCTAACCTTAATAGGTATTATGTATTTTACCATCCCTAAAAAAGCTCTTATGTTTTCTTATTTCTCAGCGTCGAATATAATATTACAAAACAGGGAACATGATAGAAGATCAATGAATATGCAATGTTTATTATTTCAGAAGTAAATTCAGTGGACTGCCCGTCATTGATGTCATGATTTTCCAAATTGCTAACATAAACAAAACTTGAGAGATCATGCAAGGCGCTAATCTCAATTAATTAGTCCGTCTGCGAGGTCATCTCATTAATAGAATCACAAACAAATCGTCAGCCTTTGTAAAGATCGCATTGTTCATTTGCATTTAAAAACTGCAAACAGTAGCGACGTTGATTGGAACAAATTTAACCATTAATTAAGTTTCCTTTATTTCAATAAACCCAGACGACTGATTCCTTGTTAATTGCCAGGTTGCACAATGGAGTGCAGAATCAGATGCAACCGAATGGGCGACTGCAAAATGCAAATTTACAGCACCAGCTCACGCTAACAACAACGAACGAAACGTAAAAATGTTTACCAAGTGAACGCTTGACCGCTTTTAATTGATCTATTTAAATACACGAATGAATCACCAAAGCTTTGGATTCAGAATCAAATGACGATCATATCATATCCCTCTGGTGATAATTAAAAACGCATTTACAGCTCGGTTATCGGATCCGGTGGCACTTGTCTTATTACAATTACGGAGACCGCATCGAAATTTGATATTTATAAACGATTGCTGTCCTCTATCGAGGGTTGGTTAAATTTGCTCACTTGTGTCCTCTCAAGCATGTACTCTATTTAATGTTTCAGACCTTTATTAGATCCCGTGAGCCGCTTTGGTAACTCAGTGCGACTTTGCTACTATTATTTATGTATACGAAGTCGTGGGCGCAGCTAGTATAAAAGTAGCCTAAGTTACTCCTTATTACATCAGCTATCTGCCAGTGCAAGTCCCGTCGAAATCGGTCCAACCGTTCCCAAGATTAGCCCCACCAAACAGACAGACAGACAGACAAAAATTGTAAAAAATGTTGTTTTGGTATATGTACCGTGTATACATACATATGCATTTAGTAAAAAGCTGTTATTTTTATATTACAGACGGACACTCCAATTTTATTTATTTGTATGTATAGATAGATTTAGTCATTCTGTTGTGCTTTTGTGGTTGGATAAATACAAAAAAAACTAAAGAAGTGATTAAATGCTTAGTAACGATAAGATTCTATGAAATTGGGATGAACGTGGCTTTGGCAAAGACGAGGCAGCAAAAGTGTGTAAAATTTTAAAGCGCACAACGTATAATATATATATAGGTATAAATCATAACATCTATCACTCGACATTTGTAAACTAAAATCAGTACTCAAAGTTACTAAATCAAACGAGACATGAACGTTACATCCGAGTATAATTTTTGAGTTTCAAGATTTACATCGTCAAATAATTCATGGATCCAGCGAAAAATATTTTAAAACGATTCTAGAAGTTCGGATGGGACAATTCCAGCAAGAATAGAATCGTCTCCCCGTAACCACGGAGTTTGGTTCCGCAGTTCTCTCGGTGTTATTTCTGCCCGCCCGTGAGCCGTAGCGGCGCCGCCTTATTATGCAAGGTCATTGTAATCGACTCTCGGCACTCCATGAAATCACAGTCGGAATATTGTATTGTTTGTTATTATAAAATGTACATATCTTAGTATTCTTACTCGGCTTACATGTTTTTTCTCTCTCCGCCATCCGAAACGAGGCTCGAATTTTATTTATTCAGTTTTAATGGCCGAGAATCACTCTCGGTATTTGGAATAACTCTATTATATTAATTACATGTACGTTGCCATAGGCACAGAGCTGCAGTCTCTAGATTGATTGCTAGGAGTAAAGTCAACAGTTGGGCGAGCGTCGAACTCAGAGCGGATTTGGCGCCATCAAAGCGCCGTGTTTGCTGAGAATTAGGCGCGACTAGTTTTCGTTAGCACTTAAAATTTGAACACATTCGCCAATTTTCGTGTGTCCATATGACGTTTTCGTATCGGATGCGTCCACCTTCGCGTGGCAACACGCCATTTTTATTTGATCATAATTCCGTTTTCAATTTCTAGCGAGAGGCGAGATTGGTGCGTAAAAACTCGCGTAAACATTCGAGCGGTTGCGGAACGGTTACTCCCGACTGTAACCGGTTTATGCCGGTACAGAGTGTAAAGAGATAAGGTTCTTTATGTGTGTAATCATTTTGTGTTACGACGGACTTCGTCGCTCGTGAGTGTTATTAAGGCGTTCCTGTCCCCCCTAAGCTTTTACGTTCCGTGATTTTAAAGCGTCGATACAATGTGTTCAATATGACGACGCGGGTTTCAGTGATTGCTCGTAGCATTAGGTGTTAAGGTTATCCGTCAATTGTTATAACAAACTAAATTAACACACACATATTGTGGATCCGTACGATATTTATTTATTTACTAGCTGTGCCCGCGACTTCGCTCGCGTGAGTATTTATGATTGTTCAGTACCAGGACGAAGTCGTGGGCGCAGCTAGTATAAAAGTAGCGTAAGATACTTCTTATTACATCAGCTATCTGCCAGTGAAAGTCCCGTCAAAATCGGTCCAGCCGTTCCCAAGATTAGGCCCGCCAAACAGACAGACAGACAGACAAAAAAAGTGAAAAATGTTGTTTTGGTATATGTACCGTACATATATATATATGTGTGCATTTAGTAAAAAGCGGTTATTTTACAAACAAAACTCCAATTTTTTTATTTGTATAGATTTATTTATTTACGGTCTTATTCATGAAAAACGCTTATAGAAGGTTAATAGCATTCCTTAGTTTAAATGCTCTATAAGCTTATAAAACGTTCTATAAAATTGCGACGATATCCAAACATAGAACCAAGCGAAACACTGTCTACTCTCTAAACAAATAGGGCAGAATAAAGCTTTCTCCATATTTTTTATAGTCATGAAAGTAACAAACCAATAATACTTATATGTTGTTTCATCACTTCATTCGAAGTAACGTCCACTGTTGGACAAGCGGATTGGCGATCGCAGTGACGGTAGTTTTATCGCGGGACACTGCTATATCCCGCGTTATTACATTTACTACCGCTATTCGAAGGGTTTTTTAGTTAGGTTAAGTACTGACTGCACTAGCAGAAGAATTCTCCTCCATCTGTTAGCGACGCGGTCATCACGTCCTGACACATGCTGTTCACAATGATGTGATTTTACTGGTGGTAGAGCTCCAGTGACGGAGCTTGCGGGCGCCAAGGCACCACCGCATTACCTAATATACTTGCCGCTAAATGGTAGTGTTCAGCACTATCGTGTTCCGGTCTGGTGGTTATGTACGGCCCTGTAATTTTCGGCACAGATACATAATACCTTAGCCCTCAGGAGTGGTAACGCATCTGCATTTTGACCTTGGTCTGGCCGTTGCGCACTTGGTCGCCCCTACCTATTTTCGTTCCGCCCCGGTAACTTTTTACACCCATAACGTACATGTATTAATTATATATCAAATTAAAACTATTTTTTTTTCATTATTATGATATTCCCGTATATCATAATTTACAACCAAATTAAATCGGCCGCAAATAAGAGTTGCTGGCTGTTGGAGATTAAAAAAAAAAAACTTGCGCCCAAATTTTGATTGGCGGCAACCTAGTGGATATATATTCTCTAAATTATAAATATGCATAAAAATTTGGTTTGCAGCATATCTGGATGAACGAAATGATTCTGCGGTAGGATCCTAACATATAAGGGTCCACCAGCAGCAAGTTTTTGTGAAAAGCCTTTTGAACAGTAGTCATTTATTCGTACGTTGATAACGCACATGTGGCACGGCGGCGTCGATTCGGCGCCGTGTGATTACGAATTTAAGCAGTCGCAGCTAATATGAATGACAACGGGCCAACCTACTCGACATTCATTTCCCCCGGCGCACCTCTCTTATAATAACTTACACGGCAACATCGCCTTAAGATACGAATATATGTAGGTACGGCACGATAGGGAACTGCTTAATGTGAAACCGACATAAATTGCATAAGTAACCGCACAAAATATAATTGAATTTTTGTACATACCGCGGCGAGTTCATATAAATTATTCGTATTTCTACATATCCCCGTGATAGCACCCTTTTTATAATGAAACGGCCCGGCAAGCGTATGGACGTTGAATAGAATTAAATTAGAGGCAGACAACAATTTTCGGCGTTTGAATTGGTGAACTGCAAACACGTTTATACATATCTGATGAAGGTGCAGAGTTTGGCGCCCTATAATCCAGATACGGCCCTTGAATGCGAGCGAACGAGCGCGGGTGGCCGAGGTTTTAGAGTGGCCCTTCAATCAGCCCTTCCTTGCGGGCATGCGCGGGGGGCGGGGAGGAAGAACGCGGGCGCGGGGGGCGGGCACGAGGACCTTTGAGCTGAGCTCTTTGACACGAGCCACTGGCGCACTCTTCAAGTAATGATTCATTCTGCTGATGACTGACGCGACGCGGCTAATACGCCTGTTTCACCCTCCATCATATTTGGTTAAGGATTAAAGATACGGCCGCTTTAAATTTGATTTTCTTTTCCTTGTCTTTGATATCTTCTTCGTGATTGTAACGATTTATCCCTTATGTTTGTAAAGATACACACATTTTTTAATTGTAGGTAGATACCATAGTATTTGAATACTCTTTGGTAGATACTTACCTTGCTTGTAGCTTGTTTGTTCCACCCTTATGGTGGCGCAAAGGTGGCGCAAAGTATGTTGCTCACATGGAAGTACATTATTTCTTGTATGATAGTAAGTAACCGCCATTTACGCAAAACTCTGAGGTCACAATGTTCAAATTACAGCCGTATATTCTAACTATATTCTAACTGGGACACGATAGTGCTGAACCACCATTTGGTAGCAAACGAGTTAGGCAACGCGATGGTGAGTACGCTCTCGAGTTCCTACACTGAAACTCTACCACCAGTGTTTGATGATACATTTTTAAAGCATAATGGCACGGATTATGTGCGACTTTCTACTGGGGACAGTTATAGATATCTACGCGTCGCTGCGCGGCAACAACGTCCCCCATTGTACCCGGAATTCGCCAATTATGCAAGACAATAGCGATCCCTCGCAATCCTAGTGTACATAGTTTAAATCCCCGATCTATTGGAAATTATTTAATCCGTCACTCGCTCGCTCTTTAATAGCAATTGAAAACTGTTATCGTTCATCGCCACCTAGAATACGCCTGTTCCTTGTAAATTCGATCTGAACCGAGTTGTAATTGATAAGAATTGGTTTACTTTACAGTTGGTCGACATGGAACGTGTATTGCCGTATTCCGAATTACTTTATCTACTTTTATTTCTCGTACTATATGTTGCATGTTAGTGTGGACAGTAAAATAAAATTAACTGTTACTAAGGCTGGGATATCTTACTTTAACAATATTTTTAGAGTACCTGTTAGGTAAAACAAAATAATTGCACTATTTTGCAGATTGTTAAATGACGTCATATCTTTAACTATTAACTGTAACCGAGCAATAGGCGCTAGTAAAATTCTCTCGTCGGCACGGGGTCCAATTTGAACCCCGAACCTTTGTCAGGCTTGGACGGGAACGTGGGTCCAACACGTAGAGGCCTTTTCGAGAATGTACTTTGCAATAGGTTGCATTCGGCGAGATCTCTCTGTGACTGCATCAATAGTTAATACAGACACAGACAGGCCCCGTAGAATACATGAGATTGTGATGGTAATTCACTAGCCAAACTTTGGGTTATTTGAGTGAACTGGGGAGACTAGATGGCTAGGCCTATGGAGTGAGATCCGGCACCTGCCTGTATTCAACATATTGAATTGGGTGCCCTTGGTGGGCCTCCCAAACAGCCAACCTGATAGTCGACGGGGTTATTGTTATTGTCAAATATTTTTACTTCACTTGTCACCCTAGTAACTTTAACAATATCAAAAAATACGCTGGTGCAACGCATTCTGCAATTATTTCAGTCAACGTTACTATTATTCTTACGTTTGACAAAACGTATTTGAAGGGGTTTACCTACTTTGCAGTTATACTTAACCACTCTTTCGCCGCTGTAATTGTTTTATTCTGCTAAAAATTCCAATTAAAAGTTTTTATCTCTCGGAGCTTACACTTGGCTAACAGCCGTATTGTCAGCTAAAAGACAAAGTTCATGTTCAGTTGTTGATTTATATTTATGCAAATATGCTTATTTCGTATTTTACAAATTAACTGCCTCAGTAGGGTGGTGGTAGCAGGCCACTACTGCGACGCTGGGGTCCTGAACTCGATTCCAGGGGCTATGGCGGTAAAGGTGTAAAATCCTTTATCTCTAGTTCTATTGGATTTTTTAATTTTCTGGAAATTTCCCAGTACCTCGCAGTGCCTGCAGATGTTACAGGCTGCGGATGTAACAGGCTCGCCGCCTGTTACACGTAATAAAAACTTTCACAGAAACAACAACTAAGGTTTCAGGGTGGTCTTGAAATGCATGCATCTGCAATTTGACCTCTGGTTTTTGTGTAGATGTCTATAGGCTGCAGTTATCACTTAACGTCCATGTGAACTGCGTGATTGTTGGCCACCTTTGCCACATAAAAAAAATGCTTTGACGTTCACGTTCAGTGATTTTAATTACTGATTTTATTGACTACCTGTATTAAATTTAAGTTTATTATTGTTTTAATTTAATTATTATTAATTTCTGATTAACTTTATATCATAAATTCATCATAGGTATATTTTTTTACTTTTTTAAAGTGTCTGTTAAGATGTATTCGAAACAAAAATATTTTCTATCCTTCTTCATTTCATCACCAACATTGTAATATACTGATGTATTTTGCTTTAATGTCATATTTTCTATTATATGCGGCCGAAGAATATCAATCCCGAAAGAATGGATACTTGATATTTTTCAATATTTCCTATTTTCCTGTACAGCTTTGACTATGCGCCAATAGAATATAATATATTCAGTTGATATGAGCTGGCGAAGTCGGGTCGTTATCATGTCAAAGAAACTATCGCATTACCGGACTCAAAGACTGCGGTTTGTTTGATGTCAGTCATAGACGATAGATACTTTCCAATAAAATTATATTAAATACAAATCTTGTGTTAGAAAAATATTGTATTCTTTTTATTGGAATTTTTATGAACGGTAACATGCTTTAGATGGTCTTATAGAGCATTTCTTGGTAACAAACTTGTCTTGACAATTGTTCATTGTATAGACTTACGCCGCCAACTTCGTTCGCTGTAGATAAAAATTCTAACAGGTGTTTTATATTTATAATAAATACCAGACACGCACATGGTAAAAATATTTAAAAGAAAACGTTCCTATATGATAATATTTACTTACTTTTAGAGACCACGGCGATAAAAGTATTTAGTTTGATAAAAACTAATATAATTATCTGCGCCAGTACATTTAAAATATATGAACTTATATTTAACAGCAGATAGATATTAAAAACTTAATTTCACGACTTTAATCCCCGAAGGGGTAAGCAGAGGTAAATGCATTCATTCAAGCATACACGCAAACACCCACTATTCGCCGGTTACGTTTTTGGTCCACGTGGTGACAGGTGGCGAGAATGTCGACATCTCCGAGCATCCCGAGGTAGTGGGAAATTTCCATAAAATGGAAAAATCCCAATAAAACCAGGGAATTTTTTTTACACTTATATCTGTGGTAGTCCCTGACCCAGGAATCGATCCTAGGACCTCAGCGTAACAGTAGTGGCCTGCTACCACTAAAATACTGAGGCAGTAATGTAGGTACAGATAATATACAACAACGACAGCAACAATATTCTTTATTGTACACCATTACAAAGATACAATTAGGTAAACACAAATAACAAAAAAAATGTACAATTGGCAGCCTTATCGCTAAGAGAACGATCTCTTCCAGACAACCACCAATGAATACAAGAGAAACAATTATAAATAATAATACAGTTAATTAAATTTTTGTTGACTACCTTTGAGAACAGTTTCTTTTGCTACACCTTTGAAATAAAAATCAGACAGACGTGTTGTGATATTGAGTTAAATTGTAAAGGTTGTATAATAAACCTAGACCTATAACTTCCAAGGTTTGTAGTCGCTTCCATAATCACCGAATCCGTGACAAAAATATGTAAATTGATATATTATTATAAAGAAATGCAACCGTCATTATAATATATTTCATAGCGAAAATATAAAGTGTTGCCGACTACACAACATGTTTCATTCACAAAAGCAAGAATGGAACTTCTTATTCAACGCACAAAACGCGACTGCATTGCTACTGCATATCAAAGTATAAAATAACATTTCCTTAATACATCTCGAATGACGGTAGAGTTTATGTAAATTGTAATACATGGACGGAATATTTCAGGCAGTGAAATGTTACCGTGGTAATGCAAGCGACTTTTTACGCATTCAAATTGGGTGCCTATTAAACTAGCCGCCTGAAAAAAATTGTATCCGGGAATCAATACCTACTGTCGGAGTAGGCCCGAGAATAGACTCCTTTTCTTTAGAATAGAACCTGTTTGGCGTCCAAATATATAACAACTATCGATATAAAATCCGGTGTTAAATTCAGATCGTGCCATTTTACGTAATATTCATGCAATATGTGACTTGTGTAACATGTTTTACTCATATAATTCTTCCATAAATATATAAAGGCTTCAAAGGATGTGCTTTAATATAGCAAGAAAGTGAAAATGTGAATATATATAACGGGATAATAATGAGACCATATCAGTATCTAAAAAGAACACTGCATCGGATATTTGTGAATGAAAAATTTTGTCTTGTGTACGCACCATTTATATGTACCATTCAATCATTGAAAAAAAAAATAAAATTACATTTGTATAGCCACGTAAGGTGCCTTCTACAAATTAAACACCAAATATTCCACAGTTGAAAGTTCATTTACTTATATATATGCTTACATAACAATATTTAAGGATGTTTACAACATTTCTACTACTGAAACAGTGTTAAGGTAGACAGCCTTACTGTTCCGTCGTATCATGAATAATAAACACCGTAAAGCTTGATATGCCCTCGGATGGGTGAGACTAAGACGGGCTTAGTGGTCAAGACATCGCTAAATGTGTGTCTTAGGAAAGCACCGACAGTCTCAGTTATTGCGTTATTACTAACCCTGTCATGATAAGTCAGGTAGGGGTTTTGGAGCCACTTACGAAATTCTGATAGCAAGTTGTCTTCTTACCTACCTCCAACAACACCACCAGTCTGGGTCTGCGTGGAATATTTGCTAAGTTCTATGCCATGTCCATAAACTGAAATAATAAACTTACAATCAATGTTAACTGAATGCATTTTTGCCATTTTTATTACATAAAAATACTTAATCACCGTATGACGTTTATATGGATCAGTAATTTTAATTATAATAGCAAAACAGTATAATGGGATGTCTCAATATTGGTTTAACAAATGTCTATAAGCTTAAGTATAAAAAAAAAAACAATTCAAATTCAAAATTCCTTTTTTTTATTGTCACACAAGCAACATAGTAGATATTTATTGAGATTGGTGTGGAAACAGGCAACACTTAACACAACGCTACGTTCATTTACAACAAATTGGCGTAATAATAAAAAGTGTAAAAGAATTACGCAGAAATAAAGTCCTCATTTAACGCGAGCGGTCAAAGTATTAATTTCACCATTAATGTTGAATAATTGCGCTCGAGATAATTTAGCCAGATATTACACTTAAATTATATTTATGATTTTTTACCAACCACATATTTCCGCATATTCTAATTGGTATAAGCGCGGGTAATATGATGTATAGATATGAAAATTAATAGGGTAGAGCAATTTGTTTTTGTTATTTTGATATATTACTGTGGAGTTCATTTCGTAATGAGATCATTATTTATAATTTTGGAAAGGGGTGCTTCTTATACTTTAATGTTTGGTTAAATTAAATCACTAATGTTGGATATCATTTGTTTCAGGTATGTAACAATTTTGACTGAAAGTTTTACATCGAACGATTTATTTGCCAAGCACTACGAGGTGAATAAGTAAGTATTATGACTTAGTCTTCTAAATGAAGAATATATAACTTGGAGGCGAGTGACGAGGACTGCTGCTGTACTACTTACTTTAAATTTTCTAACTTGTTACTTTGAACGATAGCATTTTACTGGTGCGATTTAAAATTTAACGCGCCGTGTTACTAAGTATATTTATTTCGTGGGTTTTAGTGTTTGGTTTCAAAATTACAATCTTCACTGATTGTGCCATATATCCTATCAGGCTCCTTAATACCTACTACGTTTTGCACTACTACAAGAGTATTTTAAACAGCTTTGATATCTGATACAAAAGTTTGAAAAGCGAAAAACTTTTAACCAAAAACTAAACGAAACACCTTAAAGATGTTAAATATATATAGGCTCAAGAAAGAAAACAAGTGTTGACTGTTCAACGGTAGTTTAATAATTAATTAATAATTTTGCAGAACGAAATGAATCAACAAAAATGAGTGATTGATTGAATGAGCGAATGAGCTATTGTTTGAGTAGTTTAATAGGTAATGCGGTGGTGCCGCGCCACGCCCCCGAGCTCCGTCACTGGAGCTCTGCCACCAGTAAAATTCTGATGTTATAGATGTTATATATGTACCTCCTTCTAATATAACTAAGAGTCTACGCATTAAAATTCTACCGGAAGGGAAGAGTAATTCCTAGTTTCGGGTAGAATTGAACACAGTATTAATCCTACTGCAATTGCAATACGGTTAACAAGCAAAAGATGAAATGTTCCGGTTTCACTTTTGAGCTCATGAACTACTAGTTCATGAGCTACTAGTTCTTTTTAGATTTTTACGTTTAGAGTCTGTCTGTTGAGAGACTTTGAAATTTAATGTATGAAAAACGTGTACTCGAATCTCAAGTATGATAAATATATGATATAGTCAGTTAGTTTGTAATTTCCGGCACAGAGGCATAACACCTTAGGCTTCAGGATTGGTAACGCATCTGTATATCTGGATTTTGACCTTGGTCTGTGTGTAAGTGTCTATAGGCTGCAGTCATCACTTAACATCAATGTGAGCTGCATGCTTGTTTGCCACAGTTAATGCGTTTAAAGAAAAAATAAGGTCTTGGATTTGTCACTTCATCACATATATTCTATAACTAATGCTTAAAAAAAATACATGATGATTCAATTATTTACAGCACAAATACCTACTTACGTTAAAATATAAAATGATTCACCGTTATTTGTTAGAGATAAGAATATCCTGCGTCAATTTATCAATTGTTGAGGACGGGAATGAGCAAAGTATTTTGAGCAATATTCAGCGGGCACATTTGTATAAGAATCTGGGTCCGGCGACCGGATGCGTGGTTTCCGGAGTCTGGTCATTTCGATCTGCTATTGACTTACTCAAGGTTTACCTACTCTTTCGAAATACAAAATAAATATATTTATTTTGTAAGTACATATTAAACAAAATATTTTATGACATGAAAAATAATGTAAGAAATCTAAGCAAAAGTTTTCTATCATTTTACCTCTAAAAAAAATTGTGTTACGTGAGTAAAATAAGAAATAGGAACACAATTTACACATTAACAAAAATCTAGATAAAAATGTACACTAATCTGGAAAAATGGGAACTGGTTCTTGAGTTTCTAAACTACATCAAATTCTGAAGAATACAATACAATACGCTTTAAACTAAAAGTGGTGTATTTTTAAAGCTTTTTGTCATATTATTATTAAACAAATACAAAAAAAAACCTTATATCTGTGTGGTTTAGTCCGCCTTGGCACACGACACACCTTCATATTTAGTGGGTTTTTGGACGTATGGATGTCATGGGGACTGCTATCTTCAGCATTTAGTGATAAATACGAATATAATTTTCACTTCTTGAATTTAGAACTACTTTTGTTTCATTATCACATACAATCAAATTATTTCTTATCACGTATTCATCTCTTAATAGATTAATCTAAATTTAGCTAGAATATATATAACATTTCTTATAAATACAGGTTGATCGATTGTGACAGGTGATATATCACAATCAATCTGTCGTTATAATTATCATTGATCAACCTGTATTTATAAGAAATGTTATGATAGACGGACAAAATCGATAACGGTAGTTGTCCAGAGTTTTGAACATGTGTCAGACAAATGTCACCTGCGCGTTCACGGAAACTGGAAAACGGTTGAAATGTTGCAACGTAAATTTAAATTTATTAAAATGTTGCGAACGCTTTGTAAATATTTTAATTTCTTTTTATTTGTTTTTCTTTTATTAATATACAGACAAATATTCAAGTCTTGTAACACTTAAGTTAATATACTTGCCGCTAAATGGTAGTGTTCAGCACTTCCACTACATAAAAAAAAAAATGCCTAGAAATCGCTTCATCAAAACTTATTTACCTGTTAGACCTCCAGTTTTGTGATGTAGCGAACCCATTCGCTGCACCTCTCGAGGAAATTTGAACAAATACGAGTACAACTAGTGCGAAAACAACTCGCCGATTAAACGGAATCAGCGTCGAAAAGTTGATGTAATTCTATCTACTGGTAAGATACTTAGTAAAGTTATGGAGTGCTAAAAGCGTTAAAAGGTAGCGAACGTATTAATCCCGCGCTATCGGAAAGCGCTCGAATATAATATAAATAAGAATCACGTATGTAATAAGGCGAGATGGGGGCGCATTCCTCACACGTCCCAGGGCTTCCCCGGCTTAGGCGAACTTGGCCCATTACCCGCCTGCCGACAGAGATTTCTCTCTCTGGAAACCCCGCTGTTTTGACCAGCCAATACTAAATTTAAACAGTTTCGTGTCGTACAAACATTTGTGTTGAACGTTGTTCTTTTATAAAAATGAGTCCCATTGCCCGGCCAATATTGCAGACAAATAGAATGGCTGCATGAAAGTTTTATCGGTGTGAGGTTCGCACCTGCATTTATAGGCACGTGTGGGGTTCAAATAACTACGTAAAGTTCTGTGTTTTATTGATTAATTGACTTAGTAACTACTGAAGATTGGACATAACATTTCGAAGAGTGTAAACTGACAAAAACCTTAAAAGATACTTAATACGTACCTACCAAAAAATTATTCATATAAGCGTCTAAATCAAAAGAGGTGCTTTCAGATTTTGTATACTGTAAAACTGTATTTTTTTTCCGAAATTACTTTTTATATATTATATTTCTTTGATTTTAAGTAAATGCGATACAAGCATAGTTTGATGGATAGTAAATAACCCCTGCAGGCTATAAAATCACAAAAAAACCAGAAGTCAATTTCAGAAAATTACGGGTTACAAGTTACACTAAATTACCAAAAAAATACGAGGCATACCATACCATACATTACCATTTTACACACCATAATAATAAAATAAAAAGTTTACACTCACAGCCCCACACTAGGTATAAACCTGTGTCACGGGTACCGTTATACACACACAATATATACACAAACACCCAGACCCGAAACAAATATCTGTAGGTCATACAAGTATTTGTCGAGGTGCGGGGATCGAACCTGCGACCCTTCGAATCAAACAGTCGTCTCACACCGCTGGACTAACCGGGTCGCCTTATAATGATAATGCTGAGCACTATCATTTGGCAGTAGATATACTCGTATATATATGGTGCGTCCTGTGGTGGAGCCTACGCTTTCGAGCTCTGACACCGTATCTGTATTACCGTAAAAACGCTTTAAGACACAAATAACGTAAAAAATGTACGTATGTTTTATTTTTATGTAACGGAAGTGGCAAACAAGCATGTAGTTCACATTGATGTTAAGTGATGACTGCAGCCATCAGACATCCACATAAAGGTGTTATGCCTCTGTGCCGGAAGTTACAGGGCCGTACATTACCACCGGTACACGATAGTGCTGAACACTACCATTTAGTGGCAAGTATATTAGGTAATGCGGTGGTGCCTACGCCCGTGAGCTTCGTCACTGGAGTGATCTCTACCACCAGTGATGGTGTACGTTTAACTATTTTATTTTGTATCACGAAAAGTATTTATAACCCTAGCTTACCTTTTCAAATCAATCTCTTTATACAACGTGTTATGTTATCTGAAAAATATTGGTCGATCTACCTGATACTTAGCTAAAGCAATATATTCGGAGATTATTGGTCGATTTTGCAGGTTGTCAGTGGCGTTTTTATATCGGCCCAGTAAAGGTTCGGTAAAGCATCAAGCAAAGATAACTTTAACACACCGGTAATGGCTGTCTTCGCCCGAGAGAACAAACTTTTTTATTATACACGGTGAAATTTTAGTGGTTTACCCGCAGCAAAAGATTCACTCTAAAATCGATCTATAATATCCTTTTTTATTAGTTATGCCGTATCACAAGGCAAGTGAGCTTATTTTGCTGTAAAAACTATGATAATATACACTTTGTATATACCTACATATCACAATATCAAACTACATAGTAGTGCGTACGTCACGTTTAGAGAATGTTACCATTTCTCATGCTTTAAAAATAATATTTGAAAACATTTTTTTGTTAATTTTAACTCTTATGTTTCGATAATACTATTGAATTGTAATATTTTTATTTCTCGCAATAACACATAACGAGTGAACTTTAGAAAATAAAGAAAAATGGGCAAGAAACATTTGACTTCGGCAAGGAATCGAACCTGCGACCTCAGTATAACTAGTCCAGCCGCTTTATTTCTGTGGGACTTCGGTAGCTTAGTGGTCCACACTAAAATTTCACCATGTGAACGTTTACCTAATGATATCTCCAAACATGTCCAAATGGTTGGTTTTAAAAAACATATTTCTTATATAGATGTCTACAGGCTGCAGTCATAACTGGACATCCATGAGAACTGCCATGCCTGTATGCCATCTTCGTTACATAAAAAAGTGTCACTCACTTGCCAGAAAAATAACAACTTAATCGTGTTCCTATCAGTATTAAGACCAATAGGAACTTCAGCAAACACATCTGCTCATTTACTTTTTGGAATTATAATTTTGACAATTACTGAAACGTTTCACCAAACCTGTGCAATATACTGTAATTAAATTATTACTAGTTAAAGCAAAACTTGTTCAATACAGAGAATCAGTGCAATTTTAGTGGCACGTGCTCCCAACACCACAGTTTATGGAAATCTGCGGTGGAACAATCTCAATTGAGAGCATTATGCGATGATATTGGAATATAGTGTGGCCACTCAGCGAGGGACTTTAAAAGAGAAAATAATATGAATGTAAATTGCATCTTGTGTGTTTACATTTACATATCACCACAGACCTTCCGGGGCAGATTAAATTATTAGTAATGACACCGGATAAGCTTTGTTCTATTTGATAAGTATATCTAACAGTGGGTTCATTCCGTTCTAGATAAACTAGCGGTAGAACCTCGCAATGATTTGGTATTTGTGTATTATTTCATACTCATTATGCATCACGGCAGACTTAATATAATAGGTCTAGGCTAAATTTACGTACGTCACTTCATATCAGTTTTTTTCTGAAGGCATAGTCAGATAAGTAAATGCATGCATTTAAGCATATTCGAACACCCACTATTCGCAGGTTACGTTTTGTCACAGGTGGCGAACTTTTTCAAATCTTTAGGCACATTATCGAACTCCGAGGGTGGCCCTGGGAAACTTCCAGTAAATCGAAAATGCACAATAATAGCACCAGAGATAAAAGATAACACAACTTTATCTCTGATAGAATCCTACTAAATACAGATCCCTGGGGAGAAGTGACCCGCTATCACTAGGCCACTGATGCAGTTAAAAAATATAGAACACATTATACATAGGGGTAGGCAGATTTATAATGCGGTAATAAACTCTATTTTAATGCGTTTCATAAGACGCGACGCTTCAAAAAAAATTGTTTTGTGATTACATGTTGACATGTTAAATAAGTGATTCACTAAAAATAAGAGAGAAAATATAAAAACACACAGAATTAAGGGTATAGCAATGAGTTGAGGTAGGCTACGCTATTAAGCACTTATTTATATAATTACTTTCAATTGTATTTATCTTAACTACCAACTACATAATTAGTATTGGCGATGAACAAATCCGACTTTATTGACGAAGCTTTAATACCGTCATATCATAACGTATTCTTCAAGCAACTTCCCAACCTAAAACAGAATAAACTCTGTTGGTGTTCGAAATATGACATCAAATAATTTCTCATCACAGTAAGCACGTAATTCGTCTTATTTATGTTAATCATAATGGCAAAAATCTTCAAACAGTATGGGTGTGTTACGGGCGTGTTTCAAGCTGGGCCGACATGCGGGCGAAGTTGTAGTGCAATAATTTGGACTTTATTTGCGATCTGGCCATTAGTGTGTTAATTATTCAGTAACTCGGGTGAACTTTGGGCCAGTCGGCGCTGGCGTGCGCCGCTGATATTGCGGTATGCCTTTCTCCATTTATTTTTGGAAAAGCCACGCCGACTTTATGTATGTTTTATCATAAAACACCATAAATAATTAACACAATACACTTAATTACAATTCTGCGTTGTTTATACCGTTTATTGAACATTTTGTTTGCTTTCTATTGTTCAATGAGACATTCAAAATAATTGTGAAGTCAAACTTGTTATCTGTACTAAATTCCCGACCGAAACAAAGATGACGGTGAAGAAGTTGCGTAACGTTATTTAGCTATCGTAAGTAACAGGAGGCTTGATTCAGAGGAACTCCCATTGAGTCACAGTACGTCGCCGAGACTTCACACCAAACTCCGCCGACTACAACATAATAATTTATTCACATCTAAACTCGTCCTCTCCCACAACTTAGATTGGACTTAAACGAGTATATTGTGAGCGTCGCGTATTATGCTTAATGAAGTTAAGCATGTCCCAAACAGGAAACTTGACGATAGACTCGGGACCAAAACACAACGTTGCAAAATAATTTTATTGTCAGCGCCTGTCAACGACTTACTGTTAGTTTTAATTCAGAAGTTTTTAATAGGATCACTTAGGATCGCGATAATTAATTATTCCGTTTTTAAAATATACGATTGTATGTTGCCCGCAGCTTCGCCCGCGTGGATGTTGCTTTCACTATAAAACAAAATTTGAGAGAGCCTCTTTAAAAAAATGACTTAATTCGTCAATGTCGCAACTACCTACGAACTTGGTCCGTGCCAAATTTCGTCTTTGCACGTCAAGCAGTTTTCGATGTTTCGTGATATAATGGTAACCATTCGTTTTTATATACATATAAACTAATTTTCAAACGCACATTAATATTTCACTTATTTAGATGTAGTTACAGCTCCGAAGGCAGTAATGTAGCACCACGATACAGTTTCTAACTCCTTCTAAAAGTTCAGTCGCTGCACCGTAGCGTTAATTAAATGATTACTAAAGGTCTAGTCCTCAGGTAGAGCAATATATCAGCAAAATAACACTAAAACCGTTACTGAATGTACCATGAAATTTAAAAATGATAATTTTTGGCGCATTCCGAATTGATAGTGTCGAGTTACTTTAACAACGACAGTTTGTAAATACAACGGACTAACTACATTTGAAGTTAGACCGTCTAGCTAAAAGGCCATTACTAGACGGGTCGTATGAATTATTTGTAGGCATGCGACGCGAGTAATGGGGTGAAATTATTGCGCTACCGATACCCTCCTACGTTAGAGTCCAATAGACGCTTAAATTCAATGCTTTCCTTATCTTAAAGTACATGACATATTCATGTTCCGAGTCTAGTTGTGTGTCATGGGAAAAATTCAATTGATGATCAACCTTAATGACTTTTTATCAAACTACAATGCGACGTTTTCTAACTATTGTAAATATACCTAAAGATGTATTCTTTAATTTAAATTAGATTATTTTTCAAAATTTCGAGCCATGATCATTACTTATTAAAAATGATTTGTCTCATATCCACAAAATGATGATATGATATGACGGTATTAAAGAAATTATTGATGTTAAATGTCTAGTGGCGGAGGTCAATATAATAAATTTACTTCAACTTTTTTATGTTATGAAGGTAACAAACAAGAATGCAGATGCTTTGGCACCTCTGAGACCTTAGTTGTTATGTCTCTGTGATAGTTATTACGGGGCCATACATTATCTAACCGGAACACGATAGTGCTGAGCACTACCATTTGGCGGCAGGTAGATTAGGTAATGCTATATTCCTAGATATGATAATATGATGCTGGAACTGTACCACCAGTAAAAACTATAATCGGACCCAATGACGCAAACAAAACTACGATGCTTATCAGGATACAAATTTAAACTGCTTTCAAGCTGAACTTTATCTTTCTACTTTCTTCTTCAAGTCTTCTTTGCTGAATAGTCACTGATGGCAGTTGATGTAGGTACCAAAATAATAAAGTTCATGTTAAAGTCAGCGGATAGCGGATACGATGTGTGTTAAAACGACACAGTTAATTAAAGATTTAGAGAAGCAAGCCGCCAGTGCGGCTGGTCGCTAGCGTGCCTTTCCTACATGTACCGTTCCATTTGAACAACTAAACACCCATATATAGTCACATGAGATACGATACAAGTAAAAAGTGAAAATAATTAAGTTTGTTTAGAAAATGTATACTTGTACAACCATAATATTAATTTTGTTCACGTTATCATAAATCTCTTTAATTTTTATGAGTTTAAAAAAAATGTATTTCGTAATCGTATGCATAAGAGTTAGTAGAACATCAAATTCAACAAAGAAAATTCTTTTTTTTTTTAATTACAATACCTGAATTCTGTTCTTAAACCATTCTCGAATGTAATTGAACTCGAGTGAGTTTGAGTGAATAATATTCCAAATGTCATTTCGGATTTTGGATAACCATGTATCAGTTGTGAATAATCCGCCCGTTTATTTAAGACAAGTAATAGTATAAGATACAAATGTATACTTTAAATATTATATGAGTTAAAAACCTTTAGTCACGTATAAGCGACTTAGCCAACGAAGTGTGACTAACGGTGAATCGTATATCCCGAGCGTGAAACATGTCGCTTTCATCTGTTTTCCATAACTTTTTTTAATAATCTGCTCGTTAAATTAATGAAACAACAAACTACTCGTAGATTTTCATGAAAAACGTTTCCTTTGTAACAATTGGATAAATTTTCCCGGCTTTCTGGTAATTCTTCGGTTTAAAAAGCTATGTATAAATACCAGGGCTTCAGGAGTGGTGATGCATTGACATTGATGCCTCCAGTTTAGTTCGATTGATTTAAATTTACGTGTCATTCAAGAATAAAAACTTTTAATATATTTCGTTCTAGTATCAAATACTCGTAGCAGCTTTACGTAGAACCTTTACGTCTTGCAGGGCTACGCGCCTACGATTCTTTGCATTCCTTTGGTGCTACGCGGTCACAAATATAAATCTAAGGTGCTGTCAGGGAACTCGGCGCTTGACCACATCGGCACCTTATGCCGCTGTAATAAAAGCTATATTTTGGGCAAGCGCTGAGTTTCCTGACTGTATTTGTTACTGTACATATATGGTAGCTACTATAGAAATTAAATACGCAGATTTCAGACGGGTAAGGCGGTGATGCCTACGCCCTTCATCAGTAAAAAATATTGTACGTTCATTCGATTTTGGACTAAAACTTTGTTTCTCCCGATTTACTTTAGATAAAGTAAAAGCCGCAAGTAGTATAAATTTCTAACCGTGGTATCTTCACAAGTCCGAGCGTTGACGAATGTTCAATATCTAACTACTTGCGTGTATGTAATTAAATATCAATCATTCAACTCAAAGTAAACTTATTAAGATTGAATATCTTAATCATGTGTACATAGATCGATGCTGACCGAGCGGTAACCGAGTTTTCACTATTTGTTATAGATGTATATTACAATATTGATTTGACGAAGTAAAAAAAATGTTTAATATATGCCACAAAATAGGTGTAACAAAGACACTTAATTGTGATAGTTTTCCTTTTAATTTCATTATATGTAGCTACTATTGCCGTAACCTCTGAATTTCTAACAACAACCGTTTAGTTAGTTGGTTGGCCGGACACTTGGCTCTAACGAAAATTTGCACTTTTAAGCTTAATAAGTCACGAACAGTTAACTAAATCGAAAAATGATGTTCGGACATCCATCATATGTTTAAAAGACCTTTCTAAAAAAAAACTCCGAGCGTTACATAATGAAATATAATTTTTTTTTTTCATGTTTTTATTCTACCACTTTGTCGGCGTGATTAAGGTGTATACTTGTGCCAAATTTCAAGTCTCTAGTACCAATAGCTTTTGCGCTAAACCGCGGACGGACAGACAGACAGATAGACAGACAGACAGACAGACAGACAGACGGACATGGCGAAACTATAAGGGTTCCTTGTTTACTACGGTACCCTAAAAAAGTATTTGAAGTATTTGTAATATTATACTTGTTCTATTTAGCTTCTTTACATTGTGTATTTGAAAATTTGAAATGCTAGACATATTCGGATAAAGAAGTTTTGTTTGATTCAAAATTATTTCCGATAAAATTGACTCTATGAAAAGTTCATAGAAGTAGAGATGCTACTGGTTTGGATGCAAACGTAACACATCCGGTACACAAGCATCGTTCAGCGGAAGTCGACTCGCCGATAGGCATGGGTGAGGACGATTTATCGACGTTTCCGAAACATCGATATTTTGGTTAAAAAATATCGATGTTTTATATTTTGGTTAATAATATGATAAAAATATCGATGTTCCTTAAATTTTTAATGCAATTTTCATGCACTAAATACAGTATTGATATTTTCCATAACATACTTGTGTTTAAGAAAACTTGTAATTTTAACTTATTATTATCGCTATCCCGTAAAATGTTTTTAAATACTTTTTACTGTGTGATAAAATTTAAAAAAATGTAAAAGTGAGTATAATTTTAGCATGACTTGTCTTAGCTTTTTCATAGTTCGTTTTAAAATAGATAATACTGCCTTAAAATAGATGCATTAAAAAGCAAATACAGACACTTTTAAGAAAAAACATAGACATACATTTTGAAAAATAACGTTGTAGTGTTTTCAATTACGGCGTTAGCATGTATCGATGAATATTATGAAAATATACGAATATATCGATACATCAACGCTGCTAAAATATCGTTCCGATTTCTGCATCCCTATTCGCCGACAATCACCAACACGCCACCACAGTTGCCCTACCTTTGACATTTCAGGGGTGCTTTTACCCACTACTGGAAAGTATGTTATGCATTTTTCATTTACAATTTCTAACATGGTAACATTTTTCGTGGTTGTTCCATTTGTTTTTATACTATCGTGGTCAGTTGAAATAGAACGGAATCAACAGTTATATTGTTGTGTGAACATAAATTCTTTCATTAAACGAACTTGGTGTGAATATATTCCACTTCAAAAAATAATTTCCATCTAATATATGTACGTCTTGAACGTAACTTCACGCCTGTAATCTCCGAAGGGGTAGGCAGAGGTAAATGCATGCATTCAAGCATAGATGCAAACACCCACGATTCGCCGGTTACGTTTTGGCTCATTTAACAGGTGGCGAGCCTGTTGACATCTCCGGGCACTTTACCAAACTTCGAGGTACTGGGAAATTTCCAGAAAATGGCAAAATCCCAATAGAACCAGAGATAAAGGACTTTACACCATTATCTCTAATAATCCCCTACCCGGGAATCGAACCCAGGACCTCAACGTAGTAGTAGTGGCCTGCTACCACTAGGCTACCGAGGCAGTTAAAAAGATTAGGTCTTAAAGTTTAGAGTATTTAAAGCAAACTTTTACTTTTGCATTCACAAGTATATACGGATAATCTTTTCCATGTAGGAGATTTTTAAGCAGTTTATAATGAAATTGAATAGACGTAGAGAGAGATGTGGCAAAAAACTGGAAAAATAAAATATTAAAATTATCTTTTTATACTTTGATCAACACAATAAAATAAATCTATATTCGTACATGCATTGTTATAAATAATCTAATAGATAAATGCACAAACATGTTACACATAATACACTAAACCAAGGATATATTTATGAAGTACTAAAAATGTAGCGCACAAAGTTAAATACACGTAAAAGGCATTCGTCAAAGCTAAACAGTCTCTCTCCGGAAACAAAACAGCGGCTTTTCCGTAATCCACCTAGCCGGGTAAAACAGTGTGTCGGCGTGGCCTTTTCAGAGGGCCCATTAAACCTGAATATTGGATATTGGAAGCGTAACATACCTACAATGTCCTAAGCCAATTAGTTGATCATTTTTGCAGTGGCACGGTCGCGGTAACCGGCCACCGGTTAATCTGGTAAGCCGGTTATATTCTGTTTGAATCTAATTAAAGGCCACCCTGTCCATCCAAAACGCTGACAGATGCCATTCGACGCTTTTTTTACTCAACATAACCGTTTCAAAGGTCCGTTTAATTGGTTTGTTTTCAAAAGCGTTTTCTATAAAAATCGGATGCCGCGAAAGAGCGAAAGACATAAAAAAGATGTTGGCATGAATAATTTGATACAGTAATGCAAAAACCGCAGTCGCTCAAAATTAATACAATTGTTTTGTTTTCCCTTTGGTAAATTTATTCGTTGTTTAGAATAATGAAACGAGAGTATTTGCTGAGGGAAATCCATTCTCTAACAATTTAAGACGGAGGCGCCTAATGTGTTGCAATTTTTCCTCTATAATAACAGTATGCAAATCTGAATGGACGTGCGAATACTCTGAGAAGGAAATTATAGCCATACATTTAGCTTATAATGTTTTGCCATTATGATATTGATGATACGATAGCGCTCGTGGAGTCTGGATGTTCGATACGATCATTAAAGTTAGACACGAATCCAGTCAACTCTGATGGGTGTGGATCAATTAGTAGTAGTATTGGCTCAGGAATTGCAATACTTGAACATAGGAACTTCTAGCTTTTTATGATTTCTGCTTTCTGCGTAGGTTTAGCGCCATCGCTAGAGTCTTAAGTTCGATCCTTGGCTTAAAAAAATATATATTTTAAATATTTCGGCATTTTCCCGCTACCAACAGTAACTGACGCAAACCGTGGCTGCTTGCATGTATTCTTGAATGTATGCATTTACCTCTGCCTACCCCTTCGGGGAATACAGGAATAAAGTAACGTAGGTACATACTAGTAATATAATGGTATCGTATAGTGGTATCGCTGTCGCTTGTGACATGCGATGGCCGCGAAGTACGCCTCAGTCGACGTACGACATTAAGTAAAAGAGTTTCGTGAGCTGTAATTTAGTAGAAAGCATTGAAATATTCGTGTATAATCTGAATAACATGCCGATATGAACAACGGGGGAATACAGAGGAACGTTAGGGTGTATTTTATCCAATATTAAACGTTTAGGGCACTGCGAGTGGAATATTTTACGAATTACGCGAGGGCTTTTACAATATTCAATAAGATAATAGATAAAGAGGAACTACAACGTTTTGTTATAAATGAAATGAATAAACCTTTACTCGATTTCAATATAGTATAAGAATAAATAAAGATGCTTTCAAAGACTTATAAATAAACTTATTAATAAAAATTGATCAAGCAAATGAAAATACATAGAAGTAATTTCTTTAAAAGCAAACAGCAAAAAACCAAAATAGTGTTTTTATGTCTTGAATGTTGGAAGCAAGCTTACAAATATCTTTGATGGTAGGTAAGTAAGTCTGAGGTCTAATCTGACCCCAAAAGTGGCAACGTTTCTCTAAGAAATCGGTGCTTACAATTCTCATTGATGGTAGGTAAGTAAATACTATCATGACATAAAAACACTTCTTATGAATCTTTGCCGGAAATTAATGAGAAAATGGAAGAATTGAGCCTATTTGCTCAAATAAGTTCCAAAAAAATAACGGCCCTGTAATTTAAGAGGCATAACACCTCAGCCTCAGGAGTGATAACGCATCTGCATTTTGACCTCGGTCTTTGTGTGGGTGTCTATAGGCTGCAGTCATCACTTAACATCAATGTGAACTGCATGCATGTTTGCCACTTCCATAACATAAAAAACATGTATTTGAAAAATTACAAAATGTATGTTTCAGGTCCTTACCATAAGACTTTATACTTCATATGTCAAACTATAATGTACTCAGCAAAACTTTAAAAAAACTAATCGTTCCTCCAAAAATGTTCATCAAAGCTAATCGGCTATAACAGACAGACACACGCACGTGTGATCGTATAAGGGTTCCGTGTTTTCTTAGATGTACGGAACCCTAAAAAATATATAAAAATTGATACAGCAATAGTATTAGAGCAGGTTTAATGTGTGACCCAAAAGGAACGAAGCAGTATCCTCAAAGTACACATTCAGCAATGAAGAGAAAACCTCAATTTCTTTAGGGCCTTCCTAATGTAATTTTTCGCCTCTCCCGTTTTCTTTTCCCAAAAGTTAGAGGTTTATTGAAATATTGGATATCAAGTACGGTGGAGTTGTTTTTATTATTCAAAAGTTTTCCCGTATTCTTGACCCTCTCTATTCAACTATGCTCTGTTTATAGTTTATACGTAATAGAATAGATATGTTGTTGGTAAAAAGATACTCATTGATGTTAAACCATCTGCGTAGCGGTCAGTTATGTTTTTAGTCATCCCTCTTGATTTAATAGCCGTTATATATATACGAGTAAGTTACAACATTTAATGACACCATGACATTAATAACCTTTGGATAAAAATCACTGCTTAAATTACATAAGAAAAATATCTCTCCGAAAGCCTATTAAAAAATATATCCTTTTCCTTATGCTACATAAGGAAAAGGATATATTTTTTTTACTAAAAATGAAGTAAAATGTCACCGCGACTTACTGGCAAGGCGACAAAGTTATAGAATTATGCGATGTAAACTAATAAAACACGCCAGAAAAATTAACTCCTTTTCTTTTTGCTTATACATATATGAATGGAATCGTTAAAAAAACGCAATCAAAAATAAAAAATAGTAATTAAGTAGAGATAAATATAAATAGGTTACATTTCAATATTTTTATGTTGACTGATAATTAATGTATATTAATCATTGTTTTTTGTCGGCAACGCAGGGCGGTATGCATGTATAAGTTGAAGTACCTAGTAGTATATAATAGTACGCGTTACGTCAAATGAGTTATCTATACATATAATAAAACAGTAAAATCCGCGTGTCTGTACATTGTATATATTTACGAAAAACCAATTAAGGGCGATGTTAAAATAGTATTAGAATACTTTTCAATGATTTTTAAATTTTTTGTCTGTCTGTTTGTTCCTTTGTCCAGGCTAATCCCCGAAGATACTGGACGGATTCGAATGAAACTTTTTGTGGGGTATAGATACTAAGCCTGGCCAACATTTAGGCTACTGCGGGAAAATCACTCATTCCCACGTGAACCTCTACATTTAGTATCTATCAAACCTTTGACACAGTATTTCATTGTGAGGCAATACGAAGTTTGCCGGGTCAGCTAGTAAATAAATAAATTATAAATACGCTTACGCTCACAGCCCCACACTCAAGTATAAACTTGTGTCGTGGGTGCCGTTGTACATGTGTACAACGGCTGTATATATTGTATGTACAATACATAGAATACATACACAAACACCCAGACCAGAAACAAATATCTGTAGGCCATACAAATATTTGTCTCAGTGCGAACCCGCGACCCTTCAAATCAAACGGTCATCTCACACCGCTGGACTAACCGGGTCGTCAATTACTGTCAAATCTCACGCTTTCGAGATAAGATAGTCTTTTTTATTTTTTTTTTAAGAACATTTTGTTTTTTAATATAAGTCTTATTTTTCTTAGTCAATACGTTCTGCCGTGGGGAAACAAAATAGAGCAACACCGGAGGGGAGTAGCCGTATGCAGGCATTCCCCTCTGTCAAAGTACAATCCCAAATGGGCCTATACCTGTCGCCTACATATTTAAATGTGTGCGTGAAATTGTTTCTGTATTTTGTTAAAGTCAACGTGTGAGTTTCGTAGTAATAGACGATTTTTGTAGTGTGCGTGTGTGCGACACACACGCACACTACAAAAATCGCGTATCCCCCCGCAAAAAATGACAGACTGTTTTGCATGCTATAGCTACTCCCCTCCAGTCCGCCGCGACCGGTGGCCCGTGTTGCTCTATGGGAAACAACCACTGAAATTTCATCCTGTATATACAATCTCACATTCTGTGAGCACATTTTTTTATATTCCTATTATATCCCACATCACGCAGCTGATTGAGCATATGAACACAACATTGTAACTACATCACCCCCAGCTATACCCGATCCATAAAACGCAATACATATAAAACGACTATAACCTAAGGATTCACTAGCTACGACTTGTAAAACGATGTTATAACCTTATTAACAAGTCTATAAAAAATAAAAATTGCTTCCCAAGTGACTTGATTTGTAACTGGAATAACCGTATACTAGGGAATGTATATCTTCCTTGCGGCTTCCATTTGACCGCGCGAAATCTGATGCCGTCGACTAGGTTAGTATCGATGTCTTTTCCCATCGCTGCTTCAACTACACTTTATTTCATTTTGTATAAATATTATTGTATTGTGCACTTGAATCCGACGACGCGTTGATTGACCGATGATAAAATCAAAATAAAAACTTCTATTTCGCACAGACCAGTGCGCATACTATGATCGCCACAAAGCATTCAAACTTCATAACAATCTTATTGCTATGAAGTTTAAATGCTTACGCACCCCCTGAGGTCTCAGAGGTGGCAACTCATATGCATTTTGACCTCTGGTCTTTGTGTGGGTGTAAAGGCTGTAATCATCACTTAACATCAATGTGAACTGCATGCTTCTTTGCCAACTTCATTACATAAAAAATGCAGCGTATGAAGAAACAAGCATTAGCGATTCAATTTATCGCTACCACACGTCACTTTAGTACAATACTATAGTTTCCCATTTCCTTAACGTAGTAAATACTTAACCACAGAAAAACATCTATAATCAAGTAAACTTTTACAAAGGATAATGCATTTCCATATCAATACGAAATTTAAGAAGCCAAATACTTAATAATGTCATAATTTTACAAGCGTTTCATGAGTCAACATAAAGTAAATGCGCAAAATTATCACCTCCTACAAAAACGAGCCAAAAATGGCAACACGTTTTATAATGCGCGCCTTTCTTGATGTAAATGTGCGGGAGACGAGACAAATTTCATCGCATGCCTCAAAGCAAACCACTCAACTAGTGAAAAATATTCTTGTTTTTATTTCTAGACGGGCTGACACTCGATCGCTTACGGTCCGCGATGTCACTTCCCGCCCGAGTTGATTTATGCTTCCAATATGGCCGCCTGTCACTCCGTCTACGATATCGAACCGCTCATATTATCATCTAGCGATTGCTTGACCTCTTCATTTAAATAATGTATGGGCAAGGAAATTGTATGTTAGCACAATTTTCTTCACTAGTCGTTTATATAGGATGGACACGATTGTAACTTAGACTCTTAGAAGACCCGGTTAGTCCAGCGGCGTGAGATGACCGTTTGATTCGAAGGGTCGCGGGTTGGATCCCCGCACCGGGACAAATATTTGTATGGCCTACAGATATTTGTTTCGGGTCTGGGTGTTTGTGCATATGTTGTATGTGTACAACGGCACCCACGACACAGGTTTATACTTACTGCGGGGCTATGAGTGTAAGCGTATTTGATTTAAAAAAAAAAACTAAGCTGTTGTTATCTATCCTTTCGTTAAGTCTGTTAGTAATAAAAAAAAACATGTGAGTGTAAGCGCATTTGATTTTTTAAAAAAACTAAGCTGCTGTTATCTATCCCTTCGTTAAGTCTGTTAGTAATTTAAAAAAACATAGAGAAACATGTAATTGTTTATGTCGCTGATATTTTCACAAAGGTTTTAGTAGAAGTAAATAAACCGAAAACCTTTGAAATTTCTATGGATATGTTGTTCGACAGTAAAATTTCTTTACATTATTTCTAGATGAACTGACACTCGCTTACCGCACTGTGTTGTCAGTTCCCCCCCCCCCCCGCCGAGTTGATTTATGCGTCCAATATGGCCGCCTGTCACTCCATTCACGATATCGAACAGCTCATATTATTATCTAGCGATTACTTGACCTCTTCATTTAAATAATGTATGAGCAAGGAATTGTATGGTAGTACGATTTCCTTGATCCTTTGTATAGAAGGGACATGATTGTAATCATCAAGCTGTTATTATTTCCATACTTCTATTCGTTATAAAAAAAAACATAAGGACACATTTACTTGACTTAAGACATTGATATTTTCACAAAGGTTTAGGTAAATGTGAATAAACCGAAGTCCCTTGGAACTTAAATGGTTGTAAAGGTCAATTAGAGTAACATTTTTTTATTTCATTTCTAGACGAGCTGACACTCGATCGCATATCACCCGCGATGTCAGTTCCCTCGAGTTAATTTATGCTTCCAATATGGCCGCCTGTCACTCCGTCTACGATATCGAACCGCTCATATTATCATCTAGCGATTGCTTGACCTTTTCATTTGAATAATTCAGCGAAAAAATTGGAACGACACCTGATATATCTTTGATAAGATGTATATTCTAGAAATTATGTTTATAGCCTGCAGTACATATTCATTTACTACCAATGTGAACTAGGTACAGTCAGAGAACTCTTTGCTTATCTAAAATCAGTCAAACATAGCTTTTATTACGGCCGCATAAGGTGCTCATGGGGTCCAGGATGTCTGGACTAGTAATTCTAATACTAAGCCTGGGTTGCACCAGATAAATGTTAAAGTTAAAGTTGTTGTTAACATTTCATCTCCTTCTCTAACTTAAGGAAATCTGTTAAAGTTAGAAAAGGATGTGAAATGTTACAATAACTTTAACTTTAACAAATGTTGTGATGCAACCCAGGCTAAGTTACAATGACACTTAACATTGATTAAGTACTCATGTGCTTTCTTCTTTCCATTAATTTACTTCCGATTGCCAGGCAAATTCTTTCATAAATAACCGGCTTCGAAAATCTGATAGCCAATGTTTCGAATCTAGAACTTTTCCACCAGATATCAAATATCAAAGCCAAGAAGACACACGACTTTTTAAATAGATGCGAAAAGAGATGACTTAAGTTTTTCTTTTATTATTAGCTAACAGCCCGGCTTCTGGTTGATTGTTATTTACATTACTACTACTAATACGGTACTCATTTATACTTTAATACTAAAATTAAACTAATAAACATCTTGATGTTACTATTGGAACCACTCACGTATAGGTTGGACATTAAAAAAAATACCTAATAAATGTTTGTAGAGCCCATAGGGTTACAAAAGCAGTTATATTCCCTAAAACCGACCCTACTGTATCTGCTCCATTCATACTTTCAACTCCAAAAACGTAAGTGGTCGTATTTCTGAAACTCCTAGAACGTGTAGTTTCAAAGATGACTACACATATCTGGATATACTTTGTACGTATAATATAACTGATGCCTTAAAGTAAATTAGCGTTGTACTATTTATTTTTCGCAATAAACATGCGAGTAAACTTTAGAAATTAAAGAAAAACGGAAAGAAAAATTTGACTTCGGGCAGGAATCGAACCTGCGACGTCGGGATAACCAGTACAACTTCGGTAGCTCAATGGTAAAGCGGCTGGACTGGTTATCCTGAGGTCGCAGGTTCGATTCCTGCCCGAAGTCAAATTTTTCTTTCCGTTTTTTTTTTTTAATTTCTAAATAAGCGTTATCTTTTATGTTATTACATTGGCAAACGCGCAAGCAATTTCAGGTCAATTAGTAAGTGACTACTGCAGCCTATAGACATCTATACAAAAACCAGCATCAAAATGCAAATATGGTGCCACCCTCATTGAGCCTTAAGTTGTTTCGTTGTGATTATTTCTTCAGAAAAAAAGAAAAATAAAGGCTTAATTAAATTAAAATTGTGTTACCGCTGCCCAAATTCCAATAAAGACACAATAACGTACAGCTTCAAGTGGGTTCCTACCGAAGACACCTCCGAACTCTTCTTTTCTATTACTCCAGCTAAGTAGGTCGAATAATGTGGCGGGCTCGCCACAAGTGTACTCGGCGCCCTCCGCCGAGATGAGTACCACTCCACGATCCTTCTCACTAAAATCGCTCGATTTGACACGATTTTTAAATACCGATAACAATTTGCTAAAATTCAATACTATACTTACGCTAACTTTAATATATTGGAAGATCTTTGTGAAAAAAGCGGTTAAGTGCGAGTCGGACTAGCGTTCACATGGTTCAGTAATTAATGAATTTCTCGTGTAATCTTAAGTGTTGTATAACCCAGCTTTACTCAGATTTCCCGCTCCTCCCAACCCTCCACCATGGTTTTATTCGGCCTATTAAAGGTCCTGATCTGACTCTCCAAGTCGCAACCATTTTTTCACAGTGACATTTCTTCTTAACCTAATCACTATGAAAATTTGAAATCATCCATACTCAATGAAAAACAAACCATGTATCCCACGGGGACCGTATATTTAACGATATGTAGCCAAGGTTCCTGATATTATTAGGTATGTCCTGATCCTTAAATTTTGATTCCGGGGGCTTTTGGTTTCGAAACTACCAGATTTTCGTCTATTTTCTTAAATAGCTTCAAAACTATTAATGTTAATATTTTTCCTGTCGCACAATGTATCACACATATATTTAAAAAAACTTTTTTTTCTTTAAAATTCTCTTAATTTTAATACACGTTGATGTTCAGATTGCTGATTTTTATGTGTGTACAAAATTTTAACGCAATATGAAAACCCGCTGTAACAGATGGACAAACAGACGCACGAATGATCTTATAAGGGTTCCGTTTTTTGTTTTGGGTACAGCATATAGTACAGCCTATAAACATCTAAGTAAAGACTAGAAATTTCAATTCAGATATCACTCCTCAGGCTAAAGACTTCTGTATAAATTACGGGTACATTTATCAATCAAATCCTCACAAGAAGTGATGATATTCCAAAGAATGAACGACCCGAAACGTTTTCTCGAATTCAGACATCAAAATGAATTATGTAGCTGAAACCCGGATTTCTGGAAACTAATTGATTTGGGATATCGAGAGATAGGCGTTTGAGTGAGAAATCCTATGGCGAACGGACGGTTTGTGTACATTGCCAGCTTTGCCGTATGATCGCTGGAAATTGAGTTGTGGTTCACAGATTCATCGTAGAAATTACATTTTCATCAATATCCAATAACCCAATTTCAAATCATGAATTTAAGTGTATTTGCTGTCCACAAAATATTTGAGGGAGTTGATATCGCCATTAAAATAAAGGCAGTGGGCAGCAATGTACGCCGAATCGATGAAATGGGAGCCTGTCACAGTGATTCGACACGCACATCCCTCACACGCTTTGACGGACCGACTGAATTGAGAAATTGAAACGCGTAATCACAAGCGGCCTCGTTACCACAGAGAAAATTGCTCACAGGAAATAAAATAATAATAGACTAACAGTAACCTCTGCTTCTTCCATTTCGAGTCGAATAACATAAATTTCGCACAAATTTAACGAGTGATAAGTGAGGTAGGCACGCTAAAACAATTTTCAGTGTTTTCCCTGTTCCTCTCCATTTCACAGATACGACCTGCCCGAGACGAGTATTTAGAGCGCTTGATAAATTGGGGCCGAAATCGATTTATGGCGGAGTCGCGTTAAAAGGAAAATGAAAAATTCACAAAATCAGCCGGAATCTTATAATAGCCTTTTCATCAATCAATACAATGAAATTCTAAACTGACAGGAGTCGTTATCTCGCGCGAGAAATATGTTTCGATGATCGCGACATATTTTGCGCGATAATAAATGTTTCGCTCGAACGTCGGCGGGGCTTAATACGGGAATATGGAGGCTTTCGTCTTTTTCATTGTTCAGCAAATAAGCCTAGTGGTCGTACAAAGGCGGCATGTCGTGACGACAAGAACGTAAGGGCTCGCTTCCGCCGCGCCAGCACTCAGGCTGCGGGCTCGAGCCACCTCGAGCCTTGAGCCGAGACTCGAGCGGACTCGAGTGGCTGTCGAGCCGACCGCTGACGAAGCTATGCGAATAGCTGAGATTATTACGCTATGCAGCCGCTACAAAATGGGATACCGTGGTTTATGCAGTTGCCGGATAAAAAAATATGTAAATTGGAAATGTTATTACAATTTTAGTTACATGTTTTTTCTGATTTTAGACTTGAAACTTTAGGTTCAACTGAATGTTTTGTTTGAGTTATATTGTAAAACTGTTATATTTCAACATAATTTATTGAATAATCAACTCTTATGTACACTATCTTTGAAATTTTAAAATGACTTTATTGATTTCAAAGATTTTTGTAGAATCAATAGCATACTATTGATTCTTTTGATTCACAATAAAGTCTGATAGATGGCATTGGGATCGGGTAGGACATCTACTGAGTCCACTAGTATTTCATAAATAATATTGAAGCTCCATAATTCTAATGTGTCAGATTAGATAATGTAAACGATGATACTTTTTTATTTCAAAAGAAACTATGGTTTATAATTGAAAAAAGAGGGATTGAAAACGAAAAACGTAATCTCTTTGGAAACATGAATACTCGTTACTACTGTGAATAAGTAGATATCTGCACGTTATATATGGGTTCCGGATGCGCCGCCGGTGGAAAATAACTCAATTAAGTTTTACATTCAAGAGTTTTCCGGACTCAGTTAAATGCGGTTATCACAATTATCCGACGTTCAGTAAAACTAACTGCAGACGTCGTTTATGTCTTTAACTACTTAAATAACATTTTTTTATTCATAGGCACTGAATATGAACGATGAAATCAGTTGTAATTTACTTAAAGAAAACGTTTTTTATTCGTTATTCTAGGGTATATTTTTGTACTCAGTAGAATTATATGCTTAAATAATGTCTATGTTTTTAAAAACAATTGAATGTTATGAAATCATTTAACCAGTTTTAAAGTTTCGTACCCAGTGGGTAAAACGGGACCCTATTACTAAGACTCCGCTGTCTATCACCAGGCTGTATCTTATGAGCCGTGTCAGATAGACAGTTTAAATTTTCCCAGATGAAGAAGGGCTCCCATACAACAAATATGATTTTTACCGTTTTTAATACATATCTAATGGTACGGATCCTTTCGTGGGCGAGTCAGACTCTCGCTTGACGGATATAATATAATGTTAAATTCTATAATTCAATGATATTAAGTAGTTATGGTAAAGAGCCAAAAGTATCTTAAACCTAGAACAAATTCGCCATTTCCACATTATAAGATTACCAGTGAATTGTCCATGTCTTTTAAAAGAAAAGTCATCGGTAAAAGGAAACGTATCCGACAGTGTGCGGCAAGCTGTGCGTAGCGGGGTACCCGCGCGACAAGCTCACCTAATGGGCTCCCGCTGCCCGCCGGGGGGTTATTACTACTTATAGCTCTTATCGAGCGTAATCTAAGACTTTCTTAATAATGAAGTATTTAGCCACCCCTATTACAGCGCTAGGTACGATTCTAGAAAGAGTTTAAGGATATTTTTAACAGGCGAGCGAGCGAACGTAGGATCTGTAAATATTTATTTAAAAAAATATTCAAAAACGTATTTTCGCTAAAGCATTATATATCTTTTATCTCTTTCTGTCTTACTTACGTACTTTACTCTACACAATTCACAATGCGACTGACACACGCAAGCATATTATGAGGGTTACAATTTTAATTGTTAGTTAATGTTATCCATATTAAATTTTTGTGTTCGTGATGGCCTCTAAAAAAAAACAAAACAATTAAAAAAACATATTTTGTTTTATTACACACCTGACACGTAAAACGTTGGAATGTAAAAAAGATCGCATCTTTCCATTTTATTCACATTTTATTAAAATATAGGGCGTAATAAAAACATCAATTTAGAAGATTCTTAAGTTAATACGTTAACAAGACTCATATATTATTTTTACATAATTCACAATTTTTTGCTACAAAACATACCGGACAACAGAAATAACAAATTTTAATCGCAGCAATTCAAAATGTCGAAAGGCCATCTAAAATGTATCAAAGGCAAGCCACTTTGCCTTTAATTTTCCGATAGACGTCTACATGCCGTGACGTGCAAGGCAGCCGATCCACAACATCCTGACAGTCAAACTTCAAAATCGACATGTTGACGACCACCTTCCTCAAATATTCTCACCCCACACGAATATGTGCGTTATTTTACCCACTCCAAAGCATTGAGTCCTTTCAAAGCGGAAGCTATTTAATTCTTTGACAACGATGTTTCACAGCCACTTAAAACTTTTGAGTGAATAACAAATCTCCTCCAAAAGTCTTTTCGGTGAAGTTACGCTGTTAAATTGTTTGTTCAGAGACAGAGTTGGACTTTTAAAAACCGAATGGAATGAAAAACGCGTAAAAGGATACCGGAACTGACCTACTGACTGCCCTCGCTTTGAAGGTCCCATCTAAACTAGGTTTGAACGATTACAGATTCCCTCGCTATTTTTTAAAATATTGATGTTGTTGTGTTCACGTATTTTACTGACTCAAATAAAAGTTCGAGCATTTCGATTTGCTTTTCCATAAAACAATAACAAAAGACAGTTTTTAAAGTAAATTATGCTATAAACACAACAGCTTAAGCCTAATATATTCTATAGATTTAACATAGATATACAATTATTTTTTCCCTCTTTTTAAATTGTTTTAGAGTATTTTTTGTAGTTTCTACTTTTCATAAATTTTGATAATGTGCACAAATATCTTATTTCCAACATATCATTTTATCCGGAGGTGGGGACCTGGATACAGGGTATCCTAGTTTAGGCTCCAGACTCCACTAAACTTTTATGACACAATTGATGTACAATAGTAAGTAAGATTCAAAGTTTGTGGAGTAAATAATTTTTTTTATTATTATTATTATTTCACTAATTTATTCATACTCTCACTATATATTTTTTTACATATACATGTATATAAAGGGAAAAAAAAACAACGTATATATAAAAAAATACAAAATGGATATTATTATTAAAATTAATATTTTGCCCTTTTTAAAGGTTAAAACAGTGGATTTTAATTAAGTTGGTTTTTTTCGTAGGTGAATTTTTTTAGCCCGACATCGGGGGCGTAGGCCCTGCCACATCACCAAATCTATCTGCTGTTAAACGTTAGTATCGATATAATAATAATAAAGCCTTTATTAATTCCATAAATAAGATACAATAGTTTATCAAATTAGATTTACATTTTAAGTCCATGCATAACATAAAATTGCCTACATTGAATCAATATTTTTATAACAATTATAATTATGAGTTATAAGAATTGTATTTTGAATTATTACTAAGTAAATTGTTATAAATTAAGTGAAAAATTAACATGCATATTAGAAATTATAGTAACATTATCCGATTTAATTTAAATAGAAATTTATATTGAATTGTAATTATTAATTAATATTTTTTTGTATTATTATACTATTATTATGGACCTCTCCTCGAGTGAAGGCCTCTTCCATTTTACTCCATATCTTTCTGTTTTGGGCCTTATTTATCCAGTCAGTTCCGGCCGCTTTGTTTATTTCGTAGTATCGATATATGAGCTCATATTTTTTATGTTATAACGGTGGAAAACAACAAACAATTACTTTCACAAAGACAAGTCATTTTAGTCCACAGGAAATACGACGTATCTGCATTTTAACCTCTGATTTTTGTGTCAATGTCTATTAACAGCATGCTTTATTGCCAGCATTATTCCAAAAAAAAGTAGTAGAATTAATTTAACAGCACTATTTTCAAATATAAACAAACTTAATATGTTTCAAGCTTTAAAGTATGACCGAGGCAACAGTATAATCACTTTACTGTCCAGCCAACCACAGTTAATATAAAAAGTTGGTATCACGAAAGAAAAATAAAAAGTGGAGTTACTGGTCGACAATAAAAATATAGCGCAACTCCACGGAGACTACCCGCAGCGGTTATATTCCGTCGAGGCCAGATTAGTTCTCAATACAAAAAACATATGGATCATGATAAAACACAACGTAAATTAATCCGCGTGTATCTTGTTCGTAACAAGAAACAACGGCATTTTTATTTAATTACTATCGCAGCAGTTGACAAATCCATTTACCCCGGGACTCAGAATTATCTTTTGTTGTCTGCGCGTCTGAGACCAATCAATTACTCGCCAGTCACCAGCAGGGAATTGATTACTGGACCACTGATGTCCTACAGTTCAAATGTGCACTCGACTATATTCACAGCGATTATTACTTTTTTAGTGTTATGTTGGCAAACCAGCACAGTTCACATGATTGGTCAGTAATTTGTGCAGCCTATAGACATTTACTACAAAAATGTGGACACAGATGTGTTGGCACCTCCCTTTTTTTTGCCCTTTGATAATAATTACGGCATCATACATGACCATATAACCAACGTGCGGTAGATAAACTGACTCGATTAACCGGTGGTGCCTACGCCCTCGAGCTCCGACATTGCAACTCCAGCACCAGTAAAAACTTTTTGTGTTTTCCTTGTCACACTTCATAAAATAAAGTTTCAATGAAAAGGCGCCAAAAGATCCCTTATCTCGGTTACAGCCGCTTTGAATAACGATCCAAAGTGTAACCCCATCGTAGCGGTTCTTTGATGTCCTTTAATTATAAAAGTTTTTCTCGTAAAAGAGAAAACCTTTAATATCCTCGCGCCCAGCAACCCTGGTCACATAACCGCACGAACCAATCGCAAATAACATGACTTTTGGACTAAGCACTTTCTAAGTATAGTAGCAAATAATCGGACGTAGGCTTACGTCAATTTAAATTATGCATAGTTATAACGTTTTCTAGCACTCCACTATCTCTGCCTACCCTGTAAGGGACTTGGCGTGAAGATACATACATATCGTTACATAACGTTTTCGCAGGTTTTCTCGAGCTTCATACATTGTAGAAATTCTAGTTACGGGCAAAACGTCGGGTAAAACAAGAAGTTGGGAGTTTTGTACACGCGAGAAAATTCGCAAATCTAATTTCTACTATATATTTGAGTAGGCACATCTACATGAATTACTCACAATAATTATGATACTCAATAAACTTGTGTTCTAGATCAAATGTCAAAGCATATTTGATAACTTAGCCTGATGGAAAATCAATAATAGATAGATCTAGGTATATCTAGAGATTTCTAAGTTTTAGATATAAAGATTTCATAAAATTATTGTTCCATTTCCAATAAAACCTTATTATTTATGAAAAATTCGAAATTAATTTAATCACTTGGGAAACATAAAATTTTCTGGTTTATAGGTCATATTACAAAACTGTATGCCTATCGGTTTCCACAAATACTACCTCAAGGTATCAGCAAGTTGAAATCTGTGAAAAAAAATCATCTAATTATTATAACATTGCCATATCAAAATGATGCTGTATCGATGCAATACGATTTAATATGTCAAATGTCTACATCTTTCTTTTTGACATTTCCCCGAAAAACATTTCAGAGGTCAACTACGCCCAACATTCGTGTTCTTATAGTTCTTACGAGCTCCCAAAGTATATTTACAGTAATGGAGTTCGTGGTGAGCTTTAGTACTTTTATTTTAACAGCCTCCTTATGGGTTGTGGTTATGCCAGCTTATGACCCTTATTTGATTCCATCGTAATTAAATACTAAACGAATGTTATGTAATTCACTCCCAAAGTGTGCCACATGGTACCAAAAGTTATGAATGCTTTATGCATTTGGAAACAACACAAACATGGTACAGGCTTGGTAATAAATTCATCACTATTCAAATAAAGGGCAAAAGAAAATAGAGTTGTGTGGCAGGCAAGCAACTAAGTAGGGCGCGGTGGGCCGAGCATAGGTATCGATCAGCCGCTAAAACAAGCTCTACGCCGACGTCTGTCTAGCCACTGCCTAGCACACCCCTATATAAAGCCTATATCACCTGTGACTCCGTATTCCTGGTACATTGACCTAGTAAAACGATTCCGGGACACTTCGATTGGAACTCGAAATAGCACCGAGTTTTATGGCTTCGATTTGAACCGGTCAGTTAATTTTAGGACTGTGAGTGTCAATAATCGAATGTCCAGATGGCTCATGGCGTATTTATTTAAAATGCTTGATAAATTACTGCATTTGTTTAGTTCATGAAGATTTCCATGGAACTTCTTTTTAAAAAATTGTCTATCTGTTTTCGTATAATTTAAGAACTGGTTATTAATTATTTAAAAAAATCATAAATTCACCATTCGTCATTTTTTTTCATACAAACAAACATGTAATGCATGTAAAATACTGTAAAAACTCCATCAGAGGCCTATTTTTTTCCATTATTATAATTACGGGGACGTAGTAATTTTGCACATTTTCAGTATCAAGATGTTCAGTTAAACAATAAATAAACAATAAAAATAATATAAAACATTACGACTGATAATATTTTTTTTAAGTCACAAGTGAAGTTTTTAATTCAAGTTTCAAAATAAAAATCAGACAAGTATATTTTTATTTATCTCAAAACGATTTTAATCTTCTTGCGGTATCTATTGAAAAGGTATTAAAAGATCTGAAATATGTCGAATACTAGTGAATTTCGCTAGGTACTAGTAGGTACATTAATTGCTCATCCGTAATCAAACAATTTTTCTGCGACATTCAAGCTACGTATAATTTTTCTATGTCAAAAGCCCTAAACATACAAACTTTCTCACATCATATGGGATAGATAAATTTCGTTACTAGTTAGTTATAAAATACCGAAAGATCAAATTTCTGAATCTATTTTATCCATTAACGAACAAGATATCAAATTGCGTAACGAAATATCGGAAATGCAAAATCCATTGTCTCTGATCCATAATTGACGTGGAATTTGTTTAGGTTTAACGGAATCTACTTCATTATATTCCGATGTGATGAATCACCCAAGATAAACGCTCCGACATAAAGTAAATCAAACGCCACAGCCCGGAGCGACGAACATTCGAAAGCTTTTAATATATTTATTTTACATTCGGTTTCAGTCGAAAAGTACGCGCTTTTATATTTAAGCGTCCGTTAATCGTTCATTTATTAGCAAAGGCGCGACTCATCGGAATGAATATCTTACTATTATACATTTTATGTGAAAGCATTTTTATATGCCGGTTATTTATTACAAAGTGCTTTATTATTTTTCGTATAAGATCCATATCTATCAATCAGCGTCAAAGTCACCTTTTATAATTCTAGCTTTTCCTACTACTGTCATGAATGTTCGTATGCACTTAGATCGTCCATTAAGGCCACTGCAACGTTCGTTGACGGAAAGCGATCGTAAAACCTTTATAACATCCTTCCAGTACTTGTAAAACGGTTTGAGAGTACCGACCGTTTTATGTGACCGCACTACCATGAACAACTTAGATTTTTTAAAACATTACCTATTTTATTATTTTACTATCAGTGTAAGTAGAGCTTGTTTTTGTTACGTACTTAATATACCAAATGACACTTTAAAAAGTTTTGTAGCATTGTCAATGACCAATTAAAATTGCATAGTTTCAGATGTTACAAAGGTATAGTAGTCTTAAGATTTCAGCATGAAATGTTAATATTTTATTTTATCGCACGGTGTGCAACCGTCAACAAAATTACAAAAAAAGTTGTTATTTATTTTGTCTGATTGTATGTTAATGAGAATTCTCTCAAGAGACAAATTTTTAGTCCAACACATAGATATTGTTCTAAGTTGTTTATGACCCATACGTTAATTCTAGACCATATGTGACGCTAAACAAAATAAGTAAATGTATTAAGATAACGAACCTAATGCCGGCTAGATCGGGCAACGCGCCAAGATTCTATAGCTCACATATTACAAAGAGGACCTCGAGTTTATTGCAAAAACTAAAGAAATGCGAGTTTTTGATTGAGACAAGGGTTATTAGGCGACGTCGTGATTTGCGAGCGGGGTATAGATAAGTTTAATCATAGTGTCATTAAGTTTTACTGCCTTGCCGGGTGCATAAGGTTTATAGCGGGTTGGGCGACATTGTCAACAGATCTTGCGACGCTCTTTACTGCTGCTGAAACGTTACTTTAACGGTTTTATAGTTTTCGTCATTCCGTCGCGCTGGCGGTCACGCAGCCTTAATAGCCTGCGCTAAGTGCCCCCGAGCGGACTTCGCTGCCCTCAAATATCTCCGTATGTTTTTCTCGAGCTCGCTAGATTTACATCTTTACGATATGATGTTTTTACATTTTTGTTCTTTTTATGCGCTCCGAGATCAGAAGATGTCACAATCTCTGTTTATAAAGATTAATAGTGTCGAGAGCTTTTACAGACTGTTTTCGAGGTTGTTTTACAGTTTTCTAACGTTTGTTGTGAAAAGGCGTAGTATGACGCTAGTAATTAACTGGCTAATTGGTAATGTATTTGCATTAGCTCTCGTATATCTAAGGTTTCTTAATTAATTGTGAAGAGGTGAAAAGCGTTGTAGAGCCACGCATGACGGCGACGCGACGTCTCGATGCAACGCTACGTCAACTGCAACCCTCTCATTATTAAGTTGCAGACGACTAATTAATTAATAACGTGTGAACGTTTCGCCATTAATCAGAGCCGGTCACGTACCAGCCGGTATGACTTGCGGCAACATTCTCTCTAAGAACTCCAACTATAACATCTTACGAAACAAACAGATAACATTATTGAAGTTATTAAGAATCACTTATACTTGTATGTTTCTTTATGGTCCTTTTAAAGTATGATACAAAGGGAATGCCATATTTAGATTTGCATGAATAAATAATGATTTTTTTTTCACTCTATCAAATTATCTGTTTGAATTATTGCTTTTACATTTTAATTAAGTATTTCTTATATATAATAAGAATGTGGATTCTCGATTTGTAAATGAATATTGCAAATTTACAATCCAAAGATACTACGTTGATTTCAATTCGGATCCGTACCCAACCATCTAAAGAGTTGATAATTGTTCAAATAATTCAAGACGATAATACTTCAAAGTCCTAATGACTATCTACTATCTACCAGATTATAAAATAAAAAAATTGCAATGAAATAACACGAATTTTATTCAAATAATTCATCTACAATTTGTAAACGTTGCCATAAGATAAGTTTAAGGAAGCATAAGCTACGAACGAGAGGCAATACAAACATTGAATAATTCATAGAGCATAATATCACAATGTATGACACGAACAATGGCCTGTGAAATACAGGGAACAGTAAATGTATTGGTACTTAGAGGCGCAGTTTGATTAAAGCAACGCGGAGGGCTTGACACAAGACACGCTGCAGTGCCGTCACAAATACCATTTGAAAGGATTCGAAGCCAAGTTTCCACAAAATGTACTCAATTTTCGCAGAGTCTACTATGAAATATCACTGAACAGTACTGTTACAATTATACAACATCTATGGTTACAATCGTGATGCAAAGAGACAAAAAGTTCATGTTCTTTCTATAGATCATATCATATTTCTTAGGTTATTAATATGTTACACTGCATACTTAAAACAACCGTCATAATTTGTATAACACATGAAAATTTATTGTGTAAAAACACTTCTGTCAAAACGATAAGCAGTGGAAGTATATTCTTCATCCGAGAATGAATAGAAGAATATTAAAAAAATAACTAAATTCGATGTGTTTGTGAATTTATTTGAATGTGCAAAGTGTATTTTAGATAGATACATTCAATATTTCTATCCTATATGTTAAAACACGTAATATTTACGTTATTTAATGACTTACGTTAAAACCTTATCTTCAGCCCTTCTACTCCAAATTATGAAAATTATCACTGAATACGTAGAACAAGGGTGTGTCCGACAAGTGTTGGTGGGGTAAAACAAACTATGAGATAATATGGTCACGTAAGAGCAGTTATGACCTTTGATTGCGATCAACAAGTGCGGCGCCATTTGATTGATTCTGTTAATTCATTAGCAGCTTTGTATTTGTGTTACTGAACATGTCAATAGTAATAGCCTTCAATGTACGACTATAATACGTATAGAATCATTCTGAGATATTATAGTCAAAGAGATCAGAATTATAATTTTGATAATTCATTGCCAGTCTTCTATTTGTGTAACTGAGCGTGTCAATAGCCTACTGCCTTCTATGTACGACAAATATTTTATCATTCTAAGACATTATTATACAATAATACCCATCTGTCCCCACTATTTCATTTGGCATAGTGTTAAATTTGGAACAAAAATTAGACTGTACTGATCGTATCGTATTTTAAACGGTGAACATTATGTTATATTCTAATATAGTTCCATAAGCTTTATAATGATCGCAGAAATCTCATTTTTTATGTAATGGTCTAGAGGCTTCAGTATTCACTTAGCATCATCGTGAACGGTGTGCTTGTTTACCTCTTTTATAACATAAAAATATATACTCTGAAATCACCTAATACATATAACAAGGGTGTGCCCGACAAGTGTTGGTGGGGTAAAACAAACTATGAGATAATATGGTCACGTAAGAGCAGTTATGACGTTTGATTGCGATCAACAAGTGCGGCGCCAGGCAGCCGCCAGCCGACAACGTGACGCTGCCGAAGGAATTTCAATCTGCTCATGATGAAAGCAGCCGCAATATACATGCGACTCCCTCTCTCTATCTCACTCTCCTACTGTCAAACATTCGTACGGTGAATATGTTAAATACATGCTAATGTAGCTGTATTCCAGCAATTTATGTAAACTTTAATATCCTCCGTTTTGAGATCGGAATACGAAAGAACTCAGGATAAATATTATTACAATTCTAATAATTCATTAGCAGCTTTTTATTTGTGTTACTCAGCATGTGAATAGACTTTATTATTAAATTATGTTAAGTAAACTATATAATAAATTTTAATGCACCCCCAAAAGTTCATTAGATTTGATGATACATTTTGGAACATATGCTTACACTCAGAGCCTCACACTAGGTATAAATCTATTTCGTCGGAGATATTTGCGAAATATTTGCCCTGTTACGGAGATTAAACCTGAGACCTTCGAATCAAGCGATCGTTACAAACCGCAGGACTGACGGGGTCATCAAATCGATCGGTAGCAGTAGGAAGGTCTTTGGTAAATGCTATCGAAATCGTTTCACTGTTTACTTGTTGTTATTACAGTTTACTTGTAAAAATGTCGGCTTTTTAATGGACGGAGGTACTTTGAGTTACAGTATGTTTTACTGGGGGTAGATCTCCGTCGATAGACCTCTACTATCAGTATCATATAAAACCTTCGAGCCGATCCAAATTATGTAACTGAATGACATAACTGAATCTAAATGAGATAAATGTGTAATGTCTATAAATATAGCGTATTTCTTAATTCCCGTAATAAAATAGAATAATCGAGACGTAGTTTACTAATATAGTTTATAGCTTATGTGTCGCATTAGTGAACTGGTGGACGAGCAACAAGTAAGGCGACATGTCGGCGCCACACCCCACAAGCACAATATAACGTCGGCTATTTCATTCACTTACACCGAGACCGTGCTTTTAATTATATCGCTGCTATTTATTTATTTTCCATCGTTCAATTCACCTAATGGATATAAAAAATAGAATGACATAATAACCCAAAGGGATAGGCAGAGACAAATATATATTTTTTTATATTTTTTCGCGAGATTCACCGTGCCCTTCGAGAATGTATCTAAATAATTAATGACATGTATTGTCATATTGTATATATTTTTTCATTAACTGCCTCAGTAGCCTAGTGGTAGCAGGCCACTACTCTACGCTAGAGGTCCTGGGTTCGATGTCCGGGTCAGGGTTTACCATAGATAATGGCTTAGAATCCTTTATATCTGGTTCTATTGGGATTTTTCCATTTTCTGTAAGTTTCCCAGTACCTCGGAGTTTGGTAATGTGCCCGGAGATGGCAACAGGCTCGCCACCTGTTACATGGGCCAAAAAGTAACCGGCGAATCGTGGGTGTTTACATGTATGCTTGAATGCATGCATTTACTTCTGCCTACCCCTTCGGAGTTAACAGGCGTGAAGTTACTTTTTTATGCATTGTACATGTCCCTCGTCTATGGAACCTATCTAATCTAAATCTATTTTACCATTATTTTATTTAGTCGACATGAAAATTTGACAGCAATGACAACGACAATAGCAATGTCGATAGGCGGTCGCACCCCTAGAACAAAATGTATCTACGAACAACCTACGAGTTCTACGGAGCTACGAAAGCGCTACGGAACAACTGTAGACGCCTACATCTAAAGTTGTGCCTTCTTACGTACTGATATCGTTGATAGTTTGTACAAATGTTTGTCTGTTCAACGCTTAAGTTTCACTGTTAATTTTAATAATATGTGGTTTATATGTCGTAATTAATAAAACATATGTTTTAGTTTATGATATGGCTTTTACCTAATAAACAGTTGTAGTCGGTGAAGAATTGTCATCAGTTTTTTAATGGATTCCGAGTATTAAAAGTCTACCGACTTTTTACTTTAGAAAGAAATAGTACAGAAAGAAAGACATAAGAAATATTTTAATAGGAAGCCGCGAGGTAGCCATGAATGATCAATATACCACGAATGACCATACCCGTATAACAAGCTCATACGTCTACGTGCGAGGCTGTAGGGGCGCCGTAATAGCAGTCCACTTCCGCTTTATTAAATTTCTTCGCAAATACACTTTTATTGTCGACAGCCGACGATCTTTGTAGAGGCCACCATTGTCTCCGCACGACGTTTGTATCGTATGCAAATATCCCGGCGAATGGCGATCCTTACTTTCATGATTTTTATGGATGAACATGAACGGAACTTGCCGTTTTTATATGAGAAACTTATTATGCTGGGGCTACACTAACGTCAAACTTGATGTGATGTCAGAGTAATGCGATAAATATCGATATAATTGAGCAGCCACACTTAAACGTGCTTAAACCCTTTAATATATCGAAAAGTCGACACCCGCCTAACGTCTAATTCCATTAGTGATGTCTTTATAAGACAACGCGTCAAAGTGCTGGTTACACCAACGTAACGTGTTGAAAATTGCGTGAAATTCACGTGTTACAATGTAAATGTAGCCGCAGCATTAGGAGATTTTTGAGGTCTATCTTCAGCTCATTTCAAAATGTCCTAGTCTAAATTTATACATATTAGAGGTAGGTATATTTTTGTCAAAAATGGAGAACAATCAAACATTCATATAGTTCAAGTTGATCATAATTGAATACACCGACATAATAATATAGATATCTACATAAAAACTCGAAGTCTCACTGTAGATATATATTCATTGTTAAGCCATAAAGTCACCTCTGCGCAAAAAAATATAGAGCTGTCAATGATCCAATCTGTTCAAACCGGTACAGAATTGATTAACACATTTAGAAGCAGATAGCTTAGACAATGCAGTGAAACTTTCTTCTATACGCTCTGCTCATAAAAATCTATATTAAATTTCAAGGATATTTAAACAGCATGTGTGGATTGGACGAACATTTTCATAACGTCCAAGAAATCAAAGTCCACGTTAAAAAGTCATCTTGTGTGTCGCCCATTTCAAGACACGTACGTAACTTGGTAAACAGCAAACAGTGTAGTACATCGAGTTTGCCGAACAATGCCTCTTCGCGCCCTGCTTGCTTATGGCTTCCTAACGAAGTTGTCGCGAAGCCGCGCCTGTGTGTGTGCAGTAATAACATGCCACTCGGGCATGTAGTGGCGCAGAAAGCTCGGCATACTGAAAACCCGGTACAGGTTTTAAGCTAAAGTTCTTAGCGATCCATAATCACTTTTCACGCGAATTCCTTCAATAGCGCAAGCGTACATTTCTTGCAGGGCTGACATATTGCATTTTTATGATATAACTTAGAATCCCAAACTTAACAACTATAACATTTAATTTCTTGAAACGAATACTCAATTAAAACGTTACAATTTTTACAAAAAGTAAAACTATCAAAAACTAGCTGTTGCCCGCGGCGTCGCCCGCGTGGATGTCGTTTATATACTGAATTCTATAATATAATTTGCTATAAACCTCGCGGAGCCCGAGACCTTTCCAACGAATGCAAAACCGTGGAAATCGGCTCGTGCGTTCTGGAGTTATAGCGTCAGGAAGGAAAAACCGACTTATTTTAATATTACAGATTATCTTTATATCATTGGTTTCACTCCTAAGAATACGCTTACTAAAAAAAAGGTAAATACATTAAATATAAGCTCAAGATCAATATTTCGTAATTAAGCAATGTTTGTTAAGAAAGAATTGGAAAGCAATAAATTTTATCTGCAGTAATTGTTCTCAGGACAACCCTACGCTAGCACTCAGCCAGGCTGGAGGTTCGTCTCGAACAAATTGCCGTGATGCCCCCGCCATATTAAGTTAACGTCCACCCTTCCACCTTTTGTTCTTCACTTTAACTTACAAAATTCTCTGCACCATGATTAACCATTTTCTAAAATCGATAGGAAAGATCAAACTTTATAGACAAATCAGAATAGTTTTAACTAAAGTTAAGTAAACTCAAGTTTATTGAGCACAAGATAGTGTTCAAAAATTTTCAGCGCATATATTTCTCATTGACAAATGAAATTTGAGTTATAATCAATAAGGCAACTTGTACATTTTTCATTACCGCGGGCAGGTAGGGGCGCGGTATAAATGCCAGTATAGAGCAAGCAAGGGTGGTGCGAGTGATAGGGTGAGGAGAGGCGGGTAGAACAATGGCCAACATGACATTTAGCATGGAAGCGATTGTCGCGGTCCGTTAGAGCCGCGAGCCACTGGGCGTACAGCCGCCTTGCGTACCTCAAATACGACGTCAGAAATTCACTGCCTTTCATCCTTTTTCTTGTCCGCCATCGCCACCGCAGACTCTTTATACGTGTTTTCTGATTACTTATCTAACGTGAGTGCCAGCTCGAAACTCAACGCAAGGATCGTGGAGCCAAAAGTAATACACACTCATAGGTAGCGGCATAAGTATGTGAGCGGAACATAAACTGTTTAAATATTTTAGGCACATTTCCCGTGCAAAAGCGAGCGGATAAAGTTTATTGGAAGAATAAATTGGGACTAAAAAGCAGAGAGCGCTAGGTGGAGGATTTCTCGAGGGTGGCAAAAAACAAATTGTTGGTAGATGGTAAGTAACGCGGGGGACGTGCCGCAGAGGCTCGAATTACTTCATTTTCCTTCGTCCGTTGTACTGCAGGTGAAGCCGACTGGCTCGGCTTACCGTAGCTCGCCGCGATACCGTAATTAAATTAAATTTTAATTGCCGATATAAGCACCTTAGTAAATTAGTTTTCTGTGTCTACTGTACACTCGTTCGTGGAACTAGCACTATTACAGTGAAAATGCTGATGCATTACTGATGGTGTACATATTATATCTACTGCCCGAATTAAATCTGTATTCATAAATGGTCCACTGATTTTCCAAGGGTAGGTGATTTATTTTTGGATACCTGACTCTAGAAAATGGCTTGCTGGACTGAATACTTATGTTTGTAATAAGCATAAATACACGTTCAGTAGTTTTGGCACCGAAACTTAGCCGACTCATGGGTACATGAAGTTCTTTTGTTCACGTGTCGCCAAACACCTGTGCTGCTTCGATTGCTTATACAACCATCCAAAAGACAGTTAGTGTATTATTTTGATCTTAGTAAATATATAATAATAAATAAAATATTGAGAGTTTGTAATCGAAATTACATTACATTAACAATCTTACTGTTGTTACAAATGAATAAGCATTTAATATTGACGGGTAATGAATAGCTTGGCAGCTTCTCTTCTCTTCTCTTCTTTCTTGGCAGGTTCTGTAGCAGGTACAGCACTGTTTGGTTAAGATCCCACTGCAGAATAATTTCGTTCATCCATATATGCTGCAAAACTAATTTTGACGCGTATTTACAATCTAGATAATTTACATCCACTAGGTTGCGTATCAAAAAATGGCCGCAAGTATTTTTAATATTTTTTTTTTGGTAAAGAATTTTTTTTACTTGTTTTCTTGTCTTGCTCTTGGCCGCTCCTACATATTTTCGTTCCGCTCCGATAACTTTTTACTTCCATAACGTACATTTATTATTTATACATCAAATTAAAGCAATTTTTTTCTCATTATTATGATATACGGGAGCCAAATTAAATCGGCCGCAAATAAGAGATGCTAGCTGTTAAAGATAAAATAATTTAATTAAAGATACTTGCGGCCAAATTTTGATAGGCGACCTAGTGGATTTTATATTCCCCAGACTATAAATATGCATAAAAATGGTTTGAAGCATATCTGGATGAACGAAATGATTCTGCAGTGGGATCATAATCTATGTCAGCGTATCCATAATTATTATTATGGGCTCTACAATGTCATTTAAGAAGAATACAGCATAAATATAGCGTTGCACGTTTCGCGCCAAGCTACCTTGTTTGATACAATTTGATGTGGCCTCCATTGTCTAACAGTCATTGCACCCTAACTAATATCTGTTCCAGAAGAAAAGTTATCTTGGTTTCTCGAAATTGCTATAATCATTACAATAACGCAATGTTAAGGGGAATGAGATTACTAATCATTCACTCTCATTCATCAAATTTAATTGACAGGTATAACCACCTGTGAATGAAATTTTGAGTGTTTACTAAAGTAAAGCATAACAAGTAGCGATAACTATCTACTAAACATATCAAACGTAAACTTCTTGTACTATATACTTTTATCATAAACTACATCAATTACGAAGAGCAACTAGCTGAACTTAAGTGTAAAAGACTGTATAAAAATGAAAACTAAGGAAAACAATTCAAAAAGTCTTGTTTTGAATAAAAAATAACCTGGAAGTCACTTGCACCGAATATTATCTATGGAAATTGGCAAGAACATTTAAATCTCAGATGATTTCGGCGAGGGAGCTCGTTTACATATTACAATAACTTCTACTAAGGCGCCTGATGTTGCTGACAAGCATTCACTGAGATAATCGCCTGTATTGTTCCCCCAAAACCCGTAATCCTTTTAAAGGAGCCTTATCTGCGGTAATCGTGATGTAAACGAACTTTATTAAATTTGTTTATTAACTTCATTTCTGAGATTAAAGTACTCGTCGTATTATAACGATGAATGTATGTACGTATATAAAATACAGCGTCCATATGTTTATCCCGGCAAAAAGTATATTGAGCTTAGTTTGTTTTTTCACACACTCAAATATTTTGATAAAAATGTATTTGCATTTATTTCCCACGGCACCAGACAAACAGATAAAAGACTTTTCTTTTTAATAAATAATATCAGATTTTCGGGTTTTGTTGGTATTTTAAATAGGAATTTATTTAACACACGTTTATAAAGAAATGTTAAAACAACAATGTTGGCAATTTGAAAGAAATAAACACTAGAGAGAAAAAAATTGTATGACGTGTGTATTACCTTCAACGTCAGATGTAGATAAGTAATGTAGACTCTTGGTATAAAATCAATAATTGCATTGAGCAGTCTCATGATTGAAAATGGGTTTAAGTTGATTTAATTAGTATCATACATAGAGGTGGAATTAATGTCAAATTGCAACCATTAACCCTTCTTCAAAAGATCACGTCTCAAATTCAATAAAATACATCATAATTCATGGTTATAACGCATGTTATATCTAAAACTAAAGACTGATAATCATAAACCTTAGCACGACCAAACGAAAAAACTTTTCAGCTTTTATCAGTATCAGTATAGATTACTGGCACTGTAATTGAGTTATAATTATGAGCGTTCCATGTCGCCGCGGCTGATTTTATCTGCTACGTTACCCCCGATGAATGTGACTACGTCATTAGTGAGTGGAGAAATGCAGTTATAGTCCGCCTGGAAACGCCATTAGTTGCAAGTATAACTAACATAAAATAGCGCTAGATTGCTAGATTTCTCGCCATAATGTTAAAATAAAAATATAATCAAGTAAATAGTTCCCCTGTGAAGTTGCTCGGGCATAATCTGTAAAGAAGATCGGCGAAATTTGGCCCAAGAACATACCGCAGACAGAAATGAAAGCTATATTAAAATAAACATCTCTTTTTTTTTCTTTAAACATATGATTGTGGAATATCCGAAACCGATGGGTAATGGAATAATAATATAACAAAAAAAAGAAGTTGAACGATAAAAAATGTCCTATCGCCATATTTCATAGGGATGCCATTTGTTGACAAAAATATTGAACTTTTAAATTGATTTCAATCGTAAATACTCTGGAATCGTATCAGAGCAATGGAATCGTTATATTAGATCTAGTTTACGTTTTGAAACTTTAACTACAGCACACGCAAAACTTAAATGCCACTGAGTGACGTTGCCTGCGTAGACTTTGCGCCCGTTTTTTAGTTTGCGCCGACGACACGAGAAAAAACGAGTTTCAAAGTTGACCTGATTAAAGCAAACTACTACCAATGTGGCAGCAATAATGTAGTAGTGGCAGGTTCCTCTTGCCCATCATTTGCATACCATAAAATCGCCTACTTCGCAGCGATTTGTAGCCAACTCAAGGAATGCATTTAAGTTTTGCCCGTATTGTAGTAACATACTAATTTTCATTTATATTAATAAACAAGGTAAACTGTATCATCCTTATTTTATAATTAATCATTACATAGCTTTTTATTGTACAAGAATTTATTGTTGGATTACAGATACAAAGTGCCGTAAAAATCCATAATAATTTTAATAAAATACCATTACAATTAAACTTTCCTTCATTACATAGTACTTGTAAGGTTTTCAGTACCTCAAAATATTATTAATGCCGTAAATAAAGTTATTAACGAATTTTTATTACTGTCCTACCCCCCGGTGCTAACTGAGGGAGGCTGTTATGTAGGCATTTTTATTTTATGCGGTGACACCCTGAACGCCAATAGGGAAATTGGATTGATACTACTTTTAAGGGCTTTTTGGACATGAACCGCTGTTTTTATGTTCGCTTCAATATTGCGTCTTTACGCTTTTATATTTTACGACGTTGGCCGTTATAATTTCAACAATACAAGTAATAGATGTTATTTCGCAACCTCCCCCTTTATTGTCGATATTAATTAAAGCTGGGAAACTTTAAAAATGTTATACAATCACTTCCCTCTCTAAAATCATAATGAAATTAAATGATTTTTTTAAATGGTCTGTGGATTTAAAGTCTATTTTAAAAATTTCAATCCATTCCGTAAGAACAAAATTTTATCCAACGTAATGTTATGACATCAAATTCTATTTAGATAAATCAACAACCATCATAATATGTCAATTTTGTCTGTAGGTCGATAATACTGAATAGTATTTGTTCTATTTAAAAGTTAATCAAACATATGATACAAATGCGAAAATAAATTCAATGCGAAGTAAAAAGTATCGGAAACTTGCAAAGGGCCGTCAGCGTAAGCGGGAGGAGAATGCAGAAAGTTCGAGTTCAAAACGCCCGCAGCTCCAAGCTTCTTTCCCTTCCGCATCTCATGTTCCCAACTGTTACTTCCGTTTCCAATTTTCAATCGCGTTGTATAACTTACAACGGATAATATTAAGCTCATAAAAGTCTAGTTTCTGTTTTCTCGATAAAAACTTTCATATCAATTTAAACCAATGTGCTATTATTTCTTATTTTGTCATACATTTATTTACACTTGGTAAACCTACCCGAAATCAGTATTATCCTTAAATCAAAGATATATAAACAGATTCATTTTCATGCGTTAATGTCTACTAACATCAAATATGTCATATTAACGTGTAAATAAATCTAGCACGAGATAAAAATATCGGCAACTTGCAAAGGGCCGTTAATGTAAGCGGAAGTGGAATGCAGGAAGTTGAAGTTCAAGACACCCACGGCTTCAAGCTTCTTTCCCTTTTGTGTCTCATGTTCCCTACTCGTGTTTCCACATCCAATGTTCAATCGCATTGTATTACATATAGGTTAGGATCCCACTGCAGAATCATTTTGTTCATCCAGATATGCTGCAAACCTAATTTTTACGCATATTTATAATCTAGAGAATACATATACAAATACTATCAAAAAATGGCCGCAAGTTTTTTATATTTTTTTTTTATGGTCCACTTCACGGCAATATGTATAAAGACCTTGAAAAATGCACTTGGCCGCCCCTACTTATTTTTGTTCCGCCCCGATAACAAATAAGAGTTGCTGGCTGTTAAAGATAAAATAATTTAATTAAAAATACTTGCAGCCAAATTCGGACAGGCAACCTAGGGGATAAATTAAATTCTCTAGATTACAAATATGCGTAAAAAATAGTTTTGTAGCATATTTGAATGAACAAAGTGATTCTGCAGTGGGATCCTGACCTATTACAGTCCTTACAGGGTATAATATTTAACTCATAAAAGTCTACGTTTCTGTTTTTTTTTTCGATATAAGTTTTGTATAAATTGAAACGAATACATTTTCTAGTTTATCATACTATTTTACAGTTAGTAAACCCACCCGTAATCTATCTTTTCTGGAATTACAATACAGTTAATAGACTTATTTCCATTCCATTGTGAAATATAACATACGAACGTGTATATAAATTCAGTGCGAAGTAAAAATAATGGGAAACTTGCAAAGGGCCGTCTGTATAAGCGCGAGTGAAATGCAGGAAGTTGGAGTTTCTCGTTTTCAAGCTTCTTGCCCTTCCGCGTCCCATGTTTCCAATTGTTGTTTCCCTTTCCAATTTCCATGCCATTTCATTACTTACAACAGATATTATTTAAACTCATAAAAATCTTGTTTCTCTGTTTTTTGATAAAAACTTTTGTATCAATTTAACCTTACCCCTTATACGTCAGCTCGGGAGAAAAATATGACAATTGATTTCAATTATTCATTCGCCGCCGGCTGTCTCTCATGTCTTGGAGGATTATAGTAGTGTATTCTACTATCCGTAGAGTGTATTATTATTGCCTACTCTGTCATACGTCTGTTTAACACTTAGTCCCCTAAACCAACCAAAAATCTAAAGATATATATAATACACTAAATAGATTTATTTCCATGCATTAAATCATCATACTAACCTGTAAATAAAACCAATGTAAGATAAAAAGTAACGGCTGCCAAGGGCCGTAATATAAGCGGGAGTGTAATGTAGAAACTTGGTTCAAGACGCCTTCGGCCTTACGTTTCTTTTCCTTCCGTGTTTCATGTTCTCAACTGTTGTTTCCGTTTCCAATTTTTAGTCGCATTTTACCTATTACTGACAACGGATTATATTATCTATGGTATGTTTATTTTTTAGATCTTACATATACAAACGATTGTATATATGGCAACCTTATACGTTTTCTATTTTGTAACGCTACCTAATTATATTTTATCCGCAAAAATCACTAAGTAGCATTTTATTTGATCGTTTAGAGATATATTCAAGGTTTTAATAATTGATAATAACCATTAAGAAGTTTTAAAATGCTTCCTTCTTAAATCTGAAATCTAAAGCTTTTCTAAAATCATGAACAAAAACTTGTACTAAATATTACTTAAATACCATCTTAGACATATCCATAGACATCTTATTCTTGACACTCAAGTCATCACAGAGGCGAACAGCAGCCTTTGTAACGATAAACTATTCCAATTACATCTTGTAATAAATGTGGATCATACCCAAAAGTATTTTCTACCAAAAAGGCATCGAATTCGCAAGTTTAGTTGAACAAATGTGCAAAGAGAAATAAAACAAAACAACTGTCATCATCGTCAGCACCGTCACACTACAGTGTTATTGATTCGCAGTAGGGTGCCCCACGTTTTACTAAAATTATTCCAACTTTGTTTGTGTATTATGTTTTATACTTCATTGAGTCAATTTATTTTCTGAGGCGTGTCGTTTATGGTAACGACAGTTGTATTCAAACATTAACCCTTTTTTAGGGCTCCGCAGCTCAAATGGAAACGTAGAACCCTTATATGATTACTCGTGTGTCTGTCTTTCCGTCTGTTGAAACCAATTTGCTTCGAAACTACTAGGTATATTCAGTTGGTACATTTATGAAAATCGGTAACCTAAACATTGGTGTGGTATGTGAATAAATGAATTTAAAACAAGAAAATCACCTTAGGAGTATAAATTAGAGAACCTTGTAATTTCTGGAACACATGTAAGTTGTTATGTGAATATCCAATTGACTGATATGGATGCTATTCGCATCTAATCACTTCCATTCGCATCGAATATCAACAACATCGATACATAAAAAGTTATCGTTATGTCTCGATTAGTAATCTCGAAGTGTAACGGAATTAGCAGTAGTTTTGAATTAACTACAGATAGAGATACATACTATAGTGTCCACACTTTAAAGCCTCTCATCCCTATTCGAACTCTACCCCCAGTAAAACAATACCTGTTCACAGACTAAGTTTGTCAGTTTTGACAACAGAAAGTTGGCCGAGCACCCCATTTTATTTAATAGCACACTGTATAATTGTGAATTCTCGAACGTCTGTTCTTAATTAAACGGTAAATCTGTAAGAGGAGTTACAAAAAGATTAAAACTAAAGTTTAATTACACTATGCACTTTTTAACGGGTATAACGAAGTTTAAAAATCTCTAGAACTCAGTGTACAAAAGCCAGCAAGAGGTTGGTTTGATAAATGATGCGCTAGTTCAATGAATCTCCATCAACGCTTTGCGGGATGCAATTTGAAAAATAACATTTATTCCAGCGGTTTTATTTTATTTCCTGACATTTTGTAGTTGCTCGCTAAAATTACAGATTTTTCTGTGTGAATCCAGTAAAACTTATTATACTTTGTATCAACTTTTCAATTATAAGCTTTGTATATATAGCAAAGTAGAAACGCTACTACTATCGAGTCTTATTTCCAAAGTGCCTTCATTTTAAATAACAAATGAGTGGAACTTATTGTGGGATCTTTTAGTTTACTTGTGAAACAATTGGAAAATTGATGACTTGAAAGATGGTTTCTACATAACGTAAATATCTGGCGCAAATGCAGATGCTAAATTTGATTTACCTACACCAAGTCGTTTTTTCTAGACATAACTTAAATTAGTACAAATACAAATCGAATAATATATCGAAGCTAGCAATAAATAACCAATAAATAAAAACATATGGCACTCTATTTCTTTCCAATACATTTATAACTTTGAAATCATAAGTTAAGAAGAAGCTATATTCAAAGACAATAACTTCAGGCGGTAAATATATTCGGATTTATTGTACTGTCTTTACACGCAGTAATAAAGCCTGGCGTTATACATATTGCCTCGCCTTGTGATCGTTATCAACCCGTTAGTAAACTGGAAAGCCCATAAAATTATATTTAGATGTAATACAGATGTAACTGAACTCTCTTAAACCATTCGGCGCTCTCACTGTATTGGTGTTCTCGTAAAAGCTGTAAGATACCTACTTATTTTGTAATGTACCTTTGAATTTTCTATTTTTTTTATTGATAATATATTTTTACTATCAAAACGTTGCTTTAATTTTATATAGTCGTAGTACGTAAGTACGTTCTCTTGTGTTCTTAAGCAATTGGAATTATGTTTCTAGCAATTAGTAGCAAATATATTCACATATTTTGAAAATACTTGCAAAATCTACAAATATAATTGACAAAAATATCAAATTGTACTAACGATTAACTATTGGTATCTTAATCATAAAATGTATTTAAAAGTCTTGACTCATTCGGATATAATTATTCGTGTCCATAATGTACATTATAAACACATTGTTACATAATAATTTCGTTGTTAAAAGTTAACCCAAAATAAACTGTAATAAATAACATGCAAATAAACACATAAAGAACTATAACCCGAGAACGTAGATTTTTCAAAATAAATCACATTCTGTCCAACCTAACTTTCTACACCGAATTATTTATGCAAAGCTGTTTATTCGATAAAATGTTCAATACCCTTGTATTTGGGCGATACAAAAAGTGTCTCTCGTATAACTAACAACGTCATTGTATTCGAACTTTGAACCCGACTATGATAAATGCGCAGTGATGGTAGACTGCGGATGTGTGCAGCTTATCACGAGTCCCGCCGTTTGTGCATGGGAATTTGTTTAAAATTGTAACTTAATATTCCTAGAATATTCTGCTAACGCGTTTTGACTAGAAAGCGATGTAATATAGCGCTTTATTAAATCAGCTATGCTGCTCATTTGTTTGAATTCAAGATAGGGATTCATATTACACCAATTAAAAATAATAGCTAAATTAACTGGTGTTAAGCGTTCCAGTCATCAGTCAATTTTATAACTATGGTGATTTTAGATTTAGATCAGAGGTCCCTAAACTATTTTTTCTTGTAGAACCCTTTCAATTTTTTTCTTGTTTCGGTGGACTTTGCTACATTTATATCATATTCCCATATTTCCATTATTTACCTACCTCGATCGAACCTCCTATGGATCCCAGGGGGTCTATCTGGACCACTTTGGAAATCACTGATTTTTATGGTAAGGTATGGCCGTTTTAACTATCATAGAGACAGCAGTTTAGCTCAAAGGGATGGCAACGTATCTGCATTTTGTCCTCTGGTTTTTGTGTAGGGTATCTCTATAGATACCATAGGCTGCAGTTATCACTTAACATTCATGTGAATCACATGCTTGTTTGCCACCTTTGCTTACATAAAAAAAACTTTTTTTTATCCAATGACTGTGCCTGTGACTTCATCCGTGTTAGATAAGAATTTTTAATAGTGATATTTATTCGCTTTGTCTACATAACCTCGAAATTTTGTACTACCTTTATTATATTCTTACCTACTCTAACCTTCGTGGAAAAAACTCGTGAACGAGCGTGCTAATAATCCTGAATATACAGATAGACACAAACAGAGGCATTTTTTTCACAATAAATAAGAGTGTATGATAAAATTACGATTACGATAGGGAAATTAAAACAACAATATTTAGGTATTTCTTTATTTAACAATTTCTTCAATAATTTCTTGTGACGGCTATATCCACTACAAAAGTAGTAGATACTCGCTCACCACCATTATTTTCTGGTTAGATGCATTATATGACCCCGTTATTACTGATGTCGGTCATAAAAGTACCCTCAGGAGTAGCACTTATGCGTTCAAGCCTCCGGCTTTGTATTTGGCATCTATGAAATCATCCCTTATCATTAAAGGTTGCAAACCCATATGGCATTGCAATCTAAAATAAAAAATGAAGAGAATGATGAAGGTAGATGAGGCACGGGAGGTTTGTCAGGACCGGAATATCTGGCGCTCCACACTCTCTGCCTACCCCGTTAGGGACCTGGCGTGAAGATACATATTGTTATACATATATAAATACCTATATAGGGACAAATCGTCTCCAAAGGTATAAGCTAAAGTGTGTATAAAGAATGTATTACTGTAAAATTTTGATCATTTGTACTCGAAAATCCTGCGCTATCAAGTCAAGAAAACGTATGAAATAATTGGTAATAAGTAAGACTTTTCTCGTTGACCTTGTAAATTTATAAAGTTAGATACCCTACTCGAAAAAGGATGGTTCTGTTGTAATATATCTTCTAGTGGATCAGTAGCGACGAAACCACGAGTGGTCGGTGACTACTGTACTGTACTAACTTACCGATCGTGCCCTTAATCGATACCGAGTTCATTATTTTAGCGTCTAGAGGGCGTACCGTGCTACGAACCTAAACTAAAAAGCTGATATTTTTTTATCACATTTCCGTCGTTTTAAAAATAAAAAAATAAAATACTTAGGTTCCAAAATAAAGGCATAATAATAGTTACAGCTCCAAAACGACTTCAATTTCACCATTTATATATTTTTTAATATTGTCCGTACAAATAAATTTAATTACAGGCTTTCAGCGTTCAGATAAGTCACTGAAACTAGCTTCAGTTAATTAAAAGGTAGACAGTAATGGGAGTGTCACGTGAACGTTCACACGCGTGTTTGCCGCCGCTGTTGACCGTCCGCGCCGGGCGCAAACACACGCCCACTGCCATCTGGCCTAAACAGTATTGTCGCATCATCCGCGTCGATTACACTCATCCGACTATGGCTATACAGCAATTAGGTTCTATTTATTCGAATTATTTTAAAGAAAAAATAATTAAATCAAACACATGGACGTACTACACACACTGTTTCACTCCTATAATGTCAAATACGACGGCCCGGTTAGTCCAGCGGTGTGAGAGGACCCTTTCATTCGAAGGGTCGCGGGTTCGATCCGGACAAATATTTGTATGGCCTACAGATATTTGTTCTGGGTGTTTGTGTATGTGTTGTATGTTTACAACGGCACCCACGATACAGGTTTAAACCTAGTGTGGGGCTGTGAGTGTAAGCGTATTTACTCGTAAAACAAAAAATACACACTCCAATATAATTTCCCATCACCGTGACAAAATAGTTTTTAATTCAAAAGTCGCAACGCAAATCGAAATCTTTTGTTAAAATTTAGACGTTTATTTAATAGGCAACTGTATTGAAAAGATAGGCAATAATGATAGGAGTGCCGCGTGGAGGTACACAGGCGTGTTAGCCGCCGCTGTTTACCGTCCGCGCCGGGCACAAATACACGCCCTGTGACAGGCACAAACGATATTGCTACATTATCCGCGTCTCTAAACCTATGGTGAAAATACTTTTTATCGTACACAGGCTGACTAATTCGTTTAAAGACACTTACAAAAATGCCAGGCCTTACCGGTACTACGACTAAAATTGTCAGCGTCCGTGCCTGCTGTAACACCAACAAAGCGCAAGTACATGAAATCCTAGCTTCATCACAACATTTCTATCTCCAGACTGCAGTCGATATTGTCGTTCACATAAAACTCAAATGCTCCTTCTTATAGTTGAAAATCAAATAAAGTGTGCCAGCTGTCGACGGTGCAGTCGCAAAGTGCTTCAGTACACGATCGTCTTCGTCACACAGACATAATGCGAGTATCACCCGATCTCACGCGACGCAACCAAATGGCATGAGAGACAATTGCCGTCGGTCCCGTAACAATTTATTTTAATATCAATATCAAATCCTCAGTTCAATTACGCTTAACTAGTGTATTAAGTTAACAAGATCGTCTGAACGCTTCTTGGTCTAAACGTGTCGATCTTCACGTATTATAAGCTCATTGATCTTCACAATAAATGTCGTATTGCACGAGCGTCCAATGAGTGTAGGGACCTTTTGTGGGTGCTCAATTTACTATATGTATTTACCTGGGCTCATTTTGTGGGTGCTCAATTTATTATAAAATATGTAAGTATTTCACCAAATTTCTTCAAATTCACTGGAAGTGAAATCTAAACATGAGCAAACACAAAAAACATATATTTTTTAGGTAATTAATAAAAATATCTAAGGTAAAATGTTTATGTCATATACTGATAAACAAGTTATACTGCAGCCTATAAACACTTACATAAAACCAGAGATTTAAATGTAGATCTACTCCTGAGGTCTAAGTTGTTATGCCTCAGTGTCGGAAATTACAGGACCGTGCATTAGTGCATTACTATAGTGTTGAATTGAACACATGTCTTTAGCGGCAAGTAGTTTAGATAATGCGGTGGTGCCTACGTCTGCGAGTTCGATCATTGGAGCTCTACCACCAGAAGTTTATTATATATAGTAAAAATTAGATACGCGAAGTCAACTCTAAACTAGGCGAACACAAAAAACAGATACTTTTTAGGTTATCTAATCGAAAAAAAAGGTAATGTCCATTTCTGTACACAGCGTTCTTTTAAACGAAATATCAAAAGGTTTCACGAGTAGAAACAATAGAGGGATATACTAGAATACTGGAAACAGTACAGACGCACAACTGCGACTAATCCCGTGCGAGGCGGGCAGAGCACGCGCCATCAGACTTCCACTGAGCTTGCTCTGGATAATTTACAATTTGCGCTCATATTCAGAGGCACAAAATTGCTATAGCAGTTCTTTTTTAGTATAAGTACTACGCATCAAAGGACATGCCAAAAACTGAACACGAGCTGAATATTATACGTAATTATTATGTTTTTTTTATGTAATGGAAGTGGCAAACAAGCATGCAGTTCACATTGATGGTAAGTGATGACTGCAGCCTATAGACACTCACACAAAGACCAATGTCAAAATACAGATGCGTTACCACTCCTGAGGCCTAAGGTGATACGCCTCTGTGCCGGAAATTACAGGGCCATACATTACCACCTGACCGAAACACCATAGTGCTGAACACTACCATTTAGCGGCAAGTATATTAAGTAATGTGGTGGTGCCTTCGCCCGCCAGCTCCGTCACTGGAGCTCTACTACCAGAAATGTAACTACCATTTTACTACCATATATTTGATACAGTTATTTGTAATTTTTTACTTATTTGTCTTCTTGTGAAGACTTGAGAGTTATTATTTTTCAGAAAGGTCATAAACATGACATTATGTTTGTTTTATATTATTTCGCATTAACACATGCTTGTGAAATATATTTTATTTTTAAAGAAAAATGGAAAAAAAAATCCTGAAGTCAAATTTTTCTTTCCATTTTTCTTTAAAAATAAAATATATTTCACAAGCATGTGTTAATGCGAAATAATATAAAACAATTATTAAGGGTAAAAGCGACTTCTTTACGATATTCAATAAACTGAAAAGTCTATTATATCGGTTGCCTAACTAGCATAGTTGGTAATAGATGGCACTGCTGCTACCATAAAGCAATGCAATAGATGTGAAGGAAAGATTTGACAAATCGGGCAGGGCTTCAGTAGCTCAATTGGAAGAGCGGCTGGACTAGATTCCCAGTAGGTCGCGAGTTCGAGCCTCGCCTGAAGTCAAATTTTTCTTTCCATTTTTCTTTAAAAATAAAATATGATATTATGTTGCCTGATGTAAATAAAAAAATATAAGTAACATCTTGTACATGTATACGTGTCTCTCCAGTAAGAGAAACTGTAAAGTAGAGCCATACAACATCGACTTTTTGACATTTTTTCCACAAATTTTCTACGGTTGAAGATATTTGAAACTCTTTGCGTGTTTACTTTAGATTATATTGACAACCGGAGCAAATATAATAAAATGAATTTACTTTTTTTTGTGACTTAACGCGATTATTATTATTTCTTTTTTTTTCTGTTAAGGCGACTTGATAAAATCATCACCTTAAACACAAATTTAACTTTAAAACCATATTGAATAATTTACAAATCTACAACAGCGAAATAATAACGATATTTTTAATGCATTATTGTAGATTATTCGTTATCGTGTAGATAGAACATGGATCTGAGAGATTAAGCTAAAATATATTATTTCAAATCAACGAATAAATCGGCCAATTGAAATGTAAATAAATATGAGTGATTCGTTGTGGAATTAATATTTTGATTGGATTAATCTATTAACACAATATCCGAGTGCACAATAGCTTTAGCAGCGCGGCGGCCGCATGCGTGATGTATAGCGCCAGATAATATTAACAAGCTATTCTGTATGTATTTCCAATTAAGTTTCATGTGTTACAATGGCAAATTATGTGTTATTTCGCGTGTATCTGATAGGAAAAATAAAGCAAAGGTGAAGGTGTCAGAAGTTATGTTTGTATAATAATACTTCCTAGTTTAAGAGTTTCATAGTATAAACTTGATGCATATAGCATTCGATTTTACTCGGCAGGCCCGCGTGACTGAATCTACGAGTATCTGCCGCTAACTCTAGGCTAGTGTTTACATACGGCTTTTTATGTTATAAACAAGTGACACGTGAAGGTCATGTGGATTTTTAAGTGAAATACTACAGGGGGCCGATAGCCTAAACCCTGTGCTTTCACGTAAGACGTTATCTTGTCAGTTTCGTACTGATCGAAAGCTAAACGAAAGCATTGGAATATATTTTATTAAAGAAATCCTGTGTTCACAAGCATGTGTTAATGCGAAATAATATAAAAAAACGAAAGCATTGGAGTTAGGGGGTCGGCCCTCAGGTAGACATCTTGCTGAAACTAAAAGACTGAAATGCATAAGCCTTACCTCTCCTAACGCCTCAGATCATCGCATACATTTCGGAATGATGAATTATTATCGACTATTGGCTTTATCTACACAAGTTCTTAACATTTCTAGCTTTAATAATGAGAACGTCCACGAACATCATATCGTAAAAATAATGTGTATAATTATTTATAACCGACCCGACGAACTTTGTACCGCTTTTGAATTAAATAATGTGGTGTAAACAAACCATTTGTATGGAAAAATTAAATTGTTGTTTTTAATGTTTTCCTAACACAATATTTCAAAACTAAAATGAACCAAATTGGTCCGGTCTCACTAGAGGCAATGTATATACGTATGATACGCTTTTTTTAATTTGCCACTAGCGGTCATCCATCACACACCCGACCGCCCCCGTATCGCACAACCGAGTAGATCGCGATCTACACCAGCGTGGGGCCATGCGCGGTTCATCACATTATTCACTTACCTACCATCAATGTACACTACCTATATGCTTGTTTATCACTTCATGACATAAAAAAACGTAATTTCATACGTAACGTCACGCCTGTAATCCCCGAATGGGTAGGCAGAGGTAAATGCATGCATTCAAGCATACATGTAAACACCCACGATTCGCCGGTTATGTTTTGGCCCATGTAACAGGTGGCGAGCCTGTTGCCATCTCCGGGCACATTACCAAACTCCGAGGTACTGGGAAACTGCCAGAAAATGGAAAAATCCCAATAGAACCAGAGATAAAGGATTTTAAACCATTATCTCTGATAGTCCCCGACCCGGGAATCGAATCCAGGACCTCCAGCGTAGTAGTAGTGGCCTGCTACCATTAGGCTACTGAGTCGGTTCACGTAATTTCATATTTAGCAGAAGCCTACGAGCTATAGTAATTGTTGACCCTCCATCAACACGTACTACGAACATGTTCTGTACATTCCACTGAAAATATATAAATAGTAACGACACCTTATGAAATGCAAACCTAGGGATGTGCGTGTCATACGAGTTTATGTTAACGTACCTACGTTGAGCACTAGGGATATCTGGACATCTACCGGTCACAGTTAATTTCGTTTTTATATCACCACAAACCCGAATGATCTGTTTACTAGCGGGTCAGTAATAAAAAAGGGGCCGTGGTGGCCATTACATGGTGAGTAGTCGCGCCGTTCGTAGTCGCCCCCTATCGGGTTACAAGTGAAATGGAGCGCAGGGGGCGGCCACAGATAACGACCAATGTATAGGCACATGTTGGTAATGTCAACCCAAACACTTATGGTATTTCATAACGTAACTTCACGTCTGTTTTTCTAAAGGGGTCGACAGAAATAAATCCATGCATTTCTGACCACATGCAGTTATTAAATGTTATGATATGAAATCAAAAACACTTATACTAACATCCCTACATTAGATTTATAAACCTCTATCGTGGATGCCGTAGTACACCCACAACACATACACAAACACCCAGACTCGTAACAAACATCTGTACGCCATACAAACCTGTGACCCTCGAATCAAGCAGCCATCACATACCGCTGGACTAACCGGGTCGTCAAAGTTATATTAGTCTAGAATTTCATGTTCACCGGACCTATTATTCGATAAGTATTTATATATTCGAGAGTGGGAATAAGATTCTTCTGAAATTGAAAAAACTCAATAACGCGTCCCTCCCTATCTGGACTCGAATGCGGTATCTCAGCGTAGTATTCGTGGCCCGTTACCACTACACTTCGGAGGTAGTTCATGTTTCATCACTTCGTAGGTAAAAAGGTTGAATCGACTTATCATGCGTCAAATATATAACCGAAACACAAAAAGCGAAAGAACACATTAATCGCTAATAGCAAATACAAAGTACATTCATCCATTTCAAAGTAAAAACATAGTAGGTATTACAAGTTCGCGGATATCTATCTCTTTTACGTTTACATCTTTTATCGTATCTCCGCTTTCATCATCCATCATATTTCGACATGTTTTCCGACTCGTATTTATTGACTATCGTGAATGATCGCATTCATTATACTGATCATGGTGACTTTCATTGTACCATCCCATCGCGAGCTTCCATTTGAATCATACCTGATTTTGATAAATTAAAAAATACAAATATTATTTTCTAACAATGATGTTTTAAGTAGGTAAGAGATAAATAGTATTGTGATTTATTATACTACTGTTATAGGCATTTGATATTGCAAACTGATATACAAATCAAAGCCAACTGACAAACTAAGTAGCTCTCAAATACGTTAACAAAGCGAAAACTTTCCTTTCACGCTTGCGCTTTTTAAATTATCTTCCACATTTTTAAGTAGTAAACGTTATAATGTGGATCACATGTAACAATTTTCAACGTACCTATTTTGCTTGGGATTAATATCTACCTAAAAAATATCATTGTTTTCTAATCAAAATTTCAACGAAATCTAGTAGCACTTAATCCTTGGGGAGTGGATTTGATCCCGTGCATGCCAATAGGCCGCATTTTGTCGCGTTGCCGCTGACACATCCATTATGGTGACATTTTCCCGCCCTTTTTCCTGTCACATTTGACAGGTTTGAAAGCAACTCCTCCCAGCCAGTGTTTTCGCTATATTCAATTTAAATATCGCAGCATCAAGTATACTAACAGAGAGTGATGTTATCTATGAAAATTGAGACTTGTTGAATTTGGGATATCTCGAAATCTTACTTACGAGATTTCAAGATATCCCAAGTGATAATAAGTTCGATTTCCAATATTTATATACTAGTTATATCGGGTCTGTATGCGTGTATTGTTTAACAGCACCGTGCAAACACAATACACATACGTATACTTACACAAACACACACAAATATGTACTAAAATATACAAATTAGGACACTTTTATAATGAAATGACTCTGATGGATAATCTATACTTATAATAAAACTGTAGAAGTGTATATTCTGTACATTAAAAATATTGAACAAATAAATACCAGGGGATGTTACTAGATCGATACCGAATCCAAATATGTGATTAGAATTTTTTTTGTCTGTCTGTCTGTTTGTTCAAGCATCACATAAAACTACCGGTCCGATTACAATGAAACTTGGTATGATTATACTTTAACCTTTGGCGCACAACACTGGGTACGCCAAAGGTTAAAGTTTATCCCGGAAAAATGTCTGTTTGTCTATATGTTTGTGCACGCTAATTTCAGAAACGGCGTATTCGGTCTGCGGTTTTCACTAATATATTGTGGTAAGTTTCACTTAATATTTAGTGTTTGTTTCATGTGAATCGGTTTAGAAATAAAAAAGTTATGTCAATTTATAGAATCGTATCGAATATTTTTAAGCTATTCTGTATCTTAGTTCTACGAGTATCTTTTAGGGGGTTTCGTACCTAAAAGGTAAAAACGGACCCTACGGATTGCTAATCCTCCGCTGTCTGTCTGTCTGCCCATCCGTCCGTCTGTCTGTCACCAGGCTGTATCTCATAAATAGTGATAACTAGAAAGCTAACATTTTCACAAATTATGTATTTCTGTCACCGCTATAAAAACAAAATTAATTACTAAAAATAAGAAAATGAAAATGTTAAGGGGTCCAAGGGGACAAACAATATAGTGTTTTTTTTTCGTCTATTTTTTGCTCGATGATAACCGCAGCAAGTAGACGCTTAAAATTTTCACAGAATTTTTAGGTCTTTTGTTGTATATTACCTTCCATAATAAATCTTTACATCTATATCTATATACATCTATACAAATAAATAAATTTGGAGCGTCTGTTTGTAATATTAAAATATCCGCTTTTTACTAAATGCATATGTATGTATACACGGTACATACATATATATACTATAACAACATTTTTTACAATTTTTGTCTGTCTGTTTGGCGGAGCTAATCTTGGCCGATTTTGACGGGACTTTCACTGGCAAATAGCTGACGTAATAAGGAGTAACTTAGGCTACTTTTATACTAGCTGCGCCCACGACTTCGTTCGGGTAGATACTGACAAATAGCAGCAAATTGTTTGTTTAAAAAAAAAAACAAAAAAAATGATCGTTTCATAATTCTTATTTTAATGGTAACGAGATTTGCCCCGAGTTTTTACAGCGTTTGAATTTTGGCAACTCAACCGCTATTTGTCATTCTGTAACCCATAAAGCATTGTTTTTTAAGTCGTAAAACCGATAGCAATTTATACTCCAACGTGCAGCGTTTTCACATACTGCAAAACAGTATTTTGTCCGGAATCTAAGGTTATAAACCACCGGATCTTGATTAATTATCCAATCAACGCCATCTATTTGAGCTTGTCGTTTTTTCCGCTATCATTCAAGTTGGGTCACACTATAGACGTCTCTGGTCCAATACCGCTGCTTTAGTTATTTATTGAAGCAATCTTCACGGCATCTTTAAAAAAAACCTCACCTGGACAATGACGTTATGCGATTTATTAGTTACATCTATTAGATTTAGATTTACGATGACATAAATCCCTACTAATATTATAAATGCGAAAGTAACTCTGTCTGTCTGTCTGTCTGTTACCTTTTCACGTCCAAACGACAGAACCGATTTTAATGAAATTTGGTACAAAGATAGAGTTGACTTTGAGAAATAACATAGGCTATAATTTATAAAACGACAAACACGTGCGCGAAGCCGCGGCCAATAGCTAGTCGGGTATAAACGTGTAAAATGTTTTTTAGTATTATTATTTTTTTAAATAATTACCAACCATGCCATAGTTGTTTACTATCGCTAAGCCTGAGATCCCGAGTTCAATTAATTCCAGGAGTTCATGAAAAACTAAGTTCAGTATAAGATGGTATAAGACGATAATATTAAATATCTTTTATTCGGATAATATACATAGATATGTTTTTTTGTAAAATCTGATATCTTTAAACATTTCCGATTCGTTTGGGAATTTAGCTAAGATAGTTCCCTTACATTAGTAAACCCTCGAAGTTTGGTAATGTGAACGGAAATGTCAATAAGCTAGCCACCTGTTACATGGACCAAACATAACCGGCGAATCCTGGGTGTATGCATGTATGCTTGAATGAATATATTTACTTCTGCCTACCCCTTCGGGGCACACAGACGTGAAGTTACGTTAATAAAATGGGGCTTATTCCCAAAGAAACATGAAAATGTGCTTTTTTTAATAAATTATTCAAATGGTAATCAAGAGCAAATTTTAACTCTTAAATAGTTAACTTTGAAAGCAGCTTCTAAAGTTGGAATAGCCGCGAAAATTAATTTCCGAATACAACGCTGCGCTTTACGGAGACGCGCGGCGCCGATGAACTGTCCGTAATAAATGTAATTAGAGCACGTGACGTCACTCGGCCAACATGGCTGCCGACTCTCCGCATCCAATTATGTCTCAAAACTGCCGGACATAAATTTCAATAACACAATTTGTCACAATTTGTGACACCACCGAAACCAGCCGAGAGCCGACGCCTACATTTTTTGAATATAGGTTATATTGCTACCTATCCCAAATACGTAGCTACATGTCGACCTTAAATCGGTCACGGGAATAACAAATATGTTGTGTTAACTGCCGGAATATTGTTACTAAACTTACGCCTTATCGTACATAAACAAAACTGCCGTAGATTCTATAATTTACTTATTCAAACAACAAAGTGAGTTCGATACATGATGGTTACCGCAATCAAACTTAAGGGAACAGGTTACATAAATGCCACAATAATACATAAAATGGTATCAGATTTGCTTACATGTTAATCGGAACAAGATCAAGGGACCGTTTATAACGTGTAACGCAGAATGTTAACAGATAAAAGCCCGAGGCCATACCGTGTATCTCAGAAGCTTAATAAAAGCATGAATTAATCGCCAATGAAAATTTCCATCGAGTCGTGAAATTACAATTCAAACCTCGTGTTTTTAGATGAATTTGCAGTTCGTTGTTTATTATATGTAGGTACCAATGAAATAAGTTTGGCCTTTTTTTCTTGCCTCAATCATCTAAGATCTCTTTTGTTTTCTTTTAATTCTGTGTGATATATTTTCTCTGGTGCTTTACAAGGTAGGGATAGAATTCTATTGATAGATTCATGAGTTTTTTTTTATTGAATTAAAATGAAAGAAAAGTGCGTATAGTAACAAATATTTTTTTAACAACTACGCGACGTAAAAATATGTGTCCATAACTGAAAAATACAAAATTAAATACGTATTGGATTTTTTTCCAAGAACAAGATAAAAAAATACAGAAAAATGGAAACAGCCTAGATATAAAAAATTGTAGAATTCTCCAAGATTGTTGTTGATTGGCCACAACAATCCTCAAAGACACCAGGAATTATTAATTAAATAACGAAAAAGCAACATTATAAAATGCAAATTGTATTTTAAAATACATAATGTTGTTGTAAGTTAAAAAAGTGTAAAGTACAAAGCTTGAAATACTTACCTTTACTGATAACAAAGAATTATATATTATACGGTAGTAGGTAAATATATTGGTATCTATTAATAAACCTTAGACGGATGTGAAGCCACAATTCGGCGCAACTTACAAGTGCGAAGCCTTACACAGAACCTACGGTATCGACTGAGTCACACGTTATATTATCACAAGTAATGGGATTACTTTCACACAATGAACAGGCAATAATTAAATATTACAAAAATATTTCATGTAACCACAGCGATCTATACAAAATCTGAAATGAATATTGCGACATGTCAGATAACAGAGAACCAGGCTCCAGAGCATATGCGTGTGATAATTTAACATATTGTCGCTTTTAATGGGTATGTAATGATATATTATCGTTATCAATGTTGTCGCCGCCCCGCTCGGCATACTTAAAACCGCCCGCCCGTCGCCGCGGCGGCCTGTGCGCGTCGACGACGCTGCGCTGCGGCCGCCGCCGACCGCCGACCGCCGTCCGACGTCCGACGTCCGACCCGCGCTTACTCCCGTCTGCCGCCGGTCCCGCCAACTCCATCCGTCGATCATACATCACTCGGACGCCGATCACCTCGGTCGTACTGCCCCACGACGCCGCACTTCAAATCAAACATTCCATTAATTGTATCTCGAGGCGATAAAACGTGATTTATTACCACGCCATCATTTTTTTATATCGCGTCTAATGCAATTGCAGTAGAGCTGTACGTGTATATTTGAGTTAAAATATTTTTTTAATATTTCATCTTTGTGCTCAAGTGAATATGGTCGCGTACTGCAAAACGGTAAGTGATTAATACTTTTTGTAAAATAAATTATGTCTCCTTAGGTATATTCGTAATCGTGCCCCTCTTTATGCTTTAATTGATGACCATTATTTCATACTACAATGTAACAAAACTGTCTTCTAACGTGAACATGATATTGGTATCTCAATAATTTCACTTGTGAGTCGTGGCACTCGGCACTCATGCGCATTGTAAACCAATCAACGTCTATTAGACCATTTATACCGTCAGACGAGCGTCCAATAAAATTTTCGATAAATAGAAGCTCTATTACCATTTTAACAATTTATAAGCGTTGTGTATAAGTAATACGAATGTTACAACAAAACACGATTGCTCGTTTTTGCATAAACATAATTTCGCCGATGGCAGTATCGATTGAACAGCTTCCCTTTGGTACGATAGTGGTTGATAAGATAGTTTATCTCGTCGGAGCCCGCCCCCTGTGGCTGTCACCCTGATGCCAGAAAAAACGGTACTAACTTAATGAAGACGTCCAGACCACTCGATCATGTAATATTTTTATCACTTCTTCCTGAGTACCGCTCCGATCAAAGTTATTAGAGAGCAGTTAATTAAAAAATCTGCTGTGACCATAAAAGGATATTTCAAATATTTTAAATTAATTCAAATAGCAAAAACCGTGACCGGGTGCTAGTTGAGTCCTAGGCTATTAGTTTAGTTGTTTCCATTGGTTATTACGAGAACCATATTTCCAGTTGTTTTATTTTATAAACACACGCCTTTGTGTGGTAAGATTGCAGTGTGTACGTAGCAAGACACGCATCATAAACTTACTCATTTCGATAGGTATTATGAGTGTACGACGTCATGTTATTGGCATGCATGATTGGCATTCAGGTTAGGTACCTGAATGTATTCACGCAATGTTCCTCAAGGAATAAAAATGGAGTATTAAATGCCAAATATCTCTATCCTTATTTATTTTATAGGTATTAATCACTTTTGAAGTACATATTCCACATTGAATTTAATTAAAATGCTCATATCTATACCTACTACTCGCTTACTGGTTAAAATATTGTTATTTTTTAATTAGGTATGTCATTCAGTTTGAGAATTTCTTCTCAAGTAATATAAATGGAGATCATTTTTCAAATTTCGAAGTTTCATAAAAACAACTTGTGTATAAATCGTAAATGTTTACTTTTATAACACTAGCGGCTTCATACGGGTGCAATTTTGGTACACTTGGTGTGCAAAGTTTGATTAAAATTTAAAATAGAATACGAATTACGTTAAATAGTTTAGGAGTCCGTCGCGTACATACAACGTGACGCGTAATTTTTATACAATAAGATGTATTTTTATACATTTTAATACATAAGCGTATGAACGCATTTATACCTGATTCCTTCCTTTTTGCCTTCTTCATGGAAATATGCATGGAACTGTGTTTTATAATATATACATCAATCAGCTCAAACATAAATAATACCACCGTACCATAAACATAAACGTTTTCTAACTTAAGTTATTAAATTAATAGAAAGCGAATGAAAAACTCGAGTTTACTAAGCAACACGTTCAAATTAAGAATGTCTTCTTCAATTAAGGACAGTCACGCAAGCCACTAACTCTGTAATTATCTGTAGTGGTTTCCTCAAAACTCCACTTCCCATTAGTAAAGTTCCCTTCTGTTACCAGTCGCATCACAGTGAGCTATATTACAGCGTCATCTGATATTAGTCATCTACGAGTGAGGAGGAAAATCCCTACAAAGAAAATTAGTAAATACATCACAAAGTAGCAAAAACACGTGATATAATGAAATATTACAGGCATCAGTTGAGTTACATAGTCATATTTTTGATATCTCTTGTGAACAATGAAAAAGGTATCTTAAGCCTGAAAGGGCAAATACTTTTGAATTGTACAACGAACGTTAAAAAATATCTCAAATTGATAACACTGTAGGCCTCAGAGGTGTCAACGCTTGTACATTGAAATCTCTGGTTTCATGTAAATGTTTATAGGCTACAGTGTTAACTTACCATCAATGTAAATTGTATGCCTGTTTGCCACATCATGACGTATTTAAAATACAGTCTGTATATAAAAAAATCTACATTTTACTAGTATATTCATAAAACTAACAACGAAAACCGGTCAAGTGCGTGTCGGGACACGCGCAGTGTAGGGTTCCGTAGTTACAGAGTAAGAGATGTAATGAAAAAAATAAATAAGTATTTTCTATGGACTTGTTCGAAATTTTCGAGTAAAATACATTTGGTCGACTATTACTCGCAAACTTCTAAAGCCAACTTAGGTGTGAAAGTTTTCCTTTTAATTTCGTTATATGTAGCTACTATTGCCGTAACGTTTGAATTTCTAAGAATAACCGTTTAGTCTGTAGGGGGAGGGACACTTGAGTCTAACGAAAATTTGCACTTTAAAGCTTAATAAGTCACGTACAGTTAACTAAATTGAAAAATTATGATATGTTCTTAGGTTTTCGCGAGCTACACTCATTGAAATAAAACTATTTTTACGGATTTATCTCGCGTATATTAAACTAAAATGATTTTTAAAATCAACCCGACGTTTCGATCGATTTCGTAAACGCCTTGCGTAGCGTTCAGGATTAACACAATAATTACTTATGGTATCTTGAGGTCTTGCAGACTGCTGCGGCTGGGATTTAATCTTGCTAAGTATGGGATCCCATGATGTTGATAATCGCCATCCATCTTCTCTATTGAAATTTGGGTGTTTTTTAATTTCAATAGCCTCGCGTACCATTCGTGGAATGGGTTTGTGTTCTCTAGCGAGTATTTGAATTTTATCAAACCGGATGTAATGGTTGAAAAATGATGTTCGGACACCCATAATATTTTTAAAAGAGCTATCCAACGATACCCCACACTATATGTAAATCTAAAATTAAAAAAAAATGTCCTCGCGTTACAAAGTTACCCTAAATATATTTTTTTTTTTCATGTTTTTATTCTACCACTTTGTCGGCGTAATTAAGGTGTATACTTGTGCCAAATTTCAAGTCTCTAGTAGGGTAGGGCGGGGCTTTGAGGTCCAATTTGACTATTTCGAATAATACTGTGAAAACTGACTCTACTATATCAAAATAAATAACACTAATCAAACAAACAGTTATCTGAGTATGTTTGACTCAATTTTCAGTTGAATTATTATAATAGAAATATGTGTTTTTACAACTTTTCTAGACCTTGTCGTCTGTCCCTTTTTGCCCCATAGTAGGGGTGAAAAGGGACAGGCAGGAGGCAAAAAGGTCCAGTATATAATTTTAATTTAAAATAGATTTTATGGAACTAAAACAATAAAATTCAGTCTCTATTGAAGAACACAATTAAAAAAGATTCATTATGAATGTTGACATGGCCTGAATTTAAAATCTTATAACTAATCTTACATAATCTTTTAAAAACTTTTGACAAACAATATTTTAAAAACAAAATATACTTTTTTAACCGAAACACTAAAATTAAACTCTTCTTTAATTATTAACTTCAACAAATTAACGTCAGCAACATGTCTTGGTATCTCTATATTATCTTAATGACACTCATTTTTTTCTGAATCACAGTTATTACAACCAAAGTAAATGCTACCTCTGTTTGAGATACATTTTTCATGGGCCCATTGTTTGCAAAGATTGCATTGTATCCAACCTTCGCCTGGAACACTGTCTCTGTACTTCTCGCGGCAAATCAAACAGAAGCATCGTCAGAGCTGGAATCACTATTTGCGTTGCGCATACTGAAACAAAAAAGTGTTTATTAACCCACGCATTAATAAGGGGCTAAAAGGTCCACATTGGACCTTTTAGCCCAACCACGTGTAAATATTTTTTACAGGTTATAACGAAATAACCGTTAAACCGAGCCTAAAACTAATAATAAATCGTGAAAAACAAATAAATCACTTATACTAATAAATTATGTTTAGGTGTGATAAATGAAAAAAACCACTGCTCGAAACTAAAAAGTAAAATTATGAAAAAATTTACTTACGTTAAAATTTTAAGATGTAGTCGAATATCTCCGGCTAGTGACGCTGCTCGACTGCCGGCGATGCCTCATTACGCCTCCCGCGCTCCCTTCATTCCGTGTACATAGTCAGAACGCAGGATATACCGCTAGTTTTTTAGATACTTATGGTGGACCTTTATACCCGCGGACCTTTAAGCCTCGCTCTACCCTACTAATAGTTTTTGCGCTAAACCGCGGACGGACAGACAGACAAACAGACGGACATGGCGAAACTATAAGGGTTCCTTGTTTACTACGGAACCCTAAAAAGTTGTTTAAAATATTATCACACCCTATTTATTAGTAAAATTTAAATAAATCCGAGATTATTTTAAAGCACTTCTTCGCCTTATTATGCTAAAGCACGCCGCTATAAACCATAAGAGAGAAATTACTTTTTCATAACTTTAAAACAAAGCGCTTTCGCATATATCACGACCCAGCTCTTGCATTTTTATCACATTGCAAATGTACGCTTTTATTACTTCATTGCATTCCTGTATATCCGATAATATAAATTAAATTCAGTCTATTAACTTCAATGAACATAAAGATACTAAATTAAAATTTCCAAGTAGTTTGTTTTCATATGATCCTTAATACACTAAATTGCAATTTAAAAATCACCATCAAAAACAAATTAAGTCAGCTTTGGATAGATCATTAATATCTATAATTTGAAAAGTATGTGAAAACATGGAGAGCATGCTCCATTTTGTATTTATATCAAACTCAATTCAATCATGTTACGTACAACTACGAAAATTTACATACACATAGGTATAATTAAACTCTAGCTGAATAGAATTTTGTACGATGGCTAAAAATAGTAGCTGATGGTAGAAAATTAAATTGGGTCTACTTGTATGTATGACCGGCTGTACTCCGACATGAGGTTATTTACGGCTTAAACAAATTAAAATATCAGTATAATTTTGTAACTACTGATAGTTGGATATCGAGAGCGTAGGCACAACCGCATTACCTAACACATGTGTCGCCAAGAGGTACCTAGTGTTATATTCAGGTTAGATGGTAGTATATTATTATGAACCTCTAATAACTATTACTACTATACTATATTTCAGTGTTAGATAGCCCATTTATCGAGAAGGGCTTTAGGCTATATATATAACATCACGCTTAGATGAATAAGAGAGGGTAGGTAACAAAGCAACCGCGCGAAGCCGGGGAGGGCCGCTAGTTAGTAATAAGACGCTAGTTTATGCAGTTATCAAAACTGCGACTGTATACATATGATATCATAAAGTAAAAAAGAATAAAAAACACATAAGTTGTTATATTTTTTTGGATATAAAAAACAGTAGCATTTCGTTCAACGTCTTCTGCTCAGGCAAAAGTATATTTACTACTTACGTATAATTAACTGGGTATGTAAACAATCATATATCAATTTGTTAGGTAGTTCCAACATCGCAATATTCCAAGCAAAGTGTATCATCTCAGGGCATATATAAAAGATTTAGAACGGAGGTAAGCGCTCGGGAAGTGTAGTAGGGAATACGATCCTGGCACAAATTGATTGAGAGCGACATTTGATATAAAATTGTGTTGTGATTGATGCGATCCCGCCTCGAACGCCGCGCTAAGTGCTCTGTCGTAGTGTCGCTTATACATACGCACTTTGTACGTGAACCGACCCAACTATGAGCATTACATGAGTTCAACCGCACGGCTAATGTGTTTTCAACGAACCGACTCTACTCTGAATGCATATTGCTGCCGTGCTATTTGGATGCGACGTTGGAAATTATGTCGTTTTTGGAACGAAACCTCTTTTACATTCTAAGGTTAAAATTGGGTATATTCAAATATTACTCATCTGATTAGCGAAGGCGTAAAAATCGTGTTTTCATAGTTCTAAAGAAATAAACAAAGATATTAACGGGAAATATAAAAAAAACCTGTGGAAATGCAATAGTCGTCGTATCTTATTTCTCACTTTAATTATGTCACGATCATTTATTATGATCACCTATACATACGTGCTCCGTTATAACTATCACAAAGGCAATTACAGGATGAGAGCCTTTCGCGCTCGCCGATTTCCTGGTGAAGTAGACTAATGCCATCTCGATACGAACCGCCTACATTCGTCCAAAAAATATTATATGAAAGAAAAAAAAAATAGGCCTCAGGTGTGACATCGCATCTGTATATTGTTGTCCGGTTTTTATGTAGATACTAGCGGACCGCCCCGGCTTCGCGCGGGTGCAATGTTACCTACCCTCTCCTATTCGTCTTAGCGTGATATTATATAGCCTGAAGCTTTCCTCGATAAATGGGCCATCTAACCCTGAAAGAATTTTAAAATCAAATTGGACCAGTAGTTCCTGAGATTAGCGCGTTCAAACAAACAAACTCTTCAGCTTTATAATATTAGTATAGATGTATAGGCTGCAGTATTCACCATGCATGTGACCTGCATGCTTGTTTACCACCATCATTGCACAATTAAAGACATTGATATTTCTATTGTTTTCCTTATTTAAACAAATTTAAAAAAAACATATCAAATAGTTTAATTAAAAGCATTATAAAGTTCTTTAGTGAATAAACTAGTACACAGACAGACGAAGCGTCGAAGTATAAACCATCAAAATTTATATCTCCATTGTGAAAATGACAAATGGGCTATTCAAACTTACTTAATTCGCGGGGTTTCAATAAGATAGGACTTATTTTTTTAGGTCAACCGACCGAAAAGGGTGAGAAGAAGCTTTCAACAAATTGCCCCACTGCTACGCTTAATTTACTTTATTAATGCGTTCCAAGTTTTCAAGTAAACGATCTAAATGCCTGGAATTCGCGATTGGATGGGGTGTATTACTTTTCCATTTGGTTTCCATTCGTCATGGTAACTACACGTTAAAATGTTGATAAGTTTTGTTTAATTGAAGATAGTAAAGTTTTGATTGAGTAATTTTGGATGTTTCTGGTACAGATATTTATAATAATAGTAGGACTATTATAATAGTCCTACTATTATTATAAATGCGAAAGTAACTCTGTCTCTCTGTCTGTCTGTTACCTTTTCACGTCTAAACGACTGAACCGATTTGGTACAGAGATAGAATTGACTTTGAGAAAGAGCATAGGCTACTTGTTAAACGACATACACGCGGACGAAGCCGCGGGCAACAGCTAGTACTTTATATAATGAACTTAGGCAGGTAGGTACGCATTTAGATTTTTGATGAGATCAGTCTAATAATATGTGAGATTGAAGTTTCTATGCTTCGTAAAGTTTTGCGGTTAAAGTACCCGTCGTATTGTTAAATTTTATAAAAATCGACAGTACTTTTTGTGGTTTTAAACGAGAAAACGAATCATATTTTGTGTTATAATAAACTGAATAGACGCTAACAAGTAAATGAATCAATAGTAACTTCATCTAATACTAGCGGCCCGCCCCGGCTTCGGCCGCCCTGCACCGTTTCTATTAGTCATAGCGTGATGATATATAGCCCATAGCCTTCCTCGATAAATGGGCTATCTAACACTGAAAAAACTTTAAATCGGACCAGTAGTTCCTAAGATTAGCGCGTTCAAACAAACAAACAAACTCTTCAGCTTTATAATATTAAGTATAGATTTGACACATTATATATTTGTGGTCGGTGTAAGTAAAGACATATACAACTCTATGTGGATGTTGCAGACCCATCCATCACACTCTAGATTCATAACAGTCGTCTCTCTGCAAATGTCCCGTGGACGTTTATAACAGATGCGTTATGCTATACGAAACTTACATATGTACCGTATTATATTATACGGTCACTAGTGATTTACGTTATGTTTTGATTTAACATATGTTACAACAGTATCCTTTTGATATATTAATTTGTATTAGACATTGCTAATGAATTATTGCGGAAAAGTACATTTTTCTAACTTCCCAGTTACTTATTTGAAAACATTAGCAACTGCTACCGAAATATTTGAATAAGCAGCGTTATGAATTATAAATGCAATCAGTTGAAGACATTTAGTATGGAACTAGAAATACGTTTTTTTTTAATCTTGGAAATATAAAGCACAGGGTTGTCGACGGCGTCGGGCCATATCTGCCGCGAGCATTATACGAACCACCCCGTAAACTCATCCTTTAAGAGCCACGCCCTGCCGGAGGGTGAACGATGACGTGATTCGAACGCGATATATCGCCGTACAGGGTAATATTGTGTCGCGGGACGAACTGATAGCTTGGGCCTTTTAGCAAAAAATAAGGTCACCCCGTTTACACGAGGGCAAAGGCTTTAAGTGACAGATACTAGATAAATGTTTTTGCGTGTTAGATAAGAAGGCCGGGACGTAAAAAACAGGTAAAAATTGACTGTGAAAGCGGGCGTGCCTCGCCTATTGACTTATGACAGTAATTATCGGTATCGACGAAGTTTTGTTGTGAATGAGACATTCCCCATTCCATTATGCAGGAGTGTGGCGGACGATCTCGAGCCAAACTTAGATTGAAGGCGACGACGCGAGCGCGTGCTTAAACTCTATCTCTGCTCACTTATACGAAGATTTATGGCAACTTTGCGGCTTACACAGCAGTATCTTGCTATTTATAAGGAAGCTATGCTAATAGCTTACACGCTATTTCGTTTAAATCATCATATCCGCGTTTGTGGTCCACTGTTAGCCTGAAGTCCATTACTATAAGAAAACTGATAATTCAGTCTTAGTATCTTCCAAACTTTGTTCAGATCCAGATAGTAAAATCGTTATTTTGATGAAGAATCTATCCGTTTTATGGTATTATCTTTCAAGGTAGGAAAGTTCCATTTGATTCACCTTACACACCATAAGTTTTATAGATGACTTTTGTTAACACATTATAACTAGTGTGATAGGTTTCATATTGAATAAATAGAATATTATTAACTGTCTGATAAAAAAGTACAATTTTTATTACAAGATAAAGTCCGGATGGACGATGTCATATTCTGTTAAAATATAAACTGTTCCATAAAATACGAAGCCTTATCGTATCGCGAACGGAAGCGGGCAGTGGGCGGCTTCCTTCGGCGCGTGCGCAACTGCGCGATACCCAACACTCACCGCACCCTATCGCGTTACGTGTCATATGATATCAGTTTACAGTCACTAGGAATCAGCCGCAAAATCTGGCTTTGAAAATCAATATTCTCACAAAACTAAGTGCGTTATGAAAGCCACATGCATTGCGAAAGTTCGTACACATAATAATGCTTTAGAACTAGTTAATGTTTTTACATCTTTAATCTAATATATAAAATTCTCGTGTCATAGTGTTTGTAACAATACTCCTCCGAAACGGCTTTACCGATCATTATGAAAATTTGTGTGTATGTTTGGTAGGTATGGGACTCGGCTGTAGGCTATTTTATATATATCCCTAAATGGTAAAGGTGATTCTTCCAGCTTAAACAAAAAAACATGTATTAAAGCAAGTGCCAAAACTTCCGCTCGTAGTATTATTACATATTCTCTACACCCGGTTAGATCATTGCTATGAAGAATATTTTACCCTATACCCTACTCTATACGCTTTTGGAAGGGTACAAGTGTAGCTATATTCATCGGTTGGTAGGCCGACCAGAGACCAGTTTAAAAAAGAATGTAATATATACTTAATTTTTATCCATTTTTCGCATCCAATTTATCGTCTCCTGTTTGAAGATATTGCGAAGCGTTTGGTCGACACTTCCCGTGACCAAATTTTGGGTCAGAGAATAAGCATTGCCATTCAACGTTGGAAATATTACAGGATTTTTAAAAAATAAAATAGCTTTATTTATTAATGTTGAGATTATGTATTGTATAGGTACATAGTATGTTTGTCCTTTTTAACCGACTTCGAAAAAAGGAGGAGGTTCTCAATTCGTCCGGATCTTTTTTTTTTAGTGTCTTTAAGTAGTATTACTCGTATGACGTGTAACGTGTAATAGAGTGACAGAAGGTCACTCTGTCGTGTCTTTGTTTTATTATCTCTCTGTTTTTTTCATATGTTTAATAAACTTTTTTACACTGTAACGCACACAACTTTATCGTATTACTAACAAAAAAGATTCTGGTTAATATTATGTTATCCGAAAATAAAATTGTTAAAACAGTATTACGACAATCGACTTCTAATCAAATTTGTTAAGCATATGCAAGCAGATATAGGTATGAGCTCGAATAATCCGTATAAACGTATAAAGAAGTCCTAGAAACACCCAACCGTAAGACGTTTCGAAGGAAATTACATGCAACAATATAAAACATTACGCTAATTCTGGCAACATTCAAAACAACCGCGCGCGGTAATAAACAGTTAAAAACAAATGGAGAAACCTCACAATTGCTCTAATTACTGCCTCCGTTACCAAATCACGAGAACATTCACGCCCTCGACCCTCCACATCACACCGAGAGGATGGAAGAAGCCTGTGAAAAAGCAAATTAAATTAATTGTGATGTAAACGAGGGTAGGCCAAAGCGTAGTTCGTACTGTTAATAATAGATGGCGCGCCTCGAATCGCACCCCTTCTGCTGTTTGTTGACTTATCTATTAAATTTTATTTGTTGTGTGGAAGAAATGGTCGTAAGTATCGCGAACGCGTTGGTTTTATGACTATTCAATTAATAATTAGACTGGTGCAATTTATTCCCGCTTGATGTTCTTCGATATTGCATATAAATATAATATATTGGTTGACTGGCAGAGAATGCTAATTAGCATTAACATGTTACATTTTTGTGCTTGAAAGTATAAATAAATAAATAAAATTCCTTTGATCGTAGCAGTAAAATTGCAAATATCAGAGAATATATTACACATAAAATAGGTAATATTTGAAATTACTTCTTCTCTGATTGATAGTTAAGGCCACCCGTGGTTTCACAGCCATCTGTGAGTATGTTTCCATGGAGTTTTACTCCGTCATTTGTTCTTTTATATATCAACGTGTTTAAAGTATTATGTATATTGTATGCATTAAGTATATATTGATATTAGGTGAAATTATAAGTTTTCCAAATAGATATTCTTTTATTCTTTTGTGTATTTTGTTTCAACTGTTTTCAATCCATTCCACATTATCACGAAGTAATTTAGGAAGTTGTATTAGAAAGAAATGAAATTACAATACTATTTTGATTAAATTTCAACCGAATACTTTCTGAAACCTGTCAACGAAAACTGCATATGAAAAGAAGTATATTTATAAGCTTTACACATTAATATTAACCTAGTAGAGTGTAAGTATAATTATTTATATGTTATTTTTGCTATTATACTTTGTCACGATGATATATTTTAGAAAAGATGACCGTTGTTTATTATTATTACATCTACATCATCTGCTTGACGTAAAAATTAAAGAGGATATTATTACAAATGTCAATGAAGTGTATTGAACTAACACCCAAAGGCTTTTTTGTAAAATCATGCCTATCTATAGATAGGCATGTATGTAGCATGTATACGTACCTACTGATTTAAATTCAGTCAATCCAATGATCTCCTTTTAGACATCATCTCAAAATCATCATCAAAGTGATACACGGGTAGTCTTCAGTTTAAAATACGCCATAGATCGTGCTGCCCAATTAAAATAATAGAAAAGAATGATAGTGATAACCGTGATTATTTAATAAAATATTGTGGCTCTCGTTCAGTTGCGGACTAAGGTGAGGGGGTGACAGGGGCGGTCCGCCACGGGCCTCCGCTTCTGGAGGCCTCCAAAGATCGACTGATCGCTAGGAATCATGACAGATTCGTAGAACTTACGGCAGTAAATGTCGTATCTTTTTTTTGCTCGCGCGTTCTTCATTGTATATATTTTAGAATCTATCTACCGTATCTATCATACTGGGGACTCCAATATGTGAGTGTGACTGGGCCTCCAAATGCCATATGCCGCCCCGGGCCCCTGATGACCTTAGTCCGCCACTGCTCTCGTTATCACCAAAATAGCCAGGCTAAGACGTTCCATTGGAGTAAGCGAAGTTTTGCAACAATCTATTTCGATCTCGCAAGGTACCGATAACGGTGTTATAGATTTACGTAACAATTTGAACCTAATTCCAACATTGTGCGTTGAAATTAATTTAAAAGTTTCGTACAATGTTCCCCGTCTTTGGCCGACGTGATTGCAATGTTGCGGAATGTTGCACTCCATTCATATATCAAAAGATAATTAGCAATTCTTTTGGTTTAAAAACTCCAACATTTATGTTTTGCGTAGGCACAAATACAATCGCAGAGTCTAATCTGTAGCTAAATAAAAATATTCAGCAATATCTTGTTCCTCTTTTTGGTGATGCCTAATTAATGAAAGCCTTAATTAATAAAAAATAATTAAAGCCTTAATTTTTTCACAGAGTTAAAATAAATAATGTACAATAGCATTTATCTTTACCAGTAAGTCGTTCATATACGGCCTTGCCAGATTGCCGAAACATTTTTAATCACGGATGTAGCAAGGCGTCTATATTGACACCTAAGACTTTGGATATTTTAAGTAAAAACACATAAGAATAACGGTAACAGAAGACACCCTGTATTGTTTTTTAGAAATAATGCGAGACAGTGCTGTAACAGAAAACAGTTGAACCATTCCGAAGAAATCGAAGAGAAAAAAGAAGAAGGAATAGATGTCATTCCCGGTGACTCACTCAACCTGGGTGTGATGTGTGCACTCGCTGCTCGGCCCATCACAACCTCCTTGAGTGAGCGATCGTGGATGATATAGTTGGCCTGAACTGATGAAGATATAACGGAAACATAAATGTATTATATTATAATTATTATGTAAATAACCTTATAAGAAGATTCACTGCTTTTACTTATTTAAGATATGTTGTATATTTTTGTAACATGTGTATTTTTCATTTGGGCTAAAAACTCTTTGCACTCGCCAATTGCTCGGTGAAGTAAACTAGTTCCATCTCGAGACGAGTCTCTACTAAGTAACTTCATTGTATGACACACACTAAATTTACCATTTTTATAATCTAACTAGCTGTCCCGGCAAACTTCGTATTGCCTCAGAATGAAATAATGTGTTGAAGGTTTGATAGATACGGATTATTTGCATGGGAATGTAAAATTGTGGCTTTTACTATTTCCCTTCAATTTCTTCATATTTTCTTATCTTTTAAACCTTCCCTGGACTTCCAAAAATTATTCGAAACCAAAATTAGCCAAATCGGTCCAACCGTTCTCGAGTTTTAGCGAGACTAACGAACAGCAATTGATTTTTATATATATATAGATGTATTTTCGTATAAAATATCTTGCAGAAGATTCATGGAACCAATGACACGTGTCTTTGTTTTAGGATATTTAAGAACAATAATAAACAATAATAAACTCATCTATAAAATAAATATATTGAAATATATTTATAAATAAACAATGTTCCTCTTTTGATAAAACTATCCGTGCGAAAAAAGGTTTAAATTTTAAAAAGTGCCAATAGTTCAAAAATCCGTTCACTCGCCAATATTTTGAACATGCAAAACATTTTTAAACACCATTGTAAACTAAATTTATCTAGACGTAACTGCTACGAAGACGATCATTAACCATACCTACCTGAACGGCGCAGAAATATTGATAGGGAAAGCTATTGGCCGACGGAGGCCAGCAAAAATAGCTGCACGAACATACAGAAAACAGGCGCGCATCTATGCGTGATTTATTCGTTATTGGCAACCGAACTATTCGGGTGATTACGATATCTTTGAGGATCATTATTCGAAGATTATCCATCTATCAGTTTCTTTAGTCCGGGCTGAACACTTTCGCCTTTTATATTCGATAGGATACTTTCATTTTAGTTTCTTTTTTTTATGTAATGGAAGTGGCAAACCAGTTCACATTGATGTTAAGCGATGACTGCAGCCTATACACACCCACACAAAGACCAAGGTCGAAATGCAGATGCGTTGCCACTCCTGCGACTTAGGTGTTATGGCTCTGTGCCGGAAATTACAGAGTAGTATTGTATTCACCTTAAGAACTCATTTTGATATGTGTAATAATGTTTAAACGATACTTTCTACTCCCTCGAGCTTTGACTTCAACTCTAATGTGCTCCAATACCGTAGCCCAAAGGCCAGGTACCACCGCCATTTACCGCAGTATATATTATTGTAGGGGTATTTTATAATGCCTTATCATATTTTGTATGTATATGTAAATAAAGTACACAGGATTATAATTCCAATAAACAATAAACTAATCACTCTTCTGTGCTATATACGTTTGGCCATAATCGTAAAGTTCATCCAATAATTGGCCCAAAGATTTCAAAACAGATGAAATATTGCAATGATATTATGCTGTTCAGGAATAACCGACACATCACCTTTATGTGCGTAATGTGAATTCTCAAACATAATATCTGTTACCATTATTTTAAAACAATCCACTGTGAAACTGAAATTCAAATCCGCTGTATCGTATCGTACTACGCTAGTACTTGATGGCATTTTAACATGTAGCTTGACGAGTTTCATACATCACATGATTACATTGATATATTTTACTGGTGGTAGAGCTCCAGTAAAGGAGCTCGCGGGCGTAAGCACCACCGCAATACCTAATATACTTGCCGCTAAATAGTAGTGTTCAGCACTATCGTGATCAGGTTAGGTGGTAATGTACGGCTCTGTAATTCCCGGCACAAAAGCATAGCACCTTAAGCCTCAGGAGTGGTAACGCACCTGCATTTTGACCTCTGGTTTATCTGTGGGTGTCCATAGGCTGCAGTCATCATTTAACATCAATGTGAGCTGCATGCTTGTTTGCCACGTTCATAACATTAAAAAAATATTGTAGGAGAAAATAAAGTAGTACATTTGACCTGCTGTATCTATTCTCTAAGTATGGAAGGGTACTTTTGTTTTGTTATTAAATATCTTGACTAAGACATCGTTCATATTTTGTATATTTAATTGCACCAACAAAACAAATATGATTTCGTAACCACTGATTCTAAGATTGAGAGCTACAATATCATATTCCCGCTAACCGTGACACCGCAAAATTACTCCAAATTGTTTAAGACCTGCGAGTAAAAACCGCAGGAGCGATTTTTAACCGTATATCACAAGGCTAAACAACAATTTTAAATTTTCTAATCCTGAAACCGTCAATGTTGTGTGACAGTTTTAGGATAAGAAAACTTAACTACATAATAATATAGGGGTTGTATGTTATAATAATATTCAAATAATCGAATTCATATAAGATCATGAAAAATCAATGGCCAATCCTAAATGATCGAGAAGACTTTGTAGCTTGAACATCTCATTACAAAATACAAAACATTTCCCCATTCAATGACACTTAATTATTTTAAGTTGTTTATCCGTGAAATTATGTTCGTAATTTCTGAACGATATTATAACTCGGCCGCAAGAATTTGTTGATGATAAAGACAATTCATGAGTTCTTCAAATTGCTACTTTAAGAATTTTCCGTATTTATACAAGCTTCATATGCGAGTATTTATTACTACAAATCTTTCATTAAAAATGCAAATTGTAATAAGAAATATGTGTCTGTTACAATCACCCTCCATTCACACAAATTTTCAATCAAATTGTCAAAATTCAACTCTTATCTAAATACCACAACTTCCTATTACTAATTTTACTACCCCCTACTTTAACTTTACAACTAACGTCCTACTAACTTTATTTAAAAAACTTGCAGACAATAAATACTTTACGTACAAAATAGCGAAACAGTATGAATAACAAATAAGTACTACATTACTTCAACAAACCCAAATCATTAAAACATGCCTTTTCTTTTTACGTCGATCCATTCAAAACAATTATCACAAAAGCGTTCAACTATTCATCTATAGATATTGCAATAATAATTCCAGGAAACATAACATACTGATTAATTAGCCTAAGATAAATCAATGAAGCATATCATAAATAGTTATCATACCATAATAGATACGATTGCTTTATCTGGCAGACACACAATCATGGAATGGCACGATTGTTAAGTCGCTATTATCTTCCAGTTACACCTGGTCGCATTGATTTGCATTTGCACTGCATTTGATAGGCATTCAGTGTTTCACACTTAGACAGTGATTGTGCACGTGCGATTGTAACTCATTACGAACCGCTGACTTATGTTTTGTGCAGCTGTAGTGGATTGTGTTTGAATTGTTTTATTATTAAAACAATTCAAACACAATCCACTACATACTAAGAACATACACACTAGACACATACACTAGATACTAAGAACATACGCATTTCATCTGACGATGAAAGACGTAGGTTATTATAGGTATATGTTCTTAGGTTTTCGCGAGCTACACTCATTGAAATAAAACTAGTTTTCGGATTTATCTCGCGTACATTAAACTAAAATGATTATTTAAAATCGAACCCGACGTTTCGGTCGCTTTTCAGCAACCGTGGTTTCGGGCAGACTCAAAAAAAAACATTTTAGTTTAATATACGCAAGATAAATACGAAAACTAGTTTTATTTCGATGAAAGACGTCGTCATAAAAACAACAAATTAGCCCTTAGGCCTCAGGAGTGGTAACGCTTCTGCATTTTGATCTTGGTCTTTTTGTAAGTGTCTATAGGCCGCTGTCATCATTTAACATCAATGTGAACTGCATACTTGTTTGCCACTTCCGTTACATAAAAAAAATTGCGCGTCAATCTATAGACGTCTATAATATTAAGTCTATCTGTATTATTTCATCAAAGTGAATGTATAGGTGTGTTTGCCACTCTTACAACATAATAAATAGGGTTAAACTCCTGTAAATTTTGTTAAAAAACCCGATGAATGACCCGATGAATTCACGAAATTATTTTTAAAATTAATTTTGCTTCTATAACATTGACGACCCGGTTAGTCCAGCGGTGCGAAACCACCGTTTGATTCGAAGGGTCACGGGTTCGATCCCCGCACTGGAACAATTATTTGTATGGCCTACAGATATTTGTTTCGGGTCTGGGTGTTTGTGTATGTGTTGTATGTGTACAACGGCACCCACGACACAGGTTTAACCTACTGTGGGGCTGTGAGTGTAAGCGTATTTTTTTTTATAACAATATCACCATTTTGTATATTACAAGACAAAATATACTACTGGCACTACACTTTATATAAAAAAACAGAAGTTAAAACTGGAGCAATATAAATAGGTATCAGTTACAGTAACAATGTTGCGAGTTCATATTTTTTTCCCATCTCATAAAATGCCAACGTGCACAATATATGATACTTGCATACAGAGGTGACGGTTACAGTAACAGTGTCGCGAATTCGATGATTTTTTTCCATCGGAAAAATAAAATTTTCACTTCAACAAACCTAAGCCACAACTACAACGTAGCACAGAGTACAACAACCTTTTATTCATCTAATACGGGTCAACGTTCCTTCATAACACGTTCGTAGCCCGTGTAATTCAAGCAACATTACATTGTCCTATTTGGATCCTGCCTCCCAATCTAAGGCGTGCATACCGTGTCTTACCATCTGTCTGTACTTAACGACTGGAGCTTATGCGGAGGCGCTGGCAAATCGCGCATTCGTAGCGCTTGCCAACAGGCCTACGCAGCTTAGTAGATACCATTGCGTGCTACGCCGTAGACGTCAACCTGTAATTAAAGACATAGTGTCGCCGAAATTTGTTGAATTCATTGTTATCGGTTATGGGGTCGTTTGACAGCAGTTTTTCTTTCCGATAGTACTGTTGATACAATAATTTGTATTATTGCATTGTCGACCAACTTAATGTAACTAACAATTAGCGTACAGAAAGTCATTGATTATAATGGATCGATAGCACAACTGACGAGTGTTGCTCGCTTATCAGTTACATACGTTTATTTAGCGTTTCATTCATTGACATTCTACCTTCAAGTATTGTATTATCCCTACTAATATTATAAATGCGAAAGTAACTCTGTCTGTCTGTCTGTTACCTTTTCACGTCCAAACGACTGAACCGATTTTAATTAAATTTGGTACAGAGATAGAGTTGACTTTGAGAAAGAACATAGGCTACTTTTTAAACGACATCCACGCGGGCGAACCCGCGGTCAACAGCTAGTGTATTAATAAATTTAGTGTTTTTCAACTTGTGCCTTATATAATTGAGAATATCACTCACAGCTATATTCCACATACAATGAAAAAGTTGGTTGACAAGTTGATTCCAAAGTTATGTTTTATCGCATATGAGTGACATGTAATCTCCACTTATAATATTATAAAAAGCAAAGATTTGATTTTTTGTTTATTTGAATTTAATAGGCTCAGAAACTACAGAACCGGTTTTAAAATTTTTGTATAACGTATGACTAATGCAATGCCCCCAACTGTAGCCTAATGTTATTTGTTTCGGATCTAAGTGTTTGTGTTTTTTTACCCAGGATAGTAAGTGTGGGTGACAATAACATTATAATATCGTATTTTTTATGTTATGAAGTTGGCATACGAGCGTATTTTATTTTGAAAAAAACATATGTATAAAATTTATGTTAAGGGTAAAAGACTACTACAGCCTTCTACTCAAAAACCAAATGTTAAAATACAAATAAGTTTCCATTATGGAGACGTAAATTTCTTACCTTTGTGACAGAAATTAAGACACCATAATTATATTACCACCTTACCGGAACACGATAGTTCTGAAGAAGATTAGGTACTGCTGTGGTGCCTTCGCGTCTCCTCACACTGGAACTGTATCATCAGTAAAAAGTGTTCGATAATTTTAATAAAAGCAGCCGTTTATTAAAAGCAGTTTGTTGTAACAGCGTACCAGGCCAGCATAGTTGTTAGGGAGGTGGCCGGTAATTTGGCAACGTTGACATCGCGTCTATTGCGCCGCCAATTTCGTGCCGAGAACGTGTAACTGGAATTGTTTTTATTATCTACGTCGGCATTAACTGTGTACAGTGCAGTCGCCGTTGGTTTATGAAAAATCAAATGTAGCCGACTCTCGACGGTTTTCATTTTGTTGTGTGAATATATAAAAAATAAAGACAGCGTCGGATTTTTACGCATACACACTTCGTATTATTATTTCACCTTTGTAGGACAGAATATCGTTATCCAATTGAATTGATTTTATTGTCACTATGATATCGAAATTTAACTTATAATTACCATTAGTTCGTCATTACTAATGCTAAAAGGGCATAATTTTTTCTTGTTTGTATTTTTGGGTGATATTTTTTATTAAAATCATAACTAGAAGGATCGTCGGTGAGGAGACATTATAAGTTAAAATAAGAACTCGGTTACTAATTAACCCTCCAATTGATCGCTAAATTTACATACGACAGTGTAACTTTGTTTTGTAATTGTGTGTTTCAATAATTAATCAACTTATTTAGTTCTAATTGAGGAATATCATTCTGGAGGTGCGAAGTGTCACATTATTGTTAATAATGTCTCATCTACTAATATTCCCGAAAGAACGTTTATTTGCATTTCTATAAAATAAATACAACAACATAAATTATTGAACAGTATACATGTTAAAAAGTAGATAGATGTTTAATAGATAAATGGTCCATTTTGTGTATGTAATATTAGTTTTAAATGTTCTTATGTAATTCATTATTGATTCAATTCTCAATAAAATATTTTTTGAGTGCAAAAAGTACCTAATAGGTATGTAATTCAATAAGGAAAGTGTAACTAACTTTTTATAAAAGATATTACTTATGTCACGTCTTATACACAGTTATTCGTTAACTTTTAACGTCAAGCATAAATAAAATATACAAAAGTTACCGTAATTTTTGTAATCTGCAAACAATAGTTACAAAGGAAACGTAAACCGTACGTTGTTTCCCGAAGAATTCAATAAAAATAATCTATATGTAAAAGTGTACTCCGTAGATTAAATAAAAAGGGCGCAAATATAGTGTATTCGGACCGAAAAGCGTGAGGGAATAAGTCGAGAGCAATTCGAAGGCCCGCACTTCGCACAAGCGCTCAAGGAAACGGAAGGTGTTTGGTTTAGTGAAACATCTGCATGGGGTGAGTTGTTTACCGTCTCGGCCTGGCCTCAAGACAATTTATTTGAAAGGTGTCGCGCAATCCACTCTAGTGCGATCACAGCCGATACAAATAACCATCTAGAAATACCTCGATATAAATCACATATAACCCGCTCAATCCATTTGCTTAGCTGGACACGTCTTTAAACAACCTCTCGAGGGACCGCTGTGATGAGAAAGCTTTGCGATTATTGTTCCTAACCATTATTGTCATGTTTACAAATACGTATCGACTTTTAAGACTGCACACTAATATGAATTCTATTTTTGAACGATCCCTAACTGAAACTCACTCACAATGGCCACACTAGATTCGAACACAGTAATGTCATTATTTCAATTTACAAGTATTGCGCGAACATTAATTGTATTTGCTCACATATGTAAAGCAGCTTATACATGCTTCTACTGTACAATGGATTTCATATATTTGAAATGTAGGATTTAATTGTTGATTTGATAATTCAACATTGATGGCGATGCCTTTGATAGCTCTAGGATTGTAAAAGATACCTAAATTATAACACTACGTTAATTAACTTCTCTTGAATCATTTCACTTTACTACAACTCATAAATCAAATTATATTATAAGTGCCGTCTTTAAAAGTTTATTCCATTATCTGCATGTGTATAATATGATTATTACTTTCGCGAAATATGGACTGTTCAAACAGAGCGAACGGTTACAACGCGGGGCGGCGGCGCGTGATACGTCAAAAGACTTCGTTACTTGCGATGAAATTCTTAATTACGAGAGATGGGAAAATAACGCGAAATTACATTAAATCGCGGGTTATCTAAGCTCTTACTCTTATTATTTCGGAGATGGAGCGCGACTTCGAAATTTACTTAATTACGTTATAAAGATACCGATCTGCATAAAGTGGCCTCGCTGAGAGGCAAGGACCACTTGTATTCGACAGACGCTCGCGATTACGTCTTAAAAACATAATATATTACCTTTTAGTATTTGTTATATGTCATCGGCATTGACAGTTATAACACAGTCTAAAGACAACGAACTTGTTAATTGTTATAGGTTGATATGTAACGGCCGGTTAGAACTAGAGATGAAAAATCCGGCCTGTCTGGCCAATAATTAGTATCGGCCCGGAAACTGGATTTTCAAGAACAATTTTTCACATATTTAGTTAACTGTCATGTTTTAAATATAATAATAACCTTTTTTTACTCTGTGAATGCATTGTGTTGTATTAAAATAAGATATGAATACTTCATGCCAAAATTTACCACGGCCAATAAAAAGTAAACAAATTTACAGATAAAATCAAAAGTACACAACAATAAAGTAACGGATGTTTAAAAAAGAATACAAAAATAATGCCATAAATAAAACGTGTCCCGATATACGATCCGAAATAAAGTGACGCTAACGAAATAGCACGTTAATAGTTTGTGAAATATGGTGCGACGATACGCTATGGTTCACGTTTATTATAAATTATTAACTTCATTTTTTTTGCTTTATTTAATTTTGCAGTCGGAGCTTTATTTTTCCGTGCAGGAACTTTGACATATTATAACTATTTTTCAATTTCCATCATTCGAATTTAAAACTGAAAAAGAGTTATACACAAATATGTGGACATAGACACCAACATACTGCGTAATCATTACGCCTAAAATAATGTAAGTTTGTGTTGAGCGTTACCATTTTTCAGTTAGATGGCTACAACCCTATAACTACAGACACATAGGTATATAATCTTGGTCTTAACGTTCGGTTGCATCACAGATTAATAAAGTTATAGTTTTTTGTCAAATTTAACAATAACAGTCACAATCATTCCACAAGGTTGAAAAGTTGGTAATTCCAACTTATTTTTTTTTAACTTAAAACTGATATTACTTTGATTAGGCGAGTTTTAAATGAATCACACTCTTCTTCTTGAAGATATATTTGATAAAATATCGTTTATATCCTCAAAGGAAGGACTGAAAGTTAATACACAGTGACTAAGGGATTTTTTTTTATTTTAGTATAGGGTGAAGTTCAATGTAATTAAAAACTTACACATGTCATCCCGATATCATGTAGACGAAAGAAAACTTTAACGTACGAGTATCTTTGAAAAATAGACGTTAGACGCACATCGTAATGAGTTTGCCATCGATTCTTATCGAAACTAATAGAGTGTCCTGTTATTACATACGAGATGCACTCACAATCTAGTTAGCGAGGCACGGGGAGAGCGTCGCCGTGTGAAATAGAAAACGCCGGTGATTAATTGGCAATTACTTCGACTGGCGAGTAATTCCTACCCACTTGTCGTCACTTTCAAGCCTTATTTTTTTTAACGCTCTATTACTTGAACGATTCCTAAAACAGAACTATCGGTTAATTAAAAAATGTTTCTTTTTCGTGTTTTTTTTAAATATATTTCTTGTCATATTTGGCACAGAGATCGTCTTTCTCCTGAGTGGCAATGCATCTAACTTGAACTATATTTTTTTAATACTTTAATAAACATGAAAAGTACACATCATGGCCGACTTCTCCCTGTCAAATCTTCTCTGTCTCGTGCAATATTCACTTTTCTTCTTACAAAACATAAAAACACTATATTATAGAGATAATAACAAAATAGGTAACAGATTTTGTTCATCCACTAGCCTTACTGTTGCCTTAGTTCGTTGTTATGACTGCTGTAGAAAAAGAAATCATATTATTTTAATTGTGATGTTTACACCTGTAACTGTCACTTATCATGTATCCAATGTGCTTTTTCTTGTATTTTGCATATAACAGTGATTACTTTGTTGGTGTGACTAATAAATAAATAAACATATATGAATTCTCAAATGATCTTCACCACACTCAACATCGGTTTAGCAGCTACACAAGTTGTTTACCCTTCTGTTCTTGCCCGAGCACGCATCAAAATTACAGAATATAGTGTTACAACCCCACTGCAAAACTGTAATTTGCCTTGATATAATCCAATATTTAGCACGGTGTAATTGAATATTTTTCCAATTTGTCGCGCGTAATGGGGCAAGATTGAGTTGACGGTCCCGAGAGGGGCGAACGGCCCGCGGTACGTACAGGCCACGACATTTCATCTTCACGCATAATTTTACGCTTTCAATTAAATTTCCTATCCGTTTTCCTTGATTTTTGCTTTGACTATGTGTTTTTTTATATCATCAAATGATGGTAGGAAATACTGCCAGTAGGTAACTACATAAACCTTAAAGAATTTCAACGGAAGCTTTCTATAATTATTGGTCGCGTTGCTGTTTTTGCAAAAGATTGCAAAAAATAGCTTTTCGTGCATCATGTTTAAATTTAAAAATGCATACCCAAAGACACGGTTCAGGTCTAGATGAGTAATATAAAACATTTATTTTACACCTTCGTTTTATTTGATTCTGAAAAACACTTAAAATTCATAAAAGTAACATAACATGAAAACACCTGACAGTTAATTAATACAAATTCAATAACCAATTTGAACTAAATAAGTTTGTGTACTCTTTACTTTTCTTATTATGACTGTTTAGTTGATTTAAATATTAAAACATAATATTAAAGAAATCTTACATGACCGAATATCAAGCCCAATAATCGATCGAAAAAGGGCCTGTGATTATGTAATAAAAATCCACCACTATACGTCAAGATATAGAGATTACGCAAACATAATAAATGTAAGGGAAGACGTGGATGCACGTCATGTCTCGCCACCAATATGGCTGGATTATGGGCTGAATTCTCCGTCACATATCCTATGCCCGTCACGCGCTATGTTTTGACTCACCGACAAAAAGACCCCATCTGTCATCGCCCGATTTAATTCCAAATAGATTTATAATACGTTTCCTTATAATACCCACTCGATCATTGTACGTGGAACTTAACGTTTACTTTTATAAGCATTACATGTTATTAAAATAACAGACGAATGTTAAGTTCACTACGATGACACACATAGACGTATGCATGTATCTTCACGCCAGGTCCCTAACGTGGTAGGCAGAGAGTGTAGAGCGCCAGATATCCCGGTCCTGACATACCTCTCGTGCCTCGTCTACCTTCATCATGCTCTTTATACATGCACGCTGATTCCTAAGACTTCTGACCCCACTATCAGATAGAACTCGACCTATTTGGTCATGGTAGGTCAGTCTTGGTCTTCCTGGGCCTCTGCAACCATCCACACATTTACATTACACACATGGACATTTCCATAAAAATTAAGTCAATTTATGGCCTCGTAATATCTATCACAGAGACAAAACAACTAAGGTTTCAGGGGTGGCAACGCATCTGCATTTTGACTTCTGGTCTTTGTGTGGGCCTCTATAGGCTGCAGTCATCAATCTGTCTCAAAAGTGCTTAGTAAATTATCGATTGCTATTCCCGATGTTTCTGATATTTGGCTTTTGTTTGTTTGAATAGTAACGAGATTACCATCTTTTTTTATGTAATGGAAGTGGCAAACAAGCATGCAGCTCACATTGATGTTAAGTGATGACTGCAGCCTATAGACACCCACACAAAGACCAAGGTCAAAATGCAGATGCGTTACCACCCCTGAGGCCTAAGATGTTATGTCTCTGTGCCGGTAATGACAGGGCCGTACATTACCACCTGACCGGAACACGATAGTGCTGAACACTACCATTTAGCGGCAAGTATATTAGGTAATGCGGTGGTGCCTACCCCCGCGAGTTCCGGCACTGGAACTATACCAATCATCAAATCTAGATCTAGATAAACATCTATCTAACTCGAATGCTCAACTGGACACTATAATTTGGTGATAAATTGAGTAGGCACCTTCGCATGCCTACAATCTTGAGCCTCTACTAAAGCTTTACCATCACATTTTTATATTCATGGCATTTTATAACAGAAACCTCGCACCGTTATCAATATAATCGAAAGGATTTTAATTGAAACAGGCCTATAACTCGATTAACTCGGTGCCGTAGTTTACGATATTCATATTATTGCGTTTTGACGTCCCGACGTCGGGTGGTACGTCACGTCGGTTCATTCCAGTGGCGTTCGACACTCGCATACTAATATTCCCTGCGAGCGATTCCATGTAATTCCAGTCGGTATTCCGCCCTCCGATTGTGCGCCATCCAGCATCTTGAATATGTTACAATAATACTGGCCGTCGGCCCCGAAATGCCTAACTGTAACAGAACAGAATTCATCTCGTTGATAATCCTGTCTACTTATATCGCTAACGTAACGATATTGTGGTTCCGATACCAGAATCAGAACTTGAAATTGCCGGAAACTGTTTGTTAGTGCAGCTCTAGATTTGTACTGTGGTTATAAGTTATTTATTATGTAATAACATCTCGCCAATGAATATGACTAGTAGCGACTTTGAATTAAATAGGATATTTCACTAGGTACTTACCTAATAATTATTTTATTGATATTTCTAAAAGTATAAAAAAAAAAAAAATATCGTTCTTGGAAGCACTAGTCTCTAACCACTAAATAGTTTTTGCGATATCACCATTCAAAAGTTGTAAATTATAAAATAACTCTAAACCTCGGCTATGTTTGGGACGTCACAATCCAGTATACCAACAAAATCAATGACATATTCAAAAAAGCTTTTAATATCTTCGTTATAACTGCTATTTTATATAAAAATATATACATCTCATTTTTATGTGACTTTCGGACTAGTAAATTTATAGGTACATTGTTATGCCTATACCCTATTGTTGCATAAAAAGCCAAAATAAACTGTGTAAAACACAACACAATAAGTATACTGAATTATGAATGGGCTTGGTGCCCATTAAATGATATGATTGAAAAAAATATATTAATAATGGAAAATTAATTTTCAAAATCTGCCGAATTTTCAGTATGAAACTATCAAACGTATTTAAACACTTCAATTCTGTTTAAGCCATAAAATATTATATATGATAAAAACATAATTCATCGATGTAGTAGCAGAATCTAAACACAATGATTAAAACACGCCAACAATGCTAGGAATTCAAGTTTTGTTCTTCATGCCATATTAACAACAACACATAGGAAATGTGGAATGCTGCATATGATTCCGCGCTGGTAACGGCCGCTTGAGGCTAAACAAACTCTGCTTATCGCGCGACATAAATTGGCAACACGTCGTAAGGCGACTGCTGCCGGCTTTATCAGCAGCTCTCGTAAACCAGCGCACCACGTTATTGCGGCCCGGCCGCGACGTTTTTTGAGACTTTTTAGGGTCCCGTAACTAAACCGAAAAAAAAGGAAAACGAAACCTTTAGGGTCGCTTATTTCTGTTCGCCTGTCAAATTGTCTCGGCTAATTCTGCTGGAGTGAATGAGATGAAATTTAGCACAAATAAGAACACCGGGAATTCACGTTTTGTTCTTCATAGGTCCTATTAACAACAGCACACACGATGGTAACTGTTTACAGTGACGGTGCTCGCGGGCGTATTATCTATTCTGCTTGCCGTTAAATGCTCGTGTTGCGGTACAGTGGTAATGTACGGCCCTGTAATTTTTGGCACAGTGGTATAACAAGTTAGAACTCAGGAATGGCAACGTATAGATATCTCTGGGATTTATGTAGATGGTTAGAGGCTGTATTACTTACAATCAATGCGAATATACACTGGTTTGCCATTTCGTGACATGATAAAAATATTGAGGAATGCTGCACATGATTCCTCGCTGGTATCGGCCGCCGTATATGCTATAATGTTTCAGCTTTTTGAGGCCGGGTTCCGTACCTCAAAAAGCTGAAACATTATAGCATCACTGCACTCGTATCTTTATGTCAGTCTGTCAGCGAATTTGTATCAAAGTAACTGGACAGATAGAGGAGAAATTATGTACAGATTTGTAAATCTCTGCTCTCTAACGTGTACAACATGTCAAAAAGATATGTTTTTAAACTAAAAAGAACTCCCACGTATGTTCTTCAAAATTTGAGACATGGAGGTTATATTGATTTTATATATTTTTGTATTAAAAATAGTAGCAGATATTTAAAAATTCCAATGGAATTCCACGAATTTCGCCAAGTCAGCTAGCTTTTAAATAGTTTTGAAGTTATATAAGAAAAAAGGCGAAGGCTGACCATTCCTCCGCTTTTATCTAAAAACTAACAAGCTTAAAATACAGTAAGTAGTAGTAATATAACACTTCGGTAGCTTAGTGGTAAAGCGGCTGGACTATCCTGAGGTCGCAGGTTCGATTCCTGCCCGAAGTCAAATTTTTCTTTAATAAAAAAATAAATCTTTTATAGAAAAATAAATAGTACAAGTAATATAACATTTTACAGTAAAACCTATAAGAAGGGTTTGGTGTTAAAGCTAACGTAGGATTTTTTCAATTCTACGGACCCCTATGCTTTCGAGTCTGATTCGTACTTGACCGGTTTTTGTAGTTTCATATCGGAAACCGCCCGATCCTCGCGCAACGTAATGTCGCAATCGAACCGCGTAAACGTTTCGGCTAGCGACAATAAACATGTCTATTTGGCAATGCGCGCGCTCGCAACTCGTATCACCCGAAAAGTACGCCGCCTTGAGCTCCGACGTAATTAGAGGCCAATCGTAAAACGAAAGGGTTGCGCCTGGAACGTCCCATCTGATAATGAGCGCTACTGGCTCGGCTCCAGCCGCCGCTCATATTAGGCTCTCCACCGCTATCGTTACGACTTTTACACTTTTACGAGTTGTTTAGTTTACCGAGGCCGGGTATGGTACGGGCGCATGCGCTGCCAAATGCTAGTTCGCGGCTCACCGCGCGCGCCCTGCTCCCTAAATATCCCGCCGCTGTGTTAATGAGATGTGCGTTTTGGGGTCGTTTGGCATTACGCAATCCTGCGGCACTCCCGTGCATTACCTAAATACTCTACATTATACTTTCCTCGACCCTTCTTTCAGGAAAACTCTCGTTCACTATTAATTAACATATCTACAGCTTTTTATAATTTTTCTTGCACGTAATTTAGCTATTACAAAAACAACTTTTATTGGAATCGATGCAAAGTTCGATTTGTGTGATGTAGAATAAAAGTAACTTCCGACATTCACTTGCAAAATAACTGTTAGCATCCGCTTACAATAAGGGCAGAAGCTTCATTCCCGATGATATCAATTTTGCTCAGTGGCTCTTAATTAACATTTTCTTTTCTTTCGTTTCCAGGTGAGTGAGGAAGGGAATACAAAACCGGCAGGCTTTGTGAGGTGAGCACGGCTCCCGTCTCGAGACAAAAAAGAATATTACACCGCTTTCAATTCGAACACACAGAAGAAAAAAATATGATCTGCACTTTTGTAAACGCAAATGAGGTTCGCTTTGAAACGTGGGACTTAATTTAAATAACGTTGCCGAACAGGCTCCTGAAAACTGAAAGACTTTCGAATATATGTTAAAATAGTCGAGTGCCCTAAAACAATGTTTTTCGGTTAACAGTATTTGGGGACATTTTTTTGCTGGGGGACAATCTGTTGCTCACGTCCGCAGGAGTTACCTACCGCACCCCTGCACGTGTCCCCTGGGTGGTGCTTAATGGGCGACAACAATACCGGCTATATAGGCGTTACTATAATAAAAGCTATAAAATACTATAAACACATGGATACAAAAGCGAATTTCTTTACAAAAGGCTCTTGTCAGAGCCAGAAAACAAGAGATGGTGGACCTTCAGTTCGCATCAAGCAAATTAATATAGAAGGCATGAGTAAAGAAGAGTCAGATTATCTGCACCAACTTCTGAACAAATTTAAAACTGATGTAGACCACATTCAGGAAACCCATACCAAAGACGAGTTAGACCATATGCTTCCACGCTCCGATCTTCCTTCCGTTAAGTGTCAATGTCAAAATGGGCGAGACTCTGGGCTGAGGTGCAATATCATCAGCAAAGAGGACACCCTCATGTTTAGTGATATCTGGGAGGTCATTTATGTATATTAGAAACAGTAAAGGCCCTGATATGCTTCCCTGAGCAACCCCACATTTATTTACTTCGAAGTGTGATCTATGAGGTGTTACCTCATTCTTATAATTTAACTTAGTTAGTCCTATACATTGAGTTCTCAGATGCAAATAACTTTCTATCTAATCAAGGACAGGACCCCGAATACCATAAACTTTATCAGGAGTCTTTCATGGCTGACATGGTCAAATGCTTTACTGATGTCAAAAAACACGCCCGTAACAAATTTTTCATTATCGTCATATTTTTAAATTGACTTAACTAATATGAAAGCTGCCAGTGATTTACACTTTCCTTTTGGAAAACCGTTTTGAAATTTTTTGATTATATTAAAATTTAACAAATCAAAATCAATCAATTATTAAGTCTTACGTGCATAGCCTTTTCAAATACTTCAGATAATTTTGATATGTGTAATGGGGCGATAGTTATTTTATGTCAAGTTTATTGTTCTTCTTGTAAATAGGTCTAACAATAGATATTTTAAGTTTGTCTGGAAAAATTCCCAGCTCAAAAGACAAATTTATTAAATAGCTTAATACCGTAGAGAGTTCAGACGCGCATTCTTTTATTATATTAGGTGATATGCCATCATATCCGATATCGCTTATAAGCTGTATGCTTATCTGCCACTGCGTCATAAGGCAGTGGCAGATAAGCGGCACACAAGAAAATATAAATTACATATAATAGCATACAATAAATTTATAGATGTTTGTAAAGTAGAAACAGAAATACTAGCAAAGCAATAATCAAATACAATAAAGTATAAACCCAAGAATGTTGAAATACTAGAAAACTGTATGTTGCATAACAAAGGAAATTCACAAGGGCTACGACCTTCGTAGCAGCGACCGCAGAACGACTCTGAACCTGCACCCTGTACATTGACCTCCATGTCGACATTCACTATTAAATTGTTAAACTGAACATTGTTCTATACAGTTTATATTGTTGGCTTTTATCACTTTATAACGCTGATTCATAATAAATATACTAAAATAAATGTTTTCAACGCGGACTTTGTCGCCTGCACAGCTAATTAAATATACGTATCTATTCTTAGTATAAATATCCATATCAAACTGGAGGTCTTTATATAAAAAAACATTACTACTTTTGGGGCCTAGGACCTGTTGCCCTCCCTACCTACCTATATAATAGAACTACTACGGTTGCGCTCAAGCTCAACACTATAAACCGGAACATAGATTAAATAATTCAGTGATGTCTATTCCACCAGCTATATTCTATAACTAAAAAAAATGTTAATTTCAATCATTTTTTTATGTAACGAAGGTGACAAATAAGTATGTAGGTGACCTGGGTGTTGACTGCAGCCTATAGACATCTTCACGAAAAACTAGAGGTCCAAATGCAGATGCGTTGTCAACCAGGAGACCTAAGTTGTTATCTCTCTATTTTTTTTTAATTACAGACCGTGTACATATTCGTTATGAAAATCTGCAACATTTCATTGAATTCCTTTTTCAATATATGATTGATTATCGTCGTTTCGTTTCCATAATTTGACGATACGATTCCACTTATCTATAGTCGAATTGAGGGCAGCAAGGAATACTGCAGCGGGTACAAGAGTCGAGAAACAAAGAGTGCTAGCGCGGGCAAGCACCTCACAGTGCGCCGCCCTCGGCCCTTGCACCCCGCACTACGCTCGACTTGAGATAATACTCTTTTATGTAACACCACCCCAGCTTAGAACACACTGGAAAATTGTAAAAACAGGATTACTGCTTCGCTACTGCCAATAAAAATATAAAAGTTACCGTTCGTTGTGGACAGTGGACATGGACAGGCAGATAATGTTTAAACCTAATGAAAACCCAAAAATAGTAGCTCGTCGTTCATATTAACTATAATTATTCACGTTGCAAAGTGGCATACCTACAGTGTGATGGTTAAATAATAGATGTCCAGATACGTTCTCTAGAGACTGTATAGTGCTAACCATCCTTTAGAGTTAGGCGCAATTCTTACTGGTGGTAGAGTTCCAATGCAGGAGCGAGGGCGTAGGCACCACCACGTTACCTAATCTATCTGCCAAATGATAGTGTTCAGCACTATCGTGTTCCGGTTAGATGGTAATGTATGGCTCCGTAATAACTATCACAGAGATATAATAACTAAGGTCTCAGGGGTGGCAACGCATCTGCATTTTGACTTCTGGTGTTTGTATGGATGTTTATAGGCGGCAGTCATCATTACATAAAAAATATGTATCATCCGATATAGAGAGAGCGAGGTTGTTTTAATGCATTCTTATTCGAATAATAAAACGTTATTTCCTAGACAACGTACAGTGGATATTGAGTGACTATTTCAGTTCCATAACCTCGAATGCAGTCCGATAACCAATAGGGCATCGTCCTGAACACTCCTTGTCCACATCGCTTTGACTTTACAAGAAAATTATTTTCGTATCGTTGCGCTAGCTTTATCATCAGTGAATATTCTCTTGCAACTTGAATTATAGCAATTGCCATTCCAATTGCTTTCAGTATTCGAATCTATACGTAGGAGCGCTGCAAAAAGGAAAAGGGCAATATTTCATAACTGAGCTTGTGCACGTTTGCTTTATACATTTATAAAAATATTGAGACTTTGAATAATTGTGTTCGAAACGGTGTATGATATGTATTTGTTTCCAAGAAGATTTTAATCACTTTCGATGTATTGAGATATTGAATAAAGCGAAAGAAATATTTTCTTCACGTTATTTTTACAAAGTTATCCTGAAATAGGATGAACTAGTACAAGATCACGCCCGAACTTGAAGCGTGTTACTCTATTCGAAAGGCAACAGCCGGTTTGGAATCCGCGGAAGTTATAAATTTGCCTAAACTTATTTGAGTTAGGAATTGCTACGATGTTTGTCCGGACGTGCGGGATCATTTAGTTCCTAAACCTACCGCTAACTTCATTGCGAATGCCCACGAACATTCCACTAATTATCAAATTAAGGTTTTTCACAAAAATCTGTTTGTAGTAGGTAAGTATAAAGAGACAAAGACGACAACAGTTCAGAACTATTGTTGATGTTTTCTATTTTTGGTAGAAATTGTCGAACTTGATCAATGAAAACAAATCACAACACAAAATCATACCTATAGGTATCTATATTTATTCCTCGATTACTCGAAAACTATATAAGTACCTATAACGCGAGATAAGTATAATCTTATTGCTTTATGTGCGTCTCAATCGAAAAAAGCCTGAAATTCTGTTCAATCTATTCAACACGAATTAATAAATCATAAATTAAGCAACATCGCGGCAAAACGGTCGATAAAAAACTTTAACAGATATTTTCGTATCGCGACTTATAACAGAACTGTAACATCTTGCAAGACCTTAATCGACTTTTCAAAGTAGGTATGCAGACTTATAAATCATATTATCAAGTAACCACATGCCACTAATGTTCAAGTTAATATTTAAAGAATGTAATTAAAATATCTTGCACCAATAAGGACCATATTTTAACGCAATGTCTTTTTACAGGTATAATAATATGTAAAGGACATGGATTACGTTTACCTCCTTTGATAGCAATATAATAAAATTCAGCTTAAAAGTACTAGTCATGTACGGCCGTCGCTTTGAGATCAATATCGTCCTACTTAGTAATAAATTACTTTCCGCTCGAAATTTATGAATATATTAATGAAAGCGATCTATAGATGCTTTAGTATTTTAATGTGACAAGAGAGATAAAGGGTAATATTAGAGTTTTTAAACAAGTTGTTTCATAAAATATTAGCACGTATAGTAAAGTTGGCACGGCTCATTTTAAATGTATCAGGAGTTCAGTGGGAGTTGCAGCACCAGCACCGCTGAGCGTCTGAAAACAATCCCAACTGCGTTAATCACTTATTTACGTCCCGGGTCCACTCCCGCCAGAGTATTTCTAATGAACGCCGAGAATTCCAGGGAATAGGGTTGCCAACCCTACTATATGATATACTATCTTACTATTTTAGGTATCTAACTATTATTTCGAAAATCTATTAAACTAATTATATTAGGTTAAACTACTATATTTTATCAGCAATGTTTCAAAAATCAGACTCTTTAATCTAAAACGCAACACTCCCTGAATCACACGCTACACAGTGCTGCCAGAACGTAGGTAAATTTCCCCCCCACAGTACATGTTTTAGTGTATCTTCACGTAAAATTCGTAACGGGGTACTAAGGTAAACTGAAGGCGTGGCGCACCAAATTAATTCATTTTTAAACTATGGAAGATAGTTTGCCAACCCTGCTGGGGAATCCTAATGAACCGTGGGAATTTCGATTCTAATGAAGCGTGCGACCAACTTCGATGGAGAACGAACGCGCGGACTTTCGTCGGTTCGTTCTTAAATCGAATTGCGTAGTTTGGTTGTACATTGTTGAGCGTGCATCGGGAGCAACGCGGGAAGTAATTTCACCAGGTTCCGGCGGATATATCTCCGAGCGCGGAGACCTACGACTAATCGGTTTGTCATTTCCGCAATCGACCGCCACGTCGCCGTTTTGAATACTTAATATTTGCCCTTTGTTTACGTTACGAGCTGTCTCTAATTTGTCATTGTTAAAAAGCATTAGCGATTGATGACTCCTCTGTCATCTCACGAAAATTCCACGAGAATTTGGCATAACCAAAGCATTTAGAACATTGAAAAAAGTTGCCTAATATCTTAAGTGCTTACCTGCAATCCAGACCGGGCCAAAGTTTTAGTTCCGAAGTAAATTTCATAAATTAATCTTGTTTTTTGCTTTCTACAGCAGAACCCGTAACGTACGTTCTTCAGTTCTAAAACTTCAATTGGCACTTTAAAAATTCAAGACAAACGCTTTTAACGCAGCATGGCTAGGGAGCGGTAAAAATAACTTGGGACACTTAGAGCTCTCGAGATGCATCGACTACAGCTGAACATCAAACAGCACCGTTGACTTACCCGACAAGGTTATTGGATAGATAAACTATAAGACCCCTTCACCTTACATGCATTTTCAATTTCAATAAGTAAATATGTGAAAAAAATCCAGTTAATAAACACGCACACATCTACATGATACGTTAGCTGCGTTGTGTCGTCGATGGTTAGTACGAACCACAGACATTTACAACAAAGCCTAGGCATTTAACGCAGATGCTTTTCCTGAGGCTAGTGTATGTAGTTCGTGCGTTTATAGGACGATACATTTCCATGAAACTAGAACATAGTTACCCATAGCGAGTATTATTATATTGACATACTATTAGACAGACGTAACAAATCTCGTGCAAACTTAATATGTCTTGTTAAACTTCAAGTCTATCGATATTACTAGGTACCTTACTTAAAATAATGCCCGACGAAAATATGATGAGCTCTACCGACATCTCTTTATAAATCTCTCTTATTATTTTATTTATATTTTCTATGTACAGATTACTATAGACACAGCCCCGTTAAAGTTGTATTTTAAGTATGGGTATGTTAATATACCTACGAGATAAATTGGCCAGGTTATCGAATATTGAAGTGCCGTCAGACCACAACCTGGGCAACAAGAAACTCAGGCGAATGTTTGGTAGACTAAAACTGTCAAATTAATTATTCTAAGATAATCTGTAGGAACGCAATCAGAGCACGGCGCGCGGTGCTTCTTGGCGCATATTTAAGCCTGCGGGAAGTGCGGGCGTTGCGGACGTATTACGTGCACATCCTTCCCTCTTAGTTATTAAGGAAGTAAACGTCTCCACGTATTCTCGTCTCACTGAAATACTCGTATATTTCCGATAAAGTGATTGGCTTTAGCAAGCGAGATCAAAGTGAAGATTCTGAGCATAACTTAGGATATATTTTTTTATTCTCACTTTTTAGGCGACATGACAAAGGAGTTCTTATTCGCGATCCCAAGAATATATCCTACAAAAAATGTTGGTTTGAATGTTTCAAAAGGAAAGTCTTCTGACATCTAGATCTATCTGAATTTTCGTAGCTCAAGATAAAATACATACGCTTACTACTTAGATGAACCTTTTGGATTTGTTCCAAGTTCATTACTGTCCAAAAAATCAATGCAAATAAAGATACCATACTTAGAGATCCTTGCCTGGCGGCCTCAATGTATACTAAGTGTAATGTTTCCTCCGATTCCACTATGATGATAGTGACAAATTACAGATTTCGTATCGTCACAATGTTTGAATCAAAAGACGATTTACGGGTTTTAAGTATTTAATTATGTTTTATAAAAAATCGATACATACAATAGATTACAACCCTTACGAGCATCTACTGTATAAAATTCTCGTGTCACAGTGTTTGTAACACTAAACCTCTTTTGAAAAAAAAATATGTGTATATCTGGTAGGTATAAGAATCGGCTGTAGCCTATTTTTTTATATCCCTAAATGGTGCGGTGATTTTCCACCAAATTTTTTTTTTCTAGTTTTTGGACATGAAATATTTTTATACGTCTATAAATCTATACGAAGTTCGTCGGGACAGTAATATATAATACATAAACCGTTAGGCATGTGACATAATGGTGAGCAGGTATTTATACCTACTGACAACGGTTGACAAATTTGCAGCGTGACAAAACCCACCTAAGATTATCTAAATATAATATTCTACAGCTACGTATATACGATATTAAGTTCTTAATTTATTATATAATTAAGTAGATAAAGTTACCGCCGTAACCGCAGCAGAATCGCACGGTGCTATTGCACAGCCGTCTCTAGTTTCTATTATATCTCTTTCACTTCAGCCAACTAATATAAAAGTTCTAGCTCGTGTCTAACTAGATCCTACTAATACTTATGATAATGTTAAAATATTAGTATCTCTCTACAACTACAGAAATACTTTAATGTACTTACGTTTTAAAATTTTAATTATATGTGCACATGTAAGGTAGGTAGGTACCTTAGAAATGATTTATATCCAAGGAAATTTCATAACGTTTCCTACATTTTCATTACGTATAGTTATTGACGAACCTTCTCAGAAGTTATGTAACTATTATTGCATTACCTCACATCCTTACTTCGCACGGGACTATTAAGTTATTTTATGAAGGCTTTCCCCGTCAAAGTTAACATACTGCCTCGTGTTTTGGTAGCTAATTTACGGAGTTATATTATTAATGGCAGTATCATTCATATCGTAGGCAAAGACACGTGTCATGGGTATTAAAGGCGTACAAGTTGTTGTACCCTATCTTTGCAGTACACACGTAGTACATATATAGGTTACAATTTCAAAACAAAGTATAATTTTTGTGTTTTTTTAAACTTTTTGCACCTATTTACAAAACTAGGCATGAAATATATTAAAAAATGACATTTAATTATTCTATCCTTAATTCTATTATACCAAATCTCGCCAACCACGTAAACAAATACACAACACTATTATTAGCCTTGACGAACACTTTCAGTTTATTCCCATTAGTTCGACCGTCGAACTACTGAGATTTTTTCGTGATGGGGACCATGGGCGCCTCCGACTTAGCCAGGTTAGGTCGAAGGGTGCGGCGGTGTTAGGTTTTTTTTTGTTGACAGTAAAAGTCTTACCCCAACTCACCACCAGTTTAATCCCGAGAATTTAACAGTGAATTTACCGCTGAGTCACAATGTTTTGTCGAACAAATGAGAAAAAAATCTCATAAGATCGACGATCGAACAGATGAGAAAAAAAATCTCACTGGGAACTTCGAAGATCGAACTAATGAATTAAACAAATGGAAATAAAGGAAAAGTAATAAATGTTGAGAGAAACATTAATAGAAGACTGTTTATATTGTGTCTACATGTTAAAAAAAGAAAAACATTCAATTTAATATATATCTTCTACTTAATATTGGTGGAGGCAGTTTTATATTGTCAAAATAACGGAAACATAGGTACCTAAGCCCGGTTATGAATATGAAGTGCTACATAGACCGTCGATGCAATCATGTCACTGAAAAATCGTTTCAATCTGGTAGCAGTGTTCGGGCGGAAAATGCTCGCACGTAGCGAACGGTAATATGCCATTACCGACTTAACATCGTTTCTCTCCACTCAATTCTGCCTCCGGCGGCGCTCAGCTGGTCAGATTTGCTAATTCCTCTTGTGTGCACCGGCAACTGGGAATTTTCGACATAACTTTTATCAGATTTTGGGAAAAGTTTTATTAGAGGAACATAAAAAATAAAAGAAATCAAGAATAACATGATTGAGGAAAGCCGAGTCTAAACGATTTTTATCGTAGATAATTTTAAATTATTTATTTATGGTTTATACAATCTATTAAATTATACCACAACATGAAACACTACTGCCGATGAGAATGAAATTGAAATGGATGCTACGAAATTAATCCGCAAATAATTAAAAAATATTTATATAATAAGCGTGATAAAGGAAAGCTATTCAATTCACGAATTAAAGTAAAGAAAATATACCCTCAATTTAATATCAATGGTAGCAATTGTACACTGTCAAAATATAACAGATCAGGAAACAGAAAGTCAGCGCAAACCGGAACCGCAGACGAGCAACACTGTTATGAATATAAAAAGTATTAACATTGATCACCGATGCAATCATGTCACTGAAAAATCCTTTCAATTTGATAGCAGTGTTCGGGCGGAAAATGCACGCACGTAGCGAACGGTAATATGCCATTATCTACACAACATTGTTACTCACCACCTCACCACTTAATTCTGCCTTTGGCGCCTATTTGGTCAGATGTGGTAATATCTCCTGTGTCAGCGACTACGAATTTCCTGATTATATGTCACTTCACGTTGATTTTTCTATCTAGCGTAAATTTTTTAATTCACATGTATTGTTAAATTACGACCTAAATTACGTAAAATCATTACAAGTTGTAGCCTATACATTATTCTGATGTAAAATTATACTGTAAAATTTCATCCAAATCCCTCTAGTAGTTTTTTCGTGAAAGAGTAACAAACATCCATACTCACAAACTTTCGCATTTATAACATTAGTAGGATTAGTAGGTATAGAGCATGGGCCACCGGCCGCAGCGGACTGGAGGGAAGCCATAGCGTTTATTACCGATGCAAATTAGTTTGTCATTTTTTGCATGCGTGCGACAAATACGCACACTACAAAAATCGTCTATTACTACGAAACTCACACGTTGACTTTAACAAAATACAGAAACAATTTCACGCACACATTTAAACATCTAGGCAGACAGGTATAGGCCCAATTGGGCTTGTACTTTGATAGAGGGGAAAGCCTGCATTTGGCTTCTCCCCTCCGGTGTTGCTCTATGTTAGTACTAAAGGAATTCTGTAATCAGGACTGAAAAAAAAACAGCTTTTAGTTAATTATAGTAAGCAAAATTCAGTATTGGTTAAAATTACAAACTCAACCTCGACATAAAAAGATAAATTCCTTCAAATTAAAAAAATATTATACTATCGGAACATTTAAACACATCTGGCACCTTACCCCCCAAGTAACGAACTATTACAATATATAGTATTATAAATTATTTGTTTACTTGTAGAGTTACGGGCGAACACGAGTTATAATAGCATCCTATATAAGCTTTATAAATATTGCCTGTACCCGATATTGACAGTAAGAGAAATAGGCAGCCATCGACTATAAGGAAGGCTGATTGGTCTGTGCAGGCAGCAGAGCGTTCTTGAGAAACCTTGTAAATCCCTAAAGCTCAATACCTTCCCTAATAGTGAACGCAACAGACTCTGGCTGACAACCGACATTCAAAATACGTAGCAAAATACCTATTATTAAAGCACACATTACACCGATAATAGATAATTAGGATTCGGCACCGAACCTAATATTACGATGTTGCCACCTATCTCGCGTAATAACTAATTACACCGAAATTAGATACCTTAGGCACTATCAAGAACCGTCAATCGTAGCTACCGATCAGTCGCACCTGTAATAATTTTATTCACTTGTGAAGGTAAAAGATTTCTATTAAACAGGTTGAAATTGGTTACACTGAAATCCTAACTGAATTATAAATAACATAAAATTTTATGGTTCTCTGTTCATCTCTTTCAAGTATTAGTATTTGAAAGAGATGAACAGAGAACAAATGCAAGGGTAGTAGTAGATGATGCAGTGTTAGAAAAGGTTGATGAAATTGTATATCTTGGATGTGCTTTTAGCAAGCATGGTAGGTACACCACTGACATAGAAAGAAGAGTGCTTGCTGGGAATTGCGTGAATGGAGCGTTGGGTAAGCTACTAGAATCTAAACATCTCAGCCAGCGGGCTCGACTAGCCGTACATAATGCTGTACTTACTCCAACGCTTTTATATGGAAGCGAAAGCTGGGTATGCAGGAAAGAACATGAAAGTAAGTTGAACGCGGTCGAAATGAGATCTTTGCGCAAGATCTGCGGTGTATCACTCACCGATCGCGTTCGTAATGAAGATGTAAGAAAAAGACTTTGTGTGAATGATAGTATCGGTGTAAAAATGAAAAAAGGCATGCTCCGATGGTTCGGGCATACAGAAAGAATGTCGAATGAGCGAATGACTAAACAGATATACAATGCGAATGTGGATGGTTGCAGAGGCCCAGGAAGACCAAGGCTGACCTACCATGACCAAATAGGTCGAGTTCTGTCTGATGGTGGGGTCAAAAGTCTTAGGAATCGGCGTGCATGTATGAAGAGAATGATGAAGGTAGACGAGGCACGAGAGGTTTGTCTGAACCGGGATATCTGGCGCTCTACACTCTCTGCCTACCCCGTTAGGGACCTGGCGTGAAGATACATACATACATAAAATTTTAATTGGTTTCTCTGATTGTTAATACGAGACTGTAACATATCACATTTCACATCGGACTTCAAACTCAATCACCAGCTTAATTCAATACAGGTTTTCTTAGTATCCAAATAAATAACTGCCACTATACAGTATCAGACACTATTTCTTTCAAAAGAATTAATAACATACAACTTCATTTCTGTCTGAAAAGTACCTCAGAAGTACCTAATCCTACTAGTACCTAAATTACTAGCTGAATGTAGATACTAAAGACATATGTTATCGTTATACATAAATATGTACATAAAAAGTATGGTAACTATCCATTTCAATGATGCAAATTTTATATTATTATTATTTTCTCGAGTAGAGTTTACCGTAAATTCTTTTCTACGTGGAAGAATCGAGAAGATAGACTGGTATTGAATCCCCAGTGAACATCAATGCCTATTGCCACGTCGCTTATCTACAATATAAGTAGAGAAGCGTCGCGGGACGAGTCGAGCCATTTCAATGGAATGCATTATTGCAGCGGCGAACAATTATGGCAATCTTCAAAAACCATTACGATTTCTATGGAGACTGAAATTGTGTGAATGTTTAATTCTTACTCTACAGTTGTGATTTAAAATCAACACATTTTTTAAGAATAGGTAGGTATCTAATATTATTATTTAAAAATAATGTTTGTGTCGAACTCTGCCGAAACGACTTGATCGATTTACTTGTGTTTTTTGTATGTAAAAATGCGAATTATTGTAATTTATAATAGACCTAGTAAATGTTAAATGCCATATATGACTAAAAATGCTATAATTAATGCATGAAGGATTATATTGGAAGGGGCAAGGCGGGCTAAATCATCATATTGGAAAAGAAATTAAAGTATCGAGTGAAGTAATTCTCACTTCAATGAAGCCGCGAATTCTCGTATATTTTCTAGGATATAACAAGTAGATATGTCGACTGATTTGACAATCGGTTTGACAGGCGGCCGGTGTCGGGGTGCGACTGGCACGCCACGGGGGACCACGTCCTACTGACATTTTATTATTTCTATGCTAATTCCCCCATTTGATCCGTGAAATAAAATGTAATTTAGAAGTCTTTTCCTTCTCGAGTGTTGAATTTATTTGTACCTAATACTCAAATCGTGGGCATTCAAATGTTAAAATAAAAAAGAGACGGCGTGAAATGTTATCACCAAGTTGCAAATTAAAACAACTTTTTCAGTACTCCAATAAAATGTAACTTTGTGCAAGGCGTATTACGGACGAATAATTTTAATAGCAGCTGACAGATTATTTCAGAAAATTAAATTTAAGATCGTTGGACACAGACCATAAAGTTCATGCTTACAAATCTCTTTGTTATGACATCGTAACGAGATTATGTCCGTTTCGCCGTGAAGACGTCGCCATGTCGTCATCATATCGCATGTTTTATTATATCACGCTATAAACGTAGACCCCGTCCGTCTCTGCTAAATTATACAGAAATGTTTTAATGGTAGTATCGAATACACATGGTGACAGTTTATTGACTATAAACAGTACAAAATGTTAAAGTAGAGGCTTATGGCACGCGTCCTATCTCATGAATCTTGGGAAATATTTTATTATTAATTCGTACATACCTTTAGCTGTGTAGCATTTGTCGGTTTTTGAAACAATAACAACATTTCATAAAGTATTTAAATAGAGTATTCTATTACAATTTCTTTTTATTTTATTTCTTAATATTGAGAAAGAATATGGTTATCGCAACTGCTCTAAAGCTTCATCAATTCTAGGAAATAAATAAATCTCTACAAGATATCCAGGCATTCATAGGAACGTAGAATAGAAACTAACCTAGTTAAAATGTTACATAATAAGAAAATTGCGCTGACGAAAATAGATGCGATCGTTTAACTCGAGTATTAAAAGCCCTACAAGTTTGCTACAAACTTGTCAGTACCGTACCCTATGGCGTCGTGCCGGTCGCCACTCACAGGGTCACGTGTTCACGTGGCTTAGCATACGCACGTGCCTCCTTCGCCTCTTTTACTCCACCGACCATTTCCACAGGCTTCTGTTTACTCGCAACTTCGAATGGCCCAGCGAGCAACGTGCCCCAAAGTCCTCCAAAACCACTGCAAACTTATTCGTCGGCTCACGTGTACCGTAAATGGAAATTATTGCGTACCGCTTTGACCCCGTTTACTCTTTTTTTGTCAGCACTTCCCGAGATTCAGTTGAAAAAAAATAACTTAAAAAGTTGGCGAGTTCTAGGGCTTCCTACGTTTGATTCGTCTGAAGTTGCGAAAAAATTTTACTTGTGTTTCAAGAAGTTAGTTCTATAAGTTGCCTGACTAGCTTGAAGATTTGTTTAGCTGTTATGATCATGTCTGGCCAACGTTTAGATGGCAATTGAAATCATTATTTTTTATTTTTAAATATTTATGTACCCTTTTTATGGCCAGCAAATGATGCTGGGTAACTGAACTATTTATAAAAACAAAACAATGTTATAGATAAGATAGGTACATCATTCAGATAAAATGTACAAGCGATTATTATTGCGACTTTTATATTTTAAAACCTTAATAGATTTATTCCGAATACAATATCCCTGATAACTTACTGGGTCAGTCTCAACAACAATATGTTAACTGAGATTTTGTAAATAAATATTTTTTTTAAAACCTAACAATTCTTTAGCAGAAGTTGATTATAGTGATGACATGACGTATTAATACAGGTTATCTATTTACTGAATCAGGCTTACGTCGACGTTGGTTGATATGATTAACACACAATCAGTTCAATGAGGTGTAAGGTACACATATTGACAGCGTCTGCATTGGACAAGCGCTGTCGAATAAATGGACTGCTCGCTTTTGATAACCGCATCCCTTCATAAAATAGCCGCTTTTATTCATAGCTTTTCGTCGTCTTAGAAACCTATCTGCTGCTGATAGTAAATGATGACAGGCAAGAGTTCAGGAGTAACATATCTAGGTATATTGTAGTTTTTTTTGTAAGTTATAGGTGTCGAAAACTCTTAATCCTATATACGAACTTATTACTAACGTGAATTGCATATGTCTTATGCTACTTTTTTGCTATAATAAGCAATACTTTTAGATGAAATGAAATATTTATCCAATAAGCTTTCGCTTCACCACCTGTTCTGTTCAAAATATCCCATTTTTTTGTATACTCAACCAAAATTGAGATATTTTTCAACTATTGCTACTGCTACTATCCTATCTACGGTACAATATATTTCCAATAAGAATATATCATTTTAATATCATACTGGTCTATTGTTTGAACTCCAGACACATTTGATTCTACAATTACTAGATACTAGTACAAGCTTTACTGAGATACTTTTTCCCAAATATAAAAAAACAAAAATAATACCTACTACTTAACAACATATTGACCCGATTGACGGTAGTTAACGGCCTCAAAGATACTACATCCAGCTTACGAAGGATACTATAAGACATGACTGTATCTACTAGTATATAGGTATTACTTGTATCCCCACCGCAATTGCAACCATAAGTTATTTTGTTTTTGAACCACACTCATTATTCGACGTGACATTACAACATTAACTTTGAAATGCGGTTGCAAATTTCATCCAAGCCTTGCAATTAACTTGTTGGCTGATATAGTGTGTGTACAACGGGCTCTGTTAATATGGCAATAATAAATTTCGAGCGGTTTCCATCAACTGCCCAAGCTGTCCTGAGCACGACCTATTAAAAAGATTCGATTAAATATTTTACACATGTCATTTCACAAAGTAATTCGTGGCACTGGCTGATAGATAATAAAATGAAAACGTTGCTATCCAAACCATTCAAGTCATACATTGGTTCTTTATGTGACCCCTGTGTCCCCAAATGATGCTATTGATATTATAATTTAAAAACAGCCTTGTTACGCTCGCATTGGTTAGGTTTAATTACCCGAATCGATATTTTATAATGGCGCGAGTTGCTACAAGCTGGGGGTTGACATATATCTAGAAATAACATGAGTCCTAATTTATAATTTCAATGGACTTGTGTATTGGAATTTAAGAATTGTAAATGTCAAGGCATGTACTGTAATAACTTTCAAAGAGGCAAAACAGAAACCTCAGGGTTGGCAATGCATCTGCGATATCGATAGGCATTTATCGTCATTTTCCATTCATTATTTCTTATCTATTTTGTTCATTTTGCCGTGAGTTAATACATAGTACGAAGTTTACTATCAAAAAACCGACCAAGTGCGTGTCGGGCCCCGCGCAGTGTAGGGTTCCGTATTTAGTGTATTATATATACAGAGTAAGAAATGTAATGAAAAAAAAAAATATTTTCTATGGAGTTGTTCGAAATTTTCAAGTAAAATACATTTGGTCGACTATTACTAGAAAACTTGCAAGGCCAACTTAAGTGTGATAGTTTTCCTTTTAATTTCAATATATACAGCTACTATTGCCGTAACGTTTGAATTTCTAACAATAACCGTTTAGTTAGTAGTGGGGCGGGACACTTGACTCTAACTAAAATTTGCACCTTAATGCTTAATAAGTCACGAACAGTTTACTAAATCGAAAAATGATGTTCAAACATCCATAATATTTTTGAAAGACCTATCTAACGATACCTATATGAAAATAGAAAATAAAAAAAAATATCCTCGCGTTACATGTAGGGGAAGTTACCCTAATTATTATTTTTATCATGTTTTATTCTACCACTTTGTCCGTATACTTGTGCCAAATGTCAAGTCTCTAGTATCAATCGTTTTTGCACTAAACCGCGGACGGACAGACAGACAGACAGACAGACAGACGAACATGGCGAAACTATAAGGGTTCCTTGTTTACTACGGAACCCTAAAAACAATCATTACTTGATAGTCCAGTAGGTACTAGTACATTTGTACCATTTTCAGTAATACTCCTTTGTTCAGTGAATCTTGAAAGCTCTACTGAATAATTAATAAACATGACCGTAAATAGATAGGGTCAGAGGCTCGTAACACTAGACTATGGAGTTAAATAGAATGGAGATTTTGAGTAGGTTAAATGGAATAAGCTGCTATTATATCTATGTATTTAATTGACACGATTCCAACCTAGTGCTGAATAGATGGAATTAGGATACTGCATAATCTATGGTTATTTAACAGTCTAATACGTTCTTAGATTTCTTGTGGTTTAAATTATCTGACATAGTTTGACGATTATCAGTATCAATGTTTTCTACCAATGAAAATATACCTAGACCTCGTTTTGCGGTACTTAGATATTTATAATGCGATGAGGGTAACAAACAAGCATACATCACACATTGATGTTAAGTGATGATATCTTCACATAAGCCAGAGTTCAAAATGCAGATACGTTGAGATCCCTGAAACTTAATTTGTTTTTCCTCTGTGGTAGTTATTACAAGGCCATACTTTGCCATCTAACCGTAATACGATAGTGCTGAACACTACCATTTGACGGCAGATAGATTACATAAGGTGCCTACGCCCTCGAGCTCCTGCCCTGGAACTCTACCACTCATAACCTGTTTATATTGCAATCACTTTGTTCTTTAGGACCCATATTATCATACACATACTTTGATATAATTTACAGAAAAAACTCTAACAATAAACAAGTTTCAACATCATCATCAATGCAGCCGAAAGACGTCCACTGCTGGAGAAAAGCCTTCCCCCAACGATTGTCACAACTAACGATTCTGGGTCGCTCTCATCCAGTGATTGCCCGCAACTTGCGCAAAGTCGTCGGTCCACCTCGTGGAGGGCCTGCCTACGCTTCGTTTTCCGGTACTTGGTCGCCACCCAAAAGCTCTTGCCCCCACGGCCATCGGTTCTTCGAGATATGTTCCTGCAATTCTACAAATTCTGTCCACCGCCACTCGAATTTCACTATTCGTAATCGGTGGGCTATATCAGCTACTTTGGTCCTTATGTAGATCTCCTCGTTCCTGATTCGACCTCACAGCGAAACGTAAAGCATAATTATCTCCATTACCTTCTGCGTGACCTTGAGCCTTCTTCTAAAGCCTACAGGGAACGGTACGTTTTAGTTCTATATCTCATCACTAGCAACATACGATGTATTAATAAATGTATTTTGTCCACAGCCTGTCCCAAGCGCGCCGACCATCCCAGTTGGACCCACATGGCACGCGCAAGGTGCTGGCGCGCGCGCTCGACGTGTGGGAGCAAGCTTCCAGGCTCACCTTCACAGAGATAAACTCCGCTGAAGCCGACATTGTAGTCTCTTTTGCAAAGTGAGTTCACTGTTTTATCATATTAACACAAATTCATTTTGAAGAGGGCAATTAAACATGTTTTTCTAATTCCAGAATGATGTAATGAATCACAGTTATAATTATGTAAAGTCAAACTTAAAGTTTCAAAGATACGGATAGAATGCGTGGGTTAAGCGATTGTGAACACCTAAATCAAACTTGGAAAGCGAATATAAGAACTACTCAAAATTATACAAGTAGTTATATCGCAGGCATGTCAAGAGTAAGTTATTACTAATTTTAAAATTAAATTCTTTTCTACTAGAAAAATACGACTAATTACTTTACACAGTGAACACCTCTTTTGGAGTTAGTATTTGTATTGTATTGTGTTCACACACTGTGTTTTCCGTTCATTTTTTTTGTATTCCGAGGCTATTAAATCGATCGCTCAATATAAAGATTAACAATAGTTTTGGATTCCAAAACAATTGCTAAAACAAGTCTAAAACCTACCCAACCTACCAAGAACGATATAAAAAGGATGTCAGAAAAAAAATCGAAACTTTCAAGGTGATTCCATTAGTTAGCATTTACAATTAACATGGTCGAACAATAGATGACTCATTATGGATGTAATGAAACCCCTAAAATGGCCTATCATGTGAATCCCTAATGACTTGCTATAAATGCCTAATGCTTGGCAATAAATTATGAACAAAAAGCAATTGCATGGTATAAATGTTGAAAGCCTCGATATGGCACACAAAGTAATGGCTTTGCTGTGACATGTCATTTCAAATGCTCTGAGATACCTACCTAATATTTTTTTATTTAAAAAAAAAATCACTTTTTAGTTATCTCTGCAACTAAAACCACGAAAAATTTGCAATTATACGCAATAAATATATGTACATGTACATACTTTACTTGTGCTTGCTCCTTGCAAATCATGATCTTAGCCGAATGGGAAATATAGAAGTTTTGATGCCTACTTACCCATTACAGCTTAAAAGACTACCTATATATTGAACACAGTATGTGTACCACATATGTACCACCAGCTGTGCTAAAGTCCCGAGTAACATTTCCCACACTGGGAACTGAAAACCATAATTACCAATTAATTAATAAGCCTTCAAACAAACACACACGTAGTTTTCAATAGGATGCAACAAATGTAACTCGCACGACATCCGCAACCGCATTGACAAGTGTGGGTACACAACTGACATAAAGGGAGTCGGTGACGTTTTATGTTACACACTTACTAATTAAAAAAAAACTATGTTTTCCTTCTATCGAGAAAAAACAAAGGTAATATTTGCAAATTACAGGAACAGAACATTCAGTACATTCTATTTTAAAGTTATATTTATTCAAAGGCTTTCTAACTGTAACTATTTGATTCCTTGCGTCTTCGATAATAAATAAAAATCAACTGAGGATTTGGAGACACGTCCTATCCATTTTAAAGGGATTTGCGAGCTCCTCGTGCAAGGCATCACAATAAGTTGCGGGCGAGATACGCTCTTACCAACCATCTTACATCATAAAAAAATGTAAGCGGGACATATTTTTTTATTATTACAAAAAATAATACTTTAAATTCATAGAAAAGTCGTAGGTAACGTTATTGTCAGCATTTCTAGAACATAAATGTGACATAAATACCCATTATCCTCGCCTTAACATTATTGAACATTGACTGACCAGTCGTTTCCCATTCAACGTGAAACGTTTCGTTCACGATTCACTTTCTCCGAAGGGACGTGACTTGCTAAACTCACTTTACTATTAATCTAATAGCTTCCAAACGGTGAACTCCGCCGTATACCGAGAGAGCTTTACTCGAGAAGAATAAACATTTTTGCTCCACTACCTCTGGTACAACAAAAGGTCTGAGAGAAAGGATTTTTGTATATTTTCCCTCTTGATTTCTTATTTCCTATTCCTCACATTCCAGTCTGATGAGTGTATGATAGTCTGAAAAGGCTGCAAGAACATAAAATAAACTTCGTTGAAAACTACAAATGACGTACTGTTGTGAACAAGAGTCGCATATCGAATGAGGGAAGGCGAAGTTTCGCTTATTAGATCACCGTAGACGAGGATATGAGAAAGTACCGGCGACAAAAACCTCAACCGAGGACATATTGTGGACGCCATATTGCGGCGAACGCTGCAAACTTGCAGCGTAAAGTTCACTATGGTCTGCATAAAATTTTCTTTTTTCCCGAACTAAGGCGGGCGGTGTTCGGAAACTTGTGGTCACGTGCACACTTTTATTAGTTGCGACGGGTACTTCCAAATGCCCGACACGGACCCTGATATCTTGTGATAACATTCTCAAACTTTTCTTAACTAAATTCAATGCAATAATAATATGTTTGTTTTGTTTGTACTCGTCATAAAAATACATCCCAAACGTATGATATTCCTTCTATTAAACATATGATACAGATAATATCTCAGTAAGTATATCATATGTGGTGATAGCTATGAGCATTTTACGCATGCCGTTAACTTATATTACACTCTATAAAACACTTCCGTTTCCTCTGATATTTCACGCTGAATTCAAGAGTCAATATATATACTATCAAAATGGGTTTAGTGATACTATTCAGGGATAAAGAAAATAAAATATGATAATCATGCTTATCACGACTTGTATTTTATTCTTTGATAGTTAATCGCTTTTAAAAATTTAAATTCTTAAATGTTTTAAAACATTTTCATCAACCCAAAAACATATTCATTTACGGAATATATGTAGGTGTATAATCTATAAATAGAAAAATCAATTGCTATTTGTTAGCCTCGGTAAAACTTTTTGAATTATTTTTTGAAGTCCAGGGAAGGCGAGAAAATATGAATCATTTGTATGGAAAATAATAACAACAATAATTTAAACAATATTTTTTTTAAACCGTACATATAGTCCGTACCTATCAAACCTTTGACACATTTAATTCTGAGGCAATACGAAGTTTGCCGGGTATAATATAAATTGATTCAGAATATTTAAGGTATTGTAAGAGTAGGTTATAATTAAAATTCGTTAATATCTATGCGATTTTGTCACTACGCAGGAAGGTTCTACTGTGGAATGATTTCAGAAAGAAAATGGCACGCTATATTCGTCTTCCAGATTTATTATACCCATAAACTGCAATATTACCCAAGTAATAAAGGATACGTACAACTTAACTGCTTTCTCTTACTGTGAACAGATATATCTAGTGCAATTACTACATATACGACTTGAAACGATATACCTAGTAGAAAATATATGAATTTAAATTCTGGATTATTTAAGTTATGTATCAACTTTTCCAACTATTTACTTTATTTTTCATAATTCGTAGGTAACTTGTCAATTATTTAAAACATTATAAATTATATTTTCGATGCACGCCAAACTTTCATATTATCTTACTTATATTGTCAAAGAATAAAATAAAAAAAACCAAGGCAATATTACAGTAAAATAAAAGGTAAAAACAAAAAATAACAAACAATTTTCATAATTTTTAAAATCCTTTCGTTGGGATATTTTGGACATTAGATAGAACACATTGGTTAGAACATTTGTAGTTATGTTATTGTAAAACAGCGAGCTATAAGGCAAAGCAGAGGTACTTATAGTTTATTTTTGTTTTATTTTTAATGTGCTAATGTACGGATTGTGAAAAATCCCTACTTATATTATTATAAATGCGAAAGTAACTCTGTCTGTCTGTCTGTTACCTTTTCACGTGCAAGCGACTGAACCGATTATAATGAAATTTGGTACAGAGATAGAGCTGACTTTGAGAAAGAACATAGGCTACTTAGTTATTTATAAAACGACATCCACGCGGGCGAAGCCGCGGGCAATAGCTAGTATTCAATATATTATGAAGAAAATTATATAGGTAGCTAAAATCAATAGCAACATTATTTGTATAATTATAAGTTATTTATAATAATAAGTCCTATTTCCAAAAATCCTATTTGTAAATAATGTACTTATTTTAGTAGGTAAACTAAAATAAGTAGATTTTTTACAAATAAGATTCCAAATACGATTAAAAATTGACGATTTGCACGATTTGATGTTTGGTCCCTTAATTGTAACTCGTTAAATACAAAAATATTTTTGTTATCTTTCAAAGCGGTCCTCTGTTGTGATATCTATACCGATGAAGGGCTAGCTCAATAAATCATCCCGAAACTCGGAAACTTTCCATTCAGGGGCCATTATATTTGATGGCGTATGTCAACGCGACACTTCCTCATTCCACTCTGCTGCTCGGAAAGGGTTTAATGTAGACGAGTTTAATAGTTCAGCTTTGTTTCTGAAGGTTTCATAAGCTTGAAAGCAAAGAATATGTTTTTTTCGCTCATATAAGCTGCCCACTGTACCAGCAGTGCGTGTTTTTCTATATATGTATTGGCATTATTACGAAAGCGTCTAACTAAAGTTCGTATGGGATTGAAACAATGCAGTCTAGAGATATATTTTTTATTTTATTGATGAACACAGTAAAAACTTTGATAGTTTGACAAATAATTTGACCTTTAAGAAATAAATACCTACGATGTGTTTGGTTATTGGTCATTCTGTGTAACTCACACTACATACTTTAACATATTAAAGTTATACTTTTTAGTAGCAACTCTATCATTTTATTTAAAACTAACTGACCCGGCAAACTTCGTATTGCCTCAGAATGAAATAATGTAAAGAAATAAAATTGTGGTTTTTACTATTTCCTTTCAATTTCTTAAAATTTTCTTACCTTTTAAACCTTCCCTGTACTTTCAAAAATCATTCAAAACCAAAATTAGCCAAATCGGTCCAACCGTTTTCGTGTTTTAGCGAGACTAACGAACAGCAATAGATTTTTATAAGTACAAGCAAACATGTCTACATTTCAAAGTGATGGCAAATGAATACTGAAGCTTATAGACATCTACATTTAAACTAGAGATCTAATTGCAGATATGCTACCTCCGGATACTGCAACGACCTTTATAAAAGTCGTAATACTCATTCAGTTTTGCATTTTTTTTTTTAATTTGGCAGAGAGGTCGTCTGCAACCCATGTAAAATAATTCGGTAGGTATCACCGTGTTTTCAGGTCCAAAACGACATCCACGCGGTCGAAGCCACGGGCCACAGCTAATATAATAGGTATTCCTTAAACAAACAAAACAAACATTTCTAATTCATTATTGTTCTCGAAATACCTACGCTAGATTCATTGATCAGTTTATTTGCACTCTAATGATAGAGCACCATAGAAACTCAATAACGCAATGGTGGCCAGCTAATATAAAGTGAAATATGCATGGGCGAGGTCTTTCCGTTGTTTTGTCGGTGCCAAAAATGATTAGATGGGTAGGGATGCAAACATCGTAAAATTATCGATACATCGATGTTATAGAAATAAAATTGATATCATTAACATCGATATTTTAGACTATTGACATCTAATTTTCTAGGAATTACAGTACGCGGAAAGCTTCGCGTCCGTGAAGTTAGTTGAAAGTCGCTGCGAAAAAGGCGATTTATGGTATAGAAGAGATACGCGAGGAAGTAATTCGCTTTCATCAGCTTCATTGAATCTCGCTTTCTTTTTCGTCTGTGTGGTCGCTGCGAAACTAATAGACTGGTACAGAAATAATGCCGAAAACTTCACTCAGTAGCATAAAAATTTAAATTTTGCGCGTGCTGTACATTTCTATAGAAATAATATTTTGACGAGAAAAGAAATGAACTCATAAATATCGAAAATATTTGTGCTAATACTCACACGAAGTCACCTTACAGGATAGTTAAATACTGTAAGCATTGATGTGATGGTAATCATTAAACAATTCAGTTTTTTTCTAATAAAAAGTGAAAGCCTGCTGAGTGCCAGTGAAAAACTGTAGACATCTACACAAAAAATCAGAATGCACATGCGTTGCCACCGCTGAGGCCTAAGTTATTTTAAGCATTATCAGCTAACCGGAACACGAAAGTGCGCTCGTACTCGACTTTTCCACGTGGCGGAAGAAAGATTAGGTACCCTAATGCAATGATGCCTACACCCTCGATGGCGACACGGCTTTTAGCTGTGTCACGTGAGCGTGTGAGCATGAAGGCTGGAATTCTACCACCAGTAAAGATTACACATATTATGTAATTAAACCCAAATCAGGGTACAATATTTATCGAGTGCTTTTATGTCATAAACTTTGTTTAGGATAACGTTAATGGTAAATATCGATGATTATGAACTTCAGATGTATCGTTTCCATCCCTATAGATGGGTAGTGGTTGAGCGAGTACTCGGGGGAGGCAAGTTTGATTGCTGTGCACACGTCCCACCTACTGTTGTTTGTTGCGAATGAATATATTACTGTACGCGTACTATTCTCATTATTCTAGAGAGCTCGTTTCGTTGAACCTAATAATATTGCGACGGTAAAATGTATTTTTTTAAATAAATTCATTGGCATTTAGCACGCCCTTTAAGTTAGATAATCATTATTCCCATTTGAATTGGACTATCATATTTGGCCCCCCAGATGTAGACAGGGGAGTTGATGACGGTCGCGGCCAATCCCTGGACGAGGGCGACCCAAGACTGCTCGTAGTGGGCCACTTGGGAAAGACTTTTGTCCAGCCGTGGACATATTTCGGCCAAAATAATGATAATTATTCATGTTCATTCCACCAAACATAATCTTACTAAATGTTTTAATTTTTACATTGAACTGAGTTTTTATCTACGTTTGAGTTAGCTCCAAACGTACATTCTGAGCCAAAGCACTCCACAACAAAATTCTGGATCTACTTCTGAACATTCTATTCCCTATACTTATAGTACAGCTACTTGTCCACAGACGATACCATGACGATGCCTATCCATTCGACGGTCGTGGATCCATCCTTGCGCACGCGTTCTTCCCCGGGACGGGCCGCGGAGGAGACGCGCATTTCGATGACGACGAACTGTGGCTTCTGGAGCCCAAGAATGATGATGACGATGGTAAGACATGAAAAAAAATTCTTAAAAACGTAACTTCACAACTGTAATCTACGAATGGGTAGACAGAGGTAAATGCATGCTTTCGCATGCCACCCTCGATTAGCCGGTTACGTTTTGAACCATGTAACAGGTGGCGAGCCTGTTGACATCTCTGGGCACATTATCTAACTCCAAAGTACTGGGAAACTTTCAGAAAATCGAAAAATCCCAATACAACCAGAGATAAAGAATTTGAAACCGTTATCTCTGATAAGCCTGATTCGGGATCAGGAATCAAACCCAGGACCTTAGAGTAATAGTATCTAGTAGTGGCCTGCTACCACTATACTTCTGAGGCAGTAAAAAAACGTTTAATTAGTCTTAAATGTGCATGAGCTTGTCATATTTTTATTTTTACAATAACTCATGAAGCTTCTGCGGCTTAGTGGTAAAAAGCGGCTGGACTGGTTACACAGATTAACCTACAATTTGACTCAAATCTGAGGTGTAATTATGCCCGAAATAACTAAAATCAGGCAGCTAATTGACTCTGTCGACTACTAGTCGACGCTAGTTTTTCCACGAAGTTCGTCATTCGGAAATGAACATGTCGTGGTAAGCGATGTTTTGACATGCAAATGTTGAGGCGTGGCTGCAGAGGCGCGCCCACGTCATTTCAACGTGCGCGCCACCACCTATTCTAATTGTTATTCGGTAAATAGGCATACCAGGGCAATATAATAATAACTAGGATATAGTTTCACTGAAATAGGTAGTTATGGAAAAATCTTATGTATTTTTAACATTCTATCAGGTTCACGTCTTATATTAATTACGAAATTTTACATATCAAATAAAATAATTCAATATTATGAGTCTCTATTCATTACGATAAATATACAGCTCGTAACGATTGTAGTGTTATGATCAACACTATAGCCGTAAATGAGGCATTCCCCTCTCACAAATTTTCTTAAGTATCTACATAATATTATAATGTCAAGATGTATCCCATATAAATATTCATACGAAATCGAACAGAGAATTTGTATCCTGCACAATATTTGATGTATTCGATTGTGAATAATCCCGATGAATGTGTAACAGACACGATCGCAACCCGATATGTGCGACCGCAGCCTGCGGATACTCGCCCGATTCGCCCGTAAGACCATGCCCGTTGCACCACACTCGTGATACACACACAACGGACGCGCTGCTTTGTATTGCATCCGTAAAACCACATGTTTGATATTATGACATCAGGTTTAAAGGCTTTTAACATGGTGTCATAATAATTCGTAAATATATTATAAGCTATTTATAATATTATTTTTTTAGGCTTTTATTCCATAGCCTAGCAAATACGCTTTAAAATAAATAATTTTACTGAAAACTCATAAGCCGTGTTTCACATGATAAGGTTGGACCTTAGTACGTCATTATTCGAATGCTCTCGTTGTCAGAGGCCTAGATTTTGGCTTAATAAACCTAAAATGCCCACGTATACCGAATTCTCTTTCAATCACAAACAACAGTGAATTTGGTATCCGAACAATATTTTGACGTATTCGATTACGAGTAATCTCGATGTAAGTGTGACAAACACCATCGCAACCTGTAGCACTACCATGAGTTCGTATCGAAACGCCACTATAGATTACTTCAGTCGATAAAGTGTTATCTATCGTCGAATACTTTTCGATTCAAACCGTACCATGACTTAATTTTACTCGCTAGCGTTAGCTCGATTCTATTCTGTGATATTAAGTCGTTGTGTTGGTAACAAATACGATTGTACTAACTTCACATCTCACGATTCTGCCTCTTTCTAATTATACTGAAAGGACAGAGTAAGATAATAGCAAGCCTAATATTTAAAAGTTTTGAATAACCCTACAAATGAATATAATTACTGATGGCTTCCTGCGAAAAATGGTGTGCCTTGCCAGTAACACGCTGGTAACTTCCGTGTGCATAAAATACTAATGCACATAAAACCTGTAAAGTTGTGGACTGCTTATTTTTGAGTGATTGATATAAGACAACTTGAAGTAGTTAAGATTTAAATAAATTTTACCTTAGATTCTAATGAGACTCTTTGTGTAGATTTCAAATCCGTGTAATAACGTAATAAGTCGCACAAATCCTCAAAAGCATCCTTATTAAGCCGATATTCTTTGATGAAATTATTTTCACTTAAATGTTCAAGTGGGTTTCCAAGAACACTCCTCATATTGGCTCGAAACTGTCGTTGTTCCCGTCGTTCGTCTTCATATGCCGCTGCATCTAACATATTCCATGCTAAATATGTTCTTCCCGACATTATCTTCACAAGTAATGCAAGTAATACTCGAAATTAAATTATTTAAAACTCAATAAAACTGTTTTCATGCACTATTTTGCTAGTGAATGAATTTACTACTATCGACACGGTATTTCTCGATAGCATCTGTCAAATTTAAGACTCATGGTACCGAATTTCTATGGCATTGATCTAAATGACAATCGCTAGCGATTTGATTTCGATACGTTTGTGGACTCTTAAGAACTCATACTACGGATTTTAGTTCTACGAGTGATCACCAGAGGCGCTGTAAAATTTTTCATAGATATTTTTTACGTAGTCGCTAGCGAGTAAAACCTTTGTAAACTCATGGTAGTGCTACTGATACAAGGTGTGACCGCAGCCTGCGGACTCTCGATTTACCAGTGAGCCATGCCGTTACACATACAACAGAGGCGCTGTTTGTATCGCATCCATTAAACCGCACGTTTGGTAGTATGTTTTGTATTTTAACGCTTTCATACCATAGCACAGTGGTGCTATGTAGTTGCCTATGTTGTATGTACCTATGTAAGTTTTAAATAGAATAACAATTTAACTGATCATAAACCAACAATACTCGAAGACGCTAAAACCACATTAGACAAATTAAAGTGCTCTACGTTGCCGGATTCCGCTTAAGTGACAAACAGTGGTGCAACCTTATACGAGGTGCAAAAGCAACCTACGACCTACGACACTCGCATTTGAGGCCCTGCCGTTATACTGCTCACGTGATACATACAACAGAGGCGCTGCTACTATGAAACCGTGTTTAATGCTATTAATTTCAGTACAACATACAATTATGCTGCGATTTGGATGATTGCTTTAATATATGGCGCGCAAGACACCTAGATTATATTATATAATGTATAATACTCAACACGACCATGTAAGTAGGTACCGTGTGAGTGGTAATAGGTAACGTTCATAATTACTGGCATAAACGTTTGCCCGTAGACGTAGCATTCTGAATTCCCATCAGCACTGAAGAATCAGCTTTTCTATTGTTTTTTAAAATTACACCTTTAATAACAATACGTAGTAGAGATATAGTGAGTGTGACCAGTGATACAGTACAACGAACTATTTTAGGAAGAGACGGATTGCCAGTAGGTATATTAGGCTGTATAGATTTGAAGCTAGAGTGGCCATATATTAAAGGCAGATAATCATGGCAAAAATCTATGTAGGTACTGCTACGAACATAAAACTACGAAGGGGACGACTCGTAACTTGTAGTATTACAAGTGTTAAGGCAGTCAGGACTAGTCCGTATTCTGTGATTAAGAAAATTTTGAAATCATATTACCATTTTTATTTTAAAAGGTCGAGTTCTTACCGATCAACTGAGCGTCTGTTCTAGGTATTTGTCTTCAAAAAATATCTCTTAGTATTTAACTTCTTTTAGTGCGAAGTGCCATATCAAATAACTGGTTTTTTAAAACATAATTTGTGAATATTAATATAATTTATTTTATGTAATTCCAGGTACCTCACTGTTTGCTGTAGCTGCACACGAATTTGGACATTCTCTGGGTCTTAGCCATAGTTCGGTGAAAGGCGCGCTCATGTTTCCCTGGTACCAAGGAATTCAGCCCGACTTTGTACTGCCCGAAGATGACCGCAATGGTATCCAACAGATGTATGGTATGTATTACCTAAACATATATATTACCATACATATGTACACATATATTACCTAAACACATATTTTTTATTCAATTATACTTATACAATATTCTATATTGTAATTTTTTTTTTATGCATCACAATATTTTTTTCAGGTCCAAAAGTGAAAAGAACTTGGGCAAAGATACCTTATTATCGGCCAATAGAAACACCACCTCCGACAACATCTACAACCACTACCACCACTACGACCAGAAGACCATACATCCGTCAACATCACCCAGAACGACACCCAAACCACCGCCCTTACACACCATACCCACGAGCTCCCAGCAAATACCCCGCATATTATCCCGAAAGACCAAGTTACCCCGAAAGGCCCTCCTACTACCCTGAGCGACCTGAGAGGCCAAATTACCCAGACCGACGTCACTACAATTCAAGTGATGACCATCCTCGACGTACCAATCATCATTACCCTCGTCCCACCGAAACGACGACTCAAGCTACCACCTACCGACCTAGATACCCGCAACCTAGACCTGAATACCCAAGTCATCCTAGACCTCACTACCCAACTGACTCAGGTCAAGACTATCCCAAAAAGAAACCTTACTACCCGGTTAAAACTACCACAGCAAAAACAACAACCACTCCACCTTCAGATAAACCAGATACGTGTGACACTACTTACGATGCCGTAGCACTGATTCGTGGAGAACTTTTCATATTTAAGAATAGGGTATGTAAATCAGAAGGATTTCTGTTTAATATTTACGTAGCATCGGATTATTAGAATGAATTCAATCATTGCCATTTTTATATTACAGTATCACTGGAGGATAGGAGCTAACGGCCGCTATTCTGGCTATCCCATAGAAATATCGAGAATGTGGTCTGGACTGCCAAATAATCTTACTCACGTCGATGCAGTTTATGAAAGACCCGATCGTAAGATAGCTTTCTTCGTAGGTGAGTGCTATTTACTGTCCATTATCCGTGTTCTATTTATCCTATGTTGTATTTTATTTGCTAATAAACATGCGAGTAACCCATGAAAAAGTGAAGAAACTTTATTATATCAACTATTTAGTTATCGCTTTCAACTACCTACTAGTCGTAGTGTCTTATCGTGCCAGAAGTAATAAATTAAATTTTCAAAAACTTTCAAAATTTGTTTTAGTTTAATTCACGAGAATTTGTTTTACTGTATATTATTATATACAGAAACAAAAAGAAAGTTTTTGTTTTATTTGAGTACAAATCGCGAAAACCTGAGAACACAACAGTATAAACTATTTGATCTGTTTTGATTTTCCTTATAATAATAGGGATTTAATTTTGGTAAATAGTATTTGTTTATTATGATTTCAGGTAAAGAATTGTACTTATTTGATTCGCAATATCTCATGTCGGGTTACCCTAAGAAGTTGGAAAGACTTGGTTTACCTGAAAGTCTAGAGAAGCTTGATGCCGCCATGGTTTGGGGCCACAATGGGAAAACGTATTTCTACAGTGGCACCATGTATTGGAAGTAAGTATAGAGTACCGCACATACATATTATTTGAATATGGGACAAAAAGGCATAAGATATTATGTAGCTCATGCATACGCATAATGATTGTGTCCTACTAAGCCAGCATGCAATGACATGATGATTATTCGGAAATCCCAAGACGTAATAGCTGTATGTATGGATGTATCTTATCTGGAGCTCCACAGTCTCTGCCTACCCCGTCAGTGACTTGGCGTGAAGATACATAAGTTCTAGAGAAATTGATCTTAGCGGGCAATAATTTTTTCCTAATTTTTAAACACGGGGACAGAGTACGGGGACTTCGGGAATTCATTTTAATTGTTTTATTAAAGTACCGTTGTCCCCGTGACGGGGACACGGCGCACGGGGACAACGGACAACGGGGATAAACCTTATTTGGCTAACGTAACATTTTTTTTAATACTAATCAATTATTTTGCAGATTTGATGAAGACGTAGGACGAGTAGAACTTGACTATCCCAGAGACATGGCGATGTGGAAGGGCGTTGGCTACAACATCGACAGCGTATTCCAGTGGAAAGATGGTAATAATACTCTCAAACCGCATTCGAAGGCTACTCATTTACAACTAAGCAATTTGGATTGGGTTTCATCATAATTTATTTCAGCAAAACAAACTTGTTAATTAAATGTCAGTTATTAAAATGAGAATTAAAAATTATAAAATGACGTCACAACTGTGACTGTAACTGTGTCCGTCTGATTCACTGGTTAAAGTTATTGTTAATATCAATCGTCTATCAGATCTTGTTATTTCACTTGCTACCAGTGGCGATTCCTGGTGTTTATAATTGGGGTGGCTCCAGCTTTTGTTATATAGGGTGTAGTGCGTAAAACCTGAAAACCGTTTTTTCAGACGGTCAATCTGAACAACTTTCAGTCTTTCATTAAGGAACGTACATACCAGTGGCGATTTATCGAAGATGGCGCGTATGGGCGCGTCGCGATACCATAATTTTTAAGCATTAAAATGTAAATAATCATATAATTCCAACCTAATTATTTAGACCTAGGTTTTAGATCTAGGTTTAGACCTACAAATAAATTATTGCATTTTACAAGCGCTGCGGTCTTCTATTACGAACGCAACTCGCCGCGATTGTCGTCGCGTCGAACGCGACTGAGGCGAGCAATGCGCTTTTGCCAGCGCATGCGGAGTCGGAGTCCATAAAAAGTCGTTCGCCGCTCGCGCCCTGCCCCTTCAATCGCCTAGTAATACTCACGTTAATCGATGGTCAATCTGAACAACTTTCAGTCTTTCATCAAGGGACCTACTTTGCAAAAAAGAAATTTCATTTTTGTATGAAATTGCTGATATTTTTTCGCGATTTTAGGTTGTACATATATGACATTACAATCTAACCTTATTTATTTACATTTTTATGCTTTAAAATTATGGTATGGCGGCGCCATACGCGCCATCTTAGAGAAATCGCGACTGCTTGCTACCATGATACGCTTAACTATGCCAAAAATATGCTGGTGCAACGCAATTCGCAGTTATTTCAAAAGACAATGTTACTATTATTGTTAAATTTATCAATAACCATAACAGTAACTGTAATCACAGCTGTGGTGCCACCGAACTTTAATAATAATAATAATTTATATAAGTTAAATGGTTCAGCACTATCGTGTTCCGGTTATATGGTAATGTATGGTCCCGTAATAACTTGGTATCACAGAGACAACAACTTAGGTCTCAGGGGTGGCAACGCATCTGCATTTTGACCTCTGGTCTTTGTGTAAGTGTCTATAGGCTGCAGTCGTCACTTAACATCAATGTGAACTACATGTTTGTTTGCCACAGTCATAACATAAAAAAGCTAATATATTTATTTTTACTTTCAGGTAAAACATACTTCTTCAAGGGCAAAGGCTTTTGGAAATTCAACGATCTTCAAATGCGGGTTGAGCACGAGAGGCAGCTGCCGTCGGCTTCATTCTGGATGGCGTGTCCGTCGGAACGCGCGGGACGGCGGGCCCCCTTCCGCGCCCTCCCCGCTCCCGGCTCCACGCTCCGCTCGCCCAGTTCCTCAACTACCCACATCGCAAACCTCCTACCATACTTTGCTGCCCTAGTACTTCTACTCAAAAACTACATTCGATGCTAATGTTTTTTTTTTACTTTTCTAATTAAAAAAAAACCATGTGCCACTGTAATTAATTATACGAATGTTAAGTTAACGCATAAATACGGCTGAATCAACAAGTACATATCGAAACTACGTCTGACTAAAGACCTACGAGTAGGATTAGTTAATTTTATTGATGATTGCGCAAAAAATGCACTGCCTATTTTAGTATTAAATGCTATATAAAATTAAGTGAACATAATATTCTAGTACATAATGAAGCAATTTATTGTTTTTTAATGTTATATGTACATTTTGATCTCAATATGATCGAGTGCTTGATTTTTTATGAAATGTAAGGTACATAACACCATTTATTTAGCTACTGTACAGTTTGTATTGTCTGTCGATGTCAGTATTTAACTTCTTTATACCTATATAAATTATTTTTATGCAATATTTCAAACCAATATTTCACTTGTGTGTAGTATATACTGTATACTTAGTCATGATGTACTAATGTCTATTTTTCAATGCATATACCTGATAACCATATTTGAGCGTTACCTACAGTTAATAATAATTATTTCTTTGTCCACGCGTATGCCTTATAGATTAAAAAAAATAAAAAAGCATTTGAAGTTACGTAGTGTATAAAATATAGATTAATATGAAATGTAGGCTATGGACAGTCAACCGCATATCGGCGGCAATAAAACGTGTATTATTGTAACCTTTTAGTTTCATACTAAAGAGAACTCTACGTATTTGTAAAACGTTAATTTTTATCCTCTAACGTGCGGTTGACTGTACGTATATATTTATTAATCATGATGTATTAGTAAAGCCTACATATTTCGTCTTTTATGCTGGTTAAAAGAGGTACACATTTGCGGTAATTTGTAAATTTGATAGCTATAATGTGTAATCGTAGGAATGTACCCTAGGAATGTATAATTTATAAAAACATTTTATCCTATTTAATTTTATAGAACGTGAAAAATAGAAGCGAGTTCAGCTAAAGATCTTTGGAATACACAAGAAAATTATATATTTTTACAAATGTTCAAAGATTGTCGAAAACGCACTTATAAGAATTGACAATCAAGAAATACAAAATATAGATATCTATCAATTATGCAATTCAAGTTCATGAAAACAGTATGAAGTGGATGCTTCTTTTTTCAAACGTTAATAAAATAAAGTTGTAACGACTGGCCTTAATATATTAAAAAATATATGGACAAACTATAAATATATGTTTAGTTGTGCTGCCAATATTTATAATAATCATATAGGAATCGATTGGGGATGAAAGCTCTGTGAAAATATAATGGTGCTTATTATAGTTAGTTATTGTACAGAATAAATTCATTACGGATATTTTTGTACTTTACTGTTAAATCCATAACAGAAGATATGACGCATACAACAGTAGTGATGTTTAAAATCGATTAATTTAATGAAAAAAACTTTCTTCCATACGTTAGAAATGAATTAATGTAGGTATTCATATGATACTCTTGTACAATGAGCAAAAACAAATTAATTAAATTAATAATCTATTGTATTACATACAAAAGTTAATAAATAATATCATAATAATAAACAGAGGTGACTTGTATTTCATTTTGTTACATACGTCTCAAGTCGCTCATTCTCTAGTTTAGAATTAAAGTAGACAATTAGATTTTTTACAATATCTTTGGTCACAAATAATTTAATAAAAACTGTGATATTTACTTTTATGAAAATGCCATAATGCATTTGGCAATAAAATAACAAAATTTTGTAATTGTCTAAAATACGAATACTACTAAATTTATTAAATTACAGTTTTGTAGGATGAAGAATAATCTACTCATAATTATGTTTAGTGGATATATTTAAGAAAAAATAAAGAACTTTTAAGAGTATTTTTTTGTTTGATTGGATTCCTGTCATCACTCCGGTATAAGACGTTCACGGCTGGACAAAGCCTTCCCCAAAAACGCCCACTACACTGTTCTGCGTTCTGTTAAGGGAGAACATACCATAATCGCCACGCTTGGCAGGCGGATTGGCGATCGCAGAGGCGGTAGTCTTATCGCGGAACATAGAGCAACACGGGCCACCGGCCGCGGCGAACTGGAGGGGAGTAGCCATAGCGTTTATTACCAATGCAAAACAGTCTGTCACTTCTTGCGGAGGGAAATTCGTGCGACACACAAGCATACTACAAAAATCGTCTATTACTACGAAACTCACACCTTGACTTTTAACTAAATACAGAAAAAAAATCACGCACACATTTAAACATCTAGGCGACAGGTATAGGCCCATTTGGGCTTGTACTTTGACAGAGGGGAAAGCCTGCATATGGTTACTCCCCTTCGGTGTTGCTCTATGTCGCGGAACGATGGGCAGTAGCCCATCTCGTGATGATATTTTTACTGCTGCCTTATTGGAACGTTTGACCGCCATTGTTCGGTTGACTGACTACGTGGACTACACTCGCGGGAGAACCCTCCTCCACTAGAGAGCGATGGATCACGTCCCGACCAATTCTTGTAGGTAACAATAAATATACAACGTGTAACAGAATGAACGCACACCCTGAAATAAGTGTTCAGAATCGATAATCTAATCAATTTCAGGCATTTTTAATATACATAGGTAATATTTTATCCCAAAATTAATTAGAATTTTATTTATTAAATTTGGTGGTAGAGCTCCAGTGACGGAGCTCGCGGGCGTAGGCACCATCGCATTACCTAATATACTTGCCGCTAAATGGTAGTGTTCAGCACTATCGTGTTCCGGTCAGGTGCTAATGTATGGCCCTGTAATTTCCGGCACAGAGGCGTAACACCTTAGGCCTCAGGAGTGATAACGCATCTGCAATTTGACCTTGGTCTTTGTATGGATGTCTATAGGCTGCAGTCATCACTTAACACCAATGTGAACTGCATGCTTGTTTGCCACGTTCATTAAATAAAAAAAATAAAAAAAAATTGGTCTCCTATTTGGTGAACAGTCAATACAAACGAAAATGGGACTAACGTCTATCCAAAATAAAATGCTAGTCTCGACAAGTTCATTAGACACAATGACACAACCCTGTAAGTAGAGGTTTTGGCGGGAACCTTGAAAGAGGCGTGTAGTGCTCTTATTTTATTTCATTTTCTTGGTGTATTTTTGAGTTATATTAAATAAAGTTGATGGCATTTTGTTTGATATAAGTTCATTACAGTGCCCGTGTATAGTGAAATAGAATAACAGTGCGAAAACACGGCTTTTCAGTTTGCCTCCAAAACTTCATTGTGAACATTCTGGTAAAGTAGCCATCGCTTTACTCGAATTACTGACTGTGTGACTGTGACTCTAACTGACTGACTGATAATTGACCAACTGACTTTAACTTTTACGCTGCTTATGATGAATACAAAATATCGTTTTACTTGACACTGGCAATATGCGTAATAGCGATGCCAATAAAACATAAAAAAACCCCTGTAAATAGGAACCTACTAAATATAACTACAAAAAAAACTTAAAACGGCAAAACACATTCATAACTATATCATACAAGATTCCCCATCTAATCAAAAGTCTCACCAATTTAAATGATGAATTGGGTTGAGAAATTCGATTTCCACCATTTCTGTACAACATAACAATGTTGCCATGACCCTTTATCCAGTAGGTATTAGCTTATCCAAGAAACAAACATACCTAGGTATTTATTTTTCCGAAAATATTAGTAGCTGGCATATAAAAAATATAACTGCCTCAGTTGTCTAATGATAGCAGTTCACTAGGTACTGCTACGCTCCGTAGCTTCGCGCTACGGCGTAGCCGTGTTCCTATTACAATAATTTGAGTCTACAATGCCTGTGTTTGCAGGGTTGGCCTGCCTCGTTGGCCCAGTGGTCCTGGGTTCGATCCCCAGGTCGGGAGAATCTGTTATAGGGTTTTTTCTGTGAGGAAATTCCCAGTAGTAGCCCGAAGTCTGGTCGTGCCTCGGAGAGTCCTGCGTCCGATCTCTTTCCGGTTGTGTCGGATTACCGTCCCATCGAGCTATGAGAGTGAGGGAATAGAGAGTGCACCTGTGTTTGCGCATACACTTGTGCACTATAATATCTCCCGCGCAGTTGGCTAGTCTCCGTCGAGACTAGCCGCCGTGACCGAAATTCGGTCTGGAGGACATTATTATTATTATTATTTGTATTATATTTTTTACTTTCTCCCTCAGTTGGGGGCCTATTACCACTTTACGGGTTTTTACCAAGTAAAGTGGTTTATGGTTTCTTCATGAGGAAATGGTAGACGTCGTTAAGAATTTTCGCACAATTCGACACGTGTTTAGTATGGCGGCTTTTTGGAGAAGGCTAATTAAGTATGACGGAATATTGAGTGTAGTGAGGCTATTGCGAAGGTTTTTGTGAATTACTCCAGTTGATGATAATACAATTGGTATTATGTGTACAGTTGTTGCTTTCCATTGCGTCTTGATCTCTATAGCTAAATCCTGATACTTGGACAGTTTGTCTGATATTGTACTTTGTATGTTATGTGTATTAGGTATGGCTATGTCAATTATATATACTGTTTTGCTGCATTTGTCGTAAAATGTAATATCTGGCCTGTTGTAGTGTATAGTCTTGTCGGTCAGTATTGTCCTATCCCAATAAAGTTTGCATTTTTTGTTTTCCAGTACTATTTCAGGTTTATATTTATAGTAGGGTTGTTTGTGCGTTACAAAATCATTTGTTATCGCCAAATGTTGATGTATGATGGATGCAACCTGATCGTGTCGGTGCTTATAGTCATTTTGGACTAAACATTTACATGCCCCTGTGATGTGTTGTATTGTTTCTGGTGCGCTGTAACATTGCCTGCAGGTATCAGATTGATGTACTAGTTCTTTGGTTATATGTTTTCTATAGTTGCGGGTGGGAATGACTTGATCTTGGATAGCTAATAAAAATCCTTCAGTTTCGGGAAAGAGTTCACCGCGTCTGAGCCATGTGTTTGATGCATCTTTGTCGGTATGAGTCATACACAAATCAGCGCGGTGTCTGCCATGCATTGACTTTTGGGCCCACCCTTCTATCATTTGGCGTTTCGATATAATTTCTTCATTCAATTGTGGGTGAAGACCTTGAAGATTTAGGGGCGTGAGTTTACGGTCGATCTGCATGACACAGCTATGTAGCGGAGATTTAACTGCTTTAGTATGGAAAAAGTCTCTTAGTGTTGCTATCTGTTTATTATGTAAATTTCGGATATGTATAAATCCTCTACCACCGTCTTTCCGTGGGAGTGTCATTCTCTCTATGCATGATTTTGGGTGATGTTTTCTATATTTAGTTAGGCTAGTGTTTATTAAACGTTGCATTTGTAGTAACTCTGTTTGAGACCAGCTTATAATTCCAAAAGTGTATGTTAGTAATGGAATAGCGTAAGTATTTATTGCCTTTACCATGTTTCGTGCATTTAGTTGTGTCTTCATAATCAAGTGTAATCTATTTTTAAATTTATTTTTTAAATCGGTTTTCGTGTCTTTATGGTGAATTTGCTTAGATTGTCGATAACCCAAATATTTGTACGCTGTTGAGTCATCAATTGGTTCTATTTTATCTCCCGATTCTAATGTATATGTGATGTGTTGTGGCTTGCCTTTTACTGTAGCATTAATTTTGCACTTATCAATCCCGAATTGCATTTTTATATCTGCAGAAAATTTTTCGGTAATATCAGCAATCTCAAAAAGTTCCGACTTATTACATCCGTAAAGTTTAATATCGTCCATGTACATCAAGTGCGATAGTGTATAGTGTAAACTGTTACATTTAAGATGGTAGCGAGCATTGGATGTATTCAATAAATGTGATAGTGGATTCAAGGCTATGCAGAACCAGAGTGGACTAAGAGCATCTCCTTGGAAAATGCCTCTCTGAATTTTGATGGGCGCCGTGTTTACCATTTTGTCGTCCCGTTTGATACTTATGTTTGTTTGCCAATTCTTCATTACATTATCTAAGAAATTTATTATTGTAGGATGGATTTTATAAATTTTCAGAACTTCTATTAGCCAGCTGTGTGGTACAGAATCGAATGCTTTCCTATAATCGATATACATTGTGTAAATACTTTTTTTTGTCTTTAAGGCTTGGTTCATTATTACGGCATCTATTGTAAGTTGTTCTTTACAACCCTGGCTATTTTTTCTACAACCTTTTTGCTGTTCGGCTAGTATGTTGTGGTCTGCTAGGTAATTATAGATTGCTTGACTTATGCATGAGGTAATGATTTTATATATAGTTGTTAAGCATGTTATTGGTCTATAATTGGCTGGATTTTTTGTGTCACTGTCTTTCGGTATCATGAAAGTTTTTCCGTGTGTGATATACTTTGGTACAGTATGTGGTAGTTCAATAAACTGGTTAATATGTCGGTGTATATATGTATGAATGCTTGTTAATTTTTTATACCAGAAATTATGGATGTTGTCTGGGCCGGGCGTTTTCCAATTGTGAGTATTATTAATGACTTCTATAAGTGTGTCTATCGGAATTTCTTCAAAGTGCATATTACAGTTTTCTATAGTAGTTTCAATATTTTCTATCCATGATGCCTCTTGATTGTGATGAATTGGGTTTTCCCAAATGTTTGCCCAGTAGTTATGCAGGCTTTCAGGCGTAGGTAGATTACTTTCGCTTGATGAGTCTTGCTTATCCTCTTTCCTGCACAGATTTCTATAAAATCCGCTCTCATTATTAAGAAAGGTGGCATTTTGTACTTTACGGTTTGTGCATGTTAAATATCTTTTTAGGCTACTAGCGGTAGTATTTAATTTTTGTTTAAGTGTGTCCAAGTAATGATCTACTTTAGTGTTAACATCTTCGTATTGTGCGTGTGTTTGGTATCTTTTTTGTATGTCTTCTACTGCTCTAATGACACTGAAACTTCTAATTCCGTTTTTGAAATGTGTAAGACGGCTTATGTCTCCTCTGAGCGTTTGAACTCTTAATTCAAGTCTTTTTTGCCATTTTGGTTTTTTTTGTTGATTAGATGGAGGTTGTTTATTATTTCTGTCTTTTACAATTTTAGATCCATTACATATTGCTGTTGTGTAAGCTGAAACGTATATAAGAGTATGTAACATATTGAAATCTTGACCTTCGTTTAAATGGGTGGGGAGTATTTTGGTATTAATATAATCTACAATTGCAAACAATTTTTGTGATGCTTTTTGCTTGGGAATGTATGGTCTGCAAGTTGGCTCAGTGTCTCTAAATTGTTGATATGCTACTTCAAATTGTTTCTCTATAGATGTATGGTCGATATGAATATTGCTGCTCAGCATTTCCTCTATGACAGCCTCATCATCATCGTGAGTTTGTTCTTCAGTATTAGTAATTCTTCTTTCTTCTGTGTGATTTATATCGTATTGTTGTATATCGTTAGTTTCGAGTGTACTCATTTGTGTTATTTCTGTCGGCTCATATCTCTGAATCTCTGGTTTAATTTGCTGTTTGATCTCTTCTATTCTGTTTTGTGTTATCATTTTGTTGTGAATTATTGTCCTTCTTTGGTCTGCGACCCGTTGTTCCGATATGTGTGATAATTGTGGATAACATTCTATGAATTTAGTATAAAGTTTTTGTCTGTAAGCAGTCATATTGTTTTCCAAGTCAGTCACTTGAAAATAGCATCTCATCAAAGTTTCATTCATCTCATCCGTCCATTTCAGTCTAGATTTGCTTAGTGTATTAACTGAGTGTTGTGAGTTGCTGTCATTTTGAGAAAATTGTGAAGATTGGTGTGTTTCTGTTGTTGTTTGTAAATAACGAGTAACTTCGGTTTTGATATCGTCTAATGTGCTTTGGGGCAGGAGTTTATTTCTAATAATAGCCCTACATTGATCACCTAACCGTTGCTTGGAAGCTTGCATGTCAGGGTAGTTTATTGAGAATTCATGGTGCAATGGGTCTAGATAACCTCTTTTTTTCGATTCAAGTTTAGTCACAATAAGATAGGTGCGCCAGATGAATTCATTAATATCTGTAGTCCATCTGCGTCTCGCACTGTTTGAGCCAGTGGTGGGTGCAGGTTTTTTAGCATTTGCTGCCCGCACAACATCCTCTGGCGTTGTTAATTCGGTAAAGTTAAGTATCTCACGTGATGAGTTATTTGACAAGCCTTCGTTTGAGAGAACAATAGTCTCACTTGAAATATCGCAGGATGTTATTGGCGTAGGAAGGCTATCTCGGTCGGCTGTTACATTTTCGGGTTCATACCCAGCGAGGGTCCGCCTGTTCAACACCTCGCCACCAACGGTTCGCATGCTGCTACACCCAGCGTCGGCTCCAGGTGAGCCCCGACGACCTCCGGGAAGCGGCCGTAAATAGTATCTCGTACGTTGCATGTTCATAGGATTTGGTTTGGGACCGTTAGTTTGGGAAGGTTGTTAAGATGTTATCGCTATTTCTGTTCCGTTGCTTTGGTGATCCTCCCCGTAAGCCCCCCCACCACGACAAGGTGGTCCCATGGGGGGGTATTATTATTATTATTATTGCAGCATAGCCAAATGGCAAAAAAATGGAACCCTTACGTATAGATTCGTCATGTCTGTCTGTCTGTCTGTCTGTCCATCCGTATGTCACAGCTACTTTACTACATATTTGAAACTAATTGGTATTGTGAACAGCCTGATAATCCTTACACAATAGTAAATTAAAACAATATGGGAGGTTTTATTGAAATTAAAACTGAAAAAAGTTATACTTCTATTGGCGCGATTGAAAAAAAATATGAGAGTGAATTTTTACGATGCGCGCGGACACCGGCAAATAAAAGCGACAGTCTGAAGAGTTGCTAAACAGAAAAAAGCGGAAGTCTGAAGTTAAAACTTATTTTACGTTTTGTTTATTTCTGGTAGGTATATTTGGATTGTTACGCTAAAGAAGTATAACTTCTTCGTGCGTACAAAAGAAACACATAGGTACTGCTTTTATTTTTCCTCGAATCTATAAGTTTTGAGTTACTGTAGATCTTTGAAAATGACATTGAGGTTTCTAAACCTATGCTAAAACTTAATTTTTCCTAATTATAGGTAATTAGGAAAATTTAAGTTTTAGCCTATAATTAGGAAAAATTAAGTTTTAGCATAGGTTTAGAAAGTTAGGACTAAACACTAGAAATCCAAGACGAACGTGATAGACTGCGGTCGACTCGACCGATACGCTCGCATTATACCTATCAGATGCATACCACAGAACAAAACACTGGGAGTGTCGGCATAAGAGAAAACTTGAATATTAACGTAATCCATTTTTGATAATTTGGAATGAATAAATGGGTTAAAACAATTACTTATAAAAAAAGTATTTTTGTTTTAAAATATTAATTTCTAATTGCATTTTTAATTTTATTATAATAATGGCAACCCATTATACGTCCCACTGCTGGGCACGAGTCTCTCCCCTTTTTGGGGGGAGGCCTGGAACTTACTCCACCACGCTGCTCCAATGCGGATTGGTGGTTAGTGGCCAACCCGCTGTCGGATGTTTTCAAACCGCCCATAAGGCCTCCGACAAGGTTTAACGACTGCTATCTATCGATAGCAACCGGGACGGACGGCTTAACGTGCCCTCCGAAGCACGGAAACGCGCATTTAATTTGCCACTAGCAGTCACACATCACACTATCCGACCGCGCCCGTAGTGCTTAACCGAGTATATCGCTTATGATCTACACCAGCCGCGAGGCCATGCGCGCTTCTATATATTATACTTTTATTACAGAACACTATTTTTTTTTCTTATTCTTATTATTTATAAAATTCTTCAAAAATTAATATATTTTTTTATATTTTTTTCATAGATACGTGTAAAAATATCTATCTAATATTGTAGCATGTATTTCAACATCCTTAAATAAATATATTACGACTTCACTCACAGCCCCACTCTAGAGACTAATCTGTGTTGTGGATACCATTGTACACAAACAACACAAACACCCAGTCACGCAATAAAAATCTGTTGGCAGGCTATACTAATATTTGTCCCGGTACAGGGATCGAACCCGTGAGCCTTGAACAGGCTCGTTAGTAATTTAGTTTTGTTGAAGGGATACACTGTATACCTACTCACATATATATACATGTTTATGTCATATTTACTTAGTCCAATGTCTATCGGAATAGTATATTCATATTGAGCACATGTAAACTCCTCTGTGCCTCGTGGGTAAGAATCTTTTCAGAAAAAAATACAATATTACTTATTCCACAGAATAGTGGTAGAGACTAGCATACTTCAAGCATAGGGGTCCGACGACTACATATCCAGGTCCGCCAACAGGTAGAAACTTCAACGTCTTCAACAAATCTAATAGGTAGTTTTGAAAGTAGAGATGGCCAAAATGAAGTAAAAATAATGCATACATATTTCAACAAAACACTTAATATTTATTAGAAAATTAATCAGACTACTTATTTATATGATACAATCTCGGTAGAAAATTTTCAATCAGCCTAGATAAAATATTTAAGAATCACCATCTTGAAAACCTAGTTTAGTCCAGTCTTCTTTAGCCATAAGGTTATTGTCCATTCTACACGCTAAGTATTCTTTGGCTTCCGTGCGACACTTAGAATTATCACTATTATTGGTCAACAAACATTTCATGTATCTGGTCATGCTCTTCTTACATACTCCATCATGATCCAGAGGAAAACTTCCCTTATCTGGAGGCGTCGGAATGAACTGTTTTTGACCAAAAGTCATTGCAGTAGACATCGTGGATTAAGTAATTACGTATGATATAAACTAAATTTACTTAATTATTCGTCTTTACTTGGTACAAAGTAGTAAAAAAAATAATCAAGATATTATCACAAATCTCTCAGCTCAAAACCACAGAATCAGCTGGTCGAATGACGTGACTAGGGCTGTTGATAAAATATCGATATATTGAAGTACCAATATTTATTACCAATATTTTTTTGGACGATATTTAGATGAATAGTTGATAGACGTGGGTCATCGACGGTATTTACGTCAACACAACGAGCGAGACCGTTCACCGTCAACCACAAACTAGTCTAAAAAACAGGTTTTTTTTTAACTTTTTTTTTTTATTTTATGGCTTCGCTTGTTATGCATATTGCCAGTGCCACGTAAAACGATATTTCGTATTTAAGCAACGTAAAAGTCAGAGTCGACAGTCAATTTATCAGTCCGTCAGTCAGTCACAGTCAGTAATTCTAGTAAAGCGATGGCTACTTTACCAGAACATTTACAATGAAGTTTTGGATACAACCCGAAAAAACGTGTTTTCGCACTGTTATTCTATTTCACTATACAGGAGCACTGTAATAAGCTTATATCAAACAAAATGCCACCAACTTTATTTAATATACCTCAAAAATACACCAAGAAAATAAAATTAAATAAGTGCACCACACGCATGTTTCAAGGTTCCCGCCAAAACTCCTTTACTATTTTATAATGTGATAATAGTCGACTATGTTGATGACATTTGACCGTTTACCGTCAACGTCAACGTCAACAATACAAGTCAAGTTTAGAAAACAGTCTATTTTTCGACTAGTTTATTTCGTGACTTAGTCGATTATATTGATAACATTGTTTGCGTCGTTCAACGATTGCTAAACATATTAAGCGCCGCCACGAAACGACAACGTTTCATAGTTGACGACGTTGACGTTGATCAACTAGTTCAGTAAAAGGCAAACGTACACACGTCGCGCGCGTCGCGCCGTTTATTGGTACTAGTCTAGTTTCTTGTTTCTAGCTCGACGTGGCGCCTGAACCGTGCGAAACGGCAACAACTCATGATTATATTAAAATGTATATAAACTTAAGACTCAGTAATATAATACCTAAATATTTCCATCTAATGTCATTCACGTTGAACAGTAAACTAGTTTATTAGTCGACGACTAAGAAACAGTCTAAAAGAAACTTCGTTCATTCAACGTCCACTACTACTGGTTGATCAATGATTCGATATTGAAATGTAAATATTGACACTCGATTTACATACTCCGAAAATATAATTTTAATATTATATTATTTAAAAATATCATCATTAGGAAAATTCGATATTTAAAAAAAATCAGCAACCCTAGTGGAGTTGACTGGTGACGGTTTTTTTTTTCATTAATATGGAAATTGCCCAAAGATGTATGTGCCAACATCACGTTTGATTTATGTGCAATTCTAACAAAAATCATGTTACCAAAAATATACAAAGCCCAAACAAAGCCGTGTAATCTCATAATTTGCTAAATTTTAATTTGTAAAAACAAACGCATCAAAACACATTTGTGAGTAAGTTATCATACTAGCTGACCCGGCAAATTTCGTATTGCCTCAGAATAAAGTAATATGTCAAAGGTATGATAGATACGGACTATTTGTATGGGAAAATAAAATTGTGGTTTTTACTATTTCCCTTCAATTTCTTCATATTTTCTTACCTATTAAACCTCCCCTGGACTTCCAAAAATCATTCATAACCAAAATTAGCCAAATCGGTCCAGCCATTCTCGAGTTTAAGCGAGACTAACGAACAAGCCTAGAACCTCCAAAGTTAAAGTTATTGTATCATTTCACATCCTTTTCTAACTTATAGGTATCTGTTAAGGTTAAAGCAGGGTTTGAAATGTTACAATAACTTTAACAAAAGTCATGGTGCAACCCAAGAAGCTTGTAGGTAAAAATGGAGACCACACCCACACAAGCCATACCTATTTGAAGCAAATCTAAATATAGCTATATAGCTATCTCTCTCTCCGGGGGCAGGCCGTCTCTTTCTAAGTAGGGTGACCATAAAGTTACAATTTTCCTGGGACAGGACTGTGATTTTTATTTAAGATGACAAAATGTTTTAATTTTTCTTTTCGTTTGGCAAAGAGACAGCTATAGACTATAACGCTATTGATCAAGTAATATTATAATTACATACAACTGCTCATTTCATAAATCTCTAACATAGTGAATGAATATATTTATGGAGGATGACGATCGCGATGATGAGATGGTTCCATATGGAAGTTGATGGGATGTCCAGTGAACTATTTTTTTATGTAACGAAGGTGACAAACACGCAGCACGGATGTTTAGTGACGACTGTAGCCTAAAGACACCTACACAAAAACCAGTGGTAAATGTGCAGACGCGTTGCCACCCCTAAGGCTTAAGATGATCTGCCTCTGTGGTAATTAAGGATTTCGAAGATCTCAGTTGATACGAACATCCCCATTATAACAGTCTGTTAAAACCTTCTTCTTTCTGGTAAGATGGCATTACTAGGGCCAGGTTCCAATAACTTACCAACATCCGTACTATTCCGTACGTATATTTAGGAACGGTTGATTGTGAGAGTTAATGTATGGAAGAAATGTCAAATTATAACGGATAGTAAGCTATGTAAGCTTACCTACATTAGTAATTTATTGAAACCGAGCATAGGAAAAGAATGAAAATCTTGTCGATAATGAAGCATTTATCAATGAATCCCAAACTTTAAGACGAAATGTCTTGTGGTACACAAGACATTGAATGAAGTAAAAATTATGAATTTAAGAGTGTTTAACAAAGTTTATTATATATATATATATATATATATATATATATATATATATATATATATATATTCTATATATCTATATATAATAAAATATATATATATATATGTGTGTGTGTGTGTGTGTGTGTGTGTGCGAGTCGGAGACGGTCACTAGTACGGACCGATAACTGACAAAGCACGAGTTCCGGTAAAGGGCGCCACCGTCGCCATGTTGCAATTAACTTCGTGCTACAACAGAGCCTAGCCGTTGGAGGGAGGTCGGATCAAGGCTCACTTTCCATTTGATCGTTCTCGTGATAAGTTCTCCTCCAAGCTAGGAACTGTTTCTGTCGTTTCGGTCTGATATTGTGTTGTGGTTGTGTACAGTGACTGATACTGTAATTCGTTGTATCGTTGCTCGACTACCCACTTTATACGCCCACTATGTCGGACGATGAAACGAATAATACGTCCGTGCCGATATATATAGGTATAAAGAATTGTGGTAAATCCATTTTTTTAATATAATGGAAGTGTCAAACAAGCTTGCAGTTTACATTGATGTTAAGTGATGACTGCAGCCTATAGACACCCACACAAAGACCAAGGTCGAAGTGTAGATGCGTCGACCCCTGAAGCCTAAGTTGTTATGCCTCTGGTCCTGGCAATTACGGAGCCGTACATTAAACTTGAAATAATTAAACATTAAATTTGAAATATTCCGTGGTATCATACTATGTGTAGATACTATATGGGTGTGGCGATGATTCTATTTTCAAGTTGATTATTTTTGCAGAAATCCATAGCGAAATGAGTTCCACAGACAGCTAAGAGTTCATGATTTTAAATTAAGCTTAAGGAAAATAGGGATAAAATAAAATGGACTTACAGCCATTATAATCAATTTATTAACAAAGTTTATGGTGGTTTACAATGTAAGTTTAGATTTTAATGTATACATTAAAGTATAACATAATCAATAAAAAAATATTTTTTTCTGCAAACATCTTGCATTATTGAATTATTAATACATAGGTACTACTTAAAGTTATTGTTCTAAAATTTCGTGAATGAAATCATAGATTTATTATCTACTTAAATCTATGGATGAAATACAACTTGTAACTTCACGCTCGGGTTAGCCTCTCAAGCAACGAGAAAGTTATATACCCTTAGAAACTATATACCTACCCGGGCATAGGTTTATTTAGTTTGATTGAAAATAATATATGTTAGTTCGTATTTTCAAAAAAGTCGATTCTATAAGACATTCTCAATTAATAAAATTTTATTGTCACACTACTTCAACACTACTGATAACGATATGATAGAAACAAACCTATTTTAAATTGCATAAATCAATGTAAGACTATTAGAAATTACTAAAGTTAACATTCATTAATTTGTTTAAAAGACTGACTTATAATTTTAGCAAGATATTAAGCGAAAATACAACAAGAATATGTCTACAGTGATTTACAAAAATTACGATTCAAACACTTGTTCACGTGAAATCTTTGGTCACTTCCTGGCTAGCACAACCTCCAACTATGCAATTATTTACCATTGCTGCTAACTTTAACGAATTACAATCGAAAACACAACGAAAACATAATAACTAAATAATGAACATCCGCCATTTGCCTCAAACTCGACTCTTGATGACATGGGTAACACAGCGCCTACCATCTCGCGCTGTGAAAGCTCTATGCCTGACGTCAAATTCACTCAGAAGAACGTCAGGCGAGCGCTGTTATCCCTTGACGTCAAGAAGTCGAGTGGGCCGGATTCCGTCCCTGCAGTGGTGTTGAAGATGTGCGCTCCCGAGCTGACCCCCGTTCTGACGCGCCTGTTCTCGCTTTCTTACGATCATGGAAAAGTACCATCTGCGTGGAAGACAGCCCTTGTGCATCCGATACCCAAAAAAGGGGATCGCAGTGATCCGGCCAACTACAGGCCCATAGCAATAACCTCCCTACTCTGCAAAGTCATGGAGCGTGTGATCAATACACAGCTGCTGCAGTACCTGGAGGATCATCAGCTGATCAGTGACCGCCAATATGGCTTTCGTCAAGACAGATCTGCTGGTGATCTTCTAGTATATCTCACGCACTATTGGTCTCACGCCTTGGACAAGAGTGGGGAGGCATTGGCTGTAAGCCTGGATATTGCTAAGGCCTTTGACCGGGTCTGGCACGGGGCACTTCTCGCGAAATTGCCATCTTACGGTCTTCCCGAGAGGCTATGCAACTGGACAGCCAGTTTTCTGTCTGAGCGTTTTATACAGGTCTTAGTTGACGGTCAACGCTCAGACAGACTACCAATCAACGCTGGTGTGCCGCAGGGCTCTGTGCTATCTCCCACGCTTTTTCTTCTGCATATCAATGAAATGTTGGAGCAAAACTCCAATTTTCATTGCTATGCGGATGATAGCACGGGAGATGCACACTATACAAGCCGTGCAAATGCCTCTCGGACACTTATCGAAGAAAGCAGGACTAGACTTGTGTCTGAAGTCGAGCACTCTCTGGAGCGGGTCTCAGATTGGGGTCGACTCAATTTAGTGCAGTTCAACCCCTCGAAGACACAAGTCTGCGCGTTCACCGCTAAAAAAAACCCCATTCATTGTAGCACCACAGTTCCAGGGCACTTCGCTTGCCATTGGTAAGAGTATCGGTATCCTGGGCGTTGACATATCGAACGAAGTGCAATTTGGGAGTCATATTGAGTGTAAGACCAAGTTGGCATCCAAAAAGTTGGGGGTGCTTAACAAAGCGAGGCAGTATTTCACATCGGGGCAGCTACTACAGCTTTATAAGGCCCAAGTGCGGCCCCATCTGGAATACTGCTCTCATTTGTGGGCGGGAGCCCCCAAGTACCAGCTTGGTCCACTTGACTCCCTACAAAAACGCGCCGTTCGTATTGTTAACGATCCGGGACTTACAGACAGGCTCGAACATCTGAGCCTGCGCAGAGATATTGGTAGTCTGTGCGTGTTATACCGTCTCTACAATGGTGAGTGCTCTGTCGAACTGTTCGACATGGTGCCACCGTCTCTTTTTCTACACCGTACTACCCGCCGAAGAGAAAAGTTTCACCCTCACCGACTGGACACCTGGCAGTGCTCAACGGTGCGGTTTTCTCGTTCGTTTCTGCCCAGAACGTGTAAACTGTGGAACGAACTTCCCTCTGAGGTGTTCCCTCGGTGCTACAATATGGGGTTCTTCAAAAATGGCGTCAAAAGAGTCCTTCAGGGCTGGCAAACAAAAAATAGTGTATAATATTTTTTAGTTTATAGAATCACTCAGTTCACGGTTTATAAATGTTTTTTTAATTTGCTTCTCCGATGTATTGAAAAAAAAACATCGATGTATACTCGATGTTGAAAAACTAAAAATACATCGGTTCGATTCGATGTTTTTATAAAATACATAGAGTGTTTAGAAAACATCGATGTATATCGCCCATCCCTAGTATTAACTCTGTGCAGCCAACAGCCAAACACGTGTTGTTGTGACATTATGTTAGATGGATTTTGAGAATGTTTTCTTTTACGTAGAATTGTTATAATTAAGTACATCATATGTGCATCGTTTATATCTATTAAATATTTAGATCAATATTCAATTACGTCATATCTATGTACCCACACATAATATATCACATTAAGTAAACATCTTCAAAGATGTCTCGGCTTATTATAAAGAATTTACCGAATAAAGTTGGTATTCATTGAAGATTCAGTGTAAATAGAATTATAAGAAAAGATAAAATTCTAACTATTTTACCTTTTTGTTAATAGGTTACAGTGGAAAAACTCAAAGAAGTGTTTAGTGAAAAGGGTGAAGTTACAGATGTACAGTTAAAATATACAAAAGATGGAAAATTCAGAAACTTTGGCTTTATTGGTTATAGAACTGAGGAGCAGGCTGCAGCTGCAAAAGAATATTTGGATAGTACATTTATCAACTCCATGAAAGTTAATGTCGAAATTTGTGCAAATTTAGGTGACAAAAGTAAGCCGAGAGCTTGGAGTAAGTATGCAGCCGATAGCAATGCATACAAAAAGTTACACCAAGATGACACTCAAGAAAAGCCCAAAAAAGATAAGCCAAAGAAAATTCAAAAGAAGAAAGATAAAATAAAGGAGTTACTCCAAAAAGTAAGTTGCTTGAGATTATTTATTCCACTGATCCCACTGTATTATCCAAGAAGTAAATTGAATTTATAGGAGTCCTATATGAGCTATGTTATCACCTTATTAATTAATTTATAAGTGTGTGAAAACCTGCTAATTTTATACATATAAATCTCTTATGAATTGTTTTCTGTATTTTTAGCACAAAGACGATCCCTTATTCACAGAATTTATTGAAGCACATATTAATGAAAATACTGCTTGGGTTAAGGAGGCTTTAGAGGAAATTGAAAAGAGTAATGGTGAGGACAGTGGAGTGGAAGAAGAGCCAGCTGATGATGAAAAAAAACTGGACTCAGAAGAGAAAAAAGTGGCGAAAGTAGCCAATGAAAAGATTAGTGATTTAGAGGTTTGATAGATAATGAAACATAAATATGTAATGTGCTTATTGATTTTCTTATTTTATGATTTATGATGTTAATACTGATATTAACTAGTGTTGTTGCAATAGTAATAGTCTATTGATAGTATTGTGAACTATCGTGACCTGGAAAAAACAGTTACACTATTGATAGAACTATCGAAAATATCGACATGCTGCAATACTATTGATATTATCGATAGTTAAAAATAAACAATACTATTGCCAAAGATCAATTGTATCGATAGTATTGATCTTTGGCAGGATAGTATCGATACTATTGATCTTTGGCAATAGTATTGCTTATTTTTTACTATCAATAGTATCGTCAAGGGTCGATAGTTTCGATAGTACTATTGTGCTTTCGACTATTTTTAGAGGTCAACTATCGATAGCGCATTTATCGATAGTTTGGCAACACTATTATTAACTAGTAATTCACAATTTTATTAAAGTGATTCAATAATCATTAATCTATCCTCCTTATATCTTTGATATATATTTTTAATTTGATCTCCATTTCAGTACATGAAACGGTTGATGAAAAAAGTTGAAGGATATACAGAAGAAACTCCAACTGTAGAAGATGAATCCAAACCTAAAAAGATTAGAAATAGACCTTTGTTTCATGTCAAAGTAAGTTAAAATTATATAGGTACCTATTATTATTTTTATTAATTAATTTATTCTAAGTATACCTACTTAGTACTCAATTATTATTAAATATCTTTTTAATATTTTTTTTTATTTAGATTAATGGCTTACCATTTAAGTGTAAAAAGAAAGATATAAAGGAGTTTTTCAGACCTCTTGTACCTTATTCAATTCGACTTCCACACATGAAAGGAAAAAAAGTTGCTGGATTTTGTTATGTTGGCTTCAGAACAGAAAAAGAACAAAGGAAAGCTCTTGGCAAAGACAAACTATTTTTAGGTAAGTTGTTTGACCTCTTGAACTGCAGTAAAATATGACAATTGATTTTATATTGTTTGTGGACAATATCGTCCACATGTAGTTCAACCTATTACGTATGGACAAATAAAATAATAATAAATAAAAATGCAGTACATTTTAAGGATGGTTTTCCTGCAGCACAATGATTTAGTTTTGATAGTACAATTAATTGATCTATAGTAAGTCATAGTCAAAAAGTAAAAAATACTACTGAAGGCCGTATGTGTGGTTCCGCCACAGAAAAACCACAATAAGTTTTTAAAATTTAATAAATGTATGTATAATTTAATGATCCACTGTGACAAAACATAATGCTTAAAATAATATGAAACGCATACTTAATATTTTAGGTAATCATCGCTTGCAAGTGCACAAATATGAAGATAAAGCAAAAAAAGCCATGGAAGAAGAGGAACAAATGAACACAAAGAAAAGACAAGAGGTAGGTCACTTTTTTCATCTTCGTCTACATTACTAGTGGTAGAGTTTGAAGTGTAGGAACTTAATGGTGTAGGCAACACCACATTACCTAATCTATCTGCTGCTTAATGGTAGTTTTCAGCACTATTGTGTTCCGTTTATGTATGGCCCCATAATAAATAACTATTATTAAGGGTACCAGTATACAGTACCATATTGTTTACATATTATAATTATTAGACCCGCACGCTATAATAAAGCAGTATAACCTCTACCCAATCCAGTGGGTTGTAATTTATGAACATTATCGAGCCAACTCTAAAATCGCGAAAATATCATCTGCCCCATACACTTTCGGCGATGAATATTTTCAGGAGTTCTAGTGAAAGCTCGCGAGCGTAGGTCAAGGTAATTACGCTTCCGCTAAACGCTTACCGCTAAATGGTAGTGTTCAACGCTAACGTGTTTCGGTCAGGCAGTAATGTGCGGCCCTGTAATTTCCAGCACAGAGTTATAACAACTTAGACCTCAGGAGTGGTAACGCATCTACATTGAAATCTCTGGTTTTTATCTGACTAATCATCATCCCTCCCTCCGCGCGTGATGCGCAACAGAGGGGGGGGGGGATGGTTCGGGGATCGAGGCTTCCTCATTCCCCGAGCCTATCTGCCCCGAAACGTCGGGGGCGTGATCATTATAGGGATGCTGGTACACGGGAAACTGGCTGTGGGTTTTTTTTGTTTTTTTTTTACTCCATCAGCTATTCCCCCGCGTACCGCTTACAATTGGGCCTGTTCTAAATTAAACAAAAATAGGTTCCCTATTGTGAGAGGCCACACGTCCGCGCCATCACTCTGGCTTAAGCCGGGCGGCGCAGCCGCGGACCCGGACGACAATTCCGTTCCACGACCGGGGGTTGAACCCAGTTGATGGTTGGGGCTCGAACCCTCCCAGTACGATGCGGGTGGGTGGGGCCTGTCAACAGTGTTGTGTGTCTCTGTGTGAATGTTTGTATGGGCGGATGCAGGGGGGAGGATCTCGCGCGGCAACGGACGACCCTCGGGCGGATGACTGTGGAGAGGGGCGAATCCGCGAAGATGCTCGTGGGGTCCATTGTCTGCGCGGTCGAACATTCGACGCGCAAGACGGACCACGAACTCCTCCACGGACTCAACCCCTAGGTCCCGGGCGATGACGTCGTTGCGCACGTACCTACCCGCGCCTGTGATCAGCCGGAGAGACACGTTCTGCTGCACCTGAAGACGACATCGCTGCGTCGCGGAGCATAAGGCATACCATGCAGGCGCAGCGTACGTCAGCCTCGAGCGGACATAGGTCTTGTATAACCGGATTTTGGTTCGGAGTGGCAGTCTCGATTGCAACACCGGCGCAGCATCGAGCGCGCAGTTGCCGCCTGTTGCACCACGTGATTCACCGTGGGCACCATGCGGAGCGCGCGGTCGATGCTACACCCTAGGTATTTCACTGTAGACTGCCAGGCTATGTCCTGGCCTCGCAGTCGAAGCGGCAATGGGTATTGGCGGACTCGTGTTACGATAGCGGCCGTCTTGTGGTTTTTATGTTAATGTTATAACATAGGCTACAGTATTCCCTTACCATCTATGTTACTTGTGAACCTGATTGACACTTCATGATGATTATACCGTCATATTGCATAGTATAATGTATGTTTATTTTATATAGCAACAGAATAATGAAGAAAGTATTGGCGAGAGTGGCAGCATATTTGTGAGAAACTTGCCCTATGTTGTGTCAGAAGATGAACTTACAAAATTATTTGAAAAATACGGTAAGTAGCCAGCTTATTTACTTGCATGAAAATGTTGATGAAATTGATGTACTGAGGCCAAATACACTTAATTTTTCGTTCCTTATCATGTTAATTCGTATAATATCATGTAAATTTTATGTATTAAAATAATACATAAAATTATTATTATTACTCAAAGTTCACAGGCTTTCTACTCATTTGCTAACAGGCCCTATCACCGAGGTCAACATGCCAATAGACCCGATACTGCGCCAGTCGAAAGGATTTGCCACAGTTACATTTTTAATGCCCGAACACGCGGTAAGAGCATACACAGAGTTGGATGGTACGGCATTTTGCGGCAGGATGCTCCATTTATTACCCGCGAAAACTGAAAAACTGGAAGATGAGGATGCAGATGGTAAATCTATTTTCAAGTTGTGGGTAGTTTTAAAAGTGTCCAGAGGAGGAGCTAACCTAATTGTCTTTTGTTATTCTGTGTGTCAAACAAGCATGCAGTTCACATTGTCTGTAAGTAATACTGTAGTTTATAAGAAAACTAGCGGCCCGCCCCGGCTTCGCCCGCGCTGCTCTGCTCCTATTAGTCATAGCGTAATGTAAGCTATCCTATCTCTCAAGTTGGATCGAACTGCACATGGTGTGCGAATTTTATTATAATCGGTTAAGTGGTTTAGGAGTCCATTGAGGACAAACATTGTGACACGAGATTTATATATATTAAGATTGTGATGTTTCAGTATTTTTACTGAAACTTTAGATAAGTTGATTCGCATACTGCCGGCTGGCATCAATTTCCGGCAATGATTGAAATCCCTGGTTTGATGTAGTCGCTTATAAACTACAGTATTACTTGCAGTCAATGTGAACTGCATGCTTGTTTGACACTTCATGACATAAACAACATACATACACACACACACACACACACACACACACACACACACAGAATAACAAAAGACAATTAGGTTAGCTTGATTTTACTGAAACATCACAATTTTAGGTAAATTGATTCGCATACTGCTCCGCACTGCCCTGCACTACACTGGTGGCGTCGAAACGGAGCTACCCGCGTGGTTGCGGGAGTGCGGATCGACATCATCATGCAGATTTCGCCGCACAAAACAGTGCCCCCACGCGTGGGTGGGTGTTTGGTGCATATATAGGCATTATCTGCAACATTACACATGAATGCATTTTCTGTGTGTTGCATTACGCGAGTTTCAATACTTCCGGGATGCGGGATGCGATGCATTGTGAGCCGGTTGGTCCAGCGGTGTGTGACGACCATTTGAAGCGATGCTAACGGGTTCGATCCCCGCACCGGGACAAATATTTGTATGGCCTACAGATATTTGTTTCGGGTCTGGGTGTTTGTGTATGTGTTGTGTGTGAACAACGGCACCCACGACACAGGTTTATGCCTTGCGTGGGGCTATGAGTGTAAGCATATTTATTTATTTTATTGTCATAGACATAAGATTAAAGGCTTCCAAGTATCGCTCTAGTCATCGGTTGTATCAGGAATAACTATTCAAGAGATTTACTAGGGGGAGGGCGTTAGGACATTTACACGGGATCGTAAAATTTAAATTATTTATAACGACATCCACGCGGGCGAAGCCTCGGGCAACAGCTAGTCATAAATAAAGTTTCTTAATGTTTAACTTGATAAAGCTTTCCCATAATTGGGTCAAATCTCTCCTAAAATATAATACTGGATCCGCTCTTGCTTTAATATACCTACTTACATTTGTAAACTGTAACAGTATGTGCAAAGCCCAAACGCATAAGTTCATACTGTTCTCTGATCACGTGCAAATAACATTTAACTTTCCTCTTACAGAACACCTATCCTTCAAAGAAAAGAGAGCCAAGAAACTAAAGGAGCAAGCAAAGTCGTCGCATAACTGGAACGTATTGTTTCTGGGAGCGAACGCCGTGGCTGACGTCGTCGCTTCTAATTACAATACCACCAAGGAACAGTTGTTAAGCGATAGTAGCAAAGGTAATGGTTTGTGTTAATCCTGAACGCTACGCAAGATGTTTGCGAAATAGATGGAGGTAGAGGTTTCTGTTACTCTTCCTTAATCGCCCCCTATCAGTTTATAGGAAATTTTTTCTCTCGATTTTTACTGCCTTATTATATGTATTGATATTTTTAAGTATTATGTTTTCATATTACGTTTCAGGAACAAGTGCCGCCGTCAGACTTGCGCTCGGTGAGACGCAATTAGTCGCAGAAACTAGGACATTTTTAGAAAGTAATGGAGTCTACTTAGACGCGTTCAATAAAGTAAGTGTATACCTATGCAAAAAAAAATATTTTTTGTGAATGTGTTGTAATATAATAAATAAGAAATTTACAGCCAGCGAAAAGACGTTCGAAAACGTGTATATTAGTAAAAAATTTACCAGCTGACACTAATAAAGATGAAGTTAAGAGCTTATTTGAGAAACATGGACATTTATCCAGATTTCTAATGCCCAACCATGGAATTACGGCCCTTGTAGATTTTATTGAACCTTTTGAAGCTAAAAAAGCTTTCAGCAAACTTGCTTATTCTCAATTTAAAGCACAACCATTATATTTAGAATGGGCACCAGAAAATGTATTTGAAAAATCAGTAGCTAAAATAGATAAAGCAGAAGAAATTAAATGTGACGATAATTTTAAAAATATGTCACCTGAACCCAAAGAAGTTGAGGCTTCTAGTGATAATAAGAATGAAGAAAGGAAAGATGATATTACTGATGAAATTGATGAACCTGAAAATGATACAACATTATTTGTTAAAAATCTTAATTTTAAAACAACTGATGAGAAGCTTAGAGAGGTGAGTTTAACAAAATATAAAATTAGAATACGAATAATGTACTTATTATAACACTTAAGTGTATGTGCCGTAAGATTGTCTCCATTGCAATTATATTAAGTAGTACAGTCAACTTCTATATAATAACCTGTGTAATACCTACCTGCCTGCCTAGTATACTAACTACCTCAATAGTCTAGTAGTACTACCACTAGTGCTGCAGGGTTCTGGGTTCGATCGCTATCAGAGATAAAGGATTATCCTTTATCACAAGCATGTGTTAATGCGAAATAATATAAAACAGCTATTCAGATTTTTCCATTTTCTGAAAGATTCCCAGTGTCTCTCTCGGAGTTTGGTAATGTGCTCGGATATTTCAATGAGCTCCCCACCTGTTACATGGACCAAAACGTAACCGTTGAAACGTGCCTGTTTGCATGTCAAACTGTAAGCCTGGGTTGCACCAAGATATTTGTTAAAGTTATTGTAACATTTCACATCTCTCTCTAACTTAAAGAAATCTATTACAGTTAGAGAAGGATGTGAAATGTGACAATAACTTTAACAAATATCTTGGTGCAACCCAGGCTTAATGGGTAAATCGCTTTTCTCGTACGACAGAAACGAAAGAAACGAAAGAAATAATATAATAATGATGGCAACCCATTATACGTCCCACTGCTGGGCACGAGTCTCTCCCCTTTTTGGGGGGAGGCCTGGAGCTTACTCCACCACGCTGCTCCAATGCGGATTGGTGGAGGTGGGTGGGTTAGTGGCCAACCCGCTGTCGGATGTTTTCAAGCCGCTAATAAGGTCTCCGACAAGGTTTAACGACTGCTATCTATCGATAGCAACCGGGACCGGCTTAACGTGCCCTCCGAAGCACGGAAACGCGCATTTAATTTGCCACTAGCGGTCACCCATCACACTACCCGACCGCGCCTGTAGTGCTTAACCGAGTAGATCGCTTAAGATCTACACCAGCCGCCGGGCCATGCGCGCTTCGAACGAAAGAAAGTTAATTATGAAATATATTAATATCACTTTATTTTTTACAGCACTTCTCAAACTGTGGTAAAATACATAATGTCACCATAGCTAAAAAGAAAGATCTTAAAAATCCTGGCCAATACCTGTCAATGGGTTATGGGTTTGTCCAATTTTATAAAAAAGAGCAAACCAACGAAGCATTGAAATTACTTCAAAGTACCACTTTGGATGGTAAAACATTAGAATTGAAGCGGTCTGAAAGAGGCAATTCGTAAGTATCTATCAAGTATTTGACGAAACATGTCCTGGACCCACTTTATGTACATTATGTAGAATTATAGTTAAAATTCAAAAACACGGCCTACTTATGCAGTGGACATTAAAGTGATGTTCGAATAATTTTGTATTGTGGATAATCGGCCAGTTCCCTGACTGTACATCTACAACACTTGATCATCTTAGTATTAATATATATTATATTTTTATTACAGAAATGAAGTTAAGACAGGGAAAAAATCCGTCAAGGATATCTCACAAAATGGGGCAAAAATCCTTGTACGAAATGTTCCCTTCCAAGCAAACAGAAATGAACTGCATGAAATATTCAGGTACTTGTCTAAATATTACTGCAAATAAAAATTTAGTGCAACATGTATAAACTTAATCGTGTTTTACGTAGAAACAAGGACTTCACCTAATATCTTTGCGTAGAATTAATCATTTGTTGTAATTTTCAGAGCATTTGGGGAAATAAAAACATTGAGACTACCAAAAAAACTGACGGCAGGATCAGATCAACATCGAGGATTCGCTTTTGTTGATTATCATTCTAAAGCTGATGCAAAGGTATTAACATCGACCTACATGTACTTACTAAAGTAGTAGAAAGGACACTTCCTTTGGTAGCACGGTTCCAGTTTTTTTGCATTCAATTTACCTCACTTTCACCTAGTAACATGACAGCGGACGTGAAAACGTCCTACACTAAATATAGAAATATGTAAATATAGAAATTAAAAAATAAACTATAGAAATTAAAAAAAATGAAAAAAAAACGATAGTCAGTTAGTATGTATGTATGTATCTTCACGCCAGGTCCCTAACGGGGTAGGCAGAGAGTGTAGAGCGCCAGACATCCCGGTTCTGACAAACCTCTCGTGCCTCGTCTACCTTCATCATTCTCTTCATACATGCACGCCGATTCCTAAGACTTTTGACCCCACCATCAGACAGAACTCGACCTATTTGGTCAGTTAGTGATTTAATTAATTCTTCTAATAATCGTAATTGCCATACATGTACATTTTTTTGCGTGAATAATGCGAAAAAATGAACACATTTTTGAGATTTTACAAGTATGCGCGTAGGCAACTAACTACTTAAAAAAAAAACTACCAATTTTGGCGCCCTAGGCCCAGCTCAGTGTTTGTTCAACAATAAATATTGCACATCGAGCCTAGGAAGGAGCTTATTTGGGGTCTGTAGTGCGTTATCTCTTTCGCACCGTATCTATTGTTTGTCGACCATTTTGATAAAGTTTTGACCAATACCGGACTGTCAGTGCTTACGTAGGCATTGTACAACAGATAACGCTCTACGAAGTCGAAACGAGCCGATCGTCTCTTTCGCAAGCTCGATGTGCAATATTAATTGTCGAATGCTGTACATAAATATCTGTCAAGTCGATTTTAAAAACTTAACAGCTGTGTCTTCTCTATATATTAACCTCATTGGATATTATCGAGTATTAATATTTATAAAAAAACATGCCCGCAATCCCGCAACACATTTCATTGATGATCCGTTCGTATATCGTAATCGAAATGTGATCTATCGAGACTAAATAAGTCTACATTCATAACCTTCTTCTATAAATCGACTATCTAACACATTCTTTTTAAACTGTAATCCCTTACATTAGCGCGATCAACCAAACTATCTAACAAACTCTTAAATCTCAGCTAAAAATTATTGGTATAGAAATATACATAATTTTTACTGGTAGTAGGGCTCCACTGACTAAGCTCGCGGGATATGTTCTCGACAGTTTGGTAGTACGTAATATTTGTTCTAGAAATATCAGCTCTTTTTTTGCCGCGACTTAAAATTCTGGGCATCTAACAACCCGATACCTTTTTCACGTGGAGTATAAGATACTTGGATTTTGATAAATATGCAGGGCGACTGTTCGGTCAGCTAACACAAGAACTCGTTTGAGTTTACTGGTGGTAGAGCTCCAGTGACGGACATCTGCATTTTGACCTTGGTCTTTGTTTGGTCTTTCTATAGGCTGCAGTCATCACTTAACATCAATGTGAACAGCATGCTTGTTTGCCACTTCAATTACATAAAAAAAAGTTAGAGATGAGGCGTGTATACTGGAACAGGTATTGAGACTAGATTTCCCCCAAGACCTGTCGACTCTAGTAGGTACATATCTCTTAGCTGCATACAAACGCGTTTTGAATATTTGGGGGTATCGAAAAGTCCATAACTCGTATACACACATACTAGATACTAATTCATGAACCCGTACATCGCGTACGCGTACTCATACTCATGGTCCCAGACACGAGACTAGTTCGATAGATAGTGTGTGAGACTTCAATTGTAGAACACACTTGTTTGCCTTAATTTTACCATTTGGCTCTAGCAAGCTGATTGCAACTATTTGATACCATCGTCTGTCTGTAATAAACAAAAAAAATCACACAATTCAAGTTTTAAAGTCAGAGTTGAAATTATTCGTACGTAGTCCACTACTACTACGCTGGGTTCCTGGGTTCGATTCCTGGGAATCGAATAATCGGGTGATATCAGTGATGACGGTGTAAAATCCTTTATCACTGGTTCTCTTGTGTTTTTTCCATTTTGTGATAGTTTCCCAGTACCTACCTCGAAGTTTGGTAATGTGCCCGGAGATGTCAAAGGCTCGCCAGTACTCGTCACCTCGAATCGTGGATGTTTGCATATTATATCATGCTTGAATGCATGCATTTACCTCTGCCTACCCCTTCGGGGATTACAAACGTGAAGATACTTATCGATGTAAAAAAAATAAACACTTGTTTGGTAAAAAATGTCTTAGCAAATCTAAAATGTAGCTTAGATCTATTTCATTATTTTGCAGTCGGCATTTGAAGCATTATGCCAGTCGACCCATTTGTACGGGCGAAGATTGGTATTGGAATGGGCTGATCAAACTGATGAGAACGAGGATATAACAGCCTTGAGGAAAAGAACTGCGCAGACGTTTAACGCTCATACACCGGGTGGCAAGAAGTCTAGGAAAGCAGCTGTTGATGTGGAATCATTTGTTGACGAAGTGTAATATATATATGTTTTCTTGAGAAATAAAATACATAATTATTAAACCAATATATTTTTAATGACTTATGTTTAACCAACTACCAGATCTAGGATGTCGTCTGTCAGCAGCTAATCTCGGAGACGCTTAGTAGGTAGGTAGGTAGGTAATTATAATATGTGATAAGTTAATAAGCGCCGATAAAGTGGTACAATAAAATCTTGGAAATGTTTTTAATACCTCTTAACAATCACTCGCATACAGTGGGATGTTAGTGATCGTTTTTTACGCGCAACCCATCATGTGGCCTTATGTGGGATATCGTTGGATAGATCTTTAGAAAAAAAATCAGGTTCGAGAAGACAATTTTTCGATTTAAGGATTCGATTGTGAAATATTTTGCTTTAAAGTGCAATTTTTTATTAGAGTCAAATCCCATCCTCGCTCACCCCTCTGCCAGCGAAAGCTGGGGTGATATTTGGAGGTGTGAAAAATATTCACTGTATCACAGTGAATTTTTAAGAAAAACCGTAACGGTTAACTTTAAGAGTAATAGTCGATCAACTTCTAAAATAAATAATAACTGAAAAACGGAACTCTACATTGTGCGTGTCCGGACACACTCCGCCGGTTTTTAATAACTAACTCCATTTTGCACTATTATGCGTTTCTTTTACGGGGAAGTCTGAGATGAAGAGCTAGAGAATTCAGTTCTGTCCTTGCACTTGCACACCTATATTGCGAAAGAAGATATTTTTGTTATTCTTTTATGAATGGAAACAAAACAATACATTACATTCACTAGTAGGTATTCCTCGCTGATTCATAATCTATCTACTTAAAATTATACTCTTTTTTTTTTCTGTAGTTACAGATAAGTACATTACAAATTACAACATACCAATACTTTATTAGATAGGTAATCATATATGGCGTGCGTGACACAAAGTCTTATAATGTTAATTACACTTTTGCTATAATACCTATTTATTCAAAAGTTTTTATAGAAAAAATGGAAAGATACATTGATTTCGGGCGGGACTGTCCACGATCACTGGATCAGTAGCTTAGTCTCTCTACCTATTGAACTACGAAGTCCCACACTCGAAAATTCTCTTTCACATTTTATTGCATCGCCTTGGAGTAGAGGTGGTCCAGTAGTAGCGGGTTTAAGTCCCGCCCGAAGTCTTTTTTTTTTTATAAATATTTTTACTCGAGTGTGTTATTACGAAAATACAGTTATCTTAGGTTTTTACGTAGGTAGGTAGTTATTATTATTTCATCATTCGACTTATATACAGGCCCTACGTCACATAGAGTAGGCAGGGAATATGTAATAATATGATGTAGATATAGGTACTTAGAGATGCAACGAATATACGGCCTGTTCGGGCATTTTTATAATATTAGGGTTCTATAGTAAATTATGTCCGTCCGCAGTTTGGCGCCAAAACTATTGGTACTAGAGACTTGAAATTTGGCACAAGTATACACCTTTATCACGCCGACAAAGTGGTCGAATAGAAACATGAAAAATAAAATTATTTAGGGTACCTCCCCTGCATGTAACGCGCGGATATTTTTTTTATTTTTCATTTTCTATAGTGTGGGATATTGTTGGATAGGTCTTTCAAAAATGTTAGGGGTGTGCAAATATTTTTCAATTTAGTTAACTGTTTGTGACTTATTATATTAAGCTTTAAAGTGTCAATTTTCGTTAGTGTCAAGTGTTATTGTATTTGTTTGTTACCCCCACTCTACCGGTCTCTACCAACTAAACTATTGTTGTTAGAAATTCAAACGTTACGTACGGCAATAGTAGCTACATATTACGAAATTAAAAGGAAAACTATCACACCTAAGTTGGCTTTACAAGTTTGCGAGTAATAGTCGACCAAATATAATACTCGAAATTTTTTAACAACTCCATAGAATTAGTAGAAAAAATCATATTTATTTAATTTTTTAATTACATTAATCAAACCTAATAACTACGGAACCCTACACTGCGCGTGGCCCGACATGCACTTGACCGGTTTTTTTTCGGTATTCGGCCGAATACACTCATCTGCATATCTCTTGTGCTAAAATAATCGGGCCATAACCTAACCTAACATGTGACCCGGAATTTCTGGCACAGAGATTACTCTTATCTAGTTCCATGGAAGTGCCAAGCTATAGAGTAATATAAGTAGGTATAGGTATAGTACTATATAGAAATCCCAAGCCCTCTCCTCCGTTACGTCGCGCGTCTACCGCCAGTAAAATTAGATAGCGTAGTAGGTATGTCGCTTAGTTACATACAAAACAGCATTATGATAAACTTAATGAATGTAGATAAATGGTACATATATTCCTATTAAAATGTTACACGATTTTGATAGATAACGGTTCAAGTATGTAGGTACAAACTAACACACGTTATGTTGATGTTAGAAATGGTCCTTGATAACAATTCTTACTCAATGAAAATTTCGGTTTCGAAATCACATAAGTTTTCGGAACTAGATACCCTTAAAAATCCCAATGGTATCCTCATCATTTCAGCGAAAAGACGTTCACTGCTGAACAAAGGCCTCTCCCAAAGAATGCCACAGCGAACGGTCCTGGGCCGCCCTCATCCAGCGATTACTCGCGACCTTCACCAGGTCGTCGGTCCACCTCGTGGGGGGCCTGCCTACGCTTCGTCTTCCGGTACGCGTTCGCCACTCCAGAACTTTTCTGCCCCAACGGCCGTCAGTTCTGCGAGCTATGTGGCCTGCCCACTGCCACTTGAGTTTCACCATTCGGTGGGCTATGTCGGTTACTTTGGTTCTCATGCTGATCTCATTTCTGATTCGATCTCGCAGAGAAACGCCGAGCATAGCCCTCTCCATTGCTCTCTGAGTGACCTTGAGCCTTTTTATGAGGCCCATAGTGAGCGAGCGAATGGTATACTATTAGGCTAGTACTAAAACATTCATACAGGACTTTTTACTAACCATTAGGTAGGTATACTTGTCGCTAAATGGTATTATTCAGCACTATCGTGTTCCGATCAGGTGGTAATATACAGCCCAGAGGAAGAACCGAAGAAGGCAACATCTACCCGCGTTGGTAACCCGTGTTACCCCACTACATTAAGGCGCCAACTAGTGGAACACAGACGAAACCTCACAGTACTTATCTAGTACGGTAGATGGCGTGCAGTCGAATTACATCGCACATACGAAGTATTCTCAAGAGTTGGCATATATACAACTTCCCAACATCAATCGTTGAGCCGCTGCCCGCCAGGCGCTATCACCTCGCCTGGTCGGAGGATCCTCCCTTTTCGCCGGAGGAACACTTCCAACCGTTCCTCCACACCCGATTTATTTTAATAAAAGTGAATGATAAAATAATTAAAATAGATATCACTAAAACAATAACTCCTCCTAATTTAGGCAGGTTACCTACGTAGTTACGTACCCATGAGCATAGATCACGTACATCTGGATTGAGACCTGTTTTTAGTAAATTATTACCTAAATGTTATATGATGCAGCATTAACCTACCATCAACGTAAACTTTTTATGCTTGTTGATCACTTAAATTGTTTAAAAAATAATACACAAGAATGCAAACACAGACCATAACTGCTGTGGGCATCGTTGGGAAGGATTTTGTCCAGTTGTGGATGTGCCTTTTACTAATTGAAAAAATGAATTCACATACCTACTTAGGTACCTTTATTTCGCACAACTTACTTATAAGGAGATGTTGCAAAAATGTATGGACCTCCGGCCATGTATTGTACACAATATCTATTAATGCATATTTTCACTTATTTAGCTGTTTGCAGTTACAAAACATTATTTCCAGTTAGAATTGCAACTCAAAACCAACATGGCGAATATGGCGGGAGATGTCATTATGATATTTTCATTTTGAAATTGTATATTGATTTTAAAGTACTTGGAGAAAACAAGTAATATTTTCTTAATACTATCGAAATCGATTGATCCCAAGCGTCGGCTGTATCGCCGCCATGTTAAACATAGTTGAAAATGATAAAATCGTTTGAATTAAATGTGGTTGTAACTCTGAAATATATTCTTGAATAAATTAATTGTATTTATTCGAATTCTTCTTTAATTTACCCATTTTTTGAGGACGTGTACGAACCAGAGCCGAGCTCGCAACATCTCCTTTAATTGAAATGTTCAACTTTCTCTTTTGATAATGCATACAGTAATTACCTTAGTAACTTCACGCGTATAATCCCCGAAGGGGTAGCATACATGCAAACACCCACGATTCGCTGGTTCAGTTTTGGCCCATGTAACAGGTGGCGAGCCTGTTGTGTTGACATCTCTGGCCACATTTCCAAATTCCGAGGCACAGGGAAACTTTCAGAATATGGTAAAGTCGGAATAGAACCAGAGATAAAGGATTTTATAAGATTATATCTGATAGCCCCCGACCCGTCAATCGAACCCAGGACCCCAGCATAGTAGTAGTGGAAATACCTACATAAAAAATGCCCGAAATCGATTCGGTTATCGATTCTGAGCAAACTAGTTTCGGGTTGTACACTTAATCATGTTACAGGTTGTATATAATATATTATTATACAGTAATTGCTTTAGTAATTTAAAGATGTCCATGTTTTATAATATAATTTTATTACCTAGTAAATATTTACATAAGTTTAAAATGACTTCTATAATAATAAACATACACAAAAGGCGCATTTCTTTCAAGATAGAATTGCTTAAATAACTATAACAATTTACATTGCAAATTCTTTACACTCAGAAAATTATGCCCGTTATTAAAAAAAATCATAGAGGAGATTATTCATTCACTCTCTAGAGATATTCAATACATCACTATAAATGCCGATTTTAATGACACAACTTTCTCTAAATATTTTAGTTTCTAATAGGACAGAAAAAATATTTACAGATTACAAAAATTGTGTTACATTACATCTACAGCAAATAATATAAATTAAAGAATATTGAGGAGCATCAAATCACAATCAAAGGACAAGATAGAAAACATCAAATTGATCGAATTTATCATTCTTACAATACACAAATTACATGCATTAAACTTTTATTGCTTGGTACCTACTAACTTTTCAACATGAACATAAAATACAATTCCAGTATTAAACTACTTTAAAATTATTAGCACAAACATTTCATTATCATTGTAATCTACATTACACATACTGATTGAAATAGATAAATTAGATGCAAGTTGATTTAAACAAAAGCAAGTTTAAAAAATAAAGGAATTTTAATAAATTTGATGAGATAAATTGATAATGTGGAGTATAACAATGAAAGGAATGTCCGAATCTGTAGATTACAAAAAATATTTGTTAGTCATAAATATTTATACAACAATGAAACACAAATTGAATAAATCCACACACATTCACTGAAACCTTGGACAGTTAGACTTAGAACTAAGCTAAAAGGCTATCTCCTGTTGTCAGATTGAATATGTAACATGGAAACATAGTCATCAGCTCCCATTTTATTGAAAATATAAGTCTAATGTGTTGTTGAATGACTTAGTTTAACATCTCTTTGTGTGGCAATATCACACTTGCTCATATTTCAACATGTGATGCACTGTCAAATACATAAAGCATTTCAATCAATTTTAACAGTAGCATATATCTTTCTAACAAATATGCTTGTGCCAATGTAACCTACAGTTCCACAAATAATACCAAGGGCTAAGCTGAATAGTGCCATGTAACCAAAGTAAAATGCAGTCTGGAATAAGCCATACATCTTTGTCTTAAACAAGAAGTAATAGAAGGAATATAGGTAGACATAAAGAGCAGTACTGCCTGCTGAGAGGAAACTAGTCCACTGCCAGCGATAGTCTTCCGCATTTAACAAGAAATAAGTGCAAACTATAGTCACACATACAGTCACAATCATGAGTATCACGAACACTAGAAGCATAAATCCATACACATAATATATTTTATATGCCCAAAAAGAAGTAAAAATGAAGTACATCTCAATAAAAATAGAGCCAAATGGAAGAACACCTCCCATTATTATGATAATATATGGCTCCATAAACCATTTCTTTTCAGGGATGGGGCGGGGCACAGCATTGATACGGCAAGGATAATCAGGTTGACCGGCCAAGTTACGGCCCAGAACAGTACCTACTAATGTAAGTGGTAAAATGACAAAGGTGCAAATCGACATCACAGCTATCATACTTCCAAATGGAATTGCTCTTGAAGCATGGTAATACATAGCAATGAAGTTGATGAAAAATGCTGTACCACAGACTAAGACTGGCAGAAGAAAGGCTGAAAGCAACATTTGCTTGATCCACAATCGCCCACCCATTCTGGCATATAATGAGCCTCCAAAGTAACCATTGACTGGTGAAGTTGCTGCATAAATAAATATAGCAGTTGACAATAGTGAACCCCTCTCTGTGTAAAGTTCACCAAATATGGTGAAAATAATAACAGCTAGAGTTACCACAGTGAGCTGGTATCCAGCACCAATGAGAGCAGAGAAAAGTGCCAAGTGAGGCACTGGCCTAAACACATCACCATGAACTTGTTTCCAACCATACTCATCTCCTAGGTCCTTTTCTAAGTCATCCAAATCATCATCTTTAGAATATCTAGCATAATCCTTCCGGAGAGTCCTCATGAGTATCATGGAGACCAGGCCCACGAGGAAGATCACCATCATAAAACTATTAAAGATGCTAAACCAATGTATTCTGTGTTGGAAAAAGTTAGGATCTAAATATTTATCAAAGCGATCTTCGAAACGAATATTACTTTTCTTCCAATTCACTTCATAAGTGAATGGAATTTTCGCGTCAGGTTTGAGTCGTTCCTTATTTTCTGCCGTGAGATTGACTTCAACGATTCGATTACCATTGTACCCAATGTCAAACTTCTTATGTGTCCATATATAGTACTGGTCACCATCAATTTCTCCGACGATTCCCCAAATTGGCAGATCATCTATGTACATTTGGTACCAATAGTGGTTCTTGACGGCGTAAACGAGAGCTTTGTAGGATTGGTCAGTCAACTCGATCGCGCAGAATTGTTGAGCTGGGACGTTATCCTTGTAAGTGATATCCAGCCCACTGAACTCCAGCTCCACGCCTTGCAATGCTTCTGATAAGGTCTCATGATAATGCCCAATAGTCACTTTAGTGCCAACGCAAAACGGTAGGGAGAAATATGCATACGTCTCTTGACGATTGTGATAGGGGCCAACAGTATTCATCCACAGCACCACTTGTTCTCCGTCCTTGTATGTATGTGTATGTTCATCACATTTAACAATGGTCCATAAAAAAATCAAAACGTATATGCATTTCATTTTAAATTTAGATAAAAGACAATTTAAGAATTAAAGATTAAAAACATAACACGTAAGTAGAAAGCCGACGTCAGACATTTGTTTTAGAGTTGCCCTAATCAAAGCTCGTATTCTCGTATATTCCCAGAAATATTTATCTCTGTATGAATGTAAAGAATTTAAATTATTTACGTAAATAAAAATATAATTCGTACGTAGCGTCGGACCCACTAAAATATTTTACTGCTTTATAAACCTCTGGTCTGGCTTTATTATTGTTTTAAAGCATTAGCCAATTTACATACATTTAGGCAGTTCCAAGTTACAAAACTATTCATTCTATTATAAATTATTCTATTCTGGGTCTCAGAGACTTTGATTGAGGGCGACACGCTCTTTTAAAACTTTTCTAACTCTGTAAAGAAAAGAAGTAACTTTTCCAACGCGTCTACATGATAGCGATTTCGATAATTACCGATTTATAAGCGGCGACAATAAATCGCTTCTAATATTCACGTCCACACAATTAAATAAAAGACAGAAAATACATTCAGAATATGCCACGCCACATAAAATGTAGAGCGATAGGCAACACCAACATCTGAAACGTCAAACTGTCAAATAACTGCATCTTTTTTTTTAAATTGCCTCTGACTTATTTGGAATTGGTACGTTCCACTTAGTACCCTTGCCGGTTTCGGGCCAATATATTATGATAAAGGTACTCTGTGGTGACGACCGGCGACCACACGAATCTAAAAACAGCGCACTTTATGTAAAGTATTTGTTCATGTACAATCTATGTACCAATTTGGCTGATCTCCTTTGAATGGAATGGTGCCTTAAAACATGGAACGATGCAGAAAAAGTTCCTACTGGGAGTACTGGAGTACGGGGTATAATATAGGGCTGTTGATATTATTTTTTTTCCATCGGAGTTGGATATCGAACAAATTACTATATATCAAAACATCGATATATCATTTATTCCAATAAGAAAAAAAGGGTCAATCACTGTCAATAAACAACAATGTTTTACATAATAATTCAGTGTATTTATTAAAATTATACAATATTATACTATAATGTATAATGTCATTTTTATTAATTTATTTTTAATTTTAAAAAATCGTGTGTCGATTTACTATCGATAGTTTATTCATTGCATTGTAGGCGATAAGTGGAATGGAATGTACTTTACGTACTTGTAGTACTTATCATAGAAGCGTGTCCTACCCAACCAAGAAGCTTGAAGGTAAAAATGGAGACCACGCTAGCCATACCTATTTGAAGCAAACCTAAATATAGCTATCTCTTTCTGGGGGCAGGCCGTCTCTTTCTAAGTAGGGTGACCATAAAGTTACAATTTTCCTGGGACAAGACTGTGATTTTTTTTTGTTAGGATGACAAAATGTTTTTTTTTCTTTTCGTTTGGCAAAGAGACAGCTATAGACTATAACGCCATTGATCAAGTAATATTATAGTTACAACTGCTCATTTCATAAATCTCTAACATAGTGAATGAATATATTTATGGAGGATGACGATGATGAGATGGTTCCATATTGAAGTTGTTGGGATGTCCAGTGAACTATTGGGGAGTGGGACCTTCTTATGAAGTCTCGGAGGAGCACGAAGAAAAACTTTACATTGCATTAAATCACTTTCCAACACCCGTGCACGCTATCGATTGCTTTATGATAAAAATCCCACAATTTTGACACATAAAACATAACAACACATATATTTTTATTTTATGTAACGAAGGTGTCAAACACGCCTTACGGATTTTTAGTAACGACTGTAGCCTATAGACACCTACACAAAAATCAGTTGTAAATGTGCAGATGCTTTGCCACCCCTGAGGCTTTCGAAGATCTCAGTTGATACGTACATTCCCATTATAACAGTCCGGTAAAACCTTCTTCTTACCGGTAAGATGGCATTACTAGGGCCGGGTTCCAATAACTTACCAACATCCGTGCGTATATTTCGGAACAGTTGATTGTGAGAGTTAATGTATGGATGAAATGTCAAATTATAACGGATAGTAAGCCTACATAAGTTGGTAATTTATTGAAACCGACCATAGGAAATGAATGAAAATCTTGTCAATAATGAAGCATTTATCAATGAATCCCAAACTTTAAGACGAAATGTCTTGTGGTACACAAGACATTGAATGAAGTAAAAATTATGAATTTAAGAGTGTTTAACAAGGAATTGTGGTAAACCTTCAAGCTTCTTATACCCAACACTAATGATTAGTGTTGGGTAGGACACGCTTTCAGAATGAGTTTGTAAGAGGAGCCTCTTTTTTGTTCTGAGCCAGTACTTTGTCCCACTTCAAATTACATGAGGCGATGACGTAACGCGAGGCCGCCGACGCGGCGAGGCGGCGAAGTGATTTGAAGCGTCGCGGTGCATTTGAAGAAACATGACAAAATTGTCGCGAGACAAAATTTGTACTGGCTCTTACAAAGTGTGTCTGACTCACATTTTGTAAGGGACAGGACTAATTTTGTCACGCGATACATTTGAAGATTTTGAAGTGACAGAATGGATTTGTTTGTACCTACTAAACATAGTGTTAATAAGATGAATTTCAAGAGATATTAATATTTTTAATGATTAAGCTAAGATTGGTTTTGTAATTTGTAGGTTTTGTTTAAATTAAAAGTTTGGTCATTTTTGATAAAATTAAATAATGTCAATAAATTTTATTATTATAATGAAGTGGACTGGCTCAACGCCAGCGGTATTTTGCGATAGTGGAACGACAATTTCAGCGGTCGTGGTCGCGATCGTTGGGGTCGTTTGGTCGAACGTACCCTATGTGGTAGTACATTCTTTGTCCTAGTCACACATATCACACTTGACTTATGAGTACAAAAAAGCAAAGATTACCGCGACATTTTAATACGCGGCGCTTATTGGTCTGTTTAGAGGAGTAGTAGCCTCATTGTCCTCGCCTCACTCTCACCGTTACACTTTTTGTCTTAGTCTCACACATGACACACTACGTAAGAGTACAAGAGCAAAGAGTAACGCGTCTTAATAATAAATTTTTGTCGCGTCCTTACAATGTCAGGTTTTGTACGGGACTAATGTACGGCCTCTTGTAAGTCCTACTTCCTACTCAACACACAAGATGAGTTTTGGCAGGAACGCGGAAAAGAGGTATGTCGCTGCGTGATATTATTTTCGAAAGCGTCGCGTTTTTATGTGTAAAAATGGTGGGATTTTTATCATAAAACATTCGATAACGTTCACGAGTGTAGGAAAGTGATATAATGAAGTGAAAAGTGATTTTTAATGTTGCCTCCAAAACTTCGCAAAATCTCCTAGTAAAGTCCCCATCACTTTACTGGAGCCATCTCATCATATTCCACATGGAAGCATCCAATCATCGTCATCTTCCATGTGGATATTCATTATCATAAGAAATGAAGATAACAATTACTGAAGATTGGCTGTTAAGGACTAGAATCCGTGGCCGTAAAACAATTATAAAAAAAAAATCATAACAGACAGACAAAAATACATACATACATGATACATGTGATGTGAGATGTGATATTTTTAGGTTATTTTTTTAGTAATAATTTAAATTAATAAAAATGGAAGTAGAAAATGAACTACCCAGTTGTGTCCAAGCTAGATTTAAATCTGATACGGGAGAAGAAACCGGAAGCCCTTTGGATTTACCATTAAATGTGACAAAGGATCAACTAACATTGATTTGCAATGCACTACTACAGGAGGTAACAAAATTTAACATGTCTTTCTACTAGCTACCTACTTTGCATTTAATTTAATATTATGCCATTATTATGTCTAAGTTTATTGTAACAGTGAATATTATCTTTTAGGAAGATAAGCCATTTCTATTTTTTGTGAAAGACGTAGAAATAACATCAACTTTTAAAGATGCACTGGACATCGGAAATTTAAATACTGAAGAAGTTGTAGATATTATATATCAACAACAGGCCGTATTCAAAGTGAGACCAGTTACAAGGTGTACAAGGTAACAGTAATATTTTGGTTCTTTTATTGTCAGGTCTTGATTAAAAGTTGTTTTTCTAATTTAATTATAGGTATCTACTTTCTGGCAAGTCAGTAAGAGCAGAAAGTAGATTAATTTTTAATCTAATAGTTATATTCATAGTAAAATTAAAATTACTTATTTAGTATTTTATAGTAATATTCTGGTTTTATCTGCAGATTAATTTAAAAACCAAAATGCTCAGAGAAAATGATAGACTAGACCAGAGGTTTCCAAACTATTTTTCTTGTAGACCCCTTTCAATTTTTTTCTGGTTTTGGTGGACCTCCTTGCTAACATTTATTATCACTTGCCCATATATCCCATTTTTATTTACGCATGTACGTAGACCCCATCGAGTCTCCTATGGATCTCAGGGGGTCTATATGGACCACTTTGGGAATCACTGGACTAGACTTACCAGTACCAAAAAGTAATAAACACATTGTAGAAATTAAACTTGCGGATTTTCTCGCGTATACAATACTCCCAAACTTCTTCTTACACCCGACATTTCGGTCGCTTTCCAATTTACCGTAATTTCTACAATGTATGAAGCTCGCGAAAAACCTACAAAACGTAAGTAATAAATACAATTATAAATAATAAATAAAAATACTGTTACTAACCAGTATTTTTATAGTCCCTGACTCTGTCTCTTAACTGACAATTTATTACTGACTGAAATCAAATGTTTTGCAGAATCTTTTCCTATAATTTTCACATGCTAAATGTACACATGCAGTTTAAAAGTTTAATAGACAAGAGAGAAAAAAATATTATATTCAATTAGTGATAGTACTTTCTTCTGCTGCAATTACAATACAATATATAATATTATTTTATAGTTCTATACCTGGACATGCAGAGGCTGTTATATCCACCCATTTTAGTCCATCCGGCAAACATTTAGCTAGCGGTTCTGGAGATACAACTGTTAGATTTTGGGACCTATATACTCAGAATCCTTTACATGTATGTAAAGGTAAGTTTCTGTACATTTACCTATGTAATAAAAACATTATTTAATTTTATTATAAAATGAAAATTTATTACTTGTAATAAATTTATTTTATAATTGCATATTAATTGCAGGATAAATATCCTGCAATTAAAATGCTTTTGTAATCAAGCAGATGTTTTGGTTGCTTTTCAACTGCCATGGTCCAAGGCAGACTGAAGTAATATTTCTCCAACGATTACAGGACTTTAAAATTTATTTTTAATAAATACATAATTATATGGCCATCCATAAAATATGTTCTAATACAAGGGGGTTTTACTGGTGATAAAGCTCCAGTAATGAAGCTCGCGGGCGTAGGCACCACCGCATTTCCTAATATACTTGCCGCTAAATGGTAGTGTTCAGCACTATCGTGTTCCGTTTGGGTGGTAATGTATGGCCCTGTAATTTCCGGCACAGAGGCATAACACCTTAGGCCTCAGGAATGGTAACGCATCTGCATTTTGACCGTGGTCTTTGTGTGGGTATCTATTGGCTGCAGACTGCAGTCATCACATAACATCAACATTACATAAAAAAAGAAAACGGATCTCGATGAACGTCACAAAATGTGACACCCGGGTCCACGGCAACGTGAAGTATGCTGTTCATTAAAACATTTTAAATTAATATTTCATTAGACTATTCCTGATATATTATTTTTAATTAATTAAAAAAAAACATATTCAGAGGGGTCTTAGTTTTTTTGACGTACGTAATATTTTTAGGGGGATGGCATCACAGATAGTGTGACCCAGCGTCACAATAGGGGGGGAGGTATTTTAGCGTGACGTAATTTACGGACAACCCCGATACTTACAAGAAAAATTATAAAAATGGTTCTCATTCAATAGCCCACACTAATGTAAGAATATAATAGAATTTTAGCAAATACATAAAATATATTTTTTCCATTTTAGGCCACACAAACTGGGTACTATGTATTAGTTGGTCACCTGATGGTTCCAAATTAGCTTCAGCATGCAAACAGGGTAGAATTATGCTATGGGACCCAGTGTCTGGACAGCAAATAGGGAAAACAATGACAGGACACAAGCAATGGATTACTGCTCTGGCCTGGGAACCATACTTACGGTAATAAGTTCATACTTACTAAAATTTTACTAGTATCATAATTAAATAGAAAAGACACTTTCATTTAACACTGAATACAAAGTCTTGCTTCAACATTAAAAAAGAAAAATATTTAATTTCGTTCATCAAGCAGACATATTTTGTCCATGTTAGATAATAGGTTCATACAAAATTAATTAAAATACTTACATAGATAGTAATAGATAGTAGGTACCTAACTTCACGACTGTATTCATGAAGTGGTACATAAAATAAATACTAAATATAATGCTAAAAAAAATAAATACTCTTAAATAAATACTCTAAAATATAATAAAATATTTAACTCATTTAATGAGTTAAATTTAGAATCGAAAGTATTTATTTTTTTTAGCATTATATTTAGTATTTATTTTATTTGTTCATAACGTTTCATAAGAGGTACTTATTATATATTAGAGGATTCAGTTAGACCTAAATTTTTTTTTAATCTAACAGAAATCCTGAATGTCGAAAGTTGGCAAGTTCATCTAAAGATGGTGATGTGAGGATTTGGGACATTATAACAGGCACTACACTGTTAAGTTTGACTGGACACTCCAAAGCAGTTACTTCTGTGAAGTGGGGTGGCACTGGCCTCATTTACACATCTTCACAGGATAGAACTATCAAGGTATGAACATCGATCCATGTGAGATTATCGATGATCTTGTGTGGGGAAAGATTGGCCATCCGACTACCTCGAAAGTAGTTTTTTTTTTATATAGAATGGATGTGGTAAAAAGCATGCAGTTCACATTGATGTTAAGTGATGACTGCAGCCTATAAACACCCACACAAAGATCAAGGTCAAAATGTAGATGCGTTACCACTCCTGAGGCCTAAGGTGTTATGCCTCTGTGCTGGAAATTACAGTGGCCCTACATTACCTACATTACCTACATTACTACCATTCAGCGGCAAGTATATTAGGTAATGCGGTGGTGCCTATAATCTCTGGAATTCATCTCTGGAACAGACGTCAGACGGAAGTCGCGGGCGCAGCTAGTACAATATATTTTGTTTGTTTAGTCTTGTCTTGCCGTTTGTAAAACCTATTTTTATTATTAAGTATTTTTGGAACATTATTTATTTTATTTTGTTTACTTTGACATATTAATCAACATATCAGTTGTTATTCGCTTTAATTTTTAATTTTGTAATTTGACCTATCACAAGCAAATTCTATGATTTCCAAGTGATTAAATATTTTTTTTAGTTTGAGTTTGTATTCTTACATAGGTACATTTGTTTGTACTTCTACTTCCAGGTATGGCGATCAGAAGATGGAATACTTTGTCGCACGTTAGAAGGCCACGCACACTGGGTGAACACCTTAGCTCTCAGCACTGATTATGTTCTGAGAACAGGTCCTTACCATCCGATTCTAGACAGACAAGATCCGACTAATGACAGTAAGATTCGTATTGTGATGCCTACATAATATTTAATTACTATCTGGCTTGTAATTCCTTATGCAAGATATTGAAAATAAGCAGGTGTTGTGCTTTCATAGTGTAGGCATTTAACTCTCGCAATCAGGGGCGGTTCTAGCTCGTGTACCGTCCGTGTGCAATGAAACCCTGGCGCCCCCTTTGAATGATGATGACGCCCGCGGTGATGATGAAGTATTTACTAGCTCATACTCTTTGCAGAAAAAATCCTGCAGCAGCGTGCAATAGAGAGATATGAAGAAACACTGAAGCAAGGAACGGAACGCTTAGTATCAGGTTCAGACGACTTCACTCTGTTCCTTTGGCTACCAGAAAAAGAAAAGAGGCCACTGGCCAGAATGACTGGTCACCAGCAACTTATTAATGATGTGAAATTTTCACCTGACACAAGGTCCTTATATTTATTGAAACATTTTTTTTATGGTCGCGCATTTTTCTGAATAGCTTTTATATTTTTTTTATACGCTTACACTCACAGTTCCACACTCGGTATAAACCTGTGTCGTGGATGCCGTTGTACCCATACACCAACACCCAGACCCGAGTCAAATATCTGTAGGTCATTAAATACGATGTCACATCGTCCGTTATCAAATATATAGTGTTAAAACAGGTAGTATTGCCAGCTAACTCATTCACACAGAAAACGACGGACATCTCGATTTTGTGGTATAATCACGTCTTTATACTCGTGTACAAATTATACTACGATAATAAATATTAGATAATACGCCATTTTTGTGACGTTTTGTGGCGCGATCAAACACTAATCAGGTGAAGTCAGGTGTGTTTACCTCGCGCCTAATAGGTGTATATTTTCGCGCCAAGATAATCTCCACCCACTTACAATGGTTGAAGCAGTCAATCTAACTTATGTACCTAATATATTTGGTTACCATGTTTTTAGATAGTTATCTATTTACGAATATAACTTCCAGTACTTACATAGACAAAAGATATTTGAACTCGAAAGTGGCAATTTATATAATTTTTTTTCGAAAATAACCAATTAACACCAACATCGGCTAATTCACGGTCAGAAAAAAATTACAAACGGACTTACAAATAAAATCAGAAGTCCATCTCGTGTGGCTAATTTTGGTTTTGAATTATTTTTGGAAGTCCAGGGAAGGTTTAAAAGGTTTTTTCTTTAAAAAAAAATATATTTCACAAGCATATGTTAATGCGAAATAATTTAAAACAATTATTAAGGGTAAAAACGACTTCTTTTCGATATTTAATAAACTGCAAAGTTTATTGTATCGGTTGCCTAACAAGCAGTGTGGCAATAGATGGCGCTACTGCCACCATAAGGCAATGCAATAAATGTGAAGGAAAGATTTGACAAATCGGGCAGGACTTCGGTAGCTCAGTTGGAAGAGCGGCTGGACTAGATTCCCAGTGGCCGCGAGTTCGAGTCTCGCCTGAAGTCAAATTATTATTTTCAAATTTCTTTAAAAAATATATTTCACAAGGATGTGTTAATGCGAAATAATATAAAACAATTATTAAGGGTAAAAGCGACTTATTTACGATATTTAATAAACTGCATAGTTTATTGTATCGGTTGCCTTACTAGCATAGTGTGGCAATAGATGGCGCTACTGCCTTATGGTGGCATAAGGCAATGCAATAAATGTGAAGGAAAGATTTGACAAATCGGGCAGGACTTCGGTAGCTCAGTTGGAAGAGCGGCTGGACTAAATTCCCAGTGGCCGCGAGTTCGAGTCTCGCCCGAAGTCAAATTTTTCTTTCCATTTTTCTTTAAAAAAAATATATTTCACAAGCATGTGTCAATGCGAAATAATATAAAACAAGGTTGAAAAGGTGAAGAAAATATTAAGAAATTGTAAGGGAAATACCTAGTAAAAACAACAATTTCATTTTCCCATACAAATAATCCGTAGGTATACCTACATCATTTTTAATTTTGAGACAATACGAAGTTTGCCCGACAGTAGGTACTGTAAGGTCTCAGGTGTGTGGTCAAATCACCAAGATAATTAAAGATATTTCTATCGACAGGATAATAGCATCAGCGTCTTTCGACAAATCTGTGAAATTATGGGAGTCAACCACGGGAAAGTTTATAACTACACTCCGTGGCCACGTGCAAGCAGTCTACATGGTGGCTTGGTCTGCTGATTCCAGACTTTTACTGAGTGCCAGTGCTGATTCTACGTTAAAAGGTAATTTATACACATACATAGTCCATTCAGGCTGCTTATCTAAAATGAATCAAATATAGATTTTATTGCCTCCGCATAAGATGTCACACGTATACCTACATATTCTATATCAACGCATAACCGACACTGGCGAATTTATAATCTTTAAACCTAGAATAAAAAGCGGCCAAGTGCATGTCGAAGTACGCGCAATGTACCGTTCGATTTCTGCACAAAGACGAGAAAAAGGCGAGCTTTCGATGTTGGTGTGATGAAAACTAACTACTTTTCCTCTTACGTATATTCCTTCTAAACTATAAAATCGCCTTCTCCTCGGCGACTTTTAACTAACTTAACGTTTTCACGAACTTCATACATTGTAGAAATCATATTAACTGTAACTAACTTCACGGATGCATTTAAGTTTTGCGCGATGTGTAATAACGTTTTTGTCATCGACCGACACAAACCAATTTGAAAAAATTGGCATGACATTACTAGGCACATTTCACCTACGCTTCACACCATTTTTCTTTTTCAGTTTGGAACATGAAAACAAAGAAATTGGAGTTGGATCTGCCAGGCCATGCTGATGAAGTATATGCTGTGGATTGGTCCCCAGATGGTACCTACGTTGCTTCAGGGGGCAAGGATAAAGTCTTGAAACTGTAAGCTTATCATTATTTTCTAATCCTAAGAATGGGAAATTCCATTCGGTGTTATAATGATGCTTAAAAAAACATAGATAGTTTTAAAAAGAAGCTATACAGTATAATGGCAAGACGAAAATATAGTGTTTTTTTTTTCACTTGTCCAAATACCAACATTTAGCTGGCAGTGGAGGGGGATGCTTGTCTTTAGTAAAAATTTGTACTGTAAGCCAAATATTCCATAAACAGATCGTATAATCGAATACTGGTCTTCTCAAACCCGCAATATGTTTTAAAGACCTATCTAACAATACCTCACGAGATGGGATGTGCACGAAAAAAAATCATACCATACATCGTATAAGTACCATCCTATGGATTATGTCCCATAAACATCCCATGCTACCATTATTTAAAATGAAGAGACATTGCAATAATTAAATACTGTATCGGAATCAAGCCATAATATTTTGTACCGTCTGATTCTATTTTTTTCTGAATCATTCTACATCATTGGACCATACTCTTTAAGTAACCTCTGGTACGTAATTTATTTTTTTATTCCAGGTGGCAACATTAAACAACAACAGTGATGGTTAAATAGTATTATTTAATTGTGGAAATAAAAGATTGTAACATGTTTGTAACATTAAATAAAAAATACAGATACTATTTTATTTTAATGCTCTTCTTTACATTTGCTTTGATACCCGATGCCTCACCACCATACCTTGATAATTCAGTTCGAGCTTCACGAACAGCACCCTTTCGCCTTATCTTAGCCTTTCTGAATTTTAGCTTATGCTTCACTCGCGGATTTCTTTGTTCCTTCTTTCTACGAGGAGTAAGGCCTTTATTTTTAGCAATTTGATAAGTAATCTCACGCTTATCACCCATATCTTCAGTAATAACCGCTTGAGATGAAGTAGATGGTTTAATTTCATCTGTTTCAACCTCATCATTATCGGAAAATCCACTTTCTTCTGATTCATTTGGATTTCTTTGACGATTATCAACATCACTAAAGAAATCTTTACCTTCATATTCATTATCTTCATCATCAGAAACTCCAGTATCTTCTCCCTCATCTTTCTCTAGAACATTAATCAATTTTAATTTCTTGGGTGACTGTTCGAGCAACTGTTTGTCTGATTTTCGTTTCTTGCTTTCTTTTTTCTGGTTCCCCAAAACCTGTAATTCTATCTTATTTTTAACAGCAAGCAGTATTTTATCTATTTGTGGTTTTATTACTTCTAAATATATAGGTTCCATTTTATTAAGCATTTGTCTGTATTGATACAATCGTTTTATTACTGGATGATTTTGTATACTTATCCTTTGACTTTTCAATAATAAGTAAAAACTTATATTTGTACAATAATTTAGAATAAGATCATAATTTGTTTTCACAAATTTTGAAGCTGGACAATTTGGAAGCTTTCCACCTTTCACAAGTTCTAACACTGGATGTAAATCATCCTTAGCAACTGTTAATTTATTTTTGAAATCATCAATAAGACCTGCAAACTCTGGGCTCTCCTTTTCCAACATTTGTATCTTTTGTCTTTTAGACATTTGGCTCAAGTCAGATTTAATTACTGTACCTTTATCTTCGACATCTTTAGCTTGCACATTGAAAAAATCTAAATTAAAATCTTCTTCTCCCAGTTGCTCCATTAATCTTTTCTGGATGTTTTTGGCTTCTTCCTCTTCCATGAGCGCATCTTCTTCATCATCTCCAAATCCACCAAAATCTTGGTCTACATAATCGGTGGAATAGTATGATCCTTTTTTTTTTCCCCATGCTTTAGAATCTGGTAAATCATCATCAGATTTCTCTTGTCCTTCCACATCACTGTCAGCCATACCCAAATCTTTTTTGCTTTCTGAATCTTCGTCTGAATCTGAAAATGCATACACTTCATCTTCACTATCTGAATTATGTTTTCTTTTGCGCAATTTCTCCATAATTTCTTTTTCTTTATCGGAATATCCATCTTCGGAATCAGAAGGTTCATAATTCCCTTTTATATCGAACTTTGAGTTAATTCTGTAACAAAACAATAATTTGTATCAGATACAAGGCTTTTTCTAATATTGATCAATTTGCTGTGTAATCCAATACTTATGAATTATTCTTGTAAAAAAGACATATCAAGAAGGGATATTAATATATACATATAAAATTCTTGTGTTTGTAAGTGAACTCCTCTGAAATGGTTTGACTGTACTTTATGATTTTATTTGTGTATATTCGGTAGGTCTTCAACGTTTTCTTATCCTCATAAGGAAAAACAAAGTTCACCGAAACTGCTAGTATAATAATATTCAGCCCCTCAAACTGAAGTTCATGTGTGAAAAAGGTCTTATGGTAAGTACTCCTCGTAAGTAACAAAACGTCCTAAATATTCACATACTTTTTTTGTAGTATCTACACAAAAAAGGTGGATAGAATGAATAGTCCAGATGATGAGGTCTCAAGGCCAAAACGGAATGAAATGGGAAGGGTTAGCAGAGGCCTTAACCCAAATAGGATTCATCAAAACACTAATTATTATATTCAAGAAATTAAGTTATCCGTCTATGCTGATGATTACATATGATGTATTAAATTGCAAAAAATTACTGGTTAATATTAACTTACTATTAAATTACTGGTGGTAGAGCTCCAGTGACGGAGCTCGCGGGATTAGGTAATGCGGTGGTGTCTACACCACCGCATTACCTAATACACTTTCCGCTAAATAGTGTTCAGCACTATCGTGTTCCGGTCAGGTGGTAATGTACGGCCCTGTAATTTCCAGCACAGAAGCATAACACCTTAGGCCTCAGGAGTGGTAACGCATCTGCATTTTGATCTTGGTCTCTGTGTGGATGTCTATAGGCTGCAGTCATCACTTAACATCAATGTGAACTGCATGCTTGTTTCCCACTTCCATTACATAAAAAAAAAAAAAAACATTCAAACTATATTAACAAATATACAAAAATATGGATACTTTCACAAATGCTAAATATTTATATTATACTACATAATATTATACTCTAACAAATTATAAACTTTAGATTTCAGACATAGATTATTAACAAATTTTTACTTTTTTATTTTATCATAAATTTCTTACTTAAAAGTAATTAAATTGAATACCTACTCAATTTTATAGAAAAACTGTACATCTCTGGCATGAGATCTGTATTAACTATGCCTCTGTAGTATACCTACGTGTAACAGGATTAAATGTACAACCCGAAACTAGTTTGTATATTTAAGGCCTTAAAATAGATGAAATGCCTAAATTTGTACATGATTTAAGTCAAAATTTGAATTGTTAATTGAATCCGCAATATAAAATACACGATGACAGGCAAGGATTCAATTAATATTTTGACTTAAACAGAATGTTATATTTGGTAACCCCCTTTTAGAAAAAAACATTTCAAAATGCACCCATTTTTGTCATAAAAAGCAAATGTTCTCCAAAACGGATGAGACATGCATTTTATTTTAATAATAATTTAGGAAACAAAACAGTGAAAATGAATCTTACTACTAGCAAGTGTTACACAACATCACATTGTACAGTGTGCTTGTGTGAGTAGGTTTGTGTTTTATGTGCGGCCGTAGATAGAGGTAAGTATGCATAGGGTGTGCATGATGTTCATATATAATTGAGGACAACTTAATTCTTAAATAAAAAATATTGAATACATAAACCTGCATTTTCAGTTTATGTATTATGATTATTACTCGATTTTCTAATTGGGGTGTGTGAGAGTATGCGTTATTACCGTTATACGTTGCACACCACAGTGTAAGAGAATCATTTGGTTTCTGCTGAATATTAGAGCTGAATGACATTAACTTAGTTACAATAAGTACATCATTAGATGCAAATGTGGCCAATTGCAAAGGAGAATGATACTGATCCATACATTTCTGGGCCCAGGTGTTATAACACTGTATAAATTGTCATTTTCAAACGACTATAAAATAAATCGAAATATGAGCATTTTTTAAATCGCCTGTAATTGAAGTATATGATCAAGAAAAAGTTGGGTTAGATTACTAATTGTTAACTATATGACACAATGTACTGCCTAATGGGTTAACCAGTAACGATTTGCAGGCCCATAATTACCCATCTCCTTTACTACAACATGATGCCAATATCATAAGATCAAATTTTGTGCAATATTAACTAAATATTATTCACTTTACCGACTTACTATAAGCCAAACATTAAGTTATATCCCGCGAAAACAAATCAATAGAACAAAACAGTAATAGTTTAGTCCAACGTGCAAAAGATTACAATTTGTTGGATAGATATACCAACCGTAGAGTGTATATATAATGCATAAAAATTATTCGGTTATTTCAGTTAACTTCACATTATTTCTATTGCGCATACCTTATTTTATCTCCCATTTTGCAGATCTTTCACAGCAAGTGCTTTTAGGTTATTATATCATAACTTGGTGGGATTTCTCTTCGTGTAAAAAAATATATCAATAGTTCGGCAATAATAATTAAACAGACATCATTTTACAATGAATCAGGATAAAGTTGGTTTTTAATGCACAATTTATTTATTTAACATATAACGTGACTGTGAAAACTTCACGTAATAATTTTTTTTTTTTAAATATCATTTATTCATGACCATAGATACAGAGTCTTTCAGTCGTATGCATTTTGATTTGACATTTCTTTAAATCTAAATAAAGGTACATACCTACACTTAAAAATTAAAATTATACATTGAGTTTAAATTTTTTCTACAGTATTGCAGATATACTTATATAACGTATCGAAATAAATCTTATTTGAAAGTAAATCCTTAGTAGAGCGGGGAACACTTTGTTGATGTTCATGTCGTTCACTCACACCATCACATTCATCAATGTCAGAAATGTCAGAAATTTCACTAATTTCAGTCACTAAAATTAGACCTGAGTCGATCACTCCTTCGTCGGGATTCGGGTCGATCGCGACCCATTGACAAGGTGATCGAGTCTAAATGACTCGATCGTTTGGGTCATTTGGGTCGCAACTCGATTTCGCTCAAACGTATACGGTAGCTCATGATTCTCGTGATTCGAGACCCATCTATAAGGATGCAAGACTCGAGACCGCGATCCACACATTATGTCGCTGGCTATTTTTCATTTTAATACAATTCAATTAATTATTCAATTATTTCACTATAATTTCATTCTGGTTAATAGGATTAATTTATATTCAACTTTATTGGTAAATAGGATTAATTTATAGGGAAAAAAATCGGCATTCAGGAACTGCACCGGTAAAGCTATTGCATAGAATGCAATGCGATTATCTAGAATAAACAACATTTACAAATTGACGATTTATAAAAACGAATATATAAAAAAAATGTCCTTACTGGGATTTGAACCCGAGCCTACCGGTCACACTATTATGCCATTTGTCTGTTTCTTGACACAACGAATATTATATATATATATAAATTGTTTCATTTTTCAACCGACTCCAAAAAAAGGAGGTGGTTCTCAATTCGCCCAGATATTGTTTTTTACTGTTTATTTATTTGTATGTATGCAAAATTCTAGTTCACGTAGGTATTCTGCTCGCAATACATAGGTACCTACATGGTAAGCGGAGTGGGAGGTAATAGGTTTAATTTTCTTTACGGAGTTATACAAGCATCCCGAGCAATCAAAATAAATTGACAACATTTCAAAGGAGATGTTGCGAGCTCGGCCCTGCTTCGTACATGTCCTCAAAAAATGGGTAAATTATAGAAGAATCCGAAAAAAATACAATTAATTTAATCAAGAACATAATAATATTTTAGAGTTACCACCACATTTAATTCAAACGATTTTATCATTTGCAAGCATTCAACACGGCGGCGATACAGCCAACGCTTGGTATCAATCGATTTCGATAGTATTTAAAAATTTTTTTTTCTCCAAGTACTAGATAATCAAAAAACAATTTAAAAAATGAAAATGTCAAAATGACATCGTCCGCCATATTCGCCATGTTGGTTTTAAGTTGCAATTCTAACTGCAAATAATGTTATGTAACTGCAAACAAAGCTAAATAAGTGAAAATATGCAGTAAAAACGTTTTTATATTGATTTTGCCTGTTTAATGATATTGTGTACAATACATGGCCGGAGGTCCATACATTTTTGCAACATCTCCTTTGACACGACCCTAAAAGAAAAATACCGTTTCTTTGTTTTTCTTTTCTGAGTTCAATTATATATTTTTTTGTTTTTTTTTATATCTTAATTTCTGTGAAAAAAAAATAAAACGGAAAAACATGTAATGACGTCACTTATATGGTGGAATGAAGTAGTTACCATTGCTTATCTTTAGATGAAAACATTATTGTTACATACTCTGTGACAAGGTGTGTCAAATTGATACGGATACGTCAATGTCAAAGTATAAAACTTGGAAGTAGGGATGGTGATCCGAGACCTGAGATCGATTAATCGGAAAAGCGATCCATAGGAACCAAAATATCGATTCTTATTTAAATAATTATAATAATTTATTTAAATCGATCCACAGTACCGGATTGATCTAGTGAATCGATACTATACCCTGAAAAATCGAAAATCGATCTTTTTGGTTAATTCACATAGGGACATATGAAACATACAGATCATAAGATTTAACGTTTAAACGTGAGTATAGAAAGCATTATACCAGCATTGAACACTGTTGAGTTGCTTTTTTTTTGGTCGTCTGTTTTCCTCGAAATTTAGTATTACATATCCCAAATCAAAAATATATCGATAATCGAAGATCGATTTTTTCAATGTCGATTTAATTGTCAAAGGATTTTGGACACTTCGATTCCAACATTGATTGATTTCAGAAAGAATCGCCATCCCTACTACTAAGTCTATGAAATGATGCCACGAACTTATTTATTTAAAAAAAAAACAAGTTTTGAAGTCTTCAACAACGACTTAGCCCTTAGGCTGTTGATATAATATTGATATTTTTTATTTGAAGTTGGATCAAGGAAGAGATTAATCGACGACATGCAGGGGCAAGATTTTTTTTAAAATTATATAGTTATATCGATATTTTTTTCGATATATCGGACACTGGTACTGATATTTTTAAAATAACAAAATCAATTTGACAAGCTGACAACGACAAGACAGTGACATCTACAATTTTTTTTAAAGGGTCACGGCACAAAGCAATGGTTCTATCGCCATTCCACCCTATGTGTGACGTCAAATGGCGCAAACGTCTTTTTAGAATACACTTACTTTCAAAGTAGAAATTATGAATGAAAAGTACAAATTTTCGAAAAATGGTTAAACACGGGTCCCCTTTTTTTTTTTTTTTTTTATTTTTTTTTTTTTTTACGCGGGGAAACCCTCATGGGCACCCGCCGTCTAGGGGAAACGACGGCGGGTAGTGTGAGACTCGTACTCACTAAAACCCCGCGGTGTTCCGACTCTTCCGCCATCAGTGGCGGGGTCACGGGAACGCTTACGCACACATCCGCGACCCCGCCGGCGGCTGCTCGTCTCCGAGCCCTCCGCAGGTTGAGCTCTTTGGCTCCAACCAACACTAGTGGCGTGCAGAACACGTGCACGCCACCCAGCTTGGGACCTATCTCCATTTGGGCGACGGACATCCCCTAGTCCGACACCCAAAGGTCCCTGCCCCGACCACTCACAACGCCAGGCGTCCCAAGACGCCCGGGTGGAGGAGTCCAGGGGCACTCTGTCCGGCCTCGGGGGAGCGGGAGTGACAGGGATGAACTGACCTTCAACCGCCCCCCCGCGGCCCCACCACGTCCCTATCGAGCGGCGGGACCACCGCTAGGCGGCTGGGGATAGGGTGCAGGGCAACGACACACCCGTACACCTCTTCCCCAGCCGCCTCCCCACCACGTCCCCATCTTACGGCGGGACAACCGCTAGGCGGCTGGGGATAGGGTGCAGGGCAACGACACACCCGTACACCTCTTCCCCAGCCGTCTCCTCACCACAGCAGCGAGTGGCAGGCAGAGCCACGCCAAACGCCGCCCCCTCTCTGGGTTCCTCTTGGCTTCGCCGGTGTGAGGATACCACCGGGTACTGAGCCCCCCCGCCACGACAAGGCGGAAACCCTCGGGGGGGAAACACGGGTCCCCTAGTTTTGGATTAACTTAACTTAATTAACTTTGAATAATGTAATAAAACATGTGGGTTAAAAATATGAGATGTTCTCAATTATTTTATTTTTTATTTTATTTTATTTTTATACTTTATTGTACACCAATACATTAAAGAGACAACAAAATAGAAGAAATAGACGATACAAAAGGCGGTCTTATCACAAAACTGCAATCTCTTCCAGACAACCTTTGGGTTTAGGAAACTGTGTAAATTAGAATATTAGGGGTGTACTAATGCAAGTAAATTTAAAATTATAGCTTACAAAGAAGAAAAAAAAAATTAATATAATAAGAATAATAATAGGTAACTTTTAGGTGATCAGGACTTAACTCGACAAGGGAAAGATCTGGGCGACGTAATGATCGTGAAGTCGTTTTTTGAACGTTACGACTGAATTAGCTTGTCGAATTTCAACAGGAAGCAAGTTCCATAGGCGGATAGCTTCCACCGTGAATGATTTGGAATAAAATGAAGAGAAATGTGAAGGAATTGATAGAAGGAGATTATTGGAAGAACGAAGGGACAAGGAATGAGAAGAGCCAAGAAAAAGAAAACGCTCCTTCAAATAGGTTGGGGTTTGGGGATTGAACAGTATACAGTAAAGAAAAGAAAGAATGTGTGTATTCCTGCGAAAACGAATGGGTAGCCACTTGAGTTGTTTACGAAAATCAGAAACGTGATCATATTTGCGTAGCCCAAATATGAATCGTATGCAAAGGTTTCGAAGCCGCTCAAGTTTGTTTAATTGCTCCTGAGTTAAGTCTAGATAGCATATGTCGGCATAGTCAAGAATTGGAAAGAGAATCGATCGAGCTAAAGTAATTTTAGTGGATGACGGCAAGAAATTTTGGAGTCTTCTCAAGGCGCCAACGGCAGCAAACATCTTCCGGCTCACTTCAGCGATTTGTGGCGTCCAACATAAACTATTGTCGATAATTATCCCCAAATTCTTAACATTATCACAATATGTGATACACGTTCCATTAATTTTAATAGATGGCAGCTGTAACATGTCTAATTTGGCGAGCATACGCGAGCTGCCAATGATTATAGCTTGACTTTTGGTTGGGTTGAGCTGTAATCCGAAAGCTTCACTCCATAAAGAAATATGTTTAAGGTCGTTATTGACACTCTGTATGGCCTCAGGCAGATGAGTGAGATTGGCCTGGCAATAAATTTGAAGATCATCTGCATAAAGGTGGTTATTATGTTCATGAAATGAACATAATTATTATGAATGCTGTAATATTCATGCAATTTAGATCAATCTAGCTAAAAATTTAAAATCCTAATCCACTTCATAACTATGTTAACTATAATAGTATAATAAAAGTGTTTTTATGCATGTGTCTTCAGGCCAAATGCTTCACGTGGTAGGAAACTTAGAGAATGTGGAATCAACCAAAACATTCGAAGCATTTATTTTATTGCCGAAATTTAATAAACATCAAAACGATATGTAATGGGTTTTTGTGTAAAGTATTTCATCAATTATCATTATAGTCTTTCTAACAACTTTATAATGATTAATATTTTATGTAAGATGGCGCGATTCTACAAAATAAATACACGACATCTAATGAATTATGTGTGAAGTATTTCATCAACTATCATTCTAGTCTTTCCAACGACTCTATCATTTTATGTTAGATGGCGCTATTTTACAAATATCGATCGCAAAAGATCATCGCGCTGCGCTGGCTGCCATTGGTTCGCGATCGCCATTGGACAACGAAGTAATGTTCTGTTTCACTTTAATCGCCCGTATTAGAGTGAAACAGAACATTACAATTCGTTTTAGTATCCTTCTCCGTTGGAAAGAGACAAACTTAAGTGGAACCATGTGAAAGAAAGAAATAAAATATGATCAACGCCTGTACCATGACCTTTATTTGTCACCATAAACTGCATCGCTTTTACCTTTGTCTCGTTTTGTCATACGCGTTATCATACACGACAAAATGAAACAAAATTTTGGTAGCGCATACATTTTACAATTAGATGACATGGTGCAGAGGAGCATGATCGATAAAACTGTAAACAAACTGAAGTGTACTTTATGAGTATTGTAATAGAGTTCACGAGAAACAAAGTACCCAATGACCCAAAGGATCCAAATGATCGACTTTTTTTGTACGTCACTAGTCTATGGTACGTCACGACCCGATCACTTGTGTTTGGATCGTGATTCAATCAAAATGATTCTATCGCTCGCGATCGACTCAGCTCTAACTAAAATTAGCCGCTGAATATTAAAACTTTAACATTTCAAAAGAATGTGGTCCATTGAGGTTATGATACCATGGCTTTGTCGGTAATTCTTTTTGGATCTCAGCATACCATTTGCCTTTCGTTTCCAGAGTCATTGCCCAAGAAGATTTCCACAATTGTCTATTGAGTGTCTTGAAGTGACTGTAATAATCAGTAAATGGCACTTTCATTGCCTGCGACTGGTCTTCATCATGGTCTGAACGGGTGGCAGAGTCAGCCACTTCGTTGCCAGCAATGCCACTGTGTGAAGGTACCCAAGTATACAAGTTCAATATTTATATCATGTTCCTTAATTAATTTACATATCTGTTTCTTAATATTACATAGTATATAATTCAATTTAAATGACATATTTACATTTGCTAAAGCTGTTAATACACTTTTGGAATCGGACACTATTAATATACTATGTACATTATTTACAAGATTATTTACATGTTCTAAAGCAGTAAATAGCATAACTTTCAGCTGTGAAAATACTACATTGTCTATTTAATTTTATGCATTTAGTGAATTATAATTGAGGATCATAATAGGCTGCTTTCACAAAATCATCAACTTTAGACCCATCTGTGTAAAGAGTGTAGTAATCTGATCTACTGCTTCTAAATTCCAAGAAATCATACTTATTGCGTACATTGTCTACATAAATAAATTTGGATATGTCGGTGATATTTGCATCAAAGGTTTTATATACAGGCCAAATTGAATATTGTACAATATCTTTAGAATTATTTTTTACATATTTAAATAATGTTGGCATTTCTGGCAAGGTTCTATTTACAATTGATGAAGCAGAGATAGAGGATGATATTGACTGAGAAAGTTCAGGATGTACAGTAATTTTCTTATGCAGAGTATTGTCATTCTTTGAAAGAACTTTCAAGAAAAATCTTTCAGCCAACATCAACCTACGTAATGTTAGAGGAGGTATACATGTTTCAATTTCTAGTGAATTAATTGGTGTGGATCGCATAGCTCCACAAATGAGTCTCAAGCCCATATTTTGTATGACATCTAGTTTTTATAATAAGGTGCTATTGATGTTCATGCAAGCTAAGGCACTGTAGTCAAAATGACTTCGTACTATACTTTTATGAAGTATATTCATCACTTTAGGGTCAGATCCCCAAAAAGTTCCTGCTAGATGTCTTAATATGTTTATACCTTTTAAGGCTTTGCTGCATATATGTTTGATATGTTCCTGAAATTTTAATTTATTGTCAAAGATGATTCCTAGGAATTTGTGATTCTGTACTATTGGTATTTCAGTGTTGTCATACAATATTTTAATATCTTTATAATTATTTGCATTTTTACTGATGACTAAGACTGAACTTTTTTCTGGACTGATATCCAATTTAAGTTTATTGTGATAATAATTAAATAATTGACTTAAGACTCGATTCATATTATGAATTGCTGTTTGCATATCATGATGTATGCTGTACAACAGCAAATCATCTGCAAATTGTAGAATATGTACATCTGAATTATCAACATACTTTAGGATTTCAGATGTATAAATGTTGTAAAGCAAAGGGGATAAAGTTGCCCCTCGCACTGTGCCCTTGTTGACAGACTCAGGGCCATGTAGCTTATTGTTATATTTAACAAAGTCTGTTCTATTCCTCAAAAAGTAGTAAAGCCATTTTAAAATATGGCCTGGTAGACCCATATCATAAGTAACTTGGATGACCTCCTCAATATTTACATTGTCAAAGGCACCTTTAACATCTAAAAAAAACACATATTGCATTAGAATGACTTAATTTGACTTGTTTTAAATCTGATAAGAGTGATACAAAGCTTTCAGAACAACTTTTGCCTTTCCTGAATCCATATTGGATAGAAGGTATTAAATTATTTGATTCAACAAAATACTCTAATCTCAATTTTAACATATTCTCAAAAAGTTTTCCCAGACAGGAAGATAAAGATATAGGTCTATATGAAGAAGCATTATTTACAGGTTTATTAGGTTTAATTATTGGTATCACACATTGAGTTTTCCAAGTTTCAGGGATAAGAAGATCATTCCATAGCTTATTATATATCTTAAGTAATGTGATTTGAGCATTTAAATGTAATTTTTTAACTAAGATGTAAGGTATATAATCCAAACCTGGTGTTGTGTTTTTCCTACACTTTAGTGAAATTAAGAACTCATCTATCGTAAACTCGTTTTTGAGAAACATATTCATATGATCTTCTGAAGCATTTTCAAACAAATGTGTAAGTTTATTCTCATCTACTTGCGTTGAATCTGCTAAATTATCTAAGAAACTTGGAATCCACTCATCATTAAAGTTTTGATTTCTATTCAAACCTATCTTTTTAAATCGTTTAATATATCCCCAAATGTGTGATATTGGTGTTAATCTATCGAAGCTGCTGCATAAAGTTTTCCAAGAGGAAATACGTTCCTCTTTTAATGTTCTTTTTTTTAATGCATCTACCTTTTTGTACTTTATCCAATTTTCTATTGTGGGATCACGGTAATAATTCTTTAATGCATCTTTCGACTTCCTGACAGCTTCAGTACATTTTGGGTTCCACCATGGTACCGATTTTTTTAAAACCATATTAGAAGAATTAGAACACAATTTGCGTTTTGGAATTGTTTGGTGTCTTAAGCTATTCAATGTTTCCACAAAATTATTATAGGACGTTAAAGAGTTGTCAGTAGTATCAATGTTAGAAAAGAGAGTTTCTGATAAACTGTAATAAGTATCCCAATCTGCTTTGTTATAAATGAATTTTTCCCTGTCTACAGATGGCGAAACATCATATTTGGATGGTTGGATATTTACCTCAAGCATAGTAGGGAAGTGATAGCTACCCATTGGATCATCAAGGACATACCAGTTACACAAGTGAGCAATGGAAGGGCTGACAAGAGCAAGGTCTATGGCTGAAGCATGTCTGTTTGGATATGGAACTGTTGTTGGTGAACCATCATTCATAACACACAAGTCAAACTCATCAATTATATTATACAGTGATTTCCCTCTGCTATTATCGCTGTGGCATCCAAACGCTATGTTATGAGCATTAAAATCACCCATAATAATACATGGTTTAGGTATATTCGTGATAAGAGCTTTCATCTTTGTTGCATCAAATCTGATGCTTGGTGGACTGTACACACAGAGTATTGATATGGAACCAAATTGTGATTCTATAGAGATACAGATATTTTGAATTGATTCATAGAATTGAGTATTAATTACCCTGTATTTTAAATGATGTTTCACCAGAACAGCTACTCCATTGTGAGGATTCTGAGAATTTTGTATGTTATACTCCATTGTATGTTATACTCCATTATATTTAAATATTTGTCCATTATATTAAATGCAATAAAAATATTTCTTTTATTTTCTTAGTAGTAAGTGGATCATCAGTCCTGTCTGTCCTTTGGCCTAATGTGACAAGGGACTTTACAATAGCCTTAATTATTATATCGTTATGAGCGATCTGTGTTACATCAAAAGTATTGTTGACCTGCTCGGCCGTTTGTTTTTTTAGTGATGGAAAAGATTTATTTGTATAAGTTATGGGCTTTGGTGTATTCACAACAGTGGCATAAGATTGTTGACTATATCTAGCTTTCTTCTGCTCCATTTTTTTATTTTTAATTGGGCAGTCCCGTGAAATGGCAAGATGGTTACCTGAGCAATTAATGCATATAATTTCTTCAACATCACATTCCTTATATGAGTGCCGTCCAGCACAAGAAGAACAATTCTGCTCACCCCTACAGACTTTTGCAGAATGATTAAACTTTAAACATTTATAGCATTGCAGTAATGGAGGTATGTATGTATGAACTTCGTATCGCAAGAATTTAATGTAGGCATACTGTGGGAGAGTAGTCGCAGCAAAAGTCACAGCAACTGTGGTAAGCGGTACTAATTTTCCATCAATTTTCTTCAGAAATCTCTTAATAGATATAACCTCAGCATCGCATTGTATGTTTTTATATATTTCCTCATTGGATAGGTTGTTAGGTACAAATCTTAACACACCAATTTTTTCTGTTAGATACGACGGGATAAAAGCTTTCATTTTATTTTTTAATAAAAAGACGTCCATTTTAAGAAAGTTGTTAGCAGCTGCCGCTTTTCTAAATTTAATGCCTATTTTGTGTGCATTTACTCGATGCACTCCTAAAACTCCTTTGACATTTTCGGTAATTAAATTGGTAAGAATAATTGGATTTTTATTACCCAGTTTTTCGTTTTCTGTAGACTCAACATATACTACCAGTTCTTGACTTTCATTTTCCAGAAACAGCCTTTTGTAGTTGGGTTTGGTGAAGACCTTATACTTTTCCAGGTCCACGGATGTGCTTCCTACAGATGTGAATTTACGTTTCTTCTTAACCCCCGGCTCCTCACCGTCGCTGTGAGGACTCATCGTAAATTAGAGTCGTAGAGAGTCTGTTTATTAATTTAAACCAAATGAAGTATGGAAATCTGAATTTTTTAAGTAATTTTAATTTTTAGCAAATTAAAAGTTACCGCCTTTTCGACTTCCCGCCAAAAAGTCCACCCTTCACGTAAAATAAACAGTAATGCCAATGTAAGAAAATTTGATTTCCCGGCTTACGGCTTCCCCGCTACAAGAATTCATGTGATCGATACTCGGAGCTAGAAAGTAACTATAACTTTAAATAAAGGTACGAATCAGATTTCTCAACTCAAAAGTCGTAAGCTCTAGTATTATAACGGAAACTTTTGATTAGATGATCCTCCATCCATTTTTATGCACTATATAAACACTGTGGTTGGCATATCTATCCAACAAATTGTAATCTTTTGCAAGTTGGACTCGATTAAACTATGACTGTTTGGTTCTATTGATTTGTTTTCGCGGGATTAATGTATGGCTTATAGTAAGTTGTTTACGTGATTAATATTTAGTTAAAATTGCACTTTGATCTTATGATTTTGATATCATGTTGTAGTTAAGGAGACGGGTAATTTTGGGCCTGCAAAATCGTTACTGGTTAACCCATTACACGGTACATTTTATAATAAAGTTTGTTTTATACAGTAATTGATATAGTCCAAAATTGCACTCAAATATCTTAAATTATTCATTCAACGGAATTCCCAGATTTCATCCAGTCCCTACCTGCTCCCCCGCAAATCAGGGCTTATCGCATAGACTGGCAACACTGGTAACACAAACGAACTCATTGGAGTTTTGGCGGGAACACGGAAAAGAGGTATGACGCTGCGTGATATTATTTTCGAAATTTGTGTATAGGCGCGTTTTTATGTGTAAAAATGGTGGGATTTTTATCATAAAACATTCGATAACGTTCACGAGTGTAGGAAAGTGATATCATGAAGTGAAACTTTTCACTTCATGACCAAGTTTGACCATGTTTCTTCCTTTCGAACAAAGCTAAATTGGCTTCCTGTTTGACAGCGAAGACAAGCACGGCTTCTTAGCCAACTTTTTCTATTCTTTCTGACCCCACTACTCCTTCATATTTAAAAAGTAAATTTAATTATCTTTCTTCTTCACATTCGTTTCAATTACGCTCCATTGATTCTAATATTCTTTCCGTACCTCTTCACCGTTCCGGCTTCATATCCAGCTCTTTCGTCATCCAAGTGATCCGTTTGTGGAATGCTCTTCCAGAAGATATCCGTAGACTTGCTACAAAACAGGCTTTTAAGAAAAGAATCAAAGAACACTTTCTTAAACCTTAAATCCGCAATAACATCATCATTACTTTTATCATGTATTATAACACTGTTAATTTAATTTCTGTTTAAGGTATAATGCTATTTATGTATATTATTATGTATACATATGTATATATATATATATATATATATATATATATATATATATATATATAAAAATATTATATATTTATATGATAGTTATTTATTTTTGTATTACGTATGTATAGAAATAATTGAAATATTTATTTTAGTTTCTATAATATATTTATTTTTGTATTTAATTGTACCATTCCAACTGTATATCTCGATTTATTAGTTTATTTTTTTTGTAAGCACCGCCAACATTTTTTTTTTAACTGCCAATCGTTGATTGGCAGAGAGCGCTTTAAGCGTTAAGTCCGCCATTTGTACCGATATTTTATTGATGCAATAAAGAATAAATAATTATAAACGAAACTACTGCGCTAAAAAAATAGTTGTTCAGATAATACTATAAACGAATTGAATCGATTCGAAAATATTTCAATTTCATATCGATTAATTTTGCAACGTCACTATTTAGCAGTTGTCATAAAAAAGCTTCTTGGTTGGGAGTTTTAGCGGGAAGCGGAAAAGAGCTGTGTTGCTGCGTGATATTATTTTCAAAATTTGTGTATAGTCGCGTTTTTATGTGTAAAAATGGTGGGTTTTTTATTATAAAACATTCGATAACGTTCACGGGTATATGAAAGTGATATTATGAAGGGAAAATTCATATTACCAACACTTCGTAAAATCTCCTAGTAAAGTCCCCATTACTTTACTGGATCCATCTCATCATATTCCACATGGAAGCATCCAATCATCGTCATCTTCCATATGGATATTCATTATCATAAGAAATGAAGAAAAAGAATTACTGAAGATTGGCTGTTAAGGACTTGAATCCGTGGCCGTAAAACAAATTTAAAAAAAAATGTTATGACGTTGGTTTTGGCGGGAACCTTAAAAGATGGGGGTGGTGCTCCTATTTTATTTTATTTTCTTGGTTTATTTTAAAGTTATATTGAATAAAGTTGGAGGTATTTTGTTTGATATAGGTTTATTACAGTGCCCGTATATAGTGAAATAGAATAACAGTGCGAAAACACGACCTTTCAGGTTGCCTCCAAAACTTCATTGTAAATGTTCTGGTAAAGTAGCCATCGCTTTATTCGAATAAATTGACTGTAACTCACTGACTGACATACTTGATTGACATACTTAATAAATAATTGACTGACTATAATAATATCATACTAACTTTTACGTTGCATAAATAAATACGAAATATTGTTTTACTTGACACTGGCAATATGCGTAATAGCGAAGCCAAGATTAAAAAAAAGTCAAATTGGGAATCGAATTATAAGTCCGGATATAGGGATGCTCGATCCGTGTCAATACGATAGCGAACGATTCAATCGATTTTAGTTTCGATACAACAATTACAAGCCGCTGGCTGGTGGACCGATAGGAACAAAAAGCATAGCGGACCGATTTATCAATGCGTAAATTATGATTACGATCACACAGCGCTCATGATGTGCGTTTCACTTATAAGATTCGCTGACAACGCCCGTAACCTTTTTACGCTAACGGCAATATCAGCGGTCGTTATATGGAACGTATCCTATGATTGACGAAACTGTCATCTGTCAAATTCTCTGCCTGCTTTCAAGTGTTTCAAACGGAGTTTTGGCGGGAACCTTGAGAGGCGTATGGTGCTCTTATTTTATTTCATTTTCTTGGTGTATTTTTATGTTATATTGAATAAAGTTGGTGACATTTTGTTTGATATAGGTTTATTACAGTGCCCGTGTATAGTGAAATAGAATAACAGTGCGAAAACACGACCTTTCAGATTGTCTCCAAAACTTCATTGTAAATGTTCTGGTAAAGTAGCCATCGCTTTACTCGACTTAACTTGACTGTAACTCACTTGACTGACATATTATACTTGATAACTTATATACTTGATACTTACATAATAGACTTGATATTATACTAACTTTGACGCTGCTTAAATAAATACGAAATATCGTTTTACTTGACACTGGCAATATGCGTAATAGCGATGCCATAATAACTAAAAAAAAAAAAGTGTTTCAAACGGAGTTTTGGCGGGAACCTTGAAAGAGGCGTAAAGTGCTCTTATTTTACTTCATTTACTTGGTGTCTTTTTAAGTTATATTGAATAAAGTTTGTGGCATTTTGTTTGATATAGGTTTATTACAGTGCCCGTGTATAGTGAAATAGAATGACAGTGCGAAAACACGACCTTTCAGGTTACCTCCAAAACTTCATTGTAAATGTTCTGGTAAAGTAGCCATCGCTTTACTCGAATAACTTATATACTTGCTATTTACATATTATACTTGATGACTTTAATATACTAACCTTTACGCTGCTTAAATAGATACGAAATATCGTTTTACTTGACACTGGCAATATGCTTAATAGCGATGCAATAATAACAAAAAAAAAAAAGTGTTTTAAACCGCTTTGCTTTTGCGGATGGTTTTTTTTTTAGGTTATGTTGTTGTATGAGATATTCATCAAAATTTAGAATTTATAGTCATATGAATGGGACTTGGAGCTGTATTTCTTAAATTTGGACTACTGTCTCAACTAGTGACAAAACTCCGTTGATTCCGTTATGATTTCAAAGATCTTTCTACCCTGCCTTTTGTTTATTATGTTCATCTTGAACTATGAAGTAAAGTGTAAAAAAAATACGGCTAATAAACAAATAGATGAATGCCGTCGTTGTAAAATTTTGAGTGAGTCTTTTGAACATTGGTTTAAGATAACATCTCGCGGCAAACACGAAGGAGGCGATGCTGCCTGGGAAGAAACTAAGCTCAAATCATATGCTAGAAGCGAAATGCGCTTGGTGGAAATTCAAGAAGGATTATGTTCAGAGGTAAAACAATATCAAGACGCATGTTATGCCCTTTCGGAAGAAGTAGAACAAGTATTAGAGAAGATGTGGTTTGACGAAGATCTCAATACTTTAGACCTTTATACAAGGCTTTGTATCAATACACTTCAATACTGCTGCCCAAAAAATTACTTTGGTGAAGCTTGCCTTCTTTGTCCTGTAGACAAACATGATAAAGTTTGTAGTGATCATGGAAGATGTGATGGAGACGGGACACGTAAAGGCAATGGCACTTGTATTTGTAAGAAAGGTTATTCTGGCACATTTTGTAATGAATGTGCCAGTAATTTTTATATGGTAGACACAGAACAATGTGCTCCCTGTCACAAAGCATGTAAAGGATGCATGGGTGAAGGTGTAAGTAACTGCAAGACATGTAATGTAGGATGGCAATTAGAGTCTGGTATATGTGTGGATATAAATGAGTGTTCCGACATAAACCCATGTACCCAGAATCAATATTGTGAAAACAAAGAAGGTTCATTTTCATGTGCAACCTGTGATATGACTTGCAGTGCATGTGATGGTAAAGGTCCTAATAAATGCACATCATGTTCAACAGAAAAAACATTATTGAGCGGTATTTGTGTGGATACCGAGTTAAAACATGAATTATTAGCAAATGCTCTAAAGAAATTGATACTATATACTTTTTTAACAATCATAACAATTTTTGTATTCCAAAGAAAGAAATTACTAGCCTCAGTAATGACAGTGTTTATAGCAATGTTTATATATAATATGGAAAAGACAAGTCAAATAAATATTATAATGTTATTAATAAGTTTATAATGGGCATGTGCTTAACCCGTTAAGTCATAAGAAAAATATGACAATTGATTTTCAATTGTGTCAAGCCACCAGGAGCTTTAAGTTCCTTGAAGGATTAATAAAATGTATGTATTGTTGTTGATCAAAGGCTTTGAATAATGATATTGTCATGGCCGATTGTTATTATCTCAATTCATGTACAATATGAATGCAATAAAAACACTTCTTAAAGGTGTATTAAAAATACATTTTATTGTGAAAGGTACATAACTACATTTAGTATCAATTATATACAAAAATTAAATACATGTTTGGGCATATAACCAAATAGTGTAAAATACTTACAATACAGCAGTTTATAAATATTTACTATAATAATTATGTGAAAAATTACATTTATAAACAAAACCTGAAATAAGGTAACATGTGAAGGGCCAATACAAATGTAATAATCTACAATATCTGAAATACAATTTTAAGAATTTTAAGTTTACATTAAAAATAAAATTAATTCAATTCTTAGCTGCAAATAAATTATTTAATTTTGTGTCGGCCCTTATTCTGCTTTTGCACAACCACTGTCATCAACGTATGAAACAGTATAATTTAAATGTTCATATCCACAACAATTTTAAACAATTCAGTATGTTTAAATGTATAATAATATGCATTAATAGAATACCATAAAGACATTTGTGATGTTCCTAAGCCACTACCTTACAATATACCAAAAATGATGCACAATAAGATTTTAATAAAATAATTTAAAGATGTAGATGTAAGATAAGATGTAGATCCATCTTTAATGTTACATTTTATAATAATATGAAATCAGATATAGAAAATAGAATTTGTTTTGTGTCTGTAATAAATGCTCAATAATAAATCAATGAGAACAGTAATAAATAATTATTGTAAAAATTTTTAAGATAATTACTTTGTAAAGCTGGTTTACTAGTATTGGAATTAAGTTTGTATTATTTATTATTATTATTTTATTCTGGGTTGTTATGGAAAACTATTTTAGACAAAAATTCCGACATTTCGACTTTTATAATAATTTATATAGTTTTCTTAAACTTGAAAAAACCCTAAATCCATATTTATTTTTATCAATAGACTTTTATTCATGTAATTTGAATCTATCATGGGATACTTATACAACATGTAATGGGAATAATGCACACCCATACAGACGGCGCGTTACTAATTTTGTTTGTTAACTTGCGTCCATTCCTAGCGTCGCCGGAGTCGCGAACGGACAGAGGGCCGCGGGATGACACTCATGTGCATTTATTACGTTACATGTTTTACATAGCACAATTAATATTTCATAATTCAATAGACCCTATAAAAAAACATTCCAAATATTATAAGTTATTATTATTAGTTACCAGGGAGCCGACCGCCTAACTCAAACGCTTTCGTTTAGCTTTCGATTATAACAACATCTTATCAGTTTCGTACCATCTAACTTTTTTCAGGAAATGTTTTCGTCTGCAGGTAAATACTTAAGAGCAAAATGTTTTAATAGGCGGTACGAAACGGACAAGATAAAGTCCTAAACGAAAGCATTTTAGTTAGGCGGTCGGAAAGCTGTTAAAGTATGTAATTGTAAGGCAACATGATGTTAAAAAGGCATACATATAATAACAGTGGTCTTTGGTGAAAGAAAAGTTTTTTATTAAAGATCACTAAGTACACTTAACTAAATTAATAATATATTATTCAACGAAATATATCATTGCAAAATACGTGTTAATGTGGTTTTCAACAAAATAAACAAATTATAACTGAAACATAACTTTGTTCTAAATTTTCTTTTTGGTAATTTGTTATTATTAAGTACTAGTATAACACCATCCATTTAAGACTACTAATGAAATAAAACACTCATTTTTAAGGTAGCAACTCACATTTGAGTTAACTCAATGGCTTTATGTGTAGAAAAACTAACATCCTAAGAATGGGATTATGTTAAAGTAAATAAACTACATATTATAATACGCACTACTAGACTAGCACTTGAAATGCTGCAGCATAGAAGAATACTAAATTCATTTATTTTCTTTAATTGTTCCAATCATAAGAAACATATTATCCTTCGGTAGGTACAAAATATGCAAAGCAAAAGAAAATATCTTAAAGAAATTTAAACAAAATGTACTAGTATTCACAATGTTAATTATTATCAGTCGGCATCAATATATACTAAATTACTAATATTTTCGGTCCCCATTATAATACTTCATCGAACCTTCAATTATTTCTGCCGATATAGTGAATGATTTTATTTTTAAATGCATATTATGTAAATACCATACAAGTCCTAGAAATTATCTGAATGAGTTTTATAATCAGAATTTAAACTATTTGGTAAACTACATAAACATCATTGAAAATTTTGCATTAGAAATGTTATGCATTGAAAACACGACAGAGAAAATAAAAGTAGAGTAAATTGACCACTATCAGTTACCATAATCAAGGGGCCAGCCGACTATATTATGTCATAGCCTCTTTACTACTATTTTAAAAATGCTAAGGCTGGATTGCATCGTTGTAATTATTAATTAGCAAGTTTGTTAAAATTCCTTTTATGTTTGCATAAAAGGAATTTTAAACGAGTTGCACCCAAAGATAGAAGAGTTAGATTGACAATACACACTGGCGTTTGTTTCAACTCGCGGACGGTCAGATGACCGTGCCCGCTCACGCAGCAACCATTCATTGTGCATTCGCCCTCTGAGCGCAAACTTAGTGAGAAATTTGACAAAAGCTATAACTTTAACAAATATTTTGATGCAACCAAACCTAAGGGTTTGTTTACACAAAATCCAGTCCAGTCAGTCGCCGTAAAGCAACATACTATGTATGAGAATGAAATAAACTCACATGCGGCGGCTAACAATGGACCTGGTGTGAACCCAGTAGTAAAAGTGTATTTTCATTGTTGATAGGTAGATAAATACCGCTGGATCGCTTTACAACAGCTTTTCACATAAAAACAGAAATTGTTAGCATTAGATTTTTCTCATCTCTGTTCCTAATAACCAGATATGATTTGGAACACATTCGGTCCGAAGTTAATGTAACTAACTTGGCGGGATTTAATGTTTGATAGTGTTAAAGATGGTCCCGACTTAATTTAGCTCAAAGTCCAACCAAACTTTTAAAAAATAACAAGAAGGTTAATTCATTAAACTGCAATATTAGCATATATGTACTTAAACATATTTTTTATACAAAATTTTGGGTAAATGATAAACAATACGTCCTAATTGATATTTCTACATCAGTCTGTGTCTTGGTTTAATGGAATGTATCGTAAGAGATTTTGGATGATTATATGGTAATACAATAATTGAAATAGAAAATAAATAATTCTCGATAGTATTAATATTGGCCGGATGAACTGACTGATATTTCTAGGATTTTTTAAACTTTTTAACATTCGATGTTTTTTGTACCAAACGGCAACCGGTTGATTTAAATTAAGGTAACTAACTATCTACAATGTGGCAGGATATTGCTCGTATTCCTGTATGGACAAAACGATGAATAATAATTTGATTTTAGTATTCTAGATACATTTCCCAAGAGGAGTACGAACAATGTCTAGTCACTGTACTGTAAATAGTGAAGCCTAAAGCAAATCCGAGCTCGAGTCTAGTTCAAGCATTATTTTCTATAAATCATTATAACTACTACACGATGACACATCGCGGAGCAAGGCCGGTGCGTTATTGTGACACAGTAAAACTAATTAACAACTAAATTAGCTTGCACGACACGAAATAATTTATGTCTAATCGTAGTATTATAAATCTTGGACTAAATACTTGTGAATATAGTATCTTGGATTGAGACTTAGGAATATAAATTGACAATAAACTTGGGGCACCACAGACTACATTAGTGACAAAAAAGTCAGAAGTTTATAAAGTCTAACTTACCTGATATTTGACACAGTGATCTTATCGCTTATAGTAAAAAACTAAAGTCAGGTATATAATACTACAAAACGATATCCAAGGTGAAACATACTCATCGGAGTAGAAATATGGAGCGAACGAACTTGTAAAAGAGACGAATTTGACGGTTATAAACAACGTTGTTCAGTTATTCAGTTAACGTCAACGTTATTCAGTTGAGCCTGCCTGGTTAGGGATCCTAAAATTAAATAAAAATAATATTTTAACTATGAGCAACATACTCCAATATAAAGCTGTCAAGGTCTATTTAATCAAAATGCATTAATATATTAACACAGAACAGAGATATTCGATTTTTGTCGCAAGGGACCCAGCTTATGTTGGACGCTCTGTGAAGCTTTGTGAATCGCACTTTTCAAATCTACAGCAGTAGCGATGATAATGCAAAATTTATTTGTAAAAATGCATTTCTTATATTTTCATTAAGACACAGTAATAAATACTCATTTTGTCCTACCCCTAGCTACCTACCTAGTGTTGCTGCACTAGTAAGAGTTTCATGAAAACATTTGGAGCTCGAGCAAGTGGCAAATAAAATAATTAACTAAAATGCGAGCTTGAATTGTCTCGGTTGTGCGATGATGATCGTTTTCATAAGGGAGCTGTCGCAAGCTCGCAACTATCGATTGGTGATTCCGGGGACAGTGTCTTACCTACACGGTGGCCAGGGGCATACGATGTACGGGACTAGTTTTGCTGTAGCAGGCAGTAGATGTGACCCGTGTGCCCTATACGTTGTAAGGGAACGAGGTTGGCTTTCCCTTTTGTGAGGCCGGTTGGCACCTAGTATAGTTAAGTATACGATATCAAGTGACGTTACTGCAGGAGGCATATACCTAAGCTTGCCGCATTACCGCTTCTTAGGGAAATGGCCAAGCACAGGAACGGTGCGCAGAGGAATTAAATCAGATGGCGAGGATCTATCTTCTCTAGGATGTGAAGCTAAATGGGAGGCTGTTCATACTAGGAGCGGCGCGATACAGCAAAACCGTCGAAACGTCGTGCATCTAGTTCAGGAGCGCCGGGCGATGAAGCGCAGTGCGACCACACGAAGAGAAGATAGCCTCCGACGCCACGGGGCCCAGTGGGACATGATAAAGGCCGGGGGTGCTGGCATACAGTCCGGGTGAGGCGCGCGATGGTGCCAGGTGTCTGTGCTGAAGTAGAGGATGCTGGCTTGCGTCTCAACAGGGAGCTGGAATATCGGACATCTAATCTCGGAGCGAAGCCTCCGCTGCAGCATGCAGTATAGGATGCTCGCTTACGTCTTAACACGGAGGACACCTAGTCTCGGAGCGGCACGCGGTGATGCGAAGCGAGGTGCCTGCTGCAGCAGAGGATGCCGGCCTGCGCCACCACGGGCAGGGTGAGGTGGGGCGGCTGGGCGGCCAGGCGGCTAGTCCAGGAGCGGCGCGCGGTGGTGCGCGGCGAGGTGACGTTGCTGCAGCAGGCAGTAGAGGATGCCGACCTACGCCACCACGGGCATGGTGAAGTCGGGCGGCTGGGCGGCCAGGCGGCTAGTCCAGGAGCGGCGCGCGGTGGTGCGAGGCGAGGTGCGCGGCGAGGTGACGCTGCTGCAGCAGGCAGTAGAGGATGCCGACCTGCGCCACCACGGGCAGGGTGAGGTCGGGCGGCTGGGCGGCCAGGCGGCTAGTCCAGGAGCGGCGCGCGGTGGTGCGAGGCGAGGTGCGCGGCGAGGTGACGCTGCTGCAGCAGGCAGTAGAGGATGCCGACCTGCGCCACCACGGGCAGGGTGAGGTCGGGCGGCTGGGCGGCCAGGCGGCTAGTCCAGGAGCGGCGCGCGGTGGTGCGAGGCGAGGTGTGCGGCGAGGTGACGCTGCTGCAGCAGGCAGTAGAGGATGCCGGCCTGCGCCATGGCGTCGACGGTGCCGGCGGCGAGCAGGTCGGTGCGCGCTTTGGGCCCGCCGCCCGCGCCGCCGGGCCGCAGCAGCGTCGGCCCGAACACCGTCGCCAGGTTGTGCAGCGACATTTTGTTCTCGCCCTCGTGCTGGTTCACTCTGGAACGAGAAAAGCTCCGTTTTCACTATAAGTACTCGGAGTTCATTATTTTGCCGTGTAATGCAGGGGGCAAACATGAATGGTCAGTGGCTAGTGCGTCTCCTGCAGCCTACATACATCTATACAAAAAACTATAGTTCCGAGTGAAGGTGCGTTGCAGCCTTTGAATCCTAAGTTATTTAGACTCTGGGACAGAAAACAACGGCGTCACCTGAACACTACCATTTGGCGGAACATAGATTAGGTAATGCAATGAATCAGAATCAGAATCGACGTGACTCGTTTATTGTACTACACTTACTTTACGAAATGGTTCAGAAGGAAGTCGATGCAATTCTTGTTGAGATCAGGTAGTTGCGCATAACATTTGAGGAGAGCGTGCCGCCGGGTATGAGCCGGCCCGGAGTCCACTGAAGTGCCTGCACCCTTTAAATTGAAAAAACCACATAATAAGAAAAAATGACTAAATCAACCTTTATGTAAGTAAACACTCACAATTCACCAGTTATGTCCCATGTAATAATAGGTGGCAAGCCCATTGATATCTGTGAGCATTAAAAAAAAATATTAAGTAACTCTCCGTATTTGATTGCCTGAGGTTCCTATAAAGCTTTGGAATAATAATTGTATAAGAACACGTAATTTTTTAACTTTTTTAATAATAATTAAGTAATATAATTTAGAGAGGAAACATTTTATCTGTTTTTTTTGTATGGATTTTTATATGTTTCATTTATAATATTTATATATCCAGATTCACATTCCTTCGGAGTGTAAGTATCTCTAGCCCAACATAGATAATTTAATTCCATACCTGTGTAGATCCCCATGCGCGTAGTAGTTCTGGATAGAGAGCGTCAGTGAACAACGCCTCGGGCAGTTCACGAAGATATAGCTTCAAAACACCAGTCACAGAGTGTATATCCACTTCTTTCAATAGCTGCTCCGCTTCGTAAGCATCTGAAGATATTGATATTGCAAACATAAAATAATCATAGATTACTTTCACGCGCTTATAAACACAGATAGAAAATCTCAAAAAGTAGACTTTTTTATCTGTATAGAGGGGATATTTTGGGGTATGACCTACTATGACATAGGCCTCGAAGCTATTCAGCGGGACTTGAAAACAATTCACGACGATGCGGACGATCCGCTGATTTTACTTCGCCGACAATCAGCGTGATATTGAAAATCATCAACCTTCAGATAGCTTAATTGCCTGAATCGACAACCCAACAAAACGTCTTGGCGCAATAGACCGAGTATATCCGACCCCCATTGAACGGGTTCAGGGATGGAAGAAAACATTTATAGACGTATTTTTACCAAATAGTGGGCATTTTTCTAGGATACCAGCGATATCACTCACAGGTCTCGAAATTCTTCTTGATTAAGCTAAGGTCTGTCGAGCTGCTACGAACGCGGTAGATGCCGCGCCGATTAAGTAAGCACGCACTAATTAAACGCACGAACGTGAGAGCCTCATCTCCGAAGACATCAATGTACACGCAGGGGTCAGACAAGGATCTCTTCCAAATCCTTTTCTGGATGCCAAAGCTGGGGCAAATTTTGCAACAGCTACGACCTGTATGGCAATCTAGAAAGCTGACACAGAGAGTAAAACTTAAAATTTTCTTAGTCATGGAGGGTAACCCAAGACATCACGCGGCAAATCCAGGTCTTTATAAACGCCTGCGACAGATCTTGGGCATCTTCTGGCCAGAAAAGATCTCCAATGAAGACCTATGGAATATTTATCGTGAAACCCTGATCGGTCCGCAAGTCAGACGCCGCAAATGGACATGGATTGGCCACAATCTCAGAAGACCTCCCGAACATCCGAGCTCTAGAATGGACAGACAAGCTCTAGAATGGACTCCACAAGAGAAGAGGAAACGTGGCCGTCCTAAACACACTTGGGAGATGTTCAGTAGCTGCAGAAATTAAGATTATTGGGCTGTCATGGTCCGAGGTGAAGCGTGCAGCCCAAGAAAGATCGCAATGGTGTATTGAGCAGGACACATGATTACGTGATGACGATCCGGACTGATAGTGCTGACTTTCAGCGACAACGATCAGCGTTATACTAAAATCACCTTTACCAAAAAGTGGATATCGGTTTGAGAATATCAGCATATAGCGGTATGACTCACTGGTCTCGAAGCTCTTCTTAAGGCGGTTGAGGTCGGACGCGCTGCCGGACACGCGGTAGATGCCGACCTCGTGGATTCCGCGCCGCTCCACTTCACGCACGCAAGCGCTTATTATGAACGGGATATTGCGCTTCTCTCGTCTGTATACAACACATTTGTAATTATGTATGATGCCAATATAACGGTAGCTAAATACTTGACAATTATTTTCAACAATAAAATTGATATTATGTATGTCTTTTTTCAAATTTTAAACATAAATAGAATCTTCAGGGGAAACTGTAATTATCGTCATTTCAGCCGAACAAGACGTCCACTGCTGGACAAAACCATCCCTTAAGATTGCAACAACGAACGGTCCTAAGCCGCTCTTATCCAGCGATTGCCCGCAACCTTCTGTTGGACTCACTATTTTGGTGCGGAGCATGATAGGCTTATTTATATATGGACTGGATATTAAGCGCCTCCTAATAAATTGCTATTTTTTTTTGTGACAATGCCATCGTTTCCATTTCGTATGGCTTTTCAGTGTCAAAATTTAAATCACGCTGGAGTGCGTGCTCAACTCGGCCTTAAACCCAGCACACACAGTAGCGTAGCGGTAACTAGTGCGTGACGTGTGTGTGTGGTGTGTCGTGTGCGGGACGTACTTGGCGACGTGCGTGATCTTGGCGCCGAAGAGCGCGCCGGACTTGGCCTGCGGCACGCGGCGGGCGGAGCGCTCGGGCGGGGCGAGGCGCAGACGCAGCGGCAGTGAGCCGCCGCCCAGGCTCACCGTGCGCGCCACGCCGCCTGCCACGCTCTCCGACACCCAGTCGCGCGACAACTGGAAAGTAAACATACAATTCGTACTTTCTTATCATTACTATGCAGTCAACCGATATCTCGATGAATTGAGACTACATTGCACTCGTAGTTATTATAATGAATATCTTGTCGCTAAGATCTTATAAGAATCAGAGGTTCGGATCTATTTAATTGAATTGACAAATGAAAAAGGGTTTAAAACTAATTACACGATCTATCTCGTTTATTCGGATGTTATCCGATGCTTATTTAATGTAAAAAAGTGCAAGACAACGCAAATCAATAAAAGTATTAAAAGTAAATACTATAAAACTGAATATCTGCACATGCGTCGTTCAACGACACATAATTTATAGATATTAAAACAGACATTAAATATTATTAAATCAACAATTAAGCGTATATTATTAAAATTAAACGACGACGACGAGACGGCCAAGTTATTTTCAATTAAGTGAATTATGTGACAGTAATTATGACCTTCAGTGTACACTTCCCCCTCAGCACGGGTCTCGCGGCGTCCTCGTAGAGCAAGAGGCGCAAGTTCTGCGAGCCCTCCAGGTCGAGCGTGAAGCTCTCGTTCCAGCGCGGCTGCGCGCTGCGACACACCAGCTTCGACTTGGCCTTGCGGAAGTAGTGCCCGTACGAGTCCACCTCCACTACTATGTAGTAATCTGGACAGAATAGAGAATTAAAATTTGTTAATGGCAAGAATAACTGTATTTTTCGCCGCTTTTATTTAATTAGTAATAATATTCCACAGATACCCAATTATGTTGACTTAACACTAAAACTCACATCATACTGTCATCACATTCCGCTGGACCAACTGGGTTGTCAAGTTATTTAGCTAAAAGATTAAGTTATTAAAATTTATTATTCACCTATATTATTCATCTTACCTGCAAAGATCTTGATGAGAGATGAAATCTTTAAAAATATAGGTATATGAACCGATTCTGATGAAACTTTGACTGTTTGCTACGTTGGAATATACCTAATTAAAATACAAAAGGATCACCTCAATATCACTTATGGTTTCTGAGAAATCTAAGAAATACTTGGACAAATATTCATACACTTACGAAATACACACGTGTTTGGAAGCCTAAATAGATCAAATATATAAATATAGCTCAAATATACGCCAATTCCAACAATATCACATATACATACGAGTGCAACTGATAACCTCCTTTTTTATTTTGAAGTTGGTTAAAAATATAAAGGTGAGGAAAACATCTAAAGACTCACCGGCAGCCGTATCCAAGGGCGTAGTCATACCACCGATATGCAACTGCAGATCTCCGAGCAGAAGGGAATCGTCACGTCCACCGCGCAGTAAGTACGAGCCCATATCGGTCTGTAGGTAACTGCGGCACGCCGTCACCCACGTTTGCAACTCGAGCATGGAGACCGTGCTTGAACCGGCTGGGGGCGCTGACGATGACTACAATAGTACGAAATAAGTGTTAACACACCATATTCATCCACGACTGGACTAACATCAATCGTCCTAATGGGATAACATAACATCATAGTAATATTATAAATGCGAAAGTCTGTGAGTATGAATGAATGGATGGGTGTTTGTAACTCTTTCATGGAATCACTCCTGGACGGATTTGAATGAAACTTTACAGCAATATAGGTTATTCATTTGGATAACATAAAGGCTACAATTTGTAATGATGTAACGCGGACGAAGTCATGGGCAAAAACTAGTGATTACATAATAGGTTGGGGAAAAAGTCTTTTCGCATTATAGTACGTATAAACTTGTAATAAAATCTCTTTGGCTGTAGTATTTGTATCTGGCTGGTTTTGGTATCATTGAATGTTAAAATTTTAAAGAACATAATTCCAAATTCAAATTAGGCAAATGTGTGATTTTCATTTGTTTTTCGTACTGTCAAGATGAGTGAATCTAATGAAGAAATTCGATACATTTTAAAATTTTACTACAAAAAAAGGTAAAAATGCAACGCAAGCCGCGAAAAAAATTTGCGATGTTTATGGACCTAGTGCAGTGTCTGTGAGAGTAGCACAAATTTGGTTTAAGCGTTTTCAATCCGGAAATTTTGATTTTATAGATGCACCTCGCTCTGGTCGCCCTATTACGGATAAAATGGATGCCATTTTTGAAAAAGTGGAGCAAGATCGACATATCAGTAGTTACGACGTAGCTGAAAAACTGAGAATTGATCACAAAACAGTTTTGGCGCATTTGAAAAAAGCTGGGTACAAAAAAAAGCTCGATATTTGGGTACCTCACGAGCTCACTGAAAGAAACCTAATGAACCGTGTACTCATTTGTGATTTTTTATTACGACGTAATGAAACCGAATCATTTTTGAAGAAGCTGATAACTGGTGATGAAAAGTGGATCACGTACGACAAGAACGTGCGAAAAAGGTCGTGGTCAAAGGCCGGTCAGGCTTCACAGACTGTGGCGAAACCCGGGTTAACTCGCAATAAGGTGATGTTGTGTGTGTGGTGGGATTGGAAGGGCATTATTCATTATGAGCTATTACCACCAGGCAGGACTATCGATTCTGAACTCTACTGCGAACAACTGATGAGATTAAAGCAAGAAGTTGAGAGAAAGCGGCCGGAATTTATCAACATAAGGGGTGTGGTGTTTCATCATGATAACGCTAGACCTCACACATCTATAGCCACTCAGCAAAAATTAAGAGAGTTTGGCTGGGAGGTGTTAATGCATCCGCCGTATAGTCCTGACCTTGCACCTTCAGATTTCCACCTGTTTCGGTCTCTTCAAAATTCTTTATGCAATGTTAGGTCAACATCACGAGAGGACTGCCAAATCCACTTGTCGCGGTATTTTGATGGGTAGTCCCAAAATTTTTATAGCAATGGGATCATGTCCCTACCTACAAGATGGCAAAAGGTTATCGAACAAAATGGTACATACATACTTTAGTTAAATTTAAATAAACTATATTAAAAAATGTTTTGAATTATCTTAAAAAATGCGAAGAAACTTTTTTCCCAACCTAATATATTTTTATGTCCATTTTTCCGTGACGATTTTTATTGTCATTCGATATGGAACACTTTCAAAGTTATCCAATAGAGAAAGGGAACACATAAAAAATATCGTATATATATACGGTAGAATTAAAGCGATAACGATAGTCAGATTATAATAGCAATAATCCACTAAAGTAATCGCGAAATTTTTTATTGCATTATTGCTTTCATAGGCGACAGGAAACAATAAGATCAGAGTCGTTAGCACAAAAGCGATTCAGTTAGGCGGTCGAGTCGCAGGACAAAAGCGATCGAGAGAGATGTTGCCTATAATATGAAAATCGAGTATACCTGCAAAGCGTGTATGGAGTCGATCCACTGCGTCCTCTCGTACTCGGAGCTGAGGTAGAAGACGTGGTGGCGCTGCAGGCCGGCGGCCCCGGGCGCGCGCGCCCCCACCCGGAACACCAGGTTGGGGGACGCCAGCACCAACTGGCACTCCAGCTCGGCCAGCTTCTTGCGTTGCTTCTCCGCCACCCCGCGCCCGCCTATCCTGATTTTCTGTGCGGACACAATGTTTTGGAAGGAATGTAAGGTTTACGCAGTCAAAACTTCTTTAGCATCGTTGTGATTTGAATCGATGAAACGAAAAAGCGACAGGCACATAACTCGAAATGCTTTAACGTTTACGATTTTACTGGTGGTAGAGCTCCAGTGACGGAGCTCGCGGGCGTAGGCACCACCGCATTACCTATAAACTTGCCGCTAAATGGTAGTGTTCAGCACTATCGTGTTCCGGTCAGGTGGTAATGTACGGCCCTGTAATTTCCGGCACAGGAGCATAACAACTTAGGCCTCAGGAGTGTTAACGCGTCTGTATTTTGACCTTGGTCTTTGTGTGAGTGTCTATAGGCTGCAGTCATCACTTAACATCAATGTGAACTGCAAGCTTGTTTGCCACTTCCATAACATAAAAAACAACGTGGAAGAAAACGAGGTTGGAAGCATTATACCGGGTCTCTTATGACATTTTCAAGGTTTCTCTTCTACCACGCGTGAATTGCACAAATGTTGTTTTATTGCAAATTTTTGTTGCACTAGTAATTACATTTACCCGACTGAGAAACGCGGTGGAGGGCAATGTATGTGTTGTATGTTCGTTCCGTTCGTTGTGGCGTTCTAGAGCCCGAACGCGTGGGCCGATTTTCAAGATTCTTATGGTGATCGTTTGGTCTTGATCTCGTGAGTATCAACGAAAATGAAACAGCGATCAAAATTTACAATGGTCACCACCAGGTGCCATATGGTGAAAAAGAAATAGACCAACTATGTCAAGTGGGACAGAAATTAAGGGTCGCGAGTGCCGTGAGGTTGAGTGAAATATTCGAACGTCTCAAGCGAAAAGATTGAAAGAGAAGAATGTGCCTTGTCGTCCAATCCCGCTCACTTGACGCGACACGTCACCCGCCACGATGTTGGCGGGTGACGTGTCGCCCTCGTTGCCACCTCCTACACCACTGGTGGTAGAGTTCCAGTGCAGGAGCTCGAGGGTGTAAACCACCACCACATTACCTAATCTATCTGGCGCCGAATGGTAGTGTTCAGCACTATCGTGTTCGGTAATGTATGGCTCCTAATAACTATCACAGAGACATAACAACTTAGGTCTTAGGGGTGGCAACGCATCTGCATTTTGAGCTATGGTTTTTGTGTAGATGTTAAAGGCTGCACGACGGTTCCTGTTTCACGCCTTCTTTACATATTAAAAAAAACCATTTCAACTCGAATCATATCTAGCGAAAGGTTTCAAAGAAAAAAAAGATACTTGGTCGTCTTGTGCCGCTTGCTCTTCAGCCAATATAATATCACGCACAGTGCAAGCCTGCGACTTGAGCGCCACTATGTTGGCGGGTGACGTCTCGCGCTCGTTGCCGTCCTCTTCCACTACTAAGATGCCCGGCTGTGGAATTTACAATCTCAACTCTAATGTCTCTAGCGAAAGGTTTCAAAGAAAATAATATTACCTTGTCGTCTTGTGCCGCTCGCTCTTCAGCTAATATAATATCACGCACAGTGCAAGCCTGCGATTTGAGCGCCACTATGTTGGCGGGCGACGTCTCGCGCTCGTTGCCCTCCTCCTCCACCACCACGATGTCCGGCAGCGGGATGAACCACTTCAGCTCAAATGTGAACTTATCGCGACCGGACGCCTGGTGAGAAATATACAATTAGTTGGTTCTTATTTTATGAGCAATCTTTATGCGTCACCTCCCTAAAGCCAACGGTATTCCTACGGTTTCCGGATACGAAATCCATATTTGAAACCTAAATCCTTGCTTTACATAGTTACACGTTCGTTTATTAATTTTTCAAAACGAAAAGACCGAAGACAGTTTTAAAATGTTGAAGATTCAGCCTCGTGAATCAATTATTGGATATCTTTTCTTCAATTATATATTTACAACTTGAATTGAAAGTAGTAAACAACACGTAAATAAAAATCACTACATTGATTCTAAGGACCTACTCAATTTTTGTCACATGTTTACAGACATTTATTCTTTTTTGAAGTGAAACTTCTTTGCGCGCATAAGGTAAAAATTTTACGGCTGAAACGCAATAATAGTGACACGAAAATTTGGAACGTTTTTGTCCAATAGGGAGAGACCGATAGAGAGAGAGGGAGATAAGAGCGAACGTCGCATCACGCACAGTGCCATGGAGCGAGAGGTGGGAGAGAGCGTGTAAGAAAGATTGAGAGAGAGTAAGATAGGGCGAACGTCACATAAGGCACATAGCCTGTGAGCGAGAAAAGCGAGAGAGCGAATTAGTTTTAAGTGAAAGTTTCACTTTTGACATGTCAATAAGCAGTCACAATAAACAATGCGTGTCGTTTAGCTGTTATGACTACCCCAAGGTTTGATCAACGCTTTAGTTAAATCTCAAATTAAATCGACAGACATAACTGTGATAAGTTCATTTATTACTTACCTTGTATTTGGCACATGCGATAACATCATTGAAGAGAAACAGATGTCTCAATTTTCTATGTCCATCAGAAAGTTCTACAATGAACGAATTTTTGACGAGCCTTCTCTGTGCTCTATCTGCATTCTGGTAAATAATAAGAACACATTTAAAGCCAATAGATACGTAATTTCGCAAAAGATCATAAATGAAAAAGAACAAATATTAACTTACTGGGAACAATGATTTAGTCTGTATGATGTTGAATTCATCCAGAAAGTGTTGCGTCATATTTAGTGCATCCGTCAACATCGCATGATCGGGATGACTAGCTGGAGTGTATTTGATGAGATCCTGAAATAAATATTTATTTATACTTTCGAGCACAAAATTGTAACATGAGGCGGACTTAATGCTAAGTAGCATTCTCTGAGAGTCAACCTTTGGGTTATAATAATATAGTAATAATGGCAATCTTTGATACGTCCCACTGCTGGGCACGAGTCTCCCCTTCCTTGGGAGGAGGTCTGGAGCTTACTCCACCACGCTGCTCCAATGCGGGTTGGTGGAGATAAGGATTAGTGGCCAACCCGATGTCGGATATTTTATCTATCGATAGCAACCGGGACCGAAGGCTTAACGTGTCCTCCGAAGCACGGAAACGCGCATTTTAATTTGCCACTAGCGGTCACCCATCACACACCCGACTGCGCTCGTATCGCTTAACCGAGTAGATCGCTTGCAATATACACCAGCCGCGAAGCCATGCGCGCTTCTCGTTGGGTTGTAAAGAAGAAATAAATATGACAATAAATATTTTAAAGGCGTAGGGACGCGACGACTTCGTCCACTAGTGCAGTCACTCATCCGAAAAATGGCGATCGAACCATTCCAATAGGGGTAGTAAATAACGAGGGGCAGGCAGTAGTGTCCCGCGATAAAACTACCGCCACTACAATCGCCGACCCGCATGCAAGGCGTGAATACTGCGAAGTATGTAGCTGTATGGGTGAAAAAACTTACATTTAGGACGAGCTCGTTCTTCTGAACTCTCGCGACGGGCTTATCCAGCAGGTCGTCGAGCGACATCGGGTGTCTCGGCAGGCGATCTGGCGCATGAGTGTGGAGAACTATATGGCCGATTAAGGCTGTACGTTATATGAACAGAACTAACATGAAGGACGAGCGCGTTTTTCTGAACTCTAGCGACGGGCTTGTGCAGCAGATCGTCGAGCGACATCGGGTGCCCTCGGCAGGCGATCTGGCGAGTGAGGTCGGCGAACCGCTGCGAGGTGGCACACCGCCGTCGCACCGCGTCCGTCGCGCGCCCGTAGTTGTGCAGGAACGCCCCATATACATTTATGTTTTCAGCCTGGAATGTCATCAACCATTGTACCTACGATTCTCGGAATAAGGAAGTGATTTTCATATGATTTCGATAAATATTTTATTTTATTTATTCGGAAAACACACAGTGATTAAAAAACATTTTATGCCAATGAATGCCAATTAAGTAATTGCCATTCCCTGGCGGCCAGTTTACTGCTAGTATGTCATATCAACCAACAATTATTTATTTAGAGTGTAAAAGTTTTATAAAAAAAAAACAATACCATCTTTTTGAAATGGATGCCGACGGAGAGAGGTTCCTCCCAGCTAGCAATGGCTGCCTTCAAGCCTTCTAAAAAGTTTTTATGCAGTTCATGTAGTTCCGATATTTTGTAGAATATGGTACCGAATTCCTCTTCAGTTATCACAGGTTGTGACGTCGACAGTGTAGCTTTAATAGCATTCATATACTAAAAAACAAGAGATTTTAAAAAAAAATAAATGTTAGAGTTTTCGCCATATATAATTTATAACATTTTTTTACATTTGAAGTGTCAAAAAAGCGTACTGTCTACGAATAATAATGTATAGAAATGTAACTCTCATTTCGAACTCGATTTTGTTACGCAAACACACTAACTGCAATCATAACAAACACTCTCACATTCACAGGTGACCATGCTGGCATTTGATTGGTTGCGACAAAGTCATTTCGGCGAGCGGTAAGGAAACGTGCAATAGTCTGACGCAATGCTGTGTGTTCTTTTTATGCCTCGCCTATAGTTCACATTGATGGTAAGTTATACTATAGTAAAATAAGAGTATTAACATCTACATCAAACCCGAGATACAAATGTAGATGCGATACCACTCCTGAGGCCTATGTTGTTATGCCTCTGTACCTGAAATTACAGGGCCGTAAATTACCATCTGATCGGAACGCGATAGAGCTGAACACTTCCATTTAGCGGCAAGTAGATTAGGTAATGCGAAGGTGTCTACGCCCGCAAGCTTCGTCACTGTAGTTCTACCATTAGCGAAAATTACAATGGACTCACCTTTTCCATAACATAAAGACATTCAACATACACTGTCTCGCTTTCGATAATACTTGTGACAATACACCGGTGCATCGTAAGACGCTCGGCTTCCGCATTGTTGCTAATAGTTGACTCCTGAAAATAAATACAATGTAAAAATACACAAATTTCATGTTTTTGGCTTGTTTTTCATCTCTATTATTATTTCTATTACACCACAAAGGAACCATAAAGCATGTTAACATCAACATACATGCAAACATTTGATGTTTGGTTTAATACATAAGAACTGAAGTGAGCTGGGATTTCAGTGTTCAGTTGATTTTCTAGGCATCAACAATGAAAACTCTACTTATTTTTTCTATTTTATATTGTACCACGCTTATCCAGTGTACCAATATCAACGGTAAGTTTTATAAATATCTAGTGAATAGTATCAATATTAATGGACGCATGATTATAGTCATCAAGACAGCGACAGTTAAAAAATAATTAAATTGTCATGTCAACCGTGACTATAAAAAAACCTCAACATGAAACCTATTTCATCAGAGGAGCCATACCGGAAGAATTAAGGTTCAAATAACAATAAGATACAAAATTGAGTAGTTTAGATAGCCAAAACAGTTTTTATAACACTTACGGCCAAATACTCAAACGTCACTTAAATCTAAGTGGGACTCAAAAACTTCTGTCAATAAAACACGTTCAAACTAGAGATAGTACACATTTGAGCGTTTTTAAAATTGAGTGACGTTTGAGTATTCGGCCATTAAATATTAACTACGCATTGAATGTTAATGTAGATGCATTGACAACCCTGGTGCCTAAGCCTGTGCCTGGCTGAAATTACAAGACCCGACATTACACTACCTAACCTGAATATGCTATTGTATGGGCGTTATACTGCATTTATTCTCTGAAATTTGACATGTCAAAATTGCGATGCTCCTTAAAAGGGCTAATGTATCTACTTACCTGACTTAATTAAGTTTTAGCTTAAGACCAATTTAATGTAAGTACATGTTTGCAATAAATATATTGATTGATTGAATTTGTTACAGGTTATGAAATAAATAGCTTTGAGTTAACACCATATCATGAAGCTATAATTATTAAAGACATGACAGATGTACTTCAAGATTTTGATAACGACGTAGTAAGAGATACTGTTTTGTTAAATATTTATACATTTAATTAATTAAAATCTAACATGTATGTAAACATCCGTATTTCAGAAATCACAATTAGATAACCATTTATATAGTGACGACGATACCGATCATGATATTCAAGATTTGCTGTTCGAATATCAACACTATCTAGACAGAGCTCATAAGCAAAGGCTAGGATACATTGAACAGAACAAAGGAAAAAATCAAGTCCCACTTTTGCGTTACGAAAAGTTTGCCAAATCTAAATCAGTTCTGGCAAATAATCACAATCACCCTCACATTAATAATCCCCGACAAAAATCGTTACTCAATCCTATGGATTTGTTCATTCCGAACAACAGTAAATTGGAATATCGAAACATATTCGGAAATATACCAATATTTCAAAAATATGCGCTCTCTGTTGCCCCTAAGTCTAATGATGATCCGTCCTGTTACTGTAAAGATACTAAAACAGTATGCAAATGTCCCTGTACACAGTGTCTGAATAAGATCGAGACTATACCTAGCATTAACACGGGTTCCTCATTAGATAAGGAGAACGCAATTTCCTTCGGAGATTCAATCAAAAGTTCAGATTCTTCTCTTATGAAAAAAGAACATAAGATATCTGATGATACGAATATTAAGATCAAAATTGACATTAAATTACCAAAAGTATTGGATACGCTAATTAAAAATTATTTAAGTCGTACGATCGATATAGATGATTTAACTTCCAAGGAAACTTCAATTGTGAATTTGCCGTCTACTTATTTCAATTTTCCTACACCAGTTGCAATGTTGGATTTGAATAATTATTTCATGAATGACAACAACTCAATGCCTGTAAATAAATTTACGATACATAAGAAAAAGAAGCTGCGATTTAATAACAGTAACAAAAAACACAGAAAAAAGTTAATTACTGTTCAAAATATCAAGTTGGATCCTGTACATCTATTCCAAACGAATTTAGAAGAAACATTCAAGTTTAATAATACGAATACAAATATAAACGGTAGTCATACAACAACTCAAGTTAATCATACAAATACAACATTAAAAGAGTTAGAACATAATATGCTAGAAGTGAAAACAACTACTTATCAGCCTACGATTGCAATTAAAATTGATTCTAATGAAACTGGTAACACCCTGGTAAACACATCGTATGACAATACCAATACAGCCGACAAATTTAGAATAGAAAATACCATTGAAACAGAATTCATTACACCAAAAATAAATACCACAACTTCTTTTAAAGGTTTTCGTACGAAGCGGGAAATTATATCTCATGACCAAACTATTACCGACCCAGGGAAGACGAATTTAACAAACGAAAATAATCTCAAGAAAGGGACACATAAGATGGAAAAGATTTTAACTCCTGATAATGATTTACTGTATTGGCCTGCAAGTTCTAGTGGTGTTTCTAATGTGTCAAAAAATATAACTGCTATTATTTTAGAAAGAGAGAATCGAAAAGCAAAGTTAAATATGAGTCACGAAACGTTACGTAACAACCGTACAATGGTACTACAACACGCTATATTTGGAGACGTAGACTGGAATGACATGGACACAGTCGCGCCTGTTTTTATTTCTTTCGTAGGCAAATATATAAATGGTATTTTAACATTTTGTTCAAATAACACATGTCATTCAATGAAATGTTCAGAGAAAAAATGTATACATAGAGTTTGTGCACCAAACGATCGTTTTAATAACATAGGACACTGTATATCGTCTAATACAACAGGTGAGTAGGTATTTCTTTTGTTATGAGATAAGATTAATAAAGAAAAGTATAACATTCTTCTTTATATTGTTGCAGATAGTATAGCAACGTTGGAGTCAATAATGGATTTACCATCTAACGTCGCCTTTGAAATAGTAGACATTTTACAAGATAAATTACTGGGAAACTTATTCGGCAAAATAACTCTTTGTATTAATACAAAATGTATTACTCTCTCAGCGTATAAGAAAATGTTCCTAAAATCCAAATGTGCTATAAAAGAATTGAATAAGTCAGGCCACTGTATGACTACAAAAAAAGAAAGAGTTATGTAATGCTAAGGTATTTGTAAATTTTTTCCCTATGCGATGGCTGTTGTAGCTATAGGTTACTTATTTACAAACACGAGCGATAAGGTGGCAACTTGATATATGGTCACTACAAATTAACCTTTTCATAGTTTAGAAAACATTACACCAGTAATCATGACTACTCTATGTCTATTGCTCCTTATTTTATTTAATTACGTGAATGCTGTGAGTACTGATGAATGATATGAATTAATGATTATAATACACAATATTATTTTATTAAACTTTCTCTAAGCAATTGCAAGCTACAAATCTCAGTTATTTTTTTTTTTTATAATTTACCTAAGAATACGAAGTGACTTATAAAATGATGATACACTGTATCAATAGCTTAGTGTGGCACTACCACTACGCAGGTCCTGGGTTCGAATACCGGGTCGGGGGCTGTCAGAGATAATCAAATTAAAAGCATCATATCCTATATCTCTGGTAACCTAATATTTATGAAGCTACATGGACATTCAGCGCAACTGTGTTGACTGTGTATCGGGTAGAAGGTAATGTACTAGTCCCAAATTTTTATCACGACTTGAGGGATGCATCCGAATTAGGACCTTCTTAGTATATAAACCGTATGCTGATTTTTACTTTCGTGACAAAAACAATGTAAAAGACGTTTAAAATCAGTGGAGGAGTTCCTACGTAAGTCGTAGGAGTACAGCATAGTCACTATACCCCATCTAAAATGATATGTCGATGACATATCAATTTAATTCAAAACATTAGATACGTTTATATAAACCGCATTGAACTCTGTTTAAGTTTTGAAGCAGTGCTTGAAGTAAATTTTCAATTGAGCATAACTTCTTTTTCCGTTAACCCATTTTTAAGAAACAAAGTTTTAACAACGCTCCTAATTATATGTAATTCATTTGGGCATAACAACGTTCAAGTCCGTTGATAAGTATGGTACAGACAGACAAAAATAGTTCTTTTGGTTTCTGTTAGTAGTTACTCTTCTTTAATCGCCCCCTATCATTAATATTTTGGCAAATATTTAATGTACCTACAGACACTGGATTTTCATCTTATTATATGCATGTAGATATATGTATATTTGTTTAATTTCAGAACTTAGAAAATGTGTACATAAACCCATGGCGAACTCTTCAAAACGCTACGAAAGTAATTAATTTTAATTCAAATGGAGAAGTCGTTTACCAGGAAGTATCGCAACCACAGTTGATCGACATAAAAAATGTCACCAAAGAATTTGGACGCCAAATCTTCTCATCAAATGCAATAACTATAGACGCTATACGCGATAAAATGAAAGAGATTTATGATAAAATACCTACAAAAAGAATGAAAATTCTTACTAAATGTAAAAAAGACATGTCATGGTGCAGATTTCTAGTATGTCCTAACATTAAGGATCATTGTATGTTGTGTGAAGTTATTATGAAAAGTCACACTAGTAACTCCACTACTTGTGACAAAATCCCTACAGGATTTTTGGTGGGTAGCCTCCCCCTGTTACATATATAATCGTGCAGAAATTAATTCAGTAATTCATTTTATTTGAAATAATATTTTTGATTTGATTTCATCAAACTGTTAACCAACAAGACTATAATTAAATATATTCTAAATACATTTTTCGTTTTATTCTATTGTTTCCTAAACAAATCTTACAAAAAATAGAGTTTACTATATTATTACCCGAATAATTAAAGCATTTGTCAGTATATTTCTAAGGAGCTCATTAAGTAAACATTCCCGAAAGAATCTTATCTCACAACAGATAGGGACATACCTAGTCCGAGTATAAAAAGCGAAGGTGGGACTATTTAAACATTTACCATCGTGGCACAGTCGCGTTTGCTACCTGTCACCATGTCGATCGCTAAGATATATGTGCCAGTTTTTGTCTTGTGTTTGGTGCATGGGTCCTTCAGCAAGCCTACGGAACGTGAGTAAAAAACACTTTGCCTTATAAATCGATTGCAGAATGAATGGAATGATATAACAATGCTCTCCCGGTGTAATTTCTATCAGTAAAACAAATACTTTGAAAAATTATTTAACGGCTTGCGAAACAATCGCGCGAAGAATTACTTTCTAAATGAAGATCATGACGAAATAAGTACAAAATCATAAAAAAGTGTCCAGCTTTGGTACTATCTTGTAAATATTTCCCGGTGTTTAAAATATTTTTAATTCACCGAAAGAGTTGTAGCGTCAATTAAAACACTTTATTGCTACTAATATTGTAAATGCAATATTTATAAACTGGTAGGATAAAAATATTCAACACACGCGAAAATGTTCTACTGTTCTTCCAGGTAGTATTTCAAAGCTATTTCACCTTGGACCTTTTATTTTAAAATTTTGTACAAATACACGGAACTTGTCATCATTATTTCGATACCAGATAGTATAGCCCAAGTATCTGCGAAAATTGAACCATTAACCTTACTTACAAACTAACTTCACGGCTTGCAGATAACATTATTGAAGGCCGCGGTATCGGTTCCACCCTATGGAATTGGATAACATATCCTTTTATGTGGTGGGGTACACCAGAACCATTGCCTGAAAATAACCAACTGGTTGGACCTGTATCGTTGGGACCCTACGACAACATAATAGTAGATAGGCACAACGTTACAGTTTGGTGTAACGACCAAACGTGCATGACTATGAAATGCGACCGATTTGGCTGTGTCAATGTAACTTGTAACATTTACGACACATACTTGACCGGGGAATGTAAAGTTTACAACACGGGCGTAAGTCCAGAAGAGCCTGTCACACCTAAACCCACCGAACCATTATCAGAACCGACTTTACAAGAGACAACTACTAAGGCAGCGGATTTAACACCGTCGACATCAGTTGCATCCACGCAAACAGACCCGCAGGAAACAGATGAACATCCGTTGGAATTGGAGGCTGTTTTATCATCCACTGTTAATGAGTCCATTGCGTCAAATGACCCACAAACAAATGAAAAGAATATCAAAAAATCTGTACAAACATAAAATTATATTGTTGTAATAATAATATTAAATAAGATGAACTTTTCTATCAACAACTTTCGATATGATGAAGATTTAAAAGCGAAAATTCTCTAATAACACTGCTTTCTGTTTGACTAACAGCATAATTCACGTCTTTAATATAACAAATACCTAACTGAAAGCTCACATGACATAATGTGTTTATTCATAAAAAAGTATATATTTTAGTCATACTAACTTAACAAGTCTAAGGGGCAACTTTCATAAAACCATGTCCTATTTTCAGATCCCAGTGCGAAATATAACGATGAATCAAACTCGTTCTTTTTATTCAACATAGATAATATCGTGTGGAATTATATTAAGACAACATTTGTGTATTATGCAACAAAATTGGCAAATAATTTAATACTTCAGCATGGAATAGACGCTTACTGTGTGGACGGAATATGTTATTATGTTATATGTAAAAATAGTGAGAGTAACTGCGAAAAACAGTATTGTAAATATAACTTAATCAGTGGTGGTACACAATGCACTAGTAAACAATCAGTTAGTACATTCAAATTATATTTGTTACAGAATAAAATATTTCCATTAAATGATGACAATGAGAAAAAGCTCAGTGATAACAATGAACATAACGGCATTGAAATATTTAACAGAATAATAAACACATAGTTTTCAAGTGATGCTTACAACGGGACAAAGGGATTAACAAAGGGCAACATCATAATGATATCCTGTGCTTATCACAAGCTTTTTGTATAACACTACTCAGTTATGTAATCTTCAATTTAAAGAGTAAAATGCGATAGCGTGCTGTTTTTTGAGCTGTCGTCATAGATAAGACTATTTACAATTATAACTTGTATTAGTTGTTTATCTTTTCTAAAGTTTTCTTACATTAATAAAAAACATTTTTTCATAAACACCTTCCATTAATTTTCATCAATCGTAAAAAAAATAAAGAAAATTATTAGGTTTGGATGTTTGAGATTTGATAATTTTGAGTATTAATTCTGAACGTTAGTCTTGTGTTACTGATGAAGTGTTTGAATTCATAGACGTAAATATTATTTTACTTTCAGAGAAAACCATCTAATTTCCTCTCCATTTTTAGAATGTTTAATTTTATATTAAGTAGTTTATAAAACTATTCATAATGACTATTGCCTAATTTTTTGACTTATAATAAAATCTTGGAATACTAGGTATATTAAATAAAATTATTTACCTGTTGTTGAAGTTTCCTTAGCACGGGTGGAGTGGCGCTGGCTTCGGTGTCGGAAGAAATTGTTCTCAACAAAAGAGGCGTATCATTTGAATCTGTCAATTCCGAACCGGCCTCACTTGACTCTGTGCCTTCCCTATGAAAGTAAAATAATAATTTTAACTTAGTTTTATCTTCAATCTTTTTTTTTAGACACTGTTTCTCATTTTTGCCATGTTGACGGAATGTAAATATGTACATAGCTACTGTCTAACTTTTTTTTATGTAATGAAGGTGGCAGTCAAGCATGCAGTTCCCATTGATGTTGAGTGATGACTGCAGCCTATAGACACCCCCAGACCTATTAAGACCAGAGTTCAAAATGCAGATGCGTTGCCACCCCTGAGACCTAAGTTGTAATGTCTCTGTGATAGTTATTACTGGGCCGTACATTACCATCAAAGCGGCAAATTGATTAAGTAATGCGGTGGTGCCTACGCCCTCGAGTTCTTACACTGGAACTCTACCACAGAAGCTGTACCAGTAATTACTGACACATAGATATATTATCAATTGAAACAGATACGACAAGCACTATTATAACAGACACTTCTTTATTATAGCCACGGATTCTTCACGACTTCTTTATAATTCGGAACACAAATAAAGGTTTCTGATCCTTCGTATCCCCTTGGTCTCCAGACTTCCAATTCCAGTCCTGGTAAGGAGGTATATGATATAATTTATCAACTCACTGTATAAAGTAGTGTATGTTAACGTAATTGGGTGCGGTGGCGCACAGAGGCGAGTCGGGTGCGCGCGGCGCGGTGGGTGCTGCAGGGGCGGAGGGTGCGGCGGGGGCGGAGGGGGCGGAGGGCGCGGGCGGCGCCGACGCGCTGAGCGCCAGCGTGCTCGTTCCGCTTGACGCGTCTTCAGCGCTGGATCCCGCACCGCCTGCAGAACGTCTTGGGCTTAGAGCATTGAAGTAAAAATCGTAAGTTTCATAGATTTAGTCCAGCGGTGTGTGACGACTGTTTTCACCGAGGCTCACGGGTTCGATACTCGGCAGTTCAGTTGCAACTGAACTGGCTCTGCGTCGCAGACTACTCTTTCGGAAAAGGACAAAAAAACTAAAAACGAAACCTTGTATACCTTGCTTTATATGTACCTACCTACTACCTACTGTTTATTAAATACTAGCGGACCCGACAGACTTCGTATTGTCAAAAAGATTTGTTGACTCTTTGACGTTAGGAACACACCTACATTGCTTAGACAACAGTGAGTGCTTGTAATTTAATATGAACTTTATACAATAGCAATAAAGCTCATATTGAGTGCGTTTTAGTTAGAAAACGTTTGTATAGGAAAAAGAAAAGGGTTGTTTTTAGGGTTTTCCAGGCAATTATTGGATTTTTCACACCTTTTAAACCTTCCCTAGACCTCCACGAACATTTCAAGACCAAGATAAGATAAATCCGTTTAGCCGTTCTCGAGTTTTAGCGAGACTAACGAACAGCAATTGATTTTTATATATTTAGATTTCGTACGTTGTTTTAATGTAATTAAGGTGGCAAACAAGCATGCAGGTCACATTGATGTTAAGTGATGACTGCAGCCTATAGACATCTACATAAAACCAGAGGACAAAATGCAGATGTGCTGAGACCTAAGGTGTCATGTCTCTGTGATAGATAGTTATTACGGGTACGTAATTTTACTTTATCTACTGATCCCCGATAGATGCTCCGCGCTGGAGCTCACTTTGAGTATAGCTGGCTTTTGTCTTTCAAACTGTGTAATTAATAGTGATTCCAGAGGAAGGTTTTATACAAGGTAATTTACGAAACAAAATGTTAAGTGGTCATTTCACTGATCATTATGGACAAACCTTAAAAGTGTTTTAATTGCAAGCATTGCACCCGTACAAATTTGAGTTATCAGTTTTTAAGCTATTGCATAGCTTCTATCGAGGGCCTTGAGCGCGGGGACCGAATCCAGAAAATCCGTAACGAAAAAACCTCACGCTCCCCACTCCGACGGGCACGGAGGTGTGGCTTGAAGGCCGTGCATTGTCTAACGTCGTTTCTTTTCGGCAGTCTTCGTGTTTGTGTGCGTGCAACTAGACGTATTGTACGACTCGACGAAGCTCGCCCGAATCGAGACGAGCTGCTCCGAAATCGGACGAATACATAAGCAGCTGTTTATATGTATTGTAAAATAATAAAAATATTTCAAACAATATTAACTTTTTATTTATTTAATAAAAGAAAAAAAAATGTTTTCTTATCGGTCACCACGCTCAAAAAGTGTAACTTGAATTAATATCAAAGAAATACTGCATAAATAAAATAAATAAATAATTATAATTGCATAAGTTGATACAAAATGCTATGCAATAGCTTTACCGCGGCAGTCCCCGAGTGCCACACGTCTTTTTTTACAATAAATAATTAATATCTGGCGCTCCACACTCTCGTGCCTACCCCGTTAGCGACCTGGCGTGAAGATACATACATACAATAAACAATGTTTTAATATGACGTACCTGCTTGAATATAGACATACTCTCCATCGTTAATATCGACAGGCACTTGATCGTAGTATGGCTCATCCTCGACACTGGGTACTGTGGCCGGTATACTCTCGAGCGACATAGGCGCGGACTTGTCATCGCTGCCCTCAACCAAATCTGGGGTAGTGGAAGTAACTTCTTCATCGATAGATCGAGGTGTAGCGGCGCCGCCCGATCGTTTACGTTCCGAAGACAATGAATTGATTGATTCATAGCTTTTTACCTAGAACAAAAAAACAGGTTAAAAGAATCTCCTCATTCCTTAAATTCTGGGCTTCAACAACAAGATCTAATTAATTAATTAATTAATTAATAACAAGGCTTTCCACTTTATCTGAATGAAATAAATTAACTTAACGGAGCTCGCGGGCGTAGGCACCACCGCATTACCTGATACTTGCCGCTAAATGGTAGTGTTCAGCACTATCGTGTTCCGGTCAGGTGGTAATGTACAGCCCTGTAATTTCCGGTACAGAGGCATAACACCTTAGGCCTCAGGAGTTGTAACGCATCTGCATTTTCGACCTTGTTCTCTGTGTGGGTGTTTATAGGCTGCAGTCATCACTTAACATCAATGTGAACTGCATGCTTGTTTGCCACTACCATTAGATAAAAAAGAAAACTTGCCTACTTTACTAAAGGCACGAGCCTGTTGCTGGAGGGACGAGAATAATTATTACTGCAAAAACGTAAGTTTTGTGTGCAGAATAACCTAAAAGCTTGAATGTTGAATGCAATGATATTATAATTGGTTGAATGTATAAAATGAAACCGATAACACTGGTGGTAGTTATTTATTTTTTCATGAGTAATATTATTTGCAGTATTATTTGGACATATTTTCAAGCCCAAGTTACTCCTTATCACATCAGCTATGTGATAAGGAGTAACTTGGGCTACTTTTATCTCCATACATCCATACATACATACATACCTCAGACAAATAAGTAGAATTGGAGTGTATCCGACTTTGACGGGACTTCCATGGGTAGGTAGCTGATGTAACAAGGAGTAACTAAGGCTACTTTTATCTCCATACATCCATACATACATACATACATACCTACATACAAATAAGAAGAATTGGAGTGTCTTCGACTTTGACGGGACTTTCACTGGCAGATAGCTGATGTGATAAGGAGTAACTTAGGCTACTTTTATCTCCATACAACCAGACATACATACATACCTACATACAAATAAACATAATTTGAGTGTCTCCGATTTTAACGGGACTTTCACTAGCAGATAACTGATGTAATAAGGAGTAACTTGAGCTACTATTATCTCCATACAACCATACATACATACATAACTACATACAAATACATAGAATTTTAGTGTCTCCGATTTTGACGGGACTTTCACTGGCAGATAGCTGATGTAATAAGGAGTAACTTACGCTACTTCTATACTAGCTGCGCCCACGACTTCGTCCGGGTAGATACTGAACAATCATACTTTTTCTCACGTAGACGAAGTCGCGGGCACAGCTAGTTTATAAAATATATGTTTTAATATGATTTCATTTTCTTGATTTGTATTATTTCTAAGCTCAATTTGTTTGATATTTATTAATTTTATAAACCAAATCTGAATACAAACTTACTCTTTCACTGATAGAGGGTGTGGAAGCTCGACTAGCGATCGACTCTCGTGACTCTGCACTTCGAATTCGTCTACCTAAAGATGATGGAGGACTATCTTCCACCAATCCAGTCTCAGGAAGGGAAGCACCTCTTTTGTTGAACACTTTTGGTGGTGGTCTGTCATAGGCAAATATTATATTTTACTAAGAGCCAAAATATTGTAGTATACCAAATGAGTTTATTAATATCGTTTTTGCAAGTTTTCGCGGACATTGTAGAATTTATTATTCAGTTTTCTCACGCGTGTACAATACCCCCACTTTCCTCACGTACACGCTAGAGAAATCTGCCAATTTCTACAAAATATTATTATTAAAATACAATGAAACGTGTGTTCAAAGAAGCACATAACGCTGAGAAAATGTATATACTCACTTAGGTGGAACTTTTTTCTTAGCAGCTGCTGTAGGATCTAATGAACTACTTTCAGAAGATTGAGGTGAATCGTCAGTCTTTTGGGAAGCACTCTCTACAACCTTTAAACCATTAACTTCGATGACTGTTACAAAATCACCTGTTTGTGATGCTGGACGGTTTTTAGCTTGTGTTGGACATGTTGATTCTACGCCTACTACAATATGAAAACAGATAACAAATAAATAAAAACAAAACACGTCATAAGATTTAATCATTAAAATTAATAATATTTCAGGAATCAACTGCACCTTGACTTCCCAAATCATTTAAAAAATATTTTGCAAATAACATTTGATTACAAGTTACAGTTTTATTATACCTTTACTATCTGGATCACACTCAGTTCTTTGCACAACTTCGCTATTACATCTTCTTCGGGCTGCTTCTACAGCAAGGTTTGATGAGAGCTCATTGATACATTGGTTCACAGAACTCCGCTCTCCTATGTGTGGAGGTTTGTTTCTCAGATGCACCTCTTCACATTCAGCTGTCTCCGTAGTGTTATCATCACTTTTATTGCTACTTAAACTTGCCTCGCTCTTCTTTGACAAAGAATCATTGTTTGAATCCTGTGGATTTAAAGATATGGGTAATTTATGTAGAGTAAAGTTAATTTGCTTATCTCACACAATCTCAAAAATCTATGAAAATTCATTTCAACACCAGTAGATTATGAGCAGGAGTTTTAGTTTTCTTCTGTGGAGAAATTATTACATTTTCACTAATTACTTAATTATTTATATCACTCTTTTACATGTTGTATAACTTGACAACCACCGACTTTTGTGAAACATATTTGACATTATTTCAGTAGGTCTCTATTCTATTATATCACCTCACAGTTTGTCGTACTTCTTACTGGACACCTTGTAAGTGGTAACATATTAGGTAATACATATTTCATTATTAGTTATGAATTGTAAGCCACATTTACAATCCCCACAACGAAAAATGGGATTCAGAATGATAGACCCCAACTTACATCTCTTGAGTGTTTAACCAGGAGTCTACTACCTTCTCGAATCTTCAATGAACCCTTGGAGATCTATCTGGACTTTGGGGAATTCAAATATGAGGATCAGTTTGTAGTTAAATCGAAATTTTTGAATTTAGTGCAAAATAGATCTAACTATGGGAGTAAGTAATAAGGATTCTGACTACAGAAGTGGTAGTATATTAGTACAATTTAAAAAAGAATTTATTTCTTACTAACTTTCGCCAATGACTGTTTATATGCATTATAATTATTTATGCGAAGACATGTAAATAGTCTTAAGTTATATAATTTATATTTTTTTATCTTAAAGACTTTGTATTCCAAATAAAACAAAATTTAAAAATATAGTATTTTGTAGTAAAACTCCTCACATACTTTTTAATCTAGATCTGTTTATGTAGGTAAAAGGAAAGATGAAATAATAACAGGTAATTTATAAAAATTGTTAAATCCTAGCTATGATTAACTCTGACGGCGCAGCCGATAAATTAACACCTAATTTGACTTTCAAATGTCAAAGCGTAGCGTCATTGTCGATGGTTGGGTGGGGCAGCCGTCGCGTCGTTAAAAACGTTGACTCGATTGAAGCGAGGGTAGTTTTATTGTAGCGTCGGCGCCCGCGCACCACGCTTGTGACGAATCGCTTAAATTAGTAACAGTAATAAAGTTAATTGCAGTGAAGTAAATTACATAGATACATTTATAAAGTAAAGTGAAGAAAGTTATAGTGAAGTGAAGCTAATGAATAGTGATAAAAATGTCGTTGCAAGTGTTAATTGATTATTGCGGGTATTATAAAATTATAGTGATAAAAAGAAGTGAAGTTATGGCGACGAATCAATTCTGATAAGGCCACCTCTGCGTTTACCTCAGAAGTGGGATCGGACGAAGCCCTGACAAATCTAAAAGTGAAATCGGACGCCTAGAAACTGCTCGGTAGTATGGAGGCACTACTACCTTGTATTCTTGCTATTGGTTAAGCATCAACCGTGAGTACTGACTGCACGAGACAATCTATACAAATTTATCCAGTCGATCCACATTCTAATACTGGTAAGAATAAACGGCTGGAAGGCATAAGCTTACATGTCTGTGCTTTTCCAGAAAGATGGATTATTACATCACGAGTTAAATGCGCATAACTTGACGACTCCATGCCACGGAAAAGTGTCACAGCTTTTCATGAAAAACCGAATCATCATTCTGCAGTGTTGTAAACGTCATGATGATTCAAACTGATTCGCGTATTAACTACTCGGTCGTTCCAGTTGTGGATGACGGCTGTATGAGCCGAGGGTCGCGGAATCGATTCCCGCACCGGTGCGTACATTACTGTCTGTCTGCCCTTGCCTTTTCTTTTTCTGTGTCCATGTACATGGAAGCGACTATGTATTTCGTGTTTATATAAGTCACAGAAATACAAGCCTCCCAAGGTGTGGTGGTGCCGCAACGACGTGGTGCTATGGCGGCCAGAGGGCTCGCGGTGGCGTTGATGTTACTGCTCAGAGTGGCATTGCCGCGGCAGCTTACTGCGCGACGTCAGGAGCTGTGTTTTGTGTGCATTTTATATATTACAGCGGCTCACGACATGGGTGTATGCCTGGTATATAAGGGTGTTTCATTCCTGTCCGATACCTTCAAGACACCCTGAGTTCTTCACGTGCAACAGAAATTCTCTCCACAACGGGTAAAATTAGTGACGTGTTTGGTGAGACAGACTGTTAATCTTTTTTTTTTGTAAAATCGTGGGTACTGTGTAAAAAAAACACATTTCTCTATAAAAGGCATTAGAGGCGATTTCATACCACGTTGCTAGCAAGCTCAGAGCAAAATTGACATTGGTATATATGTGTGTATCTTCGCGCCGAATCCCTTGCGGGATGGGCGGGGTGTCGGTCGTCCCGGTCCTGGTACGCCTCCCGTGCTTTTTCTGCGTTCATCATTCTCTTGATACATGCGCGCCGATTCCTGAGTTTCTGGAGACAGACAGACAGTGCTGAACCTGTTTGGTTGGGGTGGGTTAGTCTTGGTCTTTCTGAGCCTCTGCAAACATCCGTATTGGCGTTGTTGATCCATATTGAAATGGCTTTCGATGGTGAATAAATACTCGAATCATTTGTTGAGGAATTGACTACGAAATATGATACGCGAGATCAATATTACTGGACCCGCACGAAGCTGTTCATAGATGATCGTTATGAAATCAGTTGGAGTAATTAGTCTTGTGAAAAAGATGCTCTTCGTAGTCTTTAGTAGACAATTAAATTCCCATTCTATATCCTAATAATTAAATTCTAACCGGTAGGTATACTGTTCTATTTCGGACGTAATTCGATGCTGCTGAACCTAAGTCGGCTAGCTAGTTCGGCAATGATTCGGTTTGGCATTACCTTTGCTCCTTCTTACAAAACACGTACAGTAGACGTCTACAGACGTGATAACAATGGAACTTTTGTTGTCTCGTGTATGGTCCGGGAATGGGTTAGAGATGTAGTATCACTTGGATTGCCAAACATGAAATAATTTTTGCATTCAAACTTGACTCAGAACTTGTGGCACTAGTGGAATTTCATACCTACGCTAGTGAAATAGAAATTACTTTCAAAACGTCAATAAATCATAAACTACCTAGAGCGAATAACCATTACATATAGTAAAAGCAAAATCATATATTAATAGTAAATTAAAAATTAGAATTTAAACTACTTGATTAAAACATAATAATCAGCAATTTTTTTCAATTCCTTCAATTATAATATAATAAATGAAGAAAAAGAAAAACTTATTCGTCAAGATCAATGTTATTCACTTAGCAGAGTTCCAAGTGCAGTCACTACTGAGAAGAACTCCGCTACCCAACAAACTCAGTAAGAGCTCTTTTAAATGAGAGCTTAAATCTAGTACTGATTAAAAAATCAAATAATGTGAACGTCCATAGCATAGATGCAAATAAACTGCTATCTACTAAATGTGATGTAGCCCCTGCAAACCAGAACAGACCAGTCCCCACCAACAGCACCCGTTCACGAGTATGACGCATGTGACAGCCATTGCCCTCCTCGACCATTTTAGAGGGAAGTGATGTCCTTAAAATAGAATTAAATTTGAATGTAATTGTGGGTTCAAATAGAGGAAGGAGGTCAAGCAAAAACAGTATCTGGAATACTGCTCTCATTTGTTGGCGGGTGCCATCAAGTGCCAGCTTGGTCCACTTGACTCCCTACAGAGATGCGCTGTTCATATTGTTAACGATCCAGGACTTGCAGACAGGCTCGAGCATCTGAGGGGCGTTGGGAGTCTATGCGTGTTGTACCGTCTCTGCAATGGTGGGTGCTCTGTCGAACTGTTCGACATGGTGCCTCCGTCACCGACTGGACACCTGGCAGTGCTCGGCGGTGCGGTTTTCTCATTCGTTTCTGCCTGGAACGTGTGAATTGTGGAGCGAGGTTCCCTCTGTGCTGTATATATGGGGTTCTTCGAAAATAGCGTCAGAGGTCCTTCAGGGCTGGCAGCGCGTTGGTAACTCCCCTGGTGTTGCAAATGTTCGTGGGCGACGGTGACCACTTTCCATCGGGTGGCCCGTCTGCTTGTCTGTCAACTTAATGACTTCTACTACTGACTGACAGTAATTAAAAAATGATCCTTATCCGATTCGATTATTGAAATTTGGCGTGATGAATTAGCTTAGATAAAATGTTCTTTAAAATTGCAGTTTTCTGTACAAGAAATTGACCATCGAAATTTGTATCGATTATAAAATTAGTTCCCAATAACGATCTTCATGAACTTATGTGACACTTAGCATAGTTACATATACAACTTCTCACGAAAAAGAACTACGCACATTACAACGACATGATGGTTTGATGATACTATGACGGTGTGATGATGGTTAACTTGAGATCGCATTTTTTTTAATAAGGGGCCGAGACGGCGCCATTACATGTGGAAGACTGAGTGATTTTCCGAAATGTTGAATCTGTTCAGATATAGTGTGGCTACTGACTTTCGTAAGCTAATAGTTATATTCAGTGGAGCGATGGTTTAGTCCAGATGAAATATGTCATCCGAGTCAAGACCCCACAGCAGGGCTGGCTTGTCAAGGACGTTCTGATTTAGTGAAGTTCGTGCAGTGGTGTCAGGCTTTAATGTGGCGACACACTTGCAGAGTTGGCCAAGTGTGATCAGGCTTTAATGTGGCGACACACTTGCGCAGAGTTGGACAGAGTGATCAGGCTTTAATGTGGCGACACACTTGCAGAGTTGGCCAAGTGTGATCAGGCTTTAATGTGGCGACACACTTGCGCAGAGTTGGACAGAGTGATCAGGCTTTAAGGTGGTGACACACTTGTACAGTTGGGAAGCCTGATGAGCGTCGGGCTGCGGAGCAGGATCATCAGCGTGAACACGTGTCTTAAGATCTTAATGATCTTAACACACTCTCCAGGTTCAGACATTTCATGTGACTGAAATAATGAATCACTCATACTCAGGATGAACGAGCTGGTTAATCATCATGTGATACTTTGTTGTCTCATTTAATCGCCTGAGGACGGTCGAATGTCAGTCCGGCCGTGACGGCGCCGTCGAAATTAACACCTAATTTGACTTTCAAATGTCAAAGCGAAGAGTCATTGTCGATGGTTGGGTGGGGTGGCTGTCGCGTCGTTAAAAACGTTGACTCGATTGAAGTGAGGGTAATTTTATTGTAGCGTCGGCGCCCGCGCACCACGCTTGTGACGAATCGCTTAAATTAGTAACAGTAATTAAGTTAATTGCAGTGAAGTAAATTACAATGATAAATTTATAAAGTAAAGTGAAGAAAGTAATAGTGAAGTGAAGCTAATGAATAGTAATAAAAATGTCATTGCAAGTGTTAATTGATTATTGTGGGTATTATAAAACTATAGTGATAAAAAGAAGTGAAGTTATGGCGACAAATCAATATCTGTTCTGATAAGGCCACCTCTGTATTTACAACTCTATAAAATTATATTATGACTAACAAGTCTGTCTACTGTTTTGTTTTGCTAAATTTGTAAGTGTGTGAGATGGATGGCTGCCCAATGCTTATTATTAGGGGTCTTATCATCACTGTTAATGTCGAAATTAATTAAAACCATTATTAACCCGTCAGCTCATAAGAAAAATATGACAATTGATCTTCCATCATTATGAAGACAGATAGAGAGAAGATATCACAAAAAAATATCAATAACCTTAAACAGATAGTCAGTTATAGATATGGTCTAAGAATATTTTAAAATTAACTTTACAAAAATGAAAGCTATTACTATTATATACATCATCCCCTATTGTCTCCTCGTGGGTACAGAATCCTTAAAATGGGCACCTCAATACCATGATTAATTCCAAACAGTTTTATGTGTATATCCACTGAGTTTTTTTTTAATAATAAATTAAATAGAAATGCATTATGGATTTACTACATATTACTTAGTAACCTACATAATTAATAATACATTAGTAATAGTTAAAAAACTTAGAACAGTGTTAGTGTTTGTGAGATATATGAGTCATAGTTTTCTTGTTACTGAGCCTTTCATTATAGGCCTTATGTATTGGTCTTCAGTTCATCACAGAATGTAAGTGGATTCAGTATATAAGTAGATTAAGTGTAGACCTTTCTCCTTTTTATCATAACCAAATAATTAATAATTTACACATAGTGGATGATAGTTGGATATTATATTGGGTGGTATAACTCAAATGTGTTCTGCACTATTATATTTGTTTCTTGTCATAGTCATAGTCAGTCGCATAAGTTGTAGTGTTATATTATTGTAATGTACAAGTCTTGTCCTAAATAAATACTTCATCTCTAAATGTCCATCAATACCAAGATCAAATATAATATGCACAACATATCCCATTACTATAAACACATATTAAACAATATCACACACAGTTAAATTAGAAACAATGTAGCTATTGTTGTGCTATTTATTTATTTACCATCATTATTGATCTGATTCAGTTTGAAATTATGATAAGAATGAGTTACCTGCTTGCTATCAAAAGTCTTATCGTCACTCGTGTCCGTGGCCGAGGGTGGCGCCGTGCGATCGCCCTGCGCTGCAGCCTTATGCTTCTCTACATCAGACAATAGCGTCTCGAGATACTCTACATAGAACTCTTCCTTCTCCAATTCTTCTCTAAGTATAGCTACTTTCTGTTTATGTTTAGCTAAATTGGCCCTGACATCTTCCTCCCAAGCCGCTGGTAAAGCACTCTCGGGAAAACGTTGCACCCACACTCGCTGAAAATCCCCAAAGACACTCATCTCTCACAAAACGATTTCATGACAATTTTATGTTACTTTATTCAGATTAATCAGCAATCGCGGTACTCAAAAATATAAAAAACGTATTAGAAATTCTGTCATCGTAAATAACGTAATGCAACTTTTTTTTATTTTTTATCTTTCAAGCTTTTTAAAGTTGACTAAAGTGATGTGAGACAAAGGACCTCACCTTTACATCCTACGATAAAATCAAAAACTAAAAAATATTTGAACCACAAATAAATTATTGCGATTTTTTACCTACTTTAAAATTCAATTAAATATCGTTTGTTACTTTAAGTTATGAATGATGTAAAATAAGAATGTCTACTTATTGAATAAAAATATAAAACCCAAAAGTACTACCTACTCGTAACTATCGCAATGCAATGGAAAGTGGGTACATACTCGATACTCATTCGATTTCGATACTTTGAATAAAAAATATCGATACCTTTCCGTGTCCCCCTAAATGTCAAAATGGAGTGTAAAGGTAAAGGAGCGCTGTCTAGAAAAATGAATGTGAATAAAATGTGTCGACCAAAAAAAAGCTTCACACGTTAAATAACTTTTAAGGTATTTTGTTTGTTACAACTTTTCTATAATTGATAAATGTGATTGCATTGCATTAGTAATAAAAGTGTTTCAGTATATTGAATTGAAGTGATTTGTCAACCTAATGAGTAGGCAGTGAGTGTTATTTTCCAATACTTGTGCTATTTGTTGAAGTAGTGTTATTGTTTTTATGTTTTTAAAATGCATTAGTAAATTGGGTGAAACTAGTAAGTAAAAATTTCTTTAATGTCGGTCCGAGGCCTAAAGTCATAATTTTATAACCCTGCGTGCTATGCACTTTAGGTGCACGTGTAACTGCACGTCACTGATTGATGTCTGTGTAATAGGTAACCAAAATAAGCGTTTGTATGAAATTTTGGCGGAGTGTCCGCGGTGTGCTAATATTGGCGTATTTTTGGAACTATTATTAATCCAGAATAAATATAATGATATTAGTGTTTTTCTAAATAATCAGGAATTATTATAATATGATATTAAAAATAATTAAAATTAATTGTCAATGGACAATCAACTTGCGAATCGAACACCCAGCCGATAAAATATTCGTATCAAAAAAATATCCCATATGCACCCTGTACCACCAATTTACAAAAAATAAATATTATAATGTATTCTCAATGGTGGGAAATTATCAGGTATTTCTGTGCATTTCCAATCCATATTGATATTGTGGACGAACTATGTTGACTACGACGGAAAAAACAGTAATTATTTTATATACTACTAGCTGTTGCCCGCGGCTTCGCCCGCGTGGATGTCGTTTTATAAATAACTAAGTAGCGTATGTTCTTTCTCAAAGTCAGCTCTATCACTGTACCAAATTTCATTAAAATCGGTACAGTCGTTTGGACGTGAAAAGGTAACAGACTGACAGACAGAGTTACTTTCGCATTTATAATATTAGTAGGGATTTACATGCTGAGGTATACCTACGAGATTATCGTTAGAAAATCTCGATAAAATATTATAAATATCGATCCCAAGATACCCACAGCGTTACGTCCCTAGTGCTGATTTGTTAAGATTGTTTTACACTCTCTACAAGATTGTTTCGATTAATATGTTTGAAAATGTTATTTTTTATAAAGACCTGAGGAACGAATCGCACCACGAAAGTTTCTTATATAATTTTGGAACATTATTAGCACGTTATTATATAATTTGAATATGCATCTAGCCAACAAGCTATCTTTTTAAAGGAGATGTTGCAAAAATGTATGGACCTCCGGCCATGTATTGTACACAATATCATTAAACAGGCAAAATCAATATAAAAACGTTTTTTACTGCATATTTTCTGCGATGTCATTTTATCATTTTAATTTTTATAATTGTATTTTGATTTTATAGTACTTGGAGAAAAAAGTAATATTTTCTAAATACTATCGAAATCGATTGATCCCAAGTGTCGGCTGTATCGCCGCCATGTTTAACATAGTTGAAAATGATAAAATCGTTTGAATTAAATGTGGTTGTAACTCTAAAATATATTCTTGAATAAATTAATTGTATTTTCGGATTCTTCTTTAATTTACCCATTTTTTGAGGACGTGTACGATCCAGAGCCGAGCTCGCAACATCTCCTTTATAAATTTTGTCACGAGTGTATGAATTAGGCATCAGAATTATGGCTATTCGTCGTGTTTCCTCAAAACAAAAAGGTAGTAAAAGAGTTTACGTGAGTTGAAAAAATAACTTTAACTGTATAACGTTTAAGTCCTGTTTTTTAACATGCCTGTTTGTGACATATTGGATATTCATTAGAAGTTTACTTGCCAATCACGGGATATTCTTCTATGTGTGATAAAGTGCAAATGTGTGAGTGTGGCTACATTGGTTCTGATACTAAACGGGTGTTAAGCTTGTTCTATTGTTTTTTCTGTTCTGTGATTACAATGGCCGCTTTTCATAGGGTTGTTTTGATAAATATCGATATCATCTTCTAATACATGAGCGGTTAATATCGATATTTTATCAACACGAATTCTTATTTTTTTAAAGTATGTATGCTTCGTTTTAGTAAAATCCACTCACTAAATTGAGTATAATTGTACTAATTCTTATGTAGTAATAAAATGTATCCTATGTAATTTGCATGCAAATTCGGTTTAAAGAATCTTTATTACTCATAAGAATTACATTCACTTACATGAGAATAATATTTGATTGAAATAGCTTAAGTGGTTTCGATATGTAACAACAAAAAAAATATTACTAATAAAGAAGGTAAGTGTAAAATACGTCGACGCAATCGACAAATTAAATGGTGAAATATAAAAGAAAGCTATATTATATACTGAAGATCTTATGTACCTACTATACTTTTAGCAAATAAATAAATTCATTCATTCAAATGATCTCATTGATTACCAGCAGCTTGCGAAAGGTTCTCAGCCAGAACTAGAGCTAAAAATTGCAAATTGAAGTAGGTAATGTTGAATTTCAGTAGGATTTTCTATATCAGCCTTCAAATGTGAGTCTTATGCTGACTAGCTCCTTGGAATGCATCTCTGTAAATATTGTTGCTAAGTATTCCAAATTTTAATCATTATGTTTAGTTAATTTGAGAAGCACGATGACGCTTCGGTTAAGTTAAATGCCAATAAACACATTAAATTTTTGGGCATTCTCGAAAGATCTTTTAATTACGTGTTTGACTTGAGTGCAACAGGATCTTTTTTTTATTTTTTCTTTATTCCTATACCTTTAAACAATATTATAAAAGTAGCAGGAACGGCTCTAGGTATGTTAATTATATGAGGCTGGGCTATTATTATGGGCTATTATTACTTACCAATGTAAACTGATACCGGTTTGCCACTTCATGAAATGAAAAAAAAAACTGTGTTATGTTGTGCTTATACTTACACTCTAACAATCTCTGAAAAAAATCCGTGCTCTATGGGTGCAAAAAAGGAGAAAACAAAAATTATTTAATTTACATCAATTTCTTTTCGATATTTCATTAACAAACAAGAAATTCTATCGAGTATAATGCTAATACAATATAATGTTACATGATGTAAATTGATATGAAAAGTAATTTTATGTCGATACTTTGTTAAATCGGGTTAGTATTCGTACATCACTATGTAACCGATGCTATTTTTAGAAAAGAATGAATAGCATTTAAGTCGTTTAAGTCATACAAAACTTACACAGATCTTAAAACTCTTAATAAAACATATCACTATATCACTGCATTTCAAAATCCCACCGAATACGACACAATCAGTGAAAATTTGTACATAACCTCACAAAGGTCAACTAAAGATTTTTTTCGATTTTTCTTGCACCACTCTGTGTTAAACAATACGAGAGCATTATCAGTCAACTTAAAGCCGAACCTAGAATACCACAATAACTAGTTAAAAGATTGAGTTCTCAAGAAAACAGCAAAAATATTACGAGCACTTGTTTGTTTGACAACAGATGTACCACAAATCGGGCGCATACAAGGGCGACGACGGTCACGCGAAGGCATACGTATTACGTCACATCAAATCATTTCCAAAATTGATACTCTGCATACATTTTGTCTCTTATTACATAGGGAACTACTTGTTAGTTAGAAAGAGTAAAAACTGTTTTTGTCAGATTGTCAGACATGTGTTGATTTTACCCATTATTGTTTATCTACTGTTTTGTTTCTATAGTAGAATGTGCCCTCCATTTGTATTAACTCTTTGGTCAAAACTTCGTAGATGCCATTTTTTAATCTACTAAAAGAAAGAAGAAAAACAAAGTCAAATGTCAATTCGTTTTAAAAAATGGAATCTTTAATTTTTTATTTTAGTAAATTAAGAAATATGTATTATTTATGAGTGTTGATATTTTTATCATTGGTTTAAACTATTGATATAAAATCAATCATGGATAAACAGCAGGTTAAAATCATCGTAGAAAGTCTGAAGTCGACATCCTCCAGCCGAATTCAAGAGGTCCTATTAAAAATTAAAAATGATATAATTACTAATGATAAAGGTATAAAGACATTTAGAGATTGTGGTGGATTAAATTACCTACTTCCACATTTACGTAAACCCAATGAGAAAATTCTGGATATATCTCTAAGCATATTGGGTAATGTTTGTCTTGAAGAAAAAACTAGTTTAGAGGTGAGCGTTATATGATTTTTTTTAATAGAGAGGTCTGTGTACCAATATAATATGCTAGGTTCAATTAGTAGCAACCAACAAAATTTTGTAAGAGAACAAATAGACAAGACATAAATTCCTACATCAGTTTTATCAATTATAAGTACCATGGAAAATCTGGGTCAGAGCATTGTTATCTCCTGTAAAGTGATGATTTATTTTGTGTGTGAAGCTAATGTAAAGTATTATTTCAGTGGATTTATAATTATGGATTCATTAGAGTATTAATTTGCATTAAAACCAGATATTACCTGTTTTCTTAATAAAAAATATTTGAAAAAATAAATTGTATAATGACGAAAATGAATAAAACTACCTAATTATTCACCTGTGGTAACAACAGGTTGGCAAAATGAATAGCTTTGGCCCATTGGTAACCATACTGAAAACAGTATGCCGCGATAGTATACTGGGCAGGACGTGCAGGGTCATCGGCAACTTGGCCCAGAGACCAACAAATGCTGAAGGTCTACATAACCATGGTGCTGTCACAGCACTGGTCACCCTTATTGAAAATAGAGATAAGAATACTTCATATGCAACATTATCAATGGCTGTGCGAGCTATAAGGTATGTTTAATGCACACAGCAAAACTTTTCTATCATACAATTTATTATGTGTGTATGAATCTTTACACCAGGTCCCTAACGGGGTAGGCAGTACAATTTATTATGTTTTCTTAAATTCAGTTTGGACCAACACATTTATTGTTTTATATTCTTTAGTCATAAAACAGTCCCTTTTCATAAAACTTTTCAGTAATTAACGCATTAAAGTGTTTTTAATATAATGCTACGCAACCAGACACAAATTTTAAAATTCACACCTGTAGTAACAGCTTAAATACTCTCTGTCCGTGTAATACAATACAAAGATTAGACAAAACCAAATATCTAGGTGTGGTTTTGGACCAGAGATTATCCTGGCATGCGCACATAGACTTGACCGTTGGCAGACTCAGAAAATTCATATGGATTTTTAAGGAACTCAAACATGTTGCAGGACCAACCATACTGAATCGTGTTTATGTATCACTGGTGCAGTCAATTGTTGTATTCTGCTTACCTATCTGGGGTGGAGCAACCAAAACTAAAATTCTTGAATTGGAAAGGGCACAAAAATCTTTGTTAAAAGTTATGTACTCCAAACCGTTCAAGTTTCCTACTGAAGAACTCTATTCTATTTCCAACGTTCTCTCAGTAAGGAAATTGTATATACTGCACACCGTCTTGAGAATGCATAGACAACTTACTTATAACCCGAATGTTCTACTTAAAAGAAGGAAGGATAAAGTAGCTCTGGTACCTCAATCTAACACTACATACGCTATGAGACAATTCAACAGTCAGTTGGCTCATTTGTACAATTATATAAATAAAATTCTTAAAATTTATCCATTAACCCACTTTCGCTGCAGCAAGGTCATATCTAATTGGCTAAAGACACTTAGCTATGATGAAACAGAATTAATCATCAAAAATTAATGTGCACTCACAAACATAGCACTTACACATACACTCTAACTTACACACACCCACTCACTCACCCACTCACTCACACACACACACACACACACACACACACACACACACACACACACACACACACACACTTACACACACACACACACACACACACACACACACACACACACACACACACACACACACACACACACACTGTTAACTTTATTGCTTTTACTGATGTTTAATTTAACTTTCAATAATTAAATATGTCGTAGATCATAATTTATGTAATAACTAACAAGGAAGAGCAGGGTCTCCTAACACAGGTATTGTATACTTAAAAGGAGTCCCTTGCCACAGCTTAATTGTAAAACATATTTGATCTATCAAATAAAGATTTTTTTTTTTTTTTTTTTTAATAATTAAAGCTCAATACACATTTGAGCCTGCCGGGCCGCCAGCCCATGTCGGCAACTGTATGTCGACGGGCAACACGCGCGATTGCAGGTTGTCGACATGATTCTTTTCAGATAGGCCGCCGGATTGCATCGGCAGCCTGGTGGGCTCAGTGTGTATTGCACTTAATGATTTAACATTTTTAGACAACTATGGATGGTGGCAGAAAAAAGAGATGAAATGCTAAGTCAAAATGCTGTTCGTTGTATATCAATACTGCTCACTCTGGAGTGTGAATCTGCTGGTATTTTAAAATCTAACAATTCAGTTAAAGATACTGAAGGCATAAGAAAGAGCCAGGAAGAACTATTAAGTGGTATATTAAAATGTCTAGGTTACTTCACCACTTATTCTATCCCCCATTGTGCTGAGCAGGTAATTATAGCAGTATTAAATTACACTTGATCTGTTTCATTTGACTGGTTTTGCATGATTCTATTCAGTTAATGTATTTGTGAATATGAGTACATGCAATTGATAAAGCTCTTATTATAATAACCAACCATAGGTCATCCACTTTCTACATACCAAATATTAAATAATAATACAAATTCAGATTTTAGCATGCAAATATTAAATTAGTTATACAAGATACAACCTGATCTGGTCTGTATTATTATTTAATATTTGTATGCATATTTATTCCTAAATATAGGCATAATACATTATTATCATTATCTTAATAGAAAGTACGTACATTTAAACATTCCAATAGTTCGTTAGTGAGTTACATTTCTATTTATGAGGTCAAATGACTTAAAATTAAGTTACTATATTAATCACAAATTTTTCGTTTTCTATATAGTGTTACAATTTCCGGCCCCACACCAACATTAGGAAATAAGTTGCTAACTTGGACAGTATTGATTAAGGATGATTTATTGTGATAATTAATAAGAGTAATAATTTAGTTTTGATTTTATAATTATTTGAACTTAAATCAGTATAACTATTTTGTTCGATATTGTATAGAAAATACTATTCATTAATTTGTCATCAATATTTAAAGAGACATGACTTGATTTGTTCAACGACGCTCATTGGATAAAACATTATGATGTCATTTAGAGCAATAATATAAATAAGATTGTTAGGAGGGTATGCACTTACTTGATTGTGAATTCTATAGAAGTAAATGCTGTCCTACAAGGTGTTTATTTTTTACTACGACCAAAACCTCTGTCGCTGCATCACCATTATACCAGTTTCATTATCGTTGGATAGGTCTTCTAAAAATGTTAGGTGTGTGCTAACATCATTTTTCGATTTAGTTAACTGTTTGTGACTTATTAAGCTTTAAAGTGCCAATTTTCGTTAGAGTCAAGTTGCCCCCCCCCCCCCTACTCTACCAACTAAATGGTTGTTGTTAGAAATTCAAACGTTACGGCAATAGTAGCTACATATAACGAAATTAAAAGGAAAACTATCACACCAAAGTTAGATTTACAAGTTTGCGAGTAATAGTCGACCAAATGTAATACTCGAAATTTTTGAACAACACCATAGAATTTTTTTTTCTCATTACAAACCTTAAAACTACGAAACCCTGCACTGCGCGTTTCTCGACACGCACATGACCGGTTATTTGTCTTCAAATGCGGGAAGTTACATCTTTTTTAAAATAAAAGATCATAGGAACCCATATCAACTCGAAATAGGATCACCTTTCGCCTCATCGTCGTCAAACGGCGTCAACTTAACACAAGTACGTAACCAAAGCGAACCAACACCTCTGATACCTTAATCGACTCCGCAACGTCTAGGCTCGCCGACGGCCGGTTAACCTGGCTCGCACCAGATCGCTTCAAATCCAAACATGGTCACAATCCGTTTCTGAGTCGATATGTAAGGTATGACTCTTATTAGTCTTATTCGTTTCGTACATATTTAAAAGTGTAAAATATATGATAAACTTGTCTTAAAATTGAATTGAATTGTTTGTTTACAGATTCAAGGGGATGGAAGGGGATACCAATGTTTAGTTGCACTAACTAAGATATACGAATCATTAGCATTAAAATGTCTTATGAATCTGTGCTACCTTTCATCGAGCAGACCACTGTTGGGAACTGCAGGATTAGTTGAATGTCTCGTTGCAATACTCCAAAAACATTCAGGTAGACAAAAGGCTTAATTAAATATTTCTAACTTAATTAAGCTTTCTTCTTTGGCCAGCGAGAAATCTTTCAGCCATCTTGCATGTCTAGCCTTACACCACAATGCATTCACGCATCAACACATCAATGGATCAACGTGTAAGTCAAGGGTTAGCCTAGCTTTACAGAACCTAGGGGTGCTGTAGAAAAGTAATCAGGTTTCCGCAACATTATTTATTTTGTGCAAAGTACGTAGTAGGGAATTAGCTAGAATTCAGCTCAGACTATGCATTCAGTTCAGCGTACAATACGTACCTTTACCAGAGAATATGTAATAATACTACGTATAGAATGGACACTTCGATGTCCTTTCAGCCATCCTATCTTAATATGGGCGGCGGTAAGTACTGTACAGCGAGGTTGCGAGCGGCCTAGTTTTGATTAATTTGTAATCGAATATTTTATTTATTAACATTAAGATGGTGCTTTATTGTGCAGTGTATGGCTGTATGTCAACAAGTCGTGACAAAAAAAGATCATTTTTCAGTTTCCCGAAGGAAAAAATACCTAAGGTAAAATGATTATGTTCACAATGACAAAACTTTTTTATTTCACTCAAAACTTTTTTATTATTATAATTGCTTAGCTTTACGCTATGTGATTGCATTGCATTAATAATAGTGTTTCAGTATATTGAATTGTAGTGACTTGTCGACGTAATGAGTAGGTGTTATTTTCCAATACTTGTGCTATTTGTTGAAGTAGTGTTTGTGTTTTTAAGTTTTTAAAATGCACCGGAAACTGGGTGAAACTGCCAAATAGAAATTTGCCTTATTGTTGAGCCGCAGTTGGCCGATATCGGCCAAGAACATTAAAATTAGAAATCAATTGTCATATTTTTTCGTGGCCTGGCGGGGTGCATAATTTGTATTAAATGCCGTCTCTACCATAAGGGCACTCGGGGCCAGTGCCCAGGGCCCCCATCCTCAGAGGGCCCCGAAGTACCGACAATTTCTCTCACATAAATATTACGCACAGATGCATTGGACGGTTGTACCTACCTGCTTTTCTCGTTGCACGAACGTCAATCATTTGATCGACGTGATAATCTAGCTTTTGCCCACGGCTTCGCTCGCGTGGAATTTAGTCTGCCACATTAAGTTTAGTGACGGATTATTTTAAATTTATACCTATTTATTTAGCTACTCGTATATCATGTACCGTAATAATTTTTAAACTATGTATTCAGTCAATTTACTTGTTGTAAAAGACATTTATCTAAATGCATAGAGCAACATCGGAGGGGAGTAGCCATATGCAGGCTTTCCCCTCTGTCTGTCTGTCTTGGCCCTACTGAAGCCATTGAGCATTATGGCAAGGTCTGCCAGGATCTTAGCCATCACTACGATATCATCCATCCGCAAATCGGAGGTGGGAGATGTACTCGCCGTTAATGTTGATGCCAAGTCCGTTCCAGTCCAGAAGCTTGAAGACATCTTCTAATGCAGCGGTGAACAGTTTCAGAGATACGACATCGCCCTGTCTCACACCTCGCTGAAGTTGGATAGGTTTCGAGCTCTGGTCCTGAAGGCGAACCGACATAGTGGCGTTTTCGTACAAGCTCCTGAGCACCTCGATGTATCGGTAATCCACTTGGCACCTCTGAAGTGACTGCAGTACAGCTCAAATCACGACCGAATCGAAGGCTTCCTCATAGTCCACAAACGCTAGACGTAAGGGCTGGTTATACTCTTCTGTCTTCTGTATAACCTGCCGCAGCATGTGTATGTGGTATAAGGTACTAAAACCTTTACGGAACCCGGCTTGTTCGGGAGGCTGGAAGTCGTCGAGTCTGCGAGATAGACGGTTCGTAATCACTCTCGAAAACAGCTTATAGACGTGACTTAGAAGTGCGATGGGCCTATAGTTTTTAAGAAGGATATTGTCACCCTTTTTAAAGATCAGTACCACCACACTTCTGTGCCACTCCTGTGGCTTTTTTCCCTCGGATATGACGGAATTGCACATCAACTGAAGAGCTTCTAATACTGGCCTTCCGCCCGCTTTCAGGAGTTCAGCAGTGATTCCGTCATCACCCGGCGCCCTGTTGTTCTTGAGCTATTTGAGAGGCGTACTAATCTTGTCTAGACTGATGTCCGGGATATCTTCGGTGTAGTGTCGGGTCAGTCCGGCTCTGGGATCTGCTGCCGGATTGTAAACAAGTGGTCGCGCTGTCTCGTAAGAACCGCTCGATCTCTTCCGCAAGCTCAGGTTTCGACGATACGATTCTGTCGTCCTCTGTCTTCAGCTTAGTCAGGCAGCTCTGCCCTAAAGACAGATCTTTGGCGAACACTTTGGAAGCCTTGTTCCGCTCTATGGCCGTTTTAACACTCTCAGCATTAAACTGCCGAAGGTCGCGAGTCAGTGACTTCGAGATCTGTCTGTTGAGCCGCCTATACACTGAAGCGTCTTCAGAGGACTTCAGAATCAGAGTCAGGGTAAAAATAGTTTTCACCTCAAAGATGATGTGATGATTATTATTACAAAAATGGTACCTCCTTTCTAGTCGAAGATGGCGGACATAATCATTTTCCAGAAATATGTTATGGATTTCAATTTTCTGTTTCTTGAGGTGAAGATTTTTCAAAACCAAGATGGCGGACAGGCTTTTTTTTTCAAAATATGATATGCGTTTCAATTTTGAGATTTCTTGGGGTGCTGATTACGAAAATGACATCTTTTGTGAGATCCAAAAATAATAATAATAGTGGCAACCCATTATACGTCTCATTGCTGGGCACGAGTCTCTCCCCTTTTTGGGAGGAGGCCTGAAGCTTACTCCACCACGCTGCTCCAATGCGAATTGGTGGAGGTGGGTGGGTTAGTGGCCAACCCGCTGTCGGATGTTTTCAAACCGTCCATAAGGCCTCCGACAAGGTTTAACGACTGCTATCTATCGACAGCAACCGGGACCGACGGCTTAACGTGCCCTCCGAAGCACGGAAACGCGCATTTAATTTGCCACTAGCGGTCACCCATCACACTACCCGACCGCGCCCGTAGTGCTTAACCGAGCAGATCGCTTACGATCTACACCAGCCGCTGGGCCATGCGCGCTTCTGAGATGATGCTGAGATCCCATATGGCGGACATAATTATTTTTCTAAATTGTGATAAGGTTGTCAATTTATTTCTTGAGGTGCTGATTTCGAAAACGGCGTTAGTTTTCAGATCCAAGATGGCAAACAGTTTTTTTTTTCAAAATATATTATGGGTATCAATTTTGAGATTTCTTGGGGTGCTGATTACGAAAATGACATCTTTTTTGAGATCCAAGATGGCGGACATAATTATTTTTCCAAATCGTCGAGGTTTCTTAGGGTGTTGATTACGGAAATGTCATCATTTTCGCATCAGCATAGAGCAACGCGGGCCACCGGTCGCGGCGGACCGGAGGGGAGTAGCTATACGCAGGCTTTCCCCTCTGTCAAAGTACAAGATTAAATGCTTTAAAAAATCCTGTGCGTATAATAAAACTAGTTGCAGCTGGACTGCTCATTAGACTAAATCTAGTTGTGCGACTGAACGGACGTCCAAAAAAATGCTGATTTGCCGTGTTCTTTACTGTAAAAAGAGATCTAACACATCAAGCTTAAGGTATAAAATGCCTTAATATCGGTCGTGTTGTTTCGGACTGATATAAACAACACAGTCGGGCGCAATGTTTGGTATGCCTTATACGATACGGGGATCGGTCGAGCGACTGATCAGAGTTCGTTTCCGAGAAGCCGCTCTCGCCGGTGCCGCTTATCGATAGTGTTGTTGTCGGTTTGTGGATAGTTATCGATAAATATTGCAAAAGAGTCTTATAAACAGAGACTATTTTGAGATTAAATTTTCTTATTAATATATTATGTTGTAGTTGTATTCGCCACAAACTGCTCTGGGCCACCGTTATTAGTTATTACTATTCGCTCATTTATTCTTGTTCTTATTAAGTATTTTTAACATACATAGTGGTTATTAAAAAAAAATACATATAAAAAAATAAAATTATTACTTTTATTATATTGTGGGTTTTATTTTAATACTAGCTGTGCCCGCGACTTCGTACGCGTGGAAAAGTGACTTTGGGCAGCTTTTTTGGATGTAAATTTAGCTAAATTTTGGATCATAAACACTTTTTGTTTAGTTAAAAAAATCTGGTTTACGTTAATGCTTCTCTCTACATGATATTGTATAGACGCATTGATGGCCATCGGATATGAAAGCACATAGGCTGCTAGTATTGCGAACACGTGACAGAGTCACATGTAACTCACCGAACGAAAATCTAAACTAATATTATAAAGCTGAAGAGTTTGTTTGTTTGTTTGAACGCGATAATCTCAGAAACTACTGGTAAATTTGAAAAAATCCACCACCACCACCGTCTTCCTCCAACCTCAGTTGCTGCTCACCAACATTTTTTTCGAGTATATTACCAAGTTTAAGTGTGGCTTGGTTATCAGCTAGACCCTACAGACTGGGGTTGGAAGTTGGTCAACAATATATTAGAGCCAGTTCAATCTTTACTTCCACCTGCGCCAAAACTGGTGAACACTATTTCTTGCAACTGCAAAAAGGGATGCAGTGCTAAATGTAGTTGCAAAAAAGTCGGACTGTTTTGTTCTTTGGCATGCACAAATTGTCAAGGCCGGTCGTGCTCTAATATTGAGTCACAAACAATGGAGGATTCGTTTGATTCCGACGAAGTATCGCGCGATACATCGCTATTGACGCAATTGACTTGCATCCAAAATGAAGATGAAGAAGAACAAGAATTTGAAACGAATCAGACGAATGAACTTCAACACTTTTTTTAAATTTACATCGCTTTGATCTTTTCCAATCTTTGAAAATTTCCGTTATTTTGCAATAGTTTTACATTAAACAGGATCACAACTGACCCGTGGAGTAGGCACTACTGGGGAAACCACATTAAAAAAAACGCGCTAAGTACACTACCTCATAGGTGGCGTGGAAACGTGTGCATATTATGACAATAACAACTTTTATAACTTTTTGGAATCGTTATATCTCAGAAACGGTGGCTCATAAGAAAAAAATATTGATACATTTTTTTATAGATAATTTTATGATCTACAATTTTTGCTTGGAGTACTTTTATGATAAAATTTACCGTTTTGCTGAAAATCGCGAAAAACCTCATTTTTTTACCTTTGACCTTGAATATTTTTTTTTCCATACACGGGAATGATGGGGAACTTATAGACATTGTTTATAATTATGATTTGAACAATTTCACTAAAAATTCAGTTTGTTGGGACTTTATGTAACTTCACTCTATTTTTTTGGTCTTAATTGACCGGACTATACGTGCGCATAACGCGACAAGATTATTTGTTAAATTGGTAGTACATAATAAATAAAGTCCATCTTTATAATAATACAAAGTGTATTTCATTTAAACCTTATTTCCCAGAGTTAAGTAATTTATCGATAAAATTAATTGACACTTGTCGCAACTATGGTTTATAGGACTTGTCCGATGTAGCTGCATCATTCTTTACACTATTATGACACTGAATGATTACATGTGTGTGTGAAATTGTTGATGTGTTTTGTTAAAGTCAAGGTGTGAGTTTCGTAGTAATAGACGATTTTTGTTGTGTGTGAATTTAAGAAAGTGTGTGTTCCCCCCGCAAAAAATGGCAGACTATTTTGCTTCGGTAAAACACGCTATGGCTATTCCCCTCCGGTCCGCCGCGACCGGTGGCTCGCGTTGCTCTATGTTTTTCAGATCCAAGATCGCGGACATTATTATTATCCAAATTGTAATATGGTTGTCAATTTCGAGGTTTCTTGGGGTGCTGCTTACGGAAATGTCATTATTTTTCAGATCGCATACCATTTTCGTAGTCAGCACCCCAAGAAACCTCGATATTGATACACATATCATATTGTGTAAAAAAAAAAGGAAATCGGGTGGGACGTCCAAGTATCACCCTATACGTAGTATTATTACATATTCTGTGCCTATGTGTTGACCCGACCTGTTTGTAATATTCATGCCAAATTTGAAGTAAACCCATGCAGTACTTCTTGAGTTTAGCCCGGACATAATATACAGGCAAACGGACAAAAATCAAAAAAATGTATTTTTGGCTTTCATATCGATTGTAGATTACGCCCCAAAAATTCTTTTTAAAATATTCAATGTATAGTTGTATGTAACCTATACATTGGAATGAGATAGATCGAGATTACCACATAGCATGGTAGGGAAGAGACTCGTCCGTGTTCGTGCGTGTGTGTGTGTGCGTGCGTGTGTGCGTGTGTGTGGGCGCGCGCGCGCTTGTGTGTGTGTGTGTGTGTGTGTGTGTGAATGTGAGTGTATGTATGCATGAGTGATTGTGTGAAGTGTGTGTGTAAAAAAGCAGATCACAGTGAAAAAAATAAATGAATAGTTCGCTTTCTTTACATATCCAAAAGGGCCCCGAATCCTTGTGTGCCCAAGGGCCCCAGCATAGCTTAAGACGGCCCTGTGTATATTGTCGGTCCGAGGCCTAAAGTCATAACCCTGTGTGCGTGCACGTGTGACTACACGTCACTGATTGATGTTTGTGTAATAGGTAACCAAAATAAGCTGATTGACTGAAACTAATTGACTGCGTAAACTTTGTGCCAGTCTCTTAGCTCGCAACGAACATTCAGACCCGGGGTGCGACCGCCTATCGACATTGCTATTGTCGTTGTTATTGCTGTCAAATTTTCATGTCGATTTGTAGCTCCTTTAAAAGAAGTAGTGATAAATGTGATAATCTGATTGTTTTTCTTGCTTTCGTAGGTGAGAAACATGCGATAATGGTAGATTATTTCGATTATTGTTATTGAGTTAAAGTAAAAATCGACTTGAAAATTTGACAGCAATGAGAATGACAATATTGCTATTGTCATTCTCATTGCTGTCGATAGGCGGTCGCACCCCAGAAAGAAATCTCGCAACGACGACAATGTTGACTCAATGTAGATCTGATGAAAGCGAACTACTGCCACATTTTCCTCCTCACATATCCCTTCGATGCCATAAAATAGCCTTCTTCGGAGCAACATGCAATTCTTGTAGGTAGGTAGTCAAAGGCAAAGCACGAAACAGGAACCAGGAACCAGCGAGTTAAATTTTAATTTTGGTAATATTAAATTTGTAATAAAATATTTTTTTTGATTTGATCTGACAGTCTTTTAAACTTGAACCCCCTTATTCATAAACGTACTTTAGATACGTTGTAGCTATAGAATGCTTTGTCTTTGTCAGTTGCATTGTTAAATATGCAGGATAGAACAAGACAAAGGAGACATTAGCAACACTTTAGCTAAAAAACGTTTATGAATAACGGGGGAAGTCCATTAGTAAATAATTTAACTATCTTAAAAATTTGGGAACCTATGTGTTTTATTATCTACCTACTTATCTGTTTTGGAACGACCGACGGTACGGGACGTGTCTTCCAAACAGCACCAAAGTTAATAATTGTACCTATCAGAAATGTAGACAGAATATTTAAAATTGACGCGATCGCCAATCCGCCTGCCAAGCGTGGCGATTATGGTATATTATACCCTAATATAATAAAGCACAACTCTGTTGTAGGCATCTTTGGGGAACGCTTTGTCCAGTAGTGGACGTCTTTCGGCTGGAGTGATGATTCAAATTGATATTGATATATTGCAGAAGTAGCATGGTGGCCAGATGGAGCTGCAACAGCCCTTGCGCAGCTCAGCGGAGAGTCCGTGAATCGGTCCCGATTACGTCACTGCGGCGGCTTGCCTCTCTTAGTTACCGCTGCTAAAGAAAGTCCTCGTGCCATGCATGCACTTCTTCAATACGTATTTGATGATACATGTAAGTTGGTCTACCTGAACCTGCTTCTTATGGTGGATTTAGACCAAACCAGCGAATGTTCTTTTTTCCCTCAACTACTTCAGATTCATTGGGTCTGAATAAAAACAGGATTATTTCATTTTCTTTCATTTCAAGCAAATGCTCGTTTGGTCTGAAATAGTCTAAATCCATCAAGGGAAAGAATTCCAATAATGGTTTATTTTTGCTTGTTGGGTTTCTTTTGGTGTAACGAATCTTCGTTTGCATTACTTACGAGAAGAAATGTCCTTGCTATGGCTCTATGTTCGTTGGGTATTCCTTTAGTTTGAGGTACTGTTTCACAATAAGTACTTGTCATATAGGAATTTGTGTAGTTAAAAGGAAAGGATTTTTGTTATTTTAGTAATTGAAAGTTATCAGATTATACTTATGTAAGCAAACTTACTAAACATGCCAAATTTCATTTTCAGTGGCTGCACTTGTGGTAGGGCTCCTGTGACCTATCTACGCTAGTTTTCAGCCCTACTGTGGTTCGAATAGGGGATAATGTACAGCCCCGTAATTTCCGGCACTGAAACAAAACAGCTTAGGTTTCAATCACAGCTAGAGCCTGAGCTATAGCGGCAAATCTTTTTTGAGACCTCCATTTTTTATTTAGATATACATATATAGACTACAGTTTACTACATTTCCCACATTCATGATATAAAAATAAAGTCTAAAGGCGCATAAGCAAAAGGCTATTATTAGTCGTGTTACCTAGACAATCATAATGGTTACATATAAATCGTTTTTTAAACTTATGCGTCATAAGTCTTTCTTTCTTATGTTGAATATCTATCTACTCTTACATCTTTCATGTGATTCGTATTGTTACTCATTGTCATAAGTGTCAGAAATATTGATATCAAACATGTTTTCCTTTATCACTAAATTGTCCTACCATTCCAGCTTTCCAAATATTAGTTAATGAAGGTCTCATTGGTTTACTGACTGACAAACTCACCAACTATCTGGCTACAATGGAATTTGAACACAACAATATGGAAAATACAGAGATGTTGAATGAAACGACCGAAGCTTTTAAATTTACTGATAAAAGTAAAGACAAAGCGAAGAGTCCTTTTGATAAAACCTCAAAAAATGAAGAAAATAAAAACAACGTTGAAAATAAAAGCAGTTTGTTCACGAGACGTAAAAGTCAGATGTCGTCAAAAAGCGGAGACGAATTGAAGGTTGTGATAGAAAGAGACAATATGATAGTTGGATTTGTAGACGCAATTGATAGTGATGCTACCGACGAGAGCCAAAGCGAAGATGACAACCCCCAACCGCGCCGTAAAGGTCTAAAGCGAGCGAGATCGAAGAGTCCGAAGATGTTGAAAAAGGTGCACATATTAAACCGATTTAAGAAACAAAAATAATAGTCTTCATGAATAATAATTGTCTTGATTGGATGTTTCAGAAATCACATCAGTTAATCAAAATGGCCAGTAAAGATTGGTCGGCTGGGGTATATTGGGAGCCAAAGAGTCCGGAATGGCCTTCGCCGCCACAAACGTCTAAAGCAGCGATGAGTCCCGATAGGGTAGACCAGAGCTCAATGTCGCCATATTCGGAGGGCAACACCTCGGGTTTCAGTCCTGAATATCGAAGTCTCTCATCGAAAAGAGCGCGATGGGACTGGAGTCCTGAATCTGGTTTTATGACAGGCGAGGGAAGTTCGACTTCGCCTTACTGGACAGAGTATCAATGGAGTCCGAGTAGCTCGGGGAGCCCGACTTCTCCGTTTAGTGCCGATGAAAGTAAGTTGAAACTTTGGTGTTAGGACTGGTTCCGTAATGAAACATTACATTGCATTAGTAGTAGAGTTCCAGTGTAAGGACTCGAGGGCGTAGGCACCTCATCTATCTGCCGCCAAATGGTAGTGTTCAGCACTATCGTGTTCCGGTTAGATAGTAATGGCCCCGTAATAACAAGCACAGAGACATAACAACTAAGGTCTCAGGGGTGGCACCGCATCTGCATTCTGACCTCTTTTGTGTGTATCTGTACTCCATGCTTGTTTGCCACCTTCATAACATAAAGAAACTTCATACCTGTATAGTGTATTCTGTATACGAGTATGTACAGCCGAGGAACTCTCCGCTTATGTAAAAACAATCAATTATAGCTTTTATTAAAATCTTATAAGGTGTCCATGTGATCAACAGGCCAGTTCCTTGATAGTAGTACATCAGTGGCGATTCCTGGTGTTTATAATTGGGGTGGCTCCATCTTTTGTTATAGAGTGTAGTGTTAAGTGCACAAAAGCTGAAAATCATTTCTTCAGGCGGTCAATCTGAACAACTTAGTCTTTCATTTAAGGAGCCTACTTTAAAATCGCGAAAAGAAATTTCATATTATTTGAGATTTTCATTTTTGTATGAAGTAGCTGATATATTTTCGCGATTTTAGGGTTTAATTACTAAATAATAAGTCAATTAAATCAATAGAAAAGTAAAAACCACTGTCACAAATCTACACTATAACGAAAAACATGCGGCAAATCGTTAGGTAGTGCGCCATTCACAGCGCCAGACCCGCGTTTCAAACTCAGTGAGTAATACTAGGTGATTGAGGGGGCGGGGTGCGGGCGGCGAACGACTTTGTATGGACTCCGCATGCGCTGGCAGAAGCGCATCGCTCGCCTCGGCCGCGTTCGGCGCCGACCGAACGCGGCATGTAATTATTTATTGTACCGAGGTCTAAGTAATAAGTTTGTAAATATATGCTTATTTACATTTTAATGCTTAAAAATTATGGTATGGCGGCGCCATACGCGCCATCTTAGAGAAATCGCCACTGTAGTACCTACATGCATATACACATTCGGCACATTCAGCACTCACCCTATCAAGTAAATGAAAGGCTGTAGGTCCATCCAATTAAAAAAAACTATGCACAATTTGCCTGTTCGGATTCAAAGTCAAAAGTCATATGAGTCAAGCCTGTTGTCAGATATCTGCTACACCTCACAGAATAAATTGAGTATTCACTTAATCTAGGAGCCAAACCACACAAGCCAGTAACAGGACTGTACTGAAATTAAAATTTACTACACAGATAGTTCAGATTCGGAGATATCGGGACGATATTCGCCAGTATGCAGTGAGCCTGAAGGCGAACCTGAGACGGAACCAGCTGTGCTCACTAGCAGTGTGGTCGTTGAACTGGACGCGGCACAAGTTGCTCACGATTTAGACGAACTTATTATGGAAGATGACGATGATAGTGGTGATGAAGAGACTCCTTTAGAAGGTAAAGACAATAATCAATTATGTGCTTTAAATTCTTAGTGATATGTAAGACAGTAAAGACTGCTCGTGATGCCCTTATTACAATACTTATTTGTTTTTTTTTTCAATAATTCTTTCATTATTATCAAACTGCATCTTCACTGAGCGACATAGGCTATTAATATTACATTAATTTCACCCGTGCCGAAGCCGGGGCGAGCCGCTAGCCCGAGATAATATGCTGTCGGAGTAATATTATGTCTTAGTGCGCCTTGTAATAAATGACTCAGATTATCAATTCCTGATTGTTGCCTTACATGCAACCAAACAAATTGCTCGACTATTTAATGACATTTACAGAAGATGCTAATAAAATCAACACCAACTCCAAAACGTCGAATATCGCGTGTGTTCTTGTGCTACTGTTCCGGGTGTCCCACGGCGCGTGCAACAACTACGGGAGCATCCGCGTGGAGCCCGTCTCCAATCACACGCTGGATTTGCTCACTGGAAGGGAGTGTTTGAACGCTTTGCTCGATTATGTGGAACGGTGCAAGCGGCCTTTGGGCAGGGCGGCGCGAATACTTGCCAGAGTACTCAGGTACTATATTTTTATTTACACTTCTTTGTAATTTATACTTAATGCCACTAGGCGTTCTCTTACAGTCATTTTTGAGTTTTTTTTTTGACTCAACCTTGGGTTTGTGTGAAATATTTTTGAGGGGCAATATAAATAACAGATATTAGAGTACCTTAGAAAAAAATCTTAACAACAGTGATATATGTACATATACAAAAGGTTAGCCTTAGGTTTATGTCCACAAAAATAACTACACATGTATAAATCTATAATAAATAAATACTTAAAGATTTATTACAATTTAGATATATGAATGTACAAAAAATAGATTATTTAAGGAACGCCAAATGATAATCTTTATTTTTCGCTTGAAGATAAATTTGCTAGTAGATTTTTTTTATTTATTCTGAATAGGAGCGTTTATCAGGTCCCATTTTCATTTGTCATCCTCCCAGGATGCCAGAAGTAAATCCGAAAATGGGCTACTTCTCTTCCCTTACTTTATTAGTCAATGGTGAATTCTTAATTTAAAATTAAATTATTATTAAACAATTTATATCGAAATATATCTTTATTTCCAGCAATGCGCTTTGTTTGATGAGCATTTTAAAACATAGATTAGCGTTAAGACTACACAATATGTCTGTTAGTTCGAAACACCCACCTACTAAATGCCAACAATGTAAACAAGTAAGTATTCTGTTTTCTACCTGAATTTATTGTTTAATATTTTCTATAAGTGAAAAGAATAAATACGACTTTGGATAGCACTTGAACTTACGATGCGATATGGCCCGACTCTACTACCGAGGTTGTTACTTCCCACGCCGAATTTCTTCTTCACTATCAAACTGTCTCGGTGTGACGGTAACGACAATCAATTGATTACTATTTTGTAGTAACGCAAACGACGTCTTTCAGATGTGATACGTAGGTGTTTAATATTCACGCAATATCAATGCGAATGAAAATTTTGACAACTTCATAACAAAAAGAAAAGAATACTGCCACCAATATGCATGCACTTCGCATACGTATGTTCGATACGTTCATATGAATATCAGTTGTTATAAAACAAGCAAAGCAGAGGCAAAACAACTTGGGCCTTAAGGTTGGCAAGGCGTCTGAATTTTGACCACCGGTTTTTGTGTAGGTAGATGTCTATAGTCAGGCCTATTATACTACCTACGAACCTAATTTTACCGTGAGATACTTAGGCAGGCTTCGCCCGTTCTACCTATATGCAATGCACGCCTCTAGACCTATTTCATTGACTCTAGACCCCGTGTTCGTAGTGGAGTGGGTGGTGGAGTATGTGTCAATGTGAACTGCATACTTATTTACTACCATCATAAAAATGCAGTCTCAGCAGTCCGTGTCCTAATAATTGATTACAACAATAATTCTTGAGATGTTTCCTTCCAGTCTACAACAACTGTATAGTTAAATTATATAGATAAATACAATTGTTTCTTTTCAGATTTTGAGACTAAGTGCAAAGTTATTGGCACAGTTAACAATATTAGCGGAATCTAGTTATGGCATTGGTGAAATTAGTTACCAGTTACTGAAAGGTAGCTCTGAAATAAAGCAAACCCTGTCACTTACGTTGCCATATATTGTAAGGTGCTGTAACCCTATATTTGATACATTTGAATTTCTTGACTTTAATACTGACGAAATAAATTGACCCCTATAACTTTTATTTACAGAACCGAAAAGGCTTTGAAGAAGTATTTCGTAGACTGCAGTGCCTTGAATTTATTATTCACGATTATTTCTGAATCCAAAGAAGAATTACAAGACTGTGTTACCGCTTTAGTCAAGCTAGCCAGTAATGTACATATTAAGGATCCGAAGATCTTGGAGAATAGGTACAAAGATCAAATCTGTGTTAGTTATGATCCTATACTAGATAATTTGTCTCCAAATGAAGTAGTGACTTTTGAGTTAGATGATTTGTCCATTGTGAAAGCGAACAAAGTGTTTTTGTGTCAAAATTCGGAAGTGTTTTGTGCAATGTTGATGGGATGTTTCAAAGAATCTGCAGAAGAGTGTGTCCGTTTAAAAAACGTCTCGAAACCGGCTCTCGAGTACTTATTTACTCTACTGCATTGTGGGGTAAATAGTCCTAAGAGCGATATACAAATTTTCCCTATGGCTGAAGATTTGCATACAAATCTGGAAGTTTTATTGCTTGCAGACAGGTTTTTGTTCGACAAATTAAAAGATCTTCTCAGTAGCGCCATATTACAATTTCAATTGACTCCAGGAACGGCCGATAAAATTTACATTTGGTCGCTGGGTGATGGCATGGGATTCTTGTGCGTAGAATCGGTAGCATATTGGTTGACAGGGAAAATGAGTGAAATAGAGCGCGTAAAATCATTTCAGAATATTATTAATATAAAGTATAAAGACCAATGGTTAGATGATATCAAAAGTATGCTCTTGCGACAATTAGTGAAGTGAATAGCTGCCGCATGTGCATAACTACTTTCAAGTGGTAATTTGATGTGTTTTCTTTAGAATTTCATGAAGATCTGTTGTCAATTCGCTCGCTATCAGAGTACTGTAGACGTTTGTCAAAGTAGTGCACGCCTCTGTAATTTCTAGCACAGAAAAAAAAAATCGCTAGTGAACTTAATTTGGGATCAAATTTCTTCATGAAGTATAAATAAAACAATATCTCATTATGTTCAAATCTCATTTTTTTACAAGATTTATTCATGCCCTCATAGCCTCATACCTTGTCCCCAAACCTCATATTTATACGAAAAATCCGGTCATTGCTCATGATACACCAACTTAGTCCACCTGGGTGAACCAGGGAAGAAATTTTCTGCCCATGGTAAACCTCTTGTGAATTGGGTGTACCAGGGGTAATTTTTAGTGCCGGTGGTCCACCTGCTAGATACTTCAGCGGAATATATTGCCCATAGTCCACCTAACAATTTTCAATTGTGGAGAAAAGACTACTTGACATAGTGACCTTTCTAGTTTTAAATTCAAAATTATGTTTCTAGCTATTATATTGTGTGTTAACCGTTCTAACATAACCTAACCCATCTGCTTCGATTCCAAATAATATATTCAATCGTATTACGTTGTACATTACACTCAACTGTTTAAGAAAACATTTGATGATTCCCTTCAGTTCCAAAAAGTTGGACTAGTGGCCCGTTGGACCACTATTTGTGTCTAAAGAACCCTTTAGAAAATTTTACCTTTGGTCACACGGCGGACACTCCGCCAAAATTCCATACAAACGCTTATTTTGGTTACCTATTACACAGACATCAATCAGTGACGTGTAGTCACACGTGCCCGCGCACAGCGAAGCACGTAGGGTAATGAGGTTATGACTTTAGGCGTCGGACCGACAATATAGAAATTAAATAATACTATGTACTTACGTAGATATTTCTTTCTTTCTTTGTATTCTTTGACCTGGTTTACACTATGCACCCCGTCAAGCCACGACAAAAATATGACAATTGATTTCTAATTTTATTGTTCTTGGCCGATATCGGCCAACTGCGGCTCAACAGTAAGGCAAATTTCTATTTACCAGTTTGACCCAGTTTACCGGTGCATTTTAAAAACATAAAAACACAAACACTACTTCAACAAATAGCACAAGTATTGGAAAATAACACTCACTACCTACTCATTACGTTGACATGTCACTTCAATTCAATATACTATAACACTTTTATTACTAATGCAATGCAAGCACATAGCGTAAAGGCAGAGAATATGTAATAATACTACGTGTACTAACTACGTATTTAACTAAAAAAGTTTTTAGTTAAATAAAAAAGTTTTGTAATTGTGAACATAATTATTTTACCTTAGGTATTTTTTCTTCCAGGAAACTGAAAAGTGATATTTTTTTGTCACGACTTGTTGACTTACAGCCATACACTGCATAATAAAGCACCATCTTAATGTTAATAAATAAAATATTCGATTACAAATTAATCAAAACTAGGCCGCTCGCAACCTCGCTGTAGAGTACCAACCGTCGCCCATAAGAGGGCAAGAGATTGGGGCGGGACGTCGAAGTGTCCATTCTATATATACGAGTTATATATATATGAGTTTCCTTTTTCTTCAGTTTCTTCAGACAAAACCTTTTTATAGTGTCAGGTATAGGAAAGTGATGCAGCGGACCTGATAATTACATTTGAATTAAAATTTTATACTCAGTCTCATGTTAAGGTTAATTAATATTAAACATGAATAAAAACTTCCATATAGCAAAAGTTGAATGATTTGGTATTATCAACCCCTGATGTTCAGGGGAAGGTGCTTAGAATCGTTTAGCATGAATTTTAGGGGAGATGGGTTACGATGGAAGTGCGATCTCGTACATCCCCCCTGTACCACTCAGAGCATAGCATAGTTCTCAAGATATTTATTTAAGTTTTTACTTTTTTAATAAAATATAACCTCAAACCTCAACTTAGTGAAGATATACATACATACAATTACACACGTAAATCCCAATATTATTATAACTAAGTTTCAGAATAAATTTTAACTTTCTAAGTATATTGAACACTTCAAACAGATTTAAGAACATTTATCAATAAGTATACTTACAACATTTTCATTTTCGTATTTTATTGCGTAATTTGTAGGTCAGAAATGTTTTCTGGTTGTTCCTTGTAAAAAGATGGGTATTGTTGTAATCAGGGAAAAGAACGAATCTCAGCTGTTTTAACCACGTTTAGGTAAATAAATCAAATTCGTGACAATCGATTCTATTTATATAATTTGTGCGCTAATTCTTTAAAAATAAATTGAAGAGAGGTTCGTAACTTTATGACATATTGTTATAATGCTAACCTCCTTTTTCACACCTGAAATAACAATTAGATCGTGGGTTTTTCGGTATATTCGTCATGGTACAGCCAAATAGTCCAAATCGTTGAATTATGTACCTACGCCATTATACGCGTTGGTAAAACTAAATTAGCGAAAACCAGGGTCGATTAGGTGAAGAGTTTCCATCGGTGTCCATGTTAAATAGCTTGAAAATACTTTCAGGATCCAGTAAAAACGTGTTAAATTCAATAGGAAAATAGAAAAACCGAAAAACACTCACAGAAACACAACAACAAAAACAACGAACGGCACGTCAATGACGTCAAAGAAAAAAAAACTAGTTGTGGTACTTTTAAGACTTAGTTGTAGTTGAATCGCCCTGTACGCTAGCTCTCACTACTTTCCATACAATTTATTTTTTGCGCAAATTCATGAGTCCTTACTGTCACTCCCATGCGTATGTCGTCCTGTCGTAGCTGTCGTATATAATAATATGCGCCGGCTGTCGTCGAGCGAGACCCGTAGATACGCACACACGACGATTTCATACGATTTCAAGCTGTCTTTCGCAATCTTCAAAAGAACTTTTGGACATTTTTTCACATATATTCAAAATATGTGAAAAAAATATTTTCATGACTTTCCAGCTCCCTGCAGAGACGATGAAATTCCCCATATTCTTCTCTTCTTGTATTAATATCATGAACCCAAATTCTTTTTTTTCGTCTAAGAGCCAGAAGCACAATGAATTCTTCTTCATCCGAGTCCGTGCCGTTCGACATCTTGCAGCGTACTGCCTGCCGCACACGTCAAACTGAACGCGGTTAAAACGCGGGCACGCGTTGTATAACCGCTTGAAAACTGCTGCTGCGTTCAGTGTGCCGACTCCCGCGCTGCTACTGACCTGCGCTGCTACTGACCTGCGCTGCTACTGCCCTGCGTTTGGTTTGCCCAAGCCTTTAGTAGGTGTACCACGGACAATGACCCGAAAAATCTTCTACGTTTGTCAACTCTGGTGTAAAAACAGATTGTTTTGTTTATCGTGTACCTCACAGACAAGTCATAACGAAACTGCCGCGGTTTCATAAATATTGAAATATGTCTGTGGGTTTCGCAACTGTAGTTTCGCACTGGGGCATGCTGGCGTGGTGTTGCCGTTAAATAATATGGCATTATAAACCTTACCTATTTATTTGTCCATCCGATATAAGTATCAGGCCTAAAATTATAATCTTGAATTGCGAGTTACATGATGAATTTAAGTGCTGTTTACTGATTTATAGATAAGTTAAATGGTCAAATCGCACATCCGCGGCGTGATGCGGAAATATATTCTATACCTACTTCGGATTCGGTTTGTTATAAAAGATCTTTAAGTATAAATGTATACATATTATAAAACAAACTCCCCCGCCAAGTCCCATGTCTGTTTGCCTGAGTCAGATAATATGTAATAATATGCCTGAGTGGTTCGCGATAAAGAGATTTAGATTTTACTGGTGGTAGAGCTCCAGTGACGGAGCTCGCGGGCGTAGGCACCACCGCATTACCTAATATACTTGCCGCTAAATGGTAGTGTTCAGCACTATCGTGTTCCGATCAGGTAGTAATGTACGGCCCTGTAATTTCCGGCACAGAGGCGTAACACCTTAGGCCTCACGAGTGGTAACGCATCTGCACTTTGACCTTCTTCTTTGTGTGGGTGTCTATAGGCTGCAGTCATCACTAACATCAATGTGAGCTGCAAGCTTGTTTGCAACTTCCATAACATAAAAAAAGGACTAAGACAGACAATAGAATTACTGCACGGATTTTGATGCCGTTTGCACCGAAAGGCAGAGTGATTCATGAGGAAGATTTATGTATATAATTTGTTCAAGTCTTATGTAAATTGATTAAAATATAACGATAAATGTTGGAAGTGTCGCAAAAAACATGCCACCTTGCAGTTTTCATCGATGACGCTGCCTAAATCTTTTGAGATGAAATGTAACAAAACGATATGGATTTTAAATAATCATTGTACGCGAGATATGTGTAATAGTATAGAGCGAGTGTAGCTCGCAAAAACCTAAGCGTGGCTCATGTGGTTTTTTTTTGTGCTGTTATAGCTTTAACATTTACTGTATGGCAGAACGACGTTTGTCGGGTCAGCTAGTATGTATATATTATTATATTTTTTAAATGCCGCCCCGTGTGAATGCGGTGTGCAGTTCAGCTTTGTAGAAAACATGTTAAGTCATTTTACTTAAAATAATTTTAAGATTGGTCGGAGTCGAATGGACGGTTGTTGTATTTATTCTAGTGAAATGTAAATTTAATATAGTCCATTTTTTTGTGTTCATTGATTTTTGTCAAACAAATAATCGTCCACTCCACATCGGTGGTGAGTGGATAACATAAAAACCAGATGCATTGCGATTTGTTTATTAAAGGACAAGGTCCACGTTGCACCTTGTACTTGTACTATATCAAAAGAAATATAGAAATATACTCAAAAAATAATTTGAATCATTATTTTTTTGTCGGAAATATTTATCTTATGTATTTTTGTATGACAACAATATGTCACCATATTGCTACTATGAAATTCTTGTTTTTGAAATATACTTATAATAATAATAATGGCAACCCATTATACGTCCCACTGCTGGGCACGAGTCTCTCCCCTTTTTTGGGGGGAGGCCTGGAGCTTACTCCACCACGCTGCTCCAATGCGGATTGGTGGAGGTGGGTGGGTTAGTGGCCAACCCGCTGTCGGATGTTTTCAAACCGCCCATAAGGCCTCCGACAAGGTTTAACGACTGCTATCTATCGATAGCAACCGGGACCGACGGCTTAACGTGCCCTCCGAAGCACGGAAACGCGCATTTAATTTGCCACTAGCGGTCACCCATCACACTACCCGACCGCGCCCGTAGTGCTTAACCGAGCAGATCGCTTACGATCTACACCAGCCGCTGGGCCATGCGCGCTTCTATACAATAAATACTACCCTGGTGTATCTGGTGGTAATATTGGCAAAGGAGACGTTCCAATATGCATGGAGGTATTCAAATGAATACCTGTAAATTATATTTTGTGCTTCTTCTCTCAATATAGTGTAAAAGGTGCGGGCCCAAACTCCATGCATATTGGAACGTCTCCTTTGCCAATATTACCACCAGATACACCAGGGTAGTATTTATTGTAATTATTAAAAACCACTTTGTGTTCATCAAAGTTAAATTTAGTCTGAAGCCTCTTTCAAAGCTTAAAGCTATTTCAAATTAAACATTTTGTGTCATCCTACTACAGTGTCGGTGCACTCGGAGCATTTGCCGTAGATAGATACTAATCGTACCGTGAACGCAGGGTTGACTCTTTTCATACATTTGAAGTGACAGATCCGCTTTTGTTAAATTTTAATTATTAATTTTTTGGACTTCCGGAGACGGCACTAATCTACTTCGTCATGCATTGGTGAGCTTAGCAACACGGCACGCACACGTATAGCCTTAATTATGTATGGGGAAAAAAACCACACACACGCCGCCGCCGCCACAGGCCTATACTAAATGCTAGATTTGAAAGAGCGCTAAGTCTTGCGCCCTTAAGCGCGGAACGGTAAACAATTTTGCTAATTAACCATTATGCGCCCTTTTCATTTTGTGGTTCTTTACTGTTCCGAGTCTAAAGCGGCATGCTCAGCTGGCGCGGAAATGCACAAACGATATTTCTCCGAAATCAAAATGAATCTAGTCGGTATATAATGCTTGTTGAACTTGCCTGTCAGTTTTGTTATATAGAAACTGGATATGAATGCAAACACTGCTCATAGAAGTACCTACTCCGGAAATATCTACCTTCCTAAATTATTAGTGTAAAAAATGTAAATAAGTATATCTATATACCAATGATTGTCTATTTTGAGAATATAATGCATTTGTTAGATTAATCAATAAAACAGGGAATGTTTAAAAAAAAGAATTAGCGTTATAATGGTTCTGTCGATTTGAAGCAAATTATCTCGTTGGATTTGGTAAAAAAAAAATTTTACAATCGTTTCAATTATTTTACAATATTTATTTCATAATTCGTATAATTTTATATATATTGAGTCTCGAGGTCTATTCTATCAAGGATTATGTATTAAATTATTTATGTGATACGTATCATATTCAGTGCCGGATTAAGACTTATTGATGAATGAATGAATCGAAAGCATTTTGTTTCTCATTCACATTGTGTTTGTCCATACTCTTTCGATTAGAATAGATATTTTGACTGCAAGCTTTATGGAGGTTTAAAATCATTCCTGCTAATCCTCCCTCCTATTTGTATGCTTATAAGCTTCATTTAAAGAAATATTAATTGTAATGTAATGTTCACGATGCTGTATTGTACATTTTGAGGAATAAACGATGTTTATACAACGTGTAACATGTTTAAATATACAACCCAAAACTAGTTTGTTCAGAATCGATAACCGAATCGATTTCAGACATTTTTAATATAGGTAATAATTTGTCCCAAAATTTATAACTGGTGGAGAGCTCCAGTGACGGAGCTCGCGTGCGTAAGCACCACCGCATTACCTAATATACCTACTTGCCGCTAAATGGTAGTGTTCAGCACTATCGTATTCCGGTCAGGTGGTAATGTACGGCCCTGTAATTTCCGGCACAGAGACATAAAAACTTGGCCTCAGGAGTGGAAACGCATCTACATTTGGATCTTGGTCTTTGTGTGGGTCTCTATAGGCTGCTGCAGTCATCACTAAACATCAATGTGAACTGCATGCTTGTTTGCCACTTCCATTATACTATAAAAAAAGAAAAAAAAATACATTTAAGCAAATTATGGTCACCCATTTTGTGAACAGTAAATAAAAACGAAAATGAGAATAAAATAAAATGCTAGTCCCAACAAGTTTATTAGAACTCGTTGAGACGTGCTTTGTAGTATAAATAATAATTTAAGTAATAAAATACTGGAAATAAATCGTATTACTAGCGAGTGTTCAATAAGGGTACGCATGTAACGCTACATCACATTGCACAGTGTGCGTGTGTGAGTAAGTTCGTGTTTTATGAGAGAATATTATGTAATAATACGTGTAGGGTAAGTATGCATAGGGTGTGCATACTGTTCGTACAAATTGAGGACATCTTATTTCTTTAATAAAAAATATTGAATACATAAACATGTAATTTCAGTTCATGTATTATGATTTTAACTCGAATTTCTACTCGGGGTGTTAGAGGGTGCGCATTATTCCCGTTACATGTTGTATGTTAAGGTGTAATCGTTATTATAAACTGTAACACCTTAGTGCAGTTAGCACTAAGGGTGCTTTTCTATGAGGTAGGTATGTGAAAAGTTCTATCAGGTAGGTATGTGAAAAGTTCTATCAGGTAGGTATGTGAAAAGTTCTATCAGGTAGGTATGTGAAAAGTTCTATCAGGTAGGTATGTGAAAAGAGTTATGATGAGTTGCTATGGATGGTTATTTATATTGAGTTATACTTGCTGTGGATGACAGCTACGGATACGGAAGTGGTGTAACGATGTGTAGAGCTCTACTACATTATCTCCATACCGGCGATGCGTGGTTCAGCTCGAGTCGCTCATTTACCTTCCACCGCCCAGCTAACTCATAGACACGACGCATTTTCGTCTCGGGTTCACCGCTTAGAAACCATCTGACCTTGACAGTCACAAAGTTTCAATATTTACGATTTGGCCTCTGCACATCAATGCGGTGCGTATTTCTGTTCGAAAAGCAATCGTAATACTTACATAATTTCGGTTATATCTCCGAAACCGTTCACCGTTGCATTGGAAGATGTCTTCAAGCTTCTGATTTGGAAAGGACTCGGCATCAATGTTAACGACGAGTACATCTCCCACCTCCGATTTGCAGATGATATCGTAGTCATGGCTGACTCCCTGGAAGACCTTGCACAATGCTCAATTACCTCTGTAGGGCCTCCCAACGAGTGAACTTTTAAATGAAAACGGACAAGACGAAGATCATGTCAAATGTCCATGTTACACCCACTCCTGTTATGGTCGAGGGTACTACACTCGAAGTTGTTGACGATTATGTATACCTGGGACAAACGGTCCAGTTAGGTCGATCCAACGTCGAGAAAGAGGTCAATCGCCGAATCCAACTGGTTTGGACAGCGTTCGGGCAGCTAGGATACATTTTCTCGTCAGACTTAATGCAGTGTCTCAAGAAAAAGGTTTTTGACCAATGTGTGTTGCCAGTGATGACATATGGGACAGAAACGTGGTCGGTCACTATGGGCCTCATAAGAAAGCTCAAGATCACTCGGTGAGCAATGGAGAGAGCTATGGTTAGAGATTCTCTGCGAGATCGAATCAGAAATGAGAAGATCCACATGAGAACCAAAGGTACGGACATCGCTCACCGAATAGCGAGACTCAAGTGGCAGTGGGCAGGGCACATAGCTCAAAGAACTGACGGCCGTTGGGGCAGAGCAGTTCTAGAGGCGACCGCGTACCGGAAAACGAAGCGTATGCAGGCCCCCCACAAGATGGACCAATGACCTGGTGAAGGTCGCGGGCAATCGCTGGATGAGGGCGGCCCAGGACCGTTTGTTGTGGCATTCTTTGGGGGAGTCCTTTGTTCAGCAGTGGATGTCTTTTGGCTGAAATGATGATGACTTAATTTCGGCTAGGAATCAAACGAGAGTTTAATAATAATTAAAATTACTTGTGCTGGGAACTTTTTATTTATCATTGTTTTTTTAATTTTAAAGATAATCCAATTTTCTTGTTTGGCACCAGTACTTGTGATGTGATTGGAATAACATTTGTGCTATTTGTACACATGAAGTCAAAATTGTTCACTATCTGAAAAATAAAAATATTTATTAATAAAGGTTTCATAAACCCCTATAATTATCATTACAGTTGTTTAAGTAGCTTTTACCTGAGTCACAACTTCTGTTAATTGGATCATTGCAATTTTTTTCCCAATACAAGATCTAGTTCCAAGTGCAAATGGCAAAGAAGCTGAGGGTACATGGTTAGAGAGATTATGCTTCCGTGGGTCATTTCTATCCCAACGGTATGGCAGAAACATGTCAGGTTTGCTAAAATTTCTTTCATCTCTACCTGAAGTGTATATAGAAGCAATCACAGGAGTCTGCAATACAAAGGTAATCTAGCTATAAAAGTATTATTTCCAATGGATTCAAATAAAAATATTTGTAATTTTTTTACATTTGTTTATTAAGACTTTTTTGGCAATATATTATTAACAATATGACTTATTTCATCCTTAATATGCTTATAAGGTTGCTCAAGTTCACTTGGTGCTTCTGGTATCCTCAGTTTTCGTCGCAATGTAGGGGACAATAAAACAAGGTTCTGTCCCAACCCAAATACACTGGAAGTCAACCAATAGAGGCACATGCACGAGGGAACACTTGCAGACACAGGTATCATAACTATTGAAAATACTCTAAATACATTTGTAAAAATATCATGAACTCTAGATGGTGCTCTCAGTTTGGACAATCTTTGTATTTCAATAATTGTCAAATTAGTCAAGCCAAAGGCAACTGGCATGATATATGAATGATCTGGTTCAGTTAGATTAGGAAACCAGCTAACGCCACCAGTAGATAGTTCCATAAATGTTATCAATGCTACAGCATCTGTCGGTTGTGTGTATACCAAATTTCTGAGAGCAAATGACATGCACACCCAGATAGGTATTTGAAACCAAATAACCATTGTTGCTTTCAATGGGTGACAATTATCTCTAACAATAAGGTTGCGCCACTGTTTCTTGACTGATCTTCTGTATAAAATCAATGTTTGTTTGTCAGTTAATTTAAAGGTCTTTTTGGCGACAGCAGTCTCCTTTTTTAGGTCATCAATTAAATCTTTTAATTCCATGCCAACATTTTCAACTTTTGCTAAGATATAGTTTTGATATACAGTTAGTGGTAAAGTCATCACAGTTCTAATTAATACAGTTGAAGTTATGATTGTAACCCACCAAGGTAAACCTGTGACTTCGTGAAATTGTAGTAATCCATTTTGCATTACTTTAACGAGATAACTATTGGATATGCCAGCGTACAGTTCCGATTGCCATTTCACGAATCCTTCAAGCGAAAAATATCTTTGACTTGTTATTTTGACACTACATTTTGGACTTAGAAGTTTGGAGGTTTGATGTTGATTTTCTTCATAATGCTTAGAAATCTTAGTATATTTTATGTTACATAAAGCACTGTACTGTCGATAATTCTTAAGAAATGGCTTGCTTTGCAATTTAGTTTGCAGTTTATAGAAATTCATTTTAGGACTGTCTGTTTCTAATTCGTAGATACATTGCAATTGCAGAAATCGTTTCCTTTCACAGTCGATATTATTTTAATTATCAAATCACAAACCAGTCTGCGAATTCAAAAATTATCCTACAAAACAAAAATAAAGAATCGACATTTGACATGCCATGACATATTTGACATCGATATCAGGGCTGCCAGAACGAATAATTGGATACAAAATACCATAGATTTATTATCTACTTCGTCAAAATACTTAATATTTATAGTTGTCATCTTAAAGTGAACGCACACTTATCGGAGCCGAACGTGCTGAAGTCAAGCCTCGCACATACATCCGCACCTAAAGAAACCGTTTCAGTCCAGAATGTCAAATTCCCAAAATATCTAGTTCCCGGTATTCCAAATTCCCAAAATGTCAAGTTCCAAAAATGTGAAGTTCTAGATTGTTAGCCACGAGGTAGTCGAGGTAGTGCCTCCTTCCCCTGGCATTCTGCCCTTGATTATCAAGGGCGTGATCAGTTTTAGGGGTGGGTGTCGTGCGTGCTAGGAATCACCGGGGATTTTTTTTTTTTAAATATAATATAATATTTAATTTTTTATTTATTTATTTTTTTTATTTTTAAAGCTTTTTAGCCATTCAGGCATATTCTTTTCGCACCCTGGCTATCTTCGTACGCACAACTTACAATGGAAGACTGGCGGTGTAATCGCGGAAAGTGGCGGTCGAACATAGGCTTGCGGCCTCACCGGGCGCCCAGGCTGTTAGCCAGGCGTTAGACACATCCGGGAGGGTCGCCGCTTAGGCGGGGGTCGAACCCGTCTGACCGGGTACCCGATCAAGGGGGGGGGGATTGAACCCTCCCCCAATACAACCGTTGAGGTGAAGCGATCACGGCGGTCCGCCAGTGATCGAACGGCGTCTTGGAAGGGGGTTGCACTACGGAAGTCAACGGGTGGCAGGACTCGTATTAGCGGAACTGGAATCGAGGCCTCGTCGTTGCCGCATGGAACGACGGCGTCCCGTGATGGCCCTGGTGAGGGCGGGGGGAGTATCTCCCGAGGGAGGGCACAGCCCTCCGTTGGTAAAAATCAATGCCTCTCTAAATTTATTAAAAGATAAGGATAAACTGCTATACCGTCATGATAACCAGCCCGATTTGGCATCTCGATAGTATACTTGCCCGCACATTGGAGTCCTTCGCATGGCATGAGGCTTTGAATTTCAAAATGAGCTATTTTTTAGCTATTGTTTATATTATATTACATTATAGCGTGCTTTAGGTACTTACCCCTTCCTTGAGCTTATAAGGTCCCAAAAAGCTATCTTTGGGTAAGATCCTCGTTAAGAACGGAGCTACGGGATATAATCTCATTGATTCTTTTACTATATATTTAACATAAGAATCATTTTTCATTCTTAAATCCTCAATTACTTCTCGATTTTTCGACAGTAATAGAAGAATCCAAAGAGTTGTATACGCAGTCTAAAATGTAATATATAAATTTGTTTATATACGAACTAAATCATCAATCAAATATGAATGTGAAAAGAATTAAGTGTATGAAATTAATAACATACTGTATCTCCAGCTGCTATAACAAAGTCTGAAACAATTCTTGTTATTGTTTCGTCTGAAATTTTGTCATCAATCAATCTCTTTATCAAACCAGTGTTGTCTTTTTTGTTTTGTAACATTTCGTAAACAATTTTGCGTGCTAAAAGTTGAAAAAATCTCCGCATCATTAAAAATAATTTAATAATACCATAAGGTCATAGAATGGAAACGCTTATTGAGCGAAAAAAAAAACGGCTGCAGTTTCAACAAAAACTCGATACTTGGTCGATACCGTCTAAACAAGTAACTTAGATGGAATCAAGATAGACGAGTCTTGGTTTTCTATTTCTATTATTTAGTGACAAGGCAATACAGCAAGTTATATTTGGTGCACTAAAAAATTGTTATTGCCTATTATTGTGGATTTTTTAATTCGCTCCTGAGCATCATTATTTCATTATGTACAATGTCATGTTCATTGCTTACCTAAAAACAGTGATAAATCGACTGATTCCTTAAAACTTTTCCAAGCCCTTATATTAAGTTTTACACACCATTTTAAGGGCAATCCGTGTAGTTTAGTTGTGTTCACAAAAATATTTTTCACTGAGTCCGAAAATAATGTTAATAATTCATCATAATGTTTGCTCATAACGACTGACGAATTCGCACCCAACAAGATATTAATGATTACTGAAAATGTAAAAGGCACTTTAACCAGATAATAAATAAAAAAATAAAGTACGTTTTTTTTATGTTAGGTGATGACTGCAGCCTATGTACATCTACACAAATACCAGAGTTCAAAATGGAGCTGCGTAGCCACCTCTGACACCTAAGTTGTTAATGTTATGTCTCTGTCATATTTATTACGGGGCCATATATTACCATCTAACCGGAACACACTAATGTTGAACACTACCATTTGGTGGCAGATATATTAGGTAATGCAGTGGTGCCTGCGCTCGCAAACTTGATCACTACAGCTCTACCACCAGTAAAAATGATGTACAGATATGTTATGTCAAATAAACAACCTGAATTGCCAGTCGTCGATGTTTCTTTATACTATGCGAAAATAAACAACGTGTAAAATAATGACGAAATAAATCTTAGGGGATAAATTGTTTCCCTAGTGGTTTATACATAGTACTAATAATACAGTATAGTTTCGAAAAAAATCGAAGTCAAAGTTTGGTTCAAGAGTCCTATCAATGAACGTAAGGCCACCGCCGCCCAGACACGATTGAATTTCAATTGTCATATTTTTCTCGTGTCTGGAGGGTTTACGTTACAGTCCTGTTTTGTTGTCACTGATATCTAGTCGCGACACCACCGCGGTAAGACTTCCCGGAAGTCCTTCTTTGTTTAGGGTTGTACATTTTTTTCACATTAAACTAATAAATAAAAATTGTATGTTAGCCTGTTCGCCATTTGATTATGGATACGATAAAAAATAATAACGTTTAATATTATTTCTTCATTATTTTATTGGCATTGGTACGTGAATCTTGAGCGGATGTATGTTTTTATACGATTAAGTCAACATACTTATAACATACTCTAGTACACAGAATTCAGTCTAGTTTATCTGGTCTTAACTCTGAACTCGGTAGTAGTAGACAAGTTCATATTAGTAAGAACTGAATGTCCTAAAATGTAAAATAAGAAATAATAACCATTAAATTACTCAGTGCCTAGCTATTGAAAAAATTTACATACTTTGCGTTGAGATTTTATACAATTCTGATTCGAGATTAGTTATGCCACAGCCTTTTTCTGCCTTAATTATCCACGTGTGGATAACTTTGTCTATAGTTTCCGTGACTGGTTTTCTTATCCAAGTATCAGAGTCTTCCCTTAGCAGATGTTTGTTAGCAATTCTTCGATTTGTGAGCCACTCTTCACCATCCATAAAGAGGAGTCCTCGTTTAAAGCCATACAACTTTTCGTAAAGCACCCATGGGTCAGGAAGAATGTGTGCAGGATATTTCCCTTCAAGATTTATAAACAGCGATTTCATAAGTGCCGGATCGCTAATAAAAACCAAATCGGTTTTGCTTCCCAGGCGGTCACAAAATATAGTGCCTAATTCTTTATGCCTACTGTCCACATAATCATGTAACCTGTCAAAAAATATAATAAGTAATGTACCGTCTACATAATCTCTAAAACTAGCATTTTATTATTTTGGTGTTCTTACCTTGTTCCTCTACCAGCCATTAGAACATCCAGTTTAGTGCCAATCATTGGTAATCCTCTTGGATGTGGCATATCCCGGAGAGTCAAAATAGATCTTGTAAGATCGACACATGTAGATAATGGTCTTATACTATATTTATTCATACTCGTTCTAATCAGCTGGTACATTTCTGTAATAAGAGAAAGATTGATAGTGATAATTGATCATTGTAACTACAAAAAAAACAAAAACAAAACGCGGGTAATGAAAAACGAACTCAAAGCTCTATACAAACTGATAAGTAAACTTATAAAGATAGATTACAAGAGACATAGAGTCAAGACTATTCAAAAATATTTAGGACAAAAGGGAAGTCTAAAAAAAGGATACAAAGTATTACGAACAAATAAAATATGGATTGAAGGTTTGAAGGAGTCTGCTTACAACCGAATAGACATAATAAACATTGCAACAAAATTCTATAAAACTCTATTTATTATATTTTGTCTCATTAGACCTAAGAAGAGACATCAATCATAACCAAAATTTAAGTGAAGACAGATTGCAAATAAATCATTGAAACAATAAAAATAATGAAATCAGACAAAAGCCCAGGACCAGACAACATCACCAACAACGCCATAAAATCTGCCTGCGTGATACTAGCTGCCCACTAACAACATTATTTAATTTGATATTGGAAACTGGAGAAGTCCCATCCCAATGGTCTGAATCAAATATTATTTTGCTATACAAGAAAGGCGATCCTAAAGACATCACCTATATAACTATAGGCCGATAAGCCTCATACCAAGTATATATAAACTTTTCTCTACAATAATAAACCAAAGGATAAGTATTGCGATAGAAATAAATCAACCTATAGAACAAGTGCGATTTAGGAAAAACTACTCTACTATAGACCACATCCATACATTAGAGTTAATAATTGAAAAATACCAAGAATACCAGCGACCACTCTAATCTTATTCATAGACTACCAAAAAGCTTTCGATACGATTTCACACGAGAGTATATGGAGCACTCTGAAAGCATAAAATGTAGATCAAAAACTCATAACCATAATAAAGAATATTTACAGAAACAGCTCAACTAGAGTCAAACTGGAAACTATAGGCCCAAGCTTCCCAGTCAGAAGAGGAGTCAGACAAGGCGACCCCCTATCTCCAAAAAAAAATATTGCTGTACTAGAATCCATTGTAAGCAAATTAGACTGAAAAACTTGAGGACTATACATACACGGTATACATAACCTAAGCCACTTAAGGTTTGCAGACGACCTGGTTTTGTTATCAGAATCCAGCAGAGAACTACAATACATGTTAAATTGTTTACATGAAGCAAGTAGACAAGTGGGCCTAGAAATGAATATCACCAAGACCAAAGTCATGACGAACCACACAAAGTCAAAAATAAAAATGGAAAACGTCTCATTGGAATATGTACACCATTATATATACTTAGGAAAACAAATTGGATTCCAAAAAGATAGCAATGAATTAGAAGTGGAGAGAAGAGTCAAACAGTCATGGAATAAATACTGGAGCTACAGGAAGGTATTTAAAAGCGAAATGCCTGTTTCTTTGAAGAGGAAGGTCATGAACTCTTGCCTGATCCCCTGCCTGACGTACGCGTGTCAAACCTGGAAATTCACCAATAAAATAAAAATAAAATAATTACATGCCAGCGAGGAATGGAGCGCAGTATGTTAAGTATCAAAAAAATACAAAAAATAAACCACACTAAAATAAGGTCTAAAACAAAAGCAATAGATGCTCTTAGCCATAGTCTAAAGCTAAAGTGGAAATGGGTGGGCCATATAGCACGTCTTGAAGATCGGAGATGGACTAAAACGGTTTCTACATGGAAAGGCCCGCCGGGCAAACGCTGTAGAGGACTCGTTAGATGGGATGATGATCTGAAAAAAACCGCTGGTCCAAAATGGCAACAAATAGCTCAAGATCTAGAGAAATGGAAAGCTTTGGAGGAGGCCTTTACCCCAGAGGGGATCCAGTAAAATAAATAAAAATAAATAAATGCACACCTACTTAAAAACTAATAAAAAATAGATAGAATAAATAAAAACAACATTAGTTTATAGATATAAAAAATTACATATAAGTTCCAACTCATTCTAGTTAAATATTTATTACATAATCATAGGTACCTTTATTAGCAACAAATTAATGTAAATCTGGAAATAAAGGCTTTTTTTTATAATTTATAATTGTAAACATTTAGGTCACATTCCCGATGGTAATAGTAATACCACTTAAACCACTAATATGAAAACAATTATAAGAAAAACATTATTAGTAGATTATGTATATTTCAATTAAGAAATAGATTATTTAAATAGATAAGTTTATCTAACTTGAGTTGTTTTTATGGTTCAGTACCTCAACAGGAAAATACGGAACACTCATGAGATCACTCGCGCTTCTAATGTCTGTCTGACTGTCCGTCTGTCACAGCCGATTTTCCCCGAAAGTACTGGCCCAGTTACCAAAGTTGAAATTTGGTACAAATATTTTATTATGTAAATCAGAAACCCAAACATGAAGGCCTAACAATTAATTTTAAACGTAAGGGCCACTTTAGGGTGTTATATTAGAGAATTTATATATTTTGAGACAGGCCTTATTATACAGGCCTTATATTATAATTTAAGATATTTTTTATACCCTTACTTCGAAGTTATTTAAAAATATTGACCGAAACTAAACAAAAGTTGACCATTTGTCTATCTCCCTTTATCTTCAAAACTACTGGGCCCACAGTTTTAAAAAATAAAACAGAATTTGCAGGAAAACCTATAAGAAGCCTATTGTAATTAATTTTGAAAACATAGGAAATTTATTGTACGGAACCCTATAAACGCGAGTCCGACGCGCACTTAAGCTCGTTTTGGTATGTGTACCTATTTATTTTGTGGTATGTGTATCGAAGATTTTAATAGTTTTAAACTTCACAAACAATAATTTTAATAATAGGTTGGGGAAAAAGTCTTTTCCCATTATAGTATGTATGAATTGTAATAAAATCTCTTTGGCTGTAGTATTTGTATCTGGCTGGTTTTGGTATCATTGAAAGTTAAAATTTTAAAGAACATAATTCCAAATTCAAACCAGGCAAATGTGTGATTTTAATTTGTTTAATTTGTTTTTTATCGTACTGTCAAGATGAGTGAATCTAATTAAGAAATTCGATACATTTTAAAATTTTACTACAAAAAAGGTAAAAATGCAACGCAAACCGCGAAAAAAAATTGCGATGTTTATGGACCTAGTGCAGTGTCTGTGAGAGTAGCACAAATTTGGTTTAAGCGTTTTCAATCCGGAAATTTTGATGTCAAAGATGCACCTCGCTCTGGTCGCCCTATTACGGATAAAATAGATGCCATTTTTGAAAAAGGGGAGCAAGATCGACATATCAGTAGTTACGACGTAGCTGAAGAACTGAGAATTGATCACAAAACAGTTTTGGCGCATTTGAAAAAAGCTGGGTACAAAAAAAAAGCTCGATATTTGGGTACCTCACGAGCTCACTGAAAGAACCGTGTACTCATTTGTGATTCTTTATTACGACGTAATGAAACCGAATCATTTTTGAAGAAGCTGATAACTGGTGATGAAAAGTGGATCACGTACGACAAGAACGTGCGAAAAAGGTCGTGGTCAAAGCCGGTCAGGCTTCACAGACTGTGGCGAAACCCGGGTTAACTCGCAATAAGGTGATGTTGTGTGTGTGGTGGGATCGGAAGGGTATTATTAATTATGAGCTATTACCACCAGGCAGGACTATCGATTCTGAACTCTACTGCGAACAACTGATGAGATTAAAGCAAGAAGTTGAGAGAAAGCGGCCGGAATTGATCAACAGAAGGGGTGTGGTGTTTCATCATAATAACGCTAGACCTCACACATCTATAGCCACTCAGGAAAAATTAAGAGAGTTTGGCTGGGAGGTGTTAATGCATCCGCCGTATAGTCCTGACCTTGCACCTTCAGATTTCCACCTGTTTCGGTCTCTTCAGAATTCTTTATGCAATGTTAGGTTAACATCACGAGAGGACTGCCAAATCCACTTGTCGCGGTATGACGATGAGAAGTCCCAAAATTTTTATAGCAATGGGATCATGTCCCTACCTACAAGATGGCAAAAGGTTATCGAACAAAATGGTACATACATACTTTAGTTAAATTTAAATAAACTATATTAAAAAATGTTTAGAATTATCTTTAAAAATGCGAAGAAACTTTTTCCCCAGACGTATATATGCTATGTGCATCTAATTAATTTAGTCAAAATCTAGTTCGCACCTATGCGCAATCTTATACGCAATAGGTATGGCATATAATAATAAAATGTATCAACTTACCTGCAATTATATAACTTTTGTAGCATATATATGTATAATTGATGAAGTATAGGCAGGCTAATTCAAACTTATCTCGAGTTCGTCTCTTGTTACAAACCGTTACTGAGAAGACGTCCGGTTACTAACATTATGATATAAGAATAAACTTGCGTATCTCTAGCTGGGTAGAGAGCGGTACAAATAGTATTAATAATTCATTCAGCATAAATTTGCTGACCGTTGTATAAAAAGACGGTAATTTGAGATTCCGTATAAATTTGTTTTACTATTAGAATATGAGCCAGCAACTCCGTTTATTAAACTGGTCAAATATTGGTACCTATGTGTATTGGAACTTTAATATTAAGAATATTTTACACGGAATAAGTGTTAGGTAAAGATCTAACCGAGAGTAAGTTAAGGTCCATAGGTACATTTTCATATTGCAGAATGTGCTTCAAACGATGAATGGTACAGTCAAGGGACTCTAGACTCCGATTATCCAAAATCAATCAAATGTATAAACCGTTATTACCTCAGCAAGGGCCCATGTATACTTTTTACCGGACTTCACCCTTATAGTAGTTTTTTTTTTTCAATTTCCTTCCATCAAGAGGTTAAAAAATGTGGAGATATAGTATGGCGGTAGTTTTTATTGTTTTAGCAGGGTAAAAAAGTCATAATGCACCTGGGAATAATTCCTTCATTTTGTATGGGAAACGTTTATAAATCAGAGACAGTCGTAAGTCAGAATATGAATTTCCTATGATGATTTCAAACCTATAAGGTTGGGGAAAAAGTTTCTTCGCATTTTTTAAGATAATTCAAAACATTTTTTAATATAGTTTATTTAAATTTAACTAAAGTATGTATGTACCATTTTGTTCCATAACTTTTTGCCATCTTGTAGGTAGGGACATGTTCCCCTTTGCTATAAAAAATTCAAGACTCAAGTGGCAGTGGGCAGGGCACATAGCTCGACGAACTGACGGCCGTTGGGGCAGAGCAGTTCTCGAGTGGCGACCGCGTACCGGAAAGCGAAGTGTGGGCAGGCCTGCCACAAGATGGACCGACGACCTGGTGAAGGTCGCGGGCAATCGCTGGATGAGGGCGGCTCAGGACTGTTCGGTGTGGCATTCTTTGGGGGAGGCCTTTGTTCAGCAGTAAACGTCTTTTGGCTGAAATGATGATGATGAATAAAATGTATCCTGTAATTTGCATGCAAATTAAATGGTGAAATATAAAAGAAAGCTATATTATAGACTGAAGATCTTATGTACCTACTATACTTTTAGCAAATAAATAAATTCATTCATTCAAATGATCTCATTGATTACCAGCAGCTTGCGAAAGGTTCTCATCCAGAACTCGAGCTAAAAGTTGTACATTGTGGTAATGTTGAATTTCAGTAGGATTTTCTATAGCAGCCTTCAAATGTGAGTCTTATGCTGACCAGCTCCTTGGAATGCATCTCTGTAAATATTGTTGCTATGTATTCCAAATTTTAATCATTATGTTTAGTTAATTTGAGTAGCACGATGACGCTTCGGTCAAGTTAAAGGCCAATAAACACATTTGATTTTCGTGCATTCTCGAAAGATCTTCTACTTACGTGTTGGACGTGAGTGCAACAGGATCTTTTTATTTTTTCATTATTACTATACCCTAAACAATATTATAAAAGTAGCAGGAATGGCTCTAGGTATGTTAATGATATGAGTAATTGAAAAGAAATGGAACCTGCTTCAATTTTCAGATGATACGCATGTAGAAGTTAGTGACACAGATCTGTACGGCCCTGTGATTTCCAGTACAGATGCGTAATATCTTAGGTCTTAGGAGTGGCTACGCATTTAGATTGAAAGCTCTGGTTTCGTGTAGACTGATAGGCTATTACTTACCAACGTAAACTGATACCTGTTTACCACTTCATAAATTGAAAAAATAACTGTTTTATGTTAATCTTATACTTATATAACACTCTAACAATCTCTGAAAAAAATCCATGCTATATCGGGTGCAAAAAAGGAGAAAACAAAAATGATTTAATTTACATCAATTTCTTCTTCGATATTTTATTAAGAAACAAGAAATTCTATCGAGTATAATGCTAATACAATATAATATTACATAATTTAAATTGATATGAAAATAATTTTATATCGATACTTTGATATATCAGGTTAGTATTCGTACATCACTATATAAAAATGCTATTTTTAGAAAAGAATGAATAGGTCTTGAAAACTCTTAATAAAACATATCACTATATATCACTGCATTTCAAAATCCCACCGAATACGACACAATCCGTGAAAATTTGTACATAACCTCACAAAGTTCAATCCAAGATTATTTTAGTTTTTCCTTGCACCACTCTGTTCTATACAGTATGAGAGCATAATCAGTCAACATAAAGCAAAACCAAGAATACCACATTATCTAGTTAAAAGATTTAATTTTCAAGAAAACAGCAAAAATATTACGAGCACGCTGTTTGTTTCGGGCGCATACAATGGCGCCGACGGGCACGCGAAGGCATAAGTATGACGTCACATCAAATCATTTCCAAAATTGATACTCTGCATACATCTTGTGTCTCTTTTTACAAAGGGAGCTACTGGTTAGTCAGAAAGAGTCAAAACTGCTTTTGTCAGACATGTGTCGATTTTACCCATTATTGTATAACTACTGTTTCTATAGTAGAATGTGCCTTCTCCATGTGTATTAACTCTGTGGGGAGTTGACAGAAATCTCTCTCCAATCTCGCTCCAATTTTAAAAATAATAATATTTCAAAATCATAGGGATGGCTAACAAACTTCGTTTATATCGAAATATGGCAAAATTTTTTGAACTGCTGAGGAAATGGGACTATATTGTTAACAGATTTTCGTTATATACAACAAAAAATAATAAAGAAAATGTTTTTATTTTGGATAAGTTTCTATATTTTTTCAGATACCTACTTATGTGAAATCATTAAAAATTAAAAAATACGTACAGCGAAAAATATAAAATAAAAACTTAAAGGTAAATTAAAATCATGATTATAAAATTTTAATTGTAAATTTTGTAAATATATTAACACATTTACTTCACACGTCATTTTAAGTATCAAATACTTTTCCACACTTAAGTTGTACATTTTGTAAGTAAGTAAGCTAGGGTTGCACCACGACATTTGTTAAAGTTAAAGTTATTGTTACATTTCGCACCCTTTTCTAACTTAAAGAAACCTGTTTACGTTTGTATTTAACAACTCCTTACTAGTAACGCCAATTCTACTTAATAAATCCACATTACTGGAATTTATTAGGTTTTTTAACCTAATAAATTCCAGTAAAATAATAAACTGCCTCAGTAGCGTAGTGGTAGCAGGCCACTACTATTACGCTGGAGGTCCTGGGTTCGATCCCCGGGTCGGGGACTATCAGAGATAACGGTTTAAAATCCTTTATCTCTGCTTCTATTGGGATTTTTCCATTTTCTGGAAGTTTCCCAGTACCCCGGAGTTTGGTAATGTGCCCGGAGATGGCAACAGGTTCGCCACCTGTTACATGGGCCAAAACGTAACCGGCGAGTCGTGGGTGTTTGCATGTATGCTTGAATGCATGCATTTACCTCTGCCTACCCCTTCGGGGATTACAGGCGTGAAGTTACGTTACGTATTAGGTTTTTTTTCCAGTTCATTTAATACATTTTCATAGAAACTATCCTTTTCTTTAAATACCGCGATCTTTCACGAATGTTTTTTATTTTTTTGTTTTTGTTGATCACTTTATAATTATTTAATATATAATATATTCATTATCATAAGGAATGTAGTAAAAAATATATTACTGAAGATTGGCTGTTAAGGACATGAATTCGTGGCCGTAAAACAATTAAAAAAAAAGAGAGACCTATCCACAGACCAACAACCTAGGATCTATTCAACGATATCCCGCACTATATATAATACGGAAAAAAAATTCACGCTTTACATGTAGGGGAGGTATTCTAAATATTTTTTTTCATGTTTTTATTCTACCACTTTTTCGGCGTGATTAAGGTGCATACTTGTGCCAAATTTCAAATCTCTAGTACCAATAGTTTTTGTGCTCAACCGACAGACAGACGGACATGGCGAAACTATAAGGGTTCCTTGTTTATTACGGAACCCTAAAATGTATTCAAACTGGGGAAAAAAAACCTTATAAATTCTAGCTGCCCCGAAGAACTTCGTGTCGCCATAAAAGTAAAAAAAAATAAGTAAGTATGTCCAAGAAATCGAAAAATATATGTGCCGAGAATCACACTTATCACTTAGGGGTATGAAAAATTGATGTTGGCTCATTCTCAGACCTACCCAACATCAATCTCCCAATTTCATGAGAATCTGTAAAGCCGTTTTAAAAAAAGAGGAGTAACTTACATTGTGACACGAGAATTTTATACTTAGATAGAAATTATACCATAATCCTTGCTCCATCAATTTACCCCACTTTCCCTAATTATATCGACTATATCGATAAGACTTTAAGAGCCTCCCTAGACTTCCATCCGTCTGTAATGTCAATGCTCATGACGTCCTAGAAAAAACGAAATAGCGAATTACATGCATACAAAGAAAAGAGAAGTTAATTTTTTTAATACGTCAAAGAACAAATATTGACCAGCGTAATTTGAGCTATCACGAATATTATTCTGTATTATTTATTGATTTATTATGTGTATTATAATACTGACCGGTGAAAAGAAATACCATCCTTTTTTTTAATTAGAAGTGTAAGTGGTTTTACTGCACCATCTCACACTACAACTCGGCATTTTATGTTTTTTTTATTCGTTTTATTTTTGAAAATTATATGTACTCTCAGGTCATGGAAGTGGTTGGTAATTAATGAACAATTTAAGATGGCGGATAATATAAGGTAGATTTAGCGTATGCATTGACAGAAACCGTTCGCCCTACATAAGGTGTCTGTTGGTTCCATTGTCGATGGGTAATACATATCTTAAATTAATTTGAGTGAAAAAGAAAAATCCATGCGGTAAAGGGTTAAGAAGGCAGTTTTGGCGGGAACCTTGAAAGAGGCGTATGGTGCTCTTATTTTATTTCATTTTCTAGGTGTATTTTTAAGTTATATTGAATAAAGTTGGTGGCATTTTGTTTGATATCGGTTTATTACAGTGCCCGTGTACAGTGAAATAGAATAACAGTGCGGAAACACGACCTTTCAGGTTGCCTCCAAAACTTCATTGTAAATGTTCTGGTAAAGTAGCCATCGCTTTACTCGAATAACTTGATTGTAACTCACTTAACTGACAAATTATACTTGATAACTTATATACTTGATACTTACATATTATACTTGATGACTATATTATACTTACTTTTACGCTGCTTAAATAAATACGAAATATCGTTTTACTTAACACTGGCAATATGCGTAATAGCGATGCCAAAATAAAAAAAAATAAAAAAAAAACATGTTGGCAACTCCAAAATTGTCTTTGGATGGAGGCAGTGACTTGTCAAAAAATATTGAATTCATCCATTTCATTCATCGAGTTAGTGTTTTGAATACTAGTGAGTTATTCACCAAAATGACTGTAAAAAATAAAGCCGAGGAAGTTAAAAAAGAAAAGACTGAACCAACACCCGCCCCAAATGATGATTTGGTAAAAATCTTCTTTAAAATACACCAGAATTACTTGCTTCACGTCGGTGAGAATAGATTAATGATTTTTTGTGTTTTACAGTCCGAAGAAGATAAACGCCTGCAAGAAGAGCTTAATATGCTCGTCGAGAAGCTCTTGGTATGGATATATTATCATTAAACCTCTTCTTAAAACTTTTTCTGTGTGTAACCTAATTGTGTATTGTATGGTCTTACAGGGCAACGACATAGAGCTATATTTTCCGGCGCTTCAAATGCTAAGTAATCTTATAAGAACATCCACAACTTCTATGACATCGGTACCTAAACCATTGAAGTTTTTACGAGAACATTACCCTGACCTGAAGCAGGTGTATGAAAAGATTACTGATGAGAAAACAAAGAAATTTTGTGCTGATGTAGTGTCTGTACTTGCAATGGGTGTTAGTGGATCTACAGTAAGTGGTTGAATGATAAATGTCTGGTGTCTAAATGTTTGTTTATATGTATTGGGTTCTATACCTCATAAAGAAATAATGGAAACCTTGTGTGTCTGTCTGAATGTCGCAGCCAATTTACTTCATTGCTTGCCCAATTTAGTTTATAATTGGTACACATTGTCATAGGTAGGTAAATTGGTTACCTAAAACATACAAATGGAGGCCATTTTTGTGGAATAAAGTAGAAACAAAACATTTTGTAAACTATATAATTATGTGATAGATTTAAAGCCTATATATCTCAATTTTTATTTTTTTTTTTCAAATAATTGATAAGTTATTTAAAAAAAGGACAAATCTAATAAGCTTTCTCCCTTTATTTACTAGTACTAAAAATATCTTAACTGTATGGAACCTTCTGCATGAATCTGGCTCATACTTTGGTATTTGTATAAAAATATTATTTGTAATGAAGGTGGCAAACAAGTGTGCAGTTCACATTGTTGTTAAGCAATGACTGTAAACCTATAGACACCCACACAAAGACCAGAGGTCCAAATGCAGGTGTGTTGCCACCCCTGAAACCTTAGTTATGTTTCTGTGATAGTTATTAAGGTCCCATAAATTACCATATAACCAGAAAACAATATTGCTGAACATTACATTTGGTGGCAGATATGAAATGAGGAAATGGAGGAATTTGTAAATAATTGATTCTTTCCATATACATAATTGTTTTGTTTATTTTGAATTTATTATGTGTTTTTTATTATTATTAGTGGTTATTCACTCTAGGTGATATAAAAGTATGATGTAAAAGTGCTCTCCAGGAGCCTTATTATATTAAATAAACGAATCGAAATGAAAAAAAAATAATTGAAGATAGAGTAGGTAATGTGGTGGTGCCTATGCCCTCAAGCTCCTACACTGGATCCAGTAATTTTTAGTGATTTATTGACATGTCCTGACATTTATATATTAGGTATTATACCTCAATAACTAGATTTTTTTGTATTGTAGGATGCTGCTGAGAAGAGAGAATGTCTTAAATACTGCTTATTGGGTACAATGTCCAATGTTGGTGAATGGGGACACGAATATGTTAGGTATGAATTAAAATATCAAATCCTTTTCACTCCAATTACCAGCTATTTTGTAAGGAAGCGAGTGGAGTGACCAGTCTGTATTGGAATAAAAAAGTACTCAAAAACAAAAATAAAATATTTACAATTAATCCCTCCAGTCACGAGAAAAATATGACAATTGAAATTCAATTGTGTCTGGGCGCTGGTGGCCTTGAAAGATTAAAACTCAAATTTTAAAATGGCTGGCTTAAAAATTGTCCATGTTCCACTTCTCAACTTATTCACGCCTGGTACGGAAATTAAGAAGAATATCCTACTGAATTATAGATACAGTTTTTATTATAAATTAAAAATTATAATATGTTTGTTTGCTTTATATTTTAATTTCATTTTCTAGACAATTAGAGGGTGAAATAGCTGAAGAATGGAGTATAGAGAACATGGACACACTGCTTCTTTTGGTGCGAGATGTAGTGGCTTTTGATATGAAACATTCAGCAGAGATTCAAGCTTGTGACTTGTTGATGGAAATTGACCGACTTGATCTTCTCACGCAGCATATGGACCAGAGCAACTACACCAGGGTCTGCTTATACTTAATTGGGTAAGCTTGTAGTAATATGTATGTGTTTCTAACAAACTACATCTAAAACTTGAATCTAATACTTTAATTTATTAATGGCTGGTCACAGCTAGGTTAAAGTATTTTTTTAGCCATATGAACTCAAGAATCAAGCATGTGATGCACTATTTGAATGATTTGAATACTACTATTATGATATTTCCGTGTTTGAAATAGTATACTCCTTTAACTCCTCATCACAAAATTTATAAAATCGCTATCAATTTTTTATTAAATTATATTTTGAAGCATTCTTTTAGCAATATAATCCAAGTAGGAGTTTGAAGCATTCCTTTGGCAATATGATCTAAGTAAGAATACTACTTGTTTACTATGTTTTTCAATTATTTGGTTTCAACAATCAATAAAATGTAATGTTGTCTGTATATAGTCAAACTATGTTTGTAAGTTTTCTCCATTGAAGGTGGTCTGCTTATGGACTTTACTTCATACTACTGTTGAGCAAGCTCCAACAATAAATTCTTTCACAAATTATTTCTTTTCTAATCTTTTATCCCCCCCTAATCTCACCATATCTTTTATTCTCATGCCCTTTTTATGTTGCTGTTTTGTATTGTTTCTTTTTTTTATGCTAGTTTGCACCCTACATACTGCTTGGTAATACAATCTCCTTTTAATTATTGTTGATTGCCTAGAATAGATCACTCTCTTACTGAAAAGTGGTTCTCTGGTGTTCAATAATGAGTATTGTTTTTGTTGTGCCTAATAAACATAATCAGATGTTTTTTTATGAAATGGAAGTGGCAAACAAGCATGCAGTTCACATTGATGTTAAGTGATGACTGCAGCCTATAGACACCCACACAAAGACCAAGGTCAAAATGCAGATGCAACCACACCTGAAGCCTAAGGTGGTGTGCCTCTGTGCCGGAAATTACAGGGCCGTACAGATATTATTTTGATACTTACCTACATTATCATTACAGATGCGCCAGTTATGTAGTGGAACCAGAATCAACACAAATCCTGCAAGGTGTTCTGGACACATACTTGAGATTTGGGGAGTATCCGCGCGCCTTGCTTGTGGCAATGCAACTACATGATAAAGCCAAGTGTGAGGAAGTGTTCAATGCTTGCAATGATCTGTGAGTATTTTTAAATATCACTTGTAATAGGTGGTTCCAGGATTTTCCTTAAAATATTGGATTGTCGCTATTATAATTCTAAAAAGTTAAAATAACAAAGCCAATCAATCTCATCACATTGATTTAATTGTAACCCTATTGTCATGACTTAAAAATAAAAATGTTTATATCACATTAGGACTTTTTTTAATAGAAGACTGTTGGCATTGTTTCTTACTTTTTTATGCAATGAAGATGGCAAACATTCATTTCACATGGATGTCAAGTGAGGACTGCAGCCTATAGAACAGACAGATCTACACAAAGACCAGATGTATAAATGCGGATTTGTTGCCACTCCTGAGTTATTACAGATATTACTGATAGTTATTACAGAGCCATATCTACACTACCATTTAGCGGCAGACAGATTAGGTAATGCGGTGATGCCTATATCCTCGAGGACATTGGAACTCTACCATCAGTAGCTTGATACTGATAAGATATATAATTAATACAACTTTTTTTACAGATTGATAAAGAAACAATTGTGCTACATGTTGGCACGTCAGTATATTCCTTTAGAGTTCAATGATGAGGATCTTCGCACAATTCTTTTGAATGCACATATCAATGACCACTTTTTGAGTTTGGCTAGAGAGGTAACTTTTCATCCTAAAATATATTTGCATTTACTATGGCTTTGATCAAACAGATACCTTATGCAATCGTAATAAATGCTATATTTGTACTATATTTAATCGATTTTGGAGCAGAAAGTTCCCTGACTGTACTTTAATTTTATCTTATACAGTTAAAATGTACACCATAAATATTTGTTTACAGATATTTTTTTATTCATTGATAATTTTACATGGTTATCTATACTAATATTCTATTTTATTAGGAGATAAATTAGTTATCTATGTTTTCAGCTCGATATAATGGAACCTAAAACTCCCGAAGAAGTGTACAAAACATGGTTAGAATCCGCAGGATCGGCCCTCCGTCCTTCCTTGCTTGCTGAGCACCCAGTTGATTCCGCGCGTCAAAATCTGTCAGCAACTTTCGTCAATGCCTTTGTAAATGCCGGATTTGGCAGGGATAAACTTGTTACAACTGAAGATGGAAATAAGTGGATGTATAAGAATAAGGATCATGGTAATTATGGAAATGTTTTGCTGCATTCAAACAATTTTTAAGGTGCAGTGGTACAAAATCTGAGCTCATGAATATAGGCATCCCTTATTTTCATTAGTTTCATCGTAACTTCACGCCTGTAATCCCCGAAGGGGTAGGCAGAGGTAAATGCATGCATTCAAGCATACATGCAAACACCCACGACTCGCCGGTTACGTTTTGGCCCATGTAACAGGTGGCGAACCTGTTGACATCTTCGGGCACATTACCAAACTCCGAGTTACTGGGAAACTTCCAGAAAATGGAAAAATCCCAATAGAACCAGATATAAAGGCTTTTAAACCTTTATCTCTGATAGTCCCCGACCCGAGAATCGAACCCAGGACCCCCAGCGTAGTAGTAGTGGCCTGCTACCACTACACTACTGAGGCAGTTTCATTAGTTATCTATTTTTCATTAGTTTGATACCAATTAAGTATGAAGCAAACAGATGATATTAACATCAGTGGCGTAGCTAGAGAGGGGGGGAGGGGGGCTGGGTGCCAAACACAACGGAAAAATGAGATACAAGAGAATGGGAAGTATTCCATTTTTTTTTTTTGCTTATCCGCTCTGGTACATTTATTTCAAAATTTAAACAAAGAAGTTTCGTTTTTTAAACCAACTTAAAATGTAATAATTTTTCTTGAATTGGCAGGTATGCTGTCAGCCGCAGCATCTTTGGGCATGATCCATCTGTGGGACGTGGATGGCGGATTGACGCCAATAGACAAGTACCTCTATACTGCAGATGAGCACATCAAGGCAGGTGCTTTACTTGCCCTGGGTCTCGTCAACTGTGGCGTCAGGAATGAATGTGATCCCGCATTAGCTCTGCTGTCCGATTACGTCCTACATCCCAGTGCTAATCTACGTATTGGAAGTGTTTTAGGTCAGTTGTTGTTTATTCAATCTATCTCTCTCTACACTAAAATCACAATATTCACAATACACAAGTATAGTTTGAAGGTTTTGGTTACAAATTTTAAATTTTTTTCTATGAGATAACAGTCTTTTATTAATGATTTGTCCACTTTTTAATGATGTTATTTATAAAGGATCATGGCAAGATTTGTACAGAAAAAATGAAAAAAAGGTACACGGTAAAACAGCATGGAAATATTAACCAGTGAATCTAAACAACATTTCCTGATACTTAAAATATTTTTAACTCTCCGGAATAAAAAGTTTGAATTTTAACTTTAGTATGGAGTGCTTCTTTTGTTGTTAGGAAGGACGATTTTTATTCCGGTGATTTAAAAATATTTTAAATACCAGATAATGTTCTTTAGGTTCCCTAGATAATATCTTTTTCTAACTTTTTTTTGTACAAATCAATGTATGAAACTTGCCATGATTCTTTCTAAGTGTAGAAAAATGTGAAGTTCATCGTACAATTGCTTTTTTATAATATGTAATTTGAGTGTCGTATATCGAGGGTATAGTGCTCAAACCCATTAAGTGCAAAATGTTAACTTTTGAGTAATTCAACATTTAAAGTTCAATGATAAATACACCCCTGCTGTTCGTATTATATCGTCGTAATACGCATTTGAGGTGAAAGTATATATATATTACTGATTACTAAAACAATTCTAAACTGCTCATTATACACCATTTATATATTAATAGAAAATAAGTTACGTGAGGTAGTGACTTATTGGGTTTTACCCCAAAGAGAAAGATCAAATTAAACATTTATAGTAGTTTGTTTAATAGTTTTATTGAGTAAAAAATAGACTAAAAACAATCTTCGTCACTTTTTAAGGCTGGTTTATTTTAATTTACGCTATTTACACTGAATATAAATGTCAAGATCGAAAGATCCCGACTAATAAAGTCTACGCTCCGCCCAGGAACTGCCCAAATCCAATCCAAAATCGTGGAAACTGTCTGCATGGTGGCCTAAGTTTTTCAAGACCCGCCCTACGAATAAGACCATAAAGATCTACAGCCCAACTCTCGAGCTCATGGAGGAGAGGCGCGGTATGGTTCTGAAGTCCTCTGAAGATGTTTTGTGTACAGGCGGCTCAACCGACAGATATCCAAGTCATTGAATCGCAACCTTCGCCAGTTGAATACTGATAGTATTAAAGCGGCCATATAGCGGAACAAGGGCTCCAAAGTCTTCGCCAAAGATTTGTCCTTAGGGCTGTGCTATAGTCACTCCAGAGATGCCAAGTTAACTATCGATATATCGAGGTGCTGAGGAGCTTGTATGAGAACGCCACCGTGTCGGTCTGACTTCAGGATCAGAACTTGAAACCTATCCAACTGCTGCAAGGTGTGAGACAGGGAGATGCTATATCTCCGAAACTCGTATTTAGCGCTGCATTGGAAGATGTCTTCAAGCTTCTGAACTGGAAAGGTTAACGACGAATATTAACGAGTACATCTCCCACCTCCGATTTGCAGACGATGTCGAAGTCATGGCTGAGACCCTGGAAGACCTTAGTACAATGCTCAATGACTTCAGTAGAACCTCTTAACGATTGGGCGTTATAATGAACATGGACAAGATGAAAATTATATCAAATGTCCATGTTACAGCCACTCCTGTTATGTTCAAGAGCACAATACTCGAAGTTGTTAACAATTATGTATACCTTGGACAAACGGTCCAGTTTCTTCTTCAGTCTTCTCTTTTTCGAAGTTGGACCGACCTGGTCCAACTTCGAAAAAGAGGCGAATCACCGAATCCAACTCGGTTGGGCAGCGTTTGGGAATCTACGATACATCTTCTCGTCCGACTTACTGCAGTCTCCAAGAAAAAGGTCTTTGACCAATATGTGTGATCAGTGATGACATATGGGACAGAAACGTGGTCGCTCACTATGGGCCTCATAAGGCTCAAGGTCACTCAGAGAGCAATGGAGAGAGCTATGCTCGGAGTTTCTCTGCGAGATCGAATCAGAAACAAGGAGATCTGCATGAGAACCAAAGTTACCGACACAGCTTACCGAATAGCGAGAGTCAAGTGGCAGTGGGCAGGGCACATAGCTTGAAGACCTGACGGCCGTTGGGCAGAACAGTTTTTGAGTAGTTAGTTCCGCGTACTGGAAAACGATGCGTAGGCAGGCCCGCCACAAGATGGACCGACGACCAGGTGAACGTTGCGGGCAATCGCTCGATAAGGGCGGCCCAAGAAACGTCTTTGGGGGAGGTCTTTGTTCAGCAGTAAACGTCTTTTGGTTGAAATACTGATGATAAAGATACCTATTTTACGTCCCTTTTTCAAAGATTGTTTAAAAATAGGTTAGTTCAAAACCGTTTTAAAAAATTGTTATAATGTGTGGATTTACCTGTTTCATGCATGCCAATTGCACTAATTTTCTTCTGCGTCCACCCATCGTAATATTTAACACCAACCATAAGCACTAAACTAACAATAAATCTAATAATTTAAAAAACCACTTCGATTTATTGGGTTTTACCACAAACAACATTAGAAGAAACTTAAATAATGAAATGAGTTAATCCATATAAGTACACCTAAAAGTAGAATTAATGGTTTTTGCCATTTAGTTTTATTTACTTTCATAATCATATCGATAAAGCTAAAACCCGATAAATATAGATCATGGTTATTACCATAAATGTTAAAAAGTGATTTGGTAAAACTTATTCAACACTAAATTAAAATAAAGAAACTTAAATGGTTTATGCGTAATATAAAAATATATTTTGTTCCGATAAATCTCTTTAGAGTGTTTTAGTATATCAGTTTTGAAAAAACACCCTAATTTATTGGGTTATTACACCAAGAAACTTGAGGTTCTACTGCGAATGTCGCTTATTAGATAATACCATTGGAAAGAGCGTAAAAAATCGATTAAGATCTGCAAAAAAACTCATTTTTGATATTTTTTCACTTAATGGGTTTTTAGCACTGGACCCTCGATATACAAATATTGAATGTTGTACAGGTCTGGGCATAGCATACGCGGGCACGCAGCGCAAGGACGTGCTGTCGCACTTGCTGCCGGTGCTGAGCGACACGGCCGCGCCCGCCGAGATCTGCGCGCTCGCCGCCGTCGCCTGCGGCCTCATCGCCGTCGGCTCCTGCAATGGCGACGTCAGTTTGTTATTATTATTTAATGGTCTCATGCAGGCTCGTCTCAATACGGCACTAGTCTACGCATCGTCGCATCGTACACGCATCGTCTTAGCGCACGGGCGCGCTCGCGCATATTTCGTACTTTTAATTCTTGTTTTGTACGTAATAACGATTAAATTGTGATATAGTTCTGATAACAAAATAATACAGTCCGCTTTAGTTTAATTCCACAATTCCACCGTGATCCGCCGGTACGTTTGGTCCTTTGAGCCGGATATGAACCAGCGACCTATGGATCCCTGGTTGCGTGGCCGACAATGTGGCGGGAACGGGCGACAGCCATGACAGCTCCAGTGTCCCCGCGCCTCTCAGTCCACCCCCGGCAGCCTGGTTGAGTGTAAACGTTTTTATATTGATTTTGCCTGTCTAATTATATTGTGTACAATACATGGCCAGAGGTCTATACATTTTTGCAACATCTCCTTTACGTACCATATAATTGTACTAGTTCTTTGTGTTCTTATGTTCACTATTTCTTTGCAACAGGTCACCTGCGCGATTATACAGCGCCTGATCGATGACAACAAAGACTTGCACTCTTCTACTTACGCCAGATTTTTGCATTTGGGTCTCGGACTTTGTTTCTTGGGTATGTATGAATTAAATAAATCGTTATACCTATTAAATATTTTTTTATTTATTAATTTGAATCATACATTACATCCATAATTTGTTAGTAAATTTCGAGCATTTAATATCTATTGTTAGTAAACACAATTAATACATTAAATTATATAAAACCTAAGAATTAAATTAGCAAATATGAAATAAAGCAAGTAAGAGTAAATATGAAGCAAACAAATGTCATTATGACGTCCACTGCTGGACGAAGCCTTTCTTAAAGACGCCCATAACAGTGTTGTGCGTTATTAGGGGAAAATATGTCAAAATTGCCACGCTTGGCAGGCGGATAGGCGATCGCAGTGGCGGTAGTTTTATAGTGGCAAGCTGCTGTCCATCCCGAGTTGTTATTTGTACACCACCCTATTGAAATAGTTTGACCGCCATTGTGCCCGACTGCACTAGCGAAAGAATACTCTTCCACTCTAGGGCGATGGGGTCTTCGTCTCGATGAATTCGCAGATAAGATAAACCCCAGAATTATTTGTGCTTATTCATATAGAACGAACACCGTATTTTATTGTATCAGGTTGCAAGGAGCGCACCGAGGCGACGATGGCGGCGCTGGAGGTGCTGCCGGAGCCGCAGCAGTCGCTCTGCCAGACCACGCTGTCCATGTGCGCCTACGCCGGCACCGGCGACGTGCTCGTCGTGCAGCAGATGTTGCACATATGCTCCAAGCACTACGACACCGACGTGAGTACAGTCGCGTGCCGGGTGCCAGGTGCCAGACTACGCTGTCCATGTGCGCCTACGCCGGCACCGGCGACGTGCTCGTCGTGCAGCAGATGTTGCACATATGCTCCAAGCACTACGACACCGACGTGAGTACAGTCGGGTGCCAGGTGCCAGACTACGCTGTCCATGTGCGCCTACGCCGGCATCGGCGACGTGCTCGTCGTGCAGCAGATGCTGCACATATGCTCCAAGCACTACGACACCGACGTGAGTACAGTCGCGTGCCGGGTGCCAGGTGCCAGACTTATGCGTTTGTGTGTAGCGACGTACTTGTGAATTATTTTGTGACAAAAAACAAAGATTTCCATGTAGATGCGTTGCCACTTCAGAGGCCTAAGTTGTAATGCCTCTTTACTGTAAATTACAGAGCCGTAAATTACCTTCGGAACGCGGTAAAATACTTTTTTTTTTGTAGAATGAACAATCGTCGGCCGAAGACACTGCTTTCAAAAAACAAGACAAAAAGGACTCCAAAGAGAGCAGTAGCAGCAGTAGCAGCAGCAGTGGTGGATCGAGTAGCAGCTCCAAAGATGACAAAAATAAAAGTAAGAAATGAATGGCAAACTAACATTGATATGGAAAGAATATTTCAATGTAATGCAAATAAAGTAACAGAACTTTATAATCATCAAACTCTTTATCTATACAAATAAATAAAATTGGAGGGCCTTTTTGTAATATAAAAATAACCGCTTTTTACTAAATGCATTTGATGTATACACGGTACATATATCAAAACAGCATTTTTTACAATTTTTGTCTGTATGTCGTCTGTCTGTTTGTTTGGTGGGGCTAATCTTGGGAACGGCTGGACCGATTTTGACGAGGCTTTCACTGGCAGATAGCTAATGTAATAAGGAGTAACTAAGGCTACTTTTATACTAGCTGCGCCGACTTCGTCCGGGTACAAACTGAACAATCATAAATAGTCACGCGGGTGAAGTCGCGGGCACAGCTAGTCCAATCAAAAACACTAACAAGTGATCATATAATAGATGCTCCAATTTCGCCTAACTGAAGGTCCTAAATCGTTAATGGTTTAAACGACGCGTCCATGAAAGGAATCAAGAGGATCCATTTGGTATTTAGAGACTACATACTGTCCACAGATGAGAGCAGTATTTAGTTTAAATGTGTTTGTTAGTAGAATGCAAAGTTCATTTAATAATTTCAGTAAAGAGACAAGATTGTGCAATCGGGTAAAGATAGAAAAAAAAAATTAAAGCAAATTTCGGCTCATCACTAGTTCTAAATTCATATGATGATGATGCAGGATGTTATTGCACCTTACCTAGCGGCTATGTTTAATAATAGTATTGTAAGTGGTATATTTCCTGATCTAATGAAACATAGTAAAGTTATTCCATTATTTAAATCCGGTAGTACAAGTGACCCCACAAACTTTAGACCTATTTCTGTACTACCTGTCTTAAGTAAAATTTTTGAAAAGCTCATTTTAATTCAACAACTTGCACATTTTAACCATCATAAACTTTTACATTGTCGACAGTTTGGATTTACTAGGGGTCGTTCAACTACCGATGCAGGTGTTGAACTCGTCAAACACATTTTTGAAGCTTGGAAAAAATCACATAATGCGCTAGGGGTATTCTGTGACTTATCTAAAGCATTTGATTCCGTTCAGCATGAAACATTGGTCAGAAAGTTATATCACTACGGCCTTCGAGATACCGCTCTCGAGCTTATGACTTCATATTTAAACAATAGAAATATGTGTGTTGATGTAAATGGGACAAGATCTCCCGGGACTTCAATAGATATGGGGGTCCCACAGGGCTCTATTTTAGGGCCATTTCTTTTCTCAGTCTATATTAATGACTTACCCTACATTATCAATGATGGTCAAGAGATGGTATTGTTTGCTGACGATACTTCTTTAGTGTTCAAAATTAAAAGACAGGAGGTAGATTTTGACGGTGTAAACAATACTCTCTCTAATATAGTACATTGGTTTAGCGCCAATAACCTTTCGTTAAATAGCAGTAAGACAAAATGTATTAAATTTACAACTCCTAACGTAAAAAAGGTTGAAAGCAATGTTAAGATAAATGAGGAAGTATTGGAGATCGTAGAGTCTACGGTATTTCTTGGCATTACCGTGGATGCTAAATTGCAATGGGGTCCCCATATTGCCAAATTAGCTTATAGACTTAGCTTGGCAGCGTTTTCTGTGATAAGGATTAGACTATTAACAGACGTCGAGACGGCTCGCCTTGTTTATTTTAGTTATTTTCACAGTATAATGTCCTATGGCATTTTGCTATGGGGAAATTCCACCGACGTCAACACTATTTTTGTACTGCAAAAGAGAGATGTCCGGGCGATCTACGGGCTGAGTCCGAGGGTATCTCTTAGAGATAAATTTAAAGAAATAAATATTCTGACTGTAGATTCGCAATACATTTATGAAAATGTATTATATATCCGTAAAAACATTAATGAGTTTGCTACAATAGGTAACAATCACAGTATAAATACTAGGAACAAATACAAATTGTCCGTGCATGCAACGCGGCTGAATAGGGTCAGTAATTCTTTCAGAGGTCAATGTATACGGTTCTTTAATTAAATCCCCAAAAACGTTCAAAGTCTATCTATCAATAAATTTAAGAAAGTAATGAAAGAACGTTTATATAAATGTAATTACTATAAGACCTGTGATTATCTTAATGATAGTACATCTTGGGATTATAGCGATCGCTGCCAGGCTAATTCATGATACTGTTATTTCGTGTATTCTGTAATTAGTATTGTTAAGGGTTGAATAATGTGAATACCCTGGCTGTAAATTAATTCCATCTTTTATTTTGCCGTATGCATATCCGGAGCAGTCATGCACGCTTAAATGTCTTTGCCTTTGGCGGCGTCGTGTGGCGGGTTGCTCACTTCCCTCTAAAATGGTCGAGGAGGGCAATGGCTGTCACATGCGTCATACTCGTGAACGGGTGCTGTTGGTGGGATCTATGCTATGGACGTTCACATTATTTGATTTTTCACGATAATTTGTACTAGTTTTAAGCTCTCATTTAAAAGAGCTCTTACTGAGTTTGTTGGGTAGCGGAGTTCTTCTCAGTAGTGACTGCACTTGGAACTCTACTAAGTTAATAACTTTGATCTTGACGAATAAGTTTTTCTTTTTCTTCATTTATCATCATTGAAGGAATTGAAAAATTTTGTGATTATTATGTTTTAACTAAGTAGTTTAAATTCTTATTTTTAATTTTCTATTGATATATGATTTTGCTTTACTTTATGTAATGGTTATTCACTCTAGGTATTTTATATTTCTTGACGTTTTGAAAGTATCTGTAAAGATCTATTAAATAAAAATATTTTCTATTTCTATATTCCGTTGCCAGGTAAATCGGCGAAGGAGAGTAAGAACAAGGAAAAGGAGAAAGAGAAGGAGGCGAACAAGGAGCTGTCGTCGGTGCAGGCCGTCGCCACGCTCGGCGTCGCCGTCATCGCGCTCGGCGAGGAGACCGGCGCGGAGATGTGCACGCGCATATTTGGGCAGCTGGTCAGTACAGAAGGGATAATGGCCAATTGTTACGGTCCCATCGCCTATAAGGAACCCTTATAGTTTTGTCATATCCGTCTGTCCGCAGCTATGCTCGGCGACTCTTAGAACTAGCTGTAATTTGTGTAGATAAAAGTTTGAAGTAGAAAAAGTGGAACAATCAAATCTTGAAAATATTTTTAGGGTACTTACACCTCTTCCCTACTCGTAAATGAACTTTTTTTAAGATGTATTATCGTATTTCTTGTAATTTCTTAAAAGTAAAGGAAAAATAAAAACATTGACAACAGCTAAGAACCCACGCAGACAGAGAGCGGTCAGAGTTCAGTTTGGTTCCGCGTTCTAGAGACCGTTGACCGCTCAAGAGTTCCAACGCACACAAGTGGCGTTCCAATTGTAGCGTTCTAGTTTCGTTTGTGTCTTTGTACATGCAACATGCCCCTAGAAAGTTCATCTTCCGATGAAGAATTATTGGTCTTGTAAAGCTTAGAAGCTTTTAAAAAGAAAAGAAAGTATTGGGTGCACCCAATTAACACAACGCGCGAAGAACGTGTGTTTATTTCTTCCTTGAGTGCCCCTTTTTAACCGAAAAGTGATTTTGGCAATAATTTGACAAACCTCTCGACCTAACAGTCGCCAGTTGAGTCAGTCATTTTCACGCCAAAGTAGCTTACTATATTTAAAGTATTTCATTTGTGCGATTTTTTTCGATGCCTTATTTTCCGTTAAAAAATAAATAAAAAAATACATAAATTAATTAAGTTTGTTAATCTAAAAACCTCACCACGTGATTAATGGGCGACCGCTAATGTGTTTTGGGCGTTTTGGCAGGGTCGGTACGGCGAGCCGGCGGTGCGGCGCGCGGTGCCGCTGGCGATCGCGCTGTGCTCCGTGTCCAACCCGCAGCTGGCCGTCATCGACGTGCTCAACAAGTACTCCCACGACGCCGACAACGACGTCGCCTACAACGCTATATTCGCCATGGGCCTCGTCGGCGCCGGCACTAATAATGCGCGGTATGTTATGCGCCATTCTTTATTGCCTTTATTAACTTTTGATGATATTGGTTGACATCAATTTGATAGACACTGCGGTACATTGGCGTTTTCCTGAAATTATCGTAATTATCGCGTTACGTTAAAGCAGTAAAGTACTGGATTGATATCATAGGCATAATATTAACTAAATACATGAGCGTCAATTTTTTATGGTCGTAGCGATCTAGTGTAAGAGCTTGACACCGCATTACCTAATCTATCTGTCGCCAAATTGGGGGACAATTTGGACGGCTGCCATACTACACATAGCTTTCATTAAGTCGAGGTACTCAACAGGTGGGTATTTGCTGTATGCTAGTCCAGTTTGACACATCGGTGTGGGAATTCGGTAGCTTAGTGGTAAAGCGGCTGAACCGGTTATCCTGAGGTCGCAGGTTCAATTCCTGCCCGAAGTAAAAAAAAAAAATCTTTCCGTTTTTTTCTTTTATGTCTAAAGTTCACTATTGTAATGTAAATAATGAACGTGCGCAGGTTAGCGACGATGCTGCGCGCGCTGGCGCTGTACCACGGCAAGTCGCCGGTGCACCTGTTCATGGTGCGCCTGGCGCAGGGCCTGTGCCACGCCGGCAAGGGCACGGTGACGCTGTGCCCCGCGCACTCCGACCGCCGCCTCGTCAACCAGCCCGCGCTCGCCGGCCTGCTCGTCGTGCTCACCGCATTCCTCGACTGCAAAAACAGTCAGTATACAGCTCTATCTGCACTCCCTCTCCTAGAACTCATAGACTATATCGCCTTTTATAACATGTGAAGATTGAAATGTTTTAGTTTGTAACATATATTTTCTGTTGCAGTAATTCTTGGCAAATCTCACTATCTCCTGTACGTCCTAGCGACAGCGATGCAACCCCGCTGGCTGGTGACCCTGGATGAGAATCTTCAGCCCCTTAACGTTAGCGTGCGTGTTGGGCAGGTGAGATAATATGTAATATGTAACACTCAAAGGTTGTCTGGACCCTTTTTTAAGTCAAAAGGTTTCAGTTATGGATAATAATAATAATTCAGTTTATTCATTTATTTCATATAATTAGGCTCCTGGAGAGCACTTTTACATCGTCATTTTTTTTTAAACTAACCTAAAGTGAATAACCACTAATAATAATCAAAAACACATAATAAATTAAATAGACACTGAACAATTTTGTATAATATGGAAAGCATCAATTATTTTCAAATTCCTCCATTTCCCCATTTCAAAAGAAACTGAGAAATAATGAATTTGGTCGTCATAATAAAGGTTATTCACTTGGCAGAATTCCAAGGGCGGTCAATACTGAGAAGAACTCCGCCACTGAAGAAACTCAGTACAGCTCTTTTGAATATAAACTTAAATCTAATACAGTCTGTAAATCCAAAGTACAGGTTTTCAAAATAGCCTGGGAGCGATCGCTTCAATCCCATGGTGTAGTGTCATTAAGATAATCACATGTTTTATAATAGTTGCACATGTTTAAGCGTTTTTTGATAACTTTCTTAAATTTATTAATCGAAAGACTTTGAACATCTTCAGGTATTTTGTTAAAGAAGCGTATACATTGACCTCTAAAAGAATTACTCACCCTATGCAGTCGTGTTGTGTGCACAGACAACTTGTGTTTGTTCCTAGTATTCATATAATCATTAGCTCTACTAGGAAATTCGCTAATATTTTTACGTACATAGAGTACATTTTCGTAAATGTATTGCGAAGCTACAGTCAATATATTTATTTCCTTAAATTTATCTCTGAGAGACACTCGCGGACTTAGCCCGTAGATAGCACGCACAGCTCTTTTCTGTAAAACAAAAATGGTGTTGACATCGGCGGCATGCCCCCATAGCAAAATTCCATAGGACATAATACTGTGAAAATAGCTAAAATAAACCAATCGAGCTCGTCTCAACGTCAGTTAAGGATCGCATCTTTTTTACCGCAAACGCTGCGGAGCTTAGTCTACGGGCTATATTGGAAATATGAGGACCCCACTGCAATTTTGTATCCACGGTTAAGCCAAGAAATACCGTGGAGTCTACTAATTCCAATGCTTCCTCGTTTAGTTTCACATTGGTTGCAACCTGTTTAACGTTAGGTGTACAAAATTTAATACATTTTGTCTTTCTACTATTTAACAGTAGGTTGTTAGCACTAAACCAATGTACTATTTTAGAGAGGGCATTGTTTACATCGTCACAAGCTACTTGTTGCCTTTTCATTTTGAATATGAGAGAGGTATCATCTGCAAATAATATCATTTCTTGATTATCGTTAACAATGTATGGCAAGTCATTAATATAAACTAAAAACAGAAATGGACCCAGAATTGAGCCTTGCGGGACCCCCATATCCATCGAAGTGCCAGGAGATCTCGTTTCATTTATATCAACATACATGGTTCTCGAGCTTAAATATGAAGTCGATAAGTTCGAGAGCGGTATCTCGAATTCCGTAGTGGTATAATTTTCTGACCAATGTTTCATGCTGGACGCAATCAAATGCTTTGGATAAGTCACAGAATAACCCTAGAGCATCCTGTGATTCTTCCCAAGCTTCATAAATGTGTTTGACAAGTTCAACACCTGCATCAGTAGTTGAACGACCCTTGGTAAATCCAAATTGTTTTACATGTAAAAGTTTATGACGATTGAAGTGTGAAAGTAATTGATTTAAAATGAGCCTTTCAAAAAATTTACTTAAAGTGGGTAGCACAGAAATGGGTCTGAAATTTGTGGGGTCCCTTGTACTACCCGGATTTGAGTAATGGAATAACTTTCCTATTTTTCATTAAATCAGGAAATACACCACTTACAATACTGTTTTTAAACATAGTCGCTAAATATGGTGCGATTATGTCTATTACTGAGCGTACAATTTTTACAGATATGTCCCATAAATCACTAGTATTCTTAATTTTAATACATTTAAAAGCATGCATAACATCTGCAGTGCTTACTAACTTAAAATTAAACTTAAATTTACTTTCTTTTACACTATCTAGTAATAACGATTCAGCGACGGTAGGAGAAGAAATAAGGTCGTCGGTGGTAGAAACTGCAATATTGGCAAAGAAAGTTTCGAATGCTGAGGCAACTTCTTTGTCAGTTGAAATAAGTGCGTTGTCAATAATTAAATTAAAATCAGAGTTGCGCTCAGTACATTTTCCAGTTTCGCTATTAATGACATTCCATGTCGCTTTAATTTTATTTGCTGAATTTTTAATTCTATTTTTAATATGTAGTGACTTAGCTATGGCACACACTTTTTTAAATATCTTTGAATACATTCTAACATAATGTTTAAAAGAATTACTATGATTATATGATCTTTCACCATAAAGTTCATACAATCTCTGCCTACTCTTATGTATTCCAACAGTCGCCCATTCATTAAATGACTTATGACTTCTTAAATTTTTGGTCTTTTTAGTAAAGATTAGATTGTACTCTTTTGCAATAATGGCAAAAAAGTTACTGTATAATATATTTGGATCATCATGGTACTGTACATATGAAAGTTTTGGCTTAATATTTTCTCTAAATTTCTTAATCCGCTTCGCATTGATAGGAACAAACACTATGTCATGTTTTGAATCTCTATTTTTGATTTCATCATGAAAGGATATTAGTTGACCACAGTGATCAGAACTTAATTCAGTAAAAACATGTTTTTGGTTAGGTTAGTTTAGGTTAGGTTATAAATATATTGTCTATGCAGGTCGCAGAGCACTGGGTGATTCTGGTAGGTTCAAGAAACACATTATGCAAATTATATGACATCAGTAATGATTTAAATCGAATACATGTTGGCGTTTCATCTAGTAGATTAATGTTAAAATCACCACAAACATTAATATGTTTCTTCAATTCAAATAATTTGGTCAACACCTCATCCAATTGTTTTTCAAAATAATCGTATAACCCACTTGGAGGTCTATATATACATAAAATTAGCAAGCGCTCAAGCTCAACACAGGCTATTTCAATAGTTCGTTCAATAGACAGATTTATTATGTCCCTACGTTCCTTAAATTTAAGGTTTTTATTTAACAATATTAGAGAGCCACCACGTATTGCATGTGTTCTACTGAACGAACTACCAACCTGGTGCCTGCTGAAATTGAATATTAATTCATGGGATTTCAACCAATGTTCTGTAAAACAACAGATGTCTACATTACGATCATTCATAAATAACTCAATTTCTAAGGGCGAGATTCACAGACCGCACTACGACTTTACTTTCGACCAAAGTACGCTTCGAACTGTCAAAACCCATACATTTCTGACAGTTCTAAGGATACTTTGCTCAAAGTAAAGTCGTAGTGCGGTCTGTGAATCTCACCATAAGTCTTTACCCATCATCACTTGTATATTCTGGTGCACCAGGTTAACAATATTACTTTTTTTGCTTAACTTAATTTTATTACTAAGTGGTGGATTTCTCCCTACCTTTTTAAAGTGGGAGCAAGAGGCTGTCTCTTTTGTCTCTAAATTTAATTTAAATTATTTGGTTCAAGAACCGAATTAGATGTCAATTGTATATAGTTGTTTTTCACATTATTGGTAGTGCAACTACTCAATATTGTGTTGTCAGTTGTAAATAAAGTGTTCGGAAAATTAAAATTATTTAAAATAATGGCAACCCATTATGCATCCCACTGCTGGGCACGAGTCTCTCCTCTTTTTGGGGGGAAGCCTTGAGGAGCTTACTCCACCACGCTGCTCCAATGCGGATTGGTGGAGTTGGGTGGGTTAGTGGCCAACCCGCTGTCGGATGTTTTCAAACCGCCCATAAGGCCTCCGACAAGGTTTAACGACTGCTATCTATCGATAGCAACCGGGACCGACGGCTTAACGTACCCTCCGAAGCACGGAAACGCGCATTTAATTTGCCGCCATTTAATTTGCTCTGTGTTTGCCAGTTATGGATATTAGATTTAAAATGATTTTTTTTTATGTAATTAAGGAGACAAACAGGCATTCAGTTTACATGAATGTTGGTTGAATGTCTATTTCTAGATTATAATTTATTTGCATCTAAAAATAAGCTATTATCAGCTGCTTTCTCTTGATAAAAAATTACTAAATTGAACGAATTACTAAAATGAAACGCATTCTATGTTCTGAGAAACAATACAAGAGTAACTATGTATTGTTACAATCTAATTTTAAGAAAAGGCATCATGCACTTACGGTGAAATTCACATACCGCACTACGACTTTGCTTTGAGCAAAGTATGCTTAGAACTGTCAGAAATGTATGGGTTTTGACAGTTCGAAGCGTACTTTGCTCGAAAGTAAAGTCATAGTGCAGTCTGTGAATCTCGCCCTTAGACGCAAATAAATGATTATGATTACTTTGAAGTCTACAGATTACTAAGTACTACTAGTACTAAGTCTGATATATAAAACTTTACTAAAATAAAACATTTTTATTCCGGATTACCCTATGGGATTTCCGGATTTCGGGTTCAGACACTATAAGATTGTAGTGTCGGTTACGGAACTCCATAACTAGGACTTGGGTGTGATTTAAAATAAAAAAATCTCAATTTACAGGCAGTGGACGTAATTGGAAAGGCTGGCACACCTAAAACTATTGCTGGCTCTCATACACACACTACACCAGTGCTCTTATCATTTGGAGAACGAGCCGAGCTAGCTACGGATGAATATATACCACTCTCCCCTGTTATGGAAGGATTTGTAATTCTTAAGAAGAATGAAGATAGCGTGATGGCGTCTGTTCAGTAATAATACTAAATTTAGATTAAAGTTAAATATTAGTATTACAATTCATTTCTATATTAATGTATTATTTCTAAATACCTATCAAATAAAATAAAAAAAATAACAGGATTTTAATTGAGTTCTAATAAAAACACATTAGTGGTGAACTCTGCTTTTTTTCTCAGTTCAAAGGATAACGGCGGAGTGTTAAATTAGGATAAGAAATTTTAATTCCCCAATCTCTTCCTTATGCCCGTGGAGATACACGAGGCTAGTTTTTTAAGCTTGCTACTATTTACAGGACTTTTAGCAGAGTCACTCTTACAAAAAAGGGAACAGAGACTGGATTTTTCCAAAAAAAGGACAAAAAGGAGCCTAAAACCATCTGTTTTTAGGGTTCCGTAGTAAACAAGGAACCCTTATAGTTCCGCCATGTCCGTCTGTGTCTGTCTATCCGTCAGTCCGCGGTTTAGCGCAAAAACTATTGGTACTAAATTTGCACAAGTATACACTTTAATTACGCCGACAAATTGGTAAAATAAAAACATGAAAAAAATATTACCCCCACGGATATTACATAACGCGCGGTTTTTTTTTATTTTCGTTTTCTATATGTATAGGTTGTGTAAGATATCGTTGGATAGGTCTTTCAAAATTGTTAGGGATGTGCAAATATCATAAGCTTTAGTTTCAAGTGCAAATTTTCGTTAGTCAAGTGTCCCCCCCCCCTTCTACTAACAAAACTGTTGTTATAAATACAGGAATTGTAGATATATACATATAAGGAATAAAAGGCAAACTATCACACTTAAGTTGGCCTTACAAGTTTGCGAGTAATAGTCTGCCTAAAAAAGATCCGGACGAATTGAGAACCTCCTCATTTTTTTTTGAAGTCGGTTAAAAAGGTGTTTTAATAAATCTATGGTGTTTACTCGAAAATGTTTAACAACTCCATAGCATTTTTTTTTTCATTACATTATTCAAACCTTAAACTTAGGGAACACTACACTGTGCGTGGCCCGACACGCACATGACCGGTTTTTAAATATATTATCGAATTATTCACATCATTCAAATCAAAACTGCGTTGATCAAAAATACAATGTACCTACCAAAACAGAAAAATATTTCATGGACCGTAAAAGCACCTGTATCACACCGCGGACACTCCGCCAAAATTCCATACAAACGCTTATTTTGGTTACCTATTACACAGACATCAATCAGTGACGTGTAGTCACGCGTGCACGCACACAGCGTAGTACGTAGGGTTATGAGGTTATGACTTTAGGCCTCTGACCGACAATAGAGTTGATTATAGAAATATAAAATAATACTACTTAACATGTTCGTTTTCTTTAGACAGTGATAAAACTATGTACTTACGTAGATATTCCTTTCTTTCTTTCTATTCTTTGACCCGGTTTACACTATGCACCCCGTCAGAAAAATATGACAATTGATTTCCAATGTTATTGTTCTTGGCCGATATCGGCCAACTGCGGCTCAACAGTAAGGCAAATTTCTACTTACCAGTTTCACCCAGTATACTGGTGCATTTTAAAAACACAAACACTACTTCAACCATAGATTTATTATCTACTTTATAAATCTATGACTTCAACAAATAGCACAAGTATTGGAAAATAACACTCACTACCTACTCATTACGTCGACAAGTCACTTCAACATTCAATCTATTGAACACTTTTATTACTAATGCAATGCAATCACATAGCGTAAAGGTAAGAAATTATAATATTTAAAAAAGTTTTTAGTTAAATAAAAAAGTTTTGTAATTGTGAACATAATTACTATACCTTAGGTATTTTTCCTTCGGGAAACTGAAAAATTATCTTTTTTTGTCATGACTTGTTGACATACAGCCATACACTGCACAATAAAGCACCATCTTAATGTTAAAATATAATATAAATAAATAAATTATTCGATTACAAATTAATCAAAACTAGGCCGCTCGCAACCTCGCTGTAGAGTACCAATCGTCGCCCATAAGAGGGGAAGAGATTGGATGAAGCGTGGCAAATGGGCGGGACGTCGAAGTGTCCGTTCTATACGTAGTATTATTACATATTCTCTGCCTGTATGTACCATTTACACTAGTTATATAAAAGAAAGAAGCAAAATATAATAAACTAGCTTTCGCCCGCGTGGATGTCGTTTTATAATAACTAAGTAGCCTATGTTCTTTCTCAAAGTCAGCTCTATCTCTGTACCAAATTTCATTAAAATCTGTTCAGTCGTTTGGACGTGAAAAGGAAACGGACAGACAGAGTTACTTTTGCATTTATAATATTAGTAGGGATAATATATTAATATATTATTATAATAATAATAAATATTGTGTGTTACTACAAATATCTCTTATCGTGAATAATTAATGCAGGTATAAAATGCTCCCAGAGATAACAATTAAAATAGTAACATTTTGATTAAATTAGAAGAATTAAGAAGTTTCATGCAATATCTTAACTTATAAAATTTATAGGCATTTAAATTAAAAATGGTAATAGTTTTTTGACGTAGCAACAGCTTTTATTTACTTAATCATTTATTTCATGTTCACAATCATTGTTATCATTTTTCTGATCTTGTGTTTTTTCACTGCTATCGCAATGTTTATCTTTCGCTTTTTGACTTTCATCTGGTATTTCCTGATTTTCACCATTACTTTCCTCCTCACTTTCATCATTGCTATCAGACTGTGATTTACTGTACACTGGTGCTTTTTTAGGTATTTTTGCTTTCTGTTTCTTTTTTATTCTTTTTGCTCTCTTCTTAGCTGTTTTTTCTTCAGCTGCTCTTCTGTTTTCTTCTATTTTCCTATGGTATTCATCATCTAACTTTTCCTACAACAGTTAACAATGATGTATATTTAATGTGTACCTACTAGTGATCCAGCACATGATCCCGTGGATATGGATCCAAATAAGGATACTTCTTACAATCTGTGTAACTTGTGTCTATTGTTTTTTTTACGTAATAGAAGTGGCAAACATGCATGCAGTTCACACTGACATTAAGTGAAAACTGCACCGTATAGACACTTACACAAAGATCAAGGTCAAAATGCAGATGCGTTACCACTCCTTAGGCACAGTATAGATACAAACAGTATGGAAACTAAGTCCATTTTATAAAATATTTACCTACACTCCATTGAAGCAACAGGGATTTCACTATTTTTTTAAAATAATAGTGTTATTATTTTAGCATTTACTGACGTTTAGTCAATCGTATTGGGATGTGGATTTTTTTTTTATTGGTTCCCCTGTAATAATATTGGATAAATAAATACTATTTGTCTTTGAAACATATAGTCAACAAGTACTTAAGAGTTGTTAAGATAAAACGATTCAAAATGTTGCGAACAGTGAAATGAAATGAAATAATTATTTATTTTCTTACCACAATACACATAACAAATTTATTATTTTTAGACGGTTCAACAAAGAAATTATACATTTCAGAGTATATTGTGGAAGATTGGTGCCTAAGCTAGGCTTTATGGGCCTGTGTTTCGAGTCACCAGGTCTCCACCCTTTGCCACTTATACATTTTGGTGCTTATTACAATTAAAAAAAAAAAAAAAAAAGGTATAATGACAATTGAACAATTATACATATAATTAATATTGCAAGTGTACAAATTATGATGATGTAGTAAATTTAAATGTTATATTAATTAACAATACAGAAACATAATAAAAATAGAAGTGTTTGTGTGCGTGTGTGTGAGTTAGTGTGCTTCTGTGTGTGTGTGTGTGTGTGTGTGTGTGTGTGTGTGTGTGTGTGTGTGTGTGTGTGTAAATGTATTTGTGAGAATATGTACGTGTGTGTGTGTGTGAATGTATTTGTGAGAATGTGTACGTGTGAGTGTGTGTGTGTGAGAGAGAGTGTGTGTATGTGTGTAGTGAGCGCGTTATTGTAATTTGGTAAGTATTTTTTCTGTTTCTTCGTACTTTAGTTCCAGTAGCCAAGATATAACTCTTTTTTTACATAAAGTTTTATTTAGGTTATAAATAGAAAGAAGTCTGTTGATTTTATTATACAGAAAACCACCTAGATGACAGAAGAAGCGGTTTGAGAAAACAGTAGATAAATTAGTGTTATGGCGATCTACAGGATTGAAACGTCCCTTGCGTACTGCAATTGTGGGGTGGTAGGTAAGTAGCGAATGTTGTTTCAACACAGTATTAAGTATAAACAGTTGACGCACCGTAAGTACTTTAGCTTGTCTATAAAAAAGTTCTGTGGAATAACGATATGGCAGGGATGATGAGACCTTTAGAATAGCTCTTTGAGCTCGCTCCAATTCTAGTAATGTACTTTTTGGGGCCCCTCCCCAGATGGTGATACAATAATTGAGTAGTGACTGCACAAGGGCAAAGTAAACTATTCTTATTAATTTAGCATCTGCTTAATGTCTTAGACTTTTGAAGACATATATCAGCTTTCGCAGTCTACTGCTGAGTGTATTTATATGTTGTTGAAATCGTAGGGTAGAATCGATTAGCACTCCTAAGTATTTAACGCTCTCACTCCTATGAAGCTGGATGCAGGAACAAGGTTTACCTTGTGGCTCTCTGCAAACATGAGCTTTTAAGACATTCTGCAATATAGACGGTATTGGAGTATTATTTCTCTTTAGGGAAAAAGTCACATAGGTAGTTTTATCTGTATTTGGGGTTAGTTTATTATTTCGGAGCCACTTTGATACAGTATTGAAACCCAGTTGAGCACACGAGTAGACTTCCGACCACGAGTCAGCATTGAATAGCAGGGCAGTTTCATCTGCGAAACTGATAATTCTACAATTCCGGAGTGTGAGCATGCCCAAAGCGTTAATATAGATTAGAAAGAGGGTTGGCCTAAGCACGCTCCCCTGAGGGGTGCCATATGTGACTATCCGTTCGTCACTGGTAAACTCATCTATTTTAACGCACTGAACACGCTCACTCAGATAGTCTTCGAAAAGATGGAGTGGTGTTCCTCTAATTCCCATGTTTTACATTTTGTTGATCAGAATGGGCACAGAAACGGTGTCGAAGGCCTTGGCGAGGTCTAAGAAAATACCAAGGACCTTTTGTCCGTTATCCATGTTTGTGACAATATGGTGAGTTAACTGGTGTACGGCATCGGAAGTTGATTTATCAGATCGAAAACCATACTGTGACTGGGAGAGTAATTTATTTTTTCTAAGTAGTCTACAAGTCTTTTATTTAGAATCCGTTCGAGTATTTTAGACATCGCAGGCAGTACAGCTATAGGCCTGTAATTGTTTACAAGTTTTTTGTCCCCATTCTTATAAATTGGATGTATAATTGACTTCTTAAATGGTGTGGGGAATTTACCCGTGGTAAGAGCGAGATTACAAATATAAGGTTGGGGAAAAAGTTTTTCCTCGCATTTTTTAAGATAATTCAAAACCTATTTTAATATAGTTTATTTCAATTTAACTGAAGTATGTATGTACCATTTTGTTCGATAACCTTTTGCCATCTTGTAGGTAGGGACATGATCCCATTGCTATAAAAATTTTGGGACTTCTCATCAAAATACCGCGACAAGTGGATTTGGCAGTCCTCTCGTGATGTTAACCTAACATTGCATAAAGAATTCTGAAGAGACCGAAACAGGTGGAAATCTGAAGGTGCAAGGTCAGGACTATACGGCGGATGCATTAACACCTCCCAGCCAAACTCTCTTAATTTTTGCTGAGTGGCTATAGATGTGTGAGGTCTAGCGTTATCATGATGAAACACCACACCCCTTCTGTTGATCAATTCCGGCCGCTTTCTCTCAACTTCTTGCTTTAATCTCATCAGTTGTTCGCAGTAGAGTTCAGAAGCTATAGTCCTGCCTGGTGGTAATAGCTCATAATTAATAATGCCCTTCCAATCCCACCACACACACAACATCACCTTATTGCGAGTTAACCCGGGTTTCGCCACAGTCTGTGAAGCCTGACCGGCCTTTGACCACGACCTTTTTCGCACGTTCTTGTCGTACGTGATCCACTTTTCATCACCAGTTATCAGCTCCTTCAAAAATGATTCGATTTCATTACGTCGTAATAAAGAATCACAAATGAGTACACGGTTCATTAGGTTTCTTTCAGTGAGCTCGTGAGGTACCCAAATATCGAGCTTTTTTTTGTACCCAGCTTTTTTCAAATGCGCCAAAACTGTTTTGTGATCAATTCTCAGTTCTTCAGCTACGTCGTAACTACTGATATGTCGATCTTGCTCCACTTTTTCAAAAATGGCATCCATTTTATCCGTAATAGGGCGACCAGAGCGAGGTGCATCTTTGACATCAAAATTTCCGGATTGAAAACGCTTAAACCAAATTTGTGCTACTCTCACAGACACTGCACTAGGTCCATAAACATCGCAATTTTTTTTCGCGGCTTGCGTTGCATTTTTACCTTTTTTGTAGTAAAATTTTAAAATGTATCGAATTTCTTCATTAGATTCACTCATCTTGACAGTACGAAAAACAAATAAAAATCACACATTTGCCTAATTTGAATTTGGAATTATGTTCTTTAAAATTTTAACTTTCAATGATACCAAAACCAGCCAGATACAAATACTACAGCCAAAGAGATTTTATTACAAGTTCATACATACTATAATGCGAAAAGACTTCTTCCCCAACCTATTATAAGTAATCGATGGCGCCAAAGTTTTTTTATGTTTTTTTATAAGATCACTTGAGATTCTATCCCAACCAAATTCTACACAAATGACTCAAAACGGCCTAAATGACCCGGTTAGTCCAGCGGTGCGAAACCACCGTTTGATTCGAAGGGTCGCGGGTTCGATCCCCGCACCGGAACAAATATTTGTATGGCCTACAGATATTTGTTTCGGGTCTGGGTCTTTGTGTATGTGCTGTATGTGTACAACGGCACCCACGACACAGGTTTATATTATACCTACCTACTGTGGGACTGTGAGTGTAAGCGTATTTTATTTTTTTATTTTTATATTAAATTTCAGCACGTTATGACGTCACACCGCGGTAAAACAGTTTACAAATAATAATATGTAGTCTATGTAGATAATCTTATGGTGTTGGTTAATACTGCAACGAGTTGTCGAGACCGGGCGAGTTTCTCTTCCTCTCACCCACTCGGGTAAGCAGGATAATAAATAGCTACCTCGACGAATTTCGTATCGCCTTAGAGGTATAAATAAACAAATTAACTGTCCAAAAAATCGAAAAAAATAAATGGTGAGAATCATCCTTACCATTTAGGGATGACTACAACCGATTCTCATACACACAAAATTTCATAATGATCGGTCTAGCCACTGCGGAGGAGTATTGTTACAAACACTGTCACACGAGAATTTTTTTAATATGTTAGATATTATAACAATTCATCATTCTTGCCTTTCAAAATCACCAGGAAGTTTAAAAAACTATAGCTCCGGTTTTGATGATGCAGAGTTCAAACAGTCGTATACCACGCAATATGCTCGTGGTATCCTTAAAACACTAGTGGAAACAAAAACAAATCACGTGACCGCTCGTCTCGACGCGACACTCGCTACTGTAGCATCGCGAGAACCGCTTAGAGGCCTCGTAGATGTTTGTGTGCGTGTGCCGTTTTGAACGCTTTGTACGTAGTTTCCTCACTGTTCTATATTTACATTGTGCCTGAGGCCTAAGTTCTTATGCCTCTGTGCCGGAAATTACAGGGCCGTACATTACCACCTGACCGGAACACGATAGTGCTGAACACTACCATTTAGCGGTAAGTATATTCGGCCGCAAGCTCCGTCACTGGAGCTCAACCACCAGTAAAATGTCCTTATCTTAATCAGTACAAATAATAAATTAATGAGAAAAAAAATTATAAAACATTTCGAAAATTTTAGGTTTTTTTTCTTGTTACATGCGATCTTACAAGTTTGTATAATATTTAATTATTACAAACATTTGTGTTCAATTAATTATTTATAAAATCTCCTTAATAATTGTTAATTTTTTTTTTGCTGTTTCTATTTATTTCATATATATATAGCTTTAATTAAATTTGATGTCAGTAATTATGATTTGCAGCATATTCTGTGATGTGTCTGTGATCTCATTTAATTAAATAGCTTTATATTCAAGCTGGTCTTATCCTCCTAAGGCTGAATACACAATGCTGTGTTCATGGGCACTATGGTTTTTGTGGACCTCTGTTCTACTTTCATAGGGATTACAGGATATTTCTATCTGCTATCCATCTGTTAGCATCCCCAAGGTAGTCATACATATCAAAGTTTCTCACGAAATAACGAAACTACTACCTACTACTATGAATAAGCAAAAAGCATTACTTTTTCACTTTTTTCCTGTATAAACTTTTGCCTAGCATATTCTTTTCTTCTTAGATGTCTGTACACATGAAATTCACCAGATCCAGCTCCTGCACTTGAGCCCATAACATTACGAACAAAGTCTGGTGGCGCAGCTAATGATTTGGATTTTGGTGGATCAGGTATTATAACAGGTTTGTCCTATAAAAAAGAAACACATTGTTTAAAATTAAGGTTCAAGTAAATATCTTTATTTATCAGGTTATCACACTTATTTTTAGGTGAGTATGCAGTTATATTCTTTTGATGAAAATAGAATTTTTGCCAATGCAATACATACAGAGTTTAAAAAAATATATAATCTGAGAGGATTTAAGTCTACAACTTCTAGACAATTCAGGTATTCTGGACATTTTACCAACAATAAAAATTTTAATTCATCAGGTCATCAAGCTATTGAAAGTTTTCTTAGCTAACTCCGATATAAAAATAAGAAATTACTGAATCTGAACAATAGAGAAGTGGTTATTTTTTCTCTCACAACTTGATCAGAAAACTCTGCACGCTAGGCAGCCCAAATATGAGTCATATTATGACGGTATATAGGAGCCCGTGCGTGCACTAAAGCACCCACCACCGTCATAATATATTCGCCTAACTGCCGTAGCCAGGCTGTCTAGCGCGAAGAGGCGTTTTGTAGTTCTTTCACTAGTCATGCTCTTTATAGAATCAGAATCATAAATAAGTATCTCTAATTGCTACGAGAAATCCGTTATTACATTATTCATTCAACTTACAGGGTTTTTCATAAGTTTTTCTAATTTTAATCTTTGTAAATCGGTTGCATTTTTAACAATGACTGGTTTCTTTTCTTCTTTTCCGTTATCTTTATTTTTACTCATTATATTAAGCTAATCACTAAGCTAAGCTATTGTTCTAGAATATTCAAATAGGCATCTACTAGTGCTAAAAAATATGAAAATGTAAGATTTAAAAATATTTTGGAGACCATCAAAAACATTTCAAATAAAATTTGACAACTTCAAATTTGTCAATTTTGACAAAACATAACGGGTATGTTCCACTTAACGCCCGCAACGCCATCCACCATGACCGCTGTAAATGTCATTCCACTAGCGAGGCCGTGCGCGGGCACTGTCGGCGAATCTTCTATGTGGATGGCACATGTTGAGCACGCACTATATGCTCACAAGTCGCAATACGCAATATGGCGGCATGATGAAATCGTTTTTTTTAATCCCTGCTATGTTTTAGTGAAAGCCCACTCCGACCCACCAGTATTTTTTGGGCTAAGTGGGCGGGATACGGTCGCGACCACGAACCAATAACCAGTCGCGACGACCACGGGCCTTGGGTGGAACGATACAGAGGGCGTAACAAGCGTCGCGGCCGTTTGGTGCACGCATCCAACAAGACAACCAACCATAGAGAAAAAATTCACACTGACATATTAATGATGTGCTGCATCGACTTAGAATCGATTTTAGAATTGATCCATTATTTTAATTTCAATCCATTATTGAATTTATCAATTATTTTAATGAAGTATGACACCAGTGTATATAATATTAAATAATGTTTTAAACTAATTTTATGTCATTTTAGTAAAACCGAAGATTGACCGGTATTTTTATACTTTAATTTTACCGATTCGTTGACGCCCTAATGTCACCTTGTGAAGGTCAAATGAATAGCCGACCGGCAAAATTTTCGGATTGGCGACGAAGTGCGTGAAAGGTCAAAGAAGTTAAATATCTCGAGATTTGTCTGGTAAGCAAATAATTTAATTTCCTAAAATGTAGCGTTATATGAATTTATTAATCTTTGGCTGCAGTAATAATTTGCACAAATGGTTATCAAATTATCATTTACGGACGCTACTTGCAGTAGCAATTTCCAATAAGATTTATAATTCTAACATTACTTCTTTAACTTATAAATAATAGGTACATACATACCTATAGTAAAAATGTTTATGTCTAGGAACCTGGTACGCTTGTTCTCAACCAAAATGCCGATTAAATCTATCAAGGCCCGTCAGATCTTCGATTCCCGTGGTAATCCCACTGTGGAAGTGGACTTGGTAAGTTATTTGATGATTGTAGTAATTAAGTATGTATATATGTATGTATCTTCACGCCAGGTCCCTAACGGGGTAGGCAGAGAGTAATTAAGTACTTAATTATAGTTACTTTTATACAAAATCAATCAAATATAGCTTTTATTACCACTGTGTAAGATTCCCACGTGGTTAAGGGGATAGTTCCTTAATAGAACCTTGTTCTCACTGCATAGGTTTACATTTTAACTACCTAAGTGTTCCATCCACTACTAGTAATTTTTAAATAGTTTTGTATAATTAAGAGTATCTAGATTAAAACGTCACATGTAGAGATCTCAGAGGCTTGGCTGGTTCAATATTTTTTTTAATTTAGCACACTGGATTAGATTCTGAACTAATAAAAAAAAAAGACGTGTGGCACTCTGGGACTGCCGCGGTAAAGCTATTATATTTACATAATTATCTAAATTTATGCAAAACAAAATAAAATGCAAATAAAAGAAAAAAAAATAGAAAAATGAAACAATAATTTTCTATTAATATTTACCACTTTTTAAATATTGAATGGAAAAACAAACAATAAAAAAAAAATTAACAAAAACAATCTCGGCAGCGGTGGGATTCGAACCCACTCCTCCGAAGAGACTGGTGCTTTAAACCAGCGCCTAGACCGCTCGGCTACGCTACCCAAGAGGTCGGATGGCGAAATTATACATGACTTTCTTTAAATGAGTTTAAAATTTGTAATCTGGAGCGTTCGGTTTTTTACGTTACGGAATTTCTGAATTCGGTCCCCGCGCTCAAGGCCCGCGATAAAAGCTATGCAATAGCTTAATAAAAAGCAGTGTTATATAGAAATTGGCACATTAATGACATATATTCCAGATTAATATCAGTATGTCTTGACCACCTGGCTTCCTTCATTATATTTAATTTAAGAAGATTATTGTTGGTTAGATATCTATAATTGGAAAATTAGAAATAGGTACTACTTAAAAATGTTTCTTGAATAGTTATTTTAATTTAATTTTAAATTAAATAATTATACTTAATGTGATATTACTCTTTGATGGCAGGTGACTGAGCTAGGCTTATTCCGTGCTGCTGTTCCATCTGGCGCTTCCACTGGTGTGCATGAAGCTTTGGAACTTAGGGACAATGTCAAAGCTGAGTACCATGGCAAGGGTGTGCTCACTGCCATTAAGAACATTAACACCATTATTGCACCTGAGCTGCTCAAACAAAATGTTGAAGTTACTCAACAGAAGGAGGTAAGAAATAAATCCAAAGAAATAAGTTTTTATAATACTGTATAAGTCACTAATAATTAAAAAAATGCTTAATATCATCACTCAAAATGAGTTTATTTTTGGACTTGTATATCGATAAAAAGCCTGCTGCTTTAGGGATTAATGCTCTGATGAGTGGGCTAACATCATAAGAAAGATATCGTACCTACCTTGATATTATTATGACTATGTAAATACTATATATTTATGTGGTTGAAATTATTATTAATTTTCCTTGTGATTTTCTGTCCTATTTTATGGATGGACCCAAGAAATTGTCATAATTTTCGGGTAACTTGAAGGATTAGTATATTAGGTTGGGGAAAAAGTTTCTTCGCATTTTTTAAGATAATTCAAAACATTTTTTAATATAGTTTATTTAAATTTAACTAAAGTATGTATGTACCATTTTGTTCGATAACCTTTTGCCATCTTGTAGGTAGGGACATGATCCCATTGCTATAAAAATTTTGGGACTTCTCATAAAAATACCGCGACAAGTGGATTTGGCAGTCCTCTCGTGATGTTAACCTCACATTGCATAAAGAATTCTGAAGAGACCGAAACAGGTGGAAATCTGAAGGTGCAAGGTCAGGACTATACGGCGGATGCATTAACACCTCCCAGTCAAACTCTCTTAATTTTTGCTGAGTGGCTATAGATGTGTGAGGTCTAGCGTTATCATGATGAAACACCACACCCCTTCTGATCACTCCACCTGATCAATTCCGGCCGCTTTCTCTCAACTTCTTGCTTTAATCTCATCAGTTGTTCGCAGTAGAGTTCAGAATCGATAGTCCTGCCTGGTGGTAATAGCTCATAATGAATAATGCCCTTCCAATCCCACCACACACACAACATCACCTTATTGCGTTAACCCGGGTTTCGCCAAAGTCTGTGAAGCCTGACCGGCCTTTGACCACGGCCTTTTTCGCACGTTCTTGTCGTACGTGATCCACTTTTCATCACCAGTTATCAGCTTCTTCAAAAATGATTCGGTTTCATTACGTCGTAATACAGAATCACAAATGAGTACACGGTTCATTAGGTTTCTTTCAGTGAGCTCGTGAGGTACCCAAATATCGAGCTTTTTTTGTACCCAGCTTTTTTCAAATGCGCCAAAACTGTTTTGTGATCAATTCTCAGTGCTTCAGCAACGTCGTAACTACTGATATGTTGATCTTGCTCCACTTTTTCAAAAATGGCATCCATTTTATCCGTAATAGGGCGACCACAGCGAGGTGCATCTTTGACATCAAAATTTCCGGATTGAAAACGCTTAAACCAAATTTGTGCTACTCACTAGGTCCATAAACAGACACTGCACTAGGTCCATAAACATCGCAAATTTTTTTCGCGGCTTGCGTTGCATTTTTACCTTTTTTGTAGTAAAATTTTAAAATGTATCGAATTTCTTCATTAGATTCACTCATCTTGACAGTACGAAAAACAAATGAAAATCACACATTTGCCTAATTTGAATTTGGAATTATGTTCTTTAAAATTTTAACTTTCAATGATACCAAAACCAGCCAGATAGAAATACTACAGCCAAAGAGATTTTATTACAAGTTCATACATACTATAATGCAAAAAGACTTTTTCCCCAACCTATTATATTACTGGTGGTAGAGCTCCAGTGACGGAGCTCGCGGGCGTAGGCACCACCGCATTACCTGATTTACTTGCCGCTAAATGGTAGTGTTCAGCACTATCGTGTTCCGGTCAGGTGGTAATGTACGGCCCTGTAATTTCCGGCACAGAGGCATAACACCTTAGGCCTCAGGAGTGGTAACGCATTTGCATTTTGACCTTGGTCTTTGTGTGGGTGTCTATAGGCTGCAGTGATCACTTAACATCAATGTGAACTGCATGCTTGTTTGCCACTTCAATTACATTAAAAAAAAAAAAAAAAAAAAAAATGTGGATGCTTTAATTTATTATCAACTATCTATAATTCTGTACCAATGTTTCTTCACCTACCTATGTAATACAGGTACAAATATTATGTGCATACAATACTTATCAAATTTTAGAACAAAATTTTCAATAGCATATAAACATCAGAAATATTATAAGTAATAGGTAATCAATGTAAAAGATCTATAGTAATAATTGTTGCTTCAGATTGATCAATTTATGATTCAACTGGATGGCACAGAGAACAAATCAAAGTTGGGCGCTAACGCAATTCTGGGGGTGTCATTAGCTGTGGCCAAAGCTGGTGCGGCTAAAAAAGGTGTACCATTGTACAAGCACCTGGCTGATCTATGCGGAAACACTGAAATCGTATTGCCAGTACCTGCATTCAATGTTATCAATGGAGGTTCCCATGCTGGTAACAAACTGGCTATGCAAGAGTTTATGATTTTGCCCACAGGTATACCAACACATTTTTTTTTAATATTTTTTATTTCAATATAGATATCTGTTGATATTATTATTATATATTTTTTTAATAATTATGAATGTTGAAGAACCATGTATGTTACAGGTGCCTCATCCTTCAGCGAGGCCATGCGTATGGGCTCCGAAGTTTACCACCACCTGAAAAAGATCATCAAAGAAAAGTTTGGGCTTGATTCAACCGCTGTTGGTGATGAAGGTGGTTTCGCTCCTAACATCCAGAATAACAAGGATGCCCTCTTCCTAATTCAGGATGCCATTCAACAAGCTGGATACACTGGCAAGGTATTTTTATTTGTGCAAAATAATTTATTTAAAATTTTCTATTGCTCACAGACAATTTAATGACGTAACCTAATTTCAGATTGAAATCGGAATGGATGTTGCTGCATCTGAATTTTTCAAAAATGGTGTATATGACCTCGATTTCAAAAACCCCAAATCCAACCCAGCTGATTACTTGTCCTCTGAGAAACTAGCTGAAGTCTACCTTGACTTCATCAAGGACTTCCCCATGGTTTCCATTGAAGATCCCTTCGACCAGGACGACTGGGCTGCCTGGGCTAGTTTGACTTCCCGCACTCCCATTCAAATTGTTGGAGATGATCTTACGGTTGGTAATTTAAAAAAATTTCAGTGCTTGAAAATAATAAATGAGCAATTGAAAAACAGATACTGTTGTGTAATCAAACCTCTAAATTTAAATGTATTTTTTTATACACCATAGTAGATAATATACATACCTACCCCTTAGACAATATTGTGTTAATTCCTTCTGTTTAATCACCATTCACTTAACAGAGTGATGCAATATGTTTAAAAGGTGTTTTTCTTACCACAGATGGGTGTTGTTTTACAATTTTGTCTTACTTTTTTTATGCATGAAACTTCATGAAACTCATTCTTTCTGATTTGAACAGGTAACAAATCCGAAGCGCATTGCCACTGCTGTAGAGAAAAAGGCTTGCAACTGCTTGTTGTTGAAGGTGAATCAAATTGGCAGCGTTACTGAATCTATAAATGCTCACTTACTAGCTAAACAAAACGGATGGGGTACTATGGTGTCTCACAGGTACGCCGATTAAAAAAATACGTACATGTATTTTTTAATTAAAAAAAAAATCTGAAAACTGAATTTACTTACCCTTAATTTTTTGTTTTTTTAAATGTTTTATTGTCTTGATTAGATTCAATTAAGTATTATAGTAGAACTGGAAAAAACATTTTTAGATAAATTATCAAGTGATCTTCTTATGTTTAACAGTAACTTTGGCTGTTAATTCCACTATGGTACAAGGTTTAGGAAGTCCATTTTTTTTTGTAGATAGCACTCGTAAATAGGAAGCGTTTTGCGAAGTTTCAAATCGCGCAAATGCACAGTTCTTGAAATATATATTTTTTAATTTCCATGCAACTTCTATGGCGATCTAGTTGATTTACAACTAGATCGCCATAGAAGTTTGATATTAAATCATGTCTAATGGCAGCATTGATATTTTACGTTTCATTTCTCGTCAACATCGTTTAGTTCTATTTCGTACGATGTTTTTTATTTATTTAAAATTTAATTTCGTAAATTAATTTCGGTTTATAATAAAAATTTATTAAGTTTGGTGTGAATAATAACTCCTGTAGCACATATTATCAATCTATTTTTATTTTTTTAACACAAATTATACAAACTCGTGTTTACTTTGTTGGGAACGAAACGCAAAACGGACGCCATTTTGTTTGTGTACATGCAGTGACAGCTGTGATGAGCTGTGTAACGTCAGTCCAGTCTAGACCTGAGTCGATCACTCCTTCGTCGGGATTCGGGTCGATCGCGACCCATTGACAAGGTGATCCAGTCTAAATGACTCGATCGTTTGGGTCATTTGGGTCGCGACTCGATTTCGCTCAAACGTATACTGTAGCTCATGATTCTCGTGATTCGAGACCTATCTGATAAGAATGCGAGACTCGAGATCGCGATCCACACATTATGTCGCTGGCTATTTTTCATTTTAATACATTTCAATTAATTATCACTATAATTTCATTCTTAAACTTTATAGGTATATAGCATAAATTTTACAATCAGATGACATGGTGCAGGGGAGCTTGATCGATAAAACTGTAAACAAACTGAAGTGTACCTTATGCTTAATGTGATAAGAGTTCACGAGAAACAAAGTACCCAATGACCCAAAGGACCCAAATGATCGACTTTTTTTGTACGTCACGACCCGATCACTTGTGTTTGGATCGTGATTCAATCAAAGTGATTCTATCGCTCGCGATCGACTCAGGTCTAGTCCAGTCACCGTTTGTTGTGGTTTGTCGCTCTTGCAGTTGAGATCGTTTTCGCGTACTTCTGATTAATCCTAAGATTTCCAATCAGTGACTACCATGGCGTCTTCTACCCATGCTTTGTCGGAACCGGAGTCGAGTGATGTGAGAGTGTTGGACTCAAGTGAGCCGTGCCGTGCCGCGGCAGCAACTGGCGAAGCGCCAGAGTCGAACTTTAAAAAAAAAACCTAGTGCCAATTTTTTATCCAAAACTTTAAGTATCCATATCTCCTAAACCATAGGGATGCGCGAAGTGGGGGTGGTATGGTTACATCCCCCCCCTCTTTCCCCTCCGGTAACCTTACCATAATGGAAAGAATTACCGTAATTTTTTTAGTATATAGTGTTTTAGTAAATTAATGCTTCCAATAAATATTTTTTTCTTGCCTTATTTTCAGGTCCGGTGAAACTGAAGACACATTCATTGCTGACTTGGTGGTTGGATTGTCCACTGGTCAAATTAAGACTGGTGCCCCGTGCCGCTCTGAGCGTCTTGCAAAATACAACCAGATTCTTCGTATTGAAGAGGAACTGGGAGCAGCTGCTAAATATGCGGGCAAGAATTTCCGCAGGCCGGTTTAAATTTCACATTATAGAGCATATTCATTCAATAACATAGTTGCCTAGACACATCAAGTAGTGTTCATATTGAGATTAGAATGTGCTCTATAAAAATGAATACCTATGCTTTTTATGCTCCTGATTTGCATTATGTTTTTTTTTATTAAGAGTTTTAAAGGTTCGAATTCTGATTGTGTAGAAATTAAAAGTATGTAACTTGTAAATGTGGACTGTAATGTTTTAACTATAGCACAAGGTCTGTGTGAGTATTTTGTCGAAATTTATTTATTTTTGAAGTTCATCATAATTATACAATTGTTGAATGTGTGAATTGTACTTTACTTGTGTAAGCATAAGTAAAGTTGTTTTAATTTTATTGTGATACATCAAGAGATGTAATAAACTATGTAAACGAATTGGTATCTATTTTTTTACATATGGCCTTTTTCTGTAACATTACTTGCATTGCATGAGTGCAATAAGTATGCAAGTGCATCTAACAATTCTGTTACACTGAACTTTATACTCATAAGGTGAATAACAAACGAAACAATAGAAACAAAAACTAAATAAGTAGACCACCAACAACAATGAAATTAGTTTCTACCAGTCCCCATCATATGCTTATTAAAATTTAGAACCATTTACCTGACCACTATGAAAGATTTTAAAAATAGCACTCTATTTAGTATATTTAATAATATAATAATAATTATTCAAATTTAATAAAAATAATAATTTCTGATAATAGGGATTACATGTCATAGTATTTTTAGTACATTTTATTTAACTAGACCGTAATACAATTTAATTTTGAGTAAATTAAATTTAAATAAACACTTTCTCTAGTTATTTTCATTTTAATCATTTTGTTCATCTTCATGTACCCAATCCATCACTATCAGATTGCGTTTTGGCATAGGCCTCCCCCAGTTCCTTCTATAGAGTTCTATCTAAAGCTGTGCGCCTCCAGGTAACTCCAGCATGCTTTCTTATTTCAATCTTCCCATCTTTTATTTACCTAGCCTACCCCTTTTTCGTACCCCATCCCGAGGATACCAAGCAGTCACTTTCTTCGCCCATTTTTCTTTACTGTTTCTAATAAGGTGTCTGGTCCATCTCCATTTTAACTTTTGTATTGTGTAAGTATGTATGTATCTTCACGCCAGGTCCCTAACGGGGTAGGCAGAGAGTGTAGAGCGCCAGACATCCCGGTTCAGACAAACCTCTCGTGCCTCGTCTACCTTCATCATTCTCTTCATACATGCACGCCGATTCCTAAGACTTTTGACCCCACCATCAGACAGAATTCGACCTATTTGGTCATGGTAGGTCAGCCTTGGTCTTACTGGGCCTCTGCAACCATCCACATTCGCATTGTATATTGTGTAAGTAACATCAGTAACTTTTGTTCGATGTCTGATCTCCTTGAAACTTACCCTACCTCTTAATTTGATGTTCAGCATGCTTCTTTCCATACTATTCTGGCAAACTTTCAGTACTTCTTTATGTCTTTCTGTTAGAGCCCATGTTTGGCAGCCATAGGTCATGCAAGGAATAACACAAGTGTCAAATATTTTCTTTTTATCCTATACTAGCTGGCCCGGCGAACTTTGTATCGCTTTAAAGTAAAAATAAAAAATACACTAGAGTTTTGGCGGGAACCTTGAAAGAGGCGTATGGTGCTCTTATTTTATTTCATTTTCTTGGTGTATTTTTAAGTTATATTGAATAAAGTTGGTGGCATTTTGTTTGATACAGGTTTATTACAGTGCCCGTGTATAGTGAAATAGAATAACAGTGCGAAAACACGACCTTTCAGGTTGCCTCCAAAACTTCATTGTAAATGTTCTGGTAAAGTAGCCATCGCTTTACTCGAATAACTTGATTGTAACTCACTTAACTGACATATTATACTTGATAACTTATATACTTGATACTTACATATTATACTTGATGACTATAATATACTTACTTTTACCCTGCTTAAATAAATACGAAATATCGTTTTACTTGACACTGGCAATATGCGTAATAGCGATGCCATGATAACAAAAACACTACAGTTTTAGCGAAAGTAACAAACAGCAATTGATTTTTGAAAATTTCCTGGCTTGTCCAGTTTCGGTAATACATCAATGACATTTATTAAAAATGGCATGTGTACGTCATAGTGGCGGGCATTGACAATTGAATTTATAAAATTATTGATTTTATTTCACGAATTATCAAAGAATACGAATTTTGCGTATACATGTTGTCGACTCAGAATATTTAATTTTTTACGATCTTTAATTGTAAATAGGTTTCGATCGAGTCTACCGTAGATCTGTGGCAGAAAATATGGCATGTACCTAATGTCTGTGCTTAGGTTCATAATGGCGGATGTGAAAAATTGAATATTAACGTTGTGCATTTTTAACCACTAATGCCACCAACACTACTTGAACACTACTACCACCATCACCACCATCGTTACCACCACACCACTGTCACCGCTACCACTTCCACCATTACAAACGCCACTAACGCCATCAACGCCACCACCAACACCAACATCACCAAACACCTACGCCACCAAAACCACCACAACCAATGCCTCCAAAACTACCAACAACACCAACGCCACTAATGCCTAAATCGCGACTAAAAACCACCACCATCTCCACCAACGCCATCAACACCGCCACCAGAGATACCAACACCACCAATGCCACCAACACCACTAACGTCATCAAATAAATTAGCATGCACAAACACACAGACAAAGAGACATTTTTCCGGGATAAAAGTACCCAGTGTTGTGCGCCAAAGGTTAAAGTATAATTATACCAAGTTTCATTGTAATCGGACCGGTAGTTTTTATGTGATGCTTGAACAAACAGACAGACAGACAGACAAAAATTTTTCGAATCACATATTTGGGTTCGGTATCGATCTAGTGACATCCCCTGGTATTTATTTTTTCAATATTCTTAATGTACAGAATTTTCACTTATACAGCTTTATTTTATGTAGGTTTATAGATTTCTTACAAATATCTAATTGTCATCCATACTTCATTACATAGCTGTCATTATACGTCAATTACATAGCTGTCATTTGCGTTTTGTTATTCCAAGTCTGATTCTTTTTTGTTGTTATACCACGTTTTATAGTGACTGACGTTTCATGTCAAGTCACACGGGAATGCTGTCGAACGGGATAAAAAGTATCCTATGTCCTTCTCCTGGCTCTAAACTACCTCCCTGCCAATTTTCAGCTAAATCGGTTCAGCCGTTCTTGAGTTATAAATAGTGTAACTAACACGACTTTCTTTTATATATATAGATTGGTATCTGGTAATTTTAAAAATGGCTGTAAATAGTTTTGGGGACAATGGGTCACCTTGTAGGACACCTCTTGAAATTGGGAATTCCCTCTATCTTGGTCATCACTGTAGCTGTTGAGTTTCTATAAATTTCTCTGATAATCCTTATGTATTTGAATTTAACACCTTGTGACTTCAAAGCTTCCCAGATACTGTCTTGTTCCAAAGAATTGAATGCCTTGTTGTAATCTACGAAGGCCAAATAATAAGGCTTTCCGTAGTGCCTATTTAATAATAAACTAAAGAAATTCCTTGCAAGTAAAAGTAAATGTTATTATAATGTATAGGAGTACTTTAATGACAACTCAAATTAAATAGAGATTATAATATAAATATAAGTATTAGAATTAACATTGGTATAAAAGTAAAATATTAACAAACTTACCATAGATTCCACTGACAATGATTCTACCACTGACAATGATACTACCAATTGCTAACCTCCTTGACATTTGACAATTTACCTATATTATATTATTGTATTTTTTTCTTTTTAATTATGAATAAGGCAGCTAGTTGTCCCCTTATGTTTACTGTGCCCTTACAGGGCATCACCTGTACTTTTGTATTTTATATAAGATATGACAGACCTGTGAAATGCAATAAAATAAATAAATAAATAAACCTCCTTCTTAGGTACCACTGAATCTCATATTATATGTCGGCAGGAGGCCTCTCCAGTCAGGACATCTAGGTAGTATTGTCTGTGTGTCTTTCCATAAGTCGATATGTTATTCGTGTTTGAGGGAGTCTGTAGGTGGGAACTCGAGCGGGTGATGAAATAAAGCACAGGGTTTGGCAGAAGGTGAAGCAATAGTCATTTATTGCCAAAGATCGGCCCATTCGATTACGCCGGCAGAGAAGAACGGGCAAGAAACTCTTACGACCGGGCACACAGTTACCGGGATACAAATGTTCATTGCACAATGTAAATCTCTTCTGCCAATCAATTCAATACTACGCGAATCGTCACTATATCTCGTTATCCAACTATTACTGAATCTAGATTGCTGTATATGCTATATCGAGTTACAGAATTTTATCAAGGAACAGGCGCGGACGCCGCCTTTTCTCAATTGTTAAGTTCAACTGTCAAGTGTCATTGATGACACTTGTCAATCAAGCTACTGGGTATGTTTAGTATTAGGACTTTCTATAGCGGTTGCGCCTGGTCGCACTGGGGTCGTCGTGCCGCTGCGAATTCGTCGTCGGGTGCGGGTTTTTACCCCCGACGCACGATTCACATTCTCGCGTAGTCACGATATATCCTGCCCTCCCCCTCGCGTGTAGCCTGCGCCGCAGCAAGCGTCGGCGCAGCCGGAGGCTCTCAACCCAGTGGCGCATAGTACATTGGCACAAATGATGTCCCTCCACGGAGAAAAAGACCGAGGGGAACGAGACGCCGACGCCAGCGCGCCGCAAAAACTCCGCTGGCGACGTCATCGACACAAGGCGCCCGGCCACCTATTGCCCGCGGTGCCTCCGAAAAAGCCACAACCGCACAAGTACCAAATCATCTTCAACTGGCCCCCCCAGTTCCCGCTGAGCGCGCAACGCCAATGCCCCCCGCTGGAAACTGCACCGAGCCACAGCAGCCTCCTGCCACAGCGCCTCTCGCGCCCGCCAGGCGAGACCCCCGTGTTCGTTCTACTAGAGGACAAGAGGCACTCACCACCGCACTAGCCCCGCAACCCCTTCACACGAAAACGCCGCGGCCAAATGAGCCTGGAGATCTAGTTGCACCTGGACCGAAGCTACAACCGAAATGGAGGGCTGATGCGGCATTGTATGCGTCCGTAACTGATCGGAGGCCTGCGTACTCACTCCCGCAAGTCAGGCACGCGCCCGCGCAACAGGGAGCTAGTGCTGATCCATCATCCCACGCTCGCCAGGGGGAGTCAGTATCCCAAATTATCGGGATATTTATCAAAACGCTCACTGGGATACTGACGTCTTATGCCGCTGGGCAAGATATTGTGCCGGCCCTTATTCAGCGGCTATCCGAGCTTACCCAGTCGGACCTCGCCCAGTCGCAGGACATACATATTGTCCTCCTGGGAGAGACAAAACTTCGCCCGAACCAGGAGCTCCGGCTGCCTAACTTCTACGCGTACATACACGACGAGATATCGCCGCGCGGCTTCGCGTATTGTGGTACGGCCGCGTTAGTGCGTCGCGACATCGTACACGAGGAGTTGGATGTGCCACCGTTCGCGACTATGCGCACTAAGGGAGTGTGTGTAAGCGCGGACGGCATAGAGCTCTGCGTACACGCCGCGTACCGTCCGCCGGGAGAGGCATTCCACTCCAGTGATGTCCGGGCAGTCCTCGGGGCCAAGCCATCTATTGTCGCGGGTGATCTGAATGCCAAGCACCCTGCTTGGGGGTCACGTGTCATCACCCCGGCAGGCAGACAACTCCACGAGGACAGTCAGTGCGAGGGCTACGAGGTGTTGGGACCGGATTCTCCGACCCACATCCCGTCAAACCCAAATCACCATCCGGACGTACTGGATGTGGTAATCACCAAGGACGTGCCATTCCCGATCCACGTGGAGGTGTTGTACGACATGGACACGCAGCACCTCCCCATACTGGTTGCGCTAACGTTGTCAACGGATTTTGCGATTGCGCGCCCGCCATTCCGCCGCACAGATTGGAGCGTTTTCGAGCGCACCATGAGCGAGGTGGAGCCGTTGGGCGCCCTACAGACCTCCGAAGAGGTGGAGGAGGCAGCCTGCCGAATCACGGAGGAAATAAAGACCGCCGCAGAGGCGGCCACGACCACTAGACCAGCGCCCACTCACTGCAGGGGCGCCGCGCCCACTTCGTTCCTAAATAAGCTGCGCCAAAAGCGCCGCCTTCGCCAACTGTGGGCGAGCACGCGATGTCCAGACATCAAGCGCGACCTAAATTGGCTCGCCGACGAGGTGAGCACCGCGGCGAGAGCGTATCGAGGGGCCGCTTGGGATAAAACTATTGACCGGGCGGCTGAAAGCGATACCAGCTTATATGCTCTCACGCGAGCCCTCACCCACGAGCCACCCCCCATCTACCCCCTGCTTGACAGCACGGGAAAAAGGTGCTACGGATCCAAGGATCGGGCCGAAATATTGGCCGCCCATTTGGAAGGGGTATTTACCCCTCCACCCTGCCTCCCTGGACCCCGCTGTCATCGAGCAACATGATGTCTGCGAGCGCCGTGTGAGGGAACTACTATCGTGTCCCGCCGCGCCGCTGCCCGGGGAGACATTCGTATCTCCCTCAGAGTTGCGGAGAGCCGTCCTACGGCTACCTTCACGAAAAGCGGCCGGACCAGATGGTATTCCGACCGCGGCGCTGCAGCATCTGCCGTGGAGAAGCTTGGTAACCCTAACCAAGCTTTTCAACGGCATACTCCGGACCGGACATTTTCCCGACATCTGGAAGTTGGGGAAAGTCATCGTCCTCCCGAAACCGGGCAAAGATCGTCCCCTACCGTCGAGTTACCGCCCTATTACGCTATTATCCCATGTCGCCAAGTTGTTCGAGCGTCTGCTATTGCGGAGGCTGAGACCGCACCTACCATGTAGGGAGGAGCAGTTTGGCTTTCGCGCCGGGCACTCGACAACTCTACAGCTGACACGGGTATTAGACCACCTCGCCAGTGAGGCTAATAAGAGCCGTTACTCGGTCGGAGTCTTTCTAGACATAGAGAAGGCCTTCGACCGAGTGTGGCACACAGGCCTACTAGCCAAACTGGCGGACCGAATATCACTCGGGTTATACAGGTAGCCGACTTTTTAAAAGGCAGGCGGTTCTTCGTAACGGTGGAGGGCGCTGACTCACGACAGCGCCCCATCCGAGCCGGAGTACCACAGGGCAGCTGCGTGTCGCCGGCATTGTATGCGGCGTACACGGACGATATTCCCACCTTGCGCGCAACTCTGCGCGAGGGAAAGGAAGACGTCATGCTGTCCCTGTTCGCCGATGACAGCGCCTACATAGGCGTCATCGTCCCGGTTGCATATCGCAATAGCGAAAATGCAACATCTGTTGGACCTGCTGCCGGGGTGGCTGGATGAGTGGCGGATGGCCGTGAATGTGGATAAAACGGCTGCTATGGCAATGCGTGTCCGCCGCTCGTTACCGGCCCTCCGGTTGCGAGGTCAGGATGTAGAGTGGCGGTCTACGGTTAAGTATCTTGGGTGTTGCATCGACCGCTCGCTTCGCATGACGCCCACTGTCGATCAAGCGTGTTACGAATCGAGCATTTTACGCTGTGTTCTGAAATCAGCGTAACATGCTCGTCAAAACTCTGTGCTCCGCTGTAAATTTGTCATTTTCTTTTTACATGTTTCTTTTTCACTGTCAAGTGACGCAGCTAATCTATCCTAGGCGTCTTCTTTCTTTGATTTGTTATAACGTTTTGGATGAGCTGGGTTCCACAACAATTCTTCTTCTCTGTATTTTTCTATATAATACAGAGTTTTTTCTTTCTTCCACTCCATGTTTCAAGAAATTAATGAAATAATTACTAGAGGAACGAAATTTAAATAAATAAAAAAATGAACCGCGTAACAGTCATAGGATTCGCAAAAAAACCGACACCGGGTGGAGCACTCAAAACGAGCAACGAGCGGCTCGTTGCTCGCAGGTTTCTCCGTAACACGACGTACTGACTGCATGATAGCTTATGTGTAACATGTTACATTACACCTCGTAACGTTGGTCTGTACCCAGCTGTAAAGTTTTTATTCCATGAAATGTTCACTTTTTGTGATGGTGACACCTATAATTTTCTGTTCTGATAACAATTGATATTATCTAAAAAGTATCTCAGAGTTGTGCATAGGTCTGGTAATTTTGAAATTCTAATCTCTGATCCACTTTGCTTCATTAAATTACATGTTACATTTGAATACATTGTACCACATAGCGGACACTGCTAAAATTCCATACAAACATATTCTGGTTGCCTGCTACCCAGACATCAATCAGGACGTGTTTTTACACGCACACACACAGCCCGCTCGCAATATCAGTACGAGGCTGCTGGCATGGTACTCAAGGGGAGCACACCTCCCCTGAGGCTGCAAGAGGGGAAATCAGGCGGGATGTCGAAGTGTCAATTCTATACGTAGTATTATTACATATTCTCTGACTGCGCTATCACTATTTTACTGTAGGTAGGTGTTTCGATTTTATTTTCTAGTTTCTTTTTTTATCAATTACCTTAAGGAAGATAAGTTGTGGCCATAAGGGCGAAATGCCTTACAATTTGGTAAATACTGGAATGTTGTGTTCATGTTGTCTTTCGAAATTATTAAATTTCGAATTATGTTAATTTATTTCATTTCGATAAACTAGTTTTTGTTACTGTACTGTAGTTTGTAGCACATTTTCGCCATTTCTGAATGAAATAAGTACATTTGTATTATTATATCTGACTATTCGTAATTTTTATTAAATTAACTACCTACTTAATCACGTTGGCGATACGACAATATTCTTTAATCCGAAAAATGTTATTTTTAAAACTACAGGTTTTATAGGCCAAAAAATGGACATAAGTGAAATTAAAATATCATGTAGCTCCTAATAGTGTCTGTTATTCTGTTAATGTTTCCTTAATGAGGAATTTTTAGTAAGTAATATATTTATTAATGTATTTGTTTTGATGCATAAGAAATTTGTAATGCCAATTAATTGTAAAATAGATTGATTTGGATTGACCTAATCCTAATTGTTACTTTTAATAACATGTTCTCATACATGGCAATGTTTATTAGAAAGTCTTCCAATTTGCCTGTCAATGTGTATAAACATAAACAATCATAGAAAACTCCTTAAATTGTATCTTTTTTATTATTTGTTCAGATCTTGCCATGATCGTTAAAGGAAACGTAAGGCCAAAATACTGTTAAAGAAAGTATCCTTAGAAAAATTTGCTCATAAACAAAAATAAAGGTTTGTACTAATTTGATACATTTTTAGAAATACGAATGTATAAAATGAACTTTTAAAACTTTATATTGTTTGAATAATATTAATATATACAAGACAAGTTATTATCTATTTGTTAATCAGCATACTGAGATATCATTGTAGAAATTTGCTACCCGTGCCATAACCCAATTTGTAGCAACGTAAATTCATTACGCATATTTTTATTTACAAACGTTGTTACATTCTTTCTCTCTATCTACAATCATATCAATATGTAAAATATGGTCTATGTATTTGAATATAGGTTCTCTAACAATTTATAGAGTAGTAAACTTGAAATAAAAAGAATTTTACGTCCTGGTTCAGAAAAAAATATGCATAATGTAGTTGATATGGTATTGATTTGCTGTATACACATTTATATTATAGTTTAATTAAACCATAAAGAATTAAAAAAATGTTGATATGTAATATGTATTTAATCTTAATTTTTATTAAATAAATGATTAAAAACAAAATGTTTTATTGCGTATACTTCTAAACTGATAACAGCGCCTTCTGCTGTGAAATACACGTATCGATGAGTAAAAACCGGTAATGTGAACGTTTTATGGCCATCCCTATACACCGATTCGCTTACGTATTACAGAATCTGTAGTGAAATTAGTCAATGAAGTGCTAATTTAGGACCTTTATTGAACTAATTACTTGTTTGCGTGCCTGTTCCTAATGCAAGGGTGCAATCGGTAATGGTTTGAAATAATTCAAAACACACCGATACTTTTTTCATTCTTTTTCGGTTTACCGATTCACTATTCAACGATCAGAGCAACACTATACCATAGATATGTTTATCTAAAGAGTACAAATTGTTTATGACTATAACAAAATGGCCGCTACAGTTCGACCAGTATAAAGTGATCTGTGAACGAGACAACCATCTGAATGCCCTTTGCAACGTAATGCATCTGACAGTGACAGAGCGAATCGTTATGAATGCCTTCTCCCTTCATACTTCAAATTAAAGCAAAAATAAAGTTCACAATCGCTTGTATGAAGATAGCCGTCTGTCTTGGTTATTGGTCTGTGGATACAAGTCTATAGTTCGTTCATGTCAATGTCATGTTGGCATCACAGACCAAGTTGGCATCTCAATATATAGCACAGAGTTAATACACATGGAGAAGGCACATTCTACTATAGAAACAGTAGTTGTACAATAATGGGTAAAATCGACACATGTCTGCCAAAAGCAGTTTTGACTCTTTCTAACTAACCAGTAGCTCCCTTTGTAAAAAGAGACACAAGATGTATGCAGAGTATCAATTTTGGAAATGATTTGATGTGACGTCATACCTATGCCTTCGCGTGCCCGTCGGCGCCATTGTATGTGCCCGATTTGTGGTACATCTGTTGTCAAACAAACAGGTGCTCGTAATATTTTTGCTGTTTTCTTGAAAACTAAATCTTTTAACTAGATAATGTGGTATTCTTGGTTTTGCTTTATGTTGACTGATTATGCTCTCGTACTGTTTAAAACAGAGTGGTGCAAGGAAAACCGAAAATAATCTTGGATTGAACTTTGTGAGGTTATGTACAAATTTTCACTGATTGTGTCATATTCGGTGGGATTTTGAAATGCAGCGATATATAGTGATATGTTTTATTAAGAGTTTTGAATACCTGTGTAAGTTTCGTATGACTTATACGACTTTTAATGCTATTCATTCTTTTCTAAAAATAGCATTTTTATATAGTGATGTACGAATACTAACCTGATATATCAAAGTATCGATATAAAATTATTTTCATATCAATTTAAATTATGTAATATTATATTGTATTAGCATTATACTCGATAGAATTTCTTGTTTCTTAATAAACTATCGAAGAAGATATTGATGTAAATTAAATCATTTTTGTTTTCTCCTTTTTTGCACCCGATATAGCATGGATTTTTTTCAGAGATTGTTAGAGTGTTATATAAGTATAAGCTTAACACAGTTATTTTTTCAATTTATAAAGTGGCAAACAGGTATCAGTTTACATTGGTAAGTAATAGCCTATCAGTCTACACGAAACCAGAGCTTTCAATCTAAATGCGTTGCCACTCCTAAGACCTAAGATATTACGCATCTGTGCTGGAAATCACAGGGCCGTATAGATCTGTGTCACTAACTTCTACATGCGTATCATCTGAAAATTGAAGCAGGTTCCATTTCTTTTCAATTACTCATACCATTAACATACCTAGAGCCATGCCTGCTACTTTTATAATATTGTTTAAAGTATAGTAATAATGAAAAAATAAAAAAGATCCTGTTGCACTCACGTCCAACACGTAAGTAGAAGATCTTTCGAGAATGCACAAAAATCAAATGTGTTTATTGGCCTTTAACTTGACCGAAGCGTCATCGTGCTACTCAAATTAACTAAACATAATGATTAAAATTTGGAATACATAGCAACAATATTTACAGAGATGCATTCCAAGGAGCTGGTCAGCATAAGACTCACATTTATTTATATAAAATCCTACTGAAATTCAACATTACCACAATGTGCAATTTTTAGCTCGAGTTCTGGATGAGAACCTTTCGCAAGCTGCTGGTAATCAATGAGATCATTTGAATTAATGAATTTATTTATTTGCTAAAAGTGTAGTAGGTACGATCTTCAGTCTATAATATAGCTTTCTTTTATATTTCACCATTCAATTTGCATGCAAATTACAGGATACATGTTATTACTACATCATAATTATTACAATTATACTCAACTCTAATTTAGTGATTGTATTTTACTAAGACTAAGCATACATACTAGCATAGCTATAAGCATACATAAGAATAAGAATTCGTATCGATAAAATATCGATAATAACCGCTCATGTATTAGAAGATGATATCGATATTTATCGAAAACAACCCTATGAAAGGCGGCCATTGTAATCGCCCAAATTTTTGTAGGCAATCACGCCAATTCTGTAGGTATTTCTACTCCATGTACTATAGCTCAATGATAAATTGTCACTTCTTCACTTTTTTTTTTTATTATAATGGCATCGCTATTACGCATATTGCCAGTGTTAAGTAAAATGATATTTCGTATTCGCAAGCAGCGTAAAAGTAAGAGTCAGTCGGTCAATTATAAGTCAGTCAGTCAGAGTCACAGTCAATAATTCGAGTAAAGCTACTTTACCAGAACATTTCAAATGAAGTTTTGGAGGCAAACTGAAAAGCCGTGTTTTCGCACTGTTATTCTATTTCACTATACACGGACACTGAAATAAGCCTATATCAAACAAAATGCCACGAACTTTATTAAATATAACTCAAAAATACACTAAGAAAATGAAATAAAATAAGAGCACCACACGCCTCTTTCAAGGTTCCCGCCAAAACCCCTTTTTTTTTTTCCATTTTGGCTTTCACCGATAGGTATCTGCCAGCATCACGTTTGATTTTTGAAAAAGTTAACGCAACGTTACGAATAATTATGCCACGTTATAAATTTCATTTAATCTACGATGGAAAAACCAATGATTAGTAGTTAGTAACAACGCCACATGATAAAAGTAATGGATAAATATTAGTATTACTATTTTAAAATATTATTATATAACTCGACAATAAAAAAAATATATATATACATTAGTTACAGTCTTATCTTATTTATATGTACAAAATTTACAATACAGTAAAGGATTTTTTTATTTGATACGGATAGGGATAGGAGAGTAGGAATATTAATAGGAAAGGGGACAAGTTTCTGCAGAGTTTTCATAAATTGGGACCGATTATAACGAGGACAGGACAAAAATATGTGATTGACGTCTCCGTCGTCCAAGCCACATTCACATATGGACGAGTCCCTGATCCTGAGTTTATTCAGGAAAACTGGGGTACAGCAGTGGCCGAATCGCAGGCGGCAAATAACAGATGTTATGGTTTTTGGGAAACGGTATTTAAAAAACCACGGTTTGTTTGGGATATCCGATTGGATCTTTCCATAATAAACTCCTTTACAACCAGTAGAAGGGGGCCAATGATTTGACCATGCATTGTGAATATATTTTTTGGGTTGAAGAATTAAATCGTGAGGAAAAATTTTGTCGGGATAGATGTCTCCGGAGGACACAGCGTCTCGCGCCACTTCATCCGCTCGTTCGTTCCCCGACACACCGGAGTGACCCGGAATCCAAACAAGAGCAACAGACAAGCCGCGCTCTTGAGATGTTATGAGTGCGTCTTTAATCTGTAGGATGATAGTATTACAGGATTTTGTTGTAAATGGATTTGAAAGGATTGACTGGAGTGCACTTAAGGAATCACAGAAGATTAGTGATTGGGGTAGCTTAAACAATATTGCGTATTTTACTGCCTCTAAGATAGCCAAACATTCGCCCGTAAAAACTGTTGTTTCTGGAGGAAACTTAATTTTTTGCACGATATTGAACTCAGCGTGATAAACGCCAACACCAACGCAACTATTATCGGAGAGTTTAGAGGCATCCGTGAAAATAGAGTGCCAACCTTGCCAGTCCCTGTCAATTAAGAATTTAAAAATTTCCTTCGCGTGGGGCTCATGTTTATTAACACCAAAATTAAGAATGACTCGAGGTTGTGATATTAAAGTTTCATAGGCGTAGCTAAATATTGGCAAATTACGGGCCCGGTGAACGGGTGCATCAAGTTCTTTAAATTTCAAGTAGCTGTTGATTAAGCGAGGAGGCTGTTTGGATGCCCAGAAGTTTGAAGAATTAATCAGATGTGATAATTGCTCCAAGATAGAAAAAAGAGGATGATATGAAAACATAGAGATTCTAAAAAGGAATTTATCGGAAAGGAATTGACGTCTGCAGTTAAGTGGCGGGTCAACGCACTCTACTTGTAAGGCATTTGTGGGACTGGTCTTCATTGCTCCTGTTATTATGCGAAGTGCCCTCGACTGTATTAGATCAAGCTTCCTGAGGCCGGCCTTATTGGCCGGATCCAGCAAGAATGAGCCATAGTCAAGTACACTCCTAATAATAGAGTTATACAGAAGCTTCAGAGAATAGGGATGTGCTCCCCACCACACACCTGATAAACAGAGAAGAATGTTTAAGTTTTTTTCACATTTGGCAGCAATATGGTCACAGTGGAATGTTCCTTTTAATTTTGAGTCCAGGATAAGGCCAAGAAATTTAATGTGATCCTTGACAGGAATAAGACACTTATTTATAGAAATTTCAACAGCTGGGATGGATCGCTTTCTTGTAAAAACCACCACAGTACTTTTGGAAGCTGACAGCTCAAGGCCATTAGCACCGAGCCATACACTCAAAGATTGCAGTGAGAGGGATATTAATTCAGAGGCCTTGATGATGCATGGGTCAGAAACGAAAAGTAACACATCATCAGCATATTGAAGTATTTGGCACGGGCTAGGGATAGAGGACTCTAAATCATGGGTGTAAATATTATACAGGATTGGGCTAAGAACAGAACCTTGTGGGAGACCTTTATAAATAATACGGGTGCTACTGATGTTAGGATTATCACATCTCAAATGAACAACACGTTCAGAAAATAAGTTCATGATACAGTTGATCCACTTCATCGGCATTCTCAGCTGAAGAAGTTTTTCCCTGAGAATGGGAAGTTGAACGTTGTCGCAGGCAGAGGAAATATCAAGAAAAGCACCTACGACACTATGATTATGGGAAAAGGAAATACGGATTTGAGACGTAAATATGCTGAGGCTATCCATGGTACTTTTGCCTTTTCTAAAACCGTATTGGCTAGGAGTCAGAAGGCCCCTGCTTTCAATAGCCCACTCAATACGATTCTTGAGAAGATGTTCTGCGGTTTTTACAAGGACAGACGACAGAGCGATGGGGCGATAAGAGCCTGGATCATTAGGATCTTTGTTCGGTTTCAGAATAGGAAGAATTATTTGGGATTTCCAGGACACTGGAATGCAGCCCGTATCCATAATGACATTTACAAGCTCTAAGAAGTACTCTAAGGTGGCATCAGGAGCTTTGGATAGGAATGAATAAGGGATGCCATCTAAACCAGGAGCGGAATCTTTGGTACTCTTTAGAATCGTCTTTAACTCATATAGAGAGAAAGGCGCTTCCAAAGGATCAGAGGATTGTGTTGGAAGAGTTGAAAAACGTATGGATTGAAATTCCTCAGCTGAAGGGGCAGTGGGCGGTGCAATCTTATCCATAAATTTATCTGCCCATTCTTGCGAGGGGATAGGAAAACGGGTTTGAGGTGATTTAGACAGACGGAATCGTCGAATTTGTTTCCAAACTGTTGACGCAGGGGTGTCAGGAGAAATAGAAGCGCAGTATGTCATCCAGCCCTCCAGCTTTCTAGCTCGAAGAGCAAGACGGCACAAGGCAGTTACCCTGCTGAGTTAATTGAAATTCGCCGATGTCATATCTGACGAATATATTTCTTCAGCTAGTTTTCGTTCTAAGACTGCTGAGGTACATTCATGGTTCCACCATGGTGGGGATGGATGTATATTACAGATACATTTCTTTGGAAAAGATTTTTCTGCCGCGTTTATAATAATATCTATAAAATGTTTTGAACAAGCCTCAATATTATTGGTGGTTACATTTGGAAGGTCTTTTATGTTATTATCCAGAATAGTATGAAAGCGGCCCCAATCACCGCTCTCCAACCTGTATTTTAGAAGGGGAGAGCTATTTTGTGGAGAGGGATCGTTAAAAGGAAAATCTATGATAATGGGGAAGTGGCGACTACCATGTGTTGAGGGCAGAACGGACCATGATAGTTGCGGGGCCAAACAAGGCGAGCATAATGATAAATCAAGAGCACTGATGCCTTCCGTCGGCCTAGATCTAAAGGTTGGAGATCCATCGTTAAGTAAACACAGATTTAATTCATCAACAATATCCAACAATTTCTCACCAAAAGAGTCACTTCGTGCGGAACCCCAAGCTTGGTGGTGACAATTAAAATCACCAAGGACTAAAATAGGAGACGGGAGGGAAGTAAGGATTGATTTTAATTCAAGCAAGATTGTGTCGGAGGGATGAGGAATATATAGTGATACAAAGGATATATTTTCAGCCCGAACAGCAACAACTTGAAAGTCGACGCTGTGGGCTGGGATAGGAATTAAGGTAGAAGGATAGGAATTTTTTATGAGTAGGGCTGTACCACCCCACCCATCAGGTCTATCCTCCCTGAAACACGTATAACCCGGGACGTTAAAATAACACCCCTGAGTGAGCCATGTCTCAGAGAGAGCGATAAAACAAGGATTATAATCTCTAATTAGGAATGTCAGGTCTGCTCTTTTAGAAGCAGACCTAACGCTTTGACAGTTCCATTGGAACAGATGGAAGAAAGCGAAGATAAAATAAGGGCAGCGTGGGACGGTTCAAAGTGTTGGGAAAGGGAAGATAATATGGACATAAGCGAAGAAATGAAGTCGGGGTAGGAAATATCAGAGTATTCGTTTTGTGAAATATTGCAATTATTGTCGACGAGAGCACACCCATTGGGTGTATCAGAAGTGATTGGTTTTACAATAGCATTATGAGCAATTCGGTCATAGCCTTTAGTAATTTTAACAGGGTTGCGAGGTTTCAAGAAAACTGTTTTTTTATAAGAGGAAGTAGGGTTAGTATTCGCATGAGCACGACCATACCCTCCACTACGAGGGGTACTCATAGAACTTACAACGTCTGCGTAGGATCTATTTACAGGGACGTGGAGTTTTGAAGCCTCTGCATAGGAAATCGACTTTTCAGCCATGGAAGTTTTAATGGCTTTTTGTCTAGAGAACTCTGGGCATGAGGTTCTATTAGTTGCAAAATGGCAACCACCACAGGAAATACAGTGAGCATTATCTTCTTCTACATTACACGACTCGTTAGTATGTTCAAGGCCACATTTAAAGCATCGTGGCTTGGAACGACACTGAACCTTTGTATGCCCGAATCGACAACACTGAAAGCATTGGACGGTAGGGTAAATATATAATTCTACGGGTAGAGAATTATAACATAAATAGACTTTGTCGGGGAGGTTTTGCCCATCAAAGGTCAGTACGACTGTTTGTGAAGGCTTCCAAGAGGTTTTGCCATCAACAACAACTTTGTAACTAAGGCGTCTTATTTTAAGAATAGGGCTATTGTAATTTTGCGGTAGTGTTATTGACTCTAGGATTTCCTCAGGTGACCAGTCTGAAGGAACTCCTCGTACTAGGCCTAATTTTGTAACGTTGAAAGATGGGATAAATGCGTTGTAGCAGTGGTCTTTCAAAATAGGGTTGTTTTTAAAGGAATTAGCAGCCTCAGCTGTCTTAAAAGAAAGGGCAATTCTATTCCGTCCAATACGTTGAATGCTCCCGTCGACAATACTTGTAATATGCCTTTTTTGTAAAAACCGTCCAAATGAAACGGGATGGAGGGAAACGCCGCTGTTAGGGTTGTTTTCCAATTTTTGGACATGGATCGTGAAGGGTCCTACATCGTTGGAACTATAATCAGCTCGACCTATTTGGGTAGATGTGGTAGTAGGTAGTGATGGGGATTGGGATAACTGGGTGGGAAAAATTGCAGGAGAGAATTGTGATGGTGGCGTGATTTGGCCAGCCGGGAATTCGCATTCCATGACAGTTGCTGTTGCTGCAGATTTACGTGATCGAGAGTTTGATCTTGACCTTGAGGTTGATTGACGCCTCTTACGTGGTTTTCTTTCTTTAACATTCATATTTTTATTTTTTAATAGCTCGTGAGCCTCAAATTCATCAGCCGATACTGTGAGTAACGGCCCAAAGGAATTGTTAGTAGTGAGACCCGGATCGCCCGGGTCAGGTGGTTCATTCATTATGGCGGGAAGTCAATAATGAAGAATAAGAAAAGGAAAACTAAATAAAAAACAAGTGGGTACTTACAAAAAAAAAATTGTACACTGAATTTATATAGGGGAAAACGGAAAATAAACTACTTTCAAATATAAAACACTTAACATAAACAACAACGAACACAAACACAACAGATTAAATGAAAAATGTTACAATAAAAACACAAAATGTGATCGAGTATTCACAAAGAAAAAGCAACCGCGTCCGAACCCGTCAAACGCTCCGCCCGCCATCCAAAACCCCTTCGTCACTTTTTTTTTTTTTATTATTATTATGGCATCGCTATTACGCATATTGCCAGTGTCAAGTAAAACGATATTTCGTATTTCCCTTCGTCACTTGTATTCAATTCACGTCACACGTCTAGTGTTGCTTAACTATCGATATTAGCGCTATCGATAGTTGACCTCGAAAAATAGTCAATAGCGCGATAGTACTATTGAAAATATCGACATGCTGCAATACTATCGATAGTTAAAAATAAGCAATACTATTTCCAAAGATCAATACTATCGATAGTATCGATATTATACTTGGTAATAGTATCGATAGTATCGATACTATCGATACTATTGACACGCAAACTTCGATACTATCGATAGTGTCTATAGTGTTTATAACAATACTATCGATACTATTGATCTTTAGCAATAGTATTGCTTATTTTTAACTATCGATAGTATCGATAGTATTGCAGCATGTCGATATTTTCGATAGTCCTATCGAAAGTGTGACTATTTTTCGAGGGTCGATAGTTCACAATACTATCGATAGACTATTACTATTGCAACAACACTACACACGTCACGTGAAATGTCAATTCAACTCGACCTGACCCGGCCCTCTCGATTACAAAATCACTTTTTCCTTGTGTTGTATTAAAAAAAACCAAACTCAATAAATTCAAAATTATAGTAAGCTAATAGTGATTTGAATAATGGTTCGAGTATCGTTAGTATTAGCCCGAGTGCCTATTATAAAGTTTCGGAAAGGAGGTGGTCCCGCAGGTAGCGCGACTGGAGCACCATCTTCGGTGGGTGCTGCGACTACTACAGCTCCTGCTGCTGCTTCAAAACCAGTAATGTTTTTGCTTATACTAAGGGCTTTATGAGGAGTTAAGATAGATTATAATTTATCTATCTTTACTTCTTATGGTTAAAGTTAGTTGCTGGACTGGTAGAGAATGCCCTGCGACATTAAGTCCACCTTATGTACTTACATTGTGCATTAAAAGCTTAAATAAATAAATAATAGCAGACCTATAACTAAGTTTGCGAATTAATCTTCCTAAAGTGGAATATAGCACTTTCACGCCACTGGTGCAGGTTAGATACTAATTCAAATGATAATAATATATGAGCACCATGTGGATAAACAGGTTTTTTCTCTCTTTGTATCAATGTAAGCAGGTTCCATCTTTTCAGATGATACTCCAGCTTATTTCCAGTTTTTTATATATATTTAATGCTTGTCTGAGTTGGTCATCCTATTCATACTCATATTTATAATTTTTAGATGGATATTTTAGTGGTAACTGTAAGCCTTTAAACATAATGTTATCATTCACATTTTTAGATATTACATTATAAACATACAATATATTTTCAGGGAATGCAAGCCCAGCAGGCAGCTCCAATGAGCAGTGCTGCCATTCTTGACATCGACCTGCCACCACGGTATCGGCGACAACCTCTGTCTCAGGAAGAGATTGATCACATCAATGGCGGTGGAATTGTTTAGTGCTTATAAATTGTTGTATATTGTAGATATTATCATTCATTATAATAGTTGTAGGAATTATTATATGTTATTTATTTAATTCATACTCTAATTGTTTAGATTTTTGTTCCTGTCACACTGTTTGTGTTTGTTACATGATGAATGAGGTCCACATACTCAACTAATGCAATATAGCTTTATAATCATAGTTGGAACTCATTAATATTTCATCACAATATTTAATATTGTTCGTCACATAATAATACAGTATTATTTTAATAAAATTACAGGAAAATAAGACCATACTTTCATCTGAATCTATGACAAAAACATCTCCAGGACTAGCAGATAATTTACCACAAAATATAATCTTGCTATGTGCTAAAAAAAACAAGGAAGTAACAGCTGTAAAAATAGTTTTAAACAAAATTGATCTGGTAAAACATAAATTAAAATGAAGTACAAGACATTAAAATTGAGCTTTTATTAAAAATATACAAAATATTATTTGGTTTTAATGTTAACTTAGTTTTTTAAAAGTTATACATGTATAAAATAAACATTTATTTGGGAGTATAATCAACATATAAAATATATAAGACATATATTAAACTTATAATTAATAGCACTCTAATAATACCTAATGTTGAGTTTTTCGCTCTGGATGGACCACACCTGTGAAGCCGGCCCATCATAAGCGCCATTACTGTTATTATCAAACTTTATAACTCCAAATTTTGCAAACTTATTTTTCCAATGACTTTTTTGTGCTAATTTGAGTAAAGATTCTGTTATAGCATTTTTTACGTCACCTGAAAATAATATAAGAAGCAATTTTTAATTCTAACAGCCTTTCTGATCTCTGTTAATTATTTCGTCAGTTAAAGTACGAAAATAGAGAAACTTAGGGAAATGGTAGGAAACCTGTTTTGAAGAGAGTACCGTATCATGTCAGCTGAAAAACGTCCACTGTTGGACCAAAGCCTCCCCGTAATGGGGATATGCCATAATCGCCATGGTTGGCATATGGTTCTATCGTAGTACGCTGCTGCCCACCCCGCGTAATTGTATTATTGTATTATTTACATGGATTAACCGCCATTGTTCGGTTGACTGACTGCACTAGCGGTAGAATTCTCCTCTATTAGCAGGCGGTGGGGTCGTTAAGTCCCGACGCCTAACAGAAAATAATATCAGAAGTATCTCTGTTGACATTTCGACAGACACTTTGTAGAGTTTGCAGCACATTGCTGTTTTCTTAAAACTAACGTAATAGACTACAAGCCCATGTTAAAAAATTGATGGGTCATTTGAACCACCAGGTGACCTATCTAGAGCGATATAAGAGCATAAAATAATAAGATTCAGCACTATGCCGTCACTTGTAAGCTGTCCAACTGAGTGCAGGTGAGAATTCAAAAGTACAGGTAGACTCAGTACATTTTGGTCACATATTTTTGTACGGCATTCTTACCAACGATAGACCCATTAAAAATAATAAGAAAACGCACAGTGCCGTACAAAAATGGTGCGCCACGAAGTCGGATTTTTTTTTTATTTTCCGACAATTACCAGGGTAAATTTGGTCATTTGATTTTGTACGGCATCTGTGTCATACTATTTCAATAATGCTTTCAATTCATTATTCCGCAACGCCGTACAAAAATCATGCGACAAGGGGAAGAAATCGAGAGTTGCAACCCCCTCTCTTTCCGTAGTCCAGGGGGTGATTTGACACAACATGAAATAAACTTATTTTGAAATTATTTTATGCATAGATAATATTTTTTCATGTGCCGTACATTTTCGTTGGTTCAAAGGGGAAAAAAAACCGAAAAAGAAAAAATCAAAAAAGGATTTATACGCCGAAAAGTAGTAATGAAGCTTTCAAAAAGACAGCTATGAAATTGGAAGCAACGTCGTTTCCCCCTTGTTTCCGGGAGTTGGAGCAGCAGCTGAAAAGAAGTATCTACATAGCACAGATTTGGTGTAATGCCTACAAACAAGTACCGTCGACCTTGTTTCCAATAAATTATGGGTGGGTTCTCAATGACGGTCGGTACGATTTCGATTGGTTTCACGGCGAGGAATGCCCCCAAAAAGTCTGTGACATAACGGAACCGGATGCGGAATCAGGCGAAGATGACAACGTAATTGGTAAATAAATAAATAAATAAATCTTTCATTTGTACGTAAGACTTAGATTTTCATAAAGATATATTTATGTTTCAGAAAATAATAGAGAAGATAATTCGGACGTCGATGAAGACGTTGATTCCGATATCAACTCAGCAACTGACTCCGATAATGATTAATTGAAAGAGAACCCGTATTTTGTATTTTTATCATTAAATTTATCGAATTTTTCGAAAAAAAGTGATTGTTTTATTTATTCACATCATTACAATGAAACAAATCAATTATATGTATGTATCAATAATGTTTGAAGTATATATTAAACCAAAAAGTATATAAAACTGTTGATACTGGGATTGACAGTTTCAATTCTTGGACATAATATACACACCGTTTCAGTTTAGTTAGACGTCATAGTGATTTTATCATATTATCAATTGTCCTATTCAAAAATATGTTAATACCGTACTGTATCAGATGGCCATAAAGTACCCTCAAAATTGAAGCGTTGATTTCATCAGCCTAAAAGATATGGTTTGCACAAAAATGTACGGCATCATTTTTTCCTAATTCATCTATGTTAATACTATTTAAAACAAGAAATAAAATGTATAAAACTATTATATTTCATTAATCAATGATATTTAAATTTTTACAATAATTTGCAAAATTTCAGTTTTTGCATTTCTCTATAATTTTTTTTAGAACGGTTTCTTTTGAACGGCAATACTATATAACAATTGTATTTTATAATATCATGTTAAAAAAAAAGTTCCCGTACAGGTTCAAATGATTTTACAGCTTTATAAATCAAAAATACGATGAAATTAAGATAATTATTGATATACATTCAAGGGAACAATCATTTTTTGACGGCATTACTTTTAATAGTACTTTTGAGTGCTACATAATGTTTTGGAACCGATGCCGTACTTTTTCAAATCACCCCCTGGACTACGGACAGAAAGGGGGTTGCAACTCTCGATTTTTTCCCCTTGTCGCATGATTTTTGTACGGCGTTGCGGAATAATGAATTGAAAGCATTATTGAAATAGTATGACACAGATGCCGTACAAAATCAAATGACCAAATTTACCCCGGTAATTGTCGGAAAATAAAAAAAAATTCCGACTTCGTGGCGCACCATTTTTATACGGCACTGTGCGCTTTCTTATTATTTTTAATGGGTCTATCGTTGGTAAGAATGCCGTACAAAAATATGTGACCAAAATGTACTGAGTCTACCTGTACTTTTGAATTCTCACCTGCACTCAGTTGGACAGCTTACAAGTGACGGCATAGTGCTGAATCTTATTATTTTATGCTCTTATATCGCTCTAGATAGGTCACCTGGTGGTTCAAATGACCCATCAATTTTTTAACATGGGCTTGTAGTCTATAATTATCACGTTACGCCAAAACAGCAATATACTGCAATGTGGCGTTTAAATTGACGGCAATTATTACATATTCTCTGTTGACGGCCACCGAGTTATAGAATACGCCTGCTGGCTTGGAGTAATAGACGGTTTTGATACTAGAAAGTATTGCATTTACCCACCTGATAGTTGAGCGTTCACCACAATAGGATAAGGCGGCAGGCGACCTAACGTTTCCAAAGTTATGATCTCTTTTCCACCGTCGTGCATAAACTTTTTAGAGTAAAGAAGAGTTGTTGAATCAACTGCTGCCCATTCGGCTTGTTTAGATAACACCATTTGGGCCGAGGCCAAGTGTGATCCAGATTCTGTAATCAATGGACTTTGTTACTGCTGTCCCTGCGCGAACTATTTTATTCAAAAGGAATAAAATTTTAATATTACTTAGTAACGATCCAAAGAATGAAGCATTTTCGCCTTTTTCCTTTAACATTTTTAACACAATTTTACTTCCACTGAGAGATTCCTCATTGCTATAGGCAAAAGTGCAACCACGAAGATCTAATAATGTATTAACGTTATGTGCTCTAAAACAAAACCACTTGTTTAGTTTAGTGATACAATTGATATTGAGTCGCTACTACAATACAATAGTCAGTAACCAATATTACAATAGGTACCTATAAGAATCACTTCCTCTTATCGGAAGGTATACACGTCATAGCTGATAACAATAATTTATCAACATACATATTTACTTTTCAATTCAACGCCAAGGCAGAAAATATTTTATATTATTATGTAGTAGATATGAAATACCTACTTATTTGTCTGTTCAAAGAGTGTGTGGTTTGGCTATTAGGTACCTACAGTAATTTTGAGGTAACATTGTTATATATATTTTTTTAAATAGGCTTACACTCACAGCCCCACAGTAGATATAAACCTGTGTCGTGGGTGCCGTTGTCCGCATACAACACACACACACACAAACACCCAGACCCGAAACAAATATCTGTAGGCCATACAAATATTTGTCCCGGTGCGGGGATGGAACCCGCGACCCTTCGAATCAAACGGTCATCTCACACCGCTGGACTAACCAGGCCGTCAATTATAAGATTTATAGGAATTTGTGCACAGGTATGAATGTATGTCAATGAACTGTTCATCGAATTATGATAGAATAATAATTATAGTTGCAGAGAACAAGAACAAATGCATGTAGATGATGCAGTGTTAGAACAGGTGGATGAAATTGTATATCTTGGATGTGCTTTTAGCAAGGATGGTAGGTACCTACAGCGCTGACATAGAAAGAAGAGTGCTTGCTGGGAATTGCGTTGGGTAAGCTGCTAGAATCAAAACATCTCAGCGGGCTCGATTAGCCGTATATAATGCTGTACATACTTACTCCAACGCTTTTATATGGAAGCGAGAGCTAGGTATGCAGGAAAGAGCATGAAAGTAAATTAAACGCGGTCGAGCGAGACATCGGTAGCGGTCGATAATCTTTGCGCAAAATCTGCGATGTATCGCTCACCGATCGCGTTCACAATGAATATGTAAGAAAGAGGCTTTGTGTGAATATCGTGTATCGGTGTATTAAAATGTGTATCGATGTAAAAATGAAAAAAGGCACGCTCCGATGGTTCGGGCATATAGAAAGAATGTCGAATGACTAAACAGATATACAATGCGAATGTGGATGGTTGCAGAGGCCCAGGAAAACCAAGGCTGACCTACGATGACCAAATAGGTATATAATATATACCATCAGATCAGATAGAACTAAGATTATATAGTTCTGTCTGTACTATATCTTCTTAATCTTCTTAATATATATAAATCTCGTGTCACAATGTTTGTCCTCAATGGACTCCTAAACCACTTAACCGATTATAATAAAATTCGCACACCATGTGCAGTTCGATCCAACTTGAGAGATAGGATAGCTTACATTACGCTATGACTAATAGGAGCAGAGCAGCGCGGGCGAAGCCGGGGCGGGCCGCTAGTATTATATAGTTCTGTCTGATGGTGCGGTCAAAAGTCTTAGGAATCGGCGTGCATGTATGAAGAGAATGATGAAGGCAGATGAGGCACGAGAGGTATGTCAGGACCGGCATATCTGGCGCTCTACACTCTCTTCCTACCCTGTTAGGGACCTGGCGTGAAGATACATAATAATAATTAGGTGCATGTAGCGGACTGTATAAAATGAATTGTATATTTGTCTTGTATATTTTTTTAAAACGCCATTATTTTTTCTTACCTTTTGTCACTATGGATGATAATATCTGAAAAGTATCCCGGCTTGTTTTCCACATTCATTTGATGTGCGAATATTGGTGTCACGGGCAATAATTCGATAGACGAATTTCCATCTTCACGTAGTTCCATATAAGCAGCAGCAGTCATAAAAGCTACAAGAAAAACATAGGTATGTCACATCGACGACACCACGCAGCTTATCGTCGATGGTATGACAAAAGTTACTAAGAATAGGCTAATATCTGATATTTATCAACCATATTTTCAAACTCCGTGAAGGAAAAATACGCATTTACTCCCTGCCCCAGGGAGCGAATTCGCTGACAGCGAGTGGGCGACGCTACAACGCCTACAACCACTAAGCCTACTTAGGTAGCGATTTTGATTGAACCGCCATGCTCCAGACAATTAACTTAGCGTATTTTGCTTTTTTCTTTTATTCAACGAAGGCGGCAAACAAGCATGTAGTTCACAATCATTTTGATGACTGCAGCCTATAGACGGCAGATAAGTAATGTAGCACCACCCTACGTCCTCTTAGTGCAGATGTGTTGCATGGAACTTGCTATGCCACGTGCGATTTCTTATCTTTCGCATCTTCCAAGAATTACGAGACCGTACATCTAAACAATAAACACATCTATACAGTAGGTAGCGTAAAGGATTCATCATCATAGCAGAAATGTAATGTCCTCGCCCTTAAACTTTACCACCATATTCTGCAATAGATAAACAATCAACATTTTAAATTTACTCATTTACCACCTACTCATTACTTAAATTCAAATTCAAGAAATAAATACGAATTCGTAGAAAACAATGGTGCTTCTAGTTTAACAAACGAATGAAGTTCATGAAAGTGGTAACTAAGCATACAGTTCACAAAATGAATACCTACATAAAAATACATATACTGTAGTCCAGGAGCGGCTCTAGCTCGTGTAGCGCCCGTGTGCAATGAAACCCTGGCGCCCCCTAAGCCTGACCATGATGGTCCAAGACCAAGACGATCCTCTTAGCTGCGAGACGGCGGCGCCCGTGTGCATTGCACACCCTGCACTATGTTAAGCCGCCCCTGCTGTAGTCTACAAACACAAACATCTACATAAAACCAGAGATTCAATGTAGATACGTTGCTACTCCTGAGGCCTATCACGTGATTCGTGTTAGAAAAATTACGGGGACGTGATAATCAGTGTTATACTTTTCGAAGTCCCGTATCGCACCCAGAGAGACTTCGGATAATTTCGGCTCCGTAGAGCGTTATCTCTTTCGCACATAACCTATCTGACGTTTGTCGACCATTTTGACAGTGTGTAGCAGAGATAACGCTCTACGAAGTCGAAACTAGCCGATTGTCTCTTTCGTAGGCTCGATGTGCAATATTTATTGTTGGGTACTGAATAATTTTATACACTTCTGAGCCTAAACATGAAGACAAATCTAATGACACCCAAGCATAGAGCAACACCGGAGGGGAGTAGCCATATGCAGGCTTTCCCCTCTGTCAAAGTACAAGCCCAAATGGGCCTATACCTGTCGCCTAGATGTTTAAATGTGTGTGTGAAATTGTTTCTGTATTTTGTTAAAGTCAAGTCGTGAGTTTCGTAGTAATAGACGATTTTTGTAGTGTGCGTGTGTGTCGCACGCATTTCCCCCCCCAAAAAATGGCAGACTGATTTGCATCGGTAATACACGCTATGGCTACTCCCCTCCGGTCCGCCGCGGACGGGACCGGTGGGCCGCGTTGCTCTATGCACCCAAGTGTTAAAATCCACCCATACAAATTATTCGGCAAGTAGTAGTAGTATTTTTGCGTATAAGGCTCTGTAATCTACGACAGTTAATCTCAGTTTTTCTTTTTTATGTCATGAAGTGGCAAACAAAAGTATGCAGTTTACATTGATGGTAAGTAATAATGTAGCCTATTTAAACCTTCCCTGGACTTCCAAAAATCATTCAAAACCAAAATTTGTTAAATCGGTCCAGCCGTTCTCGAGTTTTAGCGAGACTAACGAATAGCAATTGATTTATATATAGAGAGATAAGATTAAGATTATATTTCAATTTCTACGGAATTAAAAGTACAATGAAAAAAAAATGAATATATTGGTTCGGGCTCGGGTATATAGAAAGAATGTCGAATGAGCGAATGACTAAACAGATATACAATGCGAATGTGGATGGTTGCAGAGGCCCAGGAAGACCAAGACTGACCTACTACGACCAAATAAGTCGAGTACTGTCTGAGGGTGAGGTCGAGAGTCTTAAGAATCGGTGGGCATGTTTGAAGAGAATGATGAATGAAGAAGAAGCACGGGAGGAGTGGTGTAAGGGACTTGGCGTAAAGATACATACTCGTACATATTTAATTAAGTAATTGGACCTATTATCGTGCATGCTGATCGTCGTTTCCACTATCCGATCCACACCCGCCGTTATCTCCTGATCCACTACCAGAACCAGGGCCTGATCCTGATCCAGTACCAGAGTCTGATCCTGATCCACAACCAGAGCCTGATCCTGATCCACTACCAGATCCTAATCCAGTACCAGAGTCTGATCCTGATGTACAACCAGAGCCAGGTCCTGATCCAGTACCAGAGCCTGATCCTGATCCACTACCAGATCCTGATCCTGATCTACTACCAGATCCGGATCCACTACCAGATCCTAATCCAGTACCAGAGTCTGATCCTGATGTACAACCAGAGCCAGGTCCTGATCCAGTACCAGAGCCTGATCCTGATCCACTACCAGATCCTGATCCTGATCTACTACCAGATCCTGATCCTGATCCACTACCAGATCCGGATCCACTACCAGATCCTGTTCCTAATCCATTACCAGAGTCTGATCCTGATCCACTACCAGATCCGGATCCACTACCAAATCCTGATCCTGATCCACTACCAGATCCTGATCCACTACCAGAGTCTGATCCTGATCCACAACCAGAGTCTGAACCTGATCCACTACCAGATCCGGATCCACTTCCAAAGCCAGATCTTGATCCACTACCAGATCCTGATCCACTGCCAGATCCTGGTCCTGATCCACTACCAGATCCGGATCCACTACCAGAGCCAGATCCTACCAGAGCCAGATTCTACTCCACTACCAGATCCTGATCTACTACCAGAGCCTGATCCTGATCCACTACCAGATCCTGTTCCACTATCAGAATCTGATCCAGATCCACTACCAGATCCGGTTCCACTACCAGAGCCAAATCCTGATCCACTACCAAATCCGGTTTCACTACCAGATCCGGATCCACTACTAGAGCCAGATCCTACCAGATCCCTATCCTGATCCACAACCAGAGCCTGATACTGATCCACTACCAGATCCTGATCCTGATCCACTACCAGATCCGGTTCCACTAACAGAGCCAGATTCTGATCCACTACCAGAGCCAGATTCACTACCAGAGCCTGATCCTAATCCACTACCAGATCCTGATCCTGATCCACTACCAGATCCTGTTCCTAATCCACTACCAGATCCTGATCCACAACCAGAGTCTGATCCAGATCCACTACCAGATCCTGTTCCTAATCCACTACCAGAGTCTGATCCTGATCCACAACCAGTGTCTGAACCTGATCCACTACCAGATCCGGATCCGCTTCCAAAGCCAGATCCAGATCCACTACCAGATCCTGATCCACTGCAAGATCCTGGTCCTGGTCCAGTACCAGATCCTGATCCTGATCCTGATCCACTACCAGATCCTGATCCACTACCAGATCCGGATCCACTACCAGATCCTGATCCACTACCTGATCCTGATCCACTACCAGATCCTGATCCTGATCCACTACCAGATCCGGATCCAGTACCAGAGTCTGATCCTGATCCACTACCAGATCCTGATCCTGATCCACTACCAGATCCGGCTCCACTACCAGAGCCAGATTCTACTCCACTACCAGATCCTGATCTACTACCAGAGCCTGATCCTGATCCACTACCAGATCCTGATCCAGTACCAGAGTCTGATCTCGATCCACAACCAGAGCTTGATACTGCTCCACTACCAGATCCTGATCAGTACTAGATCCGGATCCTGATCAGTACCAGATCCGGATCCACTACCAGAGCCAGATTCTGATCCACTATCAGATCCTGATCCACTACCAGAGCCTGATCCTGATTCACTACCAGATCCTGATCCAGTACCAGAGTCTGATCCTGATCCACAACCAGAGCCTGATACTGATCCACTACCAGATACTGATCCTGATCCACTACCAGATCCTGATCATGATCCTGATCCACTACCAGATCCGGATCTACTACCAGAGCCAGATCCTGATCCACTACCAGATCCTGATCCAATACCAGAGTCTGATCCTGATCCCCATTTATCCACATTTACAATGAAGTTTTGGAGGCAACCCGAAAGTGTTTTCGCACTGTTATTCTAATATATTTCACTATACACGAGCACTGTAATTAGCCTATATCAAACAAAATGCCACCAACTTTATTTAATATAACTCAAAAATACACCAAGAAAAGGAAATAAGATAAGAGTACCACACGCATCTTTCAAGCTTCCCGCCAAAACTCCCTCTACCCTACTTTATTCCTCGTTCTTTGGTGAAGCTTGGTCCGGTGGATTCTAGGTTGGCTCTACTGGTACATTTGTTATTTATGTTTCTTATAAATCTGTATCTAGACTAGCTCTACGTCTTAAGGCGCTGCCCTGAGCAAAAGACCTTGAGCAGTTTTATTCCCTCCTTACCGCACCGGCCCTCCGTGAAACAACTACTAACGCCGACTGACGAACTATAGATGCATTACAAGCATAATATACAGACGGTAGAATACATAGATACGGCATTGAATAAAATAAATAATTTTAATCGAATTAAGTTCGTATGAATTAAAATGGTCAATTTATCGTAGTCACTTAGATAGTTACTTCCACGAATCTCTTCTACTTGTTTATTTTTTAAATGTTACGAAGTAGCAAACAAGCCTAATGTTCACATTGGTAGTAAGTGAATACTGTAGGTTATTAATATCTACATAAAAAACAAATAGGGTCATTTCGCCGGTTCGCGTCCATACGCCAGTTCGCGTCCATTTTACGGATCTCCCTTACAAAAATCTCTAAAATAAGTACACAAACTCACCAATGTAATGAAAAATAATTACCGTCAATACCTCAATGTATAAGAAAAACATACATTTAGACCAAATTTCTGTAAGCCTAACTAATCGTGTTTAAAAAAATAGTTAATGTCAGTTGTCGAACAAAAGAGTGCGAACGCGCGCGATTTTGATAAAAAAATTGTGAGCAGTGGCGCGGTTGTCGGTAAGTATTTTATTGTTTTAAGTGAATTTTAGGATACGAAGCTGTTTCTAGACGTTCATAATTTAAAAAGGAATTATATTCATTATGATTTTTAGTTATTTTTTTAATTGTTAAGAGTTAAAATGAGGTGGACGCGAATTGCTAATTACTACACCGAATTCACAAAACTTCCACTTTGCGTCCACATGGACGCGAAAACGTCGATTTATGTTCAAGTTTGTTGTTTATTTTCATGTGAATAAAATGTGAAAAAAAAAAATGTTTTTGGTCTTACTTGAACATTAGTAATATCCAAATGTATTGGCCAATTTGCGTCCACGGTATTATTATTCTACAAAAAGATAGAAATGTCGGAAATCACACGAAAGCGCAATCTAGGTATAGTAATAGGGAATTTATTAATATTAGAAGAATATATAGTTATTTTTTTCATTATATACTGTTTGTTTTTCATGAAAAAAATTGCATAAATGTATTTTAACATGTTTGTAAAAATAATGTAAAATGTTTTTTTTTTTATGTAATGGAAGTGGTAAACTAATGGTGAAAGAATTTTGTAAATCAGTCCAGTAGTTTTTGCGTTAAAATGTTACAAACATACATACAAAACCAAAATAAATGTTTCGTCTTCATAATATTAGTATAGATAGTAAAATATTCATCTTAATTTTTGGACAACGGCATTATTATTAACTTAAGTATGTATTAAAAACAATGTACGTATTATTTTTATTTATTATAGATAAGAAATATTGAGAAGAATAAATGGGAAGTTTTATTTTCAAGTGATTTAATGATAGTAAGGTTGTTTATTAGATAATTATATTCTTAAATAAAGAAATTGTTAAAAAAAACAATCTTTCTTTACATTATCTTAAAATATTATCCCTTCATTCCTTCTCTAAGCAGGTGGACGCAATATGGTCCATGGGTGGACGCAATCTGAATTTTATGGACGCAAACTGGGTAAAACGCCTAATTCTGACGTTTGTCTATTTTAAAATTAAACAGAAGATGTTTTTTTTTTAACAAAATTGAAAGATTATCTTAAAATAGACTATATTAACACACTACGTGATTTATTCATCGAAATCACGAGCTGGAACATTTTGTATTTTCCCCTCCAAACTTACCAACTGCACTAAATGGACGCGAACTGGCGAACCGACCCTATTTCAATGTAGATGCGCTGCCACTTCTAGTGTAAATCAAAAATTGGTCTAAGGGGTAAAACAAATTTTTTGGAATAACTAAGCAAATGTTGCATTTACACATGGCACATTTAATTCGATTGATTTATTACTGCCAATTCTATTTATATTCACAGTATTCTGAATCTCTTTGTCCTTCTGGGGTTCGATATTTTCTTAGCATTTTTATTGGTAAAACTTTCCAACAATTACCGTTGGTTTGTGGGGGTAAGGGGGGAGGGGGGGAGGGGAGGGAGGCAACCAACCCCCTTATACCTCCCCCCTCAGGTCGAAACCCCAGATTTTAGGAGATATGCTATAGCACTGATTCCATTAAAAATACTCCATTTTGAAGTAAGAGGGGGCTTTAGGGCATGATAAATGGTGTGAAGGAGGGTGTACCCTTCCCTCCCCAATACTACACTCCTCAATCTACAAAAAACGCGTAGTTTTAAAAGAAAAAAAAAATTGTCGCTTGTATTTCCTAAACAACAGTTTGGTTCTGGCGCTTCGCCGGCCGCTGCCGCGGCACGCTCGCTTCGCTCGCTCGGCTCGCGCGCTGTTTTTACATATACAACCTAACCTAACCAACTCTTCATGGGAAATATGGGTAGGAGACGCCATGGTAGTCACTCGTTGGAAATCTTACAGGAGTACGTGAAAACGATCTCAACTGCTAGGGCAACAAACGCTGACTGCTTGACACAGCTGTCACTGCATGTAAAACAAACAAAATGGCGTCCGTTGCGTTCCGTTCCAAACAAAGTAAAAACGAATTTGTATATTTTATGTGTAAAAAAAGTAAAAATATACCGATAATATGTTCTACAGAAGTTATTATTTACACAAAACATAATGAATACTTATAATATACAATATTAATTATCGAAATCGAAAAATACGTAAATAAGTAACATGGTATGAAATAGAACTAAATGCCGTTGATGAGTAATGAAACGTTTTATGTCAATGCTGCCACCAGACATGACATATAAACAAACTTAAAATGGCGATCTAGTCGATTTGTATGGAAATTTTGAAAAAATATATCTTAAGAACTGTGCATTTTCGAAAAGTAAAACTTCACAAAACGCTTTATATTTACGAGTACTATCTTCAAAAAAAAAATGAACTTCCTAATCGCTGTCAAGCGTCGGAACGTTTAGCCTTTATTTATTACTCGTTATATTTCTAGGTATATTACTAACTAAAAGCGTAAGAGCAACGTAATTACGTGAGGGCACTATGCGCAAGCGGATGCGGGAGAGAGCGGCACAAGCTCCTCATTCGAAAGCTAGTGGCACACTGACTCTCCGCGTCTCTCTAGGACCCCGGCGCACGATTCAGAACTGTAAATATGCCCCGATTTCAATAAAATTTGTTTAATACCGGTCTTTTGAAAAAAAATAAACGGGCAATTTATTAAATATAAAATTGTCTATCTACTGGTGTTAGTTGCAAATCAAAATCATTTATACATCGTAAGGAGATGCATGATATCTTCATAAATTCTTTCTTTTTATGTCACTTTTAAGACGTAATTTTAGTATTATTAAAATAAATTAAAAAATAATTTGCAACGGCAAATATGCAGGCAATATATTGGAGAAACATAAAGTTCAGTTGTTAATCTATATATATAAAAGAAAGTCGTGTTAGTTACTTCACTTATAACTCAAGAACGGCTGAACCGATTTAGCTGAAAATTGGCAGGGAGGTAGTTTAGAGCCAGGAGAAGGACATAGGATACTTTTTATCACGTTCGACAGCATATGATCCCAACCGATATGCCGTTTAAATTTAAAAGACTTCAATTTCCGATACGTCTTGCATTTGCCATGACCATCAACAAATCACAAGGCCAATCCTTAAAAGTTTGTGGTTTAAATCTAGAACATTCATGTTTTTCCCATGGTCAATTATACGTGGGATGTTCACGGGTCGGAAGACCATCTGCGTTGTTTGTTTTTGCGCCTGATAATAAAACAAAAAATGTCGTGTATCACAAGGTACCTAAATGAAGAGCAACCTATGTACTAAAATACAGAAATAATTATGAATGATTAATGTAGGTATTTTTTTTTTTGTATTTTTTCCGCTTATTTATTGCCATTAAGGCGGAACAAAGTTTGCCGGGTCAGCTAGTATTTTATATTTATAACTGAATGAGGAGGTAGCCACTAAACATACGGTTCGAGCCATGCTCGTTCAGCGTTTTGGTCTGGTAGGTGCCTTAAGATCCCAAAGTTTGGCGTATGATATGCGAATGGGTATTTTGGGTATCTGGTGACGCCTCTTAATTTTGGTTCTTCATTATTTGTCCCTCTGGATGGAATGCCATGCGGCTGAGGTGTATCGCTAGCACTAATTTGATTTGCCGGGCGTCCAAAGAGTTTTTACTTGACCTAATGAGAATTAGCGCGACCATGACTGGTCGCGTAATAAACAACGTAAAAGTCAGAGTCAGTCAGTCAATCTATCAGTCCGTCAGTCAGAGTCACAGTAATTCGGAGCTGGTTATATTCTGCGGTCTGTTTTACCTGCCGCAGCGCTTGTATGTGGTCTATGGTACTAAAGCCTTCACAGAACCCGGCTTATTCGGGAGGCTGGAAGTCGTCGAGTCTGCGAGATAAACGGTTCGAAATCACTCTTGAAAACAGCTTAAAGCTCAATACTCTTGCCCGGCGCTTTAAATTTATAATTATGTCACGGAGCAATAATCAAAGGCAAAGTCAGTTATTGACATAGGATTAGCACGTTGAAGTGGCAGTAGGTCGGTAATATCTGCCCGACAATTGTTGGAGCAGACGTTTCCCAGAGAGGCGACCACGTCTTGTCCGTCGTAGTGTAAGAGTCTTCGTACTGACAACTTTAGGAGGAGAGAGATTTGTGGCGCGACCTGAAAGAGGCCTCCATCTGTGGACGGTAATAGCTTGTTGATTGATTGACTGATGAAAAATGTAAATGTGAAAGTACTTAATTATTTTCAAACGTGTTCTTTCGTTCATTAACCTTATTTAATATATTGTATCTGTATTCAACCTATTTGAAATATTTAAAATTAAATAATTTAATTAATGAAAAAATGTGCGATCCTAATTTTTGTTGAAACTTACTTAAGGGGGGCATGAAAACATTATTTCTGTCTCGGGGAGGCTCGGCAAAATAAAGGTTGGGAAACCCTGCTATAGAGGTATAAACATCTACAAGAATACATTGCCACTCCTGAGGCCTAAGTTATTTGCCTCTGCGCCGGAAATTACAGGGCCGTACATTATCACCTGACAGGAACTGAAATTACAGGGCCGTACATTATCACCTCAAAGGAACTGGATAGTGTTATACCTATTATACTATCATTTAGCGGATAGATAAGTAGATTAGGAAATGCGATAGTACCTACGCTTACGAGCTCATCCACCAGTAAGTCTTAAAACTTCGTTAATATTCTATGAAAATTATTACATGACTTTTCAGAGTGGAATAAGGATAGTTAGGTACTTACAGGATTTTCTAAAGCTTGAATTGTAGTGGTACTTATACCTGCCTGTAATTGATAATAATTATGGTAGATAAGTAGGTAATATGAAATTACTTACCCAGATCAATTTTGTTCGTAACGAAGGGATCTGGCCTATTAGGTATTGGGCCAGGACTACGGCTTTCATATTGCAAGGTCGTGTAACAATCCAGTTCATCTTCCAGAATCTCTAAAATTAGTTCGTACAATTCAACAGGATGTGTCGGACACATGTAAGTCGCCACACGAAGTTCAAACTTTTCTTTGGACATGTTTACTATATGAATTAACAATTTGTACTAGTTAAAGCCTGGTTGCAGTTAGATACTGAAGATATTCGATACAAAATAAATATTATGATTTCAATTTATTTATGGATGTTAAATTATTTGTTTGTGCTTGCTATCAACGCATGATAAACAGCACGCTCCGTTCACGGACTCACATTATAGGTAAACTGCGAAATAACACAACACGTCGATCTTATGCACGTGATCGATGCGTGCCACTCTGATGTCCTTTCTATGTAGGTATTCAATAGCGTTTTTGCTTTGACTTTTTTGACCGACTCATCAAAAGTTGAGTACCTAGTTTAAGCAGGTTTTCGTGTTTTTGCGCCTCTGCTAGAAGACAAAATTAAAGTATGACCAATCTGTATCATCTTATAAAAAGAGACGTGTGTCCTATCTATTTTTATATCATTATATCGTTCCGTACCTACGCGTAAATCTTCGAAACCCAACCGACAGCTGAGTTATACATACCTAAATGTTATAGTTTTCTAAATGTATGTGATTGGTTCCATCTTATGAGGTAGGTACCTAACTAGAATACTTTCGTATTTGGATTTAAATTGTGTATTTGTTTCCTTTTCTTGTTTATCGACGATTATTTGAAATATGTTTTCAAATTCCGCACCATGCATTGCTAAATGTTTTCGTAAAAGCAGAGAATATGTAATAATACTACGTAAAAGATGGTATATGGTTATTCAACGATTGCTGAAATTCGAAACTGATTGATTGAAAACTGGGAATTGATACCTAGCTCCGTTTCATTTTTTTTTCTTTATCTCTAAATGATTATCATGTTATTGCGAAAAAATAGAATATACATGTACCTAAGTACCTACCCAGACAACAACGTAAATTTGCACCTAAACTTTATTTAATTTTATTCTCTCCTAATCGCTGATCACCTGTACTAATCACTTATCAAAATGAATTCAGGCCTTTAGGGTCAATCTTCGTCCGAAGTCTAATTAAATATTTTTTACTGGTGGTGGAGCTGAGGCTTCAGTGACTCCACAATAAGGGACTTGTAGGGACTCGAAGGCGTAGGCGCAGGCACCACAGCATTACCTACCTAATCTATATGCCGCCAAATGGTAGTGCCTACGTAATAATTATCACAGAGACAACAATAATGGTTTCAGGGATGGCAACGCATCTGCATTTTGACCTCTGGTTTTTGTGTAGATGTATATAGGCTGCAGTCATCACTTAATTAACATCCATGTGAACTGCATGCTTGTTTGCCACCTTAGTATTTTTTTAAAAACTTTAGTAATTTTTTATAGTCTTACATTGAATTACATTGATTTATGCAATTTAAAATAGTTTTGTTTCTATCATATCGTTATCAGTAGTGTTAAAGTAGTGTGACAATAAAATTTTATTAATTGAGAATGTCTTAAGAATCGAGTTTTTTTTTAAATACGAACTAACATATATTATTTTCAATCAAACTAAATAAACTATGTCCGGGTAGGTATATAGTTTCTAAGGGTATATAATTTTCTTGTTGCTTGAGAGGCTAACCCGAGCGTGAAGTTACAAGTTGTATTTCATCCATAGATTTAAGTAGATAATCAATCTATGATTTCTATAGAAAATAGAAACGATAGAAAATCTATGATTTCATCCACGAAATTTTAGAACAATAACTTTAAGTAGTATGTATTAATAATTCAATAATGCAAGAAGTTTGCAGAAAAAAATATTTTTTTATTGATTATGTTATACTTTAATGTATACATTAAAATCTAAACTTACATTGTAAACCACTATAAACTTTGTTAACAAATTGATTATAATGGCTGTAAGTCCATTTTATTTTATCCCTATTTTCCCTTCTTAATTTAAAATCATGGACTCGTAGCTGTCTGTGGAACTCATTTCGCTATGGATTTCTGCAAAAATAATCAACTAGAAAATAGAATCATCGCCACACCCATATAGTATCTACACATAGTATGATACCATGGAATATTTCAAATTTAATGTTCAATTATTTCAAGTTTAATGTACGGCTCCGTAATTGCCAGGACCAGAGGCATAACACCTTAGGCCTCAGGCCTTAGTCATCACTTAACATCAATGTGAACTGCAAGCTTGTTGCCACTTCCATTACATAAAAAAATGCGATTTACCACAATTCTATATATATATCGGCACGGACGTATTATTAATTTCATCGTCCGACCTCCCTCCAACGGCTAGGCTCTGTTGTAGCACGAAGTTAATTGCAACTTGGCGACGGTGGCGCCCTTTACCGGAACTTGTGCTTTGTCAGTTATCGGTCCGTACTAGTGGCCGTCTCCGACAGATTATATATATATATATATATATATATATATATATATATATATATATATATATATATATATATATATATATAATATCTGTCGGAGAAATATATATATATATATATGTATGTAAACTTTGTTAAACACTCTTAAATTCATAATTTTTACTTCATTCAATGTCTTGAAGATTTTCACTCTTTTCCTATGCTCGGTTTCAATAAATTACTAACGTAGGTAGGCTTACATAGCTTACTATCCGTTATAATTTGACATTTCATCCATACATTAACTCTCACAATCAACCGTTCCTAAATATACGTACGGAATTGTACGGATGTTGGTAAGTTATTGGAACCCGGCCCTAGTAATGCCATCTAACCAGAAAGAAGAAGGTTTTAACAGACTGTTATAATGGGGATGTTCGTATCAACTGAGATCTTCGAAATCCTTAACTACCACAGAGGCAGATCATCTTAAGCCTTAGGGGTGGCAACGCATCTGCACATTTACCACTGGTGTTTGTGTAGGTGTCTTTAGGCTGCAGTCGTCACCGTGCTGCGTGTTTGTCGCCTTCGTTACATAAAAAAAATATATATGTGTAGTTATGTTTTATGTGTCAAATATGTGGCATTTTATCATAAAGCAATCGATAGCGTGCACGGGTGTAGGAAAGTTTTTTCGTGCTTCTCCGAGACTTCATAAGAAGGTCCTACTCCCCATTAGTTCACTGGACATCCCATCAACTTCCATATGGAACCATCTCATCATCGCGATCGTCATCCTCCATAAATATATTCATTCACTATGTTAGAGATTTATGAAATGAGCAGTTGTATGTAATTATAATATTACTTGATCAATGGCGTTATAGTCTATAGCTGTCTCTTTGCCAAACGAGAAGAAAAATTAAAACATTTGTCATCTTAAATAAAAATCACAGTCATGTCCCAGGAAAATTGGAACTTTATGGTCACCCTACTTAGAAAGAGACGGCTTGCCCCCGGAGAGAGAGATAGCTATATTTAGGTTTGCTTCAAATAGGTATGGATTGTGTGGTCTCCATTTTTACCTTCAAGCTTCTTGGGTTCATTCTTAGATTAAAGGTACTTAGTATAAGGCACAGACCAATAACGTATAAGGGTTCATTTCTGTGGGTACATTACTTATTATATAAATTCTCTTTGGACTGGTTATTGGTAGAGGCTTGTTCGCGACGGCTATTTATCAATAACACAACATAACGTTTAGCTATTTTAAAAAGCCTATTATTTTTTACGCTATAATATATTAGTTTGCTATAACGTATATTAGTTTGCTATTAAATATATTAGATTGCTATTAAATATATTCGTTTGCTATTAAATACATTAGTTTGATATTAATTATATTACTTTGCTATGATATTTATTACTTTGATATAATATTAAATATATCAATTCGTTTTCGACGCATTTTGATTATTTTTGAACGTTGTCGTAGAAGTACGCTGTGCCCTGTTTGGATACTTAACTATGACATTCTTACAATTATTTTTAAAATATGTATGTACTTATTAATTACTTATTTTAATGTACCTATTTACACTTAAATGTAACTTAGCATAAAATACTTCACTATTTTAATATAAAAAGTCTATTTACGAGTAAACATAAACAAGTAAACAAACAGTCAATTAAAAATCACTGACAAATGCACAATAGTGCCTATATTATTTAAATTTTATGTTTAACGATATGAAGCGATTTATTAGTTCACACTGTTTTAATTCAAGTAATAAATAATCTGACGAGTAATATATTAGCCGACCAAAATTTATTAGTTTGTCTTTTATTTTGTACTAATATTTTCTACACATTCATTTGAATGTAGTACGTATATAGGTACCGTAGAGCTTAATTTGGCAAAGCATAAAAATATTATGCAACTAAGTGAAATTGACATTTAATTTTAAGCGAAGAGACGTTTCATTCCTTTCGTTTGTCACTCGTCGTCACGTTTCAACTTACGCATTGTGCGTTTGTTAATTGTAGATATTTCGGCAAACGGTCGATGGCGGTCATTTATAAAATAATACCCTAACTAATAAATATCAACTAAAATAAATAATATGCAATATGATTACAAATAATTATTATGTTATTTTATCAACTATATAAAATTACGCACACCTCTATATATTGGTCTGTGAACTCAACACTATCCTTGACTATCCTATCCTTAATAGACGTGGGCAAATACGTTACTTTGGAATCGCAGTGACCGCTGTGACAGTTCCTAAAAAGTCACGGTGACTTTGTCACGTCAATCACGCACGTCACAGTTAAGGCAAATCTAAATAACATGGTTCATGTGACAAACGTTACAAGCTGCTATTGACTAAAGTTCTGTACTTACATTACTTTAGTTAGGTATTTTAATATTCTAATCTATACAAATAAATAAAATTGGAGTGTCTGTTTGTAATATTAAAATAACCGCTTTTTACTAAATGCACATGTATATATACACGGCACATATACCAAAACAAAGTTTTTTACAATTTTTGTCTGTCTGTCTGTTTGTTTGTTCCCGCTAATCTCGGGAACGGCTGGACCGGTTTAGACGGGACTTCCACTGGCAGATAGCTGATGCAATAAGGAGTAACTTAGGCTACTTTTCTACTAGCTTCGTGCGCTAGCTTCAGCGTGTTTTCTGTGTGAAAAAACAAGCAAACATGACTATAATGATGTAGTATGATTATTTATGATTGTTCAGTATCTACCCAGACGAAGTCGTGGGCGCAGCTAGTATAAAAGTAGCCTAAGTTACTCTAGCTATCTGCCAGTGAAAGTCCCGTCAAAATCGGTTCAGCCTTTCTCGAGATTAGTGGGAACAAACAGACAGACAAAAATTGTAATAAAATGTTTTGGTATATGTACCGTGTATACATACGTATGCATTTAGTAAAAAGCGGTTATTTTTATATTACAAACAGAGACTCCAATTTTATTAATTGTATTGATATTACTATAACATGATTATATAAATAATTCTAAAGAATTGTTGTATTAAATGCAACTAAATTATTACCTAAATGTTGGTACAGTAATAATAATTATTCGAGAATCTTTGTTCAACTAATTAAGTATATATGTAGGTAATATCATTTTATTTTCATAATAATTTCCGAAATATACATTTCGTTTCTATGAATAGTTAACTATAAGAAAGGTATTCCGACTAACTGCATGCAACTGCTTCACACTCAATCACTCAAGCCGGCGCATTCGATTTCGTAGGCGTAAGTAACGTTCATTTCGTTCCTTGTGATGTGAGTGACTGAAGAACGCCACATACTGGAACGTTGATGGAACAAATAACAATGGTCGTTCCTTGGAACGACGTTATTTCGCGCTAAGTCACAGTGATCGCTACCGACTTCAGATCACTGATTTTTTCACAGTGAAGTTATTAATCACGCACCTATTCCTTAATTCTAAATAATACTAAATATCCCTGTGCCCTGTATTATTGGATTATTGGTATCCGTTGATCAGTCTATAATAAATCAATTTTATTCAACTATCAACAATGGGTAAAGATGATATAGCCACAAAGAAACGCCGTAAATTAAATACAAGTTCATCAAGCGATGTTCCAAAACAATCACCGGCTGAAGTGTACAAGGTTATGATTATTACTTTATTAAAAATGTGAATTATTTCATTATTCCACTATACAATGCTAATTTGAGTACCAACTATCTATATTTTCAACAGCGCGTCGTAGAATTTGAGGAATCAGAAGCTCAACTGCGTCCAGCCGAAAAAGATGCAACTCTATTCAAGAAAATATGTCAAGATATACGACAGTTATTTGCTGATATAGCAGATTTAAAAGCAAAGGGATCTGACGAGGTACGTGAAAACACACGAGTCCAACCACACCAATCACTGAAAAGTGTAACTTACCGACTTTTTCATAGTTAGTTGATCATGATAGTAATGTCCTAGTCCTAGTGACATAAAAATAAAAGTTTTTATTTTTTAACATTAACATGGCTTGCTATCACTAGCCAATACTGCCATGCTGGGGGCAATAACACAGGAGAGTTCAATCCCTATAGGATAGGTTCTATTGGATTTTTTCCATATTTCGGAGGTTCCCCAGTGACACTCTTGTTTGGTAACATGTACAGAGATGTCAAAAGGCTCATCGCCAATTAAATGGGACACAAAAACTTAACTGGCTATTCATGGATGTTTGCATGCAATTACCTTTTGCTACCCGTTCCAGGAACTAGTCACACCTTTAAAATTGAAGTGGCATATCTCGAAAAATTAAGAAAATGACTTTCATACATCAAACGACTTAAAAACATGTAATCTACCAAATTACGGATAAATTTATAAATAATTTGATAGATTACCTGTTAAACTATTAATACAATTAAATTAAATTATTAATAATCTGATAGATTACATCTTTTTAACTCGTTTGATGTATAAAAGTCATTAACTTAATTTTTTGAAATATGCCACTTCAATTGTAAAGGTGCGTAGTGTGTAATGTTTTATTTGAAGTTGAATATTTATGAAGTCATATATGAGGCAGGCACTGGACTATTCTATGGTGGATATTTATACACACAAAGTTTAATAAATGTAAAGGTTTTATAAAGGTTCTTCAGACACCCCAATTTGGCAGAATCACCTTTGAAGTTGGTGAAAGCCAATAAACAATAAAGAAGAAGAATAATATATATGAGATGTTTTAGAAATGTATGCAATTAGTACACACTTTATGTACACTACATGCACACTTGAACATATCCATCTTTGTTTTAATATATTAAATCCTTGTCATATTACCTTTTTTTGTGGGTCAAAAAGAAACTCCTTTAGCTTAACATTTCAATTCAACTATTTGCAGGCAAAGGAAAAAGTAAATGCAAAACGTATTGAAGCTTCATTACACCTAGTTGCTCTCAAGAAACTTAACCGTCTAGAGAAAGTACGTACAAGAGCTGGACGTGATGCTCTGCATAAGGAGAAACAGAGAGTGGATTCAACACACTTGCTGCTTCAGAATTTACTTTATGAAGCTGATCATCTGAATAAAGAGGTCATTAAATGCCTTCAATTCAAGTCGAAAGATGAAGAAATAGAATTGGTGCCTCTTGAAGATTTCTATAAAGAAGCACCTGATGACATAACACGTCCAGTAAGTTTAAGTTAACATTTATATTGCATTTACAAATTGGGAGTTGATGATTGAAAATAAGGTTACTGTAACATAACTAAATTGGAATCATTCACTTTAAATTAAGAACTTATTTGACTCTAGTCATATCTCTTAATTTAAAGGTTGCATATCCTATTACTTTATTAAAACATTTTCTCACCTATATGCCAGGTTCACCATTAAATGTTTTAGTATAAATTGGATTTATTCAATATCTGAGTACTTAACCAAATAAGAATGCCATTCTTGCCATGAATAAGTTTCTACTGACCCAGCTTTACAGACATAGATCACATATCTTGTCCAACATTTTTTTTATCTGTTTTAGGTGGGTTTTTAATGCTGGTGGATATGGCATATGAAATTTTAATATTGTAGAAAACTGGTGCTTTGAAGAACATTGAAATATATATTTTTAGGAGTCGGTTGGACTATTTCATGACAGTTGTGTGTATTTTACTACTTAATCAAAAACACAATATGTTTTCAGGAGATAACAAAAGTTGATGAACATCAACTTCAATTGGGCAGGTTGGAATGGGAGTTGCGCCAGAGACGTGAACTTGCAGGCGCGTGCAGTGAACTTGTTGCTTCAAAGGAACGTGTAGCAGCAGCCATTGCTGCAGCCAGATCCAGATTGGATGCATTAGGTCCACATTTACGCGATGTCCTTAAAGCAACCAAACCTTTGCAAGAATGTTTAGCTCTTCGGTTGGATGAGAAAAGAGATGAAACCAGAGTTGCATCATTACTACCCCAACCTCTATTTCTCCTTTATGCTAATGCTAGTGCATACTCTGATGCACTAGGCTCAAAGCATGTTGCTGTTGGTATGTTTCATTTTATAATTTACTATACTTGCCAATGCAACTCCATGCCAATGTGATAACAGTAAATTGTAATTTGTTTTTTTATTTACAGCTATATCTGGAGATGAAGATGAAGCAAGGCGTTTAGAACAAATGAACACTATTGATAATGATTTAGGTATATCAAATGATTCTGACTCTGATCAGGATAATCATGATGAAGATCAACGAGAGAAAAAGAAACGTCATCACAGAACAGCTAAGAGAACGAAAGAAGAAAAAGCTGAAGCCAAAAAGAAAGAAGCACTTAAAAGACATCCACTCCATGTGCATGTGACAATACAGATTGAAGATGGTACAGCCGTCACATTAATATTCTCTTATATACTGTATCTTAAGATAGTAGTAATTAAATTTACTATGACTCATTCAAATCCCATCACAGGAATATCTGCAGCAGATGTCTTGAATGGTGATTCTATATTGAATGAGTTATATCTTGGAGATACTGGTAATGATTCTCCACACCCAGCCACTACATACTTATTAAATGCTGCAGGTGTTACAGAAGATTTTCCATATTTTGTATCTGAAGTTGGAAAACCTTACATATGGGCTCAAAGAATGTGCGGTTTAGACTTTATGGCACTTATTGTGAATGAAAAAAGAACCCATAAAACTCTTGAACCATGTCAAAATCTCAGTGTGGCAACAGTTGAGAACTTTATTTTCACTCTTAAAAAAAAATTAAAGGCTAGAGTTGCACTAATGAAAGAGTTACAGGAATTGGAATCTGGAAAAATTTCACCATTTCAAAATTCGTGTCCTGTCAGATTATCAGGATCATTGACTCAATGGCAAGCTGTCGGTTGGCCAGAATATAGTCAGTCGCCTTCTACAGCATTATTAATTTCCGAAGGACTTGTGAATGCCAATAACATGCTTTACCGAGCTATAGTTACAAGACAGTCTGCAAAATTAGTTGCTTTAGTAGCTCTTAGTAGTGATTATCCAAAAACAGCTCCGTATTTTTCTCTTACTTTACATTGGAATGGAACTCATCATGCTGGCAAAAATGATGATATTCGAGATATTGAAAGAATCATGAACACTGATTGGAGTGGAGATAATGAACGACCCACATTGACAAAACAAATGACTAAATTATTGACATGTTTGGATATACTGCTGGAAACCACTGGATCTTCAGAATTTCCACCAGATAAGGTGATGCTTCATCCGGTACGCGGGCGTAATAGAGTTAAACCATTTAAATACGTGAAATTAGGAACTGGTGTGTATGTACAGTATTGATTTAGATTTTAACTTTTTATGTATTGGAGTATACTAATAAATTTCTTATAAATACATGTTTTTATGTCTGTATCTGTTTATGATTCAATGAATAGCATCCTAGTCCTAATTAGGGTTCCGTAGTAAACAAGAAATCCTTATAGTTTCGCCATGTCCGTCTGTCTGTCTGTCTATCTGTCCGTCTGCGCGAAAACTATAAGTACTAGAGGCTTGAAATTTGGCGCAAGTCTACCTTCACCTTAATCACGCCGACAAAGTGGAAGAATAAAAACATGGAAAAAAAATATTTAGGGTACCTTCCATACATGTCACGCGCGGATATTTTTTTTTGCGTTTTCTATAAAGTGTGGAATATCGTTGGATAGGTCTAAAATGTTAGGATGTGCAAATATAATTTTTCGATTTAGTTAACTGTTCGTGACTTAATAAGATCTAAAGTGCCAATTTTCGTTAAGAGTCAAGTGTCCCCCCCTCTACCAACTAAACGGTTGTTCTTAGAAACTCGCAATGGCAATAGTAGCTATATATAACCAACGAAATTAATAAAAAGGAAAACTATCTTATATGTATTTTACTCGAAAATTTCAAATAAGTTGATAGAAAATATTCGTTAATTTTTTTCATTAATTATTCAAACCTAAAAACTACGGAACCCACACTGCGTGGCCCGATACGTACATGACCGGTTTTTTTTTACTAACCATTGATTAAATAGACAGACTTGTCACTGCTGCTAGTCATATTTGATGATCCAAAAATTTTATGATATTTAAAAGTAATTGTGTATTTTCAATTGTATCTATAATATAAATATTCCACTTCATTTTGGGGGAAAAAATTGTTTGGGTCCGTAGAAGACACCTTAATCAACCCTTCGCGTTGTAGGAGGCGGTCAACTAACCCTACTAAGTGGCCTTAGCAGCTGCTGTCGATTTTTCGTTGAAGTCTGATATTTAGAGATTATTTTACTAGCTTGTTGGAATTTCTTAAAATATGTATTGGTGCCAACTTGCAGTTTTCTAATACAAAGAGTCTCTGAACTGAGCTACGAACAGAGGATATGGTGAAACTAAGGGTTCCTTGTAGACGAAATCCTGAAAAAACATAAAAATCGACCCAATCGTTTCGGAGGTGCCGCAATGAGACAGATGGAGGAAAAATAAAAAATAAGAAATATAATACAACAGTCTTTATTCTTATTTCAGTAAAGCATTGATAATTATTTCGGAAAAGGTAATACGTAATGATCACAATTTGGCAAAATGTTAAATTAAAAGGAATTTATTTGTGTTTGTAAACAATATTAATTTTGTTCATATTTTTTTAAAAACATTCTTAACCTAAAAAATGCCATATTGTTATTGGTCGATAATGAGATCTCCTTAGCATCATCATTCCACATTGAGAGTACTTCACAATTTCATTTCAAACAATACACTACGAATTGTTAATTAATAAAACGTTAATACAATTATGAGATGTCCTGAAACAATACTACATTTTCTAACCTAGATATTTTTTACATTTTTAGTTTCAATCAATTCTCTAAATGTCATTAACACAAAAATCACTTTGAGAAATAAAACATTGAATATGTGCTATATTTGTTAACAGAAGTTAAGTAAAACTTCTGATGATATCTTGTACTAATAATATTAGAGCTCGTAAATAATAGGTACAACCATTTCGAAAGGGTATAATGACACGACTAACAACCTAATTTATTCACTATTATTTTCCAAGCAGAAATAAAATCATTTGCACTAATCGTTCTAGACTATATATACTACAGTTTGCAAGAAATCTTGTAACCACTACATATAAAAAAATATAACTCACTATTGCAATCTCTGGTAATCTTCATTTCTAAACAACAATAATTATTGTGTATGATGATTTTATATTACTTGATAATATTCACTTACTCCTTTATACACTTTTTATATTGTTTATCACTTTGTCAGTTTTTTGAACAAAATAAAATCACTTCTCATCTTGCGTCAAAAGTACTTATATTTAATAGATCGCGTATTGCATTATGAGATCCCGGCCTCGAGTTTTGCGTCCATAATTTTTCGCGGACTTTTCAGGCAATTGAGTCGTCTCTGCACTGCATCTCGATCTGTAACAAGGTGATGCATATTATTAATAGGGGAGTAAGTATATAAATACACAAATACCATATTTCTACAAATAAAGACTGATAAACATTATAATCCCTCCGCCATTCGTGATCCGTTCTTTGCTCTAGCTATACGCGTCTATGGCGATCGGTGAGAACTTTATTTAGACAGAAGTTCAAACAAAAGTTTAATCAATGATTTTACATTCCTATCATATTTTATTATAATCTATCTTACCGGTTTTGTTAAATTGCATCCCTACTATATGTTCCACTACCCCAAGGTCGACTGGTAGATAAAGCCATATTGTTATGCCATTAAGTTCACCTAATTCAGTTTATTCACATATTCCAATCTTCCATTTGCCCCCATTAATTAATATACCAGGTGCACTAAAGTATAAATAAATTCCCCCTCACTCGTACAGCGATCAACATGCCGGAACCTATACGTTGTACCGCGTACACTCAAGGTAAATTAAAGTGGTAGTGCAAAAAAAAGTGCGGCTTCACTGCGTTGCTGCTCTTGCAACGCGGTGAAGCCGCCACTAAAACCTAGCGAGGGGCGGAGGATGTAAACTATAACTCGGCACTAACATTTGGAGAGCGTGGTGAGGTGGTGCGGGTGCAGCGGGTGGCGCTGCACAAGCGAGTGCAGCAGCACCTGCGCCGACATGTAGCGCCGCTCGCACTCCTTCATGTCGCCGAACAGCTCCTCGATCGCGGCCATCTGACACTGCAAGACAATATTATAACCTTTAATATCCTTCTATAACAGGCAGGCGATTCTAGATTAAAAAAGTCGCAATAATAGATCTGGCGGAAACTATACTCCTCAATATTTTATAGATAATACTTACTAATTCTATAGCGTGTTCGTAGAGGATTTTGTCACAATCTGCACGTCTGATGCCGGCTTCATGAAGCCGCTTCGATTCATTGACGATCCATTTGTATTTTCCATTCATAAGGGAAACCACTGAAATTGAATGAATAAATTAGTATCTCACTAATATTTACTCTAATCTCAAAGTTGGTATAAAAAAAAATCAATAACGTACATACAGTATCCAACAAGCAACAAGAAATATTGCACATCGACCTCAGGAAGGAGACTTCGGCTTATTTCGATTCTGTAGAGCGTTATCTCTTTCACACCTTACATGTGACGTTTGTTGACTATTTTGATCAAGTATGTATGTATCTTCACGCTAGGTCCCTAACGGGGTAGGCAAAGAGTGTGGAGCGCCAGATATCCAGGTCCTGACGCACCTCCCGTGCCTCATCTAAATTCATCATTCTCTTCATACATGCACGCCGATTCCTAAGACTCTTGACCCCACCATCAGACAGAATTCGACCTATTTGGTCGTGATAGGTCAGTCTTGGTCTTCCTGGGCCTCTGCAACCATCTACATTCGCATTGTATATCTGTTTCGTCATTCGCTCATTCGACATTCTGTCTATATGCCCGAACCATCGGATCAAGTCAAGATCAAGATTTGATCAAGTCTTGACCAATACCGGACTTACGTACAGTGCTTACGTAGGCAGTGTGCAGCAGAGATAACTCTCTACGAAGTCGAAACTAGCCGATTGTCTCTTTTGTAGGATCGATGTGCTGTTTTTTTTTTTGTAAAATTCAATAGTTGTTTAATTGAGTTAGAGAAGTACAAGGATCTAAAGGACTTAAAAGTAGTTTTTTTATGATTATAATTGGCGTCTATTATAAGGAAATTTGTTTTGCTACATTGAGAATCAGAAATAAATGGTATAATCCGATCTGTTTTACTGGTCGTAGAGTTTCAGAGTCGGAGTTCAAGGACGTAAATATCACTGCACTACCACATGGAATGGTATGCCGCCAGGTGGTAGGTTAACATTATCCTGTTCCAGTTAATCAGTTATGTGTGACGTATGTACCGTTGTGGATTTGCGCGGTGAGCTGCAGGGTGCGGAGAGGAAGGGGCGGGGGCGGTAGTGTGTGTGGTGACTTACCGTTTCGCACTAGCGGGGTGGGCCGCAGGGTGCGGAGAGAGGTGGAGAGGGCGGTGGTGTGGGTGGTGACATGCCGTCGCGCACATGCGCGGAGGAACGAGGGAAGGTTTTGTGTGTGTGACGTACCGTTGCGCACTTGCGGGGTGGGCTGCAGGGTGCGGTCGCGGTAGTGCGCGACGGCGAGGCGCAGGCCGGCCGCCAGCGCCTCCATGGCCTGCACCAGCAGCCCCAGCCGCACTGACGAGTTGCATCGCTCTGCACACGATTCACTTAGTTACACACCCGTTTTTGAACAGCGGTTCATTTAGGCTATACGAGGGCCACACTAAAAGTTCTTAGAAAATCGAAAAACTGAGCAAAGTAGCAAGTTATAAGTTTTAATATATCTTTTCAGAATAGTGTCCATTCACATCAATACATCGCTGCATTCGATGGAACCACCGAGAAAAGCACCTTGCCCACTCGTCCTGAGGTTTTTCTTTTATTTTCGGGAATCATTTAATGGGCGCCGAAGAAGCAGTGGCTGCGTTTCAAAATGCCGTCGATACGTTTATGAATAAGGGGGTTAGTGTTTGCCAATGGCAGAGTCAAATTACAAGTCAGCTTGAAGAAAGTTCACACTTCTTTGTGGAATGTCCACCTGAGAGACCGGTAATGACACGAATGAAATTGTTAGGCGGTAATTTCCCTCTAAAGATCTTACCGTCTGAAGCGTCCATGAGCGCGGCGATGGGCGCACCGCACGACACGGCGAGGTCCGACAGTAGTTCTGCGAGCATCAGCACGAAATTCAGCTGAGAGAATACTTTGCTGTGCTCCTCCTGTATAATTCAAATATTCAGTTTTAATATTCGTTATCTTAATACAACATTAATAGTAATAAAACGTATGCATGTTATCCAAGTTCCTAACGGGGTAGGTAGAGAGCGTGAAGCGCACTCACAAAGTAATAATTATAATAGTATACTCCTTAGTGATAAGTTTTCATAGGTTTACGCGAGCTTCATACATTGTAGAAATTAAACTTGCGGATTTTCTCGCGTATACAACACTCCCAAACTTCTTACACACGACGTTTCGGTCGCTTTCCAGCTACCGTGGTCACATAGTGGTACATCGTCAAATTAGTCTACTCCTTAGTGGTTATTAAAATGTAGCATTATACAAAATAATACATTGTACAAGAATTTCTATCACTCATTTACATAGTTTGTAAGGAGAACGCAGGATGAAGTGGATCTTCAATCGCTCGCTTATTGTCGGAGGCTATGACCCTTTCAGGTCACAATCAATTATTTCATGAATATATTAATAGCTCAAAAGTCACTTTAATGTATCATCGAAATCATATTTTCACGAACTAATTATGCGCGAAGAATGAAACGCGAAAGTCGTAGTGGCTTCCAATACTTAACGAGTGATCAAGAATCGTTTAAAATTAATGGCCAGTAAAAAACATTATGTCATTTAAAATGATGATCATCACTAGCCAAAAAACGTTTACAGCTAGGCAAACCCATAACGGTGTGGTGCGTCATTAGGAGAAAATATGCCATAATTGCCACGCTTGGCGATCGCAGTAGCGGTAGTTTAATCGCGAGACGCTGCTGCCCATCTCGTATTGTTATTTTCAGTACAGCCTAATTGGAATGGTTTGAACGCCATTGTTCGATTGACTGTCTGCACAGGAAGAATTCTCCTGGACTAGAGGGCGACGGGGTCGTCACGTCCCGACGATTCCATTTAAATAAGTCGTATGAATTAATAAAACTTTTAATTTACTTTTTATTATTAACAAAATTCAATTAAGCGCGTAAAATTATAATTCTCATTGTTTTATTTTCGATTAAATTTACAAAATGTATTTGTCAATTCAATGAACTCTACAAATACCTACAATACCTACATTAATTTTGAATTACTTTTAAAACTCCTTAATTGTTGACAATCAAAGTCGATACTTTATAAAACATTAATTAACCTTTGTTTTTTATATTATTTCGCATTAACACATGCTTGTGAAATATATTTTATTTTTAAAGAAAAATGGAAAGAAAAATTTGACTTCAGGCGAGGCTCGAACTCGCGACCTACTGGGAATCTAGTCCAGCCGCTCTTCCAATTGAGCTACTGAAGCCCTGCCCGATTTGTCAAATCTTTCCTTCACATCTATTGCATTGCTTTATGGTAGCAGTAGCGCCATCTATTACCAACTATGCTAGTTAGGCAACCGATATAATAGACTTTTCAGTTTATTGAATATCGTAAAGAAGTCGCTTTTACCCTTAATAATTGTTTTTTATATTATTTCGCATTAACACATGCTTGTGAAATATATTTTATTTTTAAAGAAAAATGTAAAGAAAAATTTGACTTCAGGCGAGGCTCGAACTCGCGACCTACTGGGAATCTAGTCCAGCCGCTCTTCCAATTGAGCTACTGAAGCCCTGCCCGATTTGTCAAATCTTTCCTTCACATCTATTGCATTGCTTTATGGTAGCAGTAGCGCCATCTATTACCAACTATGCTAGACAAATACAATTATAATATAATAAAAAACAATTATTAAGGGTAAAAGCGACTTCTTTACGATATTCAATAAACTGAAAAGTCTATTATATCGGTTGCCTAACTAGCATAGTTGGTAATAGATGGCGCTACTGCTACCATAAAGCAATGCAATAGATGTGAAGGAAAGATTTGACAAATCGGGCAGGGCTTCAGTAGCTCAATTGGAAGAGCGGCTGGACTAGATTCCCAGTAGGTCGCGAGTTCGAGCCTCGCCTGAAGTCAAATTTTTCTTTCCATTTTTCTTTAAAAATAAAATATTAATTAACCTTATTAATTAAATTTTTCAGTAGTCTACCTATGATCACTACATTGATATGAGCACAATTACGGCAAGTATGGTCTATTCCTACAAGTCCGGTTTGCATATGGGCCAGTAGTGTGCAGGACGGTGCGGGTGAGGTAACTACGGCGAGTATGGTCTCCTGCAGTTCGGGTATGGATATGGGCCAGTAGCGTGTGCAATGTACAGCACGGTGTGTGTGTGGGAGGGGGGGGGGGGGGGGGAGAGTAACGTACGGCGAGTACGGTCTCCTGCAGTTCGGGTATGGATATGGGCCAGTAGCGTGTGTAGTGTGCAGCACGGTGTGTGTGTGAGTGGGGGGGGTGGAGGTACATACGGCGAGTATGGTTTCCTCCTGCAGGTTGGGTATGGATATGGGCGGGTCGTGCGGGTGCAGCTTGAGGCCGCGCAGCAGGGCGTCGGGCAGGGCGCCGCGCTTGGGCGACGACTCGCCGCTCGCCTTTAGCGCCAGCGACACCGGGGGAGACGATCCTGCGAAAATCAGTTTACGATGGATTATTAATAGGTGACATCGCCAGCCGACAATTTAAAGGGACCGTAGGAGACATTTGCTGTAAATTGGACTGCCCACTGTGGCCATCACTGGCCATCCTCTGGCGACGCCTATCACTACGACGACTGAGATCCGATACGTTTTATATTCACAAAAGACATTATTTATAGTAGGGAAGCCTTAGAAGGGATTCTCAGATGAAGGATATGGGGATAGCTTGCACCGTGTTGTGTGTCTCTACCAGGAGAAAGATAACCTCATAACAGCTTTTAGATTTTTTTAAGAGCTGATCTATACGCGCGGCTTTCAATAAACATCTCAGATTTGATGGATTACTTATAATGAATATCATCAACTTTGTGCCTGTCTGCCACATTCATACAAATTACCTACAGCAAAAAACCCTTCAAATAAAATCACTGACCAGATCTGCGCAGCGGGCTAGCGTTAGTGGGCGACACTTGCCACAGGGACGGAGGTGGGGAGCTACCGGAGGCACTACGTCGACGTGTCGACGGAGGAGTCCCCATTGTGAATGGAACCTGGGATTAAAAAAACCGATGAAGTTATTATAAAATGGAAATCACTTCGAATGAGAGTTTAGAGTCAAATACTGACAATTATTATCATACTCGCACACACATTATACTGATTTTATATTCATGGCGAGTCATTATATTGTGCGTTATTAGGGTTGTAAACTACCATCACGACCAACCCAAATGCTAAGTGTGGCGATTATGTTATACCACCCCATATGCAGCAATAAAATATCTTTGGGGAAGACTTTTGTCCATCAATGGACGTATTTCGACAGAAATAATATATATTATATGTATATGCATTCATCCAAGCATACATAATATAATTTATATACTTATATAAAAAGATTCTATAGATAACACTTAAGTCTCCTATATATTCGGGATTCTTTTCCGTTTGGAAAATCTCAATATTAACCTCCCAACCCGGCGTTCGAACGCGAGACTAAATTCTAATATTAGTAGACTTCTACGACTTTAGCTATCGAAGTAGTTGACAATGTAATAATAAACGATTGTATTAGAAGACAAAAATAGATCAACTTACAGTGGGCGGCGACAGTGAACCTATGTTGGCCGCGTTTCGATTGTGATTCGATCGAAGTACGTCAATAGGTTGTGACCTGGGCACGTTCGATGCGACAGTGAGTGGATTCTGTAAAGGAAACATGTTTGATGCAATGATTTGTCGATCTAAAGACGTCTCCTGTGCGTGTTTTGCCATACGTATTAAACAAAGACATACACAAAATATAAATTTGCTAATTGAGCTGCTTTTAAAATTGGTCAACTTACTTTCAAGGTATTGTTTTGTGTAGGGCAAAACACGCGCAGGATACACGGAAGTGGATATTCGGCTAAATATCTTTTTTAGTATATTATTATGCATATGTACGATTTCGAATACATTTTAACTGGTGGTAGAACTCGCAGGCGTTAGCACCACCGCATTACCTAATCTACTTGCCGCTATATGGTAGTGTTCAGCACTATCGTGTTCTGGTCAGGTGGTAATGTAATTTCCGGCACAGAGATAACATGACAACTTAGGCCCCAGGAGTGGCAACACATCTACATTAAAATCTCTAGTTTTATCTAGATGTTTATGGGCTACAGTACCACTTACCATCAATGTAAACTGTATGCTTGTTTGCCATTTCATGACATAAACATTATAACACTATGTTATATACTATTAATAGCATTCTCTTTGGGCCACGTCCGCGCGATATAAGTTACGATTGTCGTCGAATATAATATTTAAATCAAGACACTGCTTCTTGAAAGTGGCGTCGGCGAAGTGTAAACATGCTTGGTACGGATGGTACTCCCAATATACAGAACGAATGCGATGATAGAAAGCATTTCGCTGATGCGGCTGCTGTGGTGATTGTTGGTGCGGTTGGTAATATAGGTGCGACGGCAGTAGCTGGTGTGGTGAGTGAACACGTCTCTTTGCACCCTCGCTTGCGATGTTCAGAAGGCAACAACTTACCCGTAAGGGAGCGGCGTGCGCATGGTGCGCGTGAGTCGCTGTCTCCACTTGGTGCGGTTGATGTTGCTGATGTGGTTGCTGCGGTTGCGGCTGGTGCGGTGGTTGTGGTTGGTGCGGTGGATGCGGTTGGTGCGGTGGATGCGGTTGGTGTGGCGGCAGTGCGAGTGAACGCGGCCGCGACGCCGCTTCGGAACCAGACGACGCAGAACACTCCCCTCCGCTTTCCATCGCTTCCACCACCACAAAGTCCTCGGCGCCCGCCCACGTCGTGTCCGATGACTCTGCTGTGGAACAAAGTATTCATCAGCTAGAGTTCTATATTAAAAATGGCTCCGTAGGTATAGATAACTGGGCGGATGGAACTAGGGAACGAATTCTCGCGATATGTTTTTTTTTTTCAATTTGGGAGACTTCTGGTGACACTGTTAGATTTTGGAAATGTCCCTCAAAGGCGACTGTAAACATTGATTCCCACATGACAATACAAATACAATGCATAGTTGATGTTTGCTTAATTGTTTGGTATACACATCTTACATGTCCCGCAATATGCAGGCCTTGATTTCGTATAACTACCATGCGAGGTACAAAATCAAGGACACTATTTAATGAATTTACAATGAACATTATATTTAGCAAAGGGTATTTATTGTTTTTTGTTTTCCGATAAAAATGAAACACTTGGAGTGAAGAAATATTGCATAGCTCGTATACCTATGTACCTACCTCTCCAGATAAGAATAAAAAGGGTTTTTTCCAATAGAAACCACGCATCACTATGGCACACACACACACTATGGTCAGTGTTCTGAATTTGAAATAGTGTAAATTACAAACAGTTATGATCTTCGTGTGTTCATATTATTAAACACTTTATGATGCGCTTTTTGTATATCAAAGTGACATTTTAGAGGTAAAATAATCCTTTCCATATCAAGAGGCCTAATTTAATTTCAAAAAGCCACATACAGAAATCTTGACGGGGGAAAGATTGAGCGACGAGTTTCCATTTTTATTTAGATCATTTATACGTGATTAAAATACAACCAGTCTAGTATGTTAATTGGTCACCAGCAATCCGAGATTTATCCATTGACGTTCATTATTGATGCGTAAATTGGTATGCAGCAGGACAGTGTTATTAGGAGAACATGCCGGGATCAATTTATTGCTGTAATAAAAGCGATACTAAATGAAGACAAAGGTTATCTCTTTCTGCCGCCCTGCCAGCAAAGCTTAGTATGACCGCATTTGAATTGTCTTAATAACGTAATTTTTTATAGTAATTATTATTATGCGCTATGACAGTTAGCTTTTATTAATTATGATTCATGAAAGATTTTACTTCTTGGCCACTTATTTTAATTTAATTCTCTAATCGATATCACACATTTACTAAGGCTCAAGAGCTATTGGTGTAATCGTTCTATTAATCATATTCACATTAATTGAAAGGTGAAAGCTTCCTGGCTCCCTAAATTTTAGTAGGCTTATCTATCTATCAACGAATTTTAATAACCTGTTAGCACGCGACAACTGTTTCATTTCTCAAAGAGTCATTTCTATGATATTTTTTTATAAAATAGCAACAGCAATTGGAAGTGTAAATACACATATAACTCCTTTGTACGGGGTAATCAATTTTGAGTCACGAAACACAAATATGTGATAGGGTGTAGGCACGCGCGTGGGTCATATTGTGCGCTGTAGGTGAAAGATTTTGTCGGTCAAAGATAAGTATATGTTTGATACGTTTTTGAGTAAACGTTGCCACGCTTCCATAGTCAATATTTCTTCGATCTTTTAAAGTCGATACCTTTTTTTATTTATTTATGTAATGCAAGTGGCTAACAAGTATGCAGTGATGACTGCAGTCTATAGGCACCCACACAAAGACCAAGGTCAAAATGCAGATGCATTACCACTCTTGAGGCCTAAGGTGTTATGCTTCTGTGCCGGAAATTACTAATCCGAAATCGGGCGGGACGTCGAAGTGTCCATTCTATACGTAGTATTATTACCTATTCTCTGGCTGAAATCAACATTAGCTTGAGACATGCTGACACGAACGCGTGATATGTTTTGTGTTTAATGAATATTGTTCGTATGAAATGCTGCTGATATCTGACCGCTTATGAGGGCGGTGAAATAAAATGTCAAACCACATATTAAAATTTTAAACTTCGTTTGGAAAAAAAATGGTTGTGATTGCGTAGTTTATGTTTGCGATAAATTATTCCAAACTTGATACAGATAAAAAAATATTCAACATTATTCAGCTTATAATTATTCGATTTTTGTAATCCCAAATGATGAGAAAAAAAGGACTCCGGCTTTATAGCTTTCAGCGACACCTTGTACAAGCGGTTCGAAGCACGTACCTGAGGACGTGGGCTGCGGCGGTTTGGGCGCGTGCAGCGCGGGCAGCGCGTGCGCGGCGTGCGACGCGTACGCGGCGGGCGAGAGCGCCGAGCCGCGCGCCACCGCGCTGTTCGAGTTCGTCCCTGCGCAAACAACAACTTAAACTCACCCGGACTCAATTGACTATTATTAACCAGCATTATTATATAGTATATAGCACCAACTATTATTAATTAGCACCACAATCAATTTTCTTTAAAACATTTTTTGTTTTTTAAAATAATATTTTCATGATGATGATTCAATTTCACGGTAAAACCTTACATCTATTGACATTTATGCGCTGTATGTAGGTAACGTCAGGGCACAAGGGACAATCTACAATCTTCTGGATCGACTACTAGTGTTTTAATTGAATCGTGACGTCATGCTATCATCTAATCATGGCCACTTGCTTCTCGTTTTGTTCGAACCGTGCGTGAAAAATATTAAATTTATTTTACAAAACGAAAATCAATCAATTGTTTTTAATGTATAACATATTAGGTTGGGGAAAAAGTTTCTTCGCATTTTTTAAGATAATTCAAAACATTTTTTAATATAGTTTATTTAAATTTAACTAAAGTATGTATGTACCATTTTGTTCGATAACCTTTTGCCATCTTGTAGGTAGGGACATGATCCCATTGCTATAAAAATTTTGGGACTTCTCATCAAAATACCGCGACAAGTGGATTTGGCAGTCCTCTCGTGATGTTAACCTAACATTGCATAAAGAATTCTGAAGAGACCGAAACAGGTGGAAATCTGAAGGTGCAAGGTCAGGACTATACGGCGGATGCATTAACACCTCCCAGCCAAACTCTCTTAATTTTTGCTGAGTGGCTATAGATGTGTGAGGTCTAGCGTTATCATGATGAAACACCACACCCCTTCTGTTGATCAATTCCGGCCGCTTTCTCTCAACTTCTTGCTTTAATCTCATCAGTTGTTCGCAGTAGAGTTCAGAATCGATAGTCCTGCCTGGTGGTAATAGCTCATAATGAATAATGCCCTTACAATCCCACCACACACACAACATCACCTTACTGCGAGTTAACCCGGGTTTCGCCACAGTCTGTGAAGCCTGACAGGCCTTTGACCACGACCTTTTTCGCACGTTCTTGTCGTACGTGATCCACTTTTCATCACCAGTTATCAGCTTCTTCAAAAATGATTCGGTTTCATTACGTCGTAATAAAGAATCACAAATGAGTACACGGTTCATTAGGTTTCTTTCAGTGAGCTCGTGAGGTACCCAAATATCGAGATTTTTTTTGTACCCAGCTTTTTCAAATGCGCCAAAACTGTTTTGTGATCAATTCTCAGTTCTTCAGCTACGTCGTAACTACTGATATGTCGATCTTGCTCCATTTTTTCAAAAATGGCATCCATTTTATCCGTAATAGGGCGACCAGAGCGAGGTGCATCTTTGACATCAAAATTTCCGGATTGAAAACGCTTTTGTGCTACTCTCACAGACACTGCACTAGGTCCATAAACATCGCAAATATTTTGCGCGGCTTGCGTTGCATTTTTACCTTTTTTGTAGTAAAATTTTAAAATGTATCGAATTTTTTCATTAGATTCACTCATCTTGACAGTACGAAAAACAAATGAAAATCACAAATTTGCCTAATTTGAATTTGGAATTATGTTCTTTAAAATTTTAACTTTCAATGATACCAAAACCAGCCAGATACAAATACTACAGCCAAAGAGATTTTATTACAAGTTCATACATACTATAATGCGAAAAGACTTTTTCCCCAACCTATTATATTGCATAGGTATGCAGTCCATGCGCACACATGACCTTAAATTTGATTTGAGCACAAGCACATGAAAATGAAAAGTAAAGACGATTTAATCTTGTAACTGCGCTTTTCTGGTCAGTTCCTGCACAAATATAATTTTATAGTGACTCGAAAAGCGCATCGGTCGAGTTGACCGCATAAGCTGGGCCGAATCTAATGACGTCAACAGAATTCATCTAGGATTTCTGATGTTCTACCAGATTCTGACAATTCGATCCGACAAGTGTGCGAGGTTCCATAAGATTTCGTAAATAGAACTCTAAAATTCGCGACCCGTCAGAATTAGAAATAAAAAAATACAATTAAAATATCAATTACAAATAATTACAATTATTATTGTCGACGAAATATTTGCTATTCGAGCGCAAACATATTGCATAAAGTGACCCAAACACGAGGATACTGGGTCGATTAAATCTGACATCAACTGCCGTTATTCAATCAAACAGAAAACGAATAATTGTAAATTTGCCAATTGTTGTGATTGATGGTCGTTGGAAAATTGAGTCAATTGCTAGTTTATAGATCAAAAAGCGATGGTTACAAGCTGTTTTTGTGATTGATACATTTGAGATAATTTAACTATATGTCACATAAAAGTTGTAGCTCATTGGACTCCAAGTATAATACCAATACGTCCCGACTTTGACGTGACAAATAATAGCGTAATTTTCGATAAACAAGCAAATTTATTTTATTCGTGTTTTGATAATAAATAAATTAAAAAAAAACACAAGTAACTTTTAAACTTGAACTTTTAAACGTGTTTTGTTCTCTTTCCAAAACCCACACTTTACTAGAGGAGTGAAGTGTGGGTTTTGGAAAGAGAACAAAACACGGAATATATTGATAAGATTAAGATTTAAGTCTTCTTTAGATCTTATATCCAGCTGCAAGCTACCCGGACTTTATTAGACTTTTTTTTGTCTTATGTTGTTTACATGCCTGTTGTTTATGTCTCATAATTCATATTTTCATACTTTATACCATTTTAGGATGCTTCGATACACAACGCACAGAGTAAAGTTATATTTCAGCTCTATTTATCACAACAAAGAAGCGCGCATGGCCCCGCGGCTAGGGTAGATCTACTCGGTTAAGCGATAAAGGCGCGGTCGGGTGTTTGATGAGTGACCGCTAGTGTCAAATTAAAATGCGCGTTTCCGTGCTTCGGACGGCACGTTAAGCCTTCGGTCTCGGTTGCTATCGATAGATAGCAGTCGTTAAACCTCGTCGCAGGCCTTATGGGCGGTTTGAAAACATCCGACAGCGGGTTGGTCACTAACCCTTATCTGCACCAACCCGCATTGGAGCAGCGTGGTGGAGAAAGCTCCAGGCCTTCTTCCAAGAAGGAGAGAGAAACTCGTGCCCAGCAATGGGACCGTATCAAAGGTTGCCATTATTATCACAACAAATGGCTGAGAAATGGGTATCAACATCAACACAATGTTATATTATTATCTATTCCTTTGAATATACATAAAAATATAATATGAAAAAAAAATGATATGGTCCTGATGTGAGTAATCGACAATAGTACAATTTTTTTTAACTCCTTTTGCACAAAGAAAAATATAGCATATTGAGATGAATATAGGAAGCTGCGATACAATATATAAAAATCCTCAATAATATTCGATAATTTTCGCGTGTTCTGACTGCATAATTATATTTTCCTTAAGACGTGTTACACGAGTCATATTGAAAGCCATGCGTTTAAAGCAGTCATTGTCCTTTAAGAAAAAAAATATCGACAACCGCAGAAGATTCAGTGGTACGTACATAACACTGTTAGCCCATCCCATGCAAAAACCAAAGCAAAAGTGTAATAGTTTAATATATACCCTGAGTGTCCCACGACTCCTCTAGGAAACAGTTAGTATCGACTCGGCCCTCGTTATCACACTCCAATATGTCGGGCAGATCCGAATCCAAACCTGAACAATATACACACACCGTAACCACACTGTTAGATACCTATCTATGTATATTACACATACCACCTATTTTTCGTTAAGTTCAAAGACTTTAAAATATTAGGGATAAATAGAAAGCATGACTGCAAGTGGTAAAATGAATTAATGATATGTAAAAGTATATGCACATTTTGACACTTCGTTAGTTCTATAGTTAGACAACATCATGATGCCATGTCCTAGAGCGAGATTCTAAAACCGCATTACGACTTTACTTCGACTTGAAGTCGAAGTTTCAACGTTTATTTTGTTTCACAGTTAAGCTCTTATTTTACTTTACGCTATTTATTTTTGTCTTAGTAAGGATATCCTTTCCAAAGTAAAAAGAAGTTCTGACACGTCTGAGAAACAAAATAGCTCGACTCTAAGTCAAAGTAAGTTAGTTAGGCTTCCACACATAACTGCGTATTCGTATCGTATCGCAAATATCTGCGAGCTCGCATGAATACGAGTATATCGTCTGCGATGCGGCGTCGCATCGCATCGCAGTTTTGTGTGGCCACCCAAAACTGCGACCCATAAAGTCGTAGTGCGGTTTGTGAATATCACCCTTAGTCTTGCGATCAGCCGCACCTTTAGAGCTGTTTACTAACAGGCTCAAGGGAATCAGAGATTGTTCAGTTCTTGATACTCTGATTCTGCTTAGATGTTTGTTTACATTTAGTTAAGTCGGTTCGATTTTACACCAGTGTAAGACTTTCTAAAAAGTACTTAAATATGAAAAAGTGCTATGTATACTTTATGATGTCAAATCGATTTATTTCCATTGAGCGTAAATTAAAATCAAGATAATATTCCGATGGAAATCTACATAAAAATATTACCGTTTCGAAAATAATTAATAGTGTTGCTTCTAACAAAAATATTAGGAGGAACGCATCATAATTTTTTGTATGTTATTATTTATTCAATAATGATCCGAATAGGTACTATAGGTTAATGCCCTCACCGAGTCACCGAAATGACTTTAGATCGTCCGTACTTATTTGTGTTTTTTTTTTAACGAGAATGTCTACAGTGCTTTACGTGCCAGTCAACTCGATCTATAATTATACGGTTAGATCGAATCAATTAATCGAGAAAGCGTATTTATTTTGAAGTACGATTAATGAAATGAATTAAAATGAATAATTTATTTGGACATGAATGCAAACAAATCTGTTATTTCGAAAGTAATAAACAATGAGTAGGTTACTGTGATGACTCACTAGTACTCGAGTTTCATGATATGCATGATACATGAATAAGCATGAATATTATTAAAAAAAGGACAATTTGTTTACAATTGAAGTATAGATGTCTCTTACTTGTGATGGAGGTAGTGCGGGGTCGCTGGAGGAAGGGATGGTTGAAGAACACTTCAAACGGCATTCGATCCCGAGAGTTCCGTCGAAGCAACCCGATCAGTAAGTCGCACAACTCAGGACTGGTACCCGGTGGCATTCTATAAAGTGAAATATTTACATTTTAATTTACTGTATAAAATCAAGTTCGGTTGATTTGTAGGGACAATTTGAATAACTGATACATTAAACTTAGATTTAAATACGACAACCTTGCGATCAACGGTTGTGCCTAGGGTCACGAGCGCAAGGTTGGAAATGGATGTAAGGAAGAACTTTTTTTTTAAAAGAACATCTATTTAGGCCATTTGCCAGGGCGAGTGCGTAATTGCTTTTTTTAAACGTTCATTTACTATTTACCAAGAAAACAGATTAAACATCGAGATGGCACACGGCTGCCAATTCTTACCAACAGCGAGCAGAGAACTGAACACAGAGTGCGTATCTATACAGTTTGTGACAGCAACAAACGTGCGCACGGTTTCATAATTTTGGCCGCTGCCGGAATCAACTCGATCAGCTACGGAGTGTTGTGTATTGTTTAAAAGTAAAACTTTAGAAATCTGTTGGTTGTGAAGTGGAACAATAAACTGAACTGATATAAATTGCGTTGTGGGTATTTTTGGCGCGCGCCGTCATCGAATGTGTGAAAATCATTAATACGCTTATATTTACTTTAAATCATTATAATGTTTTAATTGTTATTTATAATTACACAACAGTTAATCATTTTAAGTAGGAAGAATGATAACTACAAGATCTATTTCTAACCTAAATATTTTTATGAAATAAATTAAATGCACAATTTACTGATGGTGGGTGAGCTAGAGAACGTAGGTACTGAACTTCTGAGTTCAATCGTATTTTATTTATATATCTGAATTGTAGTGTCATGAATTAAAATATGTGTTGAATTAAAATACGACCCACGAAAAATTACAAAATTATTCTACAACAAAGACAAAGGCCAATTTAGTCCACAATAAACACAAATAATATTGAAAATCTTACTGACACATACACTTGAAGATGGGTTGGCTTAGCAATAGAAATCCGCCCACGGTAGAGTATTAGCTCTGTTATTCCGAATTGGGCGTTAGCGAGTAATTGTGAAATTAGCATTTACGCTGCGGCTGCGAGCCTCGGTTGGCTCACAATAGCGCTTATGTACAAGAGGGTCACAACTCATTTATGCGTGTTGACTCTAGGACCTTGAATATGGGCGCTGACTGCGTAGATAAGATACATTGAATGTAAAAAATATAGCAAAAAAGACTTGTTTTGAATAGAACACAACACTTGATATGTTGAACAAAAAAATATTACATTAAAAGTTTGTGAGTTATACCTACTCAAGTGAGCTTTACATTTTATCACGTCACGTTATTATTTCGCCGATGAGCAATATAGCTGAGCATGTATGCATGTATTTAATACACGCACATATAGGCACGGTTAGCCACTTGTTTTTAGTTTCATGAGATTGGGGATATGTGTTATATTCATTGGTCCCGCCTCCAAACTCAGATGGTGTCACTAACAATCTTTTTCATGAAAAGAAACTAAACGACGTGTTATTTCTCCCGCCCGCCAAATAGTCAAGCTATCATGCCGTATAATATACCGTGTTGCATTGCTGGATAATACATCCATTACATGACGGATATAAATCAACATAATAATTATATTGTGCCAGCATGTCTAGCGCAGACTAGTTTTTTATAACACGATTATAAAAAATAAAAGTTTATGTATGTAATCACGGATGACATAATAATAACGTAGATAACTTTAACAATTCGTTAGACAATGTAAAGACTTCTGGAAATGGTTTGCGGATTCGAGCCGCGTAGGTCATAATATATTATAGGCTGCATTTTTTTTTCAATATAACAACCACATATGGAGCCTAAGGGTATTTATTACGCGGAATACATTTGGGAATGGCTATCTTAGCGATTACCAAAGTGGCTGGCTTAGCGGATTCTAAATATAAAATAATTGTCAGTAATTAATAACACGCATGAGAAGCGCGCATGGCCCCGCGGCTGGTGTAGATTGGAGGCGATATACTCGGTTAAGCGATACGGGCATGTGATGGGTGACCGCTAGTGCAAAAATTAAAATGCGCGTTTCCGTGCTTCGGAGGGCACGTTAAGCCCTCGGTCCCGGTTGCTATCGATAGATAGCAGTCGTTAAACCTTGTCGGAGGCCTTATGGGTGGTTTGAAAACATTAGCAAAACAACAGCGGGTTGGCCACTAATCCTTCTCCACCAACCCGCATTGGAGCAGCGTGGTGGAGTGAGCTCCAGGCCTCCACCCAAGAAGGGGAGAGACACGTGCCAAGCAGTGGGACGTATCAATGGTTGCCATTATTATTATTTATTATTATAATGAATCACACAAGAAATAGCAAGTACCCAAAGACTAGCCGAGTAGGGGAAGCGTTATCTTGAATATTATTGTTACTTGTTACGACTATTTCCATATTATCTATTCCTCGATAAGTATTCGTCAAGGGCGGATACCGCCGCGGCATGATAAATGCTTGGATTAAACTTACAGTCCAGGTATAAAATTACGTTTGCATATGTTAAGCTCAAAGACCGAAAACACGTAATGGCATATTTTCATAACCACAACGCGTAGTGGTAAAAAATAATGAGAACCAAGACCAAAGACACGATGTCGTGTTGTGGTATCTTTGCAAGTGGACGTTTTCTTTCGCACAATGAGCGTTTTCGTTCCGGCCGTAATTTAAATATAAATACAGTACTTATGTACTTAAATCCTTTCAAAGTTATATGATTTATTTGAATATGTTTACCTATTTCGTTTAGAACATATTTAGTAAATCTTTTTCAAGTTATTATTTCTCGACGAATTGGACGCGTTGGAATATATAATTATGTTTTTTGAAGTAAGTCTCTTAGTAAGTAGATTATAATTTACAAGTGGAACAAACGCGATATGTTTTACGCAAGAATCATCTACGTAATACATATTCTCCATACACCTACCTGATATACATAAACAAAATAAAAAATATAAATGATTGAAAAATTTGCTGTAATTTATTAAAATTACAGTTATTTTTAAACACATCCGATTTTTTTTGCAGATTACTGTATAAATACTCACTTAGGCTGTAGATCGACGCTATTCTCATAGAAAGCTTTAAGCTCGTGGGGAGTAGTGGCCTGAAAAGGTGCTTTGCCAGTCAGACACTGATACACAATCGTGCCCAAGCTCCAGAGGTCTGCTTTTGCGTCATATTTGAGGGACATTATGACTTCAGGTGCCTGAAAATTGGAATATTTTCATAAATATGAGGCTCAATGTAAATAATGTTATTAGACGAACTAAAATGAACTCAAAGTATTCCATAATAATACAAGATTAGGTACCATATACATCGGTGAACCGCACAGTGTAACTGCCATGTTTCCTTCTTCCAGAAATCTTGCAAAGCCGAAGTCCGCTGTACAACAATCATAAAAATAAATGATTAGTTACTTACATAAATACACAACATCATTACATAATAATTATTATATAATAATTTTATAAATAGGCATATGCTTATTGACAATAATATACCAGTGATAACAAATAGTTATCTTACACACGAATTATTTGGTAGGTTCATTTAAACTTTAACCCCCTTATTCATGAACGTACATTAGATACGTTTTAGCTATAGAATGCTTTGTCTTTGTCAGTTGCATTGTCAAATGTCCTGGATAGAAAAAGACAAAAGAGAGATTAGCAACACTTTAGCTAAAATACGTTTATGAATAAGGGGGTAAGTTTATATTTATTTATTTAACTTCTATGCCAACAAAAAAGGTATATATAAGGTGGACTTAATGCTACTACAAGGCATTATCGACCAGTCAACCTTTGGGTTGTGTTGAGCATGTTTAAACCGGTGCTGGGAGGTCATGATATGAAAGAAGAAGACATTGTAATGTGCACTGAAAGTGTTTAAAAAAATACACCGGACAACAATCTATATACCTAATACAAAATAAAAACAGATTTTATTCTGTCTGTGTTATCTTTTCAATGATAAACCAATTTTGTACTTTTTTATGTAATGGAAGTGGCAAACAAGCATGAAGTTCACATTGATGTTAAGTGATAACTGCAGCCTATAGACACCCACAGAAAGACCAACGTCAAAATGCAGATGCGTTACCACTCCTGAGGCCTAAGGTGTTATGCTTCTGTTCCGGAAATAACAGGGCCGTACATTATTGTTTATATGTATTTGGTAAGGCATTGCTTACACAGAATGCACAGAAGGCATAAACCCATAAGCCAGCATACTAAATAAAAGTTTTTTAACCGAAGGTTCATGGATTTCATCTTGGTTTATGCATGTTCTTGGGTGCAGAAAATTCAACGAGAGTTCAACTTGAGGAAGGATAATTGACGTAGGCTATATTTTTATTAAAAAAATAAAATATACCTACATCTCTCGTGAAAAAAAAAACAAAATACAATTATACGTAAAAGTCAAGAAGTATAAAATTATACCTATATCATAATAATATCAAATGTATGATGTCATTATTATCTTGAGTTGATTTATGAAAAAAATCTTAGGTATGTAATCGTCTTTTATGTAACATGGAAATTATTATCTATACTTATAATAAATCTGTAGAAGTGTAAATTCTGTACATTAAAAATATTGAAAAAATAAATACCAGGGGATGTTATTATATCGATACCGAACACAAATATGTGATTAATTTTTTTGTCTGTCTGTCTGTCTGTCTGTTTGTTCAAGCATCACATAAAAACTACCGGTCCAATTACAATGAAACTTGGTATGATTATACTTTAACCTTTGGCGCACAACACTTTTTATCCCGGAAAAATGTCTGTTTGTCTGTGTGTTTGTGCACGCTTATATCAGAAACGGCTTATTCGATTTGTTGTTTCCACTAATATATTGTGGTAAGTTTCACTTAACATTTAGTGTTTGTTTCAAGTGAATCAGTTCAGAAATAAAAAAAAGTTATGTCAATTTAAAGAATCGTATCGAATATTTTTAAGCTATTCTGTATCTTAGTTCTATCTTTTAGGGAGTTTCGTACCTAATAGGTAAAAACGGACCCTACGGTTAGCTAATCCTCCGCTGTCTGTTTGTCTGTCCGTACGTCCGTCTGTCTGTCACTAGGCTGTATCTCATAAATAGTGATAGCTAGAAAGCTAACATTTTCACAAATTATGTATTTCTGTTACCGCTATAATGTAGACGGTTAAAATTTTCACAGAATTTTTAGGTGTTATGTTGTATTGTAGTTTCTATAATAAATCTATACACATACAAATAAATAAAATTGGAGTGTCTGTTTGTTAAATTAAAATTACCGCTTTTTACTAAACGCATATGTATGTATACACGGTACATATACCAAAACAACATTTTTTACAATTTTTGTCTGTCTGTCTGTTTGGCGGGGCTAATCTTGGGAACGGCTTTTATCTCCATACATCCATACATACAAACATACCTACATACAAATAAGAAGAATTGGAGTGTCTTCGACTTTGACGGGACTTTCACTGGCAGATAGCTGATGTAATAAGGAGTAACTTACGCTACTTTAATACTAGCTGCGCCCACGACTTCGTCCGGGTAGATACCGAACAATCATACTTTTTCTCACGTAGACGAAGTCGCGGGCACAGCTAGTGCACAATATAGTTACGGTAAGATTAAACTTATATATATTGTAAGTATATATTTCTTCCTTTTTCATTATGATGGGAGAGCCCCAATGACGGAGCTCGAAGGCGAAGACGCCACCGCATTACCTAATCTAAATGATGTAATAAGGAGTAACTTGAGCTACTATTATTTCCATACAACCATACATACATACATAATTACATACAAATACATAGAATTTGAGTGTCTCCGATTTTGACGGGACTTTCACTGGCAGATAGCTGATGTAATAAAGAGTAACTTACGCTACTTTAATACTAGCTGCGCCCACGACTTCGTCCGGGTAGATACCGAACAATCATACTTTTTCTCACGTAGACGAAGTCGCGGGCACAGCTAGTGCACAATATAGTTACGGTAAGATTAAACTTATATATATTGTAAGTATATATTTCTTCCTTTTTCATTATGATGGGAGAGCCCCAATGACGGAGCTCGAAGGCGAAGACGCCACCGCATTACCTAATCTAAATGCCGCTAAATGGTAATGAATCAGAGCCATCGTGTTCTGATCAGGTGGTAATGTACGGCCCGGTCCAGTCAGAGTCCATAACAGCTAAGAAATTAAGGAGTGGCATCGCATCTATGTTTATAGTCTACCTACTGTACTTAGGCGACTGCACCAATAAGTGTTTTTCTTTCTTTGTTTCATATGCTTATTTGGCACTCACATGCACAGACCAACACGAGCTACCGGCCACCGGCCACCGCTGCGGACCGGAGGGGAGTAGCCATATCGTCTTTTACCGATGCAAAACAGTCTGTCATTTTTGGCGGAGGGATGTCTAGTCCAGCGGTGTGAAATTACCGATTGATTCGAAGGGTCGCGGGTTCAATCCCCGCACCGGGAAAAATATTTGTATGGCCTACAGATATTTGTTTCGGATCTGGGTGTATGTGTATGTGTTGTATGTGTACAACGGCATCCACGACACAGGTTTATTAATACCTACTGTGGAGTTGTGATTTTAAGAAAATCATTTTCAACCGTGTACTACGAAACTCACACCTTGACTCACATCTGGGCGACAGGCATAGGACCATTTGGTCTTGTACTTTGACAGAGGGGAAAGCCTGCATATGGCTACTCCCCTCCGGTCCGCCGCGGCCGCCTGACCCGTGTTGCTCTATGCTCACATGAGATAAAAAAAAGGTTGGAATAATTTGAATTACCTATTTTAAGCGTAATTTCTGCCGGATGCGGTGTCCGCGGCGGTGAGACGTTGTGTGTGAGGAGTATGTTCTGTGGTTTGAGATCCCTGTGCACGATGCCCTTGGCGTGTATGGCGCGCATCGCCTCCGCCAGCTGCCGCAGGAACAGCCGGATGGTGTCCTCGCTTAACAGCCTGTTTAGTTGCAGGTAATCAGCCAAGTCACCGCCGTTGCAATACTGCAAACAAACATTTTTTTCTTACACTGAGTATCGTTGAATTAAAACATGATTATGGGACCTTGGCGTCAGAACGTGAAGAATCCACAAACAAGAATTCATCGACTATCAACACGGGTGAAACCGTGGCAATCTGCTAGTGAAGAAATTAAAACTAAATATTTCTGTATTATATTATTTTTTAAGCTTAATGGTGTTGAAGTAGACACAGACAGACATTCATAGAGCCATGGCCTCAATATAATAGTGGTCAATGTTAAAACAGTGCATAGAAATAAACAGAAACCAATGATTCGGCGAACCCACGTTACCATACCTGATACTAATGTGTATACATCATAAAGTACTTAAGATATACGCAGATGTTTAGTTTCTGACTCAAAACTAGATCAGTAGGTACAGATAGTGTACGAGCATATTTGGACATACGTCATTTGCGCAGAGATAATACCGTTATATTGGACGCGATTCCGATAATACTGACTCTTTTCCGGATATGCGATCGCCTTAATCTGATTCGACGTATAAATTATTAATCATTAATGATATTTTTCTAGCAATTTACCGTTTTTTTTTGGCCAGAAATTAATGTCATGGCAAATTTGGGCCAAGCAACCGACCTGCCCTAATGACAATGCTCATTTTATTATGACCATTATCTGGGCAACGATAACTTGTTATAATATCGATGCGTCTTTCGTGCACATGGCCGTTTATGGACATAAACTTGAATGTTATTTTCAAGCAACGAGCGAATTACGTAAAATTTTAGAGAAGCCAATATATTTTTCCCATATATTGTGTATGCAGAGCCTCTTTATCGAGCTTGATTCGCGATAAGCTGTGCCATGCCGCAGGTAATCTTATCATTGAGTGATAATAGTTATAAGTGTCAGTGAGTTACGCGCACTGTGCTCCGATGGTAGGTGCCAGGACAGGTAACAGCTCCTGAATCCAGTTGGCACGTTTCACAATACTGAGTGACCATGAAGTGGAATCTTTTGTTATTGGTGTTGGCAGTCGTGGCGTGAGTACACATATCTACATTAATATTCTTTTATTATGTAACGTAAACATTGATTTTGGGCGAGATCATTAAATATCTTAAATATTCCATTTTAAGTGGGCTCTAAAAGGTTATTTGAAACCTAATGAAAGATGATGCAGTAATATTAATGTGTAATTCGAGAAATAAAATTATTTTAAAAAATGGGTTTGATAGTAAAATTAACGAAGTGTATGTGATGATATGATCAAGATGTGATGATATGATGAACATGTTACGCTATCCAAAACATATATTATGTGCCTAATATAAAAAATTTGATGATTGTGCTATACATTAAAAACAAGATAATATACCCACGAAATACATTTAATACTTACATGAAATTGCGGATCTTAATATTTCATAGATCATAAAACTTCTGGTTACGCCCTTGCAGTTATCGCGTTCTTTATCTTTGTACTTAGCAATTTTACGTCAGCTCGTTAAGATAAAACAAAAGATACCTATTTGATTTTGATGTAGTCACATGTTAATTCTAATTTTGTTTAATCAATTTCAGATGTAGGGTGGTATGGGCCCAGAACGATGATTTGCCTATTCCAGAAGAAAGTGACAATCAGTTTCCACCAGATAATCATGCACAGCCTGACGAAGACATAATCGAGGGGAGTGGAGCAGGCCCTATAGATGTCCTGGACAGCACCACGGAAGCCTTGGCCGCGCCGAAATTAGAGGAGATAGAATCAGCATCGAACACAAATGTTGAATCTACTTCGGATTCTACTAGCGAAACGCCTTGCCCCAAAACTTGTGTTTGCAGTATAGAAAGTGAATCATTCGTCGTGGATTGTTCTGGATTAGATTTAACAGACTTTCCGACACCTATTGATACAAGGACGACAACGTTAAATTTACAAAACAACAAATTGACTGAAATACCCAGAGAAGTTTCAGAACTAAAGAATTTAAAAATATTAAATGCTAACAACAATTCAATCATGGAATTAGTGTCTGGAGTGAGTATCATATTTTGGTTACAATTTATATAGATTCATATTTATTTAGTGGTGATTATTTTCATATCACTGTTTCAGTCCGTCAGTGAACTGCCTGAGTTGGTTACGTTGAAGCTGGCAAATAATCGTCTCATAGAGTATCCTAAAGATCTAAAGAACAGTTTATCGTTGACTAAATTAGAAGAGTTGGATCTAGGAGGCAATGACATGCGAACGGTAACAATATTTTAATACACTCATTCTTATATTACGTATATTTATTTAATTCAATACAGCAACATACTAAAACAGTGAAGGAATTAGTCGTGTGTATGACTAATTACAGATTTTTATTATTTCTGTATGTGTGAGTACATACCTAATAATCAGTTATACCAATTTGAAGAAAAAATCCGATAAGTACCACAATCCAATTCGCATTTTGGAGGCCAGTACATTTCTTACCTTTCTTAGATTTATTATAAGTACATACAGACTTGAGGACAAGGATGGACTGAATGTTTGCGAAATACAGTTTTTTAATAGGTATAGCTTTTTTACCATTATATTGTGAAAGATATATAATCATACTTGTTTCTATACTTTTTGGCAATTACACATGCTAGTGAAATAGGTACCTATATTGTTTTAATGTAATCATGCTTAATAATATTTTACAACTAAGAATTGCACAATATTTTTTGTTTGTTTTCAGGTGCTTAATCCAGAAACATTTTCAAACTTCCAATCTTTACGCACGATAACACTGCCTACATCAACTGATGAAATTGTTCAAAATTTGTGCGAGTCTTTTAAAGAGACCTTGGAATCTGTGTGCACAGAATCTTGCAAAAAACAAATATTCGAGTGTCCGGATGCACCGCAAAATTTAGACGAAGATCTACTTGATGCGACTCTACCTGGAATGATAGCATTAAACACAGGTTTAACTGACGGCAATGTTGATCCAGATCTGAATAATTCTGAAGATAACAACACCGAAGATACTCTTCAACAAAATCAAATATCTAGCACTGTTGCTCCTACTATAACTACTGATAAAAATAGTGAAGCATCTGTAAATGAATTTTCATTACGCACAGCAGTCAACAAAGAACCAGAAGAAAAAGTACAACTCAATTCAATTGTTGAGAGTCCTAAAGAAACAGCTCATACTGAATCTGACGTAAATATTGGTGCAAACACATCCGAAACAACAACTGGTGGAGTTGATAAAAGCATAATTGGAATAATAGTAGCTGGGATGATAGTGGTGGTCGCAGGTATAGTAATAAAAAAGAATTGGAGTTCAATCAGAAAACGATTTAGCTCAACGCCTAGATCGGCAAATGAAAGATCGGGCGGAAATGTGAATGGAACATCACCAGAAGAAGTACCGCTACAAGACAAAGACAAATCGCCTGTTTAAGACAGATAATTAACTTAAAAATAGGTTAAGTATTCGGTGAAAAAACATTGTCAAGCTTGGAAATGCCTGACAAAGATTCATCGCCAAGAGTGTCCATTAGTTGATTGGGGAATGAAATGAATGGATTCGATCTGAATGTGTAAATATTCCTAAATACAATGCGTCTTTATTCATCTTTTTATCTTTAAAAGTTTCATTTTAAACAGATTTATATATTTTTGACTTATTAACCAGTACCTGCTGTTCCAAGTTGTTATTTGTTTGTTTTTAGTTACATTGAGGATATCCTAATACATAATTATGTCCTAGGGTGGATTAGATTTTATGTGTGGCATCTCCGACTGGACAGAACATATTTAATTGTGATGCGAAATATATTTGAAGTGTAATGATAATTAATTTGTCGAAACTTAGTATAAGGTTTTATAACGTAGTACATATATTAAATCGCCTAAATGTAAATAATTAAATTAAAAAGCAAAATAACATTGTATATTCTTTTTGTACTTTGTGTATTGTCGAATTAAAGTTCATATAAATAAACGTAACGCTAAATATATTAAAAGGTTTGTAATAATATCATCTTGCTTTATTTTAAAATATCAATAAAACTTAGAGCTCCGAGATCATAAAATATATGAAATATTTTGTTGGAAGCAAGTATAGATTTACATGTTTTAGAATTTACATTTTTTTTGGTTTTAAGTAGGGATAAATTGGCACATCATTTATTTCTATAAACATACATAAACTTTACGTCTCTATTTGCCCGAAGGGGTAATCCAGGGGGATATGTTGCATTTATCAGTTCCAGGGTTAAATCCATAATTGCACTATTACGTTTTTTTTAATCTCAAGAAGTAATAATTCAAATGAATCGACACTTTTGCTTTGCAAGCTCAGAGAGAACCTACTCGTACAATCTTATTTTTGTTGCAATTTATATAAACTAGTGAACACTAGTGATCGCCCAATGGTCGAAATTCGACCGCAATACTTATGCATAAAATATAACTAAGTTTGAATTCTATAACGAACCTCTTTGATGAAACCGTTTTACCACAGGCTGGTACAGAGCACATGTCATGTAATTATGTTTGACATTTTGACATGTGAACGTAATTTATTGCGTTGTCAAACGCATGGTAGTGTGAGTAATGTTTTATAAATGCATGGTAGTGCGTGTAATGTTTTATTTACTGATTTGAATGTCCTTAATAAGCATTATTAAAAATATTAGCGTTCTGCACTTCTCCTACATATATAAACTCTAGGTGTGCCAAATTTACTCCTCCTTCCGCGCAATTTTCATAAAGCCGGTCAAGTGCGTGTCGGGCCACGCGCAGTGTAGGGTTCCGTAGTTACAGAGTAAGAGATGTAATGAAAAAAAAAAACATTTTCATTGGACTTTTTCGAAATTTTCGAGTAAAATACATTTGGTCGACTATTACTCGCACACTTGCAAGGCCAACTTAAGTGTGATAGCTTTCCTTTTAATTTCGTTATATGTAGCTACTATTGCCGTAACGTTTGAATTTAACAACAACAGTTTAGTCTGTAGGGGGGGGGACTTGAGTGTAACGAAAATTTGCACTTTAAAGCTTAATAAGTCACCAACAGTTAACTAAATCGAAAAATTATGTTCGGACATCCATAATATTTTAAAAACGTATATCCAGCGATACCTTACACTATATGGAAATCGAAAATAAAAAAAATAAAATTTTATTCATATTTTTATTCTACCACTTTGTTGGCGTGATTAAGGTGTATACCAAATTTCCTTTCCTAAAAATTATAAGGGTTCCTTGTTTACTATGGAACCCTAAAAAAGGAGTCACAAGTCTTTGCTTTACGTATAAATATTATGATGACGATTGTTATAGGTCAATTTATAAGTATAGATTAATAAATAGTTTACATTGAGAATTGAGAGTAAGTAAATGGGACAGTATTAAGATAAAAAATCTACATAAAAGCTTAAAGGTCTCGCGATGATGATTCATTGCTCTCTTGAAATGTTCCAATAAGCTTTAGCTTTCGCATCTGTCAGCATGTGCTAGGGGCATTGTACTACCATGTCACTGAGATATGACAGTGATGATTGCAAAACACTACCATTTATTTAGTGGCAGATAGACTTTACTTCCCCGAGCTCCGGCACTGGGTCTGAGTGACATAAAATCAAATCCAAGCATATGACCCAAATTTAGAAAAAGTTTAGCCAAGACCCTCCCACACACAGCTGGTCAGCACGACACGAAACCCTTATTTGAAAGCTGATAGAAAATGCTAGTTAAATTAAACATTTAACCAATATTTGGAATTCTTAACTTCACTTTTGGCTGGTTCCAATCCTGTTGACTAGTTCCAATCAGAGCTGAATATCTTTAAAACTACTTACTCTTAACATATCCACCAAAAATGAATCACCACGATGTACAAGGAAAAAAAATGTATTCAAATCATCATCATCGTGTATCAGTTCATTCATTCAGGAGCTACGGTACCACAAGACACAATCACATGACAGACAGACAGGCCAAACTTATAACACACTGTTATAAGCGTCGGGGGTTAAAAATACATGAAAATACGGATTTTAAATATCAGATGTTTACTTGCAACCATGTCTAGTAGATCTTCGTACTTATTTTTTTCTAATATACCTACTTAGTTTTGTTTTGGGGATATTAACCTCAAAAAAAGTTCATTGGTAATGTTCATGAGGGTGTTGACATGGCACAGATTGCAATGTAGACACGTACGTAATAATGTTTATATTTCTAGTTAGCAGCTCATTGATACGATAAAAATAATACGCAGTTCATTCGATGAATGATCATACGTTTACGTATTTCATAAACTTAATCTCATTCCTTTACCTGATAATAAAAGGTTCGACTACCTTTAGCATAGGCGTTTATTGTTTACATTTTAACCTACAGATAATTCTAATAGATGGTAATAAAATATACAAATCAACGCATATTATTTATTTTATTCAACACAAGTGAGCCATGTCAGCGTATTATCTTCAGTGAAATATATTCTTAAAGCCTTACAAAACGTTTACTGGAGAGATGCGTACGTATGAACCAACACAACAGATAAGACAAAAGAAATCAAACAATAGTGGTTTCTTGTTCAGTTCACACGGGTCGGTGTTCTACGACAACATAGAGCAACACGGGTCACCGGCCGCGGCGGACCGGAGGGGAGTAGCCATATTCAAGCTTTCCCTTCTGTCAAAGTACAGTACAAGTGTTCCTACGCGTGTCGCCCAGGTGTTTAAACGTGTGCGTGAAATTGTTTATTTATGTATTTTGTTAAAGTCAAGGTGTGAGTTTCGTAGTAATAGACGATTTTTGTAGTGCACACACACTGTCTGTTTCACACGTAGTTCCCCCCGCAAAAAATGACTGTTTTGCATCGGTAATAAACGCTATGGCTACTCCCCTATGGTCCGCCGCGGCGGCCGGTGGCCCGTGTTGCTCTTTGTACGACAATAAAGGTAGTGGGAGATGAAAGTTTAAAAAGCAGTTATAGAGAGCAGGTCACGGTGAGACGGTAAATGCAGGCGGATGTATGGTCGAGTGCCCGCCTGTCTGACCGAGGCAACCCGTAATGTTCCGTTAGTTCGAGCTAGGGAGGCAAACGATATATCGATACTTGCAAAATCCCATCGAGAAATCGATATTTATAATGTGCTTCTGATGTTGGAAAAATGTGTTCTTAATTCAAAACGTACTTATACAATAATCGCCGTTTAGATTAATATACATCACAGAACATAAAGCGAAAAGCGACTAAAATGTGCCCAATAACATTTACACATAGTTCGTCATCTGGTAAAAACGTACCTAAATATCGCCATTTTTATAAATAAACTTCGATGTTAATGTTGTGTAAATAAAATACATCGATGTATAGGTATCCTTATGATGTTTGCAGCCCTAAGATTTTCGTGTTTACAATAAGTTACAATACTTTGCTTACAATTTCTACTTTCTTCTACACGTGGAATATATAAAAAGTTATGTAAATAGGTATATTTATGGAGAGGAAGTCGAGATATGCCAAAGCTAAGTCAGTGATCTCGGATGCACACTATGCACATTGCTTACTCATTGAGTTCCATGCACTTGTAATAAGAACTTAAGAACACAGATAGAGTAAATATGAAATCTTTATGCTTATGATTATCGACACGTACAATTTATAAGTCAAGGCTTGTGTTCCACTTATTATGAGGCGTATATTTTTGGAAATTATAGCTATTATAAAGATAACCTTGTTCGCAAAATGCGGTCTGTACATTTATGACAGGATAACCTTAATCAGTTCTTTGTAAAATTGACAGTTGACCACAATTTCTCTCTATCCTTGTCCTGAAACAAAAAATCTACATTGCAACCTCGGTTTTATGTAGATATGCTGAACGCGTTTACTTATTATAGGAATGCATGGTTATTTGCTAGTTGAATGACGTAAATAGGCCAAATACTTGCGAAGCCATCGAAATCGTCTCTAACATATACGGGGAACATAAATTGCCGTCCAATCAATGGTCAATAGCAGCGATCGCTTTATTATCTAGCGGCATATAGATTATAATCTATTTCTCAATATGACTCATTTCAACTGGATGTTTTTCTATCTGCAATTAATTTATTATTTATATAAAAACAAGAGTTGGCTGATAGATAATATCTTGTAGAGTTGTCTTAAGTCATGTAGCATTTTTGGTCACAGAAGAATAAAAATTAAAATTTTGAATCAACATTCCTCTCTTTGCCTCCCAATTTTATTTGCTGAAAACACGTTCATCTATGGATGGTAGAACAAAAGAAGCAATCAAGAGAGTACACAAAAAGTACCAGCAGGTAAATTAAGTAGCGTGTTTTCAGGCTTACGCAACAAATAGGAGTACGGTCTAAAGTGTAACGTGACCGGCAGTGTCGTGAGCAAGTTTTATAAAATTCTCGTGCGCGATATCAAAATACTGGTATTTTTATCAATATGATAGAAAGCAATAGGAGCTCAGTTTCCGGTCCGAGCGTCATTTGGCGGATGCATCGGCTAAAGAAAAAGAAAACTGACGTAACAGTGACAGACGTGACAGTTTATTGTGAAAACTATCACCAACCTTAATTGAAAACATCTGTCAATTAATTATCTCACAAAAACAAATTACAATTCACTTACTGCAAATTAAACGGAAAGAACCCTTCAAGTTGGTGATTGCCATAATAGGTTAAGATCCCACTGCAGAATCATTTCGTTCATCCAGATATGCTGTAAACCTATTTTTTACGCAACTTTATAATCTAGATCTAGAGAATATATATCCACTAGGTTGCCAATCAAAATTTGGCCGCAAGTAGGTATTTTAAATATTTTTTTATCTTTAATAGGCAAAAAGTCTTATTTGTGGCCGATTCAATTTGGCTCCCGTATATCATAATAATGGGGAAAAAATTGCTTTAACTTGATATATAAATAATACATGTACATGGACGTAAAAAAATATCGGGGTGGAACGAAAATACGTAGGGCCGGCCAAATGCGCAACGGCAGACGTGATTTTTCAGAGTATTTATAGTACATTGCCGTGAGGTAGAGGATATTTGATTGAAAAAAACAAATTAAAAAAAAAATCTCCAAAAAAACATATATATACATAGTTGCGGCCATTTTTTGATAGGCAACCTAGTGGATATTATATTCTCTAGATTATTAATATTCGTACAAAATAGGTTTGCAGCATATCTGGATGAACGAAATGATTCTGCAGTGGGATCCTAACCTATAAGAGAAAATAAGAATAAGAAAAAACGGAAACAAATTGATAGTATGAATGGACCTGTGTCCAGAAGCAAGAATATAACGAGATTCTGTCTCTGAGCAACGGCTAAGGATCATAAAGTGGGTTACAGAAGTAACGTTTTACGTAAATCGTTACTTCAAATCGTCATCAAAACTACAGTTGTACTACTGTTTAGATAAAACTGAAAGTTTGTACTGTAAAACTGCGTAGTTTAGTTGGTCAGTTTGAAGCGGCCATATTTTTGTGAGTTCTATTGACCTAAAAACCATGTGAAATCAACGGAATTTTAAATAATTCCAAGTTTGTTAACTGCCTCGGTAGCCTAGTGGTAGCAGGCCACTACTACTACGCTGAGGTCCTGGGTTCGATTCCCGGGTAGGGGATTATCAGAGATAATGGTGTAAAGTCCTTTATCTCTGGTTCTATTGGGATTTTTCCATTTTCTGGAAATTTCCTAGTACCTCAAAGTTTGGTAATGTGCCCGGAGATGTCAACAGGCTCGCCACCTGTTACATGGGCCGAAACGTAACCGGCGAATCGTGGATGTTTGCATGTATGCTTGAATGCATGCATTTACCTCTGCCTACCCCTTCGGGGATTACAGGCGTCAAGTTACGTTGTTCAATAAATAAGCAAATTATGTACCTACATGAAAACTGATATTGTAAGATTAATAAAAAGATTTTGGATTATTTTTGAAGTGGCATGTCAATCAAATCAATACATTTTTTATAATAATGGCAACCCATTATTATAAAAATACACAACAATACACAAACACACAAATACACAACAATAGTCCCACTGCTTGGCACGAGTCTCTCCCCTTTTTTTTTTGGAAATAATTTAGTCTGGTGCAAAAGAAAATGTCACACATTTGGTGTTATCCTTCTGGGTTTTTCATTTCAGACTTATCCGGTTTCGATAAAACCCGGGCATTTATGACTCAGGAAGGGGGACCAAAAAGCAATGGAAACCAATCTATGAAACAATTCAAGCGCACGTTGGCGCATGACATACAAATTGATGTAAGTAGGTTTATGATTACTAATAGAATGTTTTTTGTTATAAATTATTTTATATAAGCTTGTTCAACTCTATACCCCTCAAATGTTCAGCGATCTTCTAGGATTATTATTTACCCTCAATAAAAATATTATGTAATAAGTAGATGGTGCAATTTAAACAATGTCTAATAGGTAATTCATACATTGATGCAACGGAACCTTACGATTAATCATCACATCATAAGTAGGTATATACCTTCTGATATAGTAAAGACAAAGGCATCACCATCGTAGGTATCGCATTCGCAATATAAAACACTTCTGGTTTTGTTTCAGAATTTAATTAATTCAACTTGATTACTAAACTACCTTTAAAATATGTGCAGCAGTTTACTCATGTATTGTATACTGTCATTAATATACATATGTATGTGTGATGCGATAACCCTCACATACCATTAAACCGTTCACACACGTCTTACTTTATGGATGAAATTTTTGCACAAACTCATACAACAAACATGAGTGAACTTGTGCAAATAGAACTTCATGTGTACCGGCATAAAATCTATATGAATTGCATGTCCATCAGTTCGGTAGCCTGCCGTTGTAGTAGTTGAAATCATTTGAACCTACCATAATTTTTGTTTTAGTTCAATTCTCTAGACATCGATATCAGCGTTTCTTATATGCCTGGGCGCGACCCGGTACCGGGCCATCAAAATAAAATACCGAGTCGCAAAGTCGCAACATTCCTGCTTTATTTAAAAATATTACCTACTGTACATAGACGCATCGTAAACATGAACATTTATTATACCTTATCGAATCAGCTTAGGTTTAAAAACATTGAGGGTCACGAAGGGGCAGTGTAAAAATTACCGGGCCATAACAGAGCTATGTTTGGGAAACACTGATCTATATTAATCAATAAGTCTGCAGTAAATATTTACATCTCATGTACCACCAAAGTGATATTTTATGCTTTTGTGAATTTGTATTTTTTTTTTCATAACAAGAAAACACGAAACGTCAAAAATAATAGTGTGATAAGATTAGGAAAGGATTATTTTTATGAATAATATTTTGTAGAAGTTTAGTGAACGTTTCGTTTTTTACATGTCGATTAATAACAGTGAAATGTTAGTAAATAGTACAGTACATAAGCCGATTGAAGAAAGATACAAATAAATTAGATAAATGCATGCAATTATATTGCTCGTGGCGCAGAATATTAATAGCTCGTGGTGGAATCGCGATATAACTGTATGGAACATGTAAATTGTACTTAGTTTCATCTATAAAGCGTAACGTAATAACGTAACACATGCACTGACGCATTTGCATTATAACATGTACAGCTAACATACCATAAATTCTATGGCCAGACGAAATGGCGCGGTGAGCGCTATACGTTTTCGCCGACGCCAATAGCCAATCGAATTTCATAATTTGTGACGAAACCTTTGTATAAATTTAATCAGATCTTTTAGTAGGAACAGCGAATTTCTAGAACTAAAACGATCTATAATTGTATTCGTGAAGCCTTACAGAGGAGACACGAGGCTTGGGCTGTCCACGTGCGATTCATAGGGCCCGTACGTACGGTATATTATATTAATGCGTCCACGAGGTCATCGAGTGTTCCTTTTCTAGGGCTGCCATCATTTAAGTTTCCGACGCCGGACAGAAACATGAGTGAAATAGACTCTCTAAGTCTATACACTTTTTAAAAGAATAAGAGACTTCGGTAGCTTAGTGGTATAGCGGCTGGACTGGTTATCCTGAGGTAGCAGGTTCGATGCCTGCCCGAAGTCAAATGTTTCTTTCCGTTTTTCTTCTTCTTTTTTTTCTTTAATTTCTAGAATAAGAGAAGTTGCGTAACAAAGATCGCGCGTTAAAGGATCTGGACACAAGAGACGAGAACGTCACAAGTAACAATATTTATTTTCTCATCCGCACGGAGGTAGGTAGTGGTTTACCAGATTACATCTAGACTGTGACCATGAGGATTTCCCACCAAAAAGAAAAGCATCCAAAGCAAAGATTTTTAAATAGGTACCTAACCCTGAAATTAACTCATCTTTTGCCATTAGTAGACTGATATCACACCACCTGTGAAATGTCCATATTTTATCCGGTTGCCATTTCTGGTCCTCAAGACAGAGAAACACTCGGGTATTATTTTATTCCTGACCGGATGGTCACCTCACCTATGGTCACTGGTAAGCATTCCATCGCGTGGAAACTTACATATTATATTATTACAGCTTTTTTTATGTAATGACAGTGGTAAACAACCATGCAGTTCACATTGATGTTAAATAATGACTGCAGCCTATGTACACCCACACAAAGACCAGAGGTCAAAATGCAGATGCGTTACCACTTCTAAGCCCTAAGGTGTTATGCCTCTGTGCCGGAAATTACAGGGCAATTCATAAAAATTACTAAGTTTATAAGTTTAGTCATCATTTCTTACCATTGCTTTCAGACCCTTCAAAACAATAAAATCTAAGGTTGCAAGAAACAAAAATAAAGCAATTAGACACATGTCTATAAAATATTAATATATACCAAAAAGTAGGTCTGTCAAATCACCATAACTATTATTTTGTTCTGGTCAGAAACCAGTAAAACCAGTTAATATTGTTTTAATACAAAAACCACTTCGTGAATTAATTAACGAACAGTAAATACAGAATATGATGATATACGCTTAAATGGTAATCCGAAATACGATTATGTAAAAACCTATATCAATGTACAAACATTTCATATCTTAAACACTACCAATAGGTATGTATTTTGTAGATGTTGGCTTTTGTAAGAGTCATATGCACCAGACCGAAATTCTCATATAATCATCTATTGTTCTCACGAAGGACTTATTTAGTGGTTAAGAATATAGCATTTAAAATTAACAAAGAATACAATTGCATCATCGTCCGTTGAGACATATAAGGTTGGGGAAAAAGTTTCTTCGTATTTTTTAAGATAATTCAAAACATTTTTCCCATTCCTATAAAAATTTTGGGATTTCTCATCGAGTCAAAGTCTTTTCGCATTATAGTATGTATGAACTTGTAATAAAATCTCTATGGCTGTAGTATTTGTATCTGGCTGGTTTTGGTATCATTGAGAGTTAAAATTTTAAAGAACATAATTCCAAATTCAAATTATGCAAATGTGTGATTTTCATTTGTTTTTTGTACTGTCAAGATGAGTGAATCTAATGAAGAAATTCGATACATTTTAAAATTTTACTACAAAAAAGGTAAAAATGCAACGCAAGCCGCGAAAAAAATTTGCGATGTTTATGGCCCTAGGGCAGTGTCTGTGAGAGTAGAACAAATTTGGTTTAAGCGTTTTCAATCCGGAAATTTTGATGTCAAAGATGCTCCTCACTCTGGTCGCCCTATTACGGATAAAATGGATGCCATTTTTGAAAAAGTGGAGCAAGATCGACATATCAGTAGTTACGACGTAGCTGAAGAACTGAGAATTGATCACAAAACAGTTTTGGCGCATTTGAAAAAAGCTGGGTACAAAAAATATAGCTTGATATTTGGGTACCTCACGAGCTCACTGAAAGAAACCTAATGAACCGTGTACTCATTTGTGATTTTTACGACGTAATGAAACCGAATCATTTTTGAAGAAGCTGATAACTGGTGATGAAAAGTGGATCACGTACGACAAGAACGTGCGAAAAAGGTCGTGGTCAAAGGCCGGTCAGGCTGCACAGACTGTGGCGAAACCCGGGTTAACTCGCAATAAGGTGATGTTGTGTGTGTGGTGGGATTGGAAGGGCATTATTCATTATGAGCTATTACCACCAGGCAGGACTACCGATTCTGAACTCTACTGCGAACAATTGATGAGATTAAAGCAAGAAGTTGAGAGAAAGCGGCCGGAATTGATCAACAGAAGGGGTGTGGTGTTTCATCATGATAACGCTAGACCTCACACATCTATAGCCACTCAGCAAAAATTAAGAGAGTTTGGCTGGGAGGTGTTAATGCATCCGCCGTATAGTCCTGACCTTTCACCTTCAGATTTCCACCTGTTTCGGTCTCTTCAGAATTCTTTATGCAATGTTAGGTTAACATCACGAGAGGACTGCCAAATCCACTTGTCGCGGTATGACGATGATAAGTCCCAAAATGTTTATAGCAATGGGATCATGTCCCTACCTACAAGATGGCAAAAGATTATCGAACAAAATGGTACATACATACTTTAGTTAAATTTAAATAAACTATATAAAAAAATGTTTTGAATTATCTTAAAAAATGCGAAGAAATTTTTTCCCCAACCTAATATTTATAAAGAATAGAGAATCCCTACTTAATATTATAAATGCGAAAGTAACTCTGTCTGTCTGTCTGTTACCTTTTCATGACCAAACAACTGAACCGATTGTAATGCAATTTGGTACAGTGATAGAGAAAGAAGACTTTGAGAAAGAACATAGGTTAACGGTTAAGATTAACTACTTAGTTATTTATAAAACGACATCCACGCGGGCGAATCAATTGCTGTTCGTTAGTCTCGCTAAGACTCGAGAACGGCTGGACCGATTTGGCTAATTTTGGTTTTCAATGATTTTTAGAAGTACAGGGAAGGTTTAAAAGATAAGAAAATATGAAGAAATTGAAGGGAAATAGTGAAAACCACAATTTAATTTTCCCATACAAACAGTCCTTATCTATCAAACTTTTGACACATTATGTGTCCAAATTGCATTACAATCGGTTCAGTTGTTTGGTCATGAAAAGGTAACAGACAGACAGACAGAGTTACTTTCGCATTTATAATATTAAGTAGGGATTCTCTATTCTATATAAATATTAGGTTGGGGAAAAAATTTTTTCTGAGGCAATGCGAGTTGGCTGGGTCAGCTAATATTTCATATTTATAAATTTTAACATAACATTGTATAAACATTGTATTTAATTTTGAAGAATTATTTATACGTTCAAAACTATAATATCTTATTTTGTGAATATTCAAATTTAAAGATGTAAAGAATGATGGTGGTTGAACAATAGTTTTTATGACAAGCAGTACTTTCAGTACCTTTTTTTTTCTGATATTTTTAGTCTTTTCCCATAATGGTATGCCAGCCTCATCTTACCCTAACCTAATAAGCCTCAATAACAATTATTTGAAAAGGCCATAGACAATTTTAGCAGCGTCAGATGCTGGCAATGCTAAAATATCTACGAACATACCTACATTCAACTTATTTAGCTTTAATCTATTTATAATGGATTTTTATTGATTATCACTTTTAACACATTCAACAAGCTGTATGTATGTAATGTAATTCAAAGCTTCTAAAATTGCAATGAGTTCCAAACATGATACGTACATGGGACTCTGTTTTATACATACAAGAGTTGCTTGTTACTGAGTGAATATATGCCATTCCTTTTCCATAATCACTTTTAGAGCCGTCTCCCTATCTCAAACTTGATTTTTCGGCCAATTTGGTTTAAGTGACATTGTCCATTGTAACAAAAAGACGCTATATATAAATTCTGCACATGTGTTCGATCGATCCAACTCTGAAACACGGCTGTGACATGGGTGTGCTCTTGCACAATACACCAGACACTTTCGAGTTCGCACCGTTATTATATCTACTTGTATATTTATTTATGCACATAAAATGCAGATTGCGAGATTTGCGAGTTGTGCAAAGTTGTCGAATGATACCTGCACTAAATCAGACATTGCGTTATTTGTATCGATCGGTGATTCCGCTGGGCTCAATGTAGGAAGGAACTTTTACAGAATTCAAGTAATAAACTAAGTAGGTAGTATCTGCCTTTTATTAACAGAACTAATTAGTTAAACAACAGCGATAACGTTATTTCGTAGAGGAACAAACAAAACAAACAAGAAGTAGGTAATCAACATATTTCAATTTTTTTAACAATTTTTCCTACTTATAATATTGTAAGCCGTATTTTGTACAATATACGGTTGTTGAATATTAGAGCAGTTACAATAGCAATATCAAAAGCGGTCAGAACTTTATTTCCGGATAGTCTAATCATACATATTCATACGAATTTAAACCAAGGGTAGAAAATACGCTCAATGTTTTTTTTAATGTAGATCTACTAATCTCAAAATATAAAACGAGCGATGTGTCTTATTATGATTGTATTTATTGATGATGTTAATATGATATGGGTAATCTTATTTTATGATTTCATCGTCGACGCGTCGTCTTGTTCGCAGAAGATAAAAAATATGGAAAGTCATAGTATATCAAGAAAAATATTGAATTTAAGCAAACAAAATCTATTGTTGTTTTTCTAGGTTTCAAGAACGTAATAAATAGTTAATAGACTAAAATAATAACTTATTAATTTATACAGACAATTCCCTATCTAAACGCAGTAGAATATGCCCCAAGAGGAAATAACGGTAACTGTTCACGGAAATTAGAAAATTGGATTGGTCCATTTTAAAGCCCGCGTTTTCTGCAGTGTTGTGTTACTCATATCTGGCCAGAATTGTACAGATTCATATAACTTTACTTTTATACAAACTATATCACTATAATCACCTGATCAGTTAGCAGCAATTGTATGAAATACCTAATTAATAACCCTGAATCTTGCAGTCAAATATTCAGCTTAACTGAATTTCGATTGGACTGTGAAGGATATTTTTTGATATAATTATTTCAACTGTTGACTGTTTGTATTGTAATCATTACCTGATGTAGTTCCTATTACGTTTGTGTGAAGAATATATTCACGAACATAATAAAAACTTGGTTGGTAATAATATTAGAGGTACGATATCCGCTGTTCTAAGTAGATAATGATCTGTTTGCCTTTGCCGAGTCTGTTTCATACGAAACCTTCGTAGCGTGTCTAAGCTTGAGTGTTGGGAATGAAATGTTTGGGGTTAAACACCTTTAAATTCCGCATGATCATTATTTAATGGCGCAATTTCGACAAGCACCATAAGCCTATGGTACCGATTATCGTTTAGTCTTGGTTAAGTGACTTTAGCGGAATAACATTTTGAAACTATTCTATATTAGCCACTACATATTTTAGTCTGTTAATATAGAATTGGTACGAACCATGCGAGCATATGCATACATAATACCAATAAGTATATTTTCATAAGAAGTTGTGCAGCAACCATATCAACAAACGTACATGACTAAAAGGAACCAGTGCCAATGAACTTTCTTTGGCTTCGCATCACGATGATGGCAGTACTGTTTCAGTTTTTACGCAACAAAAAACACCTAGCTGAGGACCATTTGGTATATTTGGCCTTGTATATCTATAAATATATTCTCAACAAAAATGCTGATTTTAAACAACTTCATAATGTATAATACAGACGAGTTTATTAACTCTGTAATTCTATAATAGAATATTATGTATTAAACAGATAGAGGAAACGTGCAGCTGTTGAATGATAGGTTTACCTTTAATGTAAATACAATAAATTGCGCAATTTGGCTCTTGCGGTTTGTTGATATCATCACAGAGCTCCGTGGGTGCAATGGCTATAACGATTCGCGTTGCTTTCGCATGCTTAATTTGTGTGGCATCGTGTCGTTGGCGTTTGTGCGCAATTATCTATTTTATCAACGCGCATTAACAGTGTATATCCTCCACGAGGCGAGATACACGTGTCTTGTCGTGACCGCACAGTTATGATGCTCGCTCTCACATCCTGATCACAATGTTTACCTATCGATTACGCAATTGTCACCGATGATTAATATTACGCTACCAATTGGATATTAATCAAGTTGTAAGGCGACACTGTATTGGAGCGAAAAATTGAATGACCGTGTAATTCCAGTAAGTAGTACAACCACAGTACAACAAGCAACAGCTCAACGCGTTGACAAAAACTTTGGTTTTGTGTAAGCTGTAGTTGGACAAAAAACCTGACTCACAGTCTAAGAAGACAAATCGAGAACTGTTTTAATAAAGAACATGGACAATTTTTGCATGATAATTTGATAGAACCGACGAACGAAGATTGCAATGCCAACCTTATTTGTTTATTTTTGTCTCCTATGGGATAACACAGTTCGTTTATTAATTCTGCGACGATATTGGCATGTTTATCAAAGGAAAAAATAGAGCGTTTGTAAAGTTTTTTGTTTATGTCCGGGATAGTTAGTGGGTTAAAATATTTTGTCTCTAATAGAGCCACCCGAGCGAAGCCGAGGCGGTTCAGCAGTTAATGTACTGTGGCGTAGATTTTTTGTCTGTATTCCGATACAGAGTGGTTTGTATCAAGGATTATTACAAAGCACTATCAATGTAAGTAAAAATATAATAAACAACATTTACTAGGTATATTAACTGGATATGAAATCTTAACGAACAATATTCCACTAATTGAACTACTAAAGTGTATCATAATTTTGCTAATTAGGTATATAGCCCATTATTTATATTACATAAACGGTTTATCATTTATCATTAACCGATAACGTGATCGCGGGTTTCGGAATTGTGACTAACGATGTATAAAGGTCAGTAGGGCAACAGATCAGTAAAGGGCACAACAGCTGCCAAGTAGTCATTGTGAATGAGTGCACCTATACTAATACAAATTTGAAGTACATACGCTTATCAGGTAGACAATCTCGTTCAAAAATATCATTGACCTAAAATATCGCGACTGTCGAGCGACTCGAGTCGCTTTGCAAAATGTTACTGCGTAGTAACATCAATAGTTGTTCATACTTTTTACTTTTTTGCCGCTAAATGGTAGTGTTCAGCACTATCGTGTTCCGGTCAGGTGGTAATGTACGGCCCTGTAATTTCCGGCACAGAGGCATAACATCTTAGGCCTCAGGAGTGGTAACGCATCTGCATTTTGACCTTGGTCTTCATGTGGGTGTCTATAGGCTGCAGTCATCACTTAACATCAATGTGAACTGCATGCTTGTTTGCCACGCCCAGTACAGAAAAAAATATATATATACTTAGTTAAGAGCGATTTATCTTGAGCGTTGAAAACATTTGGATAATTTAATTTGCGAGATACGAGGACATCGCCGGCGACTAGCCCACACGACGGCACGATCCACGTGGTGACCACGCCACGCGTTCAGGTTTGCCACATTTTAACTTTGAAAAGATAACGTATTAGTCAATTACATCCAACACGAAACAAACGAGCGTCCCAACCGAGGCGAAATAGCCGTATTTATTTTGAACATTAAAAAGGATATTTTCGAAAGGAACACGCAATATGAACATTAATTGCGCGTTTTTGGTTACAGCGATGATGAAATGAACCTTTTGACCTTGCTTCGAATCAGCACGTGCGTGGTGTTAGCGACACGGAAGGCGAGCTCGCCGTACCTGCCCTGTGACGAGTTACTATGTCTATTTAAAGACGAATCGTACAGAAAAAAAAATGGTATCGATTTATAATTACTAAGTCTACTCTACCTATAGCTTCCTTCTTTTTGTTTGATTTATACATTCTTATCGTTTATTTGTCGTTGTGTCGTTATCGTTCGATTAGTGTAATAACTTTTGACTAAAAAAAATTAACCGCCGAAAAGAGAAACTGAAAAGATCTCATCTAATTACAAAGGAGATGTTGCGAGCTCGCCTCTGGTTCGTACAGTACCTTAAGAAATAGGTAAATTAAAGAAGACTCCGAAAAAAATACAATTAATTTATTCAAGAATATATTTTAGAGTTACAACCACATTTAATTCAAACGATTTTATCATTATTTTATTTTTAAAGAAAAATGGAAAGAAAAATTTGACTTCAGGCGAGACTCGAACTCGCGACCTACTGGGAATCTAGTCCAGCCAGTCCCAGTAGGTCGCGAGTTCGAGTCTCGCCTAAAGTCAAATTTTTCTTTCCATTTTTCTTTAAAAATAAAATATATTTCACAAGCATGTGTTAATGCGAAATAATATAAAACGATTTCATCATTTTCAACCATGTTCAACATGGCGGCGATACAGCCGACGCTTGGGGTACTATCCCATAATCCCTATGTAGATAAAACAAAACTAATGCTATCTGTATTTTACTAGTGCATCACATATTAATAAAAAAACGATGTATTGAATCGATCAATTTAAAGAAGTTCCGATGAATTTCTTTAAATTGGAAATCGATTAGTATCGATTAATAATCGTGGAATTTGTAATAATGTAAAATAGTGGAATTTGTCAAAATGACATCGCCCGCCATATTCGCCATGTTGGTTTTGAGTTGCAATCCTAACTGCAAATAATGTTTTGTAACTGCAAACAAAGCTAAATAAGTGAAAATATGCAGTAAGAAACGTTTTTATATTGATTTTTTTAATACATGGCCGGAGGTCCATACATTTTTGCAACATCTCCTTTGAGTCGGCGCCAAACAAATCATTAATGAATATCACTGGTAAGTGATGAAAAGACCAGTAGAATTCCAGTTTAGTACTAGCGCGGCTATACTGCAACAGCATGCAAAGAAACCTTTGGTTTTGATGATACGTACCCAAGTTAAAAATACGTATTTTAGAAAAGTAAAAATATTTGGTTTTTTGGTATGCAGATGCAGCAATATTTCAAGAAAAATTATAGCCGAATATTCAAACGGCACTTCGTTTTAAGCAACCCTCAAATATCTATCACTGTCGTTTGCACGAGTTTTGTAGAGACTAAAGCTTTTTTAGTCTCACTTAGAATTAAGTGACGTTTCAGTATTTGGTCGTTAGCAAGTTAGATTATTTACCAGACGATATTATTATGTAAAAAGCCTAAAAAACTGTAACCGTTATGTCGCGATGTTAGTGTAGCGTTATCGTGTCCGGATTAAGGGCAAGGCCATCGGTTTACGACGGCACCTAATACTCGTTAATAACCACAATTTCCTGGTAATTGTTGCAACAGTGCAGAGCAGCAAATCAAAGGAAGACGACGAACCGTGTGGGCATTGTGTGTTAATTGATGTTCCGGTTATTGATATTTCATTAGGTTTCAAGTAGTTCAAAGGTTGTTATAATTAAGCATAGGATATTAGGGATGAATTTCAAATACCTTATTATACTTGCATATCAGCCTTCGTTTATAAACACACGAATACTAAGTGCAAATAAATTCGATATTTAAAGTGTTGTAATTTTTTGTAATGCACTCTGACAACTACCTATGGCATTTATAATTATAACTACACTTCATTAAGTCAAACAGGTTCCCCGTTTTATAATACTATGTATTTTATTTGTTTGATTTTAAAGTCTGAACTGAATACAGAAACAAGTCTCAAATTTTAAATGATACTTAACTTACTTAAGTCTTACTTTAAGGGTAGGTAAGCTAAGGTAAGTATTATTACATTTTCACTGTCTTAAGTTCCTATAGAACACATTCACGATAAGTTTAAAAATTACCTTCTACGGTTGGACCTCTGCAGTTAGTTAGACATTGTTATTTCTGTCAACTTTTCATGTCAATTTGTACCTTTAAATTGGATTCCTGAAAGCAGGTCCTTTAAAAGCAATAACGATAATCTAACCATCATTATCGCTTGTTTAATTTGTTTATCATCTCCGAAAGCAAAAGAATCAAACTGATTATGCCTTTTTCTTGTAAAGGAGTAGGGTTGTTGAGGAAGTGATTATGAGGAAGAGGAGGAGGAAGAGGAATTGTGATGCGCCAATTTAGAGGATGCGGATGAGGAAGAGGATATTTTTATGAGGAAGATGAAGAGGAAGCAGATGACATAATAATAATAGCAATTCTTGAAACGTCCCACTGCTGGGCACTGGGCACGAGTCTCTCCCCTTCTAGAGGGGAGGTCTGGAGCTTACTCCACCACGCTGCTCCAATGCGGGTTGGTGGAGTTACTTGCAAGGGTTAGTGGCCAACCCGCTGTCGGATGTTTTCAAACTGCTCATAAAGCCTCCGACAAGGTTTAACGACTGCTATCTGTCGATAGCAACCGGGACCGTCGGCGTCCTGCTCTCCGAAGCACGAAAATGCGCATTTTAATTTGCCACTAGTCACCCGTCACACACCCGACCGCACCCGTATCGCTTAATCGAGTAGATCGCTTGCGTTCTACACCAGCCGGGAGTCCTTTCGCGCTACAGAAAGATGAGAAGAGGATGATACGAAGATATAAATACTAGCGGACCCAACCTAAAATCCGCTGTCCTGTCTCTATCTACTTAACTAAGTATATATACGAGGGTGGATCCAAAAGTTCGAAGCCCGACCAAGAAAATGAAAGAAAAGTGGGTCTAATTTTATTTTTATTTTTCGACATAGTCTCCATCTAGCTCAACACACTTCTTCCACCTGAACTGCAACTTGTTTATCCCCTCGAAAAAAAAAGATTCCGGAAGGTCGGCGAAATACTCGTTTACTGCGACTATCACCTCATCTTTGGTCGAAAATTTCGAGCCATCCAAATGTTTTTTTAAATTTGGAAATAAATGATAATCTGAGGGGGCTAAATCCGGCGAATAAGGTGGGTGGGCAGCAATTCGTAGCCACAATCATGGATTACAGACATTGTTTCAACCGAAGTGTGAACACGTGTATTGTCTTGATGGAACAAAACTTTCTTACGCAACATTCCCGGCCTTTTTTCTTTTATTTCTTCTCGTAGTCTTCGTAAAAAGTAACAATAATAACTAGAATTAATAGTTTGACCTTTCGGTAAATAATCTACAAAAATAATGCCCTTCGCATCCCAAAAAACAGAAGCCATGACTTTGTTAGTCGACAAAACGACTTTAGCCTTATTCGGTGTAGGTGAGTCAGATCTTTTCCACTGTTTGGATTGTTGCTTTGATTCAGGAATATGGTGGTGAACCCAGCTTTCATCCACGGTAACAAATCTAGACAAAAAGTCCTCGGGATCAGTCTCAAAAAGTTCCAAACAGTCTCGCGAAATTGTGAATCGAACTCGTTTTTGTTCAGCTGAAAGCAACCTCGGGACCCAGCGAGCAGAAACCTTATGGAATCCCAATTCTTTCGTTATTATGTGTTGCACCCGGCCATACCTAATGTCTGTTGTCTCAGCTATCTTACCGATGGTCAAACGTCGATCACCTAGTACGAGATCACAAATTTTATCGATGTTTTCTTTCGTGGTAGAGGTTGTAGGCCGTCCACTCCTAGGATCATCTTCAATGCTCTCACGACCGCGCTTAAACTCAGCTACCCACTTCTTGACACTGGAATACGATGGAGCAGACTCCCACCAAAGTGCCCACCATATCTTGATGGATGTCTTTTGGTGACAGGCCTTTTTTATTGAGGTACTTAATGACTGCACGATGTTCAATTTCCTCCATTATTGAAAATCGCGTCAGAATGCTTCAAACAAATAATCACAGAAAATTTATATTGTGCAGTATCGGAATGAAACTGCGCACAATAAATCAATAGAAGACATACTAACAAATGACGGTAAATTTAAAAAGATGTCATGTCTCCTTGTAGTTTGGGCCACGAACTTTTGGATCCACCCTCGTATATTCAAAAAAATAATTAAAAGAACATTTTGTAGTGGTTGGTCCACTACAAAATGCTCTTTTCATTATTTTTGCTATGAATCTAAAATCTAAACCATTCTCAAAACACATACGATAAAGAATCATCAAAATTGGTCCAGCAGTTAAGGATGAGTTCAGTGACATATCTACACAACGACATTGTGTAGTAACGACCAATGAAATGTTGGAGCAAAACTCCAATTTTCATTGCTAGACCGATGATAGTACGGGATATGCACACTACACTAGCCGTGCAAATGCCTCTCGGACACTTATCGAGGAAAGAAGGACTAGACTTGTGTCTGAAATCGAGCACTCTCTGGAGCGGGTCTCGGATTGGGGTCGACTTAATTTAATGCAGTTCAACCCCTTGAGGACACAAGTCTGCACGTTCACCGCTAAAAAAACGCCATGCATTGTAGCACCACAGTTCCAGGGCATTCCGATCGCCGTTGGTAAGAGTATCTGTATCCTGGGCGTTGACATATCGAACGAAGTGCAATTCGGGAGTCACATTGAGTGTAAGACCAAGTTGGCATCCAAAAAGCTAGGGGTGCCTAACAAAGCCAGGCAGTATTCAAAGGAGTCCTTCAGGGCTGGCAGCGCGTTGGCAACTCCCCTGGTGTTGCAAATGTTCATAGGCGACGGTGACCACTTTCCATCAAGTGGCCCGTCTGCTTGTCTGTCAACCTACAGACATAAAAAAAACACACGCACACCAAAAAAAAGATGAGTGAATGACAAAATTTCATTTAGGAATTGAAATGAAAATAAGAATGCAGTCTTTATTTCTTTGTTAATTAGGTATTTAAGTCGAAAATTATTAATCAAAATAAAAGAATTGAATACTATTAATCGAAATTTATTTTAAACAGGGAGGTTAATTTTTATAAAAAATATTTGGACGCTGTTTCCCCAACAACCGGTTTTATAGCTCATCATATACCAATACAGCATTGCTAAAAAGTCGTTTTCTGGTACATTTGATGGAAGAGAAGATAGGTACTGTAAAGATACAGTTCTGTAAAGCCCCGAATATTTCGATTTTTTAAGTTGAGTACGCGTATAAACAAAATAATGTATGTCAATAAAATTAAAACAAACAATCAGGGAACAGCGCCGGTGGCGGGTGGGAAGGTCTCGCTCGCCTGTTCGGCCTGGCACCGTGCTGCGGCGTGTGCGTTGCCATGGATACGCGACGCGCATGCGCAACAAAATTCCTCATAAATTCCTCTTAAATTTTGAGGAAGCGGTAGCGGAAGAGGATTTTTTAATTTTAATTTTTGAGGATGCGGAAACGGTTGAGGATCCCAAAATACTGCGGAACTTCCTCATTATGAGGAAGAGGAAGAAGAATCCTCAGCAACCCTATAAAGGAGGTACAAATTGACAATAATTACAATGTCTACGTATACCTAATGTACTCGTAGGTATAATGTATCTCAGTTGACATAATTTCGATAGCCACTTTGCACCATTGCTATTAGTACCAAATGTGAGAATTACGATAATGTTAAGAAAACAGCAATGTTCTGCCATGTGTCTTTCAAATTGATGGCCACCGTGTCACAGAATACGCCTGGTGGTTGAACTACAACCAACACTGCGTAGAATTCCGTGATTGCTTAAACATTGACTGAACTAAAAGAGAATAATACATTCAGAGTCAGAAAAGAATTTACGAAGCATAGCACGAGCTTCACACCCAGGTTGCCTGAATTTGCAAATTTTGAATAAATCGTACACTGTGACTGTAACATAATTGGCAAAGTAAGAATTTGCAAGTAGATAGTTACTTAGTACTAACATTATATATCCATTTAACATCCTCATAATAATTTTATTACATAACTAATAACACTACGTGTAACAGAAACTATTAACTCTTGGTTTCATGAATACATTTTTCATTTCGCAATAGAGCAATGGAACCGCCGTGGCTTAAAATAAAACCAGCCAACTTTGAAAATTCAGTCGGTACTTATATTTTCGGTACTAAGCAGCTTTTAAGGTGAATAACTTCGAATAAAAATTATGGTAGTCGAACGGCCAAGTTTCTCACATTCCAATTTTTTATTCATTTGGAACACTAATTAACCGATCTCATAGATAATGCATCTGCTTGACCTACCCACATGTTCTAGTGTAAAATGGCTATACTACAAAGTGGACAAAGTAATGCTGTAATGAGATATTCAATATGTGAGCAATTACTTTTTATGTGTAGGTATTTGAAGTAGCCAAATGGCCAGCTCGTCTACATTGGCTGTGAGTGTGTATGCTGAATGTATAAAAACCGAATACTGGTAATTTTTTTACTGGTGGTAGAGCTGCAGTGACGGAGCTCGCGGGCGTAGGCACGACCGCATTACCTAATGTACTTGTCGCTAAATGGTAGTTTTTAGCACTATCGTGATCCGGTCAGGTGGTAACGTACGGCCCTGTAATTTCCGGCACAGAGGCATAACACCTTAGGCCTCAGGAGTGGTAACGCATCTGCTGGTACTCTATGTTGAGGTAACTATACACTAAACTTACCTCCATAACGACATAGACGTAAGCGGGACTGTCCTTGCAGTCATGCATCGCCACTAGATTCGTATGGTGCAGCGCCGTCAGCTCGCGGAGGATCTTAATCTCTTTCACAAGGATCTCAGACGCCTTTTGTATGCCTTTCTTTGTGACTACCTTCACTGCCACTGACTGCGATGGATTCTGTCGACAATGAAGCAGTATTAATTTTTATGCACACATTTGGATAAATAGTACGTAGGTACTTACTTTATTTTACGCCTGTTATCATAAAATACCATTTTTAGAACTACAGGGCAGAGTTAAATGCATAGCAAACATCCAGGATTCACCAGTTATGTTTTGTCCCAAGTAGGTGGCGAGCCAATTGACATCTTTGCACATTACCAAACTCTTCAAACATGCACGTCGGTTCAGAGTACTCTTAATCTATCCTGAGATAGTACATGCCCTATTTGGTCAAGGTAGATTAGTCGTGATCTACCTCAGTAAGCATATTATATTATTGCATATTATTTTTACCTAAGTAGTAGACAGTAAGAGAGTAGACAGACGTATAAACATTTTTTTTTACACTAAAACGTGATGGATCCTATAAGGTCCAAGAACAATAAGAAATCAATTGTCATATTTTTCGTGCTGTCTGAGGGATGGGCTATGAATGTATAGTCCGTTAAAGTGATAGTATTAACCCGTGACGCAAAACAGGGTGTTATAAGTTTGACCTATCTGTGTGTCTGTGTGTTTGCCTGTGTGATGAACCGATATTTGGTGTATAAAGAAGGAGGATTCAAGAGATTCAGCTGTAAGCGGCACTAGTAAAGAGGATCTCATGCAATATTGCCCTGCTTGGTTTTAGTCGTGTTTCCACTAAATGACGGTCTCATGATGACCAGCAAGCTGCTGGTGCTGAAAGGATTTCAGTCAATAGCGAAGCTAAGAATTCCAAATGTCAGTTATATTTGACGACCCGGTTGGTCCAGCGGTCCGAGATGACCGTTTGATTCGAAGGGTCGCGGGTTCGATCCCCGCACCGGGACAAATATTTGTATGTCCTACAGATATTTGTTTCGGGTTTGGGTGTTTGTGCATGTGTTGTTTGTATACAACGGCACCCAGGATACAGGTTTATACCTACTGTGGGACTATGAGTGCTAGCGTATTATAATTATTTATTATATTTATATCTTTAATTTCAGTAGCATGTTGTATGTATGATATGTATATCAGCCTAAAAATGAGACTCACGATGACCGGCTCCTTGTGAAAGGAACTAAGTTAATATTGAAGCTTAAATACAACATTTTTGTTTAAGTAGTAAGTAGCATTTTTTATGTCATCCACTAAATCACCATAACAACGCTTTGGTCCAAATTTTTATTTTAAGTTATTGATATGGCGTTTTTGTGCTATGGCAGGGAATTATTGTAAACAAATTCTAAGTGATCATTGTGAAAAACCACTTGAAGCTTGGCAAATTAGTAAAGCTATCATTTATTTAGAATATCTAGATTGACTAGATTAGGTTATCATTAAAATATTCTACGCAATAATTACAGTCATTGCGTGTCTGGATGGAAACATCTGTAGATATTTGAATAAACAAGATACTCAGGGTTTGTTAAGTGCCCATACCTATTGCCCAAGATTTATATGAATTATACGTAAAAGACATTTTTACCGACGAACTTCACTTGCCGTTTTATATTTTAAAGTTTCCCAAGTGATTCATGTTGTATTAAGTGAGTAAATTTATTTTTGATTCAATACTATTTGGTCGTCGAAATTATTAAAGTTGTTATGTGTTACATAACAACTTTATAATAATATGCATACGAATGCAATAGGTCTACCTAGGTATATAGAATCTTACGCAATCATAAGTTTATTAGCGATCAAAAAGGAACTTTGAATTTTCTCATAGTGAAAGAAAACTATAAATCGTTAATTGGATACTTTATGAGTACACACACAACACAACTATACAACTACAAATATTATTTTGGGTAGGTATCCAAAAAAAATATTTTCTACTAGTTGACCCGGCAAACTTCGTATTGCCTCAGAATGAAATAATGTGTCAAAGGTTTGATAGATACGGACTATTTGTATGAAAAAATTAAAGTGTGGTTTTTAATATTTTTCTTCAATTTCTTCATATTTTCTTACCTTTTAAACCTCCCTGGACTTCCCACAATAACTCAAAACCAAAATTAGTCAAATCGTAAAGGCGTTCTCGAGTTTTAGCGAGACTAACGAACAGCAATTGATTTTTATATAATACTAGTTATTAGCTGCTCCGACGAACATCGTATCGCCTTAAGGGAAAAAAAAAATCACTGTCATGTGAATCACCCCTACCATTTAGGGATATAAAAAATAGACTACAACCGATTCTCAAACCTACCAAATATACACACAAAATTCATAATGATCGGTAGAGCCGTTTTGGAGGAGTATTGTTACAAACACTAAGACACGAGAATGTTATATATTAGATAAATATATAGATAGATTATGAAGCATCTTACAAACTATCGGACGCAACCCCTGGATATAATAATTACCTAAACATTGATTTTACTGATTTTATTTATGAATGGAATAAATAAATAAAATGATCATAAATTATAAAGCAATAATAGTTACTCACTGCTAGATGCTTTGAACTTGTACGATTATACATATTGAAGATTCAAAAGTGCTATGTGAAGGCCTTCTTGAACAAAGATTTATTCGACTTTGACGGATGAACTTAGAATAACCACCAATCAATATTGCATAAGAGTTAAACATTTGTCTCATTCGGTTAATGTTATTAATAACCGTTTTGCTAAGTAAGTAGTCTGACAGCTGTAAGTTAATCAATACAATGTGTGAGAGAATGATTCAAGTTTGATTATGTAACAAAACAACAGCAGATTTAGCACAGCATATATTAAAAACCGCCCAAGAATTAGCCAAATCCCAAGGCGACGACCTCAAGATTTCAGTCGGGCATTTCAATAATTACATAACTTCACCAACATTACCCTCAAGTTTTAAAGTGTAATGCCGGCACTACCGTCGTCTGCGTATTCGTCCGCCGACGTTAAATACCTACCACAGACGCTCAACTCTCCTTCTCTACACGTCAGCGTATGCGTCCGCCGACGTGTAGAGGTGATTTGACCATCGGCGGACGCATACGCGGATGGCGTCTGCGGATGCGTCTGTCAACGTGTAGTGCCGGCATAATGCAAGCGAGGGGTATAGGATTTAATATACGCATATAATACAAAATATCTAAGTAGTGAGAAGTGTGAAAGCTTTACTGATGAAAGAGCTCCAGTGTAGGAGCTCGAGGGCGTACAGCATTACCTATCTGCCACCAAATGGTAGTGTTCAGCACTATCGTGTTCCGGTTAGGTGGTAATGTATTGCATAGTAATAACTAACACAGAGACGTAACAGTTTAGATCTCAGGGCAATACTGCATCTGCATTTTGACCTCTGGTATTGTGTAGATGTCTATAGGCTGCAGTCATCACTGAATGAACATGGATGTGAACTGCATGCTTGTTACACACCTTCGTTACATAAAAATAAAGCTTTGTATCTAATATAAATAGACAGCTAATTTCGAGACAACTTTGGGTCTACTCTACTTCACCGAGAACAGTGAGCGCAACTCTCTGCCTCAAAGCAGACCTCTATGTGTCCGAACTTCAGCTTAGAGCGTTGCTGGTTAAAACATATGAGATTAAGCGGGGGCAATAGTTTCTCTAATCATCGGTAACTTGACCCCAACAAACGATACTTTGACTGTGAAGATGTCAATTCAAAAATACATTCGCACTATTAATTCCTTAGTAAGACCACGAATGACGAATACGTTATCGTGCTATTCGAGGCGGAGTAGGACAGACGAAATGAGTTGATATGACGTCATCGCTTCAAAAGCTGGAGTGTGCGTTCTAGACGTTCTAGTTCTAAATCAAACTGTAGTAATGCGTATTAAATAATTACAACTTTTTAACGGAATTTAAAACTGTTAAATATTATCAGAGATCCGATTATCGAGGTATCTTCGACTCGAAATGTAGGAATTATAAACTCAGAACAAGTATCGAAAATTATAAAAAATGCCAAACCAAGGAATTCTTAGCTTAAAAAGTTGTTTGAAGACTTGTAAGTCTTGATACACATTAAAGTAACTCTGACCCATGGAGATAGGTGCTAGAATAATTATCTAAATACTGTGAAACTCCAATAGAAGCAGTCTTCAAAGCCTAGGGCCTATGCGTGACAAATTTATCACATTACAAAATCATATAAAGTACACACGACGGACGGTTTTCCTCCATAGGCAGGTACCTACGTTATTAAATAAAATGGTCACCTTTGTAAAATGATAATGCAAGTGCATAGAGCGTTATATAAGGTCGTCTCAGGCGACTAGGTAACATGCGCAAGGTCTTGTATCTTCAATCTTATCTCATCGGGTATTGAATGCAATCCACATGGTTGAAGAATACAGGAAAAGAAAATTGCGATGTCGCACTTTTCTTCAATCACCTCTTTAATTCTTTAAGATGTGTTGTATTCTCGAAGAGAGTCAAGTCAAGAGTGGTTTGAAACTACAGGGATAGGGACAAATGTAGTTCCAATCAAGATCTAATTGGCGTAGCACATTTAACAAAACCTAAAGCATTGCGGAACAAGAGTGTGGTGATTCGTTATCACCAACCAATATTTGCACCACTCCGCAGAAATGCCCTAAGTTGACCCAAATGGTTCTGCCTGGGGCAGGTGCCAAAATATTTAGGCTGAGCCCTTTGCGCTCGCCGATTCGAAGTAGAATACGGCAGTCTGGAGATGCGTAGTCCATAAATGTCAAAAAACCAGGCAAGTGCTTGTAGGGGTATGTGTGTGTTAAGTAGTTTTTCCAAGTACATTTTTGAGTTGATCGACTATTACTCGTATAGTTGCAAAGCTAAACTTGACTCTAACAAAAGTGGATCTCTTAACCGAAAAGTAGTTTTCTCAAACTATTGAGTTCGATATTTCTTGAACACTAACCCACACCGGGATGCACGAAAATAAAAATAACATCTCCCACTTTACGTGTAGGAGAGGTATACCAAAGAAATTTTACACTTTGTTGGCGTATATTCATAGTAGTCACTATGAATATTTATGTCAAATTACAGTTTGAAGTGTTTGATACTTACCTACTATCCAGATTTTTTGTATGTATATCAATGCTACTATCCCATAATTTCATAGTCGATCTGTGTGGTGAATAGTGATCCTAATGATATTATGATATGACCACAGATAAATCTCTAATAAAAACGATGGTTGTTGGTAAACATTCACTACGTCTAACTTAGTCAAGTTTGTCATTATTCACATTCCCGACGTTACTACGCATCTCTGTGTAGATGCGTAGTAACGTCGATTTGAACCGTTCCACTAAGCGTATTACTTTCCCTGTTATCCGCCAACTTATGCTTACGAATATCGAAATACAGAACGAGATCCAAAATTTGCAACGTGACACGTGGTCATAAAATCAAATTAGCTGTCGAGAATAATTTAAATAACATGATATAGCACCATCACTGGGAATGTGCACATGGTTATTTTCAGCTTCGTCTCGTATGCCATATAAATTACATGGAAGGATGTTATTTTCAGATCGCAGTTTGATTTGTTTTTCCCAAAAGGAGCTTGGTGGTGTCGGCGCTGGGCTAACATTAGCCCGCCCTACATTCCGTAGGTTCATACAGCGATTACAAGTTGACCTGATTTCAACACACGCCCTGTGGCGGGATAACCAATGCAACGATTATTGACAATTTAAACTGATTTATGAAACAGGTAATAAGCGCATTCAAAATAGTGTACGAGGTGTAATTAGAATTTGTTACACATGTTTTATGGATGTGGCGGCGGCAAATTCAACATTGATTACGGCTGGATTTAGAACGGTTTGACTGCCTAACTTTTTCGTTTTCGGACTGCTTAACTTCATTGATTTTCATTTTTCCTTTGTATGGCATTTATAGCAATAGCTATCATCTGACGGTCGTTACTACTTAGATGGTATAAAAGTGATAACGATAATCAGAACATCGCTATTGCTTTCAAAGGCGAGACAAAAAGACGTAAACCAGTAGAAAAAGTGATACAGTTCGGCGGTTAAGCGGTAAACTTAGTGTACACTAGCTGACCCGCCGAACTTCGTACCACCATCGGAGATTTTTAAATATTTGCTATTATTTTTTTTTATACAAAACCTTCTCTTGCGAATACTAAACATATAAAAGATTTTTTGAATTCGGGCCAATCGTTTGGAAGTTATGCGTTACAGATACAAGTCATGGTGATACTGCTATTATTACCAATTGCAAAAAGGTGGCCTTTCTGGTTTAATTTAAAACACATTGGCTATACAAAAGACTGCGCAACTATGTTTTCAGTATTCTGGCATAAAGTGTACCTAATAAAATGCTCATTGGATACATTTTAATAGGCGGGGCGCAGCGCACGTGTCTTCGAGTCCTTGGAAGGCATAGTGCGTGTCGTGTTGTGCAGCACGAGTCCAGACAAAGCGTTGAAACTAAACCTAAAACCGGACGAAACATGAGCAATGTAAATACTCAGTCCACGGACATTTATGACGTATTCGATAGAACTTCTCCATGTTGTACGTGTAGAAGTTTATTTTGAATAACTTCAACGAAAAACATGTAGGTAGGTATGCGTCGAGAACTTTCATAAAGGTACTTACTTGCCTATTACTATGATATAAAAGTTCACGTATCAATAATCGTGACTTGATAAATTCGTACATTTGCATTATTTTGGCATAATTTAGGTATTTAATTCAATTACCTAACATTGAGAATCAACAGCAGATTACATACCTATACCTAACAATAATATTCAGACGTTACGACGGTCAAAAATGCATACCTATCATACAGAAGCTTTTTTATAGAGTCGTACCTAGTTAACTTAGCTACCTAATTTTCAAACACGTTTTTAAACTTGTTAATCTTCAACGACTGTAGAAATACCTATATAAAATAGGTACGTACGAAATGTTTGTAGGTATAAGTAGAGTTAACTGGCGGGCCTGGTTCCATTAGAATCATAAGACGGTGATGGAAATTTAACTGGAGGTGTGGTGCGGTATGATAGGTTGCACTAGAGTAGACTGGATAAACTTTGAATGCACATATAGATGAAAGACACGTGCAAATAAATAACACCAGTCGGGTTTATTGCACATTTACAACCGGAATCTAAACAGCTGCTCGGATGTAAGACTTCAGTTCTTTCGACTTGGTCAATGGCCTATTAAGTCAACAAGAAGCTGGAGCGCTGACTCATAAATTGCGGCACGTTTTATTTTGTTCGTCATCTTGTATTTCTTGGTAGGTATCATCTTAATATATATAGGATAGCTGATTTAAACTTTTTATTAAATCTAACACAAAATAATATCGATTCACCACATCTTCTATCAAAAGTATGTTTATCGGTACCGAAGAGAACACCTGTTAGACGTCGTTTGTTGCTGTGCGTCCCTCAGTGTTATTCTAATTATAGAAACAATTCTTTATATTTTTATATATGATAGGTAGTGTTTTAAATGGTTTGGTTGACTGCATCGATATTGACCTCGATATTTTCAATACATCGCCACATAGACTGAAGGGTCAATTGAGTAATGATTGGTTGGTTCCCAAACTTTAATCCCATTTTATCTCAATATTAAAATTAATTTTAGGTATAATTCAAAATTGAAGGGTGGGGTGGGGTGGTATTTGTTTCTATTGATATATGTTATTTTGTTGTTGCAAGCAAGTATTTACTTCAGCTAACCATATGTGAAAACATGTATATGGTGCTCTGTTACTTGATTATTCTAACTACCTAGCTGTTAAAACTGTTTGTTTTCCTAATATAATAAAATAAATGAAATAAAATAGGCGATACGAAAGACGAAAAGATACTGCTACCGTTATTAATCGTAAATGTCATTGGATCGGTCCGGTGTCTCATTTTTTTCTGTTTGGAAGGTGGCAAACATGCATGCAGCTCACATTGATGGTAAGTGATGACTGCAGCCTATAGATATCTACACTAAAACCAGAGATCATAACCCCTGAGACCCAAGTTGTTATGTCTCTGTGATAGAGCAAGACAGCGAAGCGATTCATTCGCGATCCAATTTTTCCATTTGCGATTGCGAGTGACGGAGCTCGCGGGCGTAGGCACCACCGCATTACCTAATATATTTGCCGCTAAATGGTAGTGTTCAGCACTACTGTGTTCCGGTCAGGTGGTAATGTACGGCCCTGTAATTTCCGGCACAGAGGCATAACACCTTAGGCCTCAGGAGTGGTAACGCATCTGCATTTTGACCTTGGTCTTTGTGTGGGTGTCTATAGGCTGCAGATCAATGTGAACTGCATGCTTGTTTGCCACATGATTACATAAAAAAAAATTGCAGAATTAGGCATCGGGACAAAAGCGATTCAGTTAGGGGGTCGAGTTGTAGGAACATCTGGTGATTGCTTTATCCGTCATGGTTGCGGATGGTCGAAACAGGTGAACGTAACATGTGCCAAAGATGACAATCGCCTAAGGAATTAATGTTCCACTATAAAGTGTTCAAAATAAACAATATGTTTATATTCTTACGAAAAAATGCAAACGGGAAGAGCAATACACAGATACCTATCTGTGGTGTGGTATATCTGTGTATAGGTAGGTATGTTTACTTGCACCACTTGAAGATTTATTTTTTATTTTATAAAAATCATACTGGAAGTCCATACCATATTTTGCACCACTAATATCATTGCTGATAATGTTATTTACTATGTACCTACATCAGGTAAAAGATACTTTAGTAAATTGAGTAATTCCGTAGTATGTTATTTGTCAACAATTTCAAGAGAAGTTCCATCAACAGCCAAAGGATAGGTTCAAAAATATCAGCCACCACATTGCACTGCTGTAATTTAATAATGTTATATTACCTGTTCCCATCAATCAATTTTCACTGGTGGTAGAGCTCCAGTGACGGAGCTCGCGGGCGTAGGCACCACCGCATTACCTAATATACTTTCCGCTAAATGGTGGTGTTCAGCACTATCGTGTTCCGGTCAGTTGCTAATGTACGGCCCTGTATTTTCCGGCACAGAGCCATAACATCTTAGGCCTCAGGAGTGGTAACACATCTGCATTTTGACTTTGGTCTTTGTGTGGGTGTCTATAGGCTGCAGTCATCACTTAACATCAATGTGAACTGCATAATGGTAGTGTTCAGCAACTGCTGAACACTACCATTTAGCGGCAAGTATTTTAGGTAATGCGGTGGTGCCTACGCCCGCGAGCTCCGTCACTGGAGCTCTACCACCAGTATTATTATAATAATACAGACTTACTCAATGATCACTATCGGAAAAATTTATTGCTCTTGGGATTATTGCTAGAACCAAAAATATCACAAAACAATAATAAAATAATAAATTAATTTATTATTTAATAAATATTAAATAATAAATTAGGTATAATAAGATGATTAAATAAAAAATCATAATATGAAATAGAAGACTGGGATCAAGTACCAATCATAATAGAAATATTTTTGTTATTACAGTTGTGGAGTTTTATTTTTTTAGATTAAAAAAATTAGGCTGACTGATCTGTCAAAGCACATATTAAGATCTCAAGACACATGTTCACACAGATACCTTGTTTAGCAGTCCAATGGAGGGCTCCTGTCGCTTGACACTTTACCAAACCACTGACTGGATGGACTTGAAATGTGACATGCAGAGAACTGTTGTAATGTAGGAATCTGCTTAGTACATTTTAAACTTTTAACTTATAGGGAATAACAGGAACTAAGGTCATTCAAAATTTGTGGGAACAGTAATTACTAAATAACCATGCTTCCAGCTATGTAATTGTGTATAACAAATTAGAGTACTCTAGAGATTAATGAACCAAAACCATTTAAGGGTAAAATGAAAATATGAATTAGATACTATAAGAAGGGACCTGGCTGCTTGATTACATGGGAACCTTATGCAATACTAAAAAAACTGTGTTTCATTGATTTTGGGACAAGGGGACATTTCCCCGGCTTTACAGAAGCTTTTACCCCATGAGGACTTGGTGTGAAGATACATGCATACATTCAAGCATAAATATGACTTCATTTTTGGTTTAGCAATTTTATGTATTTTCTTCCCAAACTTGGTAGAAAATATCATAATTAATGAAAATAAATTACTTGAAGCAATACTTTGTTTGCATTACGATTTTTGCACTACTCCATTGTATTACGGTGCACAAAATATTTATATTTTCAGTTACCATTTTTAAACGAGTACATAGCATTTATTTCAAATATGAATACTATAGTGTATGTGTAGTGTAGAGATTCAAAAAATTGATTTTTTTTTTATTATGTATACCTAGTCCTAAATAAATTACCTACTCTTTGAAATAAACTTGTGCTAAATTATTCCAGCTGGTGTTGTTTGATAATGTTTTGCAACATGATTAATTTAGGTTTTATTATTCTGATGTAGTATAATGTGGTGTTCTAATAAAATGTGAAGAGATAATTCTATGTTTCGAAATTGTACAAGTCTAAGGTGTTATCCACTAGGGTCTAATAATCATTATCTGAAAGCATATAGGTAAGTGTCTCAATGTTTTGTTTATTTTGTTTATGGATCAAAATACGGAATCGTCCTACGGCGTGACGTTACTGCCACCCACGGAAGCAGCGACAAATCAATAATGCTAAACGGTCAAAACAATAAACCTTTAGCACAAATCTTATTGAATAGAGGCATAAATTCAACTGATATGATTGAATTAGGGTAAACATTGCCCCTAATCGTGTATATGTAAAAAGTACCCACCTTTCTCTTCTTTCCTTTGTACACCATCGCGAAAGCTCCGTGTCCAATTATGTCCTGTTTGGTGAACTCGTAATCACCAACCTGGATCACTTCCATTTTCATCAATTTGCCTTTAACCACAGACATTTTGAGTTTCTAAATAGTTACACTCGTACTTGAAGACAAAAGATCAATACTATAATTTTGGAAATCTTGAAGGAACTTGACTAAATGCTACATTCTGGATTATGAGCTCCTAATCACTTCCTATAAGTATCCAAGAACAGTTCTAAGCACTAAAAACGTAAGAGCACTAGCGTGCCATTGTTTCTTTGTAAAACACGACATACAAAGAACGCAAAATGTACAAAAGTGATTTTATTTTGTGTAATGTGTTGTGTTGATTTTGCGATGTGAAAATAGAGTTGCCATGTAAAATTATACTTTATCAATGTTGCCAAGTTGCCATATCGTCTTCAGTGATGTACAATAGAAACACGTTTTACTACTTTTTATCATCAATATTTCAATTAGGCTGTTGACTTGTGCAAGCCTAAATTTGCGCAAATGATAAATAAGAAATTTACATAAAGTTACTGCTTGCTAATAATTCTAATTTTAAATACGAATAATTATGTGCCTTTATTTGTTCTGTATGCGTAGATTGCACACATGGTCAAAATTGCCATGCCTTTTAAGTTTGAATGTTATGTATATACTAGGTTTGCCTGTGCGAGATAAGCCCGTTTTTATTTGTATAATCTAAGAGCATAATTTGATACTAAGTCTTCTGATTTTAGCATGCTTTCATGCAGCCTCATGGTATGCCGTTGTGTTGCTGGACGGTGACTCGCTGGCGCTTTATGAATTTATTTTCCACATGATAGCGAATTATCAGTATTAATTTTGAAGCAGATGTGTATACCATACCTATGTCTCTTTTGACTGAATTTATTATTTAATTTTATTATTGCAGCGACATTAAGTCGTTGCAAATATCGCCAGCGAATCGCAATCGACAAAAGTCACTGCTATGTGGGTCCAGCAATAGCTGCGAAGAAGGCAATTTTAGAAGTTCGCTTTCCATCAGGCTGTTTCATTCTTTTTTGATATCGACAGACAAAGGCAGGCCAATTTACTCAGTGGCATTTAAGTTTTGCGCGTACTGTTAATATGTTGAAATAATCGTACTTACTAATATTGAATCGTGATCCGCCATTCGAATGATTAAAATTCTGATGATCATAATCATATTTAGAAATAGGGATGCGATATCGCGGTTTATTTTATTTGTTGAGATAAGTGTGACCATTTAATAAAATGTAATCTACTAAAAAGGTAGTTTAATCGATGCAAGAAATCTTAAGGCACGTTTATAATAAAGGATAATTAGGATACCCTATCCTAATAGGTAAATATAATATGCGGATTAGGCAGCCGCGTTCCGTGGTTAAAAAATATATTACGCAAGCACAAAGCACTTTGAATGTTTGTCTTTTAATCAGTTTTTAACCACACATTCACTATTTTCATGTAATTATAAAAATATGTAGGAATAACTTTTTTAACTATATAACGTGTAAGCTGTAATATTTAGTTCTACGCTTGTATTTGTTCTCAAATCGGCACCCATCATATTGACATTTTGTATAGTAAAGCAATTTCAACGTACCTACTTGACCAATAGAGTTCAGTGTGGCATATCTTTACATCCCTTACCAGAGAGACATAGTATTTGTATACCCTTTGCCAGAGAGGATGAATGTAATGAGCGCATCAAATACACCTGTCCTTTCAAACCTCTGCATAATCTACAAATCTACAAATCTACATATTTTGACATAACACTAAACTAAATAAATAAATAATTGAAAACAGAATTTAATCAATATTTTATTGAAACTGATACAATAAATAAATAGTTGAGAAATACTTCATTTCTGATTTGAGAATGTCATTAATTAATCTCTTTTCCAGTACTAGTCAAGAGTGTTGACCCAAAACATGTAATTTAATCAGAAGCAGTATTTTGTAACTTCAAAGCAGCACCACTATCTCTTCTGATCACCCAGATCCTCAATACTGTCTTCATCAATCTGAAATATGTTAATATTTTTAAAGTAATAGAAAACAACAATTGGGAGCGTTGTTGCCTAAATAATTTTCAATACTAACTCCCTTTTTAAATAACTTCAATGTGATAAGACTTGCTTGAAAACACCTTGACTAAATATGATACACTTTCTGGTTTAGATTCACAATGTGGCCCAATCCTGTGATTGAATGGGACAATGTTTACTGGGCCACCAGTTTATTTTCATATAGTTAGTAGTAGTAGTAGTTAGCAGGTTAGATAATTAAGCTGACAATTATTCAATTTTATTTTCGCTGTTATCCCACTTGCAATTGGTGTTGGGATGGAGATAGTATTTATACATATTATTTAAAAGACAAAATGGAAAGGAAAATTTTGACTTCAAGCAAGACTTGGAATCCACCACTAGTTCAGTCATTCTCCCACCTATCAAATTTTTAACATAACCATCCACATTCAGCTATCAAATTTTTCTTTCACATTTTATTGCACTGCTTTGTGCCAGTTTCATTTGCAATTTTTTTTTATGTAACCAAGGTGGCAAACGAAGGTAGCTGCATACTTGCAGCTTATGTGGATATTAAGAGACAACTGCAGTCTATAGACATCTACACAAAAAACAGAGGTCAAAATGTAGATGTGCTGCCACGCCTGAGACCTAAGTTATGTCTCTGTGATAGTAATAAAGCAGCCGGTTAATGTAAAAATTCTAATATTATGTATCAACAAAGGGTAAGATTTGTTGATGTACGCAAAAATGTTTACCTCACGCCATTTTTCTGGTATAACATCAAACAAGTCATCCTTTACATCTCCTTGAATGACAATCTCATCATCACCAGTGACAGAAGACCCGCATGCAAACTTAGTGCCAAAGAACTTTGCTGCCACTTTGAGATCAATATCTGTAATTTAAATAAATATATGTTGAAATTGAAAGAATTATTTATTATTCTCAGTCAAAATTGCAAAGAACATTTCTGCTTTAGTAGGATTAAAGAAGACATAAACTTGACATACTTAAAACTTTAAACAATAATAAGCTCTTTAATGAATGAATTAAGCTTATTTCATACAATTAATACCCATTTAGGTATTGCTCTTTAAAATCTATTAATTAGAGGGGCCATAAATAATAAATTTTTCATGTTCATGCCAAGTCCCTAACAGGGTAGGCATAGTGTGGGTGCCAGATATCCCGGTCCTGATAAACCTCACCAAACGCAAGGTGTGTCAGGACTTAATAATAAAAATACAGTTATTTTTTAACCTATACCAACCAAAAGTGCTTAAGCCAGAGACCACTGTCACAGACTTCTTTTTTCCACGAGGAGCTCGAGAAACTTGTACTAACTTAGGGACATCTTCCTTCTTTTTAGATTTAAGCATACCCTTTCCACCACGCTTTTGACGTTTCTTCTCTTCTTCTCCACCTGCATTCTCTTCTTCGTCTAAAAACATAATTATTTAACCAACAAGTCAAAAATTTTAAGCTATCGATGAATAAAAAGGATAACCTCTTTGAACCACTTACCTATTTTTACTTTTTCAAATTCAGTTGGCAAATTCTTTTCAAGCCACTGTTTGCATTTATCGTATTCTGGGTAATATTCACAATATTCTATTGGCATAGAACAATTACCGCAATATTGTACTTTGATTGGATAAGAGACTCCTTCACGAGGACCCATGGAAAGATCTCTGTCCGCCATTATATTATGAATATATTTCACTTAATTAAGGCCATATAAAAGCATACTATATCAGTCACTTTTGCAGATCGCATTTATCGAATAATTTGCGATACATGCACTTATTTCGTAAATTATTATCGAGAGTAAAAACAGCCGACAGCTAAATAAAAATTACCGTCGATTCGATACGATAATGGATTTGACACTTTTGACAGAAACGATTTGACATTTGATTGATTATTGACATTAGTCTGCCATTTTTAAATTATTTTACGGCAACGGATTCAAGTCTCTAACAGCCAATCTTCAGTAGTTCTTGTATTCTTCGTTTCTTATAATGAATATCCATATGGAAGATGACGATGATTGTATGGTTCCCATATGGAATATGATAAAATTACTCTAGTTAAGTAATGGGGACTTTACTAGGAGTTTTTACGAAATTTTAAAGGTAAAATGAAAAAATACTGCATAATATCACTTTCCACACCCGTGAATGTCATCAAATGCTTTAACATAAAAATCCCACCATTTTTACACATAAAAACACGACTGTACATATACAAGTTTTGAAAATAGTAGCAAGCTGCGACATGGCTCTTTCCTACGTTCCCGCCAAAACTCCTAAGACTTGTAAGGACAAGCTCCAGGGCCGTTAAAATAAATTTAAAAAAAGAAATAGACATGAAATATGAAGATTATAGAGCGGGCGGGACTTGGTTATTGGTCTGTGGGTGGATTTAATTTTCTTGGTGTATTTTTAAGTTAAATTGAATAAAGTTGGTGGCATTTTGTTTGACATAGATTTATTACAGTGCCCGTGTATAGTGAAATAGAATAATAGTGCGAAAACGCGATCTTTTAGGTTGCCTCCAAAACTTCATTGTAAATAGTATCGCTTTACTTGAATAACTTGACTGTAACTCACTTGACTGACTTGACGACCCGTTTAGTCCAGCGGTGTGAGATGACCGTTTGATTCGAAGGGTCGCGGGTTCGATCCCCGCACCGGGACAAATATTTGTATGGCCTACAGGTATTTGTTTCGGGTCTGGGTGTTTGTGTATGTGTTGTATGTGTACAACGGCACCCACGACACAGGTTTATACCTACTGTGGGGCTGTGAGTGTAAGCGTATTTTATTTTTATTTTACATATATACTTAATAAATAATTAACTGACTAAATTATATTAACTTTTACGCTGTTTAAATAAATACGAATACGAAATATCTTTTCACTTGACACTGGCAATATGCGTCATAGCGATGCCATAATATCAAGATTTGTACAGAAAAAAATTAAAAAAGGTACACGGTAAAACAGCATGGAAATATTATCTTGTGAACTTAAACAACATTTCCTGATACTTAAAATATTTTTAACTCTCCGGATTATAAAGTTTGAAATTGAACTTTAGTTTGGAGTGCTTCTACTGTTGTTAGGAAAGACGATTTTATTCCGGTGATTTAAAAATAATTTACATACCAGAAAAGGTTCTTTAGGTTCCCTAGATAATAATTCTAACCCGTTTTACCTTGTACCTTTTTCTAACTTTTTTTGTACAAATCAATGTATGAAACTTGCCATGATTCTTTCGCAGGGAGATTGTAGATGTCCGCTAAGAACGGATTTTCTTACCTTAGACCTTAATAAGGCTAAGTTGTTATAATTAAATAATTATAAGGGGGCCATAAATTACCATCTAATTGGATCACGATAATGCTGAACACCACCATTCGGCGGCAGATTGATTAGGTAATGCGGTGGTGCCTATGCCCTTGAGTCTCTACACTGGGATTCTACTACAAGGGGTTTCGCTACCCTATGTGTTCAACAAACATTTATTGATGACTAAATATGTATGAGGTTGTGGGGTGAAGCCCGTCCCCTCATGTTAAGTATTGCTCAGTAACTACTTACGATTTTTCAATTAAGAGAAAGGAAATCCTTTCTCTTAATTGAAAAATCGTAAACAGTATGTCAGTGAAGTGAACATTTTCATTTTTAATTCAGCGCCTACAATAGACCGGTCTTATATGCATTTCTTTTATTTACATTCTAAGTCCATGTTTGGGTCTCTGATTTACGTGCACTAAACAACTCAATCGGATTCGTAGTAGTTTCATGAGGTAACCGTAAAAAAGATCGATTCAAATAGTCACTGTGGTGATGTCCATTCACAGTGGAGGCAATTCTGCAACGTCTTAGTGAACTTCTTTCATAGTTACTCTCAGCAGGATCTTTCCAGCGCCCTCAGCTCTCGTCTTCATCTGGACGTCTTCATACAGAAACTTTTTATAGAGTGGGTAGGTAGGTAAACTTCCCTCTCAATCCAAGTAACTGGTAGTAGAGCTTTAGTGACGGAGTTCGCGGGCGTAGGCACCACCGCATCACCTCTATCTGCCGCCAAATGGTAGTGTTCAGCACTATCGTGTTCCAGTTAGATGGTAATGTAAATAACAACCTCAAAGTTTGGTAATGTGCCCGGAGATGTCAACAGGCTCGCCACCTGTTACATGGGCCAAAATCATAACCGGCGAATCGTGGGTGTTTTGCATGTATGCTTGAATGCATGCGTTTACCTCTGCCTACCCCTTCGGGGATTACAGGCGTGAAGTTACGTAAATAACAACTTAGGTCTTAGGGGTGACAACGCATCTGCTTTTTCACCTCTGGTTTTTGTGTAGACGTCTAGGCTGCAGTCATCACTTAACATCAACGTGAGCTTGTTTGGCACCTTCCTTACATTAAAAAAGCAAGTTATGACCCCACTTTGTGCAATATATGACCGAAATGTTATAGGCTAGGGCAGTTATCTTGAGCTATGTAGGAAGGAACACTTGTTATTTTATCGGAAGCAAACTGAGGATACTTTCAGGATTCAGGGTGAGTTGCTCTACCACGCTATATTATATGATCAGGGGCTTACACTAGTATCTTATCTATATATATTTAAGTTTAATTCAAATCAAATAGTTATTAGAAATTAAAGAAAAAACGGAAAGAAAAATTTGACTTCGGACAGGAATCGAACCTGCGACCTCAGGTAAATAGTACAAATTGGTATTAAGAATACATTCTCAATATTTTTAGTCATTCTACAAAAAATAGCTTTTAAAACTTACTTTTACTTTTAGTGGTTTTAGAGCTCTGGTGACGGAGCTCGCGTCGGCGTAGGCGCCATCGCAAATCTACATGCCGTTTAATGGTAGTACAGCGCTATCGTGTTCCGGTCAGGTGGTAATTTTTGGAACATCTAACAACTTCAAAGTTATTTAACTTAGATCTATGCGTTGCCACTTATGGTGAGATTCACAGACCGCACTACGACTTTACTTTGAGCAAAGTATGCTTAGAACTGTCATTACAGTATGGGATTTGACAGTTCGAAGCGTACTTTGCTCGAAAGTAAAGTCGTAGTGCGGTCTGTGAATCTCGCCCTTAGCACTCCTGAGGTCTAAGGTGTGGCAAGTAGCTACGCATCTATATTGAAATCTCTATATTTATAGACTATAGCTTTCAATTAACATCAATGTGAATTGAATGCTTGTTTGCCACTTCATGACCTAAAAAAATTTTTGATGTTTGTGGTTCAAGTTCAGATATCGAAAAGATGGCAATAAATAAAAATCGTGTGAATATGTAAAGTACCAATTTAATATTAACATTGATACAAAATGTCACAGTGTAAAAACTTTGGTATTTGTTATTTGTGTATCTATGAAGTAGTGCTGTGCTTATTTTTAACAGAAAATCAGTCAATAAAAAGTATCATCAATCATTTATCTAATGATTGATTTTTGTGTTCGTGTTCTGCCTATTCTTTCATTTACATTAAATTCAACTCTCGTAATCCGTATATCTGTTTTAAGTAGACAATTAAATAGAATGTGTATCCTCCATTTGTATTCCCTAATTATACTAATAGTTGTCTTTCAAGAATAACAGCATATATTAAAACATGGTTTAATACACCTATATATATTTATCCAAAGTCTCCCCATATACTTACAAACGAGAAATCAAAAAAGTTAATCTCCATTATATCCCATACTACGAGGGAAGCGCTCAAAACATACTTAATTATCAATTAATTAATCTATCTATTCAATTTAGATCAAGTATTTATTTTGAGCTTGAACTTGAGTTCTTTAGGTTTTGTCCAATAATAATTAAACGCACCTTTACACGATGTTCTGGAAATATGGTTTCTATCACGTTTCTATAAAGGTATTTATGTGGCAATCAAATTTTTGAATAACTATTTTTTTTTTATTGACGTTTGCTTGGCTTTTATCCTAATTTAAAAGGACTTTTTAAAGTTTTTGAATAATACCTACATCTGCATTGTTTGACCTTATCACAATACTGAAAATAAGTACCTAGTCTGTTGTTTCAATTATTCGTGATTTTAATAAAAATTGCATTTTCTACAAGTACATATTAATATAATTAGTGTTAGGGGAAAACAAAATCAATGTCTAATATCTATTCTGAACCAAAAATTTCACGACACACAGAATCTACTCATATATCAGTTCTAATTTCGAGATATAAACATTAACGAACTATTTACCTATCAAAATCTAAATTCATCGAATCTTTCTAAAGAGGTTTGTTGGTAATATTGACTATAGCTAAATTGAACAGAAGGGGTAGATAATTGCGCTCTACGCTATGTACATTGCAGTCTATTCATGGTATTCTATACATCAATAATACTGTCATGTTTTTTATCGGAAGCCTTTAGTTTCTCTTGCATTTGTGTTAACATGTCTTGCATACGACGAATCTGTAACAAAAAGACAAAATATAAATGAGATAAGCAATAAAAATACTTAGTAAATGTCTTAGGTTTGTTTTTTATTTACTTAATTATGTCATCATAGCACTTAAACGTAAAGTAAATTTCTACAGCTTTGTAATCGAGGCGATTGAAAGCTACGGCGAATTTTCTGTATATCCAAACATAGGTAATGCTGAAGCAAACTAGAAAAACCTTATTAAGAAGATAACAATTTATCTTTATCAACCGAACCAGGCCAAAGTTGGAATATTGACACGGGCGGCGCATGATCTAGTTAGCAGCGGTCCTAATGGTGACAATGAATGAAGCAATTTTATTGTTCTCAATTCTAATATTAAAGAGGATCTAACCTATTCAGTTTTTAGTTCAACAGTCACTTTTGTTTATTGTTACTATTGATATAATCTTCAAAAGTGTTACAAGTTTTAAGCATATTAATTTCATGCACATGGCGATTTGTTTATTGCGTAAATGTTGAGTTTTGAATTCCCGAATGAACGATTATTCCTGCTTTGACTAAATATGCAAATACTATACCTACAAATACTTCCTCCGAGTTTACGTGTCTAGGTATGTATGTATTCTGTAGGAACATATTTTAAGGGTAGTAGAGATACCCTATTCCGAGGATTTAAGGAGGATATTATAGACCACCCACTGATGTGAACCTTGATACGTTAGATTTTTTTGTGTTGTTTTGGAAGACAACTGCCAGGTAAACTCTATCTGATTTAGATATAGAGTTTTTCTATGTCTTTTTTTTGTTTTTCAATTTTTCTATATCGGATAATCCGAAACAAACGAATCATAAGAAACTTTGACAGCTAAAGTTAATATCGATAGCAATCCGCAATCGCTCTTCATCTTCCCTTACAGATGAAAATGAGATTAAAGCAGTAATCTCAACTTTTAAAGACGAGTTGAACGAGTTCGCATTTGGTCCAGACATAGTACCAAATTGTTTTAAATTAAAAATACTTAAAAAAACAGAGACCCTTTGATTCCCATTTTTAACAAGTTAAGCTGAGAGCTTCCGTGATGAATGGAAAAAAGTTCCGGTAGTATCAATTCACAAAGGTTCACTATCCAACTATAAAACCATTTCACTACTTGGATCTTTCTCAAAAATATTAGAAAAAATTGTAAATACTAAACTCGTTTAGTTTAGTTTGGGTTTAACATGGTTAAATCAACAGAAGGAGCAGTAACGTAGACTCCAGTAAAACAATTGCAAACATGCATAAGCTATTATTGATGCTCAGCTTTGCGCTTTGTTAAGTACGGCAGACCAGAAGCATTTATTTATATACAGTCAGCGTTACTCAACAGTCAAAACAATAATAATTGTTAGAATTGATTAAGTTTATCGGTGTCAGTATTTATACATATCTAATATGCTTAAAAAATGTAGAGTCTATTTTTACAGCTAAATGAAATAACAATAATTATGCAATGAAGGTGGTAAACAAGCAAGCTTCAGCCTATAGGCACCTACACAAAAACCAGAGGTTAAAATGCAAATGCGTTGCCCTCCCTGAGACCTAAATTGTTATGCCTCTGTGACAGTTATTACAGGGCCATACATAAATCATAGTAACCGGATCACGATAGTGTTGACCGCTATCTACAATTTGGAGATAGATTAGGTAATGCGGTGGTGCCTACGCCCTCCAGTTCCTGTACTTGTTCTCTACCACCAGTGTAAAAGTTTAATCTGAAACAAATGTTACCTCTTCATCCTTCTGCAACAGCAATCGGTCGGTGTCGGTGATCACAACTTCGTTGTTGTTGCCCATTGAATCTCTCTTTAGTTTCCTGTAAAGATGTAGATGGCTTTATGGATGATAGGTATTTTTCGTACTAATTTAATTAAAAAAGTATAGGAGAGCAATGGCTGCAACATGCGTCACGTAAATGGATGCTGATGGTGGGGACTGATCTGTTGTCTGCTGGTGCTACATTTCATTATAGTGGATAGCTGTTGATTGGTGCTTATACAAATATACATATATGCTATGAACTATTTCAAGAAATTTCAAGATGCGCTGAATTTCTGGGCGCGGATTTTTTCTTTAAGGATGTTCTGCATCACACTCTTCAGATCCTGCATATGGGTGGATATGAGTCTGACACTATTTATCTAAGAACACTCTCACTCTGCATATAAGTAGATAATTATGAGCGTGACACTATTTACTTAAAATTACCCTCGGTCGCTCATGTCGTGTTCTGATATCTACGAGATACACTGGGCACGGAAGTTCTCGTAGTGGACACCCTGCGTCATATTCTTCAGGTCTTGCATATGGTGGATAAGAGCATAACAGTATTTATCCTAGATTACCCTCGCTCGCGCATGGCGTGCTGTGATATCTGCGAGATGCACTGGGCGCGGAAGTTCTCGTAGTGGACGTCCTGCGTCACATCCTTCAGATCCTGCATGTGGGTGGATATGAGCATCGTGCGTAGTTTCGTGAAATCCGAATGACGAGGGTTCTCCACTGTAGACAAGTATGTTTGTTAGTCTAGGAATGACTGATTCGCGAAATGACTAGAAATGACCGATTCTTGAAATGTACAATTCTATAAATGACTGATTCTCGAAATGACCGATTCTACAAATGACAGATTCTAGAAATGACCGATTCTATAAATGACACATTTTTAAAAATAGTTGATGGGGAATCTTCCTCGGTTCCTAAATCGGTAACGTCGGATGGGATTCACCCACGGTAGCTTAGCTGATTCTAAAATTTTATCCGCCGCCGCCCGGCTTAGATGCCTGCCAGTAGTTACAGTGTTAATTAACAGTCCTAACCAAATACACATAAATATACAATAATTTAAAACCTAAACTCATCCCCTTTTACCGCCCGCACCGCTAGCTAGCACACACTTCCTTTCGTTTTTTTTGATCAGACTGAATATTCTTCCGCGACCGCGAGTTCAAGAGTGGCGAAAAAACCGACCCTCTTTTTTCTTCATTTTAAAATAGCGCGTCAGTCGCGCGGCACCAATTACGCGGGCGCGCGTTTGGCGGTAAATTTAAGGTACCCAAATAAACATACACAAACTACTGTGATAGATAAAGATGCATGACTGCCCGCGAATATCTATGGCCAATAGAAAATATTGAAATAAAGGTAGTACCAATAGCAGCATACAAATTTGGTCACTCAATGTTGGTAACAATACTAAACAATAGTTGTATGTGGTAGGTACCTATACGAGTATAATATAGACACAAAAATGTTGTTATGTAGGTAGGATCATCAATGAAAAAAAAAACATATACCGATTAGCACAATCTTGAATTATATTAAGTGCCAGATAACATTTGAGGATTAATACCATAATGACAATAGGCTGCTCAAAATACTAGATTAAAAAATATCCTGCGGAAGTTTGATGTACACCTACTTATGGGTAGTATGTGCATACACCTCTCTGCCCGTCCCTTCACAAATACAAGCTAGAGGTTACGTCCTAATTTGGTTCTAAATAAAAAGTTTGATGTAGGTAACTCTATAGCTTGCGTGTTCAAACTAATTTCATCGTATCGCTACCGTCCGACCTATTTTCGTCGTACAGTAAATCATAAATAATGATGGTAACGCTAACCGTCCACTATTCCCCAAGGGTACTGGCGGCCGCGCACTCGTTTTCCGCCCACTTCCAGTACCGTGTCGGCTGCTACCACTGCGAAGGGCGCTGCTGCTTTCAATTCCCGATCCTGCTGCTTGAACTCTTCGTCCTCATCACTGTCACATTCCGGAAACTGATAAACCTGGATAGGTGTAATGTAACCTTTTAATGTCAAACGAAAAATCAATATCTGATTTCGAAATCGACTGCAGTAAATGTTGTTAGCAAGTTGAAAAAGAATCTATATCCTGACAATGTTCATTGCCAAATTTATTGCTCAGTGAATGTACATGGAATGTTTCTTTTTAAATATATCGGCGGCAAGGGCGTCGCTAACCGACGATATAGGGGAGGCAATTTAGCTTTAAGGAGAGACAGGTTGGCTCTAGGGGTATATATATCACAGATATAGATCAAATTTACTGTAAAAGTTATTGTTAACTTTTAGGACGAGGAGGGGTACAGTCTACATCTGTCACCACTGGTCACCACCGACCGTGGTCCAAAAACCAAGGATGCCGGGGGCGACGTAGGAAAATCTTATATAAAGAACATAACAATTGCATTTTTATACAATTTAAACAATATAAGTACTCTTTGTATAAAGAAGTTGTGACGGGAATAAGTAGAGTGAGAAGATTAGTTACTACAATTTGGGACCTTCGTTTTCATGCTTACCCTTAATTCTAAGAACGTACCTGTATTTGATAGTCTTCCAGATCACTGAGTATTCGCATTTTGAGTCGCTTCACTTCAGCAGCAGTTAGCGAGTCTGCTTTTGCGATCACCACTACAATATTCACTTTGCGGTGAAGCCTCTTCATCATTTCCAAGTCGACTTGTCGTAGACTGAAATAAATAAGAAATTCTAAAACAAGAAATAACTTATCGCGCAGTGTTTACAAAAACTCTTACATAAAAAGGAAACCAAATCATTAACAGACGTGTTCTTAATTTAAGCAATAGGACACCATAATACATCTGCAATTGATATTCTTTTAACAACCTTTGGACTGTAAGTACCTACTAGTCAGTTTTTCACTATAAAAACTGATTCGGATTTCTTAAAAGCAGTCGTCAAGACAATTAAATAGTTAGTGCTTAGTGTGCATAGCCAAAGCACATAACTTTTACACTTTAAAAACGTATAGTTATGATGTGTCGAGGGATATAACTATCAATCAAAGACATTGAAGAGCGGTAAACCTGTTAATAGAATTGCTATCAAACTATTAAGGGCAACAAGATTTTATTGACCATTATGACAATGGTGATGAATGAATAGGTATATACTGCTCAGATGTTCGACAAAATGCTATGGTGCTATAATAATATATAATAATACTAAAACCATAACTTTTAAGTTATGGTTTTAGTAACATCGATTTTTCATATTTTATGTTATAAGGTAGTACCTTCAGGGAACTGGCTGCTTCATCACACAAGCACCTTGTTCGAAGGTAATAAAAGCAATGTTTGACTGATGTTGGATAAGCGGAGAGTTCCCTGATTGTACCTATTATTTGAGCTACAATAATTAGTGTCCAGAACCAGATAAAGTCAATATGCCTACACTTTATTATTTTGTTAACTTTTATCGGAAAACAGTGGTTTTGTAATTTTAGGATGATATTTTTAATTAATATTTAGGACAGAATGAAACTTATTTCCTTCCTTACAATAGAAGCGCTGTCCTTGTCAGTATCTAATTGATAATTAATAACTTATCGTATAAGTTTTGAAAATCACAGGACGTAATGCTGATGCTTTCGCACTTTCCCACTTCTGAGATCTAAGCTGTTACGTAACTGTGATAGTCTGTTATTACTAAGAATTGTAAATTTCTTACACTCTGTTAATATATTATAAATAAATTCATAGGTAATGTAGGTATCTGGTTTACGTACGGTTTACGGATACTTACTTAAGGGTCGGTTTCACCGTCGTAATAAAATTCGTTTTCAATAACACTATTTGGATTTCACCGACGAAAATTGTTCGTGGTAAGGTGAAATTTGATACAAATTTTAAGTTAAAACGCGTTTTATTAAATTCAGTTCTCAGAGCAAACGGTGAAATCCGCCCATAATCTGTTAATATTACTAAAGTTTATTTGAGGTAGAGTTATCTGCTTAGTGAGAACATGCCTTGTCTTGTTTCGTAATATCTTATTTGATGATTAAAACTGACATCAACTGACCTGACGAATGTCCCGTATCAATACGCAGACACGTGTGTTACCTACTTCCGCGACTTAGCCTTATCATTGCGGCCCTGACCATTCTTGACCCGCTGCATTCGTCTGAACACGTTCTCTTTCATACTAAATAGATAAACGTAACTTCACGCCTGTAATCCCCGAAGGGATAGGCAGAGGTAAATGTATGAATTCATTCATACAAACGCCCACGATTCCCGGTTACGTTTTGGCCCATGTAATATTGGCGAGCCTTAACAGGCTCGTACAATATCCTTTGTATTGACATCTCAAGACACATTACCAAACTTCAAGGGTGGCACTGAGAAACTTCCAGAACAGGGAAAAATCCCAATAGAACCTGAGATAGACGATTTTTACACCGTTATCCCCGACCTGGGAATCGAACTCCCCACCCCAGAGTAAAAGTAGTGACTTGCTATCACTAGACTACTGAACCTGCTTCTCGAGTAATAAATAATGGCAATTGTTAGTTTATTGGGACTAAAATTATTTTTATAAAATCGCATAGGTAAGGTAGAGTCATCGCATAGAGTCGATTTTCGTAAATGAAAGAATCTTCGATGTTTAATTCTGTTTGGAATTAAGCCGACAACGGAAACTAACAATTCTTCATGCAGTAAGTAAGGTAACGCTCGCGTTTGATCGATAGGCACTTTTGTTTTGTTGAAATAGAAAATAAGGTCTACGTTTTGTTGTTACTATAGCGACCCGTTCCGACTTCGTTTCTATAAACATTTTATGCAAAATATGAAAATTTCAGCTTTTCTCAGCGTATTATCCAAATATTCTCTCCCTTTTCCCGATTATATTATCATATCTAATATAAAAAATAATAAGCTAAATTGATGTAGCCGTTCTGTGGTGAGGCGCTTGCATCCATTCGGAAAAGGATGTTTGTTCTAGATGAAAAGATAAGCTACTTAGAAATTAGAATGTTAGAAAAGGCACGTGGGAGATTTGTAAGCATTGTCTCGTGCTTCATATTCATAAATAAATAGGTACACCTGTGCATCGCGTAACGCAACTACAAACCTACCTATGTGCCCACGGTGGTACAAAGTAGAGGCAGCAGTGCACTCGATTGTCTTGCATATGCCGTCGATTCAAGCCACTTTCGTCAGTGAAGTATTGTCGGAACTGTTCGTCCACGTAAGCAGAACACACTCTCCAGGAATCCTCACAGTTGATCGCATCTCCGAAACCAGGTGTGTCCACTATTGTTAAGCGTAATTTGACGCCGCGTTCTTCAATCTCCATTGTTTTCTTTTCAATTGTTGTCGTCTTTTCGATTCTGTCTGTTTACAAACACAAGTAATTTCTTTGTGAAACAATATAAGCCGAGGAAAATTGCATCTAGAGAGATATAAATATATTGTTCTTGTATACTGGATACTTTTGACCTGTTCCAATGATGTCACACATTGTGTTACATACGACCCAGTTGCGTAATCTAGATGAGGCTGACTAAGTGGGTATAAGTACAATATGAACATTTTGTTTTTCATAATGCGAGTTATTTTCATACCCAATAGATTATTTTCTTAGTAAGAGTTAACAAAAATAGTTTACCTTGTACATCAGGAATTTTTCGGTTCTTATAGAGATCGCCCAAGAATAAGCTGTTAATTAATGTCGATTTGCCGAGTCCAGATTCACCGACTACCATCAACGTGAAGTCAAATCCTCTTTTCACTGATTTTCGGTGTACTTGTTCTGGTAATGTGGCGAAACCGATATAATCACGCTCGCCGCGATCACGTTCTGGGGACAAAATTAGTATTTTTAATATTCAGATTACATAAAAACTGTGGGCGACATTGCCCCTGTACATAATAATCATAGGTGTATCTATCTATTCATTGAATTGTAAGTCTACACGTACCTATGTATGCCGAGGAATAGACACAGGCATCAATTTTATGGTTTGAAAAGCTTCCATCCATAAAAAAACTAACTTTTAGACGATAAATGAATAAAATTCTATGCATGGTATATTGAATCCAATGATTATGGCAAACTACCGATTCGACATTTGAAGCATCGGAATGAACAAGAACTGTTATTTAAATTGGTCCCCTGTCGGTTATAGTCATGTTCCTAAAGCGCGCGGAAGCACGAACCATGAGACATTTCCCGTTGTAGATAATCGGTTAATTTTCTTTGAGCTCTACTCGTAGTTTAGAGAAGAAAGCGAGTAAAAGCTGGGTAATTTACATAGACGGAAAATATAGTGCTCCTTTTGTGAAGGTAAGTATTATGAGCCTGATCATTGCAATGCGTGCAGCGGAGTGGAACACGACTAGTTCCCTCGGTGCAGAGTGGTCACTGCTCAGGGACAGCCGGCGCGTGCGCACCTCACAATGAGGACACCTAGCGGAAGCGACAAACGTGCTCATCACTGTGCTAACACAGTTTATGTTGTAACTATAATTAGGGAAACTATTTCATTAACGGCCCAGCCAACAGTTTGTACTTTCAAAATAAACTGACATGAAAGGTTTATGACATCAATGTATTCACAGATGTGATAACCATTATCTGCTTTGATAGAAACGGCTAAGCCAAACACTTGTAGGTACGAGTACATAATCATTTTGTCACTATTCATCGTCGTTGGCATGGACAAGTTTATTAAGCATTGTCAAAGATATGTTAATATCATTGTTAGTTTAACTTTTTAGCTACACATAAGAATGTTTGATCACATTTGATCCCATATTATAGGTATCCTACAAATAAAATTCTCACGATCTGGGACAATTGTGAGAATCCATCGCATTACCTACTTACAACTATCTAACATGATTATCACAGACATATCTGTCATTGTTCTAAGTAGGTACCTAATTATCTTGAAATCTCTGGTGATATCTTTATTATCCTTATTATCTTTACTTGATATATTTTTAAGTAACAAGTTTGTTAGTTTGTTGACTGTTATTATCAGATATTTAACAGTTCATCTAATCAATTGTTTTTGTTATTAAATGTTGCAAGTAGGTATTTAATTTTGTTCTCGTGTATTTCGATTTTGTGGTTGCTATGTATGGCCCCGTAATAACTATCACAGACATAACAAGTACTTAAGGTCTAAAGAGTGCAACGCATCTGCATTATGACCTCTGGTATTTATGCAGACAGCCTATAGGCTGCAGTAATCACATAACATCCATGTGAAACGCACAGTTATTGAACCTTTGTTACATAATAAAACCTAAGTATTGTGTATAAATAATATTTGTAAGCGCATAACTTCCAAACAACTGCACCAAATTGGGTGAATCTTTGTTATATGTTCGATTTTCTTGACAATAAGTTAAGAAAATTGTATGAATAGGTTTTAAAATTTTAAGCTTATGATGCTATGAAATTCGCCGGGTCAGCTAGTCTATATCTATACATACAAATAAATAAAATTGGAGTGTCTGTTTGTATTATAAAAAAACGCTTTTTACTAAATGCATATGTATGTATACACGGTACATATACCAAAACAACATTTTTTACAATTTTTGTCTGTCTGTCTGTCTGTCTGTTTGGCGGGGCTAATCTTGGAAACGGCTCAACCGATTTTGACGGACTTTCACTGCCAGATAGCCGATGTAATAAGGAGTAACTTAGGCTACTTATACTTACCCCCACGTCTTCGTCCGGGTAGATACTGAACAATCATAAATTCTCACGCGGGCGAAGTCGGAGGCACAGCTAGTAATTAATAAAACGAATCACGTCTACAGTAAACATCTTAGTTTTAAAAGTGGTTAGAGGGCAAAGCATTCTAGGGTTCTATTAGTGAAAACAACATTTATTCTTAAGAAACAGGTAATTCATCTCAAAGTGTTGTAGGATACATCTAATTGATGCGCTAATTCAAATGTAAGTTAAACACTTTCACAAATGTAAATTTATAAAATAAAACATTTCTATAATCGGATTAATTACCTAAGTAAGATGTGTGTGAGTACTCGAGTATGGAAAAAGTGGTAAATGTTTTTAACAAAGATAATTCCTCTAATATCTTTGGTTTTTACGATGGCCTGGTTTCAGTCTAACTGTGCGACTTAAAAACAGTGACGTTGATATAGCTGAGTCCGATAATTTCATACCTTTGCATCATTAATTACGCTCCCATACATCATTGGCCAACCAGAACGCAATTGTGGTGTAGAGTAGGTACTACTATTTAGCGGTACTCAATATTTTCAATACTTGCCATGCCATCGCCTCGAGAGTAAGTAGATAGAGTTAATTAACAGTGTATCAAGAAAAAAATACTTATACTTCTAGAGATTCAGGGCATGAAATCTTGTAAAATTGAAGATCATTCATCAGGAAATCATAAACAACATTATAATACATCTCAATAGTATAGTAGTAGTATTCATAATAATAATCAACACAACAGCATAATCGCCGCACCGTTTACAATCTCTTCTCATATTGAAGTAAAAGGTTTAATTGAAATAAAGATTAGACTGTGTGTGTTATATATTTAAAATAAATAAGTAAGCTGGTGCATAAAAGTTACTTACGAATTTTTATAACTGTTGTGAAAGGCGATTTGTTATTCTTGGCTTCATTGTTTAAGTCGGTCTCGGAACTTGTATTTTTCAAACCCTTTTCATTAATGTTAATATCTAAGATAGCATATGAATCACTTTTTTCCATTATCGATGTAATCTTATCAAAGTTATAATCTAAATGTGAGTAAACTTAAATCCGTTAATTGTTTAGCGGAAATTGTTTCAGAACTACACTAGGGTACATTACAGAATAAGATCAATAAAAAAGTGAGAATTATCGTCACGCACGGTGAGGTAACGTAATGTGGGAAACGCTCAGTGAGTTTTCGAACGAAAGTATCTACATTTAAGTTGAAAAATGGAGATTCATTGATCGCGCTAGGTGGAGCGGCACCGTCAGCGCTGGCGTGGAATAAGGCGCGCGCGCAGCCGTGTGCGCGCTCTGCCTCTACAACGCCCGTATCAGAACTGCGGACTAACATCGTACACCTACACTTGTCTTAACTACTCGTTAGATTTGGTTATATTCAAATTGCGTCATTCATTAACGGAACTATAAGTTGATAAAATTAAATTAACTCAATTTGAATATGACCACTTGCAATTGTCTGTTCACTGTTCTACATCAGAGTAGACAACGATAGGTACCAGAGTTAGGTACCTAATTGTTGTTCCTCGTGCTAAATTTATGTTCTGTATCATAAATTTGTTTATACAATTCAAATTTCATGTCATTATCAGGAATATTATATTATGTTGTTCACTGTATGAAATAATACATAATATTAACATTTCCGATGTGAGTCAATGTTAATAATCCGTTTACCTAACGTAACTTTACAGTTATTTAAAAAGTTTTTAAAGTTAAAAAAAACGTAAACAATGTGAAACCGTAAATTTTTAGTTGAATGAACTAAACCCTTAACATTAATTATACCTTACCTTAATTAACATTTTAATCTTTTGCTGCACTCAGCCGGTAGATATCACTAGAATGAATCAGCTGACAATCCACTGCTTCCAGGTGCAGGTAGGTATACTACGTTAAACAGTAGTTTAAAATGACAGTTATTGCAACTGAAATTGCTTTCATAATCAATTGAAGCGTACATGAGATGCTCAGTTTCCGGTGATGTGAAATATGCGTTTATCTTACTTATAATAACATGTTTCGACAACAGCAGAATGCAAATTCAATAACATTGACAACAAACACTTCATAGATAATAATATTAAAGACTGTAATATGATGTTAAGTTGAACAAGTTACAGTTACATTAAATTATGGATGATAAGATAATCATTTATTCAGAATTAAATAATAATTACATAAGATACTTATACCTACACAAAATGTTCCACCATTTCGTTCTTGAGTAGTGTAGTGTAGACTGTGTAGAGCCGCTAAAATTGTGTTCAGCGCTATCATAATGAAACTATTCTGCGAGTCTTTTAGACAGTTTTAGAGATTACGATGAGACGCATAATGCAAAAGTAATGTTGAAGTTATTTTGTGATATACTTGTATCTGGTTTCAAAAAAGGGGCGTGTATCAACGAAATGGTAGAAATCGTTTGCCCCGACTTTATAAATGTAGGTCAGTATTTATTAATCTTGAATTTGAAATTTGAAGGCACACATACATACACATATTTCTACACATGTAACAAACCTGGGCAAGGTTTGTTACATGTGTAGAAATAGAAAGATACCTATTTAGGTTCGTGTTAATTTAAACATTAAGGTTTGTTTCAATTTAGACCATTTAAATACAGCCGCGGAGCATGATTTTTTAAATATTTATTAAAGATTTTTTAAATATTTATATAAGAACATTCATTGTGAATTGTACTATTTATTTTTCGCAATAACACATGCGAGTGAACTTTAGACATTAAAAAAAACGGAATGAAAAAGCGGCTGGACTGGTTATCCTGAGGTCGCAGGTTCGATTCATTATGAAGCTAAATTAGTGGTAAAGTTTGAGTGCAGGCACCACCGCACTACCTAATCTTTTTAACTAAAATTTGACAAATATGTGAAAAAACTATATGCATTGAAAGTTAGATTTCATTCAAAGTAAAATATGCAATCTGAATCTCCCCCTCAGAGTGCTAATTAGGTACTCTATTCACAAATCTGGTGGTTGAACCGCAAAACTTCTCGAAACACGAGGGATCGATGGATATGCTAAATATAGCGCTATCGTTAAAATGCCCGGTAATTAAGCTATATGTGCATTATGCATAAAAATGGCCTGTTTTTCATTCTATTTTTTGCAATGAAGTAGTATTACTTAAGCACTCGTACTTTTGTGAATTTATTTTGCCAAGAATCACCTTCTGTGATTCGCTCATTACAAGACTGTCTTGTGGTACATCCACTAACTGTAGGTTGTAGTTACTTCATAAACTCAAAAAGTCATCAAATTAATCGAATAGATGCAAATTACACGAATTCTGCGAATGGCAAATCCACAAATAATATTACCTACTTTCATAAAAGGACTAAACTAAACTAGGTACTTGATCAAAGTAAATATGTAAAACAAGCCGAATCAAAGCGATGACCAAAAAGTCCTTCAGTCGATAACAGATACTAATAATGGTATGCAATGCGCGATGATCTGCACTAATCCGGAGCTTTATTAATGTGAAAAACCGAAAAGTTATGAAACAAGTTAAAAGTGGATTCCAAACAAAAGGGACGAATACATATCGGCAATGTTAGTTTAATCCCTCCCTCCTAGAACCCATTATCAAATTTAGGAAATATCAAGAGATATAATTAGACAATATTTAGTAGTTACTCACCGGTCGTCATATTTGCTGATTGATATCACAGCTTTTGTGATTTCGTAACCATACGTCGAAAATTTACATTAAATTTTCATAATACTTTTCTTTTCTTCTGTACTCTCGTAATTGTAATTGTTTTTAGTAGACGCATTTTCAAAACCCGGGCCGTTGTTCAATCATACGCATATTGCACTGAAATGTTCATATATATTTTGTTCGTTGCAATATTTTCCGTGATTCAATCACATCCATGGATTAATTTCGCAAAAGAAACACTTATTATTACTTAAAAAAGTATCACTGCAGCTCATTAAACGCTTATATCTACGCTACACATCCAAAAACTCTACCGAAATTAAAAATAGTCGCGCGACACCTAAGAAAATATCACGATGCTAATCCTAAAAAATGTATATCCAAAAACAGTACAAAAAATAGGAGGAAAATAAAATCACATTGTTTGTGCGCGGTCCTGTGCGTGTTGAGTTACGTAATGTGAGGGCCCGGGCGGGATCGCGCCCTCGTGCCCCGCGCCCCGGCGTGCCTGGAGGGTCCCGCGGCCGCGGGTCCCGGAGGCGCGCGCATGCGTCCCCGCGAGGGTTCGCCGAATCGATTGCACTCCCCCAAGGACGCTTGCGCGCAGCCCCGCCGCCCTCGACCTCGCTCTATACTACTTCTCCGTTGCTTCTTCGCTGCTCCAGATGCATAAGGCCAGTTTCAATCCAAGGTCGCCGTTGTCCCATCTAAATAGATGGTACCCAAATATAACTGAATTTGAAAATAGTTTTTTTTTATGTTTTCAGTTTGATCTTGAATTGGGGGAAACATACATTTTTTACGATTAATGCAGTTTGTTTGCAATCTACGTATACGTACGTACTAGGTTTTTTTTTTTTTTGTTTTGGTCGGACCTTATCTAGGCGGCCTGTCTCGAGACGGCACTAGTCTACTTCACCGGGCAATCGGCGAGCGCAGAAGGCGCTCCAGCCTAAACAAAAAGTTAGCGCAACTGCCTAAGGGTGACCCATGCGGGTCCGTACCTCGGCTTAGGGCGTTGCGGAGGGACATATGAGACATATGCGATTATGGGCGGTGCAACTTTCGCTCTACTCCATTCGGTTGGCGATAACCGGAATGTAGGCTAATGAGGGTCGAAAGTCTGTACATAGGAGATATTTACACAGTTACGGTTTTAATAATTTTTGTCTGTTTATCTGTTTCTCTATTTCTCTGTTTGACTATAATAATATTAAGTGATACAGTACAAAAACAAAAAAAGAAATGTATGAGATTCGTAGTAATATGCTACGAAGTTGTAGAATATTCGTAGCAAACATTTTTAAATAATTAAGGTTAGGTAATTAAGATTCTGTGAGTTGAAAAGTAAACTAACATATTCAGAGCTTAACTGCTCGATGACCTTCTGTCCAGAAACTATTGGATACGATACCATTAACGGGTACAAGCAAGAAATACCAAATACTACAAAATATTGAAAAGCAATAACCTTATTTAACATTTTGTTTAAAATCTTTCAGAGTTTGTTTATTTGTAACGATATATCACTAGCTTGATTGTAGGAGAAGATCAACTGCCCGAGAAAACTTCATAAAAAAAAACATATTTCAGTTTACCTCACTAACGGACCTGACCACCAGGGACGTAACGACCACATGGCCAAGATTCATCCACTAGTACAGTCAGTCAACCGAAAAATGGCGGTCAAACCATTTCAGTAGGGCAGTAAATACAAACACGTGGCATAGTCAGCAGCGTTTTGCGATAAAACTAAATTGCGTTCGCTAATCCGCATGATAAGCGTGGCAATTATAAGGAGGCTTTTGACCGCTTTAGTCTATCCGTGGACGTCTTTCGGGTGAAATAATGATCTAGATAAAAAATGTCCCAGTAGCTGGCCGAAATCAACAGCTGCTTAATGATACACTTCAGCTTATCCAGAACATAGGTAACATTAACGCCGAAACGATTTGATTGAGCCGTGTGCCGGTACCGACACTACCGGATATTCGGGTAGGTAAACAACGATATTATAACTACAAATACCTAAGTAGTAAGCAGCTATTTATTTTCACCATTTTATAGTGCTACGAGTGCCACGACAGAATCACACGAACTCTGACCTTTAAACCGGTACAAAACTACGCAGTACCTGTAATCACACTTATCACCGCACCTGTGCCTTATGGAAATACTTTTTTATGTAATAATGCAGGCAAACAAGTACACAGTTCGAATCGACGGTAAGCGAAAATTGCAGCTTACAGATATCGACTCAAAAACAGGAGGTCGAAATGCAGATGCGTTGCCATCCCGGAGGCCAATGTTGTTTTGCCTCTGTGTTGGTTATTACGGGACCATACATTACCTACCGTCTAACTGTAATAAGTTACTATTTTAAATTTTTCGAACTCAATCGCTAATTTACGAAGTGTTTTGTTTTTGACAATCGGTACAGTTCGCACCATAAATTTATAAATATATCTATGGTTCGCACAATGAATAGATGTTCCCCGACATAATTTTTTAAATTTTCGAACAATGAATTCTTTCGAATGCAATAAGTGACATTTCATCCGCGGATAAGTTACATTTGCGGATGAATTGTCACCTAAGTCAATAAAAATGTATTACGGTGGTGAAAATCATTGTAAGCGTAATCCTTGTAGATAATTATTGGGCTTTTTCAAGGTAAAATGTAACGACTGTATACCCCGAAAAAAAGTAGAGTAAATGCACGAATTCAAGTAAACAAACATTTACAATTTGCCGGTTACGTTTTTGGCCCATGTAACAGGTAGCGAACCGCGTGACATCTCCGGGTAAATTACCAAGCTCCGAGAGTGGTACCTACTGGAAAACTTCTAAAAAATGTGAAATCCCAATAGATAACCCATAATATGCTACGCTAGGGTAGTAGTGGCGACTTGCTACGACCACCTGGTACCTATTGAAAATATCAGTTTTTGAAGAATAAAAAAACATTTAGGTACCTTCTTCTCAAAACTGCCTCGTGTGATCAAAATTTTCGAAGCATTGCGTGCTTATTCGATTGCTTTGCATGTCAAGTGTATTACTTGACATGCAAAGCAATCGCCGCTAGATTACAGAATATCAACCCACGGTACGTGGAAGTATTACACGAGGCATATGACGTCACAGGATAGTTTTTCGTCATGTCGCCTAATTCATCACTTTGATCGGCTATCGTCACGTAGCGATCTTATGAACATCAATCCGAGTGGTGTATCTAGAGAGCACGTTCGGCGCCAAAACATACTTACTACCAATAGTATAATAGGAAGAGTACCTACGCTCGGATTGTTGTATGCAAGATAAACATTGGTAAAACCAACCAACCTATATTTTTTAAACACTTATCGAACGATACCCTATACTTTGGAGAGTGGGAAGAAAAAAAAACTTAACGTGTAAGGCAGGTAATTTTTAGATCGTAATAAAATATTTTTCAAGATTTTATTGTCTGACTTTCTCCGCATAGCTAATATGTACGAGTATGTTCGTGACAAAATACAGTTTTCTAGTAGGTACTAATCGTAGTAAATAATAGTCTACGAGCATAGCCGCGGACCGACGGATGGACGGACGGACGGCGATACGTGGCGATACTGTAAGGGTTCCTTCTAAGCTACGGAATCCTACAAATTAATCACCGAAATTATTGCACGCACCTTAGTTCCAAACGACTACACCAAATTGGATGAATCTTTCTTTTGTGTGTTTGTTATTGTCAGAAGAAGGTACGTATGAAATAACCGCCGATGGCGTTACGGAGTTAGTGGATATTTTTTAAAATTATGAATAACAAACTTAACAAAGTAAGCTAAGAGATCATTTTGAAATTATTTGGGTACATATCACAAAAATTAAATAAAGATATGATTTAATCTAAACCTCAGTGGGATTATTTTAAGTTCGTTCTGAAGTAGAAACTACTGAAGTGAACACAATGTTCGATAGATACGTACGAGTAGCAGTCGTTCGTTATTCGCCCGAAGTGAGACGAAGTCTCCTTTCTGAGGTCGATGCGCAATATTTCTTGTTAGGTACCAACATTTTGAGATTGAGTTGGCTTGTATAGTTTTATTTAATAACACATCATCATTTCAGCTGAAAATGTCCACTGCTGGACCAAAGCTTCATCATTCAGCGCTTGGCATATTTAACACGTCTTAAACTAAAAATTGCAAGTGCTCTTGAACGGCCGGGCGCCGGTGTAAGATGCCTGGTGTTGTGGGTGGTTTGAGCAAAAAAAATGCTTACGCACCTTAGAAGTAACATTCAATTTAGGAAGTTTCAAATGCAAAGTTTTTTTATGATTATGATAGCATTATATCCTCAACTTTTTAGAGCTATGAATAGAAACTTGATGTTTAAAACATAAGACGTAACGCGTTTACAAAAAGGTGTTCCTCGCTGCGCTTCTGTTGATCTTGGCGCGGGCACGACCGTGGTCTCAAATCCCTTTGGAGGCCGTTATAAGACATTATCTAGCATTTTGTTAAAAATGTTTTATTTTTTACTTGCACCTACATATATCGAATAGCAATGTTTGGCGTTAGTATCCATAATAGTTAAAAGCAATAAGGAAGTCTTTTTATTTGCTTATTTTTAACCAGTGGAAATTGCGTTACGCTGTACGCTTATCCACCCACCCTTGGGCAGAGGGGTGGGTTATGAGGGACTCCGGGAAAGGAAACCCGTCTTCCCACTAACAACCCCTGAATATTCCGCCTCATCCGTCATCAGCGAACAACCACCGGGTACTGAGCCCCCCCGACACGACAAGGCGGAAACCCTCTGGGGAAATAAGAAAAGAAAGAAGAAAATATTTTTTACTAGTTGACCCGGCAAACTTCGTATTGTCTCAGAATGAAAAATTGAATATGAAAGTTGTGCATTTTTAACCACTAATGCCACCAACACCACCACCAGAGTTACCAACTACACCTACGCCACCAACGACACCAATGACACCCAACTACACCTACGCCACCAACGACACCAATGACACCAACGCCTCCAACACCACCAACGCCACCACCACCACCACCACGACCACTACCAACACCACCAATGCCACCAACGCCACTTACTTTACCAAAACCACCAACCACTATCATCACCATCATCATAATTACATTCGAAAGACGTCAACCCATCTCCGCTAATAATAAAGAATCCGTCATAAGGAAAGAATATGCCATAATTGAGCTTGTTTTATGCCGGGACGCTGCGTTATTGTCCGGTCAAGTGCGTGTCGGGCCACTCGCAGTGTAGGGTTCCGTAGTTTTTAGGTTTGATTAATGCAATGAAAAAAAAATATATTTTCTATGCGGTTGTTCAAAAATGTCGAGTTATTACCTTTGGTCGACTATTATTTGTAAAGCCGACTTAAGTGTGATAGTTTTCCTTTTAATTTCGTTATATGTAGCTACTATTGCCGTAACGTTTGAATTTCTAACACCGACCGTTTAGTTGGTAGAGTAGGGGGGGGGACACTTGACTCTAACGAAAATTGGTACTTTAAACCTTAATAAGTCACGAACAGTTAACTAAATCGCAAAATGATTTAAGCACACTCAGAACATTTTTGAAAGACCAATCCAACGATATACCACACTATATAGATAACGAAAACCAAAAAAAATAGCCGCGCGGTACATGAAGGGGAGGTACCTACCCTAAATAATTTTATTTCTCATGGTTTCCTTCTACCACTTTGTCGGCGTGATTGAGATGTATACATGTGCCAAAATTTAAAGAAAAAAAAAACTCGTGCACGTCGTGTTCCGCACAAAAAATTGCATAAAAATTACGTTTGTTGTATGAGTTTAATATTTACTTTATTTTTATTTAATTATTCATTATGGTAATATACAACATAAGACCTAAAAATTGTGAGAAAATTTTAAGCGTCTACTTGCTACCGTTATTGATATCGAGCAAAAAATATACGAAAAAAATCACGTTTATTGTATCCCGACCTCTTACTCGTATTTTCATTTGCTTATTTGTATTTATTTTTGACGTTATAGCGGTAACAGAAATACATAATTTGTGAAAATTTTAGGTTTCTGGCTATCACTGTTTATTAGATACAGCCTGGTGACAGACAGATGGACGGACGGACAGACCGACAGACAGCGGATGATTAGTTATAGGATCTGTTTTTACCTTTTAGGTACAGAACCCTAAGAAAGATAGAAGATAGATACAGAATAGTTTAAAAATATTCGATGTGATTCTTTAAATCGACGTATCTTTTTTAATTTCAGAACCGATTGACATGAAACAAACACTAAATGTTAAGTGAAACTTACCACAATGTGTTAGTCTGTCTGTTTGTTCAAGCGTCACATAAAAACTACAGGTCCGATCACAATGAAACTTGGTATGATTATACATTAACCTTTGGCGCACAACACTGGGTACTTTTTATCAGGGAAAAATGTCTGTTTGTCTGTGTTTGTGCACGCTAATATCAGAAACGGCTTATTCGATTTGCAAATTTCACTAATATATTATGGTAAGTTTCACTTAATATTTAGTGTTTGTTTCATGTGAATCGGTTCAGAAATAAAAAAGTTATGTCAATTTAAAGAATCGTATCGAATATTTTTATGCTATTCTGTATCAAAGTTTTATCTTTTAGGGACCTCGTACCTGAAAGGTAACCTAAACGGACCCTACGGATTACTAATCCTCCGCTGTCTGTCTGTCTGTCCGTCTGACTGTCTGTCACCAGCCTGTTCTCATAAATAGTGATAACTAGAAAGCTATCATTTTCACAAATTATGTATTTCTAATACCGCTATAAAGAAAAAAAATAATTACTAAAAATAAGAAAATTAAAATGTTAAAGGGTCCAAGGCGGCATACAATAAACGTGTATTTTTTTTCGCATATTTTTTGCTCGATAATAATAACGGTAGCAAGTAGACGCTTAAAATTTTCACAGAATTTTTAGATCTTATGTGGTATATCGCTTTCCATAATAAATCTATACAAATAAATAAAATTGAAGTATCTGTTTGTAATATTAAAAGAATCGCTTTTTACTAAATGCATATGTATGTATACACGGTACATATACCAAAACAACATTTTATAAAATTTTTGTCTGTCTGTCTATCTGTCTGTCTGTCTGTTTGGCGGGGCTAACCTTGGGAACGGCTGGACCAATTTTGACGGGACTTTCACTGGCAGATAGCTGATGTGATAAGGAATAACTTAGGCTACTTTTGTCTGAATACATCCATACATACCTACAAACGAATAAGTAGAATTGGAGTGTATCCGACTTTGACGGGACTTCCACGGGTAGGTAGTTGATGTAATAAGGAATAACGTAGGCTACTTTTATCTCCATACATACATACATAGATACTTACCTACATAAAAATAAATAGAATTTGAGTATCTCTGATTTTGACGGGACTTTCACTGGCTGATATAATAAGGAGTAACTTAGGCTACTTTTATACTAGCTGCGCCCTCGTCTTCGTCCGGGTAGATACTGAACAATCATATTTTTTCTCACGTGGACGAAGTCGCGGGCACAGCTAGTTTTAAATAAATGCCATTGATGTATTACCGAAACTGGACAGGGCAGGCAATTTTCAAAAATCAATTGCTGTTTGTTACTTTCGCTAAAACTGTAGAGTATTTTTTATCTTTACTTTAAAGCGATACAAAGTTCGCCGGGCCAGCTAGTCATAATAATATATTCCATTCGTAGTGTACTAGATACACTACGAATGGAATATATGGTAAAAAAATCGATGATGTTGATGATCGTTTCACATAGGTAAAAGTACTTTTTTTTGTGATTTTATCATTATTTTTTTTATGTAATTAAAGTGGCAAACAAGTATGCAGTTCACATTGATGTTAAGTGATGACTGCAGCCTATGACTAGTCACCCACACAAACACCAGATGTCAAAATGCAGATGCGTTACCACTCCTGAGGCCTAAGGTGTTATACCTCTGTGCCGGGAATTGCCAGGGGTCATACATTACCGCCTGACCGGAACACGATATGGAGCTCTACCAAAAACCATTTCTGCTGTAGTTTTTTCTAGAAAAATCTCATTGCCTTGAGTGTACTTGAACTAGTGCACGCACACCACATGAAAAGTGCAAATAACAAAGAATATTCATAAATGATCAGAGCAAAAAAACCTGACCTACCTTGTTATACGATATAACCAGAATTTAACATTAACGAATTACTGCTATGCTGTGGTATTACTGTTCAAACACATTTTACTGCTGAAAAATAAAGAATAACATTTCGTCTCGTGCACAAATATATACCTATTACCTATACTTAATTCTTTCAACTACAAGCTTTTTCATCTTTCGGTGTTGGTTGGTTGGGCGAGATGGGGACCGTGAGCGCCCCCGACTTAGCCAGGGTAGGCGAAGGTGGTTAGGTTTTTTTTTCTTTAATGACAGACCTATAGTATATTGTATAATATGTATACTGCAGTGACTAGTGCCTACACTTTTATATAAGTACTAGCTGTCCCCGCAAACTTCGTATTGCCTCACAATGATTTAATGTGTCAAAGGTTTGATGTATACGGACTATTTAAAACTGCGATATCTCCCAAGATATTGATTTGAATCGAATGAAGTATAGGGCAATTTCGTTTTAAATGAAGTAATTGTGATGAATAACAGATTTATTTCTATTAGGATTAATAATATCATGTTTTAATAAACACCTTCGCAAATACTGCATTATTTTGGAACAACTTTGGTTAGTATAAAAAACCTTATAGTGAGCTAACGTTAAAAGATAGACATATGCTGTCGCGGATTTTTTTTAGAACTTTTGAAGGGATAAAAACCTGTAGTACATGATTTTTGTGAAACTTTTACCGTTTACGCAGCGCACGCAGTGGAAGCTCTCAATAGGAAAAAAAATCCCCCGATTTTGAAACATTCTTCTTTAGTGCTGCGCTCCTATTAGTCTTAGCGTGATGATATATAGCCTAAAGCCTTCCTCGATAAATGGGCTGTCTAACACTGAAATAATTTTTCAAATCGGACAAGTAGTTTCTGAGATTAGCGCGTTCAAACAAACAAACAAACAAACTCTTCAGCTTTATAATATATTATTAGTATAGATTAATTTACACAGTACGCATGCATCGGTGAATGATCCATAATGGAAACGTCCTACCGCTGAAACAAACTAATTCGAACTATTCTGTCGACGAAACGTCCATGGATGAATCGTTCCGTCGGCAAATATCTCAAAAATGAAAAGTCCAGTCGGTGATCAGACCAAAGGAGAAACATCTATCGGAAAACGCTTGCGGAATCTTATTATAAATAAATAATAATATAAATAAATACTTAATATTAAATGTCACAATCGACCACAGCACAGAGTCACGTAGGATTCCAGTAGGTAAATAAATATATTCTTTATGCACAGAAATGGTACATAAAGGCGGACTTAATGCCACTAGGCATTTTCTCCCAATATATCTGCGGGTCGGAGCACTTAATAGTCTACAAAAGCTTTTTAACCACGCCATCCACAATACAAGACGCCAACTGCAATATGCGTCATCTTTTTTTAAGCTTAGTTGCGGTTGCAAGAACAATGTTACTAGAAGTAATTAAAAAAATTATACAATAATTCGATATTCCACGTTCACGTACAATATACAGTGAAGTTTGTTATTAAGTTTCACTTAGAATTTTCTCATATTACGTATCGAGTAGTCGAGAAAGAAACTCTATCCGCAAGGAAAAGTGCCAGATGAGACGAAAGGCGGGAATCGCTACGTCATATCAAGGGACTGGGTTTGTGAGCCTTGCAAATTCATTTCTATATTCCTTGACACAAAGAATAAAATACGACAAACAAATTTACTCTGTTTATTTGGTTATGAATTAAACCTTATTCCGCTGTGTTAGAAGTAGTTTTGATGGTTTTGTGTCGAGAGAAAGCACTTTACGGTCGTGTGGCGGTTGGATGACGCAGATGAAGCTGTGTTCACACTTACGGTTAGCAGCAACGCCAAGACCAGAGCACTGCCAGTCGAGTTGTGACCGTTCGCTTGCAAGGACCACTTATGTCCTCCTTTTTGCCCCGTATAAAGTTATGATACGTACACGATAACGTTCCAAACACCCTTCGTACATAAGCAATAACGTGATCTCTCTAAATGACAACGACAAGTTCCACAAACATTTAGAACACCCGGACCGGATTTATATTCATGGTAAGTGTTATTTGTCCCATATTAAGTATTCCAGCCAAATGCAAGAATATAATTAATAAGTCAAACAGATAAAACTATATTTTTTTTTGCGTTGGATAGGGTTAGTTCACTCTTATAACTTTATGTTTTAGCTCTCAATAGCGTCTAATATTAATTTAACTCGAATACCCCACCAAAAAAGTTGTATATAATGTTAAAAGTTTCACCGGCACCTATCTATTTACGTACTGTTACTAAAAGACTATCTAACAGTTAACTTTTGTTTGACTTACGTTTGACGTTATTATGTTATTGAATTATGTACATATGTAAAGAAAATAATACTTTTATGTCAGATATTTAAAATCACAAATACCTATATATGTATATGCCGAAAGTTGTAGAAAATATTGGTTAGAAAAGAACTGTTTATTTTATAAACTGTGATAATAGCTAGCATATTTTTAATAATATGCTAAATGCCAACTAATTTTTTGCGTCTATTTTTTATAACGATTATATCTAGGTAGATTACCTATTACATTGACACAATTAATCATACGACTTGCGATAAAACTAAATATAAATTGTGTCTTGTTGTAACTGTAAGTGCATCCCATATTTCTAAACTTACCTACATACTGATAATGTTGGTCGAAATTTCAAAAACTCTAGTAGGTACAAATACTTATTTTCAATTTATTATAGGTAGATACTTTATATTTACCTAGGTACCGATTTAGGTACCTAGGTAAATATAAAGTACCTACCTTTGTACCTAGGTGGTTTTATTTTTTGATAAATTTCTATAAATACTTTCTGACACTATTCTAACCCTCTCCAGCTTTTTTCACCAATAATCACTTTTTTCACCTATCTCTGTTTCAAATTTCATCAAAATCGGTTCAGTAATTAGGCGCGAAGGTGTAACAGACAGACAGAGTTACTTTCGTGTTTATAATATTCAGTATGAATTTTACTATTATTTTTCTAGTCTATGTAAATATTATGAAAGTCCAGACGATTGAGCTTAAAATAATGCGCAAATTGGTTGAACAAAACAAAGAGTGAATCGGAAGTACACACTGTATCTATTCTATGTAAAAAGTGTATATTATTAGGTAGGTACGTCACATTGAAAAACTAGTTTACATGGAAAGATATTAATATTTTCAGTACATTATTAAGATAAACACAACAACTTGTTCAACAGTAAAAAAACATTTCTTTATCAAGACATCACATACCTATTCAAATCAATGCTTGAAACTTTCACTGAACAAAAAGTACGCTACATTGTTTGTTGATTGAGCACACACAATGCCTGCATGAAATGTGCAAGCCAATAGAATTAAGTCTTACAGAAGAATAATAACAATGTGACATTAATATATACCTACCTATTAGAAACTGCTGAACTATCCCGCAAATGTTGAAGAATTTCAATAACTTTTTTAAAGTATTTACCTAGATCCTAGCAGTTAATCATAGCGTTAGACTTAATATTTTGAAAAGAAAACGAAAGTCGTCGGCATTTTGTGGCCATACTATAATAGGGTCAATATGCCAATGTCGTACAGCGAAGGAAAGTTTTAAACAAACCTCGGTCCTCGGTTACGAAGTGTGAGAGATAGCAAACAATTAAAATGTCTGTGACGGTGAGACATTACTCGAGTAACACAGGTTGTACCTATTTGTTGTAGCACGAACAATATAGAAATAACTGTCATGAGCATTTAATTTTAGAATTTGAGAAGGTACTGTAATTTAGAAATAGGTAAAACATTATAATAAGATCCCGAGTAAAATATAATTTAGGTAGTGTGAGGGACAACGTGCCGCATTGGGCCGGTCCACTGACCCAGTGACCTTCAAAATAGGACCGGTCGAGCCTGCACAACTGTAGCGTCCGCGCACCACTTCCTTCCAAACACAACATTATAACATTAAAAAGAAAGCCAGAAACTCAACTGGCCGTGACACTGGTCGATATTTATGGAATAGCAAGTGTGCAAGGTCAACAATAATAATAAAAAACCGGTCTAGTGCGTGTCGGGCCACGCGCAGTGTAGGGTTCCGTAATTTTTTAGGTTTGATTAATGGAATGAAATAAATATATAAATAGTTTGTTCAAAAATTTCGAGTATTACATTTGGTCGACTATTACTCGGAAACTTGTAAAGCCAACTTAGGTGTGATAGCTTTCCTTTTAATTTCGTTATATGTCGAGTAGCTACTATTGCCGTAACGTCGGACTGGGAATAAGAGTCGAAGTGGCGTTTGCGAGCTGGGTACCAGCCTGCTCGGGTTAAATTCAAATCATTTATTTCAAACTAGCTGGTCCGGCGAACTTTGTATCGCTTTAAAAAGTAAAGATTAAAAAATACACTACAGTTTTAGCGAAAGTAACAAACAGCAACTGATTTTTGAAAATTGCATGGCCTGTCCAGTTTCGGTAATACATCGAAATAAAAAGAGTACGTCATAATGGCGGGCAATTGACATTTGAATTTTTAAAAATTATTGATTTTATTTCACGAATTATCAAAAATTTAATACAAACATTGATCACCACCACCACTGTCACCGCTACCACCTCCACCACCGCCACCACCACAAACGTCACCAACGCCATCAACGCCACCACCAACACCAACATCACCAAACACCTATGCCACCGATGCCACCAAAACCACCACCACAACCAATTTCTCCAAAACTACCAACAACACCACCAATGTCACCAACGCCACTAATACCTCCATCACGACTAAAAACCACCACCACCACCACCAACGCCATCAACACCGCCACCAGAGTCAACAACAATACCTACGCCACCAACGACACCAATGACACCAAAGCCACTAACGCCACTAACGCAACTAACGCCACCAACGCCACCACCACCACCACCACCACTACCAACACCACCAATGCCACCAACACCCACTTACTCCACCAAATACCTAAAAATTCTGTAAAAATTTGAGGCGTCTACTTGCTACCATTATTATTATCGAGCAAAAAATATATGAAAAAACAACACGTTTATTGTATGCCCCTTGAACCCCTTAATATTTTCATTTTCTTATTTTTTGTACTTAATTTTGTCGTTATAGCGGTAGCAGAAATACATAATTTGTGAAAATTGTATTTTTCTAGCTACCTATCACTGTATATGAGATACAGCCTGGTGACAGACAGACGGACGGACGGACAGACAGACAGACAGCGGAGGATTATCTAGTAATAGGGTCCGTTTTGACCTTTTAGTTACGGAAGCCTAAAAAAGATTGAAGATAGAGAATAGTTTCAAATGAGAATTTATTTATTGAAATGATTAAGTATTCATTACACATTTCTCAACACACGAACGCACGCGTAATACTTTTCAATCTTATAAAACAATACACTTAATAGTTTATTCATACATTTTAAATAGTTTATGAACGCATGCATAAATGTCTATCATTACTTACAGATTTTGACAAAAAAAATTGACAGACAGACAGTTTCGGTGAAACTAAAGAACTTTTATGGAAAATAACGCATTTTTCAAGTATTCGTCTATTTTTCTTATTTTTAAGATGAATTATGTTCTTTAAAATTTTAACTTTCAAAGATACCAAAACCAGCCAGATACAAATACTACAGCCAAAGAGATTTTATTACTAGTTCATACATACTATAATGCGAAAAGACTTTTTCCCCAACCTATTATATAGATTGGTCTACAAGGACACTTTTGCATTGTCGGGTTATAAGCTACCTAGAGATAATGACTTATAATAATACTCCAATAGGTATTAATAAATACCAATTTAATAATAATATTATTTAACCGATACGTGAATCATCAAATTTTTCAATTCTTTCATAGAAGAATATGAAAAATCTGTTCGTCATAATCATAGTCATTCACTTAGCAGAGTTCCAAGTGCAGGCACTACTGAGAAGAACTCCGCTACCCAACAAACTCAGCGTGTTGCTCTTTTGTCAAAACCTTAGATTTAATACAAATATTATTACATAGAATAAAGATAATGTGAACGTCCATGGCATATAAATATTTGCATATAAACACATACGCAAATACCCATCAACAGCTTAATATCGTGATAGAATGTAACACCCGCAAATCACAACAGACCAGGGGTACGACCGCCTATCGACATTGCTATTGTCGTTGTCATTGCTGGCAAATTTTCATGTCGTTAGGCGGTCGCACCCCAGTCCCCACAATCAGCACCCGTTCACGAGTATGACGCATGTGGCAGCCATTGCTCTCCTCGAGGTGTCCACTAGTCTGTTTTGCAGGGTCCGCAAGCATCTATCTAAAGCCTGAGCTATCCTTAGGCCCCGGGCGTGAAAACCGCCCCCCTCCAACCCAGCACCGTCCAACCGCGCACATGTTACTGCTTTTTAGACACAGCTGACGACCCGGTTGGTCAAGTGGTGTGAGATGACCGTTTGATTCGAAGGGTCGCGGGTTCGATCCCTGCACCGGGACAAATATTTGTATGGCCTACAGCTATTTTTTTTCGGTTCTGGGTGTTTGTGCATGTGTTGTTTGTATAGAACGGCACCCACGATACAGGTTTTAATCTACTGTGGGGCTGTGAGTGTAAGCAGAGAATATGTAATAATACTAGGTACGTATAGAATGGACACTTCGACGTCCTGCCCGATTTCCCCGCATCACCCAACCTCCTCATCGACGGTTGGTATTTTCTACGTGCTACGCACACAGGTGCACGTGTAAATACACGTCACTGATAGATGTCTGTGTAAAAGAGACCAAATTAAGCGTTTGTATACAATTTTGGCGGAGTGTCAGCGGTGTGGTGTAAGCACGTGTAAGTCTAAGCTGAATCCATAGAATCATCTATGGCTGAATCAAAATCATAATGGAAAAGCCCAATAAATAGGATATTTTCCTTATAATAATATTATAATAGGAATCAATAACAATACGAATCTTTTTAATTTTACAGATGACGCAGTGTAGGAAATATCGAAAAATAAGTGTATTTCTACTCTTGACGTATTTGAGTGCAACCTTTGGTCAATTAGCGGGTAAATCTAGAATTAATATATATACGTAATATAATATTGTTATACCATCAAAACAATACCTATATTCTACCTTGCAATAGGAATTATGTTTTTAACGTATAATATATTATAAGCAATAAAATCTTAAAATGTTTTCTCAGTAGGCGATGAATTATCTACAAGTTTTGATGAATTGGAATCAAGGGAGAGCACACCGGCATTAGAGTTCCGGTACCATGATCACGATCAGATGACACGATACTTGCGAGCAGTGTCGGCTCGATATCCCGCCCTCACTGCTTTGTACTCCATCGGTAAATCTGTGCAAGGTAAGTACCGCAAATATTAATCTAAATTACAGTAGGGTAAGGCCATATAATATAATATACATATGGGTACTACCTAAATTATAGAAATAAACTTCAAAGTACTTATAGAAGAACTGTAATGACGAACAGATTTTTCTTTTTCTTCTATGAAGCAATTGAAAAATTTGATAATTCACGTATCGGTTAAATATTATTATTAAATTGGTATTTATTAATACCTATTGGATTATTATTATAAGTCATTCTCTCTAGGTAGCTTATAACCCGATAATGCAAAAGTGTCCTTGTAGACCAATTTGAAATAAATGATTTGAATTTTGAAATTTTGAATTGATTTGAGTTCCATGAAGTGATGCTAATCAACAAAACCTGTTGGGACTGCAATAATTATATTTAAAAATAGTTTGTTCTATTAATGGTGATGCTCGATTTTATAAATTCGAGTTTGATCATTTGCCACTTTTATAAAAGGATAACAATGTAATTTGAAATGGATTAAATGGTACAATTCTTATGGGTGGTCATATATTTCCATATTTGGTGTTTTGGGCTTCGAGCTCTATAGTCCAAAGTTTCTATGGCATTCATTGACAATACTAGGAGTCTGAGATATGATACAGAGATGTCTGAGCTAAGAAATGAGATCAGGTTTATATTACTGATGGTGTAGGCATTACCTCATCGAATTGCCGCTAAATGGTATCTAGTATTTAGCGTTATCGTGTTCCTTTCAGGTGGTTCTATTCAGCCCTGTAATTTCTGGTATAGAGATATAACAACTTAGATCCCAGGCGAAACAACGCATCTACTATGTTTGCTACTAGGAAAATCCGAAATGCATGTACCAACTGAATTGGTATGTGCATCATGATCTTCACTTGATCTTTGAATCTAATATGTACATGTAAAGATAAAACATCATTTTTGTTAAATATCATTAATGTTGGTTAAAAATATTTATTATACAAAAAGTTAAAAATGAAAAACGAAATTGTTTGGATATTAGATAACTATGTGTACTTTAGTTGCTGCAAGGAACAGCACTTTCAACAATGATCTAATGAAATAAGGTTTCAAGAAATGTTTACACACCATTTTTTTATATTCGTAAGTACTTGTGTGTACCAGTGGCGTCAATTTGCATATAGGCAGAAGTGGCAGAACGGGTGGAGCTTACCTCAGTTTTCGCGACAGGATTCTGTTGGGGTACTTGTTTTCCTTATAAATACATGTACTGAGAATTAATTGAACCTATAATTTTAAATATAAAAAAGTAATTGTTTCAGTTTATTATTTTGATGAGGTGAGCTCTACCTATTTGCCTATATGCAATGCACGAGATATGATATATGCGATGCCAGAGCTAGGTACTTACTGTACCTTTGTGTAAGTTTCACCGAAAGCTTATTAAGTCCATGAAAATAAACAACTTTTTCTGAAGAACAATATATCGCCAATCCGCATGAAAAGGTCAAAAACTTATTATCTCTATACATATACGGAACGTTCAAAAACTACCTATCGACTCATCGACAGGAAAAGGGGTTCAGCAAAATTACTTGACTGCTCGAAATCTTGAGAGTAGCATAATTATCACCTTGTATAATAATTACTATTTATGTATTGCCAAGGCCGGGACTTATGGGTGATGGTGGTGTCAGCATCGCCGTACGAGCACATGATCGGCAAACCGGACGTCAAGTATGTGGCCAACATTCACGGCAACGAGGCAGTGGGTCGCGAATTACTTCTACATCTTATACAGGTACAAATAAATATGTATATACAGGTTCTTTATTTTTTGCTAACATCCTACCTTACAGCTTATCCCATGAATTATATTTTATAGGCCTACGTTTCTTGCTTAATAATGTAGCTTTTAATGAAAGATTTTTATAGTTAGTCCAGTTCTAGGAGCAGTTTTTTGTGTATTAGGTAGCCATTAGGTATGAGCCAATAATTGTCTTCTCTTTTTAATATTAGTCTATCTAGTATCTATAGTTAGACTCATTAGTTAGCAATAAATAAGCCATACACCTGTATAAAAAATATAAAAAAATAAAACAAGAAAATATCTGATTTTGGAGGAATTCGTAGTTTCCACTATTGTTTCAGTGCCGTATTATATTGTCTGTTTTGAAGTTTTTGCTGAAGAGTGTTTGTTCCCTTTTAAATTTTACTATAACTAATCACCTAATGAAATAAATACATTATTTTTATATATGCAACACGCGTATTTTACAAACGCCGAGAGTGTCGCTGTGATTCATTTGAATTGGAAAGATGCCTCCACTTTTTGCCTTATATATAAATTATTCATGTATGCCCAAATAGTATGATCACAGTCAACGGATTTCAAAATTGCAAACGTAGGTAAACCTGGCAATAAAACTTTAACCTTGTAATACTTACAATTATTAACCGCATTGGTAGCTTAGCATTCAAACAGTAGCGTAGCTACGGTCGGAATACTCCTAGCGGGCCCTGGAACTCCTGAACTCATAGGGCTCCTTGTTTTTCATGAACAGGATTAAGCTGGCGATTGGATAATATTGGGAATTTGCCATTAAATAATATTTCAAGGCACACATATTACTCAGAGTTGAATATGAACGTCACCACTTATTTATAACATAACAGGCAAATTGTGTGCGTTTGCCTATATATGCATACTGCTTATTTACTCCTTGTCTAATTGATAAATTTAGGGAAATATAAGCAAGGTCTTTCCAGATATTATTATGAGCGTTATTGCTATCACTTCTGACAGAGAAAACTGTTTGCGGTCATCTTACTAATCCTACTATTTACACTAAAATGGTTTTCGCTACCGTTATGGGTAATGTTGATGTTGGCTTCTTAGTTATTTATGTATCGCCAATGAACATACTTACACGTAAGTCACGCTGTCATGGAATGGTGTAGTGTTGTGGCTTTGGATGGCAACGAAGAGCAATGCCTATTCATTAGTTATAGTAGTATTATATTATATAATTAGTAGATTCACTGGGTCGGCCAGAATTTTATTAGTTTTGTTAAACAATACCACTATACTGTACCAAATATTTTGTTATAGTACTTGTACTAGTCACCACCTACTTTACAGTTAGTAAATAGGTACCTGGTCGAAACCCGCTCGGTATAATTTTAACCCACAGCGATAGTAATAGGTAATACTACGTGTATTACCTATTACATATTCTATGGCGTTAGTGAAATCGCTTAAGTCTGAATAGGCCTTTAAGTACCTTAAAGGTACGATACCGAACTCCGCTGCAGTGCTGCCGCAGCACTACTGATAGCCATATATTCTCTATATGTTTATATGAGATTACATTGGGAGCGACGCGACAAAGTTGCGGCAGCAATGCAGTAGAAAATAGAGAAATATGGTGCCGCCGAGCCGCGGTTGTCTGCGGCGGCAGCACTGTTGCGTGCAGCGGAATTCGGAATCGTACCTTAATTACTGACGTATATAGTAAGTTTTACAATATTTTTGTATTATGGTATTCTTTTCCAGCATTTTGTAACGTCCTACGATACCGATCCCTACATCAAATGGTTGTTGGACAACACTAGAATACATTTAATGCCTTCAATGAACCCTGATGGTTACGCTATTTCTAAAGAGGGACAATGCGACACCGTTCATGGCAGGTATGTAAATAATTATAACATTTCCTTGATCATATTTTGTTTTGATTGCTTAAGACCGGCTCCATACGTTGGCCCGAACGTTGGCGCCAACGCTATAAGTGCCACGTGTGGATCTAGAAAATAGCATTGGTCCGAAAGTTGGGGCGATCTTTGCTCGTTGGTGATGGCCGACGTGTGTCAGCAACTTTGGGGCCAACGTGTGGATTCGGGGTAATACAATCCACAATACAAGCATTGAAGATGAGTGTTCAACCAGACACTACGTCATTCTCTAATAGCTGAACATTTTTTTTGTGAAAGTAGACACCTACAGTTTTTGCACGATCAATTCAGTTTCGTCGAAATTACTTAGATTCGCCAAATAAAACCTGTTAAAATCCAAAATAAAAAAAAAAAGTATTGAAATGCCAAAACAGAAGTCTTAAAGATTTATCATATCTATTATCATGTCTGTATATCCGTTCGTCTGTATGTCACAGTCTGCTATTAAGAGTAGATACCTACTTGAAACTCGGAAGGTAGATGTAGGTATACCTACTGTGTACCGCTCTAAATAAATAAATAAATATGGGAGTCTCCATACTATGAACTGAAGCTAAAAATCTTTTTCTTCATACGTATTCGTGTGGGATATCTATAGATAGGCTTTTTAAAATGACATTGAGGTTTCTTTCTACAACCATTTTTTTTTTCTCAATGTCAATCGTTTGAAAGATAGACATTTCCAAAGTCTATACAGTGTAATACGGAGACTCTAACTTTAAAATAAGTTAATGAAAAATCTTTAAAAATGTATATACCATACTTTTTTTTAAGGAACCTAATGAAAGTGGCAAACAAGCATGCAGTCCACATTGATGTTAAGTGATGACTTCGGCCTATAGACACCCACACAAAGACCAGAGTTCAAAATGCAGATGCGTTACCATTTTTGAGGCCTTAAGTGTTATGCCTCTGTGCTGGAAATTACAGGGTCGTACATTACCAACTGACCGGAACACGATAGTGCTGAACACTGATGATACTGTTCCATACATTTCTGGGCCCAGGCTGTTAATACTGCACAAATTATCATGACTAAAAATTAAATAATTTTAAATTCGCCTGTTTTTTGAATTGCTAGTAATTGAAGTATACAATTTGATCAAATAAAAGTTGGGTTACATTGCTACCTGTTAACTAAGTATTTAAATAACAAAATATACTGTGTAATGGGTTAACCAGTAACGATTTTGCCGGCCTTGCTTCTTTTCCGTAGAAGCAAGTAATATTTGATTTTTATAGCCTTTCATGGGCGACGCCGACGCCCACTTGGCAGCTTTTTTATAGTTTTGACTCGCGTCATCCAACTTTATGCATCGCTGCATGCCATTTTTGTGTTTCGTTAAACCGATCTAAATAAATTGGCCTTGGTCATCTTTGTTAGAGTTTTGAAATAACGTCCATGTAGAGCTATGTAGAGGCCCGATGAAATATGCAAAATGATCTAATCATAAATGGAATTTGCGTTAGTGAAAACAAAAAACTTAATCATTTCTCTACAGTAGTTAGCAATAACGGAGTTCGAATCTACCTGCACAGTAGGTATAAAATATAAAATAATACTTCATACCTTAGGTCTCTCCTGCTAGCAACTTACAAACAGAACCAAACGATCTCAATGCAAATAATTGATAGCAGTATTTTGTTAATAAATTCATTGCAACATATTTTGAAAAAAAAAAACGAAATGTGAGATTTGGCGATTTAAAATCTCCAAAAGCCATAAGAATGGGGACAGCAGTCTTTTGCACTAGCAGCACTATTTTTGTATGTGGAAAACGTACCTTTAGTGTATAAAGTGGTTGTTCTGCTCAATTTTTTTAATGAAGGTGGCAATCAACCTTGGATGTTAAGTGATGATTGCAGCCTTTATATCTGCACAAAGTCAGAAGTCAAAATGCAAATGCGTTGCCACCCCTGACGCCTTAGTTGTTATAAAATAGTGATTATGGGATGTACATCATAATGTCGTGTTGACATAACAAGAATTTTATACGCACCTTCAGACACAACGCACGGCGATACGACCTGAACCGCAACTTCCCCGACTTCTTCAAGGCGAACACAAAACAGCCGCAGCCGGAGACTGAGGCGGTGAAGGAGTGGATCAGCAAGATCCAGTTCGTGTTGTCAGGCTCGCTGCACGGCGGCGCTCTTGTCGCCTCTTATCCCTTCGACAACACGCCTAGTGCTAGTACGTATTTTATTTATGTACCTTGGTAAATCTTCTCACACAAAGTTTATCAATGTAAAAAAAAAATTAAGCCGCCGCAAGCAGAGATGGACGCGCTCGAAAGAGTGGATAAATAAAGCCTCCAACTGGATGTCAGCGATTTGCGAGTCGTCGACGAGAGTAGCGCGATTTAACCCATAGATTATATGATTATTGAAGTGAACTGAATAATAAATATAAAAAATAATTGTTTATTTGTAAAATAAGTACAAGGAATACTTTGTACGTATGTCACACCGCGGACATTTCGCCAAAATTCCATACGAATGCTTAATTTGGTCTTTATTACACATACATGAATCAGTGACGTGTATCTACACATGCACCTGCGTAGCACGTAGAGAATACCAAACGTCTCCCATAAGAGGGAAGGAGGTTGAGTGAGGCGGGGAAATCGGGCGGGACGTCGAAGTGTCCATTCTATACGTAGTATTATTACAAATTCTCTGCTATGTGTTAATTTCATGTAATGAATGACAGCGGCGCGGCTGCATAGTATCCCGCCCCGCAGCAAAGTTGCCATCGCCCCGCAGATCACTTATATCCAGTTTGAGCTCTCTTCGTGAGGCGTTCAGGAACCTCCTGCCCCTACACGTTCAGTGCTAATACGTTTTTTTTTTATTTTTATATTTAGGGTTCCGTTTGTCTAAAGTTGTGTCTGTCCGTCTGTCACAGCGGTTTTTCATCCATCAATATGAACTGCATACTAGTTTGCCACCTTCATTACATAAAAAAAAGATTATGTATAATAACTTTACATGTATATCGGTGATCAACCACAAGATTCTGAAGCAACTCCCACACCGATGCGTAAAATTTTGCTTTCCCTTATTGATTTTAACCGATTTAGGGTCTGTGAACGATATCCATTGATAACTAATTAATAGCTATACAATCGATATGATAGACTTTGCAGTTTATATAATATCGTTAAGATGTCGCTGTTCCCTTATTAATTGTACTATTTATTGTACGCAATAACACATACGAGTTAAATTTAGAAATTAAAGAAAAGAGCTGCCTACCCCGTTAGGGACCTGGCGTGAAGATACATAAAGAAAAGAGGGTCAAATTTTTCTTTCCGTTTTTTTTTCATAGAAAAATCATTAACTTTTCACGCTGCCTATCATCAGGAATATGCCGTTCATCGGTACTGTGCTCGGGTGACGTATTGTTAAATATCTTATCACAATCTTATTAGAATTAGGAATTGCGATATTTGATGTTGAAAGTCGATCCTCTGTCCTGTCACTGTCTGTAATAACTCGATCAATTTGTTATCGTATTCCCACATGTTTGATTGAAATCGTTATCAATAGGTACATAAGTCAGCACTATAGATATCTATATTGATTGCAATTTTTATATGTACCTATAATCAATGTTTCTATTTATATCTATAGATAGAAACATTGATTGTGTTTAGAAAACATAATACATTGACCTATAAATGTACCTACTAAAGTACTAGACAAGACATCCCGTTGGTTGCACGGTCACAGTCAACTGACGCCAATTTACCACAGTTTCACATAGTCATATATTATTGACAGTTGACGTGGAAACGTCTTCAACACTAATTAAAAAAAAAAAATAATGTACTTTGATATTAATCAATAATTCGAGTAATATTTAAAAAAACTAGAAAATAACATTTTACCGATAAGCAGTTATAATTGTTGATGAGTGTGATTATGTGAAACTGTAGTAAATTAACTTCAGCTGACTGAGATCGTGGAACCAACCTTTTTTCTTTACATTTTAACCGATATTTCGATATAACTACCTACTGAAGGCAAATCGCTCTGCCGCGGAAACCAAAACTTCACCCTGTATAAATGGTTGACGCTAATAAATTTTAGCCATACCTAGGAAAACCTCCTCCCAAATCGAAATTTTGGTTACAAATAGCATTGACTCACTTTTGTCGTAACATATTAAAAGTTATATTTTGTGGAAAAAAATCATTTATTATTACTAACAAGGTATGTTTCCCTGGTACATGTCCCCTAAACGCAGTGTTCCAAAGCTACGCACCCACGCCGTCTCTGGCGCCGGACGACGACGTGTTCCGCCACTTGTCGCTGATCTACTCCAACAACCACGCCAAGATGTCGCGCGGCGTTTCCTGCAAGTCCGGCTCAATGCGCTTCGAGAACGGAATCACTAATGGAGCGGCCTGGTATCCGCTAACCGGTAAGTTTCGATGACGTAACTTTGTAACTTTTCGCATCGGGACGTGATGAACGCACCTAGAGGAGGGAATTCTTCCACTTGTGCAGTTAGTCAACCGAACAATGGTGGTCAGTAGTAAATGCAATAACGTGGGGTGGACAGCACCGTCCCGCGTTTACGCGTTCCACATAAAATGTTGCCACTGCACTCAAGTCTAGGGCCATACCATCATCTCTTATAGCAGGCTGTATGGTCGATGCTTATAGTCATCTTATAGCAGTCTTATTGTAGGTACCTAATCTTACTTTGTTTTGACGCATGACGAACGTCAATGAGAAGTTAGCAAGCAGTCATAATACAAAATTTGCCTTGACGTTTGGTATAACGTCAAAACAGAGTTTTTTTTGGCGGGAACCTTGAAAGAGGCGTGTGGTGCTCTTATTTTATTTCGTTTTCTTGTTGTATTTTTTAATTATATTAAATAAAGTTGGTGGCATTTTGTTTGATATAGGTTTATTACAGTGCCCGTGTAAATTGAAATAGAATAACAGTTCGTAAACACGGCCTATAAGGTTGCCTCCAAAACTTCATTGTAAATGTTCTGGTAAAGTAGCTATCGCTTTACTTGAATTACTGACTGTGACTCTGACTGACTGACTGATAAATTGACTGACTGACTCTGACTTATACGCTACTTATTACGAATACGAAATATCGTTTTACTTGATACTGGCAATATGCGTAATAGCGATGACATAACCATATTGGTCTGTGGGCATAACTAACAATTAAAAAAAAAAACGTCAAAACCAGGTAAGATTGAAATACGCTGCTTGCGAATAAGAAATATCATTTTACTTGACACTGGCAATATGCGTAATAGCGATGCCATTATATTAAAAAGAAAAAGTCTGCGATAAGAGATAGTGGCATAGCCTCTGTTTGGTTATTGGTCTGTGGCCCCTGCAGTCTCAAGCGGCAACAATCTTTTGATTGAATAAAGTTATTACCTACTGACTAAATCCGATCATTTTAGGATACACCGAGATTACCTTCCGAAAAAAAATACCTAGATTTTCAGATAAACACACTTTTCCGATACCCTAATATCGGCAACGTTTAGTTAAAAAATTATACTGCAACCGCAGATATCGATATATACGTCAATCTGATTCTATTTAAAAAACAAAACAATTAAAAAATAAGGTCATAATAATATTGAATTTGTATCCGAATTAGTTTGAGTCGAGTAGGCCGGCACTCGTAAAACAAATTATAATTGCAAGAAGAAGTTGTGAGGTAGGTAATAATAAACGCATTAGCATTAATTTTCCTTTAGCTATACAAGTAGTTGAGAGTATATGCACTTATAAAACCGATTATAATTGCAGGTGGTATGCAAGACTACAATTACTTGTGGCACGGCTGTATGGAAATTACTTTGGAAATTTCGTGCTGCAAGTTCCCGCCTGCGCACGAACTGGCCAAGTATTGGCAAGATAACAAACAGGTAGGTTAAATTATGCTATGAATTAAAACATTCATCTCGTGACATTCTTTTGTATTACAATCGCGTGATTGCATTTTTACTGGTGGTAGAGTTCCAGTGTAGGAGCTCGAGGACGTAGACACCACCGTATTACCTAATTTATCTACCGCTAAATTGTAGTGTTCCGGTTAGATGGTACCTAATGTATAGCCTCGTAATTACTATCACAGAGACATAATAACTAAGGTCTCAGGGGTGGCAACGCATCTGGATTTTGACCTCTGGTCTTTGTGTGAGGCTGCAGTCACCACTTAAAATCAATGTGAACTGCATGCTTGTTTAACACCTGCATTACATAAAAAAATACTTTTGACACTGTTTGCCTACCAACTTTCAACAACAACTACCAAATTCCTATGTAGGTAAGTTTTTGTCAAGTATATTTTGTGTTCCTAGATCTATTTAGATCAGTATCATCACCAATCAAGAAGGGATACTTGAACCTTCGTTATAAATTGATATTCATACAAAAAGTATCAAAATCATACTTACGCAAGTTATGGCCCTCGTTTTAGGTATAACTTAATCAATTTTATTTAAATAAAATGTACCTAGTGTGGATTTTAAGGTCGGAGGCGGCTACCTATTCAATAATTCTTACCTCGCTTTTGATAATTAATGCAATTTAACCACGACGTCGCGACGCTGGGCGTCGAGACGTTTGGCGTCGGGACTCAAGACGTCGGGACGCTGGGCGTCGGGGCACTAGACGTCGAGACGCTGGGCGTCGAGACGCTGGGCGTCGGGACACTAGACGTCGAGACACTAGACGTCGAGACGCTGGGCGTCGGGACGCTGGGCGTCGTGACGCTGCGCGTCGAGACGCTAGACGTCGGGACGCTGGGCGTCGAGACGCTGGGCGTCAGGATGCTGGGCGTCGGGACGCTGGACGTCGCGACGCTGGGCGTCGAGACGCTAGACGTCGGGACGCTGGGCGTCGAGACGCTAGACGTCGGGACGCTGGGCGTCGAGACGCTGGTCGTCTGGACGCTGGGCGTCGGGACGCTGGGCGTCGGGACGCTGGACGTCGCGACGCTGGACGTCGCGACGCTGGGCGTCGAGACGTTTGGCGTCGGGACGCAAGACGTCGCGACGCTGGGCGTCGGGACACTAGACGTCGAGACGCTGGGCGTCGGGACGCTGGGCGTCGTGACGCTGCGCGGCGAGACGCTAGACGTCGGGACGCTGGGCGTCGAGACGCTGGGCGTCGGGATGCTGGGCGTCGGGACGCTGGACGTCGCGACGCTGGGCGTCGAGACGCTAGACGTCGGGACGCTGGGCGTCGAGACGCTGGTCGTCTGGACGCTGGGCGTCGGGACGCTGGGCGTCGGGACGCTGGACGTCGCGACGCTGGGCGTCGAGACGTTTGGCGTCGGGACGCAAGACGTCGCGACGCTGGGCGTCGGGACACTAGACGTCGAGACACTAGACGTCGAGACGCTAGACGTCGCGACGCTGGGCGTCGGGACACTAGACATCGAGACACTAGACGTCGAGACGCTGGGCGTCGGGACGCTGGGCGTCGTGACGCTGCGCGTCGAGACGCTAGACGTCGGGACGCTGGGCGTCGAGACGCTGGGCGTCAGGATGCTGGGCGTCGGGACGCTGGACGTCGCGACGCTGGGCGTCGAGACGCTAGACGTCGGGACGCTGGGCGTCGAGATGCTAGACGTCGGGACGCTGGGCGTCGGGACGCTGGGCGTCGGGACGCTGGACGTCGCGACGCTGGGCGTCGAGACGTTTGGCGTCGGGACGCAAGACGTCGCGACGCTGGGCGTCGGGACACTAGACGTCGAGACACTAGACGTCGAGACGCTAGACGTCGCGACGCTGGGCGTCGGGACACTAGACGTCGAGACACTAGACGTCGAGACGCTGGGCGTCGGGACGCTGGGCGTCGTGACGCTGCGCGTCGAGACGCTAGACGTCGGGACGCTGGGCGTCGAGACGCTGGGCGTCGCGACACTAGACGTCGAGACACTAGACGTCGAGACGCTGGGCGTCGGGACGCTGGGCGTCGTGACGCTGCGCGTCGAGACGCTAGACGTCGGGACGCTGGGCGTCGAGACGCTGGGCGTCAGGATGCTGGGCGTCGGGACGCTGGACGTCGCGACGCTGGGCGTCGAGACGCTAGACGTCGGGACGCTGGGCGTCGAGACGCTAGACGTCGGGACGCTGGGCGTCGAGACGCTGGTCGTCTGGACGCTGGGCGTCGGGACGCTGGGCGTCGGGACGCTGGACGTCGCGACGCTGGGCGTCGAGACGTTTGGCGTCGGGACGCAAGACGTCGCGACGCTGGGCGTCGGGACACTAGACGTCGAGACGCTGGGCGTCGGGACGCTGGGCGTCGTGACGCTGCGCGTCGAGACGCTAGACGTCGGGACGCTGGGCGTCGAGACGCTGGGCGTCAGGATGCTGGGCGTCGGGACGCTGGACGTCGCGACGCTGGGCGTCGAGACGCTAGACGTCGGGACGCTGGGCGTCGAGACGCTGGTCGTCTGGACGCTGGGCGTCGGGACGCTGGGCGTCGGGACGCTGGACGTCGCGACGCTGGGCGTCGAGACGTTTGGCGTCGGGACGCAAGACGTCGCGACGCTGGGCGTCGGGACACTAGACGTCGAGACACTAGACGTCGAGACGCTAGACGTCGCGACGCTGGGCGTCGGGACACTAGACGTCGAGACACTAGACGTCGAGACGCTGGGCGTCGGGACGCTGGGCGTCGTGACGCTGCGCGTCGAGACGCTAGACGTCGGGACGCTGGGCGTCGAGACGCTGGGCGTCAGGATGCTGGGCGTCGGGACGCTGGACGTCGCGACGCTGGGCGTCGAGACGCTAGACGTCGGGACGCTGGGCGTCGAGATGCTAGACGTCGGGACGCTGGGCGTCGGGACGCTGGACGTCGCGACGCTGGGCGTCGAGACGTTTGGCGTCGGGACGCAAGACGTCGCGACGCTGGGCGTCGGGACACTAGACGTCGAGACACTAGACGTCGAGACGCTAGACGTCGCGACGCTGGGCGTCGGGACACTAGACGTCGAGACACTAGACGTCGAGACGCTGGGCGTCGGGACGCTGGGCGTCGTGACGCTGCGCGTCGAGACGCTAGACGTCGGGACGCTGGGCGTCGAGACGCTGGGCGTCGGGACACTAGACGTCGAGACACTAGACGTCGAGACGCTGGGCGTCGGGACGCTGGGCGTCGTGACGCTGCGCGTCGAGACGCTAGACGTCGGGACGCTGGGCGTCGAGACGCTGGGCGTCAGGATGCTGGGCGTCGGGACGCTGGACGTCGCGACGCTGGGCGTCGAGACGCTAGACGTCGGGACGCTGGGCGTCGAGACGCTAGACGTCGGGACGCTGGGCGTCGAGACGCTGGTCGTCTGGACGCTGGGCGTCGGGACGCTGGGCGTCGGGACGCTAGACGTCGCGACGCTGGGCGTCGAGACGTTTGGCGTCGGGACGCAAGACGTCGCGACGCTGGGCGTCGGGACACTAGACGTCGAGACGCTAGACGTCGGGACGCTGGGCGTCGGGACGCTGGGCGTCGGGACGCTGGGCGTCGGGACACTGGACGTCGCGACGCTAGGCGTCGGGACGCTGGGCGTCGGGACGCTGGGCGTCGAGACGCTAGACGTCGGGACGCTGGGCGTCATGATGCTGGGCGCCGAGACGCTAGACGTCGGGACGCTGGGCGTCGAGACGCTAGACGTCGGGACGCTGGGCGTCGAGACGCTAGACGTCGGGACGCTGGGCGTCGAGACGCTGGTCGTCTGGACGCTGGGCGTCGGGACGCTGGGCGTCGGGACGCTGGGCGTCGGGACGCTGGGCGTCGGGACGCTGGGCGTCGGGACGCTGGGCGTCGGGACGCTGGGTGTCGAGACGCTAGACGTCGGGACGCTGGGCGTCGAGATTCTGGGCGTCATGACGCTGGGCGTCGGGACGCTGGACGTCGGGACGTTTGGCGTCGGGACGCAAGACGTCGGTACGCTGGGCGTCGGGACGCTGGGCGTCGAGATGCTAGACGTCGGGACGCTGGGCGTCGAGACGCTGGGCGTCGGGACGCTGGATGTCGCGACGCTGGGCGTCGAGACGCCAGACGTCGGGACGCTGGGCGTCGCGACTCTGGGCGTCGGGACGCTGGGCGTCGGGGCACTAGACGTCGAGACGCTGGGCGTCGAGACGCTGGGCGTCGGGACACTAGACGTCGAGACGCTGGGCGTCGGGACGCTGGGCGTCGAGACGCTAGACGTCGGGACGCTGGGCGTCGGAACGCTAGACGTCGGGACGCTGGGCGTCGGGACGCTGGGCGTCGGGACGCTGGGCGTCGACACGTCCCGGGATAAAAAGTACCCAGTGTTGTGCGCCAAAGGTTAAAGTATAATTAGGTATATCAAGTTTCATCGTAATCGGACCGGTGGATTTTGTGTGATGCTTGAACTAACAGACAGACAGAGACACAAAAATTTTTCTAATCACATATCGATGTTACTAGATGGGATGTTACTAGATCGGTATCGATCTAGTAACATCCCCTGGTATTATTTCATTTATTCTTTTATATTTTTATTTGGTTTATTTTTTTATATTTTTAATGAACAGAATTCACACTTCTACAGTTTTATTATAAGTATAGATGAGGTTAACATACATACTGCTACTGTATTTAAATACAAATATAAAAATCTTAGTACATAATAATACTTATTTCGAATTTACGGCAACCTCCAATAAAAAAATGTAATTGTTCATAGTTTGATTCTGTTATTAACACTTAATTATGAAAGAACAAATCTATAAAAGTCACAAGCGCTGATAAACCAAGATGAACCCAAAGAAAAGAAGAACGAAGGACGGCAACAGAGATGTGGACGCATTCCATGGTTCCTCCGGCGAACGTAAACCGATCACGCCGCACGCGACTCGTGCCCCTGCGTTGCCCGTGGTCAGCGAAGTCTCGTGGCCGCCCAAACCTAGATCATCTTCGTGCTCGTGAAGGACCAGACCGCGACCCAATATGTTGTTGCGGCCCCTCAGCGCTATCACGGTGTCTACGAAATCTATGGTGGCGATGGCTTGACCGTTGCCTACGAATTGTACGTTGCCGAGGTCCCCGACGTGTCGGTCGTCGTGGTCTCGGCCACCGTGGTTGGTGTCATCGGGGTTAAAGTGAGCGCCGGTGGCAGCGCAGGTACTGATGTCGCCGAGCTCGTGCACGTGGAAGCCGTAGTGGCCCGCGCCCAACCCCGCCAGAATGCCCGTTACCCGCACGCCTGCATCAGTTTCCGTGAACACTACGCTGCCAGACACATTCTGTGAAACGAGATGGACTACAGCTACTCTTGTTTCGCCACTGATCCCCGTGATAAAGCTTATTAAAGCCAAACTACACAATAATATACGCATTGTAACTCGCACTGTTATTACTACGCTGTTGAAAGACAACTGAATAGATTTATTTTTTTATATTTTTTGTATTATTATCTGTACGAAGATTAGATAGGATGATACAAAGCGATGAAGAAACATTTCAACATTATCACTATTTTATGTACTTAGTTACCAAATTACCTATCTTGTCGATTCTAAAATAGTGATTGTAGATTTTTTTTTATCTTTAGGAGGAAAATAAGTGTTCTTCCATTTTCATTCAATGCACGACTTACCTACGAGATGTCGTTGGATAGTATAAAGGGTGGTAAGAGTGGACTGTATATTAGGGATTCTTTAAATTAAAGGTTATTTCAAGTTATGTGATGTATTGCACTGATTTTTTCGCAGTTTTCACGCTCGATGATTCGGCATACGACGTTGGTGGGGGTTCCACTTCCACCAAACAAGCATGAACGAAGTGCTTGAAAGATAGACTCATATACAAATAATGCTGTGGCATCAAGTCAAACGTTTAACACACACATGACTTAACCCCTTTTTCCTTGACACCACAGTTGACCCAGCTCCTTTTTCTTGTCATTACAGTAGTGCGTCGCGCAAATCCAAGTGACGCATAACTCTTACTCTCGCGACAAAACACGATAAAACAACGTGGACAGAGATAACACGGAAATTTTCAAATTCAGCGATGTTTCGGAATACGTAGGAATAATTAAAATAAAATAATTTGTGTTCTGATACAAGCAAGTACTTAACTAATCAAATCCCCTAATCTATATTTCCGTATGTATTGGTTTATGGATTTAGATTTCCGAATCAATTTTTATGTATTTTATGGCATTCACGATTAGTTTACTGAACTATATAATTATGCATGGTACCAAAAAAACAAAATATCAATATAATATAGACGACATCACTTACTTGGTCAAGTAGCCAGGAATCCTCTTTCGCCATGTCCGTCCGTCCGTCCGTCTTTCCGCAGCTATGCTCGGAGACTCTTAGTACGAGCAAAGAATATGACAATATAATAATACTAAGTTTAGAATGGACCCGTCGACGTCCCGCTTGATTTCCCCTCCTCACCCATCACCTCCTTGAGAAGCAGTTGGATAAACTTCAACAGTGAGGTTGCGAGCGAGCGAGCGAGTGGTCTATTTTTTGTCAGTGCGACGACTTATTTCACGATTGCTTTAGGTCATAACCCTACGTGCTACATTTCTGTGTGGGCGTGTGCTGATCCAATGTCTGTGTAATAGGTAACCAGAATAAGCGTTTGTATGGAATTTTAGCCGAGAGTCCGGGGTGTGGTATGTGTATGTTGCGCGCAGTAAGACGCACTTAGCCGGTTTTATAGATATTTATTCTATGACAACCATTACATCACTTGAATACTAATTCCCTTGTTAACAGTCTCTCATAAAATATCTGGCTGAAGCTCACCGCGGGGCCCATGGGTTTGTGATGGACGAGAACGGCAATCCGGTGGAGCGTGCCACCATCCGCGTGAAAGGCCGCGACGTATCCTACCACACCACTAAGTACGGCGAGTTCTGGCGCATCCTGCTTCCCGGCACTTATCGCCTCGAGGTATGTATAAAATTAAACTTTTACAAAAAAATATTCTTTGCTCCATTCTGCAGATCAATGTGCTCTCACTTTAACTTCCATCCATGTATCAAGGCTTAGGTACACCTTATGCCTTTAGTCTGAGACAGTCTCATAAAGAAATCAATAGATACACTTAAACCAGTGCCGCCATATAGCAGGAGACAATGCTACGGGCCCCGCGCCTGTGCCCAAAACCACAAATATGTAAAATATGTAATACACCTCAGCTTTTCTCAAAATGAGCGTTGGCCACGCTGTAATTATATAGGTATATTATTATGTTGCAAGCTGGCAATACCACAATACTTACAAGGGGGGAATCCCCTAATATTTTTTTCGATTCCTTTTCGTAAATGTTCTGTTTTATTTATATCTTAAATTTCAGTAGGCAATGTAACTCTAGTAGGGCCCCATGGTCACATTTGCTACGGGCCCCGCACCGGCTTTATCCGGCACTGACTTCAACATTAAAAACGAAGAACAAAAACCCAGTTTTTTTTTACTTTCAAGTATAAACGTTGATATTACTTATACGCAAGTTTACCCACAATTCGGTAGGACCCGCTGGGTATTGAGTGCATATACATATTCTACGATCTGATTTTTGGTTCTGATCAAATATTCAATTTACAATATTCTTTCACAAATGTTTCTTGTTTATTTTTTACTTTACTACACAGAAATAAGAAAACGTTTCTGTGGTGAGAAAATATTATTCATACTACAAACGCACTACGGAGTAAAATGGACTGTATTCCTAAAAAAAAAAACAATCTTCGTTCCTAACAAATGTGCTTAAAATCCTTAATTTTTTTTCAACAGGTTTCAGCGGAGGGATACTTGCCTCAAGAAGTAGAGTTTATTGTTATAGAAAGTCATCCAACACTTTTGAATGTCACTGTACATTCAGCCAAGGTAATACACACATATGTATTCCATGAAAACGATGCTAATAAACTTTTAATTAAATTAGGGCTTGCAGTTTGTAAATTTTATTCATATGAGTAGGTACTAATTTGGTCGATGGTAGTGGTGACGGATATCGTTAGTAAAACCTATTATTAAAAGAGTGTTTTCAGCGCTATCGTGTTCTGATTAGTCATTTAGAGTTCCAAAATTATAAGAAGGCTATATCGGCTCGCCCCGACTTCGCACCGGTGCAGTGAATATAATATAGCCTGTGTCACTCAGTGAAGATGCAGCTTTCTCATGATGATAGAATTTTTGAAATCGTCCCATTCGTTTTTGTGTGAAAACGTTACAAACATACACACAAAAGCACAAATGTTTCTTCTTAAATATAGAAAGACATGTGACTGAATTACTAAGTGGAATTACCAGAATGTGGTTCATAGACTACATTTTTGCTAATCACTTTTACGTATAGGAACGATCTACTAGTTAGCCTCTCGGAGTTTGGCAATGCCATAGAGCAACACGGGCCACCGGCCGGCCGGAGTGGTAGCCGTTTATTACCGATGCAAAACAGTCTGTCATTTTTTGCAGGGGGAAATTCGTTGCCACACACACACACAACAAAAATCGTCTATTACTACGAAACTCACATCTTGACTTTGACAAAATACATAAACAATTTCAAGTACACATTTAAACATCTCGGCGACAGGCATAGGAACACTTGTGCTTGTACTTTGACAGAGGGGAAAGCCTGCATATGGCTATCTGGTTCGCCGCGGCCGGTGGCCCGTGTTGCTCTATGGCCAATGTGCTCGAGGATGTTAATAAGCTCGGCAGCTATATGATAAAACGTAACTGGTAAACTCAAGGATGTTTGCATGTATGCTTGAACGTATGCAGCTCTGCCTACCCTTTCCTAGCGCCTGGTTTTCTCCACTAGCGTGAAGTTATGTAATGATCTTATTTTACACATGACTTATGACTTTGTAAATATGTAAAATAGCACTCGTAGATAAAAATTATTCATATTTATAATTATGTACCTACTGTCAGAGAACTCTTTGCTCGTCAAATCAAATATAACTTGTATGACCACCTCATAAGGTAGTACATGTTATATATAATTCTATGGCATCATATTTATTCTTTATGATGAAAGATTCTATTTCTCAGCGCAAAATAATATAAATTAAATATTTTCCTTCTACTCATTTTAACTGATTTGACCTATTTAAATGGCTATGAGCATGTCATGAGTTTGATAACGATTGATACCACATGTCCATACAATAAAATCTACTTAATACTGTTTTGTATGACGTAGGTAGTTTATGTAATTTGTTGGTGAACTAGTATAGTATGGTGTGGTTACTTTATTTTGGCCCTCTAGGGATACGTGCCGAGCAGCGTCACCCGCAAGCCGAGCATGAGGAGATCCACGACCACCACCACTGCTTCGCCAACACTACAAGGATCCATTATTTTCCCCGAATGATTAATATTTTAATATTCCATAGAAAAGGTCGTCTGACGACCAAGAAATTCGTTGGAAGATTTTATTGTCAAATGATAAGCAGAATTAAAATTAGGTACCTTATAAGTACAAATAAAACATTTTTTTTTATTGTACTGTTCTATTCTCATTCTTCTCAATTTTTAAAGTTGATTTTTACGCGGGCTAGTTTTTTTATAACTCTCACGCTCTATACTTGTTGCCACTTGTTGGTCGTTTAAAATGTAAATAAGTAAAATTACAACATTTCATAGTATCTGTTCAATGATGCTTATTTGGTAATCTCAAAGTGTCTTGTAAGATAAAGGCCTCGTTCATGAAGCCGTGTCGAAATTAGCGCGTAGGATGGCAAGTAGTGGTGCCTGGTGCCTCACGGGAATCGTAACGCGTGGCGCATTTACGTAGCATTACACGTAGCGGTGCATCGCGGGAATCGTAGCGCGTAGCACATTTACGTAGCATTACACGTAGTCACAGTAGATAGAACAAACTATCTACTGTGACGTAGTGGTGATCGCGGGGAACGTAGCGCGTGGCACCTTTTGTAATAATTATGGTTTCAAATAGTGCAACACACCCTATTTAGTAAAAATACACCCCATACCCATTTCTTACTTTAGTTTACTATGGAATAAACCAAAAGAAAGCTAATTATTATCAAAATTGCATTTATTTGCTATTGTTAAAGCGGTTACCCACAAGCTACGTACCCCACTATGAATCGTCGTGAACAATAATGTTCAATACATTTGAAATATTAGGTATTTCTTCGATATGGGACATGGCACTAAAGATGCACCGCTCCTCTTACGTCACAACGTCCTAAGCCGAGGATCGAACACGCAGAGGTCGCCCTTAGACAGTTGTGTAAATAAAATTTACTTAGGCTGAGAGCCCTATCCACTCGCCACTTGCCCCGTGAAATAGACTAGTGCCGTCGCGAGACGAGCCGCCTACATAAGTCGATTAAACAAAATCCACGTCTCCATGAACGAACCTTAAAAGTACTTAAAGTCTTGTTATTAGTTATTAACCTGATTTAACAAAAAATGTGATGTGACAGAATAATCGTTATTAGATACCTAACAAAAAAATCCGAATTGCTTTATTTAATAATATATTAAACACAACATTACCAAAACTAAAAATGCACCAGAATACGAGGTAAGTCAGTTTTATATAAGTTATTATTATTTAGGTTTCGGTTTGTAACAAGCTAAGTTAATAAGATGAAATATGATGCTATTATTGAGCTATTAAATTTCACAATAAACTTACCCCCTTATTCATAAACGTATTTTAGCTAAAGTGTTGCTAATCTGTGCTTTGTCTTTTTCGATCCTGCACATTTGGCAATACAACTGACAAAGACAAAGCATCAATAAGGGGGTAATAGTATTTTAAACCTTTCAAGCTTAATAAACAGTAGTTAAGTTATGAATCATAAGTAAAATTAAAACTAATTTGATTTTTAACGAATTTATTGTTTTCATATCTGTTGCGAAAATATGTAGTTTAACTTAGTGTTTTGGCATTTTTAATGTATGGGCCCGTTAACTAACATTATTACGGGACAAAACAACTTCGTGTTACATGAGTGGCGACTTGTCTGCATTTTGATCTCCGGTTTTTATGTAGATGTCTAAAGGCTGCAGTATTTTCACTGGTAGTAGAGATCCAGTGGACTCGAGGGCGTAGGCATTACCTAATCTTCCTGTGGCAAAATGGTAGTGTTCAGCACTATCGTGTTTCAGTTAGATGGTAATGTACAGCCTCATAATAACTATCATAGGCATACCAACTAAGGTCTCAGGGATGGCAATTCATCTGCATTTTGACCTCTGGTTTTTGTGTAGATGTCTATAGGCTATAGTCACCACTGAACATGCATGTGAACTGCATACTTGTTTGCTACATTCGTTACATAAAAAATGTATTCAGTTATCATAGATGTTGGGGAAAAATTGAGGATCTTTATAAAACTGTAAATATTTAAAATTGTTTAGTTTCTTCTTGTAGTTATAGACACAATTTGAGATAAGTAGATATTCTACAAATAAATTATTTTCGGATTTATCTCGCTTCTGTCTCTTAAGCTTAAAGACTACCAAAACGAGTTGCATTCAAAATATTTTCAGGTACTTATGTTTTATATGCGACATAAATCCGTTAATAAATCGTTTTATATCAATAAATAATATAAAACTAACAGTTTATTATCAGTTTATTTTCAGGATAAGCGTCTATGCTTATCCTGAAAATAATTCACTGAACCTGTGTCACTTATAGAAACTACTAAAAATACCTACTAACAAATTAAACTCAATTGGTGGTGGTTGTAGAATTTCTAGAAATGCTAGTAGGTACAGCACAGCATCCTTTCAATTAATGCGAACGCTAATTAATCCATTACTGTTACTTACTCCGGCATGTGCATAATAGTATATCAGTTTTGTTTTTACATATTTTTTCCGATGTCTTTGACGAGAAATACGCCCTCAAGTGCTCGGACACTTGTTTTTTACACCCTCACTACAGTATGTAGCTCATTGGATTTGTGATTTCCAGCGAATTGACGGCGGGCCATATTACCGGCCCGTGCCGCTGCCGCCGCGGCCTCCGCCCGCGCCCGCGCCCGCCCCGGGACTCTTCTCAACGCTCACCAACTCCATCAACAGCTTCGTTTCTAATATCTTCGGATGAACGACTAATCATCAGTATTCCATAAAATAGACTTTTGTCTATCGAATCATACTGTCACCTCAAGTGGCTGCCCAATAAGATGAATAAGACATGATATGAGTGAAGGTATGCGATCTAGAATGTAGCACGCTACTCGTTGAAACATGAGAGTAGAGTGCATTCAATTAACTTATAGGAAATAAGTAGGTATAAGACAAAAACCGGATCAAAATTAGTAACTTAAACTTAAATTAGTAACCTAGATAACATAAATAACTCACGACTTACAAAAAATAGAGATAATTTGAAGTCAATCACAGTTTGCTCAAAATTTTGTAATCTAATGGTAGATATGTTGTTTACCTGATTATGTATGCTGCCCTATCCCAAGAATTAAATAATGTCTGTGTAGCGTTGATCGGATGCGGCTTCATTGAGAGTTTCACTCTTTAAGATCGTGGTCATCGGGCACTTGTCCTATAGTTTAGCCGAAAAACATATTTGAATGCACAATATTTTTAAAAAAGTGTGTACTGCTCCGACGCACGACGGGAGTTCACTCGGTATGCGCAAGGAGATCGCTAGTGTGCGGCCGAGTGAAACACGTCCCCGGTCGGTCGCAGTGCTTGCGGGGGAATCGCACTTAACGCCTCAACTTTCGTGTTACACTTGATTTTACTCCTCATAAAATTTCTTATGGCTCAAATCGTTTCTTACGGATTTAACTCCAAAAAACAAGTATTTGAGGCTCCTAATACCGAGCCGTCCTATGGCTACCATCAGAGGGCATCATGAAGAGAGTTGCAATTGTTTTATCTCGTACCGGTGGTAATATACGGCCCTGTAATTTCCGGCACAGAGGTATAAGACTTTAGGCCTCAGGAGTGGTAACGCATCTGCATTTCGACCTTGGTCTTTTTGTGGGTGTCTATAGGCTGCAGTCATCACTTAACATCAATGTGAACTGCATGCTTGTTTGCCACGTCCATTACATAAATAAATATATAAAATTAAAGCCAAATATTTCATAAACTTAGGTAAACCTACAAAATACTCAAAGTATACAACATATTCAAAATATCATATCATATTTCACAAAATCCTTTATTTCATACAACAGTTACCGATAGTAATAAAAAGTAAACATTCTTTTTTTTCGTTTAGAAGATATAATATAACAATGTCATCTCACTAAGAATTAATTATTTAATGCTAATTTAATTATACTTTCCAATCAGTAATTTATTTATTGTAGTTAATAATTTGTAAATACTTTTAATTAAGGCACTTAAATATATTTTTATTAAAATATTTTGCAGTTGTTTATATTTTATATCATAAGTTTTTTTAAGAAGACCGAGTTCTTTGGCCCTCCACGCTCTTTATCTAAACATTTAAAAATAAAAAACCCGCCACATGCGTTTCGCTTGAGCCACGCACAAAGTATCATCCGGTTAAGATGACTTGGGGAAACGGAACCCGCGTCAGAGAATATGTAACAATACTACGTATAGAATGGACACTTCGACGTCCCGCCCGATTTCCCCGCCTAACCCAACCTCCTCCCCTCATATGGGCGACGTTTGGTATTCTCTGCTACGCACACAGGTGCACGTGTAAATACACGTCACTGCTTGATGTCTGTACAATAGAGACCAAATTAAGCGTTTGTATGGAATTTTGGCGGCGTGTCCGCGGTGTGCCCCCGTTTCTCCAATATAGGGGGGATATACCTACCATAATCGCCGCGCTTGGCATGCGGATTGGCGATCGAAGTGGCAATAGTTTTATCGCTGGAAGCTACTGCCAATCTTGCGTTATTGCACTTACCTACTAAAGCATTGGAATAGTGTGACCGCCATTGTTTGATTGACTGACTGTACTTTTGGAAGAATACACTTTCAGTAGAAGAAAATTTTTCTGCTAGTGGGCGGTGGGATCGTCACGTCCCGACGCCAGCTAGGTATCTACCTATTTATTTTTCAGTTAGTCGAGTATTTTTCGCAAAACTTTTAGTTTTCCTTTAAACTTCGTTATATCGATGGGTCCTATGTATATGGGCCAAAATGCAAAATTGCAACTTTACAGGAGAGACCTCCAAAGTTTAAATTTACTATAACTTCAGATTGATAAAACCGAAGTTTACGAATCTTTGCTTGTTTACTAAGACAACTTTCCTCGTCATTTATGCTATGGTATTTTAAATGCACATTTATTGGTTTTTATTTTACGTCACATCAGCCCACGTAAATTAACGTTAAAATTATTTTTCTTTAAGAACACCCTAAAAGGGGCCAATGTGTCATATTGGCCATTATACGCGTATTACGCTAATCAGCGTAAAATGTATATATCTTTAATTAGTTACCCAATAAATCAATTAATAAGTGAAGTAATTGATAAATTATTAATTACAATACAAGCTATTTCGATATTTAGTTATTTATGTCACATTGACACATACGTTTTACCATAGATGTATAATACTAAAGATTGGCAATTGAGTAGTCTTCTTCTTCTTCTTTATTATAATTAATGGCTACTACCCAAGACTAAGGGTAATTCTGCCAGAATCCAGTAATTGGAGACGCACAATTAAATACAAACAAAAAAGAAATAAATGAATGAAATTGATCGGTGGACTAGAAGATTGTCTGGTGAATGAAGTTATATCCTCTTATGATACCTACAACAAAAACAAACACAATCACTATAGTTAGATGATAGTATAGACGAAGTAAAGAGTTATTAATATTCTAAACAAAAAAAAAAAATCTAATATTATTTACACGTATACATTTAGCTAATCTATATACAAAATTATAATAGGGGTGTAAGGGGTCTCAACCAACACCATCGAGACCCAAGCCAACCTCACCTGCACGTGGTGCACCCTGCTACACAACAAACGAGGCTCTGGCGACCTGCCAACACGCACTGGACCAGCGTGGCGGGTTATGGTCTAAACCCCCCCAAGATGGAAATGCAGACGTGGAAAAGGCCCCAAGTGCCCGGCGGCTCCAGGAGCAAAACCGGCGTAGACGGGCGCTGATCGAGCTCTGGAGCCAGGGGTGCTAAGAATCTCCGGGTGAGTCGCTTCCGTCAAACGACTTCGGCATGCACAACGGAAAACCGACGTAGGTTATCACTGGTAACATACAATACACGCACGTTAAGGACAGACGAGAAAATTGCTGAGCTGGAAGAAGAATTGAACAAGTTGCACTGGGACATCTTAGGTCTATCTGAAGTCCGTAGAGAGGGAGAGGACACGATAACCCTGCAGTCTGGCAACTTGTTCTACTACCGGGAGGGCGACCAGAAGTCCCAAGGTGGTGTCGGGTTTATCGTCCACAAGTCTCTCGTTAACAACATTGAATGCATCACGAGTGTGTCGAGTAGGGTCGCGTACCTGATACTCAGAATATCCAAGAGATATTCCTTGAAGGTCATCCAGGTCGACGCACCGACCTCGGCACACCTGAACGACGAGGTGGAAGCTATGTATAAGGACATAAGTAGGGCCATACATACTTCCAAAATCCGTATTTCACTGTTGTAATGGGAGACTTCAACGCAAAGCTGGGCAAGGGATGCGATAATGAGCTGAGAGTGGGGCAATTTGGATGTGGGAATCGGAACCTTAGGGGCCAGAGGCTGGCCAATTTTCTGGAGAAGGAGGAACTTTTTATGATGAACTCCTTTTTCAAGAAGCCGCCTCATAGGAAATGGACCTGGATGAGCCCAGACGGTTCCACAAAAAATGAGATAGACTTCATTATGACCAACAAGAAACACATATTCAATGATGTCTCCGTGATTCACAGGGTGAAAACCGGAAGTGATCACCGAATGGTTAGGGGCACATTGAATTTAAACATCAAGATCGAAAGATCTCGTCTAATGAAGTCTACGCTCCGACCTATTATTTCTCACATACAAAACCCCGAGAGCTTTCAGCTCGAATTGAAAAATCGCTTTGCTTGCCTGGAGGGTTGCATCTCAGTGGACGATATGAATGACAGGTTGGTAGAAACTGTCCAGTCGGTGGGGTATAAATACTTTAAAACTCGCCGACGAAATAGACCTCAAAAACTAACCGATCAAACCCTCAACCTTATGGCAGAACGACGCTCAATGACACTGCAGACCTCTGATGAAGCTGAAAAATACCGGCAAGTTAATAGACAGATCCAACAGTCCTTGCGGCACGATATCAGATCCTTCAACACAAAATGTGTTGAGGAAACGATAGAGAGAAACAAGGGCTCCAAAGTGTTTGCAAGGGATCTGTCTATTGGACAGAGCCGGCTGATGCAGCTGAAGACAGAGGACGGCAGTTTAGCGTCGACTAAGCCTGAGGTATTGCGGGAGATCGAGAGGTTCTATGGGCAGTTATATACCTCGGTCGCACAACCTGCCTCTGATTTGGTTAGAGACCCGAGAGCCAAATTAACCCGACACTATACCGAAGATATCCCGGACATCAGCCTGTACGAGATTAGGATGGCCCTCAAACAGCTTAAGAACAACAAGGCGCCTGGAGAGGACGGAATCACTACAGAGCTTCTGCGAGCGGGTGGATCACCGTTACTGAAAGTCCTTCAGAAGCTCTTTAATTCCGTCCTATTCGAAGGTACTACGCCAGAAGCATGGAACAGAGGCGTGGTGGTGCTTTTCTTCAAAAAAGGTGATAAAGCCCTATTGAAGAACTATAGACCCATCTCGCTTCTGAGCCATGTCTACAAGCTGTTTTCGAGGGTGATCACGAACCGTCTCGCTCGCAGGTTTGATGACTTCCAGCCTCCCGAACAAGCCGGTTTCCGAAAAGGCTATAGTACCATAGACCACATACACACGCTGCGGTAGGTTATACAGAAGTCCGAGGAGTATAACCGGCCATTATGCTTAGCGTTCGTGGACTATGAGAAAGCCTTTGATTCGGTTGAAACATGGGCTGTGCTGCAGTCTTTACAGCGTTGCCACATTGACTATCGGTATATCGAAGTGTTGACGTGTCTGTATAAAAACGCCACCATGTCAGTCCGAGTACAGGACCAATGCACGAAGGCGATTCCTTTGCAGAGGGGAGTAAGACAGGGAGATGTCATCTCACCTCTGCTCTTCACCAATGCAATGGAAGACGCCTTCAAGCTCCTGGAATGGCAAGGACTAGGCATCAATATCAACGGCGAATACATCACTCACCTTCGGTTTGCCGACGATATTATAGTCATGGCAGAGTCGCTGGAAGATCTCAGCACAATGCTCGAAGACCTCAATCGAGTGTCCCAAAGAGTGGGCCTTAAAATGAACATGGATAAGACCAAGGTCATGTTCAATAACCTTGTATCGCCCACTCCAGTGTCCTTTGGGAACTCGATGCTCGAAGTTGTCGACGACTACGTCTATTTAGGACAAACCATACAACTAGGCAGGTCGAACTTCGAGAAAGAGGTCATTCGCCGAATCCAACTCGGCTGGGCAGCGTTCGGGAAGTTAAGGAGCGTTTTCTCGTCAAACATCCCGCAGTCCTTGAAGACGAAAGTCTTTAACCAGTGCGTTTTACCGGTGATGACCTACGGTGCCGAGACGTGGTCTCTCACTATGGGTCTCGTACGAAAGCTCCAAGTCACTCAGCGGTCAATGGAAAGGGCTATGCTCGGCGTTTCCCTACTGGATCGAATCAGAAATGAGGAGATCCGTAGGCGAACGAAAGTCGCTGACATAGCCAAGCAGATTTCCAAGCTGAAGTGGCAATGGGCAGGGCACATAGCTCGGAGAACCGATAGCCGCTGGGGCAGAAAGGTTCTCGAGTGGAGACCACGTATCGGCAAACGCAGCGTAGGACGTCCACCTGCTAGATGGACCGACGACCTGATCAAGGCTGCAGGTACCCGCTGGATGCACGTCGCTTCCGATCGGTCGGCATGGAGGTCCTTGGGGGAGGCCTATGTTCAGCAGTGGACGTCTTATGGCTGATATGATGATGATATACAAAAGGTGAAGTTACTAAATTAAGCAAAGATTTCATATTAGTAGGACGGGGGATGCTACGGGGAAGACAAGGAAATTTTATTTATAGAACAATTAAAAAATATATGGTCTACGGAACCTTCATCTAAACCGCATTCGCACAGAGAACTGTCCCTAATCCTAATTTTTCGCAAAAAACCGGAGAACACACATGACCCAAACGTAAACGGCATAGCACCGAGCAATATCTCTTATCTAGGGGAATTTAAAAAACCACGGTCTGCTAACAATAATGGGCTGGATATCAGCATAATGTTTTCCTTTTCCTAGTTTCGACCGATCCCACTCCTTCTGCCAATCTTTATCCAATTGGGTTTTCGCGTATGACAACAGATCATGACTAAATAAGAAGTTATAGGTATTGCAACCACTTTCAATTGCCAACTTTGCACATTGGTCCACAGTCTCATTGCCCACAATGCCACAGTGGCCCGGAATCCATGCCAAAACAATAATAATATTTTTCTTATGACATCTGAACAGAACTTCTTTGATATCGAAAATAATTGGAAATTTCAACTTACTTCTGAAAGGGTTACTTAGTATTGCTTGTAAAGAGCTCAAAGAGTCCGAAAAAAATATTGTATTGGAGAGATTGTGTGATTCAACATAAGTAACTGCTTCATAAAGCGCTATAGCCTCACCAGAAAAAACTGAAGCTATGTAAGGAAGTTTAAAATTTAAAATTATTTTATATCGTGGAATCCACACCTCTGCTCCAACTCCCGATTCCGGAGAAAGTTTGGAAGCGTCTATGTAAATCGATAACCAATTTGGAAATTTTGAAGATAAAATGTCTTTAAACAGATCATTAGCTCCAGGAGTGTTTTTGCTGATGCCGAAATCAAGAATGATGTTAGGTTGATAAGTAAGAATATCATAATTGTATGAAAATATTGGACATTTTGGACAATTAAACAGTTTGTAACCTAATTGTTGTAAGTTAATAAAAGTATTGACAATCCTAGGGGAACATTTATGGGTCCAATATTTATTGGTTCTGACAAGGTCTGCTAATAATGAAAGCTTAGGAATGAGAGGATGCGAAACGGCATTGTAGAACTCTATAAACAAAACGATCCGCCAGATATTGTCGTCTTAGGTGGTAGGGAGGGTCGCAGCTTTCTACACAAAGAGCGCTTGTTGGAGATGACTTCATACATCCAGTAACTATCCTTAAACATTTGGACTGCAATTTATCCAAACTATCTCATTTACTTTTAATGCACGGTTCCATTAAGAAAGAGCCATAATCCAGTACACTGCGGACCATGGCTATGAAACTCTAAACTTTTAATAAATGCATTAAATAAGGTAAGAGGATATTTTATATAATTAACAACTTTAGTGATGAACAATAAAGAGGTTTATTATATCAAATATCCTTGATTGACATAATATATACAAATTATCGATATGGTAAAATTCCTACAAAGGTGAGGTTATAAAATAGAAGTAATTCACGTATTTGTTATTATTTTATAGTTAATCGTTATGCATTCAAACCATTCATATTATAAAACCTGTTATTTTTGTCTATCCGTTTATGTATAAAAGTGTTGTATCATAACTAAATCCTTGCATTTAGAGAGCCAAACATTTAATTCGTACTTACATGTGAAATTAATGACTATGTGGGTTTTCATTCTTAGATGAGTTATATTCAGGTACTGCACATGTAACCATCATTATTTATGTACAATAAACACCAGTAAACCTTAAATTTAATAAAAATAAAAGGAAATTGTTGTGTTCACGACTAACGCCAGGGTGTCTCAGGCCGAGAACGTGTCTGTAAATGGTCCTGCCTAGCTATCTCGCTCTCACACATGCGTATAATATATTCTTTCTCTTTGTATTGCCAATCTATCTAACGAAGTAGATAATAAATCTATGCGTTTTACTATCTGCTAACCTACTAACTGACTTTTCAGTTAGATTCTTTCAATTATTAAAAAACGCAATAGATTTTTTCATTCATTGAAATAAAAATTGAATTTGCCTTAAATCTACTCATATGGACCCGAATTTTTGGTATTTTCATGATCAAATAATTACATAAGGACACTGTTACATCTTACGTTGATTAATAAAATAATGTTAATGTTTATGTACAAAATAATAATAATAATAATACTCTTTATTGTACACTCAACAGAATCACAAAACATAAATAATACATGGACAGTAAATACAACAGGCGGCCTTATCGCTACCAGAGATTTCTTCCAGGCAACCTTAATTATACAGAAATGCGCTTAGGAAGAAGTAGGTGTGTACAAATTAGGAGCTAAGAAAAAATAATAATAAGTACATGGTAAAATTTAACAGTGTGTGACATGACAATGATAAAATAGCGGCGAAGGGAAAAATACATAATAAGAAAGATAAATACAGTGACAACAGTGAAGACAAAATTAATCAAAAGATAGATAGTGGTCCCTGACCAGGGTCTTAAATGATGTTAAAGTTTGGGCACTCCTTATTAATAATGGTAGTGCATTCCACAAATTAACTGCTTGGACTGTAAATGACTTTTTATAATAATCACTAAAATGGGTAGGGATTTCAAGCAAATATAAGCGTTTCTTAAATGCAGTAATTGAAAACGATCTTTTAAATAAGAAGGAGTTCGACCATTGAATAAAATACCATATATAGAAGAGATAACACATGAGCATTCCGGCGAAGAGAGATTGGGAGCCATTTGAGCTGTTTTCGATATTCAGAGACATGGTCGTATTTGCGAAAGCCAAATACGACAGTGTACATGATATGAGAGTGTACAAGCGTAATTTTAGTGGACACAGGTAGAAAATTTCGCAATCTTTTCAAAGAATGTACAGCCGAAAACATTTTTTTACTGATAATATTAATTTGTGGCACCCAAGATAAGTACCTATCAAAAATAATACCCAAATTTTTCACAGTTTCACTGAAAGGAATGACATGACCATTAAATTTTACGCACGGCAAGGCGTCCCAGTTGATCTTAGTTAATAACCTTGAACTCCCAATTACTATCAGTTGACTCTTAATAGGATTTATTTGAAGCCCGTAAGATAGACTCCATCGTAGAATTGAAGAAAGATCATCATTTAAAGAGATTAAAGCGTTTGGAAGATCATCCAGGGTAACATGACGATATATTTGTAGATCATCTGCATACTAGTGGTAGAGAGAAGATATACGCGGAGTTATTAAATTAATGAAGATAGCAAAGAGTAAAGGAGACAACACGCCACCTTGCGGAACGCCAGCAACAGTTGTACACCAAGTTGAGAAAGTGTCCCGAACCTGTATACGGCCAAACAAGTAGGTAACTATGAAACCAGTCAACTGCATTCGGAGATATGTTAAGAGAACGTAGAGTAGCAATTAGAATATCAAAATCAACAGTGTTGAAAGCGTTGCTAAAATCAAGCAAGGTTAATACCGTAAGTTGCCTACTGTCCATAGCGAGCCTTATGTCGTCTGTAATTTTAATGAGTGCTGTAGTCGTACTATGACCACTACTACTACTATGACATATAAAATTACGAAAAAACCGGACAAGTGCGAGTTCGACTCGCATGGTAAGGGTTCCGTAATATAAATATTTTCGAAAATGTTACATATTTAAAATGCAGGGACATAGCGGTTACGGTGGTACCGGCAGGGGGGGTTATATTATTAAGAATTTTCGATTTAATTTGAATACTCAAACTTCTTATAGGTTTTCCAGTAATCTATCTATATATTTTCAGTATAGGCAATGAACTATTTTCCACATTTTTTTCAAAATTTAAGTTCAGTAGTTTCGGAGATAGGGGGGGAATGGTCAATTATCGTCGTTTTTCTTAAATAACTTCAAATTTGTTTATGCAAAAATTATTAAAAAAATATATCTGAGATCCTGACGACAACCTCTTTATTTGATATGTCACACGGCACAGTTGGCGTTTTTTTTTTTTAATTTTCTGATTTTTCCCCCGAAAGTGGCCTTCCTGTTTAAAATTTATTATTTCACTTGACGTGTTCATCTTTGGGTCACCAATTTACATATATTCATCAAATTTCAACTCAATCGGTCGAGTAGTTTCGGAGCAAATTGGCTGGGACAGACGGACAGACAGACAGACAGACGCACGAGTGATCCTATAAGGGTTCCTTTTTTCCTTTTAAGGTACGGAACCCTAAAAATAACAAACTTATAAATTTATCTGGTATAAACAAAATAATTAAAAATCTTTTTAATATAATCAAGTAATAAAACGACCAAATTCAATATTAATCAGTAATTCTCAATAAGTTTTCATTAATTTTCTTCATTTTCGCTTTCATTAATTGCATTTGTTTGCAATGTCTTAAATGCTACTAATTTGGGTAATGACTAAAAAATATTCTCCCTATAATATTTTATCGAGATAAATCAAGCAAGTCTTTCTTCTTGGAAGGTTGTATTGGTAACAGCTTGTAAAATAGTTGCAGAGGAATTTCTGCAGGTCCCCATTCATTGTGCCATTCATTCGGAGTGCCCTGGAACTGTGGTGCTACAGTTCCAGGGCACTCCGCTCGCCGTAGGAAAGAGTATCGGCATCCTGGGCGTTGACATATCGAGCAAAGTGCAATTCGAGAGTGATATTGAGTGCAAGACCAAGTTGGCATCCAAAAAGCTAGGGGTGGTTAACAAAGCGAGGCAGTATTTCACAACGGGGCAGCTATTACAGCTTTATAAGGCCCAAGTGCAGGGAGCCCCATCTCGAATACTGAATAGACGGAAGTCCTCAAATACCAGCTTGGTCCACTTGACTCCCTACATAGTCGCGACGTTCGTATTATTAACGACCCGACTTACAACATCGCCAGCCTCGAACATCTGAGCCTGCGCAGAGACATTGGGAGTCTGTGCGTTTTATATCGTCTCTACAATAGTGAGTGATCTACTGAACTATTTGACATATATTTGATGTGCAGTTCTCACGTTTGTTTTTGCCCAGAACGTGTCAATGTGTCATGTGCGTGTCGGGTCACGCTCAGTGTAAGGTTCCATATTTTTTAGGTTTGAATAATGTAATGAAAAAAAATATTATTTCTATGAAGTTGTTCAAAATTTTCTAGTAAATACATTTATTTGTTTTTTTTTAAAGAAAAATGGAAAGAAAAAACATTATTAGTCATTATTAAAAATGTATAACATGACTTTGGCATTGTGTTTTTAACGTTATGAAATGCACGATTTTATAATAAATAAGTTTATTGAATGGAACATAAACCTTCATACCTAAAATATTCTGTCGTGTTCGAAGGTTTTTATCTTTTCAGTGTTGCCGTAATTTAAAATACCAGATCAAATACCCCTAGATTCTAGATTATACAAGCGCGCAAGATCTGCGGTGTATCGCTCACTGATCGCATCGTAATGAAGATGTAAGAAAGAGGCTGTGTGAATGAGAGTATCGGTGTAAAAATGAAAAAAGGCATGCTCCGAAGGTTAGAAAGAATGTCGAATGAGCGAATGACTTAACAGATATACAATGCGAATGTGGATGGTTGCAGAGGCCCAGGAAGACCCAAGACTGATCTACCATGACCAAGTAGGTCGAGTACTGTCTCAGGGTGAAGAAGCACGGGAGGTGCGTCAGGATCGGGATATCTGGCGCTCCACACCCTTTGCCTACCACGTTAGCAATTTCATAAATTTGGAAAACACAAATAATATTAAAATTATTGTTATATTAGTTAGCTACTGACATTTTTTTTCTTTATCCTGTTGATAAAAAAACGAAAAATATGTTACTATTATTCAAAAGAGCTGTATTTATTTTATTCTGTCTGCTGCTTCAGGGCATATCACGCTATATATATATAACCTATTGGTGAACACCTTATATCATTTTATTGGAAACAGAAAAGCTGATTGAAGAAGAAGATTGCTGAAAATTTCCTAGATTTTATTTCTTATTTCTTCGAGTGTGGAGCTGTTTTCATTTGACAAACACGTTAAAATTAACTATTTAACTATGATTCCGAACTACATTATTCTGGTAGATAAAAAATAGTGTGCAAATAAAAAATCGATATAAAAACAGTAAGATACCACATGAATTAAGTATTGCACATTGCACGTAATTATCCACATTGCTGCGTCAGTCGTACTTATTTCAGCAGGTTTAAAATGTAAATTGCATTTACAAGTAGATATTTTTTTAAATGTATCCTGATATTATTTTTATATATGTATAAACGTGAACAGTGTATTAAAATCTACAATGAACATTTTGTCAAAATAATCAAGAATAGTCAATTATTTTAGTTGTTTTAATGCGGGTGGTGGTATTCAAAAATTTTAACAGAGTGTTCTGATTTTCAATAATTGCTAGTAATAAATTAATGTTAGTTCATATTACCTATTTTATCTTTTTCATAGTTTTAAACAATGAATATCACTCGTGTTTTGTGTTGTGTTGTTCTGTATTATATGATACAGATCGTAAAGACGAAAAATCCCTTAGTGATCAAAACAAGTGGTGGATATGTAAAGGGAAAATTAAATTTAAACCCCTACGAGGGCACGTATTATTATTCCTATCAAGGTATTCCGTATGCTGAAAGCCCTGTCGGAGATTTACGGTTTGTGGTAAGTTACCCATGGATTAGGTAGGTACATCACCTACATTTTTTGTCATGAAGTGGCAAACAAGCACACAGATTACATTGATGGTAAGTAATACATGAAACCACAAATTTTAACGCAGATGCACTCCTGCGGCCTAAGGTAATAATGCCCGTGACGGAAATTACAGAGCCGTACATGAGAGTAAGTAGGTATAGGGTAAGGTTGCTCAAATCGTACCCCTTAAGGAAATACTGCTGTAATATTCTCTACAATTGAAATAAAACAAAATGTTGAGTGTTTACGGAATCTTTATTTATCTGAGTTTCAACCAACAATCATAAAATATAAAAAAACTTTGACTTAAATAGGTTTTTAAGCTTTTTTCGTAAACATACGTTCGGTACGATTAAGGCACCTGGTCGCATAATTCGTACCACCTAAAGCCTAATTCGTACGTACTTAGAAAATATGCTACAAATAAGACACAAACTTTATCGAAAAATACTCGATGACATGATGAAAATTATAATTTGAGATCAATTAATAATATTTATTTAAATACCTTTATTAAAAAGTGTCTAAGTGTAGATACTTTTTAATAAACACTTCAACAACAACTTTTTTGTAGGGAGTTGAAGTTAATTCCATTGTTGGATTGGTACCTTTCGCGTAATTTTATTATTTACTGTTGTGATGTTAGGCAGAGGTGCTAAAATATTCAAGAGAGACTTTATTCCTCGTTTATTAGCCATAATTTTATCATCTGTCAATATATTGGCATCGACATCGTCTTGACTATGTCGAAATAATGTAAAAAGTCCAGGCCCAATGAAGGGTGGTCTCGACTCTCTAGGAAATAATGTGGTTGGTGAAAAGCGGAAGTCTCTAGGTACTAAGGGTGGCGTTGTTATTTTAAGTGGTTATGAAACTGTTGGTGGAGATCCAAGAATAATTGATTCATACTACCTTATTCGTACCAGTACGAGTAAGGAATTGGGCATAGGTACGATTTACGCAACAGAGTTTTAAAAGTTTTAAACCAAAGCCACAGGAATAACCTAAAAAAAGATAAGTACTAAAAATATAATTTATTAAAGAAAATACATAACGATCATATGGCTACCGTAATAAGCTTACAAATGACGATAAAATATTACTGAAAACTTACTTTTTGATTATTTTTGCTTCACGAAATCAGTCGGCGCTTCACTTTCCACCGTTTGCTCGTCCAACTGAATAGTACAGGTTAACGCCACTAGAAGGTGCACTTTGTAAATATGAGCCGAGATATTCCTGGGGTACGACTTAGGCACTGGTACGAATAAAGAAACCTTACCCTACGACTATAGTACTGTTAGTACCCATTAACTGAAATACAATTTGGGTCTATTAGCCTTTAGGATAAGGCAAGATCACTCTAAATGCTTGAATCCAAAGATCAAACACCATTTAGAGGGAATATTAAATACATTTAATAGCCTTTCAAGGCCTTTTAAGTATGTTGGTGCATATTATATAAATTTATTTTTATGATTTTTATGAAACACAAATTGAAATTAAATCTATATTAAAGGAAAGAGCAAGAGCCAACCAATAACCATTGTCAGACGGCGTAGCAAAGAGTAGGGTACCTACCTATTATTTGCTTCACCGGCCCAAAGGTACCTTGCCTTCTGACATACCTACTAATAATAAGGTTGAGCATTGAATTCTAAATCTGCAGTAAGATAAGAACCTACTGCAAATAGTGAATAAAATACATATTTATGTCGTATGATATTTCTTGTTAAATTAACATAAACAATAGCATGTATTAAGAACAATATTTATTCGTAGGTACGAGATTATTTTAAAATCAAATATTCCTAGCAAGAACTAGGTATATCTCGAACAATCATATTTAATCAACAGGCCCCAGTTCCCAAAAAGATATGGAACGATACATTTGATGCTTCACACGAAGGAGCAGTTTGCCCGCAAACAAATCTCAGATATGGAAGAGAACAAATGAGTGAAGATTGTTTACACGTGAGCGTATATACACCAGCAAACAGGACTCGAGAATCGCTTCCAGTATTTGTATTCATCCACGGAGGCGCGTTTCAACTATTAGCTGATCGTCGCGATTTTTTATATGGACCAGATTTTCTTCTGAGTCGTAATTTTATTTATGTTGCTATAAATTACAGGTACCACACTTAATTTTAAAATGTTTAATATATACCTGCGATACATACAGATTGATTGAACGAGTAATCATTGTAATAATTCCAGATTAGGAGTACTAGGATTTTTATGTCTTCGAACAAAAGAAGTACCAGGAAACGCTGGAATGAAAGACTTAATATTGGGATTAAAATGGATAAAGCAAAACATAAAGAATTTCGGCGGAGATGAAAATAATATAACTATTGGTGGTCACAGTTCAGGCGCCACTGTAGCACATTTGTTAATGTTTACAGACCAGACGACAGGTTTATTTCATCGAGTCATCCTAATAAGTGGCAGTGCGATAAATCACAGATCGTTGTTGAAATATCCGAGGGACAGAGCATTTGCGTTAGCCAGATTACTTGGCATGGAGACAGACGATGTTAATATATTAGGAAAAAAATTGAGGAAAACAGAAGCTATTAAATTAGTAGCAGCAAATCAGAAAATGGTCGCATCACAACAATATATTCTATACCCACCTTCGCCATTCGTGCCTTGCATTGAAGTTGAGTCTGCACATGCAGTTATAACTAGACATCCTCTATCTATCTTAGAAAAAGGAATAACACAAAATGTACCGGTGCTAGCAGGATTTAATTCGAACGAGGGTCTTTATATGTCTGGTTATATAAAGGACCCAGAAATAATAAAAACAGCACTTAAAATGCGCGACTTAAACGAATTATTAGTACCACCTGACATAGAATATCCAAAAGGCTCCAACCAATCAATAAAACTAGAAAATTCCATAAGTAAATTTTATTTTAAAGAAGATTTATCAAATATGAATCTAAAAAATATTGTTGACTTAATAAGTGATAGTCATTATGTATTTAGTACTGACTCTTGGATAAATCTTCATAAAAGTCAACACATAAGCAAACCGTTGTACTATTATGTATTTGATTTCGATGGATATTTAAATTGGGCAAAATTATATTACAATATAAAATTGCCTGGAACATCACACGCCGATGAGATGGGTTACATGTTTGTAACAGCCGTGACTAAAGAAAGACTTTATACTTGCGATCAGAGAAACAAACGCATGATGAATATTATAATTACGTTTATGTCCAATTTTATAAAATATGGGTAAGTACCTAACTTTGTAAAATTGTAGGTATACATATACATATTTTGAATTTCGTACATTATGAGGTTAGTTAGAAAATCGGGAACTTGGACAGTGAAGCATTAGATGTTAACCTAACCTACCCTGAAATGCGCTAAAATTCACTTTTGTTCTCTGCTAAATACCTTGATGGCGTAGCGATAGCAGGGCACTACTGGTATGCCTGCAATCCGGTTTCGATTCCCGGAACGCGGAGTGATGTTGACTTAGGTATTTGTCTATTGTTTAAAATTCCCATGCATCCTCGGCGTTAGTTCATTATATTCGATAGACATAAATAAATATACTCGCTATCTATTAAAGGAGACTCAAACTCAAAGCGTAGCTACTTAACTGGCTATCGTGTGTGGCAAAAGTGTTTTTAACTCTGTCTATCCCTTCTGGTTAAACTGTCGTGAAGTTACGATTTGAAGTTTCTTGTGCAGTTGTTACATGCCGAACAACTATGTTGCCATCAACTAATACCTAATTATAAATACTCAATTATGTTTTAAAATATTGCTAGCAATGGTAAATTGATTATCGAAGTTATCGATGTGATAAAATAATGAACTGAGTTAATTCCGATCCGCGTCCATCGTAGGTAAGGTTAAGCTAATCCAATAATATGAAAATAATAGTGACCAAAATCTCTTACAGTAATCCAACACCAAATAATGCAGACTTTAATATTACGTGGCCTCAGTACGACCTTAAAGACAAAAAGTACATAGTTTTGAGTGATCATCTTAGAATTGAGACCTTCAACAATTCAACATATAACAAAAGACTTTACTTTTGGTATGAAGTCTACGACCAATATCAACGATATGTTCGTTTTAATAATGGAGGTATGTTTATTCATAGCGTAACACTAATAGGATTAGGATCACACTGCACAATCATTTCGTTCATCCAGATATGCTACAAACCTAATTTGTGCGCATATTTATAATCTAGAGTTTAGAGAATATATATCCACTAGGTATCAAGCCTATCAACGCCGCATGTATTTTTAATTAACTTATTTTATTTTTAACAGCCAGCAACTCTTATATGCGGTCGCTATAATTGGGCTCCCGTATATCACAATAAAGAGTAAAAAAAAGGTTTTAATTAATATATAAATAATACATACATCTACAATGCTCAACAAGAAATAATGCACATCGAGTCTATGAAAGTGACAATCGGCTAGTTTCGGCTTCATAGAGCGTTATCTCTGCTGCACACTGCCTGACGTAAGCATCCGTAGTCCGGTAATGGTCAAATTTTGATCAAAATGGTCGACAAACGTCAAACAGGTAAGGTACGAAAGAGGTAACGCTCTACAGATCCGAAATAAGCCGACGTCTCTTCCTGAGGCCGATGTGCATTATTTCTTGTTGGAGACTGTACGTTATTGACGTAAAAAGTTATTGGGGCGGAACGAAAATATGTAGTGGCGGCCAAGTGCGCAACGGCAGCCGTGATTTTTCAGTCTTCAAACATATTGATCAACGATATTTTATTAAAAAAAGTAATATATCTTTCCCAAAAAAAAAAATACTTGCGGCCATTTTTTGATAGGCTACATAGTGTATATATATATATTCTTTAGATTATAAATAAGCTTAAAAATTAGGTTTGCAGCATATCTGGATGAACGAAATGATTCTGCAGTGGGATCCTAACTTATAATAACAGAGAGCAAGGACGTACAGATCCGACGATCTGGGGGGTGGCAATTTGGTAAAAGTTTGGCCGTCCGCTTGCCAAGCGTGGCATTTATGGCATGGCATATTCTCCTCTAATGACGCATTACCCTGTTGTGGCAATCTTTGAGGAGGCTTTCGTCCAACAGTGGCCGTCTTTCGGCGGAAGTAATGATGAATATGACGATGATGATGAATTTTAACCCATGTGAAAACTAGAGTAGAGATGTCACGAATATTGGGCAATTAGGTATTCGGTATTCGGCCTATTCGGCCACATTCTGTACCGTATATTCACAAAAAAAAATGTTTTTTCATTGGTGTTATTTTACGAAATGTCTATAGTAGATATTATAACACCATTTAAATACCTTACAATTATTGTGAGTAAACATTAAAATATGACACCGATATTCAATAAAAATGTATATTTTCATTATAGGTGCGACGAACAAATCCTCGTTAGGTATTACAATAATAACAATATATCTTATAACTAAATGTCTTCAAGAATCGGCGTTAAGATTAATTTGATCTCTTGATAATTGGAATGCGGCGATGAGTGCGGCCAATTCGATGCGTTCACTGCAACCATTTGCAAGACGAGCCTCCGAATCCGCCATCTTGATGAGCAACGAGATCAGAACATCGGGCGGCAGCTTAACTGTTAGAAATAATTCACAATTAAGTATTATTAGTGTCAATACACTATAATATAAGCAAAATTTTACTGGTGGTAGAGATCCAGTGACAGACCTATTTACCTAATCTATACAAACAGTCTTTATTTCTGATACTTGCAATTGAATTATATATTATAGTACAAAAATTATGAAAGTTAATTTACTTTATAATAATTATGAGTTACATTTTCTGACTATTTTTACAAATTAAATTGTCAAATTATATTAATTGTCCAAATAGCTAATTATCAAGAGCAATTATTATTGTCATAATGTTGTATTACACCTAATTATTATCCAAATTATTGATTATGAATATGATTGTTGTCATAATTATAAAACTACTAGTTTTGCCCGCGACTTCGTCCGCGTTACTTTTAATTATTACAAATTGTAGCTTCAAGTTTCATTCAAATACGTCCAGTATTTTTTTCGTGAAAGAGTAACAAACATCCATCTATCCATACTCACAAACTTTCGCATTTATAATATTAGTAGGATTACTGAATATCCTTGCCGCTAAACCGGAACGAAAAGAAAGTAACTTATAAAAATATATAATCCTGTATCCCTCCAGCATATCGAACAGCGTTCCGTTTAAAACAGTAACCAGTATAGTGAACTATAAGGGAACTAACGTCACATTTGCAGTGCCCGCAGTAATAATGGAACTTCCGTTATTATTGCGTGCACTGCAAGAAGGCGTGAAGTAAGGTGTTTCGGCGCCAGCGATCAGCTTAATACTAAAACCAGCTTCTATATAAATAATGGCAAATATATTAAAACATAATTTTATAGTTCCCTATTTACCTCTTTGTATAATAGAGTGTAATTCCGTTAAGATGTCGCCGAGAGCTAAGCCTTTAGCTATTTTAACGTCTTGAATATCTTATTTGAAATGTTAAGTAAATATTTTGTAAGTTGGTAATAAATCTTAAATATAAGAAAAAAAAATGTTATGTTAGTGTGTATGTAATTATTACAAATGTATATGTTCTGTCCAAATAAAAAGGATACTTTTGAAACATGTTGCAAAATCACTCTCGTTTAGCAGCCAGTTGAGTATATTATCGATGTCTGAACGCAGCGGATGTCCTACACAAGTGTACACGTTGTCTTCCGTGACGTCACGATATGCGAGCCACGTGCTTTGAAGAGTGTTCAACACCTTACGCATATCACCACCAGAAAGTGTCAATAAAGCCTTCACACCGTCATCGGAAATCTTCACACTGCCAACAAAAACAAAATAATATTGAGAACTCTTGCTTCCACTGTACATATGTTAGTTAATTAAAAATACTAGCGCCCATATTTCGAGAGGCAACCTAGTGGATATATATTCTCCAGATCATAAATACGCGTAAAAATTGGTTGCAAACCAGCATGAACCTCGATGAACGAAATGATTCTGCAGCGGGATCCCAACCTAATGCAAACAGTTGGTCATTGTGATGAAATAAATCGCAATAAGATGTCATGGTACAGTAATTAATTACCCTATATTTCTTACCATGTACCCGAACACAATTTTGCAGCAGATAGCTTAATGATACATAACACTTCCTGACACCGTCGCGGAGCATTAGCTCTCCTGTCGAGCTCCAACATCGAATTTAATTATCTACCATCAATAAAGAGTCTAACCATCTTAAAAAAGAAACTTACTTTTCCTTCTCGATGATTTCTTGAAGCCGAGGCACAATTTGATTCTGCTGCAGAGGGGCAAAACGGAAACGGGTGCATCTTGACTGCAGCGCCGGTATTATCTTCCCCAAGTAATTACATATAATGCAGAAGCGTACATTATCTGTATATTTCTCTATAACTAAAACAGTTGTCTAGATTATAAAACCTGATGATTAAAAAAAGCAATTAATTAACAAATAATTTAGGTACATTTTAGAGCAGTATATTACTCAACACACTATATTACGTTATTATTAACACTTCAAATTACATTTAGTAATACTTCTCAACCGCCTACCTCGAAGTGAAGCGTAGGCAGGCCACCCACGAGTTGGACCAAACTGGGTGAAAGTCGTGGGTAATCGCTGGATGAGGCCAGCCCAGGACCGTTCGTTGGTGCAATAATTGGGAGAGGCTTTTGTCCACCTGTGGATGTCTTTCGGCTAAAATGATGATGATTGAATTTACTGCGACTAAATTTCAAAACAAAAGGACTGATTAAAACAAAAGAAACGATTAAAGTAGAATTTTAATGAAATAAGATCATTGAAGTCGACATATTGAGGACGATGCTCCTCTTTGTATTCGCCTCAAAGCTTTCCTGTTCATAATTAATGACATGCTGCCACGATTTGCTTCATACAAATGCCCATTGACCAGCTCCGGCTCCAGTCTCACCGGCGATCTCGTGTTTGACGCCAACGGTCGCATATTTATACCCAATACTCGCGCTACTAACGTTGTGAAAGCGTTGTTCACCTGAAAATTACACACCAAAATTTTACTCATATTTACAATAAAACAAAATAGACTCTTAGGGGCGCTCCCACACGAAATTACGATTCGCATCGCATTGAAAAAATCTGCGAGTTTGCAAAACGCATCGCAAAAACTACCGATTTGATTCGTATCGTACGTTATTAGGAATTGTACACAAAACTGCGTTTTGGCGCGGTGCGAATTCTCAACACAGAAAACTGCGACACGAATTGCTGCGATGCGATTTACCGCGGAATCGACGCCTTTCGAGCGCGACGTGAATTCGCACCGCGCCGATTGGGAGTATGTGTATGAGCCCATAAGTCACATTTACACCACGTGTGAATGCAGTAAAGCATCACTCTTCTTGCGATTCACGACATTACTTCTACCAACACGTTCAATGCGATTGACTGCCGGCGAAAGTAGTAGGTATTTTTACCTGAACCAACGCTTTACCGCAAGAAATCATATCGCAGCAATTCGCGTCGCAAGTTCCTGCGAGGCGGCATCGTATCGCAGTTTTGTGTGGGAGTTATAAAGACCCTAAAAAACTATACCATTTCCCCTGTTCTGGCGGACACTTTGAAATTTTCTAATAAGTGTTCCGATGCAAATTTCGTCACACGAGAGAGTCTGACTGCCCTTTGATGTTCCAAATCCGCTTTATTGCCAAACAACGCCATTAACGGCTTCTTGGGTTCAGATTCAAACGTCTCCTTCACTGTCTCGACCCATGTGCTGAGCTTTTCGAAGCTTTGCAAATTGGTTACATCGTAAACAAATATAACAATCTGAAATAATTTTACACAGTTAAATATACAATACCGAGTAAGATTTACTGATAGCATTAAGTTCTTGAGGATCGAGCGGACGTTATCGTTGCTAGGCGATATCGATGATTTTTAGCGTACATTTTTATAATTATATATTTATTTATAACTAGCTGTGCCCGTGACTTCGTACACGTGAGAAAAAATATGACTGTTCAGTAGAGTAGACGAAGTCGTGGGCGCAGCTAGTATAAAAGTAGCCTAAGTTACTCCTTATTACATCAGCTATCTGCCAGTGAAAGTCCCGTCAAAATCGGAGACACTCAAATTCTATTTATTTGTATGTAGGTATGTATGTATGGTTGTATGGAGATAAAAGTAGCCTAAGTTACTCTTTATTACATAGCATACACAGCTACTTACCCGTGGAAGTCACTATCACTGTTTATGAGATAGGTACAGCCTGTTGACAGACAGACGGACAGACAGACAGACAGACAGACAGCGGAGGATTAGTAATAATGTCCATGTAAAATGAGGATTAGTAATCTTTTTTAGGGTTCCCGTATCTAAAAGATAAAAATCTTTTAGATACGGGAACCCTAAAAAAGATAGGAGATAGATACAGAATACCTAGTTTAAAAATTTTAAAATATTCAATATGATTATTTAAACAGACGTAACTTTTTTATTTCTGAACCGATTGACATGAAACAAACACTGAATGCTATGTGAAACTTACCACAATATATTAGTGTAAACTACAAATCGGATAAGCCGTTTCTGAGATTAGCGAGCACAAACACACAGACAAACAGACATTTTTCCGGGATAAAATGTACCCAATGTTGTGCGCCAAACGTTGAAGTATAATTATTCCAAGTTTCATCGTAATCGGACCGGTAGTTTTTATATGATGCTTGAACAAACAGACAGACAGACAAAAAATTTTCTAATCACATATTTGTGTTCGGTATTGATCTAGTAACATCCCCTGGTATTTATTTTTTCAATATTTTGAATGTACAGAATTACCACTTCTACAGTTTTATTATAAGTATAGATTATAATATATATTTTAAAATTAAAAAAAAACAAAATACTCTGAATAAAAAATATTTTTTGTTTCATATTGCAACAAAATTGCTCTTAGTAAATTGTGGCACTATTCAATGTAACATTACTTACTAACATCAGAATCGTACAAGTAGTTATTGAGCATGTGCGTGGAGAGGGCGTTGCCGGCGACGTCGCAGAGGTGCAGCGGCACGGCGGGGCGAAGGCCGAGACACTGCCCCTCCACTACCTCCGCCCCTTGCGTACTTCCACCCCCCGTACTGATCACACTACCCAAGTAACGACTGCATAGACTTGTCTGGCAGCACAAAACAACAAAAATTTAACTAAGTTTCCTTTCGTTTTTTTTATGTAACAGAGGTGAAAAACAAGCATACAGCTTACGGATGTTAAGTGACGTCTGCAGCTTATAAACAACTACACTTGCGAGCTTTAAACTGGAATCACATAAAATGGGGTTGTTTAAAAATTGCCATAAAAAAATATGAAATGCATAATTGCAGTGTACTTATACCTATCATTTGAAAGGTAATTTTGTTATCTTTCAACCACTTTTGATATCATAACCAAAACTATCTCAATTTATGTCACGGAACGTAAAAACAAAAGTCATTAATTCTTAAAATAAAACAAAATATGGTTGTTTTACCTGAAACCCTATACAACGGGACGAGTGTGGAAAAAAAAAAGCTTTTAAGACAATAAATAAATCACATTTGTTTAAATATCTTTTCTTCTTCTTCTTCTTTGTTGTACTAATTCCTAAAATTTAAGTACGAAAAAAAAACATATTTCTTAACTGGCGATCGAAACCCAATAAAATTACATTTCAAGTGATTATACTAACCTTCTAAAATGTTATTGCATGAACAGTGTGAAAAACTATTTGATTGAACAACCCCGTTTGTGTGATTCCAGTTTAAAGCTCGCATGTGTAAATAAAAACAGGGGGCCAACTCTACCACCAGTAAAACTAAACTTCACAGTAAATTTAGAATACATGTGCAATGCAGAGATCGCACTACAAGGATTTAGTTTTACTCACAACGTTTAGTTTATTGTTTGGTAGCCACGGGACAATGTGATCGACATGCGACAAACGCGTCCTTAAAGTTAAATTGGAAAAATATTGGTTAAAAGTGTGTGAAACCACGCACAGTAAAGTTTCCAATTGGTGCACTTTTCACAAGATAGAAGTTTTAAATTCAATATTGAGAGATTTTTAACTTCCTATAAACTTTGAGCATAAAAAACTAAGGATTCTTAAACAATTTCGATAGTATCTACACCACTTACGTATAGATGTAATATACTCAAAAAATAGACTTACCTTTCCTGTCGAGGGCTCGCCGACCACGGTTATCTTAATAGTCCTTTGAAGTTCGTCGTCGGTATCGGACATTTTATTTCACAAGCCATTTACGAAATTAATTGAATCGGCCTTTAGGCATCACCGATGATGACAGTCTAGCAACTCATTTGTGAAACTTACTATGAATTCTAATCAACTTATGTGACTTAAAATATAGTTTAACACGCAACTCTCTTATTGTTTTCAGTGGCAATCACCATGGTTACCAAGGACAAATAAGCTAAGGCTTACCAATTAACAAACTGGACAGTCACTTAACATCGGCTTATTTAATTAGTGTACGCACTCGTATTTCAATTTCATTTTCAATTATGGTATGTACTTAATTATGTAAAAAATAGGCTTACCTTAAAAAACTTTGGCTTATGTAGTAATTCTTTGTCAAGAGATTCAGTTAGTTATAACTGTACGAGTCACTTTAAATATGTACATAAAAAGTAATAGAAACAAATAAATTGATCTCTAAGTACTACTGGTAATAGATTTTTTTTTCTCGTTATCGTTTCATTATGTTATTATTTTTCTCATTTCTCTATTCAATTAACATGCATACTTACGTATTAATGTGTATATATACCTGTATATATATTTATATAAAAGTATATATTTATATATATTTTATATTTATGTATTATATTTCTCTTTTAGAATTACTATTCATTTATTTACTTATTCCCCGTACACCCCCATCTTATTTATACAATTCATTTCCTCCACCTGGTTGTCTGGAAGAGATCGCTTTTAGCCATAAGACCGCCAATTGTGCAAAATGTTTTATGTATCGTGAATGTCCTAATTGTTTTGGTATACAATAAAGAGTTTTATTATTATTATTCTCATTTATTTAGCTTTTTACATATTTTGTATATTTTTACATACATATATTATAACAAATAAAAAAAAAACAAACATATATAAAAACATACAAAATAGGTTCCGCCGGTAGCGGGAGCAGGGTCCTAGCTGCCGGTGGTTAGGGGCTTAGGGAGAGGAACCTCCTCACAATACGTGCCGTGTCGAGGAGTACCGCTTTCTGCACCAAGCCCTTGATCCAACTTCCCAGCGAGAGCCTCTTAAGGTGGTGGTCGAGGCTCTTCGCCATGAGTCCGTTTACCGTAACGACTATCGGTACAATTACAGCAGAGTCCACATCCCACATGGCGACAATCTCGTGAGACAAGTCGAGATACTTAATTTGTTTTTCTTTTTCCGCTTTCACGAGATTCTCATCATGAGGGATGGTGATGGTGGTGGTGGTGATGGTGGTGGTTATTATTATTATTATTAGAGCATGACTTCAGGGGTTGGCAGCAGTCACATAGGAAGAGGATGCCCAGCCCAGGGCCCAAATTTTCATGTCGATTTGTAACTCCTTTAAAAGCAGTTGTGATAATTTGATCGTTTTTCTTGCTTCCGTAGGTGAGAAACAAGTGATAATGGTAGATTATTTCGGTTGTTATTTAGATAAAGCAAAAACCGACATGAAAATTTGACAGCAATGACAACGACAATAGCAATGTCGATAGGCGGTCGCACCCCAGGTCACTATCGTTATCACTATAAATATGTACCCCTCCCCTCTGGAAAAAAAATATATACAAAGCATCCTCATGAACCAACGGTCATAATTAGCCATAACTGTGCCTCTGTATACTCTAGATTAGTCTAGATACTGGCAGAAATACCCATTAACCAAGGTAGAGTCTAATAAGTAAAAGAATAAGAGTGAAAGTGGCAAACACGCTTGCAGTTCACATTGATGTTAAGTGATGACTGCAGCCTATAGACACTTACACAATGACCAGAGGTCAAAATGCAGATGCGTTGCCACTCCTGAGGCCTATAAATGTTATGTAATGCGGTGGTGCCTACGCTCGCGATCTCCGTCACTGGAGCTCTACCACCAGTAGAAAACAATTTAGTTTAGATATTAAAAAAGACAGACTTTAGTCATCTCATCCAAATTATCTTATTTAGGTAATCAAGTAATGTATCAGTGGCGTGCAGTCCTTTTGGACTAGGTAGGCACAGGGAATTCATGCCAAGTACCTTACGGGGTAGGCAGAGGGTATGGAGCGCCAGATATATCTTCCAGCCCAGAGAGGGGTGGGGACTAGGCACAAAAATACATTAGAGTTTTGGCAGGAACCTTGAAAGAGGCGTATGGTGCTCTTATTTTATTTCATTTTAATGGTGTATTTTTAAGTTATATTGAATAAAGTTGGTGGCATTTTGTTTGATATAGGTTTATTACAGTGCCCGTATATAGTGAAATAGAATAACAGTGCGAAAACACGACCTTTCAGGTTGCCTCCAAAACTTCATTGTAAATGTTCTGGTAAAGTAGCCATCGCTTCACTCGAATAACTTGATTGTAACTCACTTGAGTGACATATTATACTTGATACTTACATAATGTACTTGACTTGATATTATACCAACTTTTACGCTCCTTAAATAAATGCGAAATATCGTTTTACTTGACACTGGCAATATGCGTAATAGCGATGCCAAAATAACAAAAAAAAAATACATTACATACCTACATCATCGAGAAGTACGCAAAGACTATGGAGTTCTGTCCTTACCACTTCTCCACTCTTATATAGATAGATTATAATAAACAGTAGTTATTAATAAAACAGTAGTTATTAATACTACATGTATTTTGAAAACAACTGAATTTGAAAATCGAAACCCTATTCAATAATTAAAGAAAAGTTGTGGTGTGTATTGCATATAGGCAAATAGGTAGGTAGAACTCATCTTAGCACCTCACCAAAAAATACAGTACTTACAATATTTTACTAATTTAAATTCAAAATTATAAGAAGTTCCCAACCCAATTCTACACTGATACACTGAAGTAGGGTCTGACTGTTCTGCCTACATGCAATGCACACCACTGGAAAAAACAATATATAAAATCTGACAACACTTACTTCGTCTCAGTGCATTCTGTGCATCATTGGTCATTGCATCTGCTTCATCCAGAATTATCAACTTTGGACCAGCTTTGAATATTGTCCGTGTTGAAGCAAAACTCAAAATTTGTCCTCTCACAATACCAATACCTCTATCATCCGATGCATTCAGTTCTAGAACCTAGAAAATAGTGGCATTCAGCTTGAGAACCTCAAACTCTGTCTGCTACACTTCCTCAATCAAACCGCTGAACCAATAATGATGAAATCTGACATAGTTTAAACCCTAATAATGGACAAAGTACTTTTTGAGCAAAAAATCGAACAGCTGAATGAAAAGGTCGTGAATTGGAGAAAACTGCTAGTATTCAATACGAACAACAAATTACATGAATAAAATAAAAATAGATTTATTTTACTCACCATAGAACTAAACTGTTGTGGCGTGTACATTTGTTTAGCACATGCCAGTATAGTAGATGTTTTTCCCGTTCCAGGAGGACCATAAAATAGCAGATGAGGCAACTGATTCTCCTTCATAAACTGGTTAACTAGAATGATGAATATGATGATAAATCATTTTTGTTTTTAATTTTTTAAACATAATACTGTATTCTCTGATGGTAAAATATTATTTGATTTTTTGTCCCATGTCTGGGTGATGAGCCTATTGACAAGGTCCCAGTTTTCCAAAAGACCCAGACATCAAATCTACAACCACAAATACAGTACTAGCCAGCCAATACTGCATTATTTTATACAATTTAAATGTACATCAGAATACTTAATTAAATTAAAACATCCACATACTTGTTTTAATGATGTCATCGTGTGAAACTAAGTCATCCAATTTAGATGGCCGATACTTCTCAACCCTTAAATAAAAAATGTAAAACTTAATATATTATATCAAATGATTGAATAGACTAGTATTAGGGGCCATCCATAAATTACGTCACACGAATTTCGGGACTTTTGGACCCCTCCCCCCGTCCTTGTCACAGGTTATCACATTTTTATAAGCCCCCCCCTCCTGATGTGACGTCACATATTTTTAAAATTATTTTTATTAAATAATCTTATAAAATCAACATAAATTCCAATATTTCAGATAACTGAAAAAACAACGACTAGTTAAAAAACAATAAACGACTAATTACGTTAATTATATATATAAAAAACTTAATTATCTAGTGATATGTTCTTAGGTTTTCGCGAGCTACACTCATTGAAATAAAACTATTTTTACGGATTTATCTCGCGTATATTAAACTAAAATGATTTTTAAAATCAACCCGACGTTTCGGTCGCTTTTCAGCTTCCGTGGTCCCGGGCAGACATGGATAAATCCGTAAAAATAGTTTTATTTCAATTAATTATCTAGTGTCCATGGGCTTTGGATCCACTCTTTTATATCAGCAATTACTGGTAAATCAGGCACTTCATTTTCGTTCTTAATTTGAACATCAGGAACATCCTTTATGTCGACATCATTTTCTTCCATCTATAAAGCATCGTCATCATTCATTAAACAGAGAATTTCTCGGGCACGTCTAGCTGCAATTCTTTGAGGACGAATTTTTGTTATAGATAACATCTCTTGTTTTTTATTAAGGTATTAACTTCGTCTTGTATTACTTGTTTTTTTTTGTCAGCATAGGCTACACTATAGGCGTCAAATAATCTACGGTAGAGAATACCTAAATCTATCTTTTTATTCATTTTAAAATAATTTAATGATAAATTAAAAATATTAAAATAAGTAAACTGAGATAACTTTGACTGTCACTCGGCAAAAGACAATGGTCAAGTAAACAATAGGAACGTATTGAAGTCACTGCGCCGGCGCATGTGGCAGTACTTGTCGCAGGTCTCGCTAACAACCGACGCGCGGAACGGTAGAAAAGCGAGCGAGCACTCGCAGACGACTTAAACCTATTTAAACCCTTACCATTCAAAATTCTTGTGAAGTTGAGTCTCACTCGAATCAATAAATATAGTGAATTATTGATAAATATAGATCAAGTTCGTAGATTTTTAGAGTTTTTTATTCACATCTAGATTTCACGTTTCAGTATTTTAAATTTTAACATGTGACGTCACAAAACTTTCGACCCCTCCTGCCCCTTGTCACACATTGTCACATTTCGGTGATACCCTCCCTCCCCATTTACGTGTGACGTAATTTATGGATGGCCCCTTACTGGTGGTAAAGCTCCAGTGACGGAGCTCGCGGGCGTAGGCACCACCGTTTTACCTAACATACTTGCCGCTAAACGGTAGTGTTCAGCACTATTGTGTTCTGGTCAGGTGGTATCGTACGGCCCTGTAATTTCCGGCAGAGAGGCATAACACCTTAGGGGCCGTTCAAGTATTACGTGAGCTCTATGGGGGGCGGGGGGGTCTTTGCTCTGCTTATTTTGGCTGACATGGGGGATAGGGCAGTCTAGATGATGATTACGTCATCGGTAGTTATTTACTTATTACATCAGTAAAATCTAATCTCTATCCTAAATCTATTTTCATAATTTAAAAATTATAATTACAACATTAAAATTATAATATTAAAAAAAAACAATACATTAATTGAAAAATGTTTACGTAAGCATGGGGGGAGGGGGTAAGAGCTTAGCTTACTTTTGCTGACAAGGGGGATGGGGGGGTAAAGAATTGTAATAAATCTGCTTACGTAATACTTGAACGGCCCCTTAGGCATCAGGAGTGGTAACACATCTGCATCTTGACCTTGGTCTTCGTGTGGGTGTCTATAGGCTGCAGTCATCACTTAACATCAATGTGAACTGCATACTTGTTTGCCACTTCCATTACATTAAAAAAAAACGAAACACATTAGAACGTTATTTGTTAGTTCCTAGTCTTATACTATGTTAGTAGTGTTAGTAAGATACAGTCCCATTTTGGGTGTAGGCCTCCTCCATCCTTTTCCAAATCTCCCGGTTTATGGCCAAGTTGAACCATCTACTGCTAGCTGTCTGGGCTACCTATATCGTCAACTCAAGGTTTAGTAGGTCTGCCAACCTTGCTGTTTCCTAGTGGACCTTTCCAGATTGTTGTTCTCCTTGTCCACCGGTCATCAGGAAGTCGTGAAACGTCACACAAATAAGTACAGAATAAGAAAAGGAGAAATTCTTTGTCATTCACTGGGAATACAGATTGATCGCTTTCATGTTCATATCAATTTAAATTTCATTGCTCTGATTACTTTTATATTGTATACAATATTTGTAAACATTAAAAGTAACTTCATCTCCAAAATATATTGATGAGTTGGTCCAGTGGTGTGTGATGACCCTTTGAACCGTAGTTCGCGTGGTTCGATCTCCGTACCGGGATAAATATTTGTATGGCCTAAAGATATTTGTTTCGGTTCTGTGTATGAACAACGGCACCGATACGTGTAAACTGTAAACCTAGTTTGTTTACATTTTAGGATAGTTTATAAAACTATTTATTTTGTTTTTAAATTAAATGAAAGTCATCACAGTATAACAATTCACAAACTTACCATGGTAAATTTCTATTTACATCGTCTACCGTCATGATGAGGTTAACAATTTAATATGATTGCTTTAAATTATCAAAAACGAATAAGCTCTTAGAGTTCTAGGGCAAAATTACAAAGGAATCTTCAATTTTCTGCTCCTTTCGCGCGAAGCACAGACCACTTTGCCACTAAAAAACTGCGAAAAATGCAAAGGAAAAAAGTGCGGTAAACAGAACAACAAAACACACCGTTTTGTTTTGACATTTGACGTTTAGTACGGATGTACGGGTACGTTCCAATTAACGACCGTAACGATTGTAACACTCTCTGCAAAGAGAATATAACCACTATGTTAAAACCTCTGTATCGTTCCATAGAATGGTCGTCGCGAGAGTTAGGTGACGTCACTGTTCGCGATCGAACACGTCGCGCCCATTTTGCTCACAAAATATGGGTGGGTTGGGACCTAGGTTGTTGGTCTGTGGAAGAAGTGGAGGAATTGACAGTGGCATTAGAGGATGCGAGATTATTTATTTAATTATTTAAACGAGAACACAGAAACCGAACAGAAATATTAAAGTTCAAATTTATAAATATTTGGTCGTAACTTGAAAATAAAATCAAAAATATTTATTTTTTCAATAGTTCAATAACGCAACCTTAGATTGATTTAAATTTTACACCAATCCATGCGAAATATTTGCAACCCCTCACCCCACAGCGGCGCGATATCATCATGCTGACACATAAAGCCATATAAAGCAACACGAGCCACCCCGGCCGCGGCGGAGCGGTGGAGAATAGCCATATGCAGGCTTTTCCCTCTGTCAAAGTACAACTCCCAGATGTTTAAATGTTATGTATTTTGCTAAAGTCAAGGTGTGAGTTTCGTAGTAATGTACGATTTTCGTAGTGTGTGTGTATCACACATAGTTCCCCCGGCAAAAAAAGACAGACTGTTTTGCATCGGTAATAAACCTTATGGCTACTCTCCTCCGGTCCGCCGGGTCGGTGGCCCGTGTTACTCTATGTGCTGCCATATTGCGAGCACAACGCGCTCAAGATGTGCGTTCCACATAGAAGATTCGCCTACAACGCAAAGCCCGCGGCCTTTTTTTTTCTCTTCTTCTTTCTTATTCTCTGCCTACACAGACCTCGTAAAATAGGTTAAGGGCACTATGCGGTTAGTCGGAATGCGGTCGATATTATCGCATGCGGTATTGCGATAATGCGTCCAGATTCCTTTTACATTCCTTGCACGCAGCTGACGGATAAATGCTACGTCCTACTTTCATTGCGGCGTTATTATCGCAGCATGATTTCGGAGTAACGCATGCGATATTATCGACCTATAATAACGCTCCTGTATGGGGGAGCCTTTAATGGCGGGCAACCGCAAACCAAAGAGAATACAATAAGTAGGTTGCTATACAATACGCGGATACTGTCCGACTGGCCGTCGGTCGGGCGGCTGCGCTCAGCTCAGGACGGCCGGAGCGGTCAGCCGGCAGCCGCGTCGAAGTGCGAATAAAAACTACTTCCTCGTAGAATTTTTAGATTGCGGTCAGCCGCACCGCAGTCCGCATTCTGGTTAACCTCATAACGACAGCCGCGTGATTGGCTCCATCCACTTATAATGGTTGAGCAGCTTTCTTAGAAAAGCGTGTATTGTCAATCTAATTATTCTAACATCTTTGGTTGGATTAAAGGAATGTACAGAGAAATTCAATAATACCTATTTAGGAAAAGGAAATAAAATAAAATGTTGTAAAAATATTTTATTTAAGATGTCAAATTTATCTCTTAATGTTATGTCCTATATATTCATCCATGTCCACCCGTGTTACTCCATCATAAGGGTGAGCATCTAGAACTGAACTTGGTGAATCCCAAGACCACATTACACGACTTGAGTAAGCACTAGTCATGTTTAGTTGAGCTTCTACTGGAATGTAATACTCGCTCCTTGGCTTGTTATTAGCGTCTACACAAAAATAGTACTTATATCCACTTTTCTTCGATATTTGAGCTACCCAAGGATCTGAAAATATATAATTATCTAATATAGTCATAGAGTTGTCTTCAAAGCGGCTCTAGAACTTATTATAAATTTAACAAATACAATAAATAGGTTTAAAATAATATTTTATCTGATCTTAACGGTTAACCCATTCAGTGCCTTATCCGCTCATCGGCGGTGAAAGTTTTTAATTCACATGCCGAGCTCGCCGATCGGCGTTTGGATTTCAAACTAAAAATATTTAATCTAAGCGCAAAACGTAAACCATCTCTGTAAGCTTGTGTATGATCAGAGAACCGCTCGATTACATGGACAGTATGGGCACCTTATGCGAGTAAATCTTAGGCTTATACACTCGGTGTTCCGTAGGAGTCCTATTAAATTTGACGAACGAATTCTAATAAATTCTAGTTAGGCTTAATCCTCGTCACCTTTTTTATGCATTGCATCGCGATTGAATCGTTCCGTTATCTTGCATTAACCAATGCGCGCGGTTTATGTTAAAACATGAAAGCGAAATAATTAAATTGCGAGACAATGCATTCTATTTTATGAGAATTAGGCCCCTGCACTATGATACGCATTGAACCAGAATAGGAGTTAAAAGAAAAATCACTCAATATTTGTTTACCTTTCAACTCTTTTATAAAAAGAATTGATCCAACTGTGAAAAACATGTCACTTTCATTATTTCTTTTCGGTACGTCTACAGTCACTGCTTTTTTCACCCTTTTCATAGCACGATATACTAAATTGCCAACCGCCGAAGAAAATAATTCCATGTTGAAGAATCTCTTACATCTTAATGGCAATATTGGACTACCAACTGGTTTTCCTAGTGCGGTACAAAACAATCCGCATTCATGAATTCTGTAATATTATGAAATATGATCTACATAAAAAATAATAGTTAGTGGCAGGTACAAAATAGATATATTTAAAAACAACACAATACCTTTCTGTCAATGATAAATTTGATATATCGATGCCGCCCAGCATCCATGCATCAATCATGTGTAAAGATTTACTGTAAAGCTGATTGCTACCTTCGCCGCGATATTCTTTGACAATCTAAAAGCAAAGGTTAACTTAAAATTTTACTTGTCTAGTGAATCATAAATTCTAAACTATGGCTAATATTTCGATAGAACGTGTCATCTACAAAACAGAAAAGAAAGAAGAACTTTAACCTTACGGATATAGATACTTCAGAGTCAAATACAGATCCAAAAATCCAACCGAGTAATTTCATTAAATGTACGAAATAAGAGTTACCCTAGTTTTATTACTTTAAATAAAATCGTCGTATTTGCTAATGGACAAGATCGGGGAACTCGTCGCTTGACTCGTGGCATTAAAAGCTATATTTGTTGTAGAAATTATATTAGCGGCTATTCTCACGTAGACAATATTTCCAACTTACCTCTTTTCGTCGAATTAGTTTGCCCGCGACCACGGTAGCTTGGGTAGCACGGAACCGAAACGTCGGATAAGATAGGAAGTTAGGAGTATTGTACACGGGAGAAAATCCGCTTATATAATTTCTACAATGTGTGCAACTCGTGAAGTCGTTATTTCTAAGCCATATTTCATTGGACTTTGGATAAGCGAAGAGTTCCTTTACTGTACATACGTTGTACCTGTACAACTGTACAAGTCACTATTATGCAACAATATTAACAAATTGACATACTAACAGCAGTTTAAAAGTTCCATTTCGAACGAAATACCGATATCTATTCTAGTTGCTTCCCGAGAGAATCTGTCAGTCGACGCAAAAACCAAATTCAAGAATTAAATTAGACTAAACAAAATAAGCAAAAGTACTAAAAAGCATAACAAATTGTAGAAATAAATTTTAACAATCACAACGCCATTACAAGTTTCGACTATTCTTGTTTTCGTACCTCACCATAAATTAAAGTATTCGCAGGCATTACTATCTGTAAATCGACAACGTTCTTCCAGATATTACCTTCTAATTGAAATACTTGTTTACCTCCACAACCTGAAATATATATTGGTTTATTGTTACAATTATGTGAAGACTCCATGAGGTGATTGTTAAGATTGGATAATATCAACTCACCTACGAAAATCCTTAAATCAGGACTACCTTTACCGCTACTTAAAAATGTTAAATGCCAGTCAAAAACATTCCTAAATACTTCCAGATCTGGTACTTTATCTAGGTACGCTGGGTGTTTATTCAACACAGTACTCTTAAATGAATGAGAATTATTAATGTCTGGTGCAGATTTCTTCATTATGGACAAAATGTTATTAAATGTACTCTCAGGGTTACGACGTTCGGGTTGTGTTCGAACTTGATCTGGTAACTGCAAAATAAAAATGTTTTAGGTTTTGACAAAAACAAAACCAACATAAATCAGTGGTGATCACTATTAGTACGGATTGTTTCCTAGCGGTAGCAGAGATGAAAGATGTTGATTTGTCGAATCACAAAAATAAATGACTAACCGGATATTTCATTGTCAATTCTCAAGATAATTATCTAAATAATCCCAGAAAGTAGTTGTCCTCCAAAATTAAAGGTTTCATCAAGGGAGTTCCCCTTCTCCAACATGTATTATTAACAAGGTCATGAAAACTATAAAAAGTAATGACTAACCAGCTGTTTGTTTTTCTGTTGTTAAGTTAATCCTATTAATATTATAAATGCGAAAGTTGTATGTTTGTTTGTTTGTTACTCCTTCACGCAAAAACTGTTGAACCGATTTTCATGAAATTTAGTGACACACACATAGAGTGTAACTTGGATTAACACATTGGACAGTTTTTATCCCGAAAAAATGTTCCCGTGGGATGCCATGGGATAATTTGATGAGTTAAGGTTACACTAAAAGCGACCTACACGCAGGTGGAGCCGCGGGCAACAGCTAGTGTTTATATAATTTAACGGCCACATTGTCCTACAAATTGCGTGGTAGGACAACCTGGTCCTACGCGTCCATACGTGAAAATAAATACGCATATTAGGGCTGTGTTTAGTCATAAGTTTAAAATCATCACAGGAAACTAATATTCTGACTTACTAATTTGTATGGGAAACGTTTGAAATGAGCGTAACAAATAATATGACAGTAAATTATTTGTAACGTTATAATGTATACAATGTGCTCCTTACTTGCCATAACTTTAAACATTCATCCCTCATCGTTGTTTGGGTATCCTCCTTTAAAAATTTATCTTTACTAAAGGCAGCTATTTTCAACAGACTCTTTATTTGTTTCTCACCCAACCTGGAAAAGTATACAATTATTGAAGTTTAACTAGGTACATTATTTTTTGTCATTAAATAACATTAGAAACTTTTTTTATTGATTTTCATGATAACTTACACACTGTTACTTTTGTAAACATATTCATAAAAGCTTTGATCTTCCTGTAAAATATTCAATGGCACCAACTGTGTAACATCCTCTTCTGGGTCAAGACCATTCCATAATAATGAGTTAACAGAAAAAAGATGTTGCTCTGTAGATTCAGTTCCCGCTTTTTTCCATTTGCACACAAGATATCTCTCAGAATTTGCAGGTCTTGAGGTCACAGGTTTGAATATACAAACTAAAATTATTTTACAAGTAAATTGTTACTATGATGCATTTTCATTCAAACAATAATAAAAAATAACTTAGTAAATAGTTACATACTCTGAGTTACTAAGCAGAATTATAAATTTATGTATTTATCTTAACGCCAAATCCTTTTATCGATTACGAATGTGATCGGTAATCGATACACCACATAATGATCTCATCTCGACCACATTTAATTTACTTTCATGCACTTTGCTGCATACCCAGCTCTCGCTGCCATATAATATCGTGGGAGTAAGTACAGTATTATGTATGGCTAGTCGAGCCCGCTGGCTGGTTCCAATTCTAGTAGATTACCCATCGCTCCATTCACGCAATTCCTAGCAAGCACGCTTCTCTCCATGTCAGCGGTGTACCTACCATCCCTGCTAAAAGCACATCAATACTATCCATTTAATCCATCTGTTCTAACACTGCATCATCTATCCTTGCATCTGTTCTCTGTTCACTCTTTTAAATACCAATACTATACTTTTGTTCACAATCAATTGTAAGCCTCTCTCCATACAAACATCTTCCATGAGCGTGACTAGTGCTTGGAGCCCAGAATACAACTGTAATTAACATTACCTTTGTCAAAACATCTATACATAATGTAGATAAGTCCAACACTGAATGGTGTGAATACATCAAACAATTTAACAACAAAATGTCCCCCAGTTCTGACTAACATTAATGCTGCCAAACATTGGCACAGGTACAGTTGTTTTGATAAAATCTCTTGCAAATTTTCTTGTCCTTCTACAGAAAACCCCTGTAAATTGAAAATAAAATTATGTTTTTCTATTTATATGACCAATTTTAATGTACAAAGTCATAAATTATAGCTAGGGTTATACAGTGTGACCCCCGTTAAAGTGCAACCCCGAAAATTTGTGAAATTAGACCGAAAATTATCGACGAAAATGTTTCTAATTATTTTATACGCAACTGAACATTTCTTTCCCGAATGTTGACCTCAATATACAAAAAAAAATATTCCTCCCAAACTAAGTGGCCGATTTTGATAAAATAAACGTCAAATGAATGCTAAATATCTAACAATGAAGGTAAAATAAAAAACCTCAGCAAAAAAGGCTTGAAATACTTCTTTTTTTTTAAGCAATTGTGAAAATAACACTTTTTTTCACTGTTTTTATTCAATCAACTCTATTTTTTATGAAATTAAGTCCAATATCTTAATTTATTTTATAATTATTATTCTTGATTGTATTAGCTTTAAAAAAATATATCAAACACTAGCTGACCCGGCAAACTTCGTATTGCCTCAGAATGAAATAAGGTGTCAAAGGTTTGATAGATACGGATTATTTGTATGGAAAAATAAAATTGTAGGTTTTACTGTTTCCCTTCAATTTCTTCATATTTTCTTACCTTTTAAACCTTCCCTAGACTTCCAAAAATCATTCAAAACCAAAATTAGCCAGATCGGTGAAGCCATTCACGCGTGATGCTGTGACCAAGGAAAACGGGTTGCATTTTTATATATATAGACGTGGCCGGCTATGCTCACACCAAAAATTTAAAAAGTGGAATTAATTGAATTATACGGTATTTCGTTCACTACAAAATAAATTTAATTAATTTTATAGCGTCAACAACACGTGGTAATTATGCTGTTAAAATGTAGCTTATATGACACGTTTGTAGATTTACCATAGCAGCGCCATCTATTGATTACTTACTCAACCCAGTCGAAAAGTATCGACATCTGTTAGAATCATTTGGAGTTAACAGATAATTGTGACTGTCAAATAATAACGGACAAATAATTAGCAATAAAATAAAATTGCGACTATAATTTGAGATTTAAACTATCCTATCTCTCAAGTTGGATCGAACTGCACATGGTGTGCGAATTTTATTATAATCGGTTAAGTGGTTTAGGAGTCCATTGAGGACAAACATTGTGACACGAGATTTATATATATTAAGATTGTATCTCTAAAAATACAGGAATTACGAATTTTTAAAGTTCACTACTCAGTATGGGCAAATCCAGGTAGAGACCCTTTTTTATTCCTTTTATTTCGGAATTCGGAACGATTCCTAATTTTATTAAGGGATGAGCTTCCCCTTCTATTAGAGGATGTGCCGCTGGCAACGAGACGGGGCATGTATTTGCAAATGGAAGGCTGCCCTGCTCACTACGGACTCAATGTCCGTGAATATTTAAATAATAATTATGCCAATCGATGGATTGGGCGCGCAGGCCCAGTGGGCTGGCCAGCCCGCTCTCCTGATCTGACACCGCTGGACTACTTCCTGTGGGGTCACATGAAGCAAAAGGTGTACAGTTCACCAGTGAATTCCGAAACTGAACTTCATGACCGCATTATGGCGTGCGCTGGAGAGTTAAGGAATGAACCGCAACTTATACGGAGGGCCACACAACACATATCATTACCTGTGGCAATGTGCTTACAACAACGAAGAGCACATTGCGAAAACGTCTTACATTAAAATCTGAGTTGAACGTCTGAGTGAAACAATAATTAATAATAAACAATAAATATTTTTTTGATTATTTATTTTTTTATTTCAACTGTCAATTAAAACGGAATAAGTTCATTGGAAGCTTATTTCGGTTCGTTACACCCCAAGCATTGAATACAATAGCAGCCGGCCACCAGTCCTTTGTTATACCAAAGGAATAAAAAAGGGTCTCTACCTGGATTTGCCCATACTGAGTAGTGAACTTTCAAAATTCGTTATTCCTGTATTTTTAGAGATACAATGTTTTTTTTTTTTGAAAGCTAATACCGTCAAAATTAATAATAAATTATAAAATAAATCAAGATATTGGACTTTATTTCATAAAAAATTGAGTTGATCGAAAAAAACAGTGAAAAAAGTGTTATTTTCACAATTACTTTAAAAAAAAGAAGTATTTCAAGCCTTTTTTGCTGAGGTTTTTTATTTTACCTTCATTGCTAGATATTTAGCATTCATTTGACGTTTATTTTATCAAAATCGGCCAGTTAGATTAGGAGGAATATTTTTTTTTATATTGAGGTCAACATTCGGGAAAGAAATGTTCAGTGGCGTATAAAATAATTCGAAAAAAAATTAGAATTTTTTAAGACTCATTTTCGTCGATAATTTTCGGTCTAATTTTACCAATTTTCGGGGTTGCACTTTAACGCGGGTCACACTGTAGAATGGAATATTATATTATAACGAAACTTACACCATCTGCCATAAGAAAATGGACTCCTTTATCATCAGTTTGATTTAACACATGTTCTTTTAAGGACTTTAAATTAGCTGGTTCATATATATTTCCGTCTTCCTTCACACCATAGTAAGCATTAAAAGTTTCAGGTGGGGCAGCATAAAAATCGTTCAATTTGAAATCATTAGAATTCTTTAGCGTAAAACCAAATCCTGAAATGCCAGATGTATTACTATTTCATCTTTTTGCATTTGACATTATTCTGAATAGTTTTTTTTATGTTTCTAAAACTATATAGGCAGTTATTATATTAAGTATAGATATTATTTACCTTTTGCTTTCCATCCTTTTCTATATAAAATATATTCTGAAAAGCCACCAGGGCCTGCACAAACATCAGCAAAATATAAAATTTCTCTGTTATCAACAGCTACTTCTCCATTTGGTGTCTTTGGATTTGTAAACATAAAATCAAAAACAGCATCAATATTTGCCATTTTTACAGCTGCACGGTTCAAAAATATGACAGCACCAATAGTTTCATATGGATTACTGCGAAAGCGTGCATGTCTCATATCTTTATCATCCAAATTATCAAATATGGTCTGGAATAATTAGTGCAAGCATGATAAGTAACATTTATGTAGAATGATACCACATAATAAAACCTTAATAAATATATACGTAAAATAGGTACCTTGGATTTTAGAACTCCGCTTAATACATTTGAGTCTACAAAGTTTGTTTCGTCTTCAACAAGTAATTTCTTTGGTCCCTTCAATAGCCATGCTTCCAGTATGTCTCCAGTCAATGTTTCATCTGGTGGTGGTGGCATCCACATCTGATACAAAGAAATACTTGAATTATAAAAATTGTTAGTACCACACTTTTAAATAAAAACACATAGATATACCCTTCAACAACAGATTTAAAAAAAAACATGCAATCCAAAATAAAATCTCAGGATAGCACCCTAGAAATAAAAGAAAGGAATGATAAATGCGCACGCACACAGACAGATTAAAGCGACAGTCTGTAGTTAGTTACTAAACAGATAAAAGCAACAGACTGAAGTTAGTTAAAAAACTTTTTTAGTTGTTACGCTAATGAAGTATACAGTACCCAGCATTAATGCACATCAAGCCTACGAAAAAAACAATCAGCTAGTTTCGACTTCGTCACACCCTAGACACTCAGCTAAAATTCCATACAAACACTTATTCCGGCCATCTATTACAAAGAAATTAATCTGTACTCACACACATACAAATGTAGCACATAGGGTTATGACCTCAAACAATCGTGAAACAAGTCTTTGCACTGACCACATGACGAAATTAACTAAAAATAGACTGCTCTCTCGCCAGCTCTCAAGCTCACTGTTGAAGTTTATTCAACTGCCAAAAATAGAGGGGGGGGGGCGACAGGTGAGGCAGAGACATCGGGCAGGACATTGAAGTGTCCATTCTATACATAGTATTATTACATATTCTCTGACTTCATAGAGCGTTATCACTGTTACACACTGGCTGCATAAGCACTTGAAAGTCCAGTATTGGCCAAAACTTGATCAAAATGGTTGACAAACATCAGATAGGTAAGGTGCAAAAGAGATAATGCTCTACAGAACCAAAATAAGCCAAAGTCTCCTTCCTAAAATTAAAGTGCAATATTTCTCGTTGGATACTGTAACTTTTTATGTACGTACATAAGTAAACACACTGTTTTTTTATTCTAGATACCTATATGTATATCAGTAATCAACTTTACCACTTCCTCCTTTGCCTGTGGAACTGATGCATCTGGAGTCCATTTAAAGCCTCGAGGTATGTCAGCCACAGCAGATGACTGCAAGCCTAAGCCTCTCCGTCCTTTCTGAGCAGATGCTTCCACAGGCTCTACTCGCCCATGTTCAAATTTACCTAAACCTTTACCAGGTTTGTAACCCATTTTACTCATCATATGTTTAGACTTCTCTGAGTAACCACTTTCAACTTGTGATAAATCTTGTCCATTATCAACAGATTTACCGAACAATGAATTCTCCATTGAACTTTGAAAAGAATGCCGAACATCAGTTTCACCATTATTATCCAGGAATCCCGGTCTGCCATCGTCATATTGGTAACCAAATGAAGAATTACTTTCATTGACTTTAATCAATTTTGTGTTAATCTCAGGATTATATTCTATACTGTTAGTATTATCTTTGACAGATATATCAGTATCAGTGGTGTGGTTTTCAACTTCGGATTCTGAACTGTTTTCATAAGACTCCTCTTGTAATCCTAAAAATTTTATAATAGTAAGAATCAAGCCAAATAATATACACATTACTCATGGAAAATAGATTTAAACATTTGTGTGGTAATTGTACCAGATCCATGAGAAGTAGTAGATGAAGCTCCATAGGTATCGACTCTTGTTCGTTTGGCTGGAACTGAATTCTCATCACTGCTAGAGTCAATTTCTAGAATGTAAAAGGCCATTTACTAGAAAAATTCATAAATATAAACAAAACATGTCAGTGTAGACATTACACGATTTTGTGTCTACAGATATTATTATTTAGGGAATGTAATAAAGAATTTATCTAACTATTTAAAAGGAAAACTTAGCAAAAGAATTATAATATCCATAGGAGCAAACGAATTAATTAAATTGCTGATCGTATAAAGTAACCTGCTTAGTCTCACCGGATTGATTCATAATGCTATCAAAATAATATAGATTTCGTGTCACTTAAATACTGTTTTATAAATATTATTTTTTTCGGTACTGTGAACCCACTTCAAATTCACAAAACAACTCACAACTAAATAAATTTAATTTAATTCACGAGTTTTTACAAAAGCATAAAACCAAGCAACAGCATTTCGCTTTTTTTTTTTTTTTTGTTTTTTAATAGTTTGTCATGACCATAGATACAGAGTCTTTCAGTCGTATACATATTGAATTTCACATTTCTTTAAATTAATGAATATCCATATGGAAGATGACGATGATTAAATGCTTCCATGAGGAATATGAGATGATGGGATGGCTCCAGTTACGCGATGGGGACTTTACTGAAGTTTTTACGGAAGTTTTGGAGGCAATACGAAAAATCACTTTTCACTTCATAATATCACTTTCTTACACTCGTGAACACTATCGAATGCTTTATGATAAAAATCCCACCATTTTTACACATAAAAACGCGACTATACACAAATTTCGAAAATAATATCACGCAGCGACACTGCTCTTTTCCGCGTTCCCGCCAAAACTCACAGCATTTCACCTTTTTTTTTTTTTAAATTAATTTATTCATGACCATAGATACAAAGTCTTTCAGTCGTATACATATTGAATTTCACATTTCTTTAAATTAATGAATATCCTTAAGGAAGATGACGATGATTAAATGCTTCCATGAGGAATATGATGAGATGATGGGATGGCTCCAGTAAAGCGATGGGGACTTTACTAGGAGTTTTTACGAAGATTTGGAGGCAATACGAAAAATCACTTTTCACTTCATAATATCACTTTCTTACACTCGTGAACATTATCGAATGCTTTATGATAAAAATCCCACCATTTTTACACATAAAACGCGACTATACACAAATTTCGAAAATAATATCACGCAGCGACACAGCTCTTTTCCGCGTTCCCGCCAAAACTCACAGCATTTCACCACAGAACAGTGTTACCAACTCCGAAATCGCTTGGGTGGTAGAAATCTTCTAAAATTACGGTAGATTTTCCAAAATTATGTGGTACCTAGAATTTGAAATACGGTAAAATTACCGTGTTTATTTCTTTCTTTGTGGCGTTTCATTACACCACTTTCGGCACTGAAACTATTGTCAATATTATGAAAATGCCTTAATTATATTACCTTTACGATGCCAGTCACAGTATTCTTTAATAAGCATTCATTCCTCTCGGAACTTTTGCTTTAACTTTTTCTTATAGCTAGTATTTGACTATTTTCTCGTTCAGTTGCGCTGTCATTATCACCAAGGGTGTCGCCAGCCAACGATTTAGCATTCAGGGCAGTTTGACTATAGGGAAGGGCAGATTGGCTGTAGAGGAGCCAGGTTGGTACCTATTCTTATGGCACATATTATTGTCAGTCTTTGCTGTAAATTGTGCAGCTTTTTGATTTCTAGAGAGGGGTAGCTGCCCCCGCCTGCCACTGCCCGGTGACGGACGTCCGAGATTATCACTGTCCATTTTTTAAACTAAAAACTTCAGATAACACAGGAGATGACAAAATAAAGTGTGTACTATCAAGTGAAATAAAATTAAATTAACACAGCGAATTATAAAGTTCAGAGTAATTAACTAAATTAAAATACACACTACTTCTACCAAACTTGTTCGTATAATATCTCTCATCTCCTATCAAGTTCTCCCTAGGTGTTTTATTGGTGGCGAATACAGTGTTCCACTAGAATATTGAGAATCCAGTAAAAAGGTGTAAGAATAAACACTTATTACTTTATGAAGCGCTATTTATGCACCCAAGCGTAAAATATATCTTTATTAATGAATTATTTATTATATTAAAACCGTCAAAATTTAAATATTGTCAACAAAAACCACAAGTTGACAGATGCTCACCAAATTCGATTGAACGCCATCTGTCGTAAAGTGGAAAAACTGTATTTTAATACTTTAGTTCTAACTAGTTTAAAACAGGTCACTACTTGCATTCGTACGCCATCTATTGGGGAATAGCTGAACAAAACACACGTTACTGAACATTAATTTCTGATAACACAATGAATTGTATCGCCTGCAGAAAACATGTGAATATAATATATCAGAACGCTTGACCTGTTGTTGTTGTAAAGCAAGATACCATTATAAATGTCTCAATATTTCAGAAAACCAGTATAAAACAAAAGGGCATTTTTGTACGATATATCTTGGACATGTCCTGAATGCTTAAATATTTCAAAAAGACACACGAGGAATGATAATACAGCAGTAAGAAGTATCCACTCTATAATAAATACTAGCGACAGCGACCTGGAAAATAGTATTATGGGTGATACTGTAACGAATAACACGACAGACTCTGCGGGACCAAATAAATCTGATTCAGATCAAATAAACTTTAGACAGTTGAGTGGCCTACTAGAAAGCAAATTAAAATTAATGCAAAAGACAATAGTATTTGAAGTTTCGAATCAAATTGAGGAAAAAATTATAAATGCTATCAGAGACTTCAAAAAGGACTTTATGCAGGAATTTATTATGTTAAAATCTATACAGGTTAATATGGAAAGTAATTTAAAAGATTTAGACACAAAAATTAAACAATTAGAAAATAAAAAAATAGAAATGCAAATGCGACTGAAAGAACTGTCACAAAAGTTAACTCAACAGGAGCAAGCGAATCGAAACTCTACATCAAATAAAGTGGTCACCGAACATTCATGACAATATAACAAAAAAAAAAATTTTATTTTAAAGAAAAATGGAAAGAAAAATTTGACTTCAGGCGAGACTCGAACTCGCGGCCTACTGGGAATCTAGTCCAGCCGCTCTTCTTCTTCTTCTTCTTTATACTATGGCTTCTACCTCGGTTTGGTAATTCTGCCAAATTCTGGTGATTAAGGATGCACTAGACGTATGAGTTATAACCTATGATCTGAGGGATGTCCGGTAAGAAAGAAAATAAGTGCCTCTTTAATTATTCAGCGTTTTTCTGCCTAAAACAAGACAAAGACGATCACAGTTAATTAAAGGTTAGTATCAACAGAACACAGTATTGTATTAGAACATAAACTACAATCTAATATTATTTACATGTATACATTTACCAAGGGTATATACAAGGGGAGAATTCACCATCATGAGCAGTGAGTTTAAACATGTAGGACGGGGGATTTTAAGAGGAAGAAGGGAGTGTAGGGAGACTTGGTTAAGAGCTGAGTCCCAAGTAATTTGACAGTTTTTGTATGGGCTACTTGGTACCGCCCCCTCCCTCCCACGCGTCGCACGCCCCGCACGATTGCTGACATTGCACATTCGTTGGATGACTGTAGGTAAATAACACGTTAGTTTTCTTTAGACTGTGGTAAAACTATTAAATTCGAAATTATGAAAGCCCTAAACAGTATGCAGGAGGAATCCTCTACTTAAAATAGGAAAACAAAAAAACACTTTTTGTTCTTCATTTATTAAAGATATGTTCTACAATAATTCTGCCACAATTTATAACTGAGGTTGTCAAATACATTGGTCAGTTAAAATTTTAATGTGAACTGTATATTTAATACCATTTTCAATTAAAAAATAGTATGGTATTGTCGTATGTATGTCATAAAATAGTTAATTAAATGGTAAAACACTTTCATCACTTTATTTCCTTTACATATGCATCTAATTCAGCATCCAACTGTTCAGCAGTGGGTACTGGTCTTTTCCCACGGCCTGCACCACCACGTCCCCGCCTTCCACTGCCTCTCGTGCCACTACTTTGATTTCTAATTCCACTGCCACCACCACCGCCGCCTCCTACAACATCATGATTGTATTAAAACAATTATATTTTATGTTAAAATTTAAGCTGTTTCAATTAATTAGGTACATAATTTTTTGTACAACAAAAAGGTGACTACCCCGATTAGAATTTCTCCTGACATTTCCTCCACCAATTGGTCGACTTCTTTCCTCTGTTCTGAATGTGCTAATTTCTGATGTTGCTAACTGAATGTTCATTGCTCTACCATCAAGGGGAACTCCATTATATTGTTTCATTGCTTTTAATGCATCAGCTCTTCTTTCAAATACAACATCTGCAGTCCCTATAAATTAAAACAAACATTAAACATTTGCTAATTTTAAATAAATATAGTCATAGACAATCAAAATAATGCAGGTGAAAATTACCTAATGATCTTCCAGATCTATCATAATGTACAGCAGCACTCTTCAGAATGCCAAATTCTGAGAATAACTCTTGTATGTCAGAGTCAGATACCCCAAAATCCAAATTTGAAACTAATAATTTTGTAGGTCCAGTTGTAATGGGCATGCTCCTCTGCTGAATCTTCCTGTCATTGAAGTCAGTGAACATATCATGTTTCCAAGTGCTGTTAACATCACCCTGAAATAGGTTGTCCTTCATAGATCATGCCAACGGGCCACTCGATGCCTCTGAGTATATACTCAAAATACATGGCAAATGTTAGTTGTACATGCTCTATTACAATGCACACAATTACAGATACATTATTATATGACAAACTGTGATACAAAATAAATGGAATCAATTTATCTAAACAACATATTTTTAATATTTTTGTATATAAAACAAAGATCCACATTTTTTCACTGATACACCACACACTTGTCATGTTGATATCACAGAAGCCATAGTCAAACATATTCACTTATTTCTGAAGTGATTACAGTGATTCCAATGGCTGCAAGTCGAACCACAGCAACAACTCAAATGACCCGCTTACACAGCAACTCGCTCCGAAACCGTAGATGCACCAGCAAGGCAGATGACAGATGGCTCCATAGTCCAGGGGACAGTCAATGTGCCATGGTCAACAAACTTTTATGATGTCGATTCCCAATATTACGGCACGGGTTCAACATATTAATGGATATTAAATTGTGAACTTATGGTTAAAAACTAAACAGGCTTGTCCAGATATATTATAGCAACGTAAAACAAGATGTGGCTACGTCGAGCCAATATACGTAAGTACTAAACGGTTCTTGCAAACCAAACTTGTGGGAATTGAATCCCAAATATCCACCCATATATTCAATAACTCGCTTAGTGGGCACACAGCGTGCAATAATTTGTGATGCACTTGACGCGTCATTCCACCACGTTTGTCCGCCATTTGCAATTTTACAATCATATCATCAAATTATTTGATTTACCCTTGTGTAATTAGTAGGCTTGGACACTCCACCACGATTTCTACCACGTAAAACACCACCCGTACGGCCATTACGGAATCCACCACCTCCTCCACGACCTGATCTCTTAATATCAAACTTCCGACCAGCGCCTCCACCGCCTCCTCTTCCACCTTTCTTGCTAGCTTTTATGATATCGTCCAACGCCATATCAATTCTGTCAACCATTTTCTAGGGTTTTAAATAAAATGTTTAATTAACACAAATATAACGAAGAGTAATCGAATTTACGATTAGGTTTACAACACAATAAAATACAAGTTCACAGTTCGCAGCTTCCAAGCAGGCTATGACGCAGTGTTGCCAGATGCGACGTACCCTTAGATTATTTTGGTTTCCCCCTAAAAATCCCCTAGAATACGATGGGGAATCGAACCCGTCACTCTCTATCTACTACCTTTACGAATGCTACGCTTAGCGCTAGTACAGTACTATTACTTTAATTACTCTAATTACAGGTTTTACGACATCATCGGCGGAAAATGGAACATGCTCAGTGTTCATTAATAAAGGGGTTTGATTTAACGATTAAGTTTGACAGCTTAGGAAGTTTCATTTATTTTTTATTTTATGTTTAACAAAAAATCATTATTAAACTTTACGGTTTGTTTATGGTTAAATTAATACGTTATCTTCAACATCTCGAATCTCCACCTTGACTAGTTGCGGTACTCAAGTAATGTAATGTGGTGTAAAAACATCAACACACAACATAGAGCAACACCGGAGGGGAGTAGCCATATGCAGGCTTTCCCCTCTGTCAAAGTACAAGCCCAAATGGGCCTATACCTGTCGCCTAGATGTTTAAATGTGTGCGTGAAATTGTTTCTGTATTTTGTTAAAGTCAAGTTGTGAGTTTCGTAGTAAAAGACAATTATTGTAGTAATCGTGTGTGTTGCACGCATTTCCCCCCGCAAAAAAAGACAGACTGATTTGCATCGGTAATACACGCTATGGCTACTCCCCTCCGGTCCGCCGCGACCGGTGGGCCGCGTTGCTCTATGACACATAACGTCATAAACGTGATATGTGGCAAAAAACTGTATTTCGCGTAATTTCTCAATTGCCCCTTAAAAAAATGCCCTAAATATTTTATTCTGTCGAAAAACCCCTAAGTCTAGGGGGAAATTCCTCTAACTAGCAACACTGTAATGACGCCATTTTGTTACCGCCATTTTTATTTTTTTTATTAATTGTTTTACGGCCACGGATTCAAGTCCATAACAGCCAATCTTCAGTAATTTTTATCTTCATTTCTTATGATAATGAATATCCTTAAAGAAGATGGCTATGATTGGATGCTTCCATGTGGAATATGATGAGATGGCTCCAGTAAAGTGATGGGGACTTTTTTACGAAGATTTTACGAAGTTTTGGAAGCAACATGAATAATCACTTTTCACTTCATAATATCACTTTCCTACACCCGTGAACGTTATCGAATGTTTTATGATAAAAATTCCACCATTTTTACACATAAAAACGCGACTGTACACAAATTTCGGAAATAATATCACGCAGCGACAAAGCTCTTTTCCGCATTCCCGCCAAAACCTTGTTACCGCCATTACGGCGTAGGGGTGGCGACATCATCATACATCGATGTCTTATAAACACTCGATATTTATTATTGATACATCGAAACCAATCGATGTATTTTTAGTTCTTCAACATCGATGTTTTTATTTAATATATCGAATCGTAGGTATTTATTATTATTGTAAGATTTTTTAGTCAATAGAATCCATAGAGTTAATACACATGGAGAAGGCACATTCTACTAATGAAACAGTAGTTATCATAGATTTATTATCTACTTCGTTAGATAGATTGGCAATACAAAAGAGAAAGAACATATTATACGCATGTGTGAGAGCGAGATAGGTAGGCAGGACCATTTACAGACACGTTCTCGGCCTGAGACAGCCTGGCGTTAGTGAGTTAACACAACAATTTCCTTTTATTTTTTATTAAATTTAAGGTTTACTGGTGTTTTTTGTAGATAAATAATGATGGTTACATGTGCCTGAATGTAACTCATTTAAGAATAAAAACTTACTTATTCATTAATTTCACATGTAAGTACGAATTAAATGTTTGGCTCTATAAATGCAAGGATTTAGTTCTGATACAACACTTTTATACATAAATGGATAGACAATATTAACAGGTTTTATAATATGAATGGTTTGAATGCATAAGAATGAACTATAAAATAATAACAAATACGTGAATTACTACTATTTTATAACCTCATTATTGTAGGGATTGACCATATCGATAATTTGTATTCGTCAATCAAATATCCTCCTACCTCATTTAATGCATTTATTAAAAGTTTAGAGTTTCATAGCCAAACTGCGCTGTAATAAATATTATAAAAAAAAAATTATAACATTACAGATTACCACAGAATATTAATAATCGAGAAAAATGGCTAACAATGATAAATAAATAAAACTGAGTATGTACGAGTACCTAAAAATAAATAGACTATATTATTAAGCAGCAAGCACTTCGAACAAAAAGGTCTTTGAATAAAAATACCCACGTTATTTCTTTATTATTTATTTATTTAGTATACTTACGCGCAAGTTTGTGCACATAGATCAACACGGGCCACCGGCCGTCTAGAGGGAGTAGCCATAGTAGTGTATATAACCGATGCAAAACAGTCTGTCAATTTTTGCGGGGGGGGAATTTGTGTGGCACACACACGCACGATAAAAATCGTCTCACACCTTGACTTTAACAAAATACATACACACAATTTCACACACATTTAAACATCTCGGCGACAGCGGCTTCTCTGAAACAATCTCTGATCAGTCGCTCGACCGATCCACGTATCGCAGAAAGTATACCTATCAGTCCGCCCGATTGTGTTGTTTGAATAAGTCCGAAACAACACGGCCGATATTATCGCATTATTTAGTTTAAATGAATCAAATAACAATTTTATTATTAAAAATTACTTACACATGAAAGGTAACGCTATCTTTTTGTAAACTTGGTGTGTCCGATTTCTTTTTAAAGCAAAAATACAGAGCAAATCGGCATTTTTAGGACATCAGTTCAGTCGCACAACAACATTTAGTCTAATGAGCAGTCCGGCTGCAACTTGTTTTTATTATACGCATAGGACCGTTTGGGCTTGTACTTTGACAGAAGAGAAAACCTGCATATGGCTACTCCCCTCCGGTCCGGAGTGGCCGGTGACCCGTGTTGCTCTATGGTTGCGCATCACATGTCTTCTAACGTGTACTAGATAACAGTTTACTTTTTGTTATAGTTTCTATGTATTTATTGCCATACACTATTGCGTATACATCTACACTCTCTGCCTACCTCGATAGGGGAGCTGGCGTGAACATACATACATATTTACATATTCATTGCAGTTGTTAATAGATACAAAATGATAGGTACTAAATTTGTTGGCAGGTAACATTGAAACCAAAACGCAAGGTATCGTCTTAAGTCTACATAAATATATCGCAAGTGCCCAGCACCGCCAAAGAAAATGTGTCTGATCTAGACAACACACCATTTCTACCAAGTCTACGGCATTTCTAAAGTAAATTAATTATGGTTGGAGGAAAATCACAATAATTTTGTTTGTAGTTTTATTAATACAAAAATATTCCCTGGTTGATGTGTGTAAAATCAGAAGATAGATTGCATCGATCATCGATATCGATATCGATATTAAAATCTGAAGTCTTTGCAGCACTATTTTCTTCGCATACAAACCAATCTCACGCACACTGAGGTAATCCGAATTTGGTCTTGTCCTCATTACTCAATTGCCAATCTTCAGTATTATAAATCTATGGTAGTTATACAATAATGGGTAAAATCGACATATGTCTGACATAAACAGTTTTGAATCTGTCTAACTAACCAGTTGCTCCCTATGAAAAAAGAGACACAACATGTATGCAGAGTATCAATTTTGGAAATGATTTGATGTGACGTCATACGTATTTATTTATTTAGTTAACTAGAACGGACAACAAGTCCAATTACACTAACTAACTCGGATACATGTCATAGCAAAACAAAAAAAAATACACAAAATTAAATTAAAGACATAGATTTAGTAATGTTCAGAGGATTTCACTGAACTGCAAACACACACTCACAACAGCCTTCCATCCATCCACAAACAAGTCGAAGTCGGGAAAGGCCTCCAATAGAGCACAGAGCACAGAGAGCGCGCGCGGAACAAAGGAGTTAGCGTGTGCAATTGTCCGAGTTAATGGTACAGCGAGGAGCTTATGCTTCCTAGCACGCAAGTATTTGTCCTGGACGGGCGGGACGTATAAACGAGCCAACTCATTGTGCAGGCACGGAGCATCAATCAAACCACGGAGGAGTTTGAACATAATGACCAATTGCCCATTGGCTCTCCTGGTCTTCAGGGAGTTGTAATTGAGGCACCCCAGGAAAGCCGTGGGGTACATGAGTGGGTAATAACCAAACTTGTGTTTGTAAAGGTATCTTAGAAATGCCTTTTGTACCTTTTCTAGTAGGAGTTCGTGGGTGGAGTGATGTGGGTTCCACACGCACGAACTAGCCTCCAGTTTGCTACGGACTAGCGCGTTGTATAAAAGCCGTATTACGCAATCACTACTAAAGCCACGGGCATTCCTCAGTACAAATCCTAAACGCTGGAACGATTCTTTTGCAACGGTACTTACGTGTTCATTGAAATTAAGTCTACGATCAAAAATGACCCCCAGATCTTTCATTACCGTAGACCTACTTATTTTGGTAATACCTATTTTGTAGTCGAACATGATCGGGTGTTTCGTGCGGGCAAAACTCATAACACAACACTTGGAGAGATTAAATTCCATATCGTTTTTGACACTCCACTCGTATACAGCACGTATCGTAGTATCCTCCTGGAGTGCCAGGCAGTCCGCTTCTGATCTTATCTCTGCGTACAGTTTGAGATCATCTGCGTAAAGAAGACACTCTGCATGACCAAGAACCGTCGGAAGGTCGTTCACCATGAGCAGAAAAAGTAATGGGCCAAGTATCGAGCCTTGACTGACGCCGGATCGTGTGTGGTACAGTGAAAACTCATATATCCCTAGCCTGATAAATTGCTGGCGGTCGCGCATATAGTCCGCAAGTAGCCTTAAGAGACCTGGTGCAATTCCGATTATCCCAAGCTTATCTAGCAGAATATCGTTGTTAACTCTATCAAAGGCCTTTTTAAAGTCAAAATAAAGCACATCTACCTGACTACCGCGATCCAAACGTGTAGATATATAATTAGTAACGGTTAGAAGGTTGGTGTCTACTGAACGCTTTGCTCTAAAACCATGTTGCGCGTCAGTCAGATATTTCTCTACTTGTGAATAAATGCGTATGCCTTCACGTGACCGTCGTCGCCATTGTATGCGCCCGATTCGTGTCAAACAAACAGGTGCTCGTAATATTTTTGCTGCTTTCTTGAGAACTAAATCTTTTAATTAGTTATTGTGGTATTCTAGGTTTTGCTTTATGTTGACTGATTATGCACCTAAATGATCTTTAGTTGACCTTTGTGAGGTTGTGTACAAATTTTCACGGATTGTGTCGTATTCGGTGGGATTTTGAAATGCAGTGATATATGTATAGTGATATGTTTTATTAAGAGTTTTAAGACCTGTGTAAGTTTCGTATAACATAAATAACTTTTAATGCTATTCATTATTTTCTAAAAATAGCATCGTTTACATAGTGATGTACGAATACTAACCTGATTTAATAAAGTATCGACATAAAATTGTTTTTCATATCAATTTACAGAATGTAATATTATATTGTATTAGCATTATACGCGATAGAATTTCTTGTCTCTTAATAAAATATTGAAGATGAAATTGATGTAAGTTAAATAATTTTTGTTCTCTCCTTTTTGCACCCATATAGCAAGGATTTTTTTAGAGACTGTTAAAGTGTAATCTATACTAATATGAAAATATTATAAAGCTGAAGAGTTTGTTTGTTTGTTTGTTTGAACGCTCTAATCTCAGGAACTGCTGGTCCGATTTGAAAAGTTTTTTCAGTGTTACATAGCCCATTTATCGAGGAAGGCTATAGGCTATATATATCATCACGCTACGACTAATAGGAAAGGAGCAGCGTGGGCGAAGCCAGAGTGGGCCGCTAGTATAAATAAGTATAAGCACAACATAACACAGTTTTTTTTTTCATTTCATGAAGTGGCAAACAGGCATCAGTTTACATTGGTAAGTAATAGCCTATCAGTCTACACGAAACCAGAGCTTTCAATCTAAATGCGTTGCCACTCCTAAGGCCTAAGACATTACGCATCTGTGCTGGCAATCACAAGGCCGTACAGATCTGTGTCACTATCTTCTACATGCGTATCATCTGAAAATTGAAGCAGGTTCCATTTCTATTCAATTACCCTTAACATTAACATACCTTGAGCCGTTCCTGCTACTTTTATAATATTGTTTAAGGTATAGTAATAATGGAAAAATAAAAACAGATCCTGTTGCACTCGCGTTCAACACGTAGAAGATCTTTCGAGAATGTACAAAAATCAAATGTGTTTATTGGCCTTTAACTTGACCAAAGCGTCATCGTGCTACTCAAATTAATTAAATTTTGGAATACTGAGCAACAATATTTACATAGATGCATTCGAAGGAGCTAGTCAGCATAGTGAGTGGATTTCCTAAAAGACTAAGCATACATACTTTAAAATGAATAAGAATTCGTGTTGATAAAATATCGATACTAACCGCTCATGTATTAGAAGATGATATCGATATTTATCGAACAACCCTATGAAAGGCGGCCATTGTAATCGCCCAAATTTTTGTAGGCAATCACGCCAATTCTGTAGGTATTTCTACTCCATGTATATAGCTCAATGGTTGGAACACTGAAAATGAGTTTTGACGGGAACCTTGAAATAGGTGTGTGGTGCTCTTATTTATTTTATTTCATTTTCTGGATGTACTTTGGAGTTATGTTTGGAATGTTGTTTAAATATTCTGGTAAAGTAGCCATCGCTTTACTCGAATTACTGACTGTGACTCTGGCTGACTCACTGATAAAGCGACTGACTATTACTTTTACCACAGTCTAAGGAAAACGAGTACAACACTGTGCTTTTATGCTGCTTACGACGAATACGAAATATCGTTTTACTTGACACTTGACACTGGCAATATGCGTAATAGCAATGCCATTAAATAAAAAAAGAAACACTGAACTTGACAGCGGATAATGGTCGTCTGTTGTGTACGTGGGTCGTCGACGGTTTTCACGTCAACGCAACGAGACCGTTTACCGTGAACTATAAACTAGTCGAAAAAACAGTTTTTTTTTTCGACTAGTCATTCAGCAGTCTATTTTTCGACTAGTTTATTTCGTGAACTAGTTTTGAAATGTAGTCGATTATGTTGTTTGACCGTTTACCGTCAACGATACATGAGTTAATGAAGCAGTCTATTTTTCGACTAGTTTATTTCGTAAACTAGTTTTGAAATGTAGTCGATTATGTTGTTTGACCGTTTACCGTGAACGATATATGAGTTTATGAAGCAGTCTATTTTTCGACTAGTTTATTTCGTGGACTAGTTTTGAAATTTAGTCGATTATGTTGATTACGCTGAGCGTTTACCGTCAACGATGCATGAATTAATGAAATGTTTTTCAACAAGTTTATTTCATACATATTATGCGCGTATGGTTAAAGTGAACGACATTTGATGGAAATGTTTAGGTATTATATTACTAAGTCTTAAGTTTATATACACTAATATAATCGTGCATTGTTGGAGTCTCGCACGGTTCGCGCGCCGCGTCGAGCGTCGACACGATAGTTCACGAACGACGTTGACGTTGATCGACTAGTTCAGTAAACGGCAAACATACAAATGTAGCGCGCGTCGCGCCGTTTATTGGTAAACTAGTTTATCATTGAACAGTAAACTAGTTTATTAGTCGACGACCACGAAACAGTCTAAAAAAAAATGTTCGTTCATTCAACGCACACTACTAGTCTGTTGTCTGTTGTGGTCTGTTGTGTTGACTGGGTGTCAAGGACTTACAAACTGACTTGTACTGGGTGTTGACTGGCATAGAGTACATTAAATATTTGACTGGTGTTTTGACCAGTGTTGACCAAAGGTGTTGACCACAGACCGTTGTTGACATCTGAAAATGTCAAATCAGAAATTCAATTAAAATTCCGAGTAAAGTATTTTATGTATTTTTAGCTATTTACAAAGAGAACATTATCTATTGTTGAGGAGATAGATTGTACAATTTGTTCGATTCCAAATAAACGTAGTGGTTATATTCTCTTTGTTCCAAATTCCAATTTGTGTGGTGGTCGTCACCTATAATTCAAGTCAAGTTCTCCAATGGCGCTGAATAGGTACATGCACCCGAGGAATATTTACAGAACTCCTCCTGATTTTGCCAAATTGGCAAAAGATTTTGAAGAATTTTCAGATATCGCTAAAGTGGTAAAGAATTAAACTATTTCGATAATTTAATTATTGATTCGTTATAATATTATATTAACTATGTTAACTTCATTGCAGGATGTTACCGGGAAAGTTAGCATTGATTTTAAAGATCCAAAATCATTACGAGTATTGACATGGTGTTTGTTAAAGTCAGACTTCCAGCTTGATGTTTGCATACCTGAAGATAGACTAGTGCCAACACTACCATTGAGGTTAAACTATGTGCTGTGGATAGAAGATTTACTTACAGCTGTTAATAATTGTGATTCAGTTCATGGCATTGATATAGGTAGTATAGTAGTTACATATTTTTTAAATAATGGCTAAAATAATCTTACCTAACCCTTTGTACATAGAGTTAAAAACCTATGTTACTTCAAGTTCAAGTCTTTTATTGCATATCATGTGTACACAATTAAAATTTTATACAATGGTACCCATTTTTTCTGATCCTGTTTAGGTTGATTTTGCACAATTTCTATCACTCGAAGCATTCTAAGTTGGCATATCTCAGGTTATTCCATTTTTCAATATTGAATTTACTGGCTGTCCCAGTGAATTTTTTATCATGTTGCCATGATACAAAATTCACCAGGCCAGGTTACAAAAATAGTTTGAGAGTTATTTGCATACCTACCGAATATACACAAAATAATTATCCCAGAAGCATCAGATGGACTCTATATGGTCCAAGAACAATAAGAATTCATTTGTCATATTTTACTAATGGACTGAATAAGGCTTTTCGAAGGAATTTAACAAAACCCCAAAGCTATATTGAATATACCTATATAAAATGTTCATGTAATATATCATTTTCTCATGCTTGTAACTACAGACTGATGGCTGGGATCATTATATATTATTACATTATGTTACAAAACTTGTTGTTTGTCTAGGCACTGGAGCTTGTGCTATATATCCGTTATTGGCAGCTGTTAAAAATAAATGGCATATGATTGGTACCGAATCTGATGAGGAAAGTTTTCAAAAGGCACAGAACAATGTTCAGAGAAACAATCTTCAAGATTTTATTCAATGTAAGGGCTTAACTGTTACTATAGAAATATAAGATAGTTTAATGTACATACATTTACATACAGTAATGAGTGTCATAGGAGAATGTAAATAAAGAAACAACAGCCAACAAAGTAGTAGAATAAAAACATGAAAAAAAAAAATTTCCTGCCCGTTTCATGTAGGGGCAGTACCCAAAAATTTTTTTTTCATCTTTTTATTCTATTACTTTGTTGGCGTGATTATGGTGTACCTATACTTAGCCAAATTTCAAGTCTAGTACCAACAGTTTTTGCGTAAAACCGCGGATGTACAGACATGGCAAAACTATAAGGGTTCCTTGCTACAGAACCCTAAAAATTATCTGTTTAGGCAAAGATAAAGACAGAAAAGTAGCCTTATTAGGGGGAGTTTCTATCTAGAAATATGAAAGTCTCCTTTTTTCTAGATTTAAAAATTTGATTAAGTAACTAGTAAGTACTTACAATTTAATATGATCTGTATGGCGAAGTTATTAATATAATGTACCACTAAAATTGATAATTAAAAGATGTGTGAAATAATAAAAGCTAGTAAATTAATTTGGTGTGTGGTTTAAAATAGAATTTTAAATGCACACGCTACACAAAATTACCTCTGTAAAAATTAAATGGTTTTTTTTTTCTTCCCATTTTATCTGATATCGGCCATAAGCCATAATCAGATTTGATCTTTGTTTGGGTTTACTTCAGTGTCATTTCAGCAAATGACACCAAAACATAATGTAGAAACTATTTGTGAGCAATTTCTGTAAGCATCTATTTTCTGAGATGCAAATCAAATATATGCCATCTCTTGAGGCGACTGATTCTGTTAGACTGTAAAAGGTTCTTGGCTAGTTGGTTGGTGTGTCCATTTAGCCTTTCTTTATATTTTTTGCTAAATCTGCTGACTTCTTCTTTTACAGTTGGAATTTCAAGGTGTTCATAGATTTCAGAATTCCCGACAAACCAAGGAGAGTTAGAGATATTTCTCAGTATTATGTTTTGATATCTCTCTAGAATTTCTATGTTGGAGTTGCTAGCAGTACCCCATAGTTCGATTCCGTAGGTCCAGACTGGTTTCAAAATAGCCTTGTATACAAGCAATTTATTGCTGAGAGATAATTTTGATTGGCTGCCCAGTAACCAGGATAAGCTCTTATAATGCAATGTTAATTCTTTCCTTTTTGCTTTAATGTGGTTCAACCAAGTGAGTCTTCTGTCAAGGTAAAGGCCAAGGTATTTAATACAATTACTAGTTGGTAATAGATTGTGCTCCATACATATAGGTGGACAATTCTCTTTCCGAAGCGTGAATGTTACTTGTGTCGATTTAGTAACACTAGACTTGATTCTCCATTTTTGTAACCAATCGTCTATTCTGTCAATATGAGTTTGCAATATTTGTGATGCCTTGACTGGATCTTTATCACTTGCAAGACATGCAGTATCATCGGCATATGTGGCAGTGACTTCTTTTGTATCAGGCAGGTCTGCCGTATATAAGGAATACAGGATAGGTCCTAATACTGATCCCTGGGGTACTGAAGCTTTCATTGGATAGAGATCCGATAATTCGTCATCTTGTTTGACCTGAAATGATCTATTTTCTAAATAAGATTTTAGGATCATATACATGCTGTTTGGTAGTAGAGTTTTTAGTTTAAATAACAGCCCCTTGTGCCACACGCTGTCAAAGGCCTGTTGAATATCCAAAAAGACCGCAGAGCAGTATTCTTTCTTCTCTAGCGAATCTCTAATTTTATGTACAACGCGATGTACTTGTTCCACAGTCGAATGTCCCTCTCTGAACCCAAACTGATGGTCAGGGATCAGGTTGTTTTCCCTTAATATAACTTTAAGCCTTTGTAGGAGTATTTTTTCGAATACTTTGGATGTTATAGGCAGGAGGCTTATTGGTCGATACGATCCAGGTACTGTAGGTGGTTTCCTGGTTTTTGCAATCGTACATATTTGAGATACCTTCCATAGCTTTGGGTAGTAGAGTATTCTTAGTATAGAATTAAATAGCATAGTGAGAAAAACTGTTGCCTTTCTGGGTAGATGTTTGAGAACCTCACTAGTTATGAGATCGTATCCAGGTGCTTTTTTAGTTTCTAGGCAGCGAATTGTTTGAGCAACTTCTCTAGGCGTAATATGCTTCAGTGGAGGTGACAGCTGTTGATCACTATTAATTGTCACATCTATCTGCTTTTCGAAATCTATCATGGATAACGGATTTGGGGTGAATACTTGGCTGAGATGTTTAGCAAACACTTGTGCTTTTTCACTTGAGCTTCTAGCCCATATCCCATCAGAGGACCTTAAAGGTGGTACAAATATGGTTGGCCTTTTAAAATCTTCCGTGATCTTCCACAGAGAATATTTGTCCTTTCTTTGACATGAGAGTGAAGACAATTTTTGTTGAAAACTTGTATTTTCATTTTCCGAAATAAATAGAGATCCTCCTTTGAGATTTTATTAAGGTTTCTTTTGTCGTCCTCATGTCTACTTAGCTGGTATCGTCTACGCAGATTCCTTTTTTCTTCAATTTTGTGCCATACTTGTAATGGTACATTATTCTCAGAGTTGGGCCTATTTTTAATGTTGGAGTGGAACGCCAAGCTGCTATTTGAATAATGTTCGTAATGTAAAATGTGGCCTCATCTATATCTTCCTCATTTTTCAATTTTACCTTTAAGTCTACTTCGTTTTCAAAATATTCTGTGAATCCATTCCAGTCTGTTTTATGGTTATACAATGTTAATTTTGCTGTCTTATGTATAGCCATTGTACTAAATGTGGCTGTTACTGGAGAGTGGTCAGATAAGGTGTCAAGGGATGATTCCACAGTTAGATATATGTCAGAAAGACCCTTCACGACAAAGAAGTCAAGGAGATCAGGAATCTTGTTACTGTCAGTTGGCCAATATGTGGGTTCACCAGTTGATAGGATTGTCAAAGTATGGTTATGCTTTTTTTCATTTCTCGCCCACGTGTAGTGACTAGTCTCGAGCCCCAGTAAGTGTGTTTACTATTCCAATCACCACCACTGATGAATTTGTGGCCTAGGCTTTGGAAGTATGTGTCAAAGTTGTTCATTATAACATTATGTTATGGTGGACAGTAAACGGCACTTACATTTATAGGACCCATTCTTGTTTGGACCGTGACTGTGGTTGCTTGCATCCACTCTTCCTTGAATAAGCTGTGCAGGTGATGTTTAAGATTGCTTTTGATGATGACTGCAGAGCCTCCATGTGACGTCATATCTGGGTGGTTCGTACAATATATGTTATAGTTATCCATCTTGAAGCTTTTACGATCATTAAGGTGTGTTTCTGATATCAAGGCAATATCAATTTTGTTAACTTTTAGCAATATTGCGAGTTCCTGTTTATTTGGCGTTAGGCCATATATGTTCCACGTGGCAATACGTAACGCTATTTTGGCAGTTTGCTCAGTAGTTTCATGATGAGTTCCATCATCGTACTTAACTGAGATACAAGTATGTCGATTCTTTCTGTTTGTTTTATTATAAGGCTCTCTATTTTGCTCTCTTGGGCTATTCTCATAATTTACTTTTTGAAATTGTGTTTTCTGGGGACTCAGTGTAGTCCACGTGTACGTAGGTGCTATTGGCATTTGTCGTGTGGTTCTTTTGGGTTGATTGGTGTCTTTTGACAACATTACTGTATGTATTTGGGAACTCTGCAGCCCTTTTTGGCGATTCATTTTTAGGCTCTTCTGTATCATTGGCTACAAGTTTGTTGATGTCTAGTAGCTCTACATTCCTCTTTGCTGTATTGGCATTTTGTGCATAATATGATCTTATTTTGTCGTGGGATTTAGTCTCAGTTCCTTTTTGTTTTCTGGCCATTATTTCTTTGTACACACTACAACCCTTATAGCTGGCAGGATGACTTCCGGAGCATAGTGTACATACTGCTGGGGTATTTGCATCAAGATTACACGTAGTAGTATTGTGTGGTCCAGCGCATTTGACACACCTATGCGGTCGCATGCAATTATTCTTTGTGTGGCCATATTGTTGACACCTTGTGCATTGGACTACTGTAGTTTTGCGTTTGGGGTCTTCTATTACAACTTTTTGGTGATAGATGTACTTTATTTCTTTAACTTTTTTGTTATTACGATGAGGAGCTATGTTGACAAAGAAGGTGTTAACTGGATCTTTGGTTCCTGGTTTGCGAGCTGTTACTATTTCTCCTTTTACCTTATTTCCTTATTTCCTCTATGGCTCGAATAATGGCGTCGTGAGGAGTGCTAAAGTGAAGGTGTTTAATTACGATTCTCATGAATTTTGATCCTTGCAGGTGAAAGTAATAGGTTGGGGAAAAAGTCTTTTCGCATTATAATATGTATGAACTTGTAATAAAATCTCTTTGGCTGTAGTATTTGTATCTGGCTGGTTTTGGTATCATTGAAAGTCAACATTTTAAAGAACATAATTCCAAATTCAAATTAGGCAAATGTGTGTTTGTTTTTCGTAGTGTCAAGATGAGTGAATCTAATGAAGAAATTCGATACATTTTAAAATTTTACTACAAAAAAGGTAAAAATGCAACGCAAGCCGCGAAAAAAATTTGCGATGTTTATGGACCTAGTGCAGTGTCTGTGAGAATAGCACAAATTTTGTTTAAGCGTTTTCAATCCGGAAATTTTGATGTCAAAGATGCACCTCGCTCTGGTCGCCCTATTACGGATAAAATGGATGCCATTTTTGAAAAAGTGGAGCAAGATCGACATATCAGTAGTTACGACGTAGCTGAAGAACTGAGAATTGATCACAAAACAGTTTTGGCGCATTTGAAAAAGCTGGGTACAAAAAAAAGCTCGATATTTGGGTACCTCACGAGCTCACTGAAAGAAACCTAATGAACCGTGTACTCATTTGTGATTCTTTATTACGACGTAATGAAACCGAATCATTTTTGAAGAAGCTGATAACTGGTGATCAAAAGTGGATCACGTACGACAAGAACGTGCGAGAAAGGTCGTGGTCAAAGGCCGGTCAGGCTTCACAGACTGGCGAAACACGGGTTAACTCGCAATAAGGTGATGTTGTGTGTGTGGTGGGATTGGAAGGGCATTATTCATTATGAGCTATTACCACAAGGCAGGACTATCGATTCTGAACTCTACTGCGAACAACTGATGAGATTAAAGCAAGAAGTTGAGAGAAAGCGGCCGGAATCGATTAACAGAAGGGGTGTGGTGTTTCATCATGATAACGCTAATACTCACACATCTATAGCCACTCAGCAAAAATTAAGAGAGTTTGGCTGGGAGGTGTAAATGCATCCGCCGTATAGTCCTGACCTTGCACCTTCAGATTTTTACCTGTTTCGGTCTCTTCAGAATTTTTATGCAATGTTAGGTTAACATCACGAGAGGACTGCCAAATCCACTTGTCGCGGTATTTTGATGAGAAGTCCCAAAATTTTTATAGCAATGGGATCATGTCCCTACCTACAAGATGGCAAAAGGTTATCGAACAAAATGGTACATACATACTTTAGTTAAATTTAAATAAACTATATTAAAATATTGTTTTGATTTATCTTAAAAAATGCGAAGAAACTTTTTCCCCATCCTAATATACCCTATTAGTCCTTTGGTTCGTATGAGTTCTGTCAATGTTTTGTAATTTAACTGTATTTGAAGTTATAATAAGTTTATTTTTTGATATCACTTTGAAGGTGTAGTCATTTTTCTGAACAACCTCTTCGATAAACTCAGACAGTTTCTTGAGGTCATCAAAACCATAAAGTATTATAGGTGGTGGTCTTACAGGTCTTTTTTCTTGTGCATGCTCTATTTCTTCTACATTCAGTAATGAGAACCTGTTTAATGTTTCTACTGGCGACAATGAGTCTACGTTCGCAGTCATTATTTCTTGTTGTTTTCTTTTTGCTTTATTTGTTACTGATTCTTTTTCATCAGGGGAACGATTCCTTTTTTGATTAACTTTCGGCATTCTTTGCCAGGGTGCATTTGGATTACTTCCAGCATTTGTTTCTGTTTGGTTCTGCTGTACATCAGTGATATTATGTAATGATGCTGAGCGTTGATTAAAATTATATGTGAGCATGATTAATTTATCACATGATCGATAAGATGATTATTTCAGTGAGACAAAGGAATAATAATTATTGCAGTGAGGAAAACATCGACAAGCAAAATAATTGGCCAAATTTTTAACAATAATGAGGAGTTCAAGTTCCATTTTTGTATGTGCAATCCACCATTCTACAGCAATATTCAAGATCTATGGGAATCTCGTAGTCCTGCAAGGTACAGATTTATTTAAAATTATAATTATTTAAAATTCACTTGCATGTGAAAGTTAGGTGCAAAATAAAAAAAATATTGCAAAAGATTACTTGCTAGTTTTTACATAGGTACCTACTAAAACAATTGAACAGCTTGAGGCATATTTCTAAAGAAGACACTACCGTGATCGTATTATTAATTATTGTAAATATTTACTTCGTCAAGAATTGTTTTAAAAAGGAATCTCAACTCTCAATGTGCAAACACCTTGTTGCAGACCTCCACCCAAGAATGGCTTTACAGGATCCCCACAGGAATTGATTACTGAAGGTGGGGAGTTACAGTTTTGCAGAAAAATCATAGAAGAAAGTAAGGACCTCAAGGATAATATTTTGTAAGTTTCTTAATTTATTAAATACTCAATATTTTTGCAGTAAAATAATAATTAAATATTATTTACAGTATCCAACAAGAAATTTTGCACATCGACCTTAGGAAAGAGTCTGGCTTATTTCGGACCTCTTTCGCACCTTGCCTTGTAAATTTTGACCACTTTTTGACCAATACCACAGCACCAATACTTATTTATACTAATGGCAGTGTGCAGCAGAGATAACGCTCTACGAAGTCGAAACTAGCCGATTGTCTTTTTCGTAGGCTCGATGTGCAATATTTATTGCTGTGCACTGTATATTGTTTAATGATATTTTTAGAATATTTACAACAATGGTTGGCCATAAATACAATTTGAAAGAACTATTACAAGATATTCAAGCTGAAGGATTAAAACACACTACTACAGAATTCTGTCAAGGTAGAGTAACTAGATGGGGTCTGGCCTGGACCTATCAAGACTATGATATCCACAAATTAGGTAAGTTTTTATACTCTGCAGGAGTTTGGTTGCTTGCTCTTTCTATTGCCCTCTGCGTGACCTTAAGACTAATATAAGGCATGAGACCTCTTCCTCTGTCAGTACCTGCCGTGTGTATTGTCATTACTGATGGTAATAGGTTAGGATACCACTGCAGAATCATTTCGTTCATTCTGGTATGCTGCAAACCTAATTTTTACGCATATTTATAATCTAGAGAGAATATATATCCACTAGGTTGCCTATCAAATTTGGCCGCAAGTATTTTTAATTAAATTATTTTGTTTGCGGCCGATTTAATTTGTTTCCCGTATATCATAATGATGAGAAAAAAAAATAGCTTTAATTGGTTCACTAAAATTACATTAAAATTAGCTTTAATACATACATGTATTATTTATATATCAAATGTAGTACGTACATGTACGTTATGGACGTAAAAAGGTATAGGGGCGGTATGAAAATATGTAGGGACGGCCAAGTGCGCATCGGCAGCCGTGATTTTTCAAAGTCTTTATACATATTGCCGTGAAGTGGACGATATTTTATTGAAAAAACAAGTTACTAAAAAATATTTCCCAAAAAAATTATATAAAAAATACTTGCGGCCATTTTTTGATAGGCAACCTAGTGGATATATTATTCTCTAGTTTATAAATATGGGTAAAAAAATAGGTTTGCAGCATATCTGGATGAACGAAATAATTCTGCAGTGGGACCCTAACCTAGAAGAATTACCAATGCAACGACATTCACACTAAAAATAGAAAAAAAAAACCGACGTCAGTAACACATTTAATCCTAAAGAGTTATGCACTTTTGGAATACTTAGGTATGATTGCACCAAAATATTTCTTCCCTAACATTAACAAATTTTTAAAAGTTAGAGAAGGATGTAAGTACACTTAAACAAAATTTAATTTTGTAAAAGTTAGAAAAGATGTGCAATTTAACATTAACTTTAACAAAGATTTTTGTCCAACCGAACCTTAGAATCACACTGTAGATTTCTTTTATATAGATAAGTACATATGCCGTAATCAATTTCAGCATTTTCGTCTCCAGAACATTGAAGTAATATGAAGTAGTGAATAATAGTAATGTAAGTTTTTTACTGATGGTAGAGTTCCAACTGTAGGAGCTCGAGAGCGTAGACACCACGGGGCACCACCGCAATATCTATCTGACCTCAAATAGTAAGTAGTAGGTATCGTGTTCAGCAGTATCGTGTTCCGATTAGACGGACAACAACTTCAGTCTCAGCCGACAACTAATGTCGACTATGAAATGATTCTTAATGCTAGTAGGTACATATTACTTCAATGGTCCAGAACGATTGATAGGTACATAAAGTTCACCGTATAAGTATTAGGTAGGTTTATTTTACACATATTTTACATACATGACATTGTTATCTATTTTTAGTGCCACCCAGGGATAAACAACGCAAGAAGAATGCACCAATAACGTTTTCTCTGTCAGCATTACATGCCGATACGTCCAACGATATGGGAGCAATTGTCGAAAAAATTAAAAATATACTCAATTGTTTACAAATTACATATACAGTAATTAATAAAAGACAAAATGAAATCATATTAGATTTTGAGGCGTCAACGAACACTTGGTCTAATCAACGACGTAAAAGAAGAGAGATGAAAAAAATACAAGAAAACGATGCAAAAAGAATCAAGCTTGATGAAACTGCTGAAATCAATAACCAAAGTACAAATATTAAAGTAACTGTAGAAATAAATAAACATAAGGTTGAAGATAATACGATAAGTAACATAAAAGTACCATGTGAAACTGGAGAAAATTCTACTTCTGAAAAATATCCATTAGCCCATGCAATCATGAAAATTTTAAAAAAGGATGCTTTTATAAATGTCGAAATTGAATATCTAGATGGAACTGGCGGTAAAGAAGGGGTACATCAAATTATTCAGTATATTAAAAACAATTGGAAATAACGATTTAGTTTTATTTGTTGATTCCTTAGCACAAAACCGTTTCCAGTTCCCAAGGAAGGATATGGTCACGGTCAGTATAAAATCTGCGGAGTGCGTATCGTCTTTATACAGCCATAAAGGCACCGGCACACTGCGGACACTCCGCCAAAATTCCATACAAACTCTTAATTTGGTCTCTATTAAACAGACATCAATCAGTGCGTGCATTTACACGTGCACCTGTGTGCGTAGCACGTAGAAAATACCAAACGTTGTCCATAAGAGGGGCGCAGGTTGGGTGAGGCGGGGAAATCGGGCGGGACGTCGAAGTCAAAGTGTCAGGCACGACACTACTATTTACTGGATTGAAGACTCACGCCGTATGGCGGATAGCAGTGAAAGCGAACCAGGGTTAGCGCGTCCAAACAAACAAACAAACTCTTCAGCTTTATAATAATAGTTTAGATTTTCGCTCGGTGAGTTACATGTGACTCTTTCACGTGTTCGCAATACTAGCAGCCTATGTGCTTTCATATCCGATGGCCATCAATGCGTCTATACAATATCATGTAGAGAGAAGCATTAACGTAAACCAGATTTTTTTAACTAACCAAAAGTGTTTATGATCCAAAATTTACCCAAATTTATATCCAAAAAAGCTGCCCAAAGTCACTTTTCCACGCGTACGAAATCGCGGACACAGCTAGTATTAAAATAAAACCCACAATATAATAAAATTAATAATTTTATTATTTCTAGTTTTTTTTATAACTACTATGTATGTTAAAAATACTTAATAAGAACAAGAATAAATGAGCGAATAGTAATAACTAATAAGCCGTTTGTGGCGAATACAACTACAACATAATATATTAATAAGAAAATTTAATCTCAAAAATGTCTCTGTATATAAGACTCTTTTGCAATATTTATCGATAACTATCCACAAGCCGACAACAACACTATCGATAAGCGGCACCGGCGACAGCGGCTTCTCGGAAACGAACTCGGATCAGTCGCTCGACCGATCCCCGTATCGTATAAGGCATACCAAACATTGCGCCCGACTGTGTTGTTTATATCAGTTCGAAACAACACGACCGATATTATGGCATTTTATACCTTAAGCTTGATGTGTTAGATCTCTTTTTACAGTTAACAACACAGCAAATCAGCATTTTTTTGGACGTCCGTTCAGTCGCACAACTAGATTTAGTCTAATGAGCAGTCCAGCTGCAAATAGTTTTATTATACGCACAGGATTTTTTAAGGCATTTAATCTTGTACTTTCCCCTCTGAAAGCCTGCGTATGGCTACTCCCCTCCGGTCCGCCGCGACCGGTGGCCCGCGTTGCTCTATGCTCGCCGCTACTGAAGAACATGCAAGCGTAGACTCATTAAAATTTCTCGCGTTCTTTGCTCCTTTGTCTTGAGTCAAAAAACCGACGAAAATCGGAGAACGAGACGAGAACCTGAGAAGTTTATTTGAATTGGGTTCACGTTCGCGTTTCTCGTGTTTTTCTTGCGTTCTCGCATGAATGCGGAGGGCCCATAATATGTGGCTGCAAGACTTGAATGACTTGAATCCATGTCCGGAAGACAAATTAAAAAATGTTGGTGAACACTGACATGACAGGTGACAGTGTGACAGATGAATTTTTCTCTCCTTTTGTTTACTGTATTTTCCAACCTCTTACTTTTAAAACATTTCCTAAATTACTATTGCTATTAGTGTTCACCTTTAAAATATAGTGCATTTTAATCTTTCACAACTCTCCTTAATCTGTTTTATGAGTAGTAATCAAGTATAAACACCGAGCACTGTACATTGTTTTGTTACAGTTTGTGTTACGTTACGAAGGTTTGTTTAGTAGCGTAGAGTGAAAGAAGCAATACATAGATTTGTTTAGACGGTATCACCGGTTTTTTTTTTGAAGATATTATTTTAATCTGCTTACTTTTTGTGCATATCACCTACTGCTGAAATGAGTACGCGTAACGTCAAAACTACTCTCAATGAGCAAAATGATATCAATTGTAAGTGTATATTTGCGTGTAACCCACGACCTGCTCTTTTTATTTAGTAATTTTCAATCCTTCCACAATCAACAGTCTACTGTTACTTCCCTTGTGGTAACAAGGGAAGTCACAGGTAACAGTAACAGTACCAGTAGACTGATTTAGTGATCCACCCTGTCAAAGGTACCAGAGGGCGGCTCATACCGTCATATCCGTTGCCTGGTTGCAAGTTTTAATGTCATGTGCACAGCTTTTTTATGCACTCTGATTGTTTTTAGTCACTAAAATTTAGTGCATATGCAGTGGCTGAATTTTTACAGTTGCTCTGTGTGCATTTTTCTCATTTTTTATGTAGAGAAGGTGGCCAACAAGCATCCAACTTTCATGTCAAGTGATGACTGCAACCTATAAACATCTAGCTAAAAACCAGAGGTAAAAATGCAGATGCGTTGCCACCTCTGAGACCTGAGTTGTTATGTCTCTGTGATAGTTATTACGGAGCCATACATTTCCATCTATCTGGGACAAAATAGTGCTGAACACTACCATTTAGCGGCAGAGAGATTAAGTAATGAAGTGGTGCCTGTGCCCTCGAGCTTCTGCACTGAAACTACCACCAGTAAAAGTAAAAGTCCAGTAAATTCAGAATCAGGCTCTTGTTTGTTTGCTTTGTGCCTCCTGTTACTTAAATAGTCTAATATTAGTATTTACCTACTTATGTGCATAATACAATGTTATACAAAATTGCTTAAATAACTAATTTTCATTAAAGCACGTAGAGCAACCAAAGAAAAGATGAAAACAGACAGCCGAGAAAATTCTATGAATAGGAAACGGCCTAAACCAAATAATGCAAATGAAAGTGATAAAAAAACCAGGTAAATATATGCATTGCGTGTTTTTTCCAACTTTTGACCAGAGTTTGGGGATATATATGTATATTAAACATATGAAATTGCAGCCTATACACACCCACACAAAGACCAAGGTCAAAATGCAGATGCGTTACCACTCCTGCGGCCTAAGGCGTTATGCGTCTGCGCCGGAAATTACAGGGCCGTACATTACCACCTGACCATGACTACTACCATTGACTACCATTTAGCGGCAAGTATATTAGGTAATGCCGTAGTGCCTACGCCCGCGAGCTCCGTCACTGGAGCTCTACCACCAGTAAAAAAATTATTACAATAGCAGAATGAGCATAGCTATGCATCTTTCGACTGGGCAAATCGACGAAACAGCAGAGAAAAGAGACAATCAAATCTATTTGTTGGAATTTGGTGTTTCGCTTGTTAGGTTTTACAACGGACCATGAAACGATTGAAGTTTCGTAGCGGACATGTCCGTTCTTATGGCTGGTGCATGTGACTGGTGTAGTGCATTATAAAATCAGCAGTTCATGCCCTGCCTTTCTTGTTTTTGACGTCATTAAAGTTTAGAGAAAGGCCATTCTCTAATCTAATTACTAAGTAACATAAAAAATATATCCATTCATGCACCTGAGTAATATTATAATAAAGTATAGGTACCTACTAATTTGAATAATTTTACAGCAAATCTGAAAAGAAAGCCCCTCAATTTGAGATGGACCCCGAAACATTACAACGCCGACAAAAACAAATAGATTACGGGAAAAACACAGTTGGCTATCACAACTACATACAACAAGTACCTTTGTAAGTATTACCTATAATGTATGTATATATCTTCACGTCAGGTTCCTCGCGTATACTCGCGTAACGGGGTAGGCAGAGTGTGTGGAGCGCCAGATATCCCGGTCCTGACAACAACTAATAATATAGTCGTTAACTGGAGATATAACGGATAGCAGTTTGTCCGGCCGTCTTTCAGTAAGTATATCCTTATATACGGATATCTGGCGGCGGGATATCCGGTACCAATTTATCGTAACTAACGTAATTGTCTTTGGATCGTATTTGAATCGCTTCAATCAGACTGAGAAGTGATTCAATCGAAATCTCGCACCACCGTATAAATTATATTATTTTATGCGGTGGTGCCTACACCCTCTTGACCCAGCTCCTACACTGGAACTCTACCACCAGCCTCTTGCCTCATAATTCCACCAGGGGCCATTCACAAGTAGTTCTTAGTGCATTATGAGTACTGTCACAGTATCTACCTCGTGTATGGTGGTGGTATTTTGTTGTTATGTCATGATATTCTAGTACTTTTCTGCGTAGAATCAGTGTTCGATCGGCTGGAGAGGCCAAGTAGGTACTAGGTAGGTATCCGGTTTATCTTTGTGTTGACTCACATTCGTGAAATGTGTTAGCGCAATCTAACGTACTTATCGGAAACGTAACTTCACGCCTGTAATCCCCGAAGGGGTAGGCAGAGGTAAATGCATGCATTCAAGGATACATGCAAACACCCACAATTCGCCGGTTAAGTTTATGGCCCATGTAACAGGTGGCGTGCCTGTTGACATCTCCAGGCTCATTACCAAATTTCGAGGTACTGAGTAATTTCCAGAAAATAGCAAAATCCCAATAGAACCAGAGATAAAGGACTTTACACCATTATCTCTGATAACCCCCTACCCGGGAATCGAACCTAGGACCTCAGCGTAGTAGTAGTGGCCTGCTACGACTAGGCTACTGAGGCAGTTCAATATTTTACATTTAAAAAAAGTAAATGTTTCTGTTTTTCGGTGAGATACTGAGATGACCTTTACCTATTTGCCAATATAAAATGCACGCCGCAGTAACCTGGTCTTTTTTATATCATGAAGATTCAAAGAAGCATACAGTTCACATTTATGATAAGTGAATACCGTAGACTTATCACCTGACCGGAACATGATAGCGCTGAAGGTACATTACCATTTAGACGGTTTAACAAGTAGATTAGATAATGCGGTGAAAACTACGCCCGCGAGATTCTTTGAAATTCTACAACCAGTAAATTGAAAATCAATTTATTGTTCGAAAAAACAGCGACCATGGTCTTTTTTATTGTCAACCTAAACTGAATCGCTATTAGCTTTGTCTCGTTTTTTCATACGCACTCTTATATCAACTCATATGAGACAAAAAAAATATTGCAGCGCCTAAATTGATTAGCAGTAGGACTATAAAATATGTAATTAACTTATAATAAAAGTTACTCGATGTATTTTGTAGTGATCAACGAACAAAGGAGCACCCAAGAACACCAGAAAAATACAAGCAATACAGCAGAAGATCGTGGGATACTTTGATAAAAATCTGGAGAAAGAAACTCCACGAGTTCGACTCTGATGGTGACAGTCCTAACGACAGTTAAAATGTATTTTAATTAATGATTGTAAATTATTATTTACTAATGTTTGTGTTATTGTCATACAGACTGAAAACAAGATTTATGTAATTTTGTATTTAAAGAGCAATAATACACAATAATTCTTACATTGTCTCGTGTTTGCTTTAATGTGTGTATCTACACAAAAACCAGAGGTATGCATATATCATGAGTTGTGATAAATATTACGAGGCCGTAAAATACCTGACTGAACACACTCAACACACTACCATTTGGCAGGAAGTGATTAATGAATTTCGAAGTGCGAAATTCCGTAATGTAGCCGTGTTTGGCATTTCGTATTTTGTGAGAATTAAAGTTTACAAGTATTATGTACGTTCGGCGTTTTGCGGTGGTTAGGTCGAAGGGGAAGGCGGGCGAGCAGAGCTTAGCACTAACGTACATATTCTTGTATAGTTCTCACAAAATACGGAATTTCAAACGACGCTTCATTGTATTGTCTTAGTAACTAACGAACATCGTAATGGTATACATTAGATCTCACAAATTGCGGAATTTCGCACTTCAAAGTTCACAATAGAAATCTGTTAGTTAGAGAAAGATGTGAAATGTTATATATTATATTAATAATATTATAAGAGCGAAGAGTTTGTTTGTTTGTTTGCTTGAATGCGCTAATCTCAGGAACTACTGGTACGATTTGTAAAATACTTTCAGTGTTAGATAGCCCATTTATTGAGGAATAACATCACGCTAAGATGAATAGGAGAGGGTAGTAACATTGCAAAAATGTCTTGGTGCAACCCAGCCTAAGTTAGACAGGTAGTGACTAGTTTCTCCTAGGTAGGCCTCGCGAACAGCCAACCTGATGGTCGACGAGGGCAACGGGCGTAAGAGTGGCGGCTGGAGGTGTCGGTGTCGTGTCGGTGAGGTGCGGCACCGGTTTCACAATCGCGAGCGAGTAATCTCAAGCTCGGAGAACGCTCCTCGCTGCTCAGAGTCTTGTAGACCGGGTCCTAAGTTTATGATTTTATTTTGTCTTGCCTACGAAGTAATAGCGACAGTAACACCACATAGGGGATATGCTGCTGCTGTGATGTATATCTTATTCGTTTGATGGCCTCACCGCGGTGATGTGAAGTGTTCCTTGAATTCCAAAATTGTAACACATTCCTCAATCCTTCCAGGACATTCGAGGTATACAGAACGTGTGATTGTATACTCTTTCTACAACACTTCTTTTAATTTCACGCGTTATTAGCGGTGCATAATTGGTAAATGAGTAATTATTATTACGTTTTATTACTAATCGAGTATAACATAACCCTCTACGAGGGTTCGATACTCGATTCTACGTTTGTATTCCATAGGAACTACAACGTCACCATCCCGACAAGGGAGGAATGGAAAAGGGGAATGCGCTCTCTTGGACCCAACAGCGTAGTCTGGTATACTGATGGATCCAAGATGACTGCTGGTACAGGGGCTGGAGTATACAGCTGTGACTACGAGTGTAGTCAATGTATGGGTAAATATGCCACAGTTTTCCAAGCAGAGGCTTATGCGATTGTGGCATGTGCCAAGGAGAGTCTGTCAAGTGGTACAGCCGGGAAAGACATTTACATTCTCAGCGATAGCCAGGCAGCTCTGAAAGCCCTGACATCGTTTAGGGTTAACTCGAGGCTGATACTTGAAGGTGTGCAAACCCTTAATAAATTAGGTAAGCACAACAGAGTTAGGCTAATATGGGTGCCGGGGCATGAAGGTATCAGGGGCAATGAAAGGGCCGATGAACTAGCTAGACTTGGTTCCAATACCAAACTAGTGGGTCCTGAGCCATTCGTGGAAATTTCAGCAAGCACCACATACACTGCCTTAAGGGCGTATGCCGCAGAACGACATCTGAAGGAATGGACGAACGTCCAGGGACAGGTACATTCGAAAAGGTTTCTAGGGGTCGACACGATCTACAATAAGAACATCCTACGATTAAATAGGCAAGGTTTGCGAATGATTGTGGGAGTTTTCACAGGCCATTTCGGCACGAGGCAGCACCTACAGCGGATGCATCTGGGTGAAGATTCACTGTGCAGAGCTTGTGGTGAGCACGAGGAGACAATGGAACATCTCTTATGCCAATGTGATGGCCTTGCTGGTAAGCGTATGAAGATCCTCGGGGTGGCATATCCTACACAGGGAGATTATAAGGTACTGTACATTAGGGATACCATTAAATATATCTCAGATATATTTAAAGGGACCATGGATGAAAGTATATAGGGTCTTGGGGGTGAACACAAAAGATCCCAATGGGTCGAAGTGTCCCAGTGTAACAGCTGGCCCCACAATAAGATAAGATAAGATAACATAACCCTCGAGCCGACTGAAGTACTGAAACGTGTGCTTGCATGCCTCACCGAAATAAAAATATAAAAATACGCTTACACTCACAGCCCCACACTAGGTATGAACTTGTGTCGTGGGTGCCGTTGTACACACACATCATATACACAAACACTCAAACCAGAAAAATATTTGTTCCGGTACAGGAATCGAACCCGCGACCCTTCGAATCATTACAGTTTATTTACTGGTGGTAGAGTTCAGTAGGCCCCACCGCATTACCTAGTCTACTTGCTGCTAAATGGCAATGATCAGTACTATCATATTCCGGTCAGGTGGTGATTTAATTTCCGACATAGAGGCATAATACGTCAGGCTTGACGCCTCTACGTTGAAATAGCTGGTTTCAAGTAGGGTTGCTGAGGATTCCTCTTCCTCTTCCTCATAATGAGGAAGTTCCGCAATATTTTGGGATCCTCAACCGTTTCCGCATCCTCAAAAAATAATATAAAAAAATCCTCTTCCGCTACCGCTTCCTCAAAATTTAAGAGGAATTCATGTGGAATTTTGTTGCGCATGCGCGTCGCGTATCGATGGCAACGCACACGCCGCAGCACGGTGTCAGGCCGAACAGGCGAGCGAGACCTTCCCACCCGCCACCGGCGCTGTTCCTTGATTGTTTGTTTTAATTTTATTGACAACAATATTTTGTTTATACGCGTACTCAACTTAAAAAATCGAAATATTCGGGGCTTTACAGAACTGTATCTTTACAATACCTATCTTCTCTTCCATCAAATGTACCAGCAAACGACTTTTTAGCAATGTTGTATTGGTATATGATGAGCAATAAAACCGGTTGTTGGAGAAACAGCGTTCAAATATTTTTGACGTGACAACGTCTTAAATTAGGTTGCGGCTCGGAGTCACTCATGAAAAAGTGTAACGCCCGGTAACTTAACGATGAGTCACCGAACGAGAGAGAGGCCTGCCGGACCGGCGAATGCCTTTCTACCGAGAAAAAGACGTTGTCACGTAAAATCTTCGCCCGTAAAACCGACTTTACAGGCAACCAGTTTTTTTTTATAAAAATTAACCTCCCTGTTTAAAATAAATTTCGATTAATAGTATTCAATTCTTTTATTTTGATTAATAATATTCGACTTAAATACCTAATTAACAAAGAAATAAAGACTGCATTCTTATTTTCATTTCAATTCCTAAATGAAATTGTGTCATTCACTCATCTTTTTTTTTTGGTGTGCGTGTGTTTTTTTTATGTCTGTAGGTTGACAGACAAGCAGACGGGCCACTTGATGGAAAGTGGTCACCGTCGCCTATGAACATTTGCAACACCAGGGGAGTTGCCAACGCGCTGCCAGCCCTGAAGGACTCCTTTGACGCCATTTTTAAAGAACCTCTTAATGTAGCACCTAGGGAACACCTCAGAGGGAAGTTCGTTCCACAATTTACACGTTCTGGGCAAGAACGAACGTAAAAACCGCACCGTTGAGCACTGCCAGGTGTCCAGTCGGTGTGGGTGGAACTTCTCTCTTCGGCGGGTAGTACGGTGTAGGAAAATAGATGGTAGCACCATGTCAAACAGTTCAGCAGAGCACTCACTATTGTAGAGACGGTACAACACGCACATACTCCCAATGTCTCTGCGTAGGCTCATATGTTCGAGCCTGTCAGTAAGTCCTGAATCGTTAACAATACGAACGGCGCGTTTTTGTAGGGAGTCAAGTGGACCAAGCTAGTATTTGGGGGCTCCCGCACACAAATGAGTATGAGTAGTAGTAGCTGCCCCGAAATGAAAGTGAATACTGCCTGGCTTTGTTAAGCACCCCTATCTTTTTGGATGCCAACTTGGTCTTACACTCAATGTGACTCCCGAATTGCACTTCGTTCGATATGTCAACGCCCAGGATACAGATACTCTTACCAACGGCGATCGGAATGCCCTGGAACTATGGTGCTACAATGCATGGCGTTTTTTAGCGGTGAACGTGCAGACTTGTGTCCTCGAGGGGTTGAACTGCATTAAATTAAGTCGACCCCAATCCGAGACCCGCTCCAGAGAGTGCTCGATTTCAGACACAAGTCTAGTCCTTCTTTCCTCGATAAGTGTCCGAGAGGCATTTGCACGCTAGTGTAGTGTGCATATCCCGTACTATCATCGGTCTAGCAATGAAAATTGGAGTTTTGCTCCAACATTTCATTGATGTGCAGAAGAAAAAGCGTGGGAAAAGAAATAGCACAGAGCCATGCGGCACACCGGCGTTGATAGGTAGTCTGTCTGAGCGCTGACAGTCAACTAAGACTTGTATATAACACTCAGACAGAAAGCTGGCTGTCCAGTTGCATAGCCTCTCGGGAAGACCGTAGGATGGAAGTTTCGCGAGAAGTGCCCTGTGCCAGACCCGGTCAAAGGCTTTAGCAATGTCGTTGTGTAGATAATGTCACTGAACTCGTCCTTAACTGCTGGACCAATTTTGATGATTCTTTGTCGTATGTGTTTTGAGAATGGTTTAGATTTTAGATTCATAGTAATAATAATTAAAAGAGCATTTTGTAGTGGACCAACCACTACAAAATGCTCTTTTTTTTGTATATATATATATACTTAGTTAAGTAGATAGAGACAGGACAGCGGATTTAAGGTTGGGTCCGCTAGTATTTATATCTTCGTATCATCCTCTTCTCATCTTTCTGTAGCGCGCAAGGCCTCCCGGCTGGTGTAGAACGCAAGCGATCTACTCGATTAAGCGATACGGGTGCGGTCGGGTGTGTTACGGGTGACCACTAGTGGCAAATTAAAATGCGCATTTTCATGCTTCGGAGAGCAGGACGCCGACGGTCCTGGTTGCTATCGACAGATAGCAGTCGTTAAACCTTGTCGGAGCCTTTATGGGCGGTTTGAAAACATCCGACAGCGGGTTGGCCACTAACCCTTGCAAGGAACTCCACCAACCCGCATTGGAGCAGCGTGGTGGAGTAAGCTCCAGACCTCCCCTCAAAAGGGGAGAGACTCGTGCCCAGTGCCCAGCAGTGGGACGTTTCAAGAGTTGCTATTATTATTATGTCATCTGCTTCCTCTTCCTCATCCGCATCCTCTAAATTGGCGCATCACAATTCCTCTTCCTCCTCCTCTTCCTCAACAACCCTAGTTTCAAGTAAGTAGTACTTATAACCTAGAGCAGTGTTTCCCACAAATTGTTCGGTCCGATAATTTTCACACTGCCTTCGTGACCAAAATAATAAACATTTTTTCTTAATATTTACGATGCGTCGTTCGATAGAAGGCAATATTTTAAAAACAAGACGGGAATGTTGCGACCCGGTATTTTATTTTGATGGCCCGGTACCGGGTCGCGACCTGGCAAATGGGAAACGCTGGCTTAGAGTATTACTTACCATCAATGTAAACTGTAGGTATGCTTGTTCGCCACTTCATGACATAAAAAACGCCAGCATATGTTCGAGATCTATTGTCTGTCTATCTGATATATTGAATTAACATTACGTCCATAGCTGTTTCCCTTTGATATAAAACAACTTTACAAGTTTACAAGAATATGAAACTTGCTATGATTATTTTAGGATATTGAATATAAAAATATTAATGGTTTGCAGTAATAGACCTTTATTATTGTGTAAAACAATTCACATGATAGGCAGGTCAACTCTATTCAAAATGTCCCGAGCTTGCTTCACAACTGAATTATTCTTGCTCTCTGTTGCCAAACTTTGTAGTTTTTCCATATATTCTTCAATATTAGCCTCAGTTGCTCCAGTTGGGCCACCTGAGAAAAAAATTGAAACAAACTTACTTACTTACACATTATTTCACATCAGATTCTGTTACACAAGGTACAAAGAGAGAGCATTAACTAAACCCAGATCAGGAGGGTCGACCGCCAACTCTAATGCTTTTGCTTAGGTCATTATGGGTTCATCCATAAATTACGTCACACGATTTTCATGATTTTTCGGAATCGATTAGGGCGTCCCCCCGAGGCGACGTATACCGACCCGTCTCCATCGGTACGAAAAGCGGCCAAAGCGGCGATGGGGACCGCCACCTGCCACCCCGAGTGCGAAATAGGCTCGTAGAATGTGAGAGGTGGAATTTGCGAGAAGATGAATGAGTTGACCAATGTAATGAGTGAGACGTTTGGATGGTTTGTGTGTAACAGAGACTAAACGAAAGGGCTGCAAGGTCGAAGATCTCCCGGGTAGCGTGATAGCTCTGTGGGCTGGTGTGCAACAGAGCGAACATGCCAGCGCGGGGTGAGCCTTCTGTCCTCTTGTTTAGACACTGGACTGAAAGATTATGGTCTGGTGAACCCGAGACTAATCTGGGTCCGAATTAAATCACTAGGGTTTTTTTGGTAGCAGTGCAGTGGTTAGCTCAGCGACGACCCAAGACTTGGAGAAGTTTTGGAAGAGAAGTTCTCGATATGGTCGAAGTTAATGCACGGGGGCTTGAATAGATCGGTCGGTACCAGGCGGCCGGGATTCGAGGTCCGTTCTAGGTGCATATAGTGATAGAAGAGTAAATGGTGCAGGTAAGCTGATACCTGACTTATGCTTGGAAAAAACTCTCTTTGTGTCTAACACAGTATTCCGTCATAAGGACATTCACACGTATACATGATGTACAATGAATGGAATGAACAAAAAAATATAATTGATTTGATCATGGTTGATAGTAGTCTTCGAAAGAGACTGATGGACACTAGTGTCTACAGAGGTCCCACTCTTGATGCAGACCACTACTTGGTGATAAGCCGGTTTAGAGGTCTGTTAAAGAAGTGGCGACATTGGCGTGTTCGTGTGCCTCTCAGACGACTTGAAAGATTAAAGAGTGAAAAATTACAAGACACTAGTGCAAGGAGAATGTAAAGTCCGTAAAAAATTAGACAAGGTTGGTCTTACGGACTTGGATTTGAAAATCTGTATTGTCGGCTATATCTTAATGACTACGATTATAAAATCAATTCAAAATCCCAAAAACCAGTCTACTCATGACCACGGCCGTTGCATTACGGCCGAAACGTCGAATGTCGAGGTAAATACTTCGATTAATCGAATAGTACGCGATTAAGTCCCGTTTACAATATAAAAATATGAATACAAATCGTGAAAGTTTTAAACAATTAATTCAAAATTGTTCACCTGGCAGGGGTAATGTAATAGACTGAAAGGCTTGAACTAAAGCAGTAACAAGAGTGCGGCGATGTGCTATCAAGGATGCTGTCCTCTCAGCAGCTGCTGCAGTTTCTGCTCGAAGTCTGGCAGTGGCTGCACTTACTTCTTCTGCATGCCGTTGTAAGATAGCATTCTTAGGGAGGAAAAACTAACATTAATATCATAATATGTTGCACTTTTCATAGCTGATTAAAATACTGATATGATTCTTTAATCAAATGTCAAAATACCTGTTGTTCATAATCAGAATTTGCTTTTCTCAACTGCTTCAGTTCCGATTCTCGGAGTTTATTATGTTGTAGGAACAGATCTGTGAATATGGGTATGTCTGTATCACCTCCTAAGCCTTCTTCGCCCTGAAATATTTATTAACTGTATTAGTATATATAAAAGTATATTATCAGTAGCTTATTGGTAGCAGACCACTACTATCAGAGATAATGGTGTAAAATTCTTTATCTCTTGGTTAAACAAAAGCATCACCAATAATCAAATATACAGAAAAATAACAAATAATTCACATTGCAAAAAAATACCGTGTATCAATTTTTATCAAGCTTAACTGTGTAAAGACTCAATAAGGAATCAGACATCTCTGTCTTGTCCTAATATTTTTTTTCAGTGTGAATGTATTTTTCCGATGATTTGATATCAATAGTATAACTTTCGCTCTTTTCCATACCTACGCGGTTTTTTCAGTCATAACAAATTGAGCTATCTTTTTTTTTAGAAAAGAAGACAGGTAATTATTGGCCTTCAAAATCGTTAGGGTTAACCATTAGTTAAGTTTTTGAATTAAGTATGAAAAAAATTTATATTAGGTATAAAGGTAAAATAACCGAATAAGTACACCGTAACTTTAAGTATACAGAAGAAGCAAGATAAGTTATAACATAAAAGAGAGAGTACAGAGTTAACACCTAAGCCCAGAACGGTATAGAACAGTATCATTTGCCTTTCAAAAATTAAAAATGTGTATCTAATACATTTTATCAATATAAAAAAAAATCAAGCTTACTGATGCTGGAGTTATACAAGGCCTTGGGCGTGGAGGTGTTGGTTGTCTAGGTACAGCCGGTGTAACAATGTTAGTATTAACAATTCCCGCATTTGTATCTATTGTTTGATTGATTGCTGTGAACAATAATAAAATATTTAATGAAATATTGATAAATTACATAACAATAATAATTTTAGATTCATATCTATTAAAACCCACTGATTGGAGTGCTCTCTGGGATTACATTTGGTTTGACTTTTTTCGTAGATACTGGTTCTTTCAGTTCCATCTGTTGTCTTATAAATTCCTTATATGAATCTGTTTTCTTGTACTCCATCCACTCCTTGGTGTATCTATTAAATAATGTAATAAATGCATCATTATCAGAATCAGAATCAGAAACTCATTTATTCATTTAGGGTGACAGGCACATCTTATGACACGTCAAAACAAACAAAATAAATTAAAGAAAATAACAATTGATATACATGTCAAACAAGATAAAAAATATATGTAAAGTCAATAATATCACTAAGATAAAACTAAATATAACATGCTAATGTAAAAAGTATATCAGTAGAATGTCTCATTTCCCCTTTACAAACTGATAATAAAAAGTAAAAAGAAAAGAAAAAGAGTCATTCTTTGTCATTCACCGGCAGAGTTCGAAAGGCCAATATGATCTGAGAAAAACCAGCCCAAAAAAACTCACTCGGCTCTTTTAAAAATATCTCTTAGGCATATTTTTATAATTTTCCATAATTTAAACAAACTTAGAATTAACAATATAATATCAACATTACACATTGATTATTCCATTTAATTTATTTAACAACCTTGTGGAGCTAGAACAGCATTTAGCCAAACATTTCTATCCTTGAGATAGTCCTTGAGTTTATAGTAAGCCTATTTACATAGAGTGCGTTTAATTAATTTGAATTTACTATTGGTGAGTTCAGCAATCCCGGATGGGATCTTGTTATAAAATTCTACACTATATTTTAGGAAAGATGTATTAGTTTTTGTCAGTCGAAAACTTGGCAGAGACAACTTGCTCTTATTCCTTGTATTATAGCTATGCCTATTGGAGATTTTATCAAACAGATGTACATTTTTCCTCGCAAAAAGTATATTTTCATAGATCTAATGGCAAGGGACTGACATTATAAATACACACTGTATAAATAAAATTATAATATTAAATGCAAAATAGCCATTGCTATATTTTAAACAGCAGACATAACATCTTTATTTAACCAATTATAAAAGTTATTGTTATCTTGCTAACCTTTCTTTATCCTGTTCAGCAGCATCCAGATATTTTTGCTTTTCCTCAACCGCAAGTTTACTCCATTCACTGGCTAACTGACGAGTAAGCTCAGCAAATCCTAGGTCCGGTTGTTCAGCCCGCAACTGATCTCGGCGTTCATTCAAGAATCGGACATAGCCTATAGTAGAATAAATAATGTTTTGTCTATAAGTAGGATAAATAAGGTTTTGTCTTTTTTATGTAAGAAAACAACACGACAAACAAGCAAGCAGATCACATTGATGTTATGTGATGACTGCAGCCTATGGATCATGCATCTACACAAAAACCAAAGGTGAAAATGTAGATGTGTTGCTACCCCTGAGACCTAAGTTGTCATGTCTCTATATAGTCTCAATAAGAATAATTTTATTTGTTTAAAATGTAGGTTACAATGATGGTGAAGAATTACATGTGGTGACCCTATACATTTTGTCGCGAAACAACATATTTTTTTTTTCCTTTTGTTATGGGTCCGTACATTTCTATCACACCAGAACAAAATAGTGCTGAACACTACCATGTTGCGGCAGATAGATTAGGTAATGGGGTGGTGCCTAGTCCCTCAAGCTTCTGCACTGGATCTCTACCTCCAGTTAGAGATTATATGACAAAAGAAAAAAATTGTTTTATAATCAATCTTATCAAGCAAAATGTTATTTTATTAGTTACTTACCTATTATATTGGATAATATTGTTGCAATTTTTTTCATTATTATAGTATCAACATGGTTAGGGTTGCCTAGTCGCAAAACCTAGTAGCCAGATACACCATCGAGTATAGCCAGACATTTGGGTAAAAAGGCGATAGAAGTATACAGATGTGCTCAACACTCGATCTTTTAAGATATGTAAAAAGCCAAACACCACATATTTTGACCGGACATGCAGTCAAAAGGCCTAATTACAGATTTATACGGACGCCTGGCAACCCAAAACATTAATTAAATTAGGAGTTAATCTCTTGAGATGCAGTTTGCAGATATTGCCCACAAACAATATGAAAATATCTTATTTTTCTCGTGAGCTGACCGAATGAAAATGCTTAAAAATGAAGTCCCAATTAATCAACAAAGATATTTATAAGAACCTTTATTATAATATATATACATAACTTCATATACTTTTAAGAATTTAATTATTAAAATAGAGAACCATTGACCAATTCCCTCCTCAGTCTCCAAAACTCATTTCATTTCAACTCACACTTGGCCATATTGCTCTCGAATCTAGATTCACAACCAAGCCAGACCCATAGGGAGGCCTGAGAACTGAGGATCTGACACTGACTAAATACTACCTACTAAGGTAGGTATATCAGAATTTCGATAATGAATATTAAAGCTAAATAATTAAATGTAATGAGGCAAGTGCCTGTAAATCTACCTGTAAGTGGTTGACGTGGGGCTGTAACATCACGGGGTACTTTAGGCTTTCGCTTTTTCGGCTTTTTAGGGGACGGTTTCTGAGAGTCTTTAGAAGTAACTGCAGCTCCACTGGGTTCGGATTCGGGATCGTTCGTCGACGGTGGAGCTGAGACTGTTGCTTCTTGATCCGTATTCACGTGTTTCGGTGTTTGTTCAATCGGATTTTGTTGAAGTTCGGTTACTTGTTCGGTTTCCATTGTATCTTTAGAGTAATATAAGGCAAGGCGACCTACAAGGGACTTATTAATCACAAGATTCGGTACATAATTGAGACAAATAACCAGTGTTGTTGCAATAGTAATAGTCTATCGATAGTATTGTGAACTATCGTGACCTCGAAAAAATAGTCGATAGCGCGATAGTACTATCGAAAATATCGCCATGCTGCAATACTATCGATGCTATCGACAGTTTCGATAGTATCGATACTAGCTAGTAAATATACTAGAATCGAAAATATCGATACTATCGATACTATTGACCTTATTGACTATTGCTTATAACAATACTATCGATACTATTGAACTATCGATAGTATCGATAGTATTGCAGCATGGCGATATTTTCGATACTCGATACTTCGAGGTCAACTATCGATAGCGCAACTATCGATAGTTTAGCAACACTGCAAATAACATGACAACATTGACATGACATGTACGTATTATCAAGGTGCGACCTCATGCAGTCGCTAGTCGCTCAATTCCAGCGAAAAATCCAGTCACGTGACCTCATTTTTAAATTACCCGCGTCTTCATTTAAAATTCCCGCGTCTTAAAAAAAATTCTAGCGACTAGCGACAAAAATACCCCGGTGCGGCCTCATGGAGTCGCTAGACGCTGGTTTACAGCGATAAATCCAGTCATGTGACCTCATTTTTAAATTACCCGCGTCTCAAAATTGCTAGTGACTAGCGACTAAAAAACGCCGATGCGGCCTCATGCAGTCGCTGGACGCTCGATTCCAACGATAAATCTGATCACGTGACCCCATTTTTAAATTTCCCGCGTCTCAAAACGTGTTTTTCAATTTCTTGTCGTGTTGTCGCGTCCCACCAGCAGTGCGTCACTATAAATTGATCGAAAATTTCCTAGTGGAGAAAAAGCTCACTGACCTTGATCCCACTCATACAGAGTATTGGAAGCTTTTCAGCTGCTTCAAATCTCCCAACGAGGCGTCCATGCCTCCCCTCATTCGTCCCAACCAACCGCCAGCCTTCGATGACTTCGAAAAGTCCGAATGCCTGGCGAGCGAACTCGAGACTCAATGCTCTCCAAGTACGATGCCGATAGCTGCCGATCATTTAGATAAGATTAACTCTGAAGTCGAAAGTAGGAACGCGAGACCGCCAACCCCTCCGCGCGAAACCGGTCCCATTCCCGACACGCAGTTCGATGAAAACGCTAACGATAATAGCGAAAATAATGATGATCCTCTCAGACCTGTGACAGTCGCAGAGGTGTCAGACCTGATCAAGCGTCTAAAAGTGCGGAAAGCAGTTAGAAACTTTCCCTCCTTGCTCATTGCCCTTTTGGCTGCGATACTCAACGCAGCGTTTAAAAATAGTATGTTTCCACCCGCGTGGAAAGAGGCCACAGTTATCGGGTTTAAAAAGCCCGGTAAGCCGAGCAACCAGGCTTCGTCATACAGGCCGATAAGTCTGCTCAGTTCTCTCAGTAAACTTTACGAGCGCGTCGTGTACGCTCGACTCTTAGATTTCACCCGAGTGCGGCACTTGATCCCGGACGAACAGTTCGGGTTCCGTGCTCGCCACTCCTGTGTCCATCAAGTACATCGAATCACTGAGCATATACTCAGTAAATTCGATAGAAAGATTATGACGGGAGCCCTCTTCTTCGATATCGCTAAAGCGTTCGACCGCGTGTGGCACAACGGCTTATTATATAAGCTGTACACTCTCGGAGTGCCCACCCAAATCGTGCACATCATTCGCGATTTTCTGTCGGACAGAGGCTTTCGATATCGAGTCGAGGGTACCCTTTCGAACCGTCACACCATAACAGCCGGTGTCCCCCAAGGATCCTTACTCTCCCCCCTCCTATTCACGCTATACACTAGCGATATCCCTGTCCGCCATGGCGTTCAGGTGGCAATGTACGCTGACGACACCGCTATTTACGTCTCTGGTAGAAAACCAGAGATCATAAGGAAAACCTTGCAAGCGGCGGCCAAAGACCTTGAGTCTTGGTTCCGCCGCTGGCGTATAGAGGTAAATCCTAGCAAGAGCGCTGCCATCCTCTTTATACGGGACAGCGCTCCCAGACCTAACATAGCCCCAGTCCGAATGTTTGACGAGCCCATCCCCTGGATGGACAAAATCAAATACTTAGGAGTGACGCTTGATCGGCATCTGACCTTCGCTGCACATGTAAAAGCAGCGCGCGCTAAGGCTGCATTCGTGTTGTCCCAACTACATTGTTTATTAAATAAAAAGAGCAAGCTATCGGCCCGGAACAAACTCCGTGCCTATACGTCCTGCATAAGGCCCATACTATGTTACGCGTCTCCGGTATTCGCCCACGCGAAAAACACAACATTACGCAAGCTTCAAACTTTGCAAAATCGATTCTTACGTAGAGCCGTAGGCGCGCCTTGGTACGTACGTAATAAAAACTGCACATTGATGCTAACCTGCCTACCATTCGGCAGTTTATGAAGCGAGCATCTGCTCGCTATTTCGATCGGGCGAGTTACCACCCGAATCCGCTAATCCGAGCGGCCGCCATTTACACTCCCTTTGATCGCGCCAAAAGGAGACGTCCAAGGCACGTCTTAAAAGATCCGGACGATGAGACCACGTTAGCCATCGCCGCTATGCAAAATCACCTACAGAATTACACTCCACAAACCGCCAATACAACGCGCCGACGCGTTTCGCGCCGCGCTCGCCCCTGATCCCGACCTTATCCCCACCTAAATTTTGTAAAAAAAAAGTAATGTCTATGAACAACAAAACCATCCACCTTTGATTGAAATTGTTTGTTGAAAACTATTTAGAATAATTTAAACTATTTTTTGTACAACTATACATGAAGTGGGAACAACTCCATACATTTTTGGACCATCTTCTTTTAAACTTACATATCATATTAAATAATAAATAAAATACTCATACACTCACAGCAGGAACACTAGGTAGGTATAAAATGACTCAGGCTTTAAATGACAAATTCTATTATTAATATATATATATATATATATATATATATATATATATATATATATATATATATATATATACAGGTATATATAACCCGCGACCCTGCGGCTGGAACGGTCGTCACACACCGATGCGCCAATTGCGTGGTCTAAAATCTTAATTTTTGTAATGTAATGGTGGTGGCAAACAAGCATGCAGTTCACGCCTGCAGCCTATAGACATCTACACAATTACCAAAGGTCAGAGTGCAGATGCGTTGCCACCCCGGAGGCCTAAGATCTATTGCCTCTGTAATTGTTATTACGGGGCCATACATTACCATCTAACCGGAACACGGTAGTCCTGAACACTACTATTATGGCGCCAGATAACTTAGGTAATGTGGTGGTGCCTACGCCCTCGAGCTCCATCACTGAAGCTCTACCACCAGTAAAAAAACATTTATTTCTTCATAGATAGGTATAGGTGTTTTGATTTAACGCATTCGAACATTATTCGTCGTCATCAGCAAAGCGGCACAAGCGACACGCAACATCAACGACATTTACGCAGCGAACACTAGGTGTATATGAACGCACCACCCGTTACTGGTTTGCCCACTTCCATTCTGGAATTTTTGACTTAAAAAATGAACCCCGTGGTCGTCTGAAAACTTTGGTCGTTAATGACGAAATAAAGAAAAAGAATCCGCTTCATTTATTTCACGAAAAGCGGCATTTTATAGGTAAACCAAAGACCCAATAACACGGAAAGAAACAAGCTAGCGATGTTAGAAAGAGATAGAGGAATAATTACCGGTAAAATTTTGTTACTTTTACCGCTACTAATACTGGTAACGAGATAACGTTAAGTGGCTTACTGGTAGCGTTAATAATTTGGGTAGTTTTTAACGTTAAGGGTAGCGGTAATAAGTATCGATACCAAAAAAGTAGCGGTAATTCAGTCCCTGCCACCAACAGCACCCGTTCACGAGTATGACGCATGTGACAGCCATTGCCCTCCTCGACCATTTTAGAGGGAAGTGAGCAACCCGCCACACGACGCCGCCAAAAGCAAAGACATTTAAGCGTGCATGACTGTTCCGGATATGCATTGGGCAAAATAAAAGATGGAATTAATTTACAGCCAGGGTATTCACATTATTCAACCCTTAACAATACTAATTACAGAATACACGAAATAACAGGATCATGAAATAGCCTGGCAGCGATCGCTATAATCCCAAGATGTATTAACATTAAGATAATCACAGGTCATATAGTAATTACATTTATATAAACGTTCTTTCATTACTTTCTTAAATTTATTGATCGATAGACTTTGAACGTTTTTGAGGATTTGATTAAAGAACCGTATACATTGACCTCTAAAAGAATTACTGACCCTATTCAGCCGCGTTGCATGCACGGACAATTTGTATTTGTTCCTAGTATTTATACTGTGATTGTTACCTATTGTAGGAAACTCATTAATGTTTTTACGGACATATAATACATTTATTTGTCAGAATGTTTATTTCTTTAAATATATCTCTAAGAGATACCCTCGGACTCAGCCCGTAGATAGCCCGGACAGCTCTCTTTTGCAGTACAAAAATAGTGTTGACGTCGGCGGAATTTCCCCATACCAAAATGCCATAGGACATTATACTGTGAAAATAACTAAAATAAACAAGGCGAGCCGTCTCGACGTCTGTTAATAGTCTAATCTTTTTCACTAAGCTATTAGCTAATTTGGCAATATGGGGACTCCATTTTAAGTTAGTTAATACTGCGGATGTTATACATGCCTTTAAGTCTATTAATATTAAGAACACAACTGATTTATGGGGCTTATCTGTAAAATTTACATATGAAATAATGGATGTTATTGCACCTTACCTAGCGGCTATGTTTAATAATAGTATTGTAAGTGGTATATTTCCTGATCTAATGAAACATAGTAAAGTTATTCCATTATTTAAATCCGGTAGTACAAGTGACCCCACAAACTTTAGACCAATTTCTGTTCTTCCTGTCTTAAGTAAAATTTTTGAAAAGCTCATTTTAATTCAACAACTTGCACATTTTAACCATCATAAACTTTTACATTGTCGACAGTTTGGATTTACTAGGGGTCGTTCAACTACCGATGCAGGTGTTGAACTTAACAAACACATTTTTGAAGCTTGGGAAAAATCACATAATGCACTAGGAGTATTCTGTGACTTACCTAAAGCATATGATTGCGTTCAGCATGAAACATTGGTCAGAAAGTTGTATCACTACGGCCTTCGAGATACCGCTCTCGAGCTTATTCAAACAATAGAAACATGTGTGTTGATGTAAATGGGACAAGATCTCCCGGGACTTCAATGGATATGGGGGTCCCACAGGGCTCTCATAACCTATCCACCCATCTTAACGTCGAGTAGCGGACAGACGAGCAGAGCGTATGCGCAACCCATCAAACCGTATGCATTATATACATTGATTTGCTGCCCGACTTCTGTCTCATTCAATCACCTACTGAAATAATTTGCCTTTCTCATTTACACACTATATAACGCAACCCGTCACGCCGTCAACCCGTAAACCTTCTCTCTTGTTCTATTACCTAATGAAACAATTAACCTTTCTCATTCGCACAACCCGTACATACGATACGTGTAGGCATCTCGGTTATCGCACGCCGCGCGGCGAGTACGCGGCTACGCGGCCCGAAAGCAAGAAGCAAGGTACCTAATTGTTCTGCGGCGGCGACGACGAAAGCGTGACCCGCGCGTGAGACCGTTATCCTGGTGGCGTCACGGGTCAACCCGTTACAGCGCAAAGAGAACCCGAATTTTCGGGTTGGCTGACATGTTCGGTTCGTGCGGGAAATTTAGCTCGAGTCGCCCATCGCTAATTTTTACCTTCAAGCTTCTTGCTTCTTGGCACAGACCAATGGTACATTGTTTAAGTGTTGTATATATTGTGCCATCCTTTCGCGTGAGATGTCTTTTCGGTATTCGAACGTTGAGTATACCGAAATGGTGCGAACTTTAGCACTGTGTGGTGACAATGTGTCTCTCGCGTGCAAAACATTCAACAAGAAGTTCCGTACCAACGTCGACCGCAGGACAATTCTAGGCGCTACTCAGCGGCTCCGAGACTACGGAACATTTCGGCCGAACAATTATATCGACAGGGGAGACATTCAGCGGATGCCAGTTCGAGTTCAAGACCAAATACTTGAATATTTCGACCAGAATCCCCAGGCCAGTACCCGAATAGTAGCATCAAAATTTGATGTCAGTCACATGTTCGTGTGGCGAACGCTACGTAGTGACGGCGTGCACCCGGTCCATCTGAGACCTCCTCAAGCATCAATTTCAACCGATTGTGAATCAAGATTGGAGTTCTGCCGGTGGTTACTTGATAATTGGCAGCGCAACATAATTTGGACGGACGAAAGAACGTTCACACTTGTGGGAATGTGTTTGTGTGACAACCAACACGAAAATCCTCACGCATGCAAAGTTGACTCGTACCAACACCGATTCTCGGTTAACGTCTGGGCGGGCATTATCGGTACGCACGTACTGGGGCCCGTGTTCCTAGAAAGATTAACAGGAGAGTCATATTTAAAATTTCTAAGAGAAACTTTGCCTATGTTCCTCGAAGACATACCTCTTGCTAATTTACGAGAAGTATTCTATCAACATGTCGGTGCCTCCGCGCATTTTACGTGGAACGTCAGACAGCATCTTGATGCTGAGTATGGTGAGCGATGGATTGGTCGAGGCGGACCAGTTCATTGGCCTTCTAGGTCAACTGACTTGACCCCTCTAGACTTTTTTCTGTGGGGTTGTGTTAATTCATTAGTTTATGTTAGTGAATGTATAAGTGTTGAGGACCTAAAAGATAGAATAGTGGCCGCATTTGGAAAAGTGAAAAGTGACACTGAAGCACTAAATAAACTTAAAGACCAATTGCGCAAGCAGGCTTTAAAGTGTATTGAAAAAGATGGTCGACCTGTTGCAAGTGCTGTAAGAAGGCAACGCCGTATGAGTGTAACTTAACTGTAGGTTATCACAATCTTTGAGAGTTCAATTTTTAAAAATATTTTTATGAGTCACATCTTTTAATCTCTCCAGACACGAGAAAAATATGACAATTGAAATTCAATTGTGTCTCGCCGCTGGTGGCCGTACGATCCTTGAAGGATTAAACATGTTGCCTATAACACACCATCCTAAAAAATAATTTAAATTTAATGTCTTCATTGATTCCAGGAATCCAGGGAACAGCAGTCCTCCTGTTTGATGATATTATTGTGTTAAGTGGTTTTGATATTAAAACCCATAATTCAAGATTGGAAAAGGGAAGTGTGCATAAGCAGAGAAAATAGAAGCTATTGAAAAAACTCTGGCACCTCACCATGTTAAAGAGCTGCAAGCATTTTTGGGTCTATTAAATTTCTGTAATTGATTTTTACAACATAAGGCACCACTATTATTCAGGTTATTAGAGAAAAGGCCTATGGATCTGGAGCAAAAAATGTCAAGAAGCTTTTGTAAATTTAAAGGCAATGCTTTCTAGTGAAAATACTTTGGTACACTATGATGACAAAACACCATCAGTGTATGAAGAAAACAATGTCTTGTGACGCATCTGACTATGTATGGAAGAGATAGAAGGAAGAAAATGATGCAGGATAGAACAGTCCAACTGGTGAAGTCTTCTTTGAGGACTATGAATAATCATGTAAGGAATTATGCACAGATTGACAAAGAAGCTGCAGCAATAATATTTGGGCTAAAGAAATTTTATCAGTATATTAGTGGTCACAAAGTGCTGATTAAAACAGATCAAAGACTTCTACTAGGGTACCCATATTTGGACCGGGGAAACGTATTCCAAACATTATATCTCCAAGAATGTAGCATCATTGGGCTCTATTAATGAATTCATTTGATTATAAGACATACAATATGTTGAAGGCAAAAAGTTGAAAAGTGCTGATGATCAGTAGATGACCATCAAATAATTCTAATAGATTTCAGCAGATGATGAATATTTGGGCGTTATACTTTTAGAAGAAACACCACTAAAGTTGAACTGTACAGCAGTTAAAGTAGCTGTGTGAAGGGCAAAGAAAGATAAAGTACTGTCCAAAAAATTGTACTGGATCAGGAAAGGGTGGTTAGATAAAGATGCTTAAGAATATGAGACATTTTGGCAATAAAGATAAGTATCTGCATAGTGGATGCATTTTGCCTCAGAAAAATATGTGTTTGAAGAGTTACATAGAAACCATGATAGAATAGTGATTACCAAAGTACTGTCGCCAAGTAATTTTTGATGCCCATCCATGAATAAAAAGATAGAAGAAATGGTTAAAATCTGTTCAGAAAATGGAAATATGCCAAAACAAGTAACACATTGGCTGGAAATGGACAAAGCCTGGTCCAGACTACACATAGATTATGCTGAACCATTCCAAGGGAAACCTTTTTGATCCTGATAGATGCATGTTCTAAATGACCAGAAGTCAAAATTGTTCACAACATGAGTAATTCTATGCAGATACTTGATGCAATGGAATAGTAAGGTGTAACAAGACATGTTAACATGTGTACACAGTGGTAGAACCCCAGGCAAGAAACAACAACAAGACTCAAAATGATCTTCTTCTTTTTTTGTTACAATAAACAAAAAGAGAGGAAAGCCAATGCTTTCACCAACTTCAAAGAAGATTCTGCCAAAATTGGGTGATTGAAGAGGCACACTAGATAAGAACAGGAAACTGATAAGAAGTATACTGTCGCTTCGGAAATAGGCTGATATAATTGGAGTGTCAAAGCTGTTCTACCAAGCGGATCTACAGAAATATTTAGAAATAAATGGGCATTATCAGCTTCGCCATTGTCATTCTTAAACGAGAATGTAAATATTAATATAATTGAAAGACGAAATAAGGAGGAAAGCTAACTGGAAAGAAAGCAGATCTTGTTGAAAGGTAGACCTCAACCTCATAAGTATTTTTTATTGTGCTGTGTTTAGGAATTACATACTCAAAAACTTAAACATTTATTTCAAATTGGTCAACATGGACACCTTTTGCAATGTCAGTCTACAAGCTAAGTCAATAGTGAATGACTTACAATAATAATGATTTCATATTTAATACTTGCTAGTAATAAGATTTATTTCCTCTATTTTGTTTCTTGAATTCTTATTAACAATAAAAAGCATGTCCTAACAGTTCTCATAAACTTGTTGAGACTAGCATTCTATTTTGGATAGACGTCAGTCTCATTTTCGTTGGTATTGACTGTTCACCAAATGGGCGACCATAATTTCCTTAATTGTAATTAATTTAGGGACAAAATGGGTATTAATCTATATCAAAAATTGCACAATTAAGAAACATGAATAAACTATTATCCGCCGGTCAATTTTTTTAATCCCCATTTTGCCATTATTTGTCCTTTAGATAATTAACAACTTTTTTTGAATTGAATGTTAACATAAAAAGCCCGATTATTATTAAACTACAACCCTGAGTTTTTATTCATTTGTGGAGTTATTCAGGTACAGGAATAGATTCCTGTTGGAAAAATTTAAAAATGTTAATTTTCCAGTTTTTTATTAACAATCAAAGACAGTAAAAAATCAAAAATTGCATAAAGTTAATAATTTTTTTTTTTAATTAATAAGTATATCAAATTCAATTCTGATTTCTAATGGTCTTTTTAGGGTTCCGTAGTAAACAAGGATATAGGATACGTCCCCTACATGTAACGCGCGGATATTTTTTTTTATTTTTCGTTTTCTATGTATACAGGGTTAAATATATCTAACGCATAAATCGTCAAAGGTGAGTTAGGTACGTTAAGACTAACAACTTTTGTTCTACGACTTTTGCCAAAACAGTACATCACATGATAAGAAATAAAATCGTTTCAAATGGGACTTCTATCAATTGTTAGCACTACGTTTCATAGGTATATTAATTTTACATAGGTACAGACGTCAGCTGTTTGTCATTTCAGCCAAAAGACGTCCACTGCTGGACAAAGGCCTCCCCCAAAGAATGCCACAACGAACGGTCCTGGGCCGCCCTCATTCAACGATTGCCCGCGACCTTCACCAGGTCGTCGGTCCACCTCGTGGGGGGGCCTGCCTACGCTTCGTCTTCCGGTACGCGGTCGCCACTCTAGAACTCTTCTGCCCCAACGGCCGTCAGTCCTGCGAGCTATGTGCCCTGCCCACTGCCACTTCAGTTTCGCTATTCGGTGGGCTATGTCAGTTACTTTGGTTCTCATGTGGATACTGAACTCCGAAATGCGGAACTCCGAGCATAGCCCTCTCCATCGCTCTCTGAGTGACCTTGAGCCTTCTTATGAGGCCCATAGTGAGCGACCACGTTTCTGTTCCGTATGTCATCACTGGCAACACACACTGGTCAAAGACCTTCTTCTTCAGACACTGCGGTAAATTGGACGAGAAGATATAACGCAGCTTCCCGAACGCTGCCCATCCGAGTTGGATTCGGCGATTGACCTCTTTCTCGAAGTTGGACCTACCTAACGACCGTTTGTCCCAGGTATATGTAATCGTCAACAACTTCGAGTGTAGTACCCTCGACCATAACAGGAGTGGGTGTAACAAGGACATTCGACATAATCTTCGTCTTGTCCATGTTCATTTTAAGTAGGGCCTCCCAACGAGTGGGTCGTTGGGAGGCTCTACTGAGGCCATTGAGCATTGTGCCAAGGTCTTCCAGTCAGCTGTTTACGTAACCTGAACTTAAGAAGTATTAGAACTGTAAATTCTATTTAATAATTTTTGTATGGTAAAAAAAAATATTGAATTAGAAAAAGTTGTGTTACAAAAGTGTTAGTCTTGATGAGCCAAAGCCTTTAAGAATTATGCACTAGTTACAAATAACCCTGTATAGTGTGGGATATCGTTGGATAGGTCTTTCAAAAATGTTAGGGGTGTGCAAATGTGTGAAATTAAAAGGAAATCTATCACACTTAAATTGGCTTACAAGTTTACGAGTAGCGACCAAATGTATTTTACTCAAAAATTTCGGACAACTCCATAGAAATGCCGCAATAGATGGCGCCAGGCGTCATTTACATCGCGCTCTATTGTTTATGTTTCGAAATTATACATGTTATTTGGTTCTCCACGACTATTTCTGACTCTTCTGAGCTTTATTGTGTTCATTGAAAATAAATTATGTCCCTTAATTGTGTTAGAAGCGGACTAGCAGAAGTAGCGGACACTTCTGCCAGAGAATTTGATTCGCACTTCGCTGATTATGTAAAACCCAATAAATAACGACGGAACCCTACACTGCGCGTGGCTCGACACGCACGCACACAAGCATACAGTTTACAATGATGCTAAGTAACCGTGAGTTTGCATTGTATGAAACATTTACATAAAAACATGTTAAAATGATAGGTTTGACAGCAGTGCGAACGCTTGCACCAACAAGACATTCATCGCAATACATATAATACTTTATGCGACGAGTTGCCAAACATCATCATGTTTAATGTTTTTAGTGCAAACTAGGGGTAAGACTAGGCTATAAACATCAACATGAAACCAGAAATTTCAATGTAGATGCGTTGCAACTTGCAAGGTATTATGAAATGCTAAAAATAATAAAAAAAAATTTTTTTTATTATTTTTACCGTTATTGTTTAAATAATTGTTAAAAACAAATGCATTGTTTATTAGATTTTTTTTTTCTAATGTACTTGTTGATATAGATTTTGATTTTAAGGAATAAATTCTTTTTTCTTAACTATTAATATTTTTGTAGGAATAATCAAAAGGGCATTTATAAATTAACAATAATTTTTTACTACTTAATATGAATATTAAGGAACCATTTTTCTTTAAAAATCATAAATTGTATTGTTCATAGGATAATGAAAAAAAAAATTCTTTATTTGTTTTTTTAATTGTAAATAAATGATTTTTTAGTTTATTTTTTTAATGCCTTATTTTATAACAAAAACAGCCTTAAGTATATAATTTTTAATGATTTTTTTTCCGATCTTTTATATAACTTTTTATATACATATTTATGGCCTTAAACTTGTTTTTTTATCTCACTCTTTTGTTGTTTTTGTTTGTGTTTAAAATTGATATTACTTTTTATATCCTTCACAAATAACTTAAGCTCTAAAATTCATATTAAGTGATAAAACATGATTGTTAATTAATAATATTTTTTCTCTAAAAATCAATCTATTTTATTTATTTATTTATTCATTTTCAAATAAAAATACAATGCGGGCTTAACTAAATAGTACTAATAAACCTAATTTACGATAATCAACAAGTAGATAAGATTTTTTTAAATTATCTGATAAACAAGGCATTTGTTATTTATTTAAACAATAATGTTAAAAACAAATTTAAAAATATTTTCATGTAGCTTTCAACCATTAGAAATCAGAATATTTGATGTATGGAAAAAAAATTTTTTTACTAACTTTATGCAATTTTTGAATTTTTACTGTCTTGGATTGTAAATAAAAAAGTGGAAAATTAACATTTTTAAATTTTTCCAATGGAAATCTATTTCTATACCTCTTAAGAATAACTCCACGCACAAAGTGAAAGATCTCAACTTTGTAGTTAATAATAATCGGGCTTTTTAAGTTAACATTCAATTGAAAAAAAAAAAGGATAACGGAAAGATTGGGATAATAATTGTTGGCCGGCGGATAATTGTATATTCATGTGTCCTTATTGTGCCCTTTTGAATTTTTTAATTTTCATATTTTACTAAATATGAAAATTAAAGAATTTTGACAGGAAATTGAATTTTGAGAAGAAATTTGACAAAATTATTTTTTTGTTGCAGTGTCCGAGGGACAGACCACGCGCGGAAGTCAGACTAACCGGTTCTTGCACTATTTACGAAGCTGTGTAAAAATTATAAATATTCAAGCTAAAGGTCCGGGAAGTAGATTTTTTTTTAGATAATTTCTTCCTCTTTTCAAATATCTTTTTGAGTTTTGACTATTTCTGATAGTTTTTGAGATATTAAAAAAAACCAAACCTCTACGTCTTCTTTCTTTTATTGTTTATAACTTTTGCTATTTGCCTCTTATTGGTTGCTTTTCAAAGTTATGAAGCGCACAAGTCACTTGTATTGTTTTAGTCCCATCTGAGGTGTAAATTTTCTTTCTATTTGTTTTAGACTCATGTTGGACGGCTGGGTCAAGGGCCTGATGCAGAAGGCAGTTGTCCTCGACGCCGCACTCATAGTGAGGGGGTTCTTGTCTCTGCGTCCCTAACCACCGACAGTTTGGACCCTGCTCTCGCTACCGGCGGCTCACTATTTTCTATTTTTATATATTATATTTGTTTTAAGACCTATACAAACTACACATGTTTTACATATTCACTAAATATCAAGAATTAAATATCAGACACAATCCTACTAGTTCAGTTTAACAGCCATGACACCTTTACTTTTTCTACTACCCTTTCTCAGGAACATAACACGCCTTTCCCTCGGGATAGCTTCACACTTAATGTGAGATTCACAGACCGCACTACGGCTTTACTTTCAGCAAAGTATGCTTAGAACTGTCATCACAGTATGGGTTTTGACAATTCTAAACACGGAATAGATAAATAAAGATGGTATGGTAATGTGGGCGTGGCAAGCGCGCCGCAACTATGTATGAACAATCACAGTTCGGCCGAACCATTCGTTTGCCGCTCGTAATGTCGTGTAGACTGCTACGAACGACACATCCCTGGGTAAAAATGCCGTAATGTCAAACATGTAAAATGTCAATGGTATAATATCCAATTTTGGCAAATTCATAATTTATTTTTAATTTTATTTATGGTTCAGTAATTGCACGATCGTTGTGGAAATGTTATAAAGTGGTAATACATTTTGTGAAAATTATGACATTCAAATATTTCGAATTAAATCGTCTTAACTTTGCGAAATCAGAGCATAGGAAAAGCAACCGAATTACTTACCTAGAAAGAGTTAGTTTTGTGAGTAGTAACTGTTTGGGAGTGATCTATTTCAATTGACCAATTGATGTTTGAATTCTCTCTGTATTGAGAATATAATAATGTGATAGTCAATATGTGCAACTGGCTACATGCATCCATGCAAACCATTCTATCCATATTCTATTCTGTGGTTTTAAACGTATTTCGCTCAAAGTTAAGTCGCAGTGCGGTCTAGAATTCTCACTCTAAGGCTGGGTTGTTGCACCAAGATATTTGTTAAAGTTATTGTAACATTTCACATAAGAGAAGTATGTGAAATGTTACAATAACTTTAACAAATATCTTGGTGGAACCTAGCCTTAGAGTCCAAAGTTCTTTCACTTCACTTATAATGTACTTCTCAATAACTATTTTCTTTTTTAAAACTAACTACTACATACTATGGGTATTATTTATTTTATGAGTTTTATTCTTCATCAGTGTCGGCAGGGGCGGCTTAACCTATAGTGCAGGGTGTGCAATGCACACGGGCGCCGATATAGGATCGCCGCGGCGCTCCTTGAGACTGCATTTTACCTCTTCCTGCCTATAGAATAGAGAAAAAGAGGTTAAAATGTAGCTTCCGCTGCGGAACTCAAGCGGTGAACAGCGATAATTCATGTTTGGTCTTGTGTTTTAAGGTCTATGGACAGCGAATCAGATAGAGCCGCGGGGGGGTGGGGAAGGGAGAGGGCAGGCCTAGGGGGCGTCAGGGTTTCATTGCACACGAGCTAGAGCCCTGAGTGTCGGACACCTGCTCTTCCTCAGATCCGGTGCTGTATTGCTGGTCCGGTCTTGCTTCCTTATTTAAGGATGACAATGGCAAAGCAGATAATGCCCGTTTTTTTCTGAATACTTCTGTAAATCCGCTTGGTAGAACAATTTCCTGTGGCCCTGTCGCAGCGATTATATGAGCCCATTTCCGAGGAGACGGTAAAATAATATAAGAAAGTGACGAGGAGAGGGTCCTCGTCACTTTCATGTTCAACCTCTTGAGTCTTGCGTTGTTGTTCCTTATCTGGGGCTCCACCACTGCATCTCGTTTATAAGTCGCGCGCATGGCCCCGTGGCTGATGTAGATCGGAAGCGATCTACTCGGTTAAGCGATACGGGCGCGGTCGGGTGTGTGATGAATGACCGCTAGTGGCAAATTTAAATGCGCGTTTCGTGCTTTGGAGGGCACGTTAAGCCGTCGGTCCCGGTTGCTATCGATAGATAGCAGTCGTTGATCCTTTGTCAGAGGTCTTATGAGTAAGCTCCAGGCCTCCTCCCAAGAAGGAGAGAGACTCGTGCCCAGCAGTGGGACGTATCAAGGGTTGCCATTATTATTATAAGTATCTGCATACCCTAACACGCTTCAATTCCTCGTAACCAACGAGCTCCTCCGCCATTATTCCTTACACTCAGCTTGCCCTATTTCAAATGTTGACATCCTCATTTCTTTTATCCTCTTTACAGCTATATGACAACGGACTTAGACTGTGGAATTTAGTTCTATACCATCGATTGTTCAATAAAAAACACCAGAGCGGTGTTTTTCCGTTGACCGTATTGGGTGTAGATCGCAATCCATACATATTAGGTACATACCGAGGTTCTGTTGTTCTCTTTTTCAAGGGCCCAAACTACAAGGAGACATGACATCTTTTTAAATTTACCGTCATTTGTTAGTATGTCTTCTATTGATTTATTGTGCGCAGTTTCATTCCGATACTGCACAATATAAATTTTCTGTTATTATTTGTTTGAAACATTCTGACGCGATTTTCAATAATGGAGAAAATTGAACATCGTGCAGTCATTAAGTACCTCAATAAAAAAAGCCTGTAACCAAAATACATCCATCAAGATATGGTGGGCACTTTGGGGGAGTCTGCTCCATCGTATTCCAGTGTCAAGAAGTGGTTAGCTGAGTTTAAGCGCTATCGTGAGAGCATTGAAGATGATCCTAGGAGTGGACGGCCTACAACCTCTACCACGAAAGAAAACATCGATAAAATTTGTGATCTCGTACTGGGTGATCGACGTTTGACCATCGGTAAGATAGCTGAGACAACAGACATTAGTTATGGCCGGGTGCAACACATAATAACGAAAGAATTGGGATTCCATAAGGTTTCTGCTCGCTGGGTCCCGAGGTTGCTTTCAGCTGAACAAAAACGAGTTCGATTCACAATTTCGCGAGACTGTTTGGAACTTTTTGAGACTGATCCCGAGGACTTTTTGTCTAGATTTGTTACCATGGATGAAAGCTGGGTTCACCACCATATTCCTGAATCAAAGCAACAATCCAAACAGTGGAAAAGATTTGTGGGGTGGGTAAGTGGTGGTAAGTGGGTACCGAGTAAATGAAAACTGCAGCCTATAGATAACTTTTTAAACATTGAGATCTCTAGTTCTCGATTTAAATGCAGATGTGTGTGTATCTTCACGCCAGGTCCCTTACGGGGTAGGCAGAGAGTGTAGAGCGCCAGATATCCCGGTCCTGACAAACCTCGTCATTCACCCACCCTCAGTCGGTTAAAAATAAAAAAGGGAAGGCAAAGTTTAACGCATTGGTGTGGGACCTCTGTAGCTTGGAGGTAAAGCGGATGGACTAATTATCCTGAGGTTGCAAGTTCGATTCCCGCCCGAAGTCAAATTTTTCTTTCCCATTTTTTTTCTATGATAACATTTTTTTTTTATTGTACACCATTTTGGAAAGAATTACCAAAGCTTTTTGGTAATTTATTATTTTAGTATTTTGCTAGGGCTTATTGTCAATTATAACACTGTTAGAACAAAAACTTATATGTCTACGAAATTAGGGAGAATATAAAAGTAAATTTATAGCAACACCAAATTTTTTGAAAAGTTGAATGAAAATCAAGAATTTCATGAGAAATGCGCTTTATTTTGAATTGACAATCAAGAGTTATATGCTTCAACGTGTATTTTGTTCAATAGACTTACCCCCTTATTCGTAAATGTATTTTAGCTAAGGTGTTGCTAATCTCTCCTTTGTCTTTTTCTATCCTGCACATTTGACAATGCAACTGACTAGGACAAAGCATTCTATAGCTAAAACGTATCTAATGTACGTTTATGAATAAGGGGGATACATATTATTTACTAATATCAGTTTACTTACGAATGAAAAGTGATGTCGTTTAAAGGCCTCGTTTCTGTACGGTTTATACAGGCTAAAATACTGCAACCTCCTATTTTACTGCACCTTATACACTAATTGAGTCTTTTTCTCATAAATACCCAAAAACTTATTAATAATCGCCGATATACGTAGAAAACATTAAATAAATGCGTATACGATAGGTTATCTCGCATATTTGTTTGGCTAACTTTTGCTGTCACTTACGAATTTCGCCAAGCAAAAACCGGCACGCCGTAAGGGACAAAAGATACGATGCTCTATTTCAACTTTCTTATGTTCTTTGTATATAACTGTCTCACTTCCACAAAGCATATGGCGAACATGGCTACGTCCTTAGACTAAGTACCTTTAGACGTAGCCAAATATTAAGTGGCTTTGGTAATTCTTTCCAAGATGGTGTAGAATAAAGAATATTGTTATTATAGAAATAGAGAATATAGAAAAAAATGGAAAAGAAAAATTTGACTTCGGGCAGGAATCGAACCTGCAACCTCAGGATAATCAGTCCAGCCGCTTTACCTCTAAGCTACAGAGGTCCCACACCAATGCGTCAAACTCTGCCTTCCCTTTTTTTATTTATAACCGACTGAGGGTGTGTGAACGACGAGGTTTGTCAGGACCGGGATATCTGGCGCTCTACACTCTCAGCCTACCCTGTTAGGGACCTGGCGTGAAGATACACACACATCTGCATTTAAATCGAGAACTAGAGATCTCAATGTTTAAAAAGTTATCTATAGGCTGCAGTTTTCATTTACTCGGTACCCACTTATCGATGTGAACTTGTTGATCATTGTTTGCCGGTGTATGTTGCTTCCTTTTAATGTTTTAAGGGCTAGCATTAGAAATGGTCGAGACCCTTCTTAACTTAGTATTTCCGTTCATTCCACGGAAGTACTAACATTCCCACATTCTGACATTTCATGACAGGCCACTAACATTTTAATTGTATAATGATTTATGTTTTGATATTTATAATTTGAATAATAAAGCGATAATCACACTGAAACTCTTAGTTTTATTTAACTATTACTTACACGCAAATATTGAATGCCTTACCCGATACAGCAGTCGTTCTGATAAAACTATCTATAAGATCGCGGCCAAAGAAATAATACCCTGTAGATGATGTTCTAGAATGCGAGCTGTGAATAATCTAGACACTTTTTTTTTACGAGATGGAAATGCCTTTGCTTTCAACCGACTCTTTGGGGGAAGAGTCGGGATATGAGGGACTTGGACCCTCTAAATCCACCTCGGTGCCGATACACTATAAACACTGCTCCGGTTCTCCCCTCGCACTTTGCCTCCATCCAAGGCTCGTCCACGGGAGCTTTGTGAGCCCCCCCATCGTCGAGGATACCTCAGTCCTATTCTATAGGCCCGAAACTGCAGGGCCCACGGCCGGGGCTACTGACTATTGCCATCACCCCGGCGCCTTCTTCTCCTCCGAGCGGGATCATTCCTCTCTCGAACACGCTCGGCGGTCTCTTTCTGGAGCATTATTTCCTCACAGAAAGAGACCACAGCTTTCCACGCTATGTCATCCGCCAGCATAGACGCTACGTACCACCAGGTCTCTCCGTTTCGCCACCCAAGCTGTACACTCAGCGAGCGTGTGCTGAGCAGAGTCCAGGTCGCCTTCGCAATGGTGGCATTGCGCCGTCTCTTCGCGCCCTATTCGACTCAGATATTCACCGAAACACTCGTGTCCGCACGAGATCTCCCTCTGGTGGACGATCCCATTCCGACCCGTGAAGCAGATGGCCCTGTCCCGCAAGTACGCCCCGATGATGGTTTGTAGATAGGGAGGTACATTGTGTCGAACAAGTTCCTCCTGTATCGCTTGCCAGGGGAGGGAGTTGAAAGCGTTGACGATATCTAGGCTCACCGCCAACGATACTCCTCTCCCACGAACTCAGATTATTCGCAGCTCGCAGCATAATAAATGCTAATTCATGGTTACCTATTTCATTTTCTCGATATGTTCTTGATCAGGGAGGAGCACGAAAAAACTTTCCTACACCCGTGCACCCTATCGATTGCACGCAGCACGGATGTTTAGTGACGCTAAACATCCGTGCTGCGTGTTTGTCATCTTCGTAACATAAAAAAAATATATGTGTAGTTATGTTTTATGTGTCAAATATGTGGGATTTTTATCATAAAGCAATCGATAGGGTGCACGGGTGTAGGAAAGTTTTTTCGTGTTCCTCCGAGACTTCATAAGAAGGTCCTACTCCCCATTAGTTCACTGGACATCCCATCAACTTCCATATGGAACCATCTCATCATCGCGATCGTCATCCTCCATAAATATATTCATTCACTATGTTAGAGATTGCAGCCTAAAGATACCTACACAAAAACCAGTGGTAAATGTGCAGATGCGTTGCCACCCCTAGGGCTTAAGATGATCTGCCTCTGTGGTAGTTAAGGATTTCGAAGATCTCAGTTGGTACGAACATCCCCATTAAAACAGTCTGTTAAAACCTTCTTCTTTCTGGTTAGATGGCATTACTAGGGCCGGGTTCCAATAACTTACCAACATCCGTACTATTCCGTACGTATATTTAGGAACGGTTGATTGTGAGAGTTAATGTATAGATGAAATGTCAAATTATAACGGATAGTAAGCTATGTTAGCCTACCTACGTTTGTAATTTAGTGAAACCGAGCATATGAAAAGAATTAAAATCTTGTCGATAATGAAGCATTTATCAATGAATCCCAAACTTTAAGACGAAATCTCTTGTGGTACACAAGACATTGAATGAAGTAAAAATTATGAATTTAAGAGTGTTTAACAAAGTTTATTATAATATACGCGACTATACACAAACTTAGAAAATAATATCACGCAGCGACACAGCTCTTTTCCGCGTTCCCGCCAAAATTCCATTACTGATAAGCAGATTCAATGTTGCCGTGCTATGTATTTCCGCACAGTCCATAAAAGTCGGTGTATAATTTCAACTGATACACTAACTCAAAATAGTCAATGTGAGATATATTATTAATAATTTTCAAAACAGTTAAATGAATACATTTAATAAGTTGTAAATAAATTATGCAGTTATGTTTATCATGTAATTCTGTAACTGTGGTGTTTCTTTCACAAAGTTTCGTAGGAGATATAAATAAAAAGATAGCAATACCACAAATCACACTAAAAAGAGAGGTCGGCCCCCCAATAGGAGGATAGAGATATGTAGGTATTTGACTCAAACTTTTGTTTGGAGTTTGGACTCCATTTTTACCTTCAAGCTTTTTGTAGGTATTTGACTCAAACTTTTGTTTGGAGTGTGGACTCTATTTTTACCTTCAAGCTTCTTGGATGACCCGGTATCACGCTGCCATATTTATACTGATCTGAGCTGTGTTTGTTTCCGAGATGCCGCTGTCGCCGAGATTAAATTGACAACATTTCAAATTTGACACGACCCTAAAAGAAAAATACCGTTTCTTTGTTTTTCTTTTCTGAGTTCAAATACATATTTTTTGTATTTTTTTATTTCTTAATTTCTATGAAAAAAAAATAAAACGGAAAAACATATGATGACGTCACTTATATGGTGGAATGAAGTAGTTACCATTGCTTATCTTTAGATAAAAACATTATTGTACATACTTTGTGACAAGATGTGTCAAATTGATACGGATACGTCAATGTCAAAGTATAAAACTAGGAAGTAGGGATGGTGATCCAAGACCTGAAATCGATTAATCGGAAAAGCGATCTTAAGGAACAAAAAAATCGGTTCTTATTTAAATAATTCTAATAATTTATTTTAATCGATCCACAGTACCGGATTGATCTAGTGAATCGATACTATACCCTGGAAAAGCGAAGATCGATCTTTTTGGTTAATTCACATAGGGACGTAGGAAACATACAGATCATAAGATTTAACATTTAAACGTGAGTATAGGAAGCATTAGACCAGCATTTAACACTGTTGAGTTGCTTTTTTTTGGTCGTCTGTTTTCCTTGAAATTTAGTATTACATATCCCAAATCAAAAATAGATCGATAATCGAAGATCGATATTTTCAATGTCGATTTAATTGTCAAAGGATTTTTGACACTTCGATTCGAACATTGATTGATTTCAGAAAGAATCGCCATCCCTACTACTCAGTCTATGAAATGCTGCTACGAACTTATTTATTAAAAAAAAAAAAGGGGAGTTTTGGCGGGAACCTTGAAAGAGGCGTATGGTGCTCTTATTTTATTTCATTTTCTTGGTGTATTTTTAAGTTATATTGAATAAAGTTGGTGGCATTTTGTTTGATATAGGTTTATTACAGTGCCCATGTATAGTGAAATAGAATAACAGTGCGAAAACACGACCTTTCAGGTTGCCTCCAAAACTTCATTGTAAATGTTCTGGTAAAGTAGCCATCGCTTTACTTGAATAACTTGACTGTAACTCACTTGACTGACATATTATATTTGATAACTTTTATACTTGATACTTACATATTATACTTGATATTATACTAACTTTGACGCTGCTTAAATAAATACGAAATATCGTTTTACTTGACACTGGCAATATGCGTAATAGCGATGCCATAAAAACAAAAAAAAAAAAAAAAAAGAAGTTTTGAAGTCTTCAACAACGACTTAGCCCTTAGGCTGTTGATATAATATTGATATTTTTTATGTGTAGTTGGATCAAGGAAGAGATTAATCGGCGACACGCGGGGTCAAAAATTTTTTTTTAAATTATATTGATATATCGATAATTTTTTCGGTATATCGAACACTGGTACTGATATTTTTAAAATAAAAAGATCACAGCCCTACATCGAGTTTGACAAGCTGACAACGACAAGACAGTGATATCTACAATGTTTTTAAAGGATCACGGCACAAGGCAATGGTTCTATCGCCATTCCACCCTATGTGTGACATCATATGGCGCATACGTCTTTTTAGAATACACTTACTTTCAAAGTAGAAATTATGAATGAAAAGTACAAAATTTCAAAAAATGGTTAAACACGGGTCCCCTTGTTTTGATTAACTTTTGAATAATGTAATAAAACATGTAGGTTAAAAATATGAAATGTTGTCAATTGTGTTTTGTTAAAGTCGAGGTGTGAGTTTCGTAGTAATAGACGATTTTTGTTGCGTGTGTTTGCGTGTGTCACACTTCCTCCGCAAAATTGACATTGTTCTTAATTTAATATATTAATAATAAGCATATGCTTTTTATTTTAATATTATCTTTCTATCCCTTTCTATTTTCGGAACTAATAATAACATAATTAAAATAAAACAAATTAAAACACTTTGTTTCTAAAGTGCGGAGTGGATTACTAAGTTTTAAAATATCGTAATCCTGCTAACCATCCCTAATTTCAATTGTCAATTCAAATGTCAAATGAGTCAAGTTCGTTTCGTTTCTTTCAACATTTTTCAACAGAATTCTCCAAAAGATGAAAATGAAAGAATTTGATGATTTAACTCACACGTGCAGAATACATTAATAAAGTACTTTCTCTGTAAACCCGCGATAGGGTTTACATTTATTACTCGTTACATTTTTTACTTAATATGTGAAATATCTTGACTGTACATAATGGTTAGTAACATTCAAAGCTGTTCAGTTTTCGGGACAATATGAATAAATACAAATCAGATCCCCTATACCGTTCATTTTACTATAATATTAAATTAGTATTAAATGTTTCAGGCAGGCATAGATGTTGATGAGGCTCTAGCCAGATTAGAGAGTTTGATGTGCGAGTTTTTTGCACCAACCACCAACAATTTTAGGAAAAGGGAAATTGAGGGTATGGTCGAGCATTTCTCTAACACCAGAGACTCGTGGAAACATTGTTTGATATTTCTTCAGAAATCTCAGAATCAGTATGTTCAGATGTTCATATTGACTACATTAGAGGTGGGTTTTTGTTATAAATAATCTATTTTGTTTCTTGATTACTATCCCTTCTAACGAAGGTTAAATTATATTTGTTGTAATACTCTAGTAAATGGGAATTTATTTTTGTGAATAGTGAGGTTAGAGTATGTGCATCCTACTGTTTTGGGCAAGATAACCAACAGTAGATTATGAAACGATACACATTGTTAGAAACACTCAAGCCTTGTATGGACATTTATACAATTTAATATTTACAATTTTATTTTATTTTTACTTACAAAATTTACAATTTCTGAGAGGATATCAGTATTAAAGAGGGATAGAAGATTTGGTATATTTGTTGGAAAAGGAACTAATTTTGCTTTGCCTAAACTTTGCACCTGTCTCTTAGCTCATAAAAATGACACTGCGGGATAGAGTGAATTTTTTTGCTACATGTATACATCTCTAAAATATTACCCACTCAAAAACCTGTTAAATTATTTTGCAATTGAACTACTCAGCCAATAAAATATGATACACCAAACAAATTCAAAATAATCACCAAGATACCTAATACACTTTTTTTATTCTACTGCGCAGCAAATATTCTCTTATAACAGTAATTTTATTTTTCTTTCTCAAAAATTACTGATTGTGCACCAATGTTTCTAATTGTAACTCATTATATCTAATATGCATCCTAGTATCGGTACTCCATTTAAAACGGTTTTTTACAACTTCTAAGTTACTCAAATAATTATCTTTGAAGAACAACTAATGAATTTTGTATGTACAACGTTGCTTCAAAAAAATAAATTTGTTGTATTAAAAATGTTATTGGAGCGCCTGCAATCGTGTGATGATAGTTGGTACTTACTCTCTGGCTCCAAGCGATGGGGGTGGATAGGCAATTCGTTGAGATATGAGATATTGCAATATACTTCCTCACGCCATAGTAACTATACGCCATAGTAATTATAACTACTATGGCGTCTCACACAGAAAAATTGGTTAAGGTTAGGTCCTATATGCAATAGAGGCTCCCAAGCTGAGCGAGCGAAGCGAGCATCCCGCAGCATTGGCTGGCGATGCGCCAGAACCAATTTTTTGTTTAAGGAATTTGATACCAGGTGACTATTTTGGAGTAGACAGACAATGTGAACATTGTAGGAGTAAAGACTTTGCTTTAAATTTGAAATATTATGGTTTAAAACTGATAAGTACAAAAATATTTTTAGGTAAGCATTACATTTTGTTGTATATTTACATTTGATAAATAAAACCACATTAGCCATTAATTGGTGTTTATTAAAATAAATTTTGTAGTACATTATCTGAAGTAAAATAAAAAAAATAAATGCTTCTTTTATAATGAGGTGTAATATTATTATTATTTTAAAATATTTTACTGAACATATTTTGGTGCACAATCAGTATATTTGGAGGATCAAAGGCAAAATTAGTTGAAGAAAATGGGAATAAATTGAGGAACAGTTAAATACTACCCATTATAATTATGGCATGTGCATGTGATTCAATTTATTTAGGTTATAAGAAGGAAATGATTTTGGTTTTTGTTCTGTACGAAATTTCTATGTGTTATTGATGTTTACTAACTGGTGCTGAACCTTGACAGTAAAATAGAACTCTATACAATGAGGATTTTTGTTAAAATCAAATTAATTATTCCCTGAATTCTGGATGTATTAGTATTTGGCATACTGTACAATGAGTGAATACAGAATGAAACAACTCCTTTGTTTTTTATGTTTCAGAATATTATTAATAGACAATGGATGAGTTTATCTGATAGTGAAAAAACAGAAATAAGAATCACATTAATGAATGAGTTGATGGGCAGACATGAATTTATGTTGTATTTTATAAGGAACAAGCTGGCTGCACTGATGGTGTCTATTGCTCGATATGATTGGCCACATTTGTATCCTGATTTTTTCAACAACATTGTAGAGGTTTGTATATTTGTACTCTTGTCAAACCTTGAAAAATTAGGTATCAGGGGATCTGAGCTCAGGTTTTTTAAAAGTTATCTTACAGATTGAACTCAAATGGTAAAAATAAATAACTATCAAAGTGACAAGCTCCCCATACATGTTCATACGTTCCACAGGGTAGCATTCTTGGGCCAACTCTGTTTCTTATTTTTATAAACTACCTCTGCAAACTTGAACTTACAGATTCAAGAATAGTATCATATACAGATGATACTGCCCATTACACTTTTTGCAAATTCTTGCACAGAATTACAAAGTACAGCCCAGCATGGTTTAAATACCACCTTTGACTCACATAAACATACAGTTAATGTAGATAAAACTAATATTTTAATATTCTCAAATAAATCGCCTCGACATCCGCATTCTCATTTAAATTTGAAAGCAAATACTTGTCACCATAAAGATATGTCTTGTCAATGTCCACTTATTTCTTCAGTTGAAGGTATAAAATATCTTAGAATTATACTCAATAATACTTTGACATTCAAGGCCCACATTGAAGCTTTGATGAATCAAGTATGTAAGCTAATTTATGTTTTTAAAACCTTAAGACATGTAGCTAACTCCATCATAATCCATCATATGTTTATATTAACATACTGCATCCCCTGCTGGGGAGGTGCTACTAAAACTATACTAAAACTATTAGAAACAGCACACAGAACCACTTTAAAGGTATCTATGTTTAAGAAACTCCTTTATCCTACCACTCAGCTATATAAAGACTGGAATGCACTCAATGTGCGCCAACATTTTATACTGCAAACCATTCTGTTTCAACATCTCAAGACCGGAGATCTCTATAAACCGCGTAAAGATTCTATGTAATGTCACAAAAGTCAATTATACTTTAGTTAAACGTTTTGAATACTTTTTAGGCCCATTCTTATATACAAAATAAATAGATCAGTACCAATATATAAATTGTCTTTGTACCAGTGTCGAAAAGCATTTCGTAGCTTCCTTTTTAAGCAAACTTATGAAAAAACAGAACAATACTTATTAACATTGTCATAAGTCAATTTAAAAAACTTTAAAAAGAAAAGGGTTTCCTTTATATTTGGGATATGAACCCAAAAGATTAATTTAGTTTTTTTTTTATCTATACTTTTTTTTTTACTGCCTCAGTAGCCTAGTGGTAGCAGGCCACTACTGCTACGCTGGAGGTCCTGGCTTCGATTCCCGGGTCGGGGGCTATCAGAGATAACGGTTTAAAATCCTTTATCTCTGGTTCTATTGGGATTTTTCCATTTTCTGGAAGTTTCCCAGTACCTCGGAGTTTGGTAATGTGCCCGGAGATGGCAACAGGCTCGCCACCTGTTACATGGGCCAAAAACGTAACCGGCGAATCGTGGGTATTTGCATGTATGCTTGAATGCATGCATTTACCTCTGCCTACACCTTGGGGGATTACAGGCGTGTAGTTACGTTTTTTTAATTTATATGAGAAATTGTTAATATTGTTGTAGATATAAATTAAAACGAAAATTAATTTACTCAAACCAACATATGCATCATACTTACATTATCCCTACTTCTTAAAGTAACTCTGTCTGTCACCTTTTCACGTCCAAACGACTGAACCGATTTTAATGAAATTTGGTACAGAGATAGAGCTGACTTTGAGAAAGAACATACGAACGAAACGACTTTTTGTCTCCTTATATTCCCCCACCCCCCTAAACTAGAGCGAAATTTGTATGGAGCATTCCACAATTTTCAAGGTAGAAAGTTAAAACTCGGTATGCAAACTCTTTGAGCTTAACAAACAATACATACATATTTTTTTTATCTGTGCTCTTGTGTGTTCGTATTTAATTGTGCAATAAAGTTGGTGTTAAGAAGTTCTTTGTTTCTTTGCGGCCTTAAACCACAAATTCACGTACAGACTACTAAACTGTTATTTATAACAAATTTATATGTTTTGTATTATTGTGATGTATTCAATGTATTTTATTCATTACAGTTGCTAAGGTGCGAGGGCCGTCGTTGTGTGCTAGGCCTGGTACTGGCGCAGGCGGCGAGCGAAGAGCTGGGTGCGGCACGCGTCACCGGCGTGTTACTGCCGTCGGCGCGCCGCAGTCAGCTCGAGCGGCTCATGCTCAAGGGCATGCCGCAGATGCTTGCTGCTCTCAACGGTAAGGGGACTTGATTAGGCATTGTGTTGACGCGAACTACAGTCGCTAATGCTGGGAGCACACGGCAGTGACTTTGGTCGATAGCGACTCGCTGATGGTGTGAAAGTCATTGCTTGGTCGTGAACATTAGCAGCGATTTACTGTCGCAACACAAAGTCGCTACGTGTGGACGCAGCGACTTTGCGTTGCGACACTAAATCTTTGCGTTGCGACTTTAATCGGTGGTGGCGATATAATATAAGCATGAATAGCTCGCCGTTGGCGCCAACAGCAGCCCCAGCAGACAACGATATCCTTAACGGCGAGCTATTCATGCTCAGTGGCATGCCGCAGATGCACGTCGCGCTTTACAGTAAGCGGACTTGTATAGGGCTTATAGTCGCGCGAATCAGAATTGCTGCCGCTGTCTAATGACGTTGAACATTGGCATTTAGTGGCAATTGAAAAAAGCTACTGCAGTGATTACGCGTTTCAGCTGCCAATTGCGCTCTACCATCAATAAAATATTTTTGTCTTTAAAAGTTTAAAAATCAGTTACAATACTTAGTACAACACACACAATTAATTAATTACTAATATAATATTAATCTAAATGTATATATTTAAAAATAATATTCGTACACTGTTAAGTATAAGGAGTTGATATGTTCTTAGGTTTTCGCGAGCTACACTCATTGAAATAAAACTATTTTTACGGATATATCTCGCGTATATTAAACTAAAATGATTTTTAAAATCAACCCGACGTTTCGGTCGCTTTTCAGCTTCCGTGGTCCCGGGCAGACTGAGGTGATATTTGTCTGACAGAAGTTTGAAAAAATTATATGTAGCTACCTCCATCGATTTCGTAAACTCCTTGCGTAGCGTAATAATTACTTATGGTATCTTGAGGTCTTGCAGACCGCTGCGGCTGGGATTTAATCTTGCTAAGTATGGGATCCCATGATGTTGATAATCGCCATCCATCTTATCTATTGAAATTTGGGTGTTTTTTAATTTCAATAGCCTCGCGTACCATTCGTGGAATGGGTTTGTGTTCTCTAGCGAGTATTTGAATTTTATCAAACCTTATGTAATGGTTCGGCTTATCCGCTATGTGTTCACAGACTGCAGACCTCCCTGTTCTTCGGTTTTTGACATCAGCAATGTGCTCTTTAACGCGGGTGGATACAGCTCTCTTCGTTTGACCAATATATGAGAGTCCACAATCACAATCTAATTTATAAATGCCAGAATTTTGTAATGGAATATTACTACTTGAGTGACGTCACGGATGTCAAATCAGCTGTTTGAGTGTCGTACGTTTTTTGCGGAAGTCATAATAAACAACTCATTTGATCTAAATAACTTTATTCATAATTAAATATATAAAAGAAAACAATTTATATACAGTGTTATTCAGTGATTCTGGTGGCAAAATACATCAAAACTTAAAAGTGTACAGTGCGACTATTGACTGTAAAGTGCAAGTATACCCACACAATAGTTTTATTATTATCTCGAAACGATTCCAAAAAAAAAACATTTGAATAAAAAAAAAACATTTGAATTATCTCTATAAACAATCTCCTGACTCAAGTATCTCTTTAAAAAGTTTGTGATAATAGATTGTGATAAATTAAAAGAAATAATAAAACATACACGTAATAAACAATAACGTAAACAGCACCATCTATCGACCGCTGTACAACTCTAGTAGTGACATCTAGTACGTGTGTTATTCAACTCTCGCCTCTCGTGATAACTGATAACTTTGATACATAGGTACTAAACATTCGCAACATGAATAAATGTGAAGCATGTGGAAAATTTATATCGCCCAACGACAACGTTCGCTGCACTAAATGTTCTTCAATGTTTCATCGGGCATGCGTTGCTATCCCTGAGAAAGGCACTGTTTAAAACGGATGGTCCTGCCCAGCATGTAAAATTGAAGTTCCCCGGGAGGATAATTCATCCACCCCTGTTAAGGGATTGAATGCGGCTGTCCACTGCAGTGACACAGCTCCAAGTGTGTCGGATGAGTCAAGGGTGGAAAGCATTGACATGGGGCTTGAAATTCGAGGTGTCCGTTTGGAGCTCAGTGCCCTTAGGGCCGAACTACAAGAATTCCGTAAGGAAACTATGGACCTCAGAGAGAACTTAAAGTCGTGTAACGATCGAGTATCCCTCATAGAAAATAAGGTCACGACTCTGGAGAGCAAGTTCGACAATTTAGTTCCTAAGGGCATAGATACGGTCGAGGATACTATTGCGGAGCTTAAATTAAAGTTGAATGAGAGAGATCAGGATCTTTTGTCTAACGACATCGAAGTCTCGGGGTTAATAGAAAATAAAAACGAAAATCTATTACATGTGATCAAGACCGTATCACTGAAATTAGGAGTGGAATGGGAGGAGCGCGACATCGTCCATGTCGAACGCCTAGGCAACTCGCGTCGTAATCTGGAAGAGGCGGCAAACGGCGGCGGCGGCGCGTCGAGCGCCATCCGATTTGCTCGACGGGCTACGCGTGACCAGTGGCTGCGCGCGGCTCGCATACGCCGCAATCTAACCACGGCCGATCTCGACATGTCCGGCCCACCTTTCCCCTTTTTCTTGAACGAACGATTGACACGGCTGAATAAACATATATTATATCACGCCCCGCAAGCCGGCATTTGACAACGGTGGAAGTATGTCTGGACCAGAGATGGTAAAATCCTAGCACGAAAAGAAGATGGTCAATTAGTTTCGCAGATCCGATGCGAGCGTGACTTAACAAAGGTTTTTGGCGTAGAAAACATTTGACTGTTGCCGTAATTATTTTACCTGTATTTTTCGTACTACCTGACGTTGCATCTATTCTCGTGTTTTGTAAACTAAAATGTTGCACTCTGTCTCACAGGTGCCCTCTTCCATATTTATATTATATCACTTTAAATTTAAATAATAATTTTATGTGTCTCACGGCTGCAACCAAAAATACGGTCAATTCGATTACTATATATTATGTACAATTTGGAAACGGTAGTTCACTGTACCTACAATATTTTTATGCTCTTATTGTTTATATTATATTTATTCTCCTCGCATTTGATATCATATATTTAATTATTCTTGAGTATGTTGAAAACAATGTCATAATTAAATTAAGTAAAATCGACTATTGGCTAATAAATAATTATAATGATGAATGAGAAGCATTTAAAAGTTGGTTTTCATAATGCCGGTTCTCTCTGTACTAATCACGATGAATATTTCGCTATATTTGAGAAGCATCACTTTGACATAATGGCAGTGAATGAAACCTGGCTTCGTGCGGGTGAAGATGGTCGAGCTCCCGCCGTACCGGGCTACAGGCTACGTCACGGGCGGGGGTGGGGTCGGATTTTATATCAAACGACAGTTAAATGTACGTACGTGGACTCATCCCACCGATCCCAAACATGACCAGGTCGAGCAAATGTGGTTAACCTTAACAAGTAATGGTAAAAAATTGCAATTGGCTGTGCCTATCGTCCACCCTGGCTAGATCTTGACCTTTTTTAGACGCCATAACTGACACTCTGAATAGTCTTTCTAGTTCTTTCTTTTCTCTACTGTCTTCTTGTTGAACTCGCAGGCTATTACAGAGTGACCATTAATTGAATTGAAACCATCAACAGTCAGCTGTTTGGCTTGTAAGTCGGTACATACCAAGTCAATCAACGTTTGGCTGGTTTCAGTAAAATGCGTAGGTATATTGACTAGCTGTTTTAGATTGAGGCATTGAAAGAAACCTTTAAGCTTTATTGATTTAATGTCTGTGGCATTCAGCAAATTGACATTAAAATCACCCAATAATATATAATGATCACAACTGGCTATTATGACTCCTGGCGGTTGCAAATAAAAAAAAAAAACTTTGGATGATTCGACTATTAGGGTGCTGGAAAAGGGTTTAAACTTTGCACCAGCTCCATCGAGGATACCGTACGAAGAGATTATCAGTTACGTCGAGGACTGCGTCATTAGGAATCAAGTTCCAAAGGAGACAGCCGAGGAAATCCGACAGGACGTATCGTCGGCGTTATGACACTGCCGGCCACCAAAACCTCTATCTCGTGAAGAACTCCGCTCACTGACGACGTTGAGACGATCAGAAGACATCATCGTCCTCCGTGCTGATAAAGGAAACGCTACGGTTGTGATGGACACGTCAGACTACAGTGATAAAATCTTATCGCTGTTATCGGATGAAAGCACATATAAAAAGGTAAACAAAGACCCCACCTCTAGTATATTAAAAAAGACTACCGATTTACTGCATAAATATTCATATTCATTGGATCAAAACTTTTACCTGCTTGTCCAAAGCCACCCAAACTGTATGGGCTCCCTAAAATACATAAGACTGGCGCTCCCCTTCGTCCCATAGTTAGTCAAATTGACACTCCAACTTACAAATTGGCAAAACATGTGGCGCAGATACTTTCACCACTGCGGGGACACACTAGAGCGTATGTCAAAGACTCGTACAGTTTCATTGCTGAAGTCAAACATCTACAACTATCAGCAAATGAAACAATGGTCAGCTTCGATGTTGAATCCATAAATCAATTAATTAAATCCGCGTAGACATCATTAAATCTGAAAACACATAATAGGTAAGGTTAGTAGATTATTAAACGATACACATTGTTAGAAACACTCAAAGCGTTGTATGGACATTTACACAATTTTATATTTACAATTTTATTTTATTTTTACTTACAAAATTTACAATTTCTGAGAGGATATCAGGATTAAGGAGGGATAGAAGATTTGGTATATTTCTCGGAAAAGGAACTAATTTCTGGAGGGCACTTAGAAATTGACGACGATCGTAAATAGGGCAAGAGAAAAATATATGGTTCACATTACCATCATCAAGCCCACATTCGCAAATAGATGAGTCCCTGATCCTAAACTTGTTAAAAAAAACGGGACAGCAACAATGACCTAGGCGGAGACGATAAATGATAGAAGTTTCCCGTTTAGGGAATCTGTAGCGAAAAAACCAAGGTTTTGGCGGTATTGTAGGTTGGATACCACCATAATAGGCTCCCTTCGTGTCAGAGATTGGGGGCCAGTTTTGGGACCAAGCCTCATGTAAATATTGCTTAGGTTGATGAACTAAATCATGAGGAAAAATTTTGTATGGATGAAGGTCACCAGAAAGCACAGCATCCCGGGCAAGCTGATCGGCTCGTTCGTTCCCCGGCACACTAGAGTGACCTGGGATCCAAGCAAGAATAACAGACAAACCATTTTCTGTAGCTTTTCTCAGAGCATCTTTTATCTGAAGGATAATAGGGTTATGGGAGTTGTCTGAAAACGGATTTGAAAGGAGAGATTGTAGGGAACTTAAAGAGTCGAGAAAATAAGTGATTGGGATAGTTTAAACATAATAATATAATTAACTGCTTCTAAAATACCTATGCATCACCTGTAAAAACTGTAGTCTCAGGAGGATATTTGATTTTCTGAACTATGTTGAACTCAGTGTGGTAAACACCTACTCCGACACAACCGTCTGAGGAAAGTTTAGAGGCATCGGTGAAAATCGAATGCCAACCTTGCCTGTTGAAAGTGATTCCTTGCGAAAGGATCAGTTTTATGGACGCCTAAATCAAAAAATATTTTAGGTAGAGCTATCACAGTCTCATATGGATAACTGAAGGCAGGTAATTTATTTGATCGATGCACGGAGGCACCAAGATCTTGAAATTTGCGGAAGCTGTTGACTAAGCGAGGGGGGATTTTCGATGCCCAGAAATTGGAAGAATTTACTAAATGTGATAAACGCTCCAAGATAGGAAATAGCGGATGATCTTTGAATTTAGAAATTCTAAATAAATACGTGTCAGATAAAAATTGTCTTCTGCAGTTAAGTGGTGGATCAACGCATTCTATTTGTAACGCATTAATGGGGCTGGACTTCATAGCTCCAGAAATTATCCGGAGTGCCCTGGACTGAATCAAATCGAACTTTGATAGATTGACAACTGCTTTGACGTTGACATTGACGGATGACTTGTCGTTGTCTATGGGTGTGTTCAGATTTGAATGTTTTTGACCCGTAACCGACTGTTTTTCTAATTTTTCGTATTTACTTATTTGTTTAATTTTGCAGTTATTTAATGTAAATTTTGCGCGTAAGTCGGTTTGTTCGTTACAATTTTGCCAATCTTCAAAAAATTCAAAATTCAAAATTATTTATTTGGTACATAAAACAAAATCACAGAAATAAAATGGAAACGATGACACTCGCAAAAGTAAAAAATATACTGTGTCACGAGAATCAACGCCCTCCTCCGAAGCGACACAGGCAGGTTACAGTAATCTTACGAAGAACGCAGGTTAACCAATAACTTAATCTTCTATTTTTAATGTATTTTCGAGGGTTTTAGAGACTTCACTGATGTCGTGTTCTGTATGTGCGATTTCCGAACGGTTTTGTTGAATTAGCTGACATAATAATTTAGTACTTGCTTGGCGGAGGATGATGTTGCTCTTTTTTATGTCTTTTTTTGGAGCAATGCGCACACATACTTTGATTTGGAGCAATGCGCACACATACTTTGGTTGATTTTAAAAATCATTTTAGTTTAATATACGCGAGATAAATCCGTAAAAATAGTTATAAGGAGTTGTTTTATTTTCTTATGCTGTATTGAATTATAAATATTAAAATGGATTTTTTTTATTAACAGCCATTTTAGAGAAAAATGCACAGAGGGAAGGTCATTCAAACCCGCCGCCTTCGCCCACTAGCGGGCTACCACAAACCTCAGCATTGCCCGACTTATTAGCAAATGCCCATGACGTTCATTCATTGGATAAGTAAGTTGACTGCGTAATTAATGTAAGAAAAATATTAAATTGAGCTAATATCAACAAGATACCACTTTTTTGAATATTGAAATGTAGTGTCGAAATTATTTTATTTATAACAAACCGGGTGTGTTTGTTATAAATAAAACACCACTAGTGGAGGAGAATTTTTTCCCTCAGAAAATTGAACCAAAAAACAATGGCGGTCAAACCATTTTCAATAAATAACAGTAAATATGATAGGTTGGGGAAAAAGTCTTTTCGCATTATAGTATGTATGAACTTGTAATAAAATCTCTTTGGCTGTAGTATTTGTATCTGGCTGGTTTTGGTATCATTGAAAGTTAAAATTTTAAAGAACATAATTCCAAATTCAAATTAGGCAAATGTGTGATTTTCATTTGTTTTTCGTACTGTCAAGATGAGTGAATCTTATGAAGAAATTCGATACATTTTAAAATTCTACTACAAAAAAGGTAAAAATGCAACGCGAGCCACGAAAAAAAAATGTGATGTTTATGGACCTAGTGCAGTGTCTGTGAGAGTAGCACAAATTTGGTTTAAGCGTTTTCAATCCGGAAATTTTGATGTCAAAGATGCACCTCGCTCTGGTCGCCCTATTACGGATAAAATGGATGCCATTTTTTTTAAAGTGGAGCAAGATCGATATATCAGTAGTTACGACGTAGCTGAAGAACTGAGAATTGATCACAAAACAGTTTTGGCTCATTTGAAAAAAGCTGGGTACAAAAAAAAGCTCGATATTTGGGTACCCCACGAACTCACTGAAAGAAACCTAATGAACCGTGTACTCATTTGTGATTCTTTATTACGACGTAATAAAACCGAATCATTTTTGAAGAAGCTGATAACTGGTGATGAAAAGTGGATCACGTACTACAAGAACGTGTGAAAAAGGTCGTGGTCAAAGGCCGGTCAGGCTTCACAGACTGTGGCGAAACCCGGGTTAGCTCGCAATAAGGTGATGTTGTGTGTGTGGTGGGATTGGAAGGGCATTATTCATTGTGAGCTATTACCACCAGGCAGGACTATCGATTCTGAACTCTACTGCGAACAACTGATGAGATTAAAGCAAGAAGTTGAGAGAAAGCGGCCAGAATTGATCAACAGAAGGGGTGTGGTGTTTCATCATGATAACGCTAGACCTCACACATCTATAGCCACTCAGCAAAAATTAAGAGAGTTTGGCTGGGAGGTGTTAATGCATCCGCCGTGTAGTCCTGACCTTGCACCTTCAGATTTCCACCTGTTTCGGTCTCTTCAGAATTCTTTATGCAATGTTAGGTTAACATCACGAGAGGACTGCCAAATCCACTTGTCGCGGTATTTTGATGAGAAGTCCCAAAATTTTTATAGCAATGGGATCATGTCCCTACCTACCAGATGGCAAAAGGTTATCGAACAAAATGGTACATACATACTTTAGTTAAATTTACATAAAATATATTAAAAAATGTTTTGAATTATCTTAAAAAATGCGAAGAAACTTTTTCCCCAACCATATAATGACATGGAATGGGCAACTACCGCCACTACGATCGTCAACCCTCATGTTAAACGTGGCGATTAGGGCCTAATATCCCCCATATGGGGAGGCTTATATCCCTGTTATAGATAGGCTTTTTTTGATGTAATGGAAGTGGCAAACAAGCATGCAGTTCACATTGATATTTTTATTTTTAAAGAAAAATGGAAAGAAAAATTTGACTTCAGGCGAGACTCGAACTCGCGACCTACTGGGAATCTAGTCCAGCCGCTCTTCCAATTGAGCTACTGAAGCCCTGCCCGATTTGTCAAATCTTTCCTTCACATCTATTGCATTGCTTTATGGTAGCAGCAGCGCCATCTGTTACCAACTATGCTAGTTAGGCAACCGATATAATAGACTTTTCAGTTTATTGAATATCGTAAAGAAGTCGCTTTTACCCTTAATTATTGTTTTATATTATTTCGCATCAACACATGCTTGTGAAATATATTTTTATTTTTAAAGAAAAATGGAAAGAAAAATTTGACTTCAGGCGAGACTCGAACTCGCGACCTACTGGGAATCTAGTCCAGCCGCTCTTCCAATTGAGCTACTGAAGCTCTGCCCGATTTGTCAAATCTTTCCTTCACATCTATTGCATTGCTTTATGGTAGCAGCAGCGCCATCTGTTACCAACTATGCTAGTTAGTTACCAACTATACTAGATTCCCAGTAGGTCGCGAGTTCGAGTCTCGCCTGAAGTCAAATTTTTCTTTCCATTTTTCTTTAAAAATAAAAATATATTTCACAAGCATGTGTTGATGCGAAATAATATAAAACAATAGTTCACATTGATGTTAAGTGATGACTGCAGCTTATGCAGATACGTTTTTACCACTCCTGCGGCCTAAGGTGTTATGCATCTGTGTCGGAAATAACACGGCCGTACATTACCACCTGACTGGAACACGATAGTGCTGAACACTACCATTTAGCGGCAAGTAATGAAGGTAAAACGGTGGTGCCTACGCCCGCGAGTTCCGTCACTAGAGCTCTTCCACCAGTGAGAATGTCCAGGCTAGTGTCTTGCGGCTGAAATGGTGATGATGACATATATGTACCGACGAAGCGGTGTCTACGAATATTGGTGGGATGTTACCATTAGTCTAACTTATCTAACTTAACTGAATAAAGTGATTATAAATATATCTTGTTGTTAAATACTGGTTACTGGTAGTAGAGCTCCAGTGACGGAGCTCGCGGGCGTAGACACCACCGCATTACCTAATATATTTGCCGCTAAATGGTAGTGTTCAGCACTATCGTGTTTCGGTCAGGTGGTAATGTACGGCCCTGTAATTTCCGGCACAGAGGCATAACACTTAATGCCTCAGGAGTGGCAGCGCATCTGCATTTTGACCTCTGGTCATTGTGTGGGTGTCTATAGGCTGCAGTCATCACTTAACATCAATGTGAACTGCACGCTTGTTTGCCACTTTTATTACATAAAAACAAAAAAAAAAAGACTAAGTTATTGATGATGATGATGATATTCATGATATATAATGTAAATGAATAATGATTACTGTTTTTGTTCAACAGAGAATTGAACATGGAAATAGTAGTGAAGTGTTTAACGACCCTGCAGCATTTATTCTCGTGGCTTCCACTTTCGTCTCACGTACCACCTTCATTGGTGACTACCGTGTTTCATTGGGGCAGTCTCGCTACACAATCACAAGTAATCATTGAAATACATTATTTATGAACGTATTTAACTATATGGTATATTTAACTAGTGATCATCTGGATATCCGTATCCCTATCTGAGAAGGTCAGCGGGATAACAAAGAACCGTATCCGTTACTTTTCTCGCGGATCTTTTACGGATATTTTACCTTATTTATTTTCAATTGATAGGATTAAATGCTATATATAGTGATTAGGTAGAATTAAAATAACTATTCAATTCCAAAAAGAGTTATTTTTTATTTATTAAAATTAAATATTTGGCATTTTTATATTGCCAACGATCAATCAAACATATTATCTTTATTTTGAGGTCAAGATTCTAGAAAACTTAAATATCGCTTTTATAAATCTTCGTTTTTTATATAGTTATAATGAGATCAATATAATACAGTTACAAGATGACTTTTTTAATGATTAGATAATATTTTAGAAAATTATCACTTTTATAAAAACTACAAGACAATGAGAATTGATTTTCTAAATAATTAAATCACAAGGTCTCACGTGCCGACATAGATTGCGTAAGAAAATGCAGATGCGTTGCCATCCCTGAGACCTAAGTTGTTATAACTCTGTGATAGCTATGACTAGACGATAGTGCTGAACACTACCATTCGGCGGCAGGTAGATTAATAATCTGATTTCTTGACAACTTATCATGATTACTTGTAGTCATGCATAATCTGATTACAATCATGATTACATAAAATATGTAATCTTCAATCTTGACAACAGTAGTTGGTAACCAAAATTATGGATTAATGTGTGATTAAAAAATAAAAATGATTAAAAAAATCTATGATTCTCGTATCGTATTTCTTTTATTATTTTTATTTTTATGTTTATTTTGTGTTTGTTAAGATTGTGTAATCAAGATTACTTTTTTATTACTTCTTGTAATCTGTATCTGTAATCATGATAAAGGATTACACAATGTAATCGTAATCTGTAATCGTTAATCTGATTACATTTCGTCCATGTCCGCGTGCGTAGAGCGCGGAGGCGGGCGTGGCGGGGCTGAGCGGCGTGTGCGAGCTGCTGTACCGGCGGTACGCGCCGCCGTCGTCCGCCGCCACCGCGCTGCGCCTGCACCACTGCGCGCTGCGCCTGCTGCGCCACCTCACGCACCACCCGCACCACATGCAGCGGGCTCACCACGAGTACGTCACACACTTGTACAGTGCTCAACGATAAATATTGCACGTCGAGCCTAGGCAGCAGACTTCGGGTTATTTCGAGTCTGTTTGTCGACCATTTTGATGAAGTTTTGACCGATACCGGACTGTCAGTGTTTACGTAGGCAGTATTCAATAGAGATAACTCTACGAAGTTAAAACGAGCCGATCGTCTCTTTTGCAGGCTCGATGTGCAATATTAATTATTGAGTACTGTACACCGGGTCTCCCTCGAGAATACTCGAGATCCCTAACAAGTTTCGACCTTAAATCGCTTGCTTTTTTGGTAATGATCCAATGTCATAACAGTTATTTTCCATAATGTAACGGGGACCGTGGGCGACCCCGACTTAGCCAGGTTAGGTCGAAGTTCCGTTCGGTGTTAGGTATTTTTTGTTGCTGACAAAATTCTCCATGCTGTGTAAGGGAAACCGGGATCACGGCGTATGAGTGTTAGGACAAATGATCATTATGACAAATAGTATTGGGGAATGTAAAAATAGGTTAAAAAACTTTAAGGATCCAAAATTGCTGCCGATCTGAAAAGGCAAGGTCAAACGAACACGACGTACCTCGGCGGTGTTGCCGAGGTACGTCGTGTTCGTTTGACGGAACTACGTAAATTTTCATTTGTAATTGAATTATAAAATGTCCCAAAAAAGACACTAACACACTAGTATACACACAGCTTCTGGAAAATAAATGCGCATTCATCGCTATCATGTAAGCACCAAAGTAAAAATCACTTGTGAGACCACCGTCGATCAAAGTCGCTGCGTGAGAACCCAGTTCTACTTACGAGTACCTACAAATAGTCCGTAAATATCAACAACCTTTGAAACATTATTTCATTGTGAGGCAATACGAAGTTTGTCGGGACAGTTCTAAAATAATATTGTATTTTTCAGATACCTAGCAAAGTTAGCAGAGTTCCTAAAGCTTTTCGTATCATTGCATTTTAAGAGGTTGGAGGTGGAACCAGAGTTTGATGCTATAGAGTTTTTATCATATTTATTCCAGTACACATTCCAGGTAATAAAAGTCCCTTAACAATAAAATATTTAAAAACTTTGTCATTTCTTTAAAAAAACTTTTTTTCAGGTGCCTACTTGTGCTATATTTGTGAACTGCTTAGATATATGGATCCAATTTATAGATGTATTGAAACCCGAAGACACTGCCAAGTAAGATTAATTTTATTCGTTATGCATACTTAACTTATAAAGAACTCTAAATTCATATAAGTCTATTTGCCTTAGGTATTGGGAAGCGCTACAAGCTCTTGTGAATGGAGTGTTGAACAAAATACAGTTTCAACACAACAAAGCCCAACTGCAACATCTTGACAATGACGTGTGTGACGATGATGTGAGTATAATTATATTATTATTTATTTAAAGTAGGTATATGAAATCCGCAGCTACAAGCACTATTTAGATAAAACTCTTTATAATCCTATACACATCTACATGAAACCAGAGATTTTAATGCGTTGTCGCTCCTGAGGCCTAAGTTATTATTATGCCTCTGTGTCGGATATTACAGTTCCATACATTACCACGTGACCCGAACGCGATAGTGCTGAAAACTACCATTTAGTGGCAAGTAGACTGGGTAATGCGGCGATGCATACGCCTGCGAGCTCCGTCACTGGACATCTACCACAAGTAAATATATCTATCATTTTTAAATAATAGGTTGGGGAAAAAGTCTTTTCGCATTATAGTATGTATGAACTTGTAATAAAATCTCTTTGGCTGTAGTATTTGGATCTGGCTGGTTTTCGTATCATTGAAAGTTAATATTTTAAAGAACATAATTCCAAATTCAAATTTGGCAAATGTGTGATTTTCATTTGTTTTTCGTACTGTCAAGATGAGTGAATCTAATGAAGAAATTCGATACTTATATATTTTAAAATTTTACTACAAAAAAGGTAAAAATGCAACGCAATACCGCGAAAAAATTTTGCGATGTTTATGGACCTAGTGCAGTGTCTGTGAGAGTAGCACAAATTTGGTTTAAGCGTTTTCAATCCGGAAATTTTGATGTCAAAGATGCACCTCGCTCTGGTCGCCCTATTACGGATAAAATGGATGCCATTTTTTTTAAAGTGGAGCAAGATCGATATATCAGTAGTTACGACGTAGTTGAAGAACTGAGAATTGATCACAAAACAGTTTAGGCGCATTTAAAAAAAGCTGGGTACAAAAAAAGCTCGATATTTGGGTACCTCACGAGCTCACTGAAAGAAACCTAATGAACCGTGTACTCATTTGTGGTTCTTTATTACGACGTAATGAAACCGAATCATTTTTGAAGAAGCTGATAACTGGTGATGAAAAGTGGATCACGTACGACAAGAACGTGTGAAAAAGGTCGTGGTCAAAGGCCGGTCAGGCTTCACAGACTGTGGCGAAACCCGGGTTAACTCGCAATAAGGTGATGTTGTGTGTGTGGTGGGATTGGAAGGGCATTATTAATTATGAACTATTTTCTTACATTAACTTGATTAACAGAAAATATGTTATCAAGAATAAATAGTTAATAATCTTTAAAATTGTTTCAGGGTGAAACAGAGTGGCAAACATTCCTCAAGCATTGCATAGAATGTATTGCTCGTGTTGCGGACTTGGCACCAATGGAGGTGTTCACGGCTGTGGTAAATTAAGTTCCTTTTAATATTGATTTACGGTAATATGTTCAACGCACGTATTTAATCCTTAAAGATCGAATGGCTATCTGGACATATTCAATCTGACGTTTAAACCATAACGTACCGTCAAATACGTAATTATTTCTCGTATCTCTATGTTCGTACAAGCAAGCAGCGCGGTACGCTGGCGCCGCGCCGGTCGCTCTAGAACTAGGTCGGCTCGACACTGGCGAGTTTCACTTATTTAATACAGCGCACATGTTCTATGTGCATGGACATCCATATTTGCCTCCTCAGAAACACACAAGACGGATTTAAAGCCACAATTTTTTTTGACAACAATTGGACGTTTTCCACTGACGTCGTATGTACCTCCTCGCGAGGAGGGCATCGTACGATCGTTAAATTGTGACAACAGCAGAGAATATGTAATAACACTACGTATAGAATGGACACTTCGACGTCCCGCCCGATTTCCCCGCCTCACCCATCACCGCCCCTCGAGAGGCAGTTGAATAAACTTCAACAGTGAGGTTGCGAGCGGGCAGGGCAAGCGGTCTACAGTAAATTTCGTCACGTAGTCAGTGGGACGACTTATTTCACGATTGTTTTAGGTCATAACTAGTGTCCGACCGAAGCTTCTTTTGGCTTCGGCCAAAAATAGACCTTCGGTCGGACACTAGCATAACCCTACGTGCTACATTTCTGTGTGCAAGTGTACCGATCGATGTCTGTGTAATAAGTAACCTAAATGAGCAGTTGTATGGAATTTTTATCCGAGTGTGAGTATATACGTGATGTCGGTGCAGATGGAGCGGTGGCAGGGCCTGGCCGGCGTGCACGCGCGGTCGGCGACGCGGGGGGGCGCGCAGGCGGGCGGGCAGGCGGCGGCCGGCGCCGCCGACGCCGACCGCCTGCTGGCCGCGCTGCTCGACCTCGCCACCCTCACGCGGCTCCTCGGCCGCCTGGCGCCCTCCCTCTTAGCAGGTCTGTATCTTTGGGATTTTCGTCGGGAACGCGAGACAGGGCCGTGTCGCAGTGATATTATTTTTTGTAATACTTTGTAATTATTTTACAAATAAACAATTAATTACATATTTATTTTCAAAACTTGTGTGTTTTTATGTGTAAAAATGGATGTGGGATTTTTATCAAATGCGTCGCAAAGCAAAAGTAAGCATTTTATCCTCCTCCTCGGTCCAAGGTGGCTTCGCGTCGTCCCTGCAGGCGGGTCTGTACACTTGCATCATGAGTGTAACTCCTTAAAGACGAGCAGACAGACAGGCCACGATGTTCGATATTACCGCGTTGACGCGTGTGGTGGACGACCTTGCGACGTCGCTGCTATACTACAACCTTACCTTTAACAAATATCTTGGTGCAACCCAGCATAAGTGAAACAATTAGGCGATGATAGTAATAAAAAAAAACTATGTAATGTAGGTGGCCACCTTGCATGCAAATCACATTGATGTTAAGTGATGACCGCAGCCTTTGGACATCTACACAAAAACCAGAGGTCAAAATGCAGATGTGTTGCTATCCTTGAGGCCTCAGTTGTCATGTTTCTGTGATAGTTATTACGGGGCCATGAGATGATATAAAATAATCCTTATTGTTGTGTGCAGAAGGAGGTAGCGGTGGCGGAAGCGGGGGCGGTGGCGGGGGCGGAGGCGCGGGCGCGGCGCTAGTGGAGCGGTGCGCGGGCGCACTGGCCGGCGCCGCGCTCACCCGCCCGCACCGCGCGCCCGCCTCGCCGCTGCACGTCCGCGCTCACATACAGCTGTAACTTTATCCTCTATCTATATAATTAGCCCGCTCCGCGCGGAAGCGAAATATTGATGGCAACTCGCCGGTGATGTGAAAATCACTTGTGAATATTAGCAGCTGTTTATTATCCCTGCGGGTGCCGCGATCGAATCGCTGTAAATTTGAAATCTCGCTATCTTTCAGCGACATCGTTCCTTTGGATGGTACGCGTATTTGGCGGACCTACGACAATACTTTTGGACCTTTTTAGTTGAATTATAAAATCAGCTTAAAAAGACACCACCGCACTAGTATACATACACATCTAGTGGTAAATAAAAACGTATCGCTAACGAGTCACCCTTAATCAAAGTCGCTGCGTGTAAACCTAGCTTAACACCTGTGATGGCTTGAAGAGTCAATAGACGTTTTCACTTAAAACGAAGTAAATCCCACAGTCGGTCAGGCTCCAGGATGACTTGCAAGAAACGTCAAAATATTAAATATTGTTCAATAGACTCTATTTGTGAGAAAATTCATACATGAAATTATTTTCAGCCATGCAGAAATGTTTGCTTGTATGGGAGCATGGTGTTGTTATGCCAACGAATGTAATGTTCCGATCCAAACCATGGAAGGACTATTCACATCCGCCGTGCCGTTTTTAATACCACACGAAATACCTGTGAGTTTTTTTATTTACTCATAATAATAAATAATTGATTTCCCCAACGTGATTTAAGTCGAGGTGAGATAAATAATTTATGACCGAATAACGACGATTAACGTCACTTAATTTTAAGTAACCTATAAATAGACGCTATCACTGTCGTTTGCACCTATTTTTTAGAGACAAGAGACTTAAGTCCCACTTAGATTTAAGCGATGTTTCAAAACCTAATTGAAATACTGACATTCAATGTGCTACATAAATCTCCGTTTTATGTAGAGGTGAGCAGTTGATTTGCAATTTTCAACTCGATTTCAAGTTTTTTATTTAGAATGTTGATGTACACGGATCTAAATCATTTATGGATATTGTAAACACACATAACAGGAAATGTAACATCCGATAATTGTTATTTAATTAATTTGTATTTGCTTACGGCAATAAACAATCGATCTTTCTCACTTTATTTGGATTTTTCGCAATAGCTAATGCGATTGAAAAATATTTAAATAAAAATTTGAAGAATAATTCAACTTCAAGCGAGACTTGAATCCGCGACCACTGGGATCTCTAGTCCAGCCGCTCTCCCAAACTGAGTTACCGAAGTCCAACTGACTATCGAATATTTCCATCACATTTATTACAGGGCTTTTCTGTGGCCTTTAGGTAGCAATAACTATGTCCATTGCCAACAACAACGCTAATTAGGCAACCAGTACAATAAACTTTTCAGTTTATTAAATATCGTAAAGAGATCGCTATACATGTAACATCCGACGGAGCCGGAGCGGATGTTACATTTCGTATACCCCTAATAATTGTTTTATTTTCTGGATTTTTCGTAATAAGACATGCGAGTGAAATATTTTTCAATACATAAAAATGGAAAAAGATAAGATGTAAAATCCTTTATATGTAACCGGCGAATCGTGGTTGCATGTATACGTTAAGCTCTGCCTACCCCTTTGGAGCCCTTTGGGCGTGAAGTATCGTTACGCAATTTTCAAGGTATCCCTCATAAAGGTGACTTTTTATTTTTAAACGCTCCTTGAACATAAAATGTATGCAACTAAACTTATAAATTTTAAGAAAATGTTACTATTTGTGTTACTATTTATGTTACCAAGTGTTTAATTTTTTACGCTTCAATAAAAAAAAAGTGAGAGACTCGTGTCCAGCAGTGGGACGTATAATGGGCTGCCATTATTATATTTATTATTAAATGATTATTATGGTCGGGTCGCGTTAGGAAAAAAATTGAAGAACATTGCTTAATAGTAAAAAAATATATTTTCCAGGAACCGCCTCTTCTGTGCCATGCCGCAGCTCATTTGCTGCTCAGCTTATCAAAGAATGTGAAATTCGCCAACGATCCTATGGTATTATTGGGGGATCTTTACAACCATGCACAACGATCGCTACATTATTTGGAAGCAAAGGTGAATTTGAATTGAATTTTACCCTCTCATGAGAAGAAATTTAGTTGTGTATAGTTTTTAGTTGTAGTGATGTGACGGGATATGACGACCCCACCGCCCGAAGGAATATTCTTCCGCTTGTGTAACTAGTGTAACCAAAGTCAAACTATTTTAATGGGGTGGAAGTAAATATTGTGTAAATGATATTTTAACTAAGTACTTTAAATACTAATTTTAATTTACTGTTGTTATAAATGTTTTTGCTTTTACTATATGTAATGGTTATTCACTCTAGGTAATTTATGATTTCTTGACGTATTGAAAGTATCTGTAAAGATCTATACGAAATAAAAATATTTTGTCTGTATATAAGTGTCTGTTAGCTTTTACTGTCGCTTTTTCGTTTCATCAACTTTTAAATCACAACGACGCTAAAGAAAATTTCACTTCAAAAAGGAAGAGGTTCTCAATGGGACGTGTATTTGTTACGTATAACATTTTGCAGAGTGGTCAGGTATTCATGTTTTTTTTTTGTTTCCTGTGTAGACCGCGGGTGTGGTGCGCGAAGCCCTCGTGTCGCTGGCGATGGCGCGGGGCGGGGGCGGGGGTGTGGGCGCGGTGGGGGGCGCGGGTGGCGGGGGCGGAGCGGTCGGAGGGGGCGAGGCGGCGCGCGCGCTGGTGGCGGCCTGGGCCAGCGCGCTGTCGCACTCGGGGCCCGTCGTCGCTTTACCGCCTCTCACCGCGCTACTGCATGCCTTTGCCGCTGCACCGACGCAGTCTAAGAAGGTGAGTTACCGTGGACGTGAAGGTTCTGTCTCTAGTGCGAAGTATAATTACAGTTTTACAATCTATACGGCGACCGCGTACCGGAAGACGAAGCGTAGGCAGACCTCTAGGTGGACCGAAGACTTGGTGAAGGTTGCGGGCAATCACTGGACGAGGGCGACTCAGAACCGTTCGTTGTGGCAATCTTTGGGAGAAGCCTTCCAACAGTGGACGTCTTTTAGCTGAAATGATGATGATGAATCTTTACAGTAATGGATGATGCTGCCGCCGGCACAAAGTAATTACGATATCAGTCGGAAATGTGCAAGGATTATCGAAACAAAATAGATGTGATTGTTATGTAATCGTTTATTTTAAATCCTGTATGTCACTGGCTATGATTAAGGAATTTTGACAAAATAACAACCTCGCTATCGGAGGATCGCTATTCTTGCATAAGGAGATCCACAAGTATACCTGGACATCACCCGATGGCGTCACTCGCAATCAAATTGACTATCTTGCTATTAGTTGTAAATGGCGAACGTCACTGTTGGACGTACGGAATAGACGAGGCGCTGACATCGACAGTGACCACATGCTAATGGTTGCCGAACTTCGATTAAAAGTAGCAACGGCTCAAAGAACATCAAACGATGGCAAGATTGGTCGAAGATTTAACGTGGGAAAATTAGACGGTACAGACACACATAAGGTGTTCGCGTTGGAATTAAGGAACCGTTTCTCTGCCCTCGAAATAGATGCAGATACATCAGTAAATACGGAGTGGAATCACATAAAAATGGTCTTTCAAGAAACCAACTCCAAAATACTAGGTCATCAAACGAGAAAGCGTGATGAGTGGATATCACAATGTACCTGGGAACTCATTGAGACACGTAGAATACTGCATTTAAAAATCCTAAAGACTCATAACGACACAGAGCGGGTTATCCTCTAGACGCAGTACCAGCAAATGCGCAAACGCATATATCGCAGTACAAGGAAAGACAGGCGTCAATGGGCTGACGATGTAGCAGACCGCGCACACCTTTTAGCTGCTAACACTGGTAACCTGAGGGAGCTATACGACGCAACCAAGACTTTAGCTGCGAAAGCGTGGTTACAGGAAAACTGTTCTAAGAGACAACCAGGGAAACTTGATCACAACATCAGAGGGACGACTTAGACGATTGCGCCAGCACTTTGCTGATACTTTTCGCATATCCAATACCCCAATGCCCGAACTACTGGATATTGACACATCTCCACCAACCAAAGAAGAAGTAGAAGGTGCGATACTTTCACTGAAGATCAGCAAATCTCCAGGTCTAGACCTTATAACATCGGAAATGCTAAAAGCCGACCTGTCTACTGCCGTTGAGTGCTTGACGTCGCTCTTACATAAGATCTGGGCAGCTGAAAGTCTTCCAGATGACTGGAACAAGGGTCTCTTGATTGCCGTACCAAAAAAATGTGACCTTAGTCAATGTACCAATTGGAGAGGTATTACATTACTGCCCGTACCTTCAAAAGTACTGTGTAAGGTGCTTTTGGATAGATTATCCAAGGCCGTTGAACCTCTATTGAGGAGAGAACAGGCAGGTTTCAGACCCAATCGTTCCTGTACAGACCAGATAAATACACTTCGAATCATTGTGGAAGAAGCATCAGAATGGCAACGAGAGGTATACCTCACTTTTGTTGATTTCGAAAAAGCTTTCGACACAGTCAGGTGGTCCAGAATATGGTCTCGATTGGATGACATTGGAGTCCCATCCAAGATCACAAACATCTTACAGTACATTTGTCGGCAATATCCTTGCAAAGTTGAACACGAGGGCCTCATCTACGAGGAAATCAATGTTCACGCAGGGGTCAGACAAGGATGTCTTCTTTCGCCTTTACTGTTTCTTATCGTGCTGGATGGTATAATGCACAGGTTGAACGGCGGAAGGCGGCGCGGTATAGAGTGGGGTTAACCGAACAACTGGATGACCTAGACTACGCTTATGACCTGTGCCTGCTCAGTCACAAACACCTCGATATGCAAGCCAAACTAAACGATTTGCAGTGCGAGGCCGCTCTTGAGGGGCTGAACATCAATCCGAGGAAGACACAAGAGCTGCGGACTGAAGGAAAAATTTCCTCGCCACTGTTATTAGGTTCGGAACGTACAGAACGGAACAGAAATTCACGTACCTTGGCAATACCGTGTCAGAGAATGGAGGGACCGAAGAGGACAACACTTCGAGGATAGCCAAAGCCCGGGCAACCTTTGACAGCTGCGACCTATATGGCAATCTAGAAAGCTTATGGTTGCGAGACTTGGAGGGGGTCACCCTCCAAGTCTCACAACCATAAGCACAAGACATCACGCGGCGAATCCAGGTCTTTATAAACAGATGCCTACGACAGATCCTGGGCATCTTCTGGCCAGAAAAGCTCTGCAACGAAGATCTATGGAATCTTTGTCGTGAAACCCCGATCGGTCCGCAAATCAGACGCCGCAAATGGACAGAGATTGGCCACACTCTTAGAAGACCTCCCGACCACATTCCTAGACAAGCTCTAGAATGGACTCCACAGGGGAAGAGGAAACGTGGCCGTCCCAAATACACTTGGAGACGTTCAGTAGCGGCCGAAATTAAGACTATCGGGCTGACATGGTCCGAGGTGAAGCGCGCAGCCCAAGACAGATCGCGATGGCGGAGTATTGTGGACGCCCTCTGCCCCACCTAGGGGAAATAGGACATTAAGTCAAGTAAGTCATGTCACTGGCGGTACATCCATACGCAGAACATGTACGAACATGCACACACGCATTAATGATTCTTGTAAATCTCGATCGCGAGTAATACAGCCGCGTCAGCCCGCCTCCCCAGAAAGGCCCCGTCGTTGCTCTATGCAAGTACGTTCGTTAACCGGCTGTATTGATGAACCGAGTCTAATCGTCCAGAGAGCTTAGGGTGTTATGTACGGTCGCACTGAAGGCTCGTTATCACCTTGTTGCCATTCCGCGCTAGCCATTAGCTCTTCACCACACTATCGTGCTGTTGCATGTCGGAGCCTTGTGTCACTGGCGCCAGCGCAGTGAGTGTTCAGCAGCTAGCAGGACCTGGCGACCTGGACCAAGCGCTTTCGCACTCTGAGCCTGTCTTCGCCCCACCACGTCTTACCGCGCGACTCTCTTCGCTGTTGGTCCAATGCAGTCTAAGAAGGTAAGTATAGGCTAGAAGCTTTGCTCTCGCCAGTGTGGATTTAGGTTTATCTTACGAGTTCGTGTCGAATCGAAGAGTCTGATGTCACTTTTTCTTCGCCGTTCACCACACAATCACACTGTTACACTCGAGGTCCGTTGTTGCCTCACCATCATCACGGCGCTACTGTTTGCTTTCACCGCTACACTAACGCAGCCTAAGAAAGTAAGTAACCCAAGTCTTTTGTTGTCTCTAAAATAGAGCAAAAAATAACCCCGCCAGCTCAAGACTATGTGGATATCGTGGTATCCTGTCACCGCTCACTATAATTATAATCCTGCTTTCGCACTTGGGACTTCGTCGTCGCATATCGTTGCCAGAGAACAAACTCCCTTTATGTTATGTTATAACCTGTGAAATTAGATACGTAATAATAAATGTAAATGATATTAATTTCGTAACTCAACTATTTAAGCATGTTCAATTAATTCAAGAATAAAATTGTTCTAATCGTATACCTTTGCAACAGGTGATAGCGGAAGGTATCCAGAGCGCAGCGGAACTAGCGTTGCGTATGCTTTGCGACCCGTCGTATGCTTCCGCAGAATCTGAAATCACAGACTTCTTCCTTGCGCTGTTCACGGCTTTGCTCCCTCAGCTGGGCAACTTCGCGTATACAGCTATAGACGTGTTCCTTGAAGTTGCACAGAGGTTAGTTTTTTTTGTTTCAGCTATTGTACTGTCATAGTCATTTTACATGCGCAATTCGCGCGTTGACTTGCTTATAATCTCGTATATATCGGCGTATTACACCACCGTTCGCGTTCACCATAGAAGCATTCCAAAATATGCCTAAGTACGCGCGTCAGGTTTTTGGAGGGCTTAATGTAGCCAGCGTGTATAACGAAACGACCACTTACGCGATAGCAAAAACGCTACCCTGAAATCTTACGGTAAAGTTGTACTGTACGTGTGTGTCGCCACGTCTCGCCACGTCTGCGTCAATCGACCAAAGTCGATTTTCTTTTTAACTGGAGAAAATATTATAAGCGAGCGCGTTTAAGCCTCCCATTATCCGTATCTGTCTGTCTACAGGTTTTTAGATAAACACTACTCTGGTGTATTTGTGAGACGGTTCGGATTCTGTGCGCAGGGAGTGCGGCGATGGCGAAGGTAGCCTGGAGCGACTGGTGGAGTGCGTACGGCTGGGCGTGGAAGCGGGTGGCGGCGGAGTGCGCGTGCGCGCCGTACTCGCCCTGCTGCACGCTCATGTGTTGCCGCGCGCCTCGCACGCCGCGCCCGCCCTCGCCCGCGCCGCGCACCGCCTGCTGGCCAGGTCAGTGTGCCGGGCGCCGCCCGCCCTGCTGCACGCGCATGTGCTGCCGCGCGCCTCGCACGCCGCGCCCGCCCTCGCCCGCGCCGCGCACCGCCTGTTGGCCAGGTCAGTGTGCCGGGCGCCGCCCGCCCTGCTGCACGCGCATGTGCTGCCGCGCGCCTCGCCCGCCGCGTCCGCCCTCGCCCGCGCCGCGCACCGCCTGCTGCCAGGTCAGTGTGCCGTGCGCCGCCCGCCCTGCTGCACGCGCATGTGCTGCCGCGCGCCTCGCCCGCCCCGCCCGCGCCGCGAACCCCTGCTGGCCAGGTCAGTGTGCACGCGCGCCTCGCCCGCCGCGCCTGCCCTCGCCCGCGCCGCGCACCGCCTGCTGGCCAGGTCAGTGTACCGCGCGCCGCCCGCCCTACTGCACGCGCATGTGCTGCCGCGCACGAACCGCTCCTCGCTTATGTCGCGCGCGCATGTGATCTTGACTCCCTACAAGTTCTTTACTCTCAGTGTTTACCTGCGTCCCTAGTGTCAATCTCCCCTTTCTGGGGCATGACGCCACAGCCACGCCTTCGGCTCCTGCCTCCGGTCGTCCTGCGATCGTGCTGCTGGTCTTCGCAGTCTTTTCTTCTTTCTTCTCTCTTCTTTCTTCTTTCTTCTCTCTTCTTTCTTCACGTCCTCCGTCTCTCCTTCTCCTCTCTCTCCAGTCTACTCCGAATCTGGTGCCACCGATGCGCGAAGTCCCGTAGCCGCCTGAAGTTCGCCTTCGAGCCCACAAGATCACGATAATAAATCGGACCCACTTCGAGCTGCCTCACGCCGTTCAATAGGTCGTCCCTATGCTCGCTATAGAGAGAGCACTCCCACAGAACGTGGTGTACGTCCTCCACCTCTGCGTTTCCGCAGGGGCAGGACCCCGCGTCTGCAAGTTTCATGCGGAAGAGTCTCCTTTTAAAGCAACCGTGGCCTGACAGTATCTGCGAGACTTGGTAGTCCGGCTCGACCCAAGTTGCCTTGAGTCTAACCGCCACCTCCGGGAAGAATCGATATAACTCCCGCCCCTTGTCCGATGCGTCCCAACGCTTCTGCCAAGCGGCGGAAGCGGACTCAGAAGTGCTGAGTTTGACACGCTGCAGCTCCTCCTTGGTAAACGCGGACTCGCGCGCCACGCCTAGACCCCGGCTAGGACCGAGAGGGCGTCAGTGCTCGTCGATCGGTACGCCTTGGTCAGAAGGACCAAGGCAGGTCTCTGTGTGCGCAATAGTGCACTCCGCACAACGTGGAGGGACGCACGCTCGTACCAACATGCCGCAGCATACGTCACCGTGGCGATGTAAGTGCCACGGTACAGGATCCGAAGAGCCCTGTACCATATACCCCAAGAGCACGCCGAAACTCTCGACATCTTGCCAAAGCAATTTGCCGCCCGCTCCCCTATCGTTGCCGCATGCTGTGAGAACGAAAGGCTCGCATCGATCACCACACCCAGCACCGTAGACGACCCCACGCTTCTCTGGAATTTGCCCCTTATCGTCATCGTCGATGACTTTGAAGGGGAAAATCCCAGTCTGTTCCGGACCCCCCACTCGCCGACGAGCTGTAACGCTAACGAGGCTGAGGCCTCAATGCCCGCCCGGGAATTCGACGCTATCAGAAGCGTGACATCGTCGGCGTACGCTACGATACTCACCCCCCCCAGGGAGTGGCAATCGGAGCAAGTCATCCATCAGCACGTTCCAGAGCGTTGGTCCCAACACTGATCCCTGCGGGCAACCCATCGTTGCAGCCTTCCACAAGACCCGGTTGCCAACGAATATGCCGATACGGCGTTTGACGAAGTAGTCCGCCAACATCCTGTGTATGTTCGGCGGACAACCTCCCCTTTTCGCCTTCAGCAATATCATCGGCCACCAGGCGTTGTCGAAGGCTCCAGAGATATCCAAAAATACCGCCTGTAAATATTTCGACGAACACTCACGCGCCGCGTCGAATATGGTGTTCAGCGCAGATACCGTTGACCGTCCTCGAATGAATCCATGCTGTCGATCCGATAGCCCATCCGTAAGTTGCGGAGCACACCTCAGCATTACGCGCTCTAAAATTTTACCAAGGATCGGCAACAGCGCGACGGGGCGGTACGCTTTCGGGTCGGTAAGCGGCTTGCCGTTGCCTTTCGGCAAGACAACCAGCCTACCGTCCTTCCACACGTCCGGGAAACTCCCCTCCTGGACGCATCGCCTAAACAGTTCGCAGAGTTCCACCGACGCGGCCGACCAGATGTGCTTCACGATGCGTGCGCTGATCCCATCGATTCCCGGAGCTGTGTTCGGAAGGTCCTTAACTATTTTCCCGATGATATCGTCACTTGGGGGAGGGGCATCTTCTCCTGAGGGCGTAAGAGCTGCCACGATACGCACCTGCCTATGATATGCCGTGTCCTTCGACAGGTCGTCATCCGGGCACAGCGCATGCATAAGGTTATGCATGGCCTCGCCTACGCTCCCAGCATATCCTTCGGCAAAACTAGTGCCATTTACTACGTTACTGGGAGGTCTGCACCTCCCGCTCGCGACACGGTAGGCCTGTCCCCAGGGGTCCAGGTTCCCGGAATTGGCGGTATTCTGATTGATCAAAAGTTGCGCCTCCTCCATAGCCACCCTATACCTATTCCTACGCCCTGCTGCACGCGCATGTGCTGCCGCGCGCCTCGCCCGCCGCGCACCGCCTGTTGGCCAGATCAGTGGGCTCGCGCCGCCCGCCCTGCTGCACGCGCATGTGCTACCGCGCGCCGCTCCCGCCCTCACCGCGCCGCGCACCGCCTGCTGGCCAAATTCAGATATCTAACCTAATCCTTTCTCTATTCGCAGCGTGCTAGTCCACCGCTGGCGATACTTCTTCCCTCACAAGTGCGACTGCGAGGAAGGCGCGCGACGGACCAACGAGTTACGCGGTGCACTTACGGCGCTCGGTCAGGCCTTACTACAGCCAGACATCGAGCTGCTCAGGATCAATATCAACACCCTCGATCTGCTAAACAACAAGTGGAAATTGTATCATAAGGTAAATGCAATAAAGTACAATTTAGTTCGTACAGCACTAAGTGTCGACGATTATTTTCACGTAAATTAGTGTACCTCTTTCTGTCGCATAATTATTTTCCCTTCTGATACGATTAGGATTGTACGTTTGAAAATAATCAATCGCCAAGTAAAAGAGGCAATGCGGTGATGTATTCACCCTCGAGCTCCTTCCGTCCACTTGTGGGTATTCTAAATCTCGCCACTATCAGCTACACCGTCACATATATTTTGTCGGTAGGTGATATTCCGAACGGAGTTCATGTGCGAGTTTCTGTCGGTGCTGCTGTCGGGGCTGGGCGCGGGCGGCGCGCACGCCCTGCTGCGCGACGAGGCGGTGTGCGCCGTGCACGCGATGGCCGCGGTGGACTTCGCCGCCTTCCGCCACGCCTTCCTGCCGCACTACCTGCGCTCGCTGCCCGGCCTCGCGCCCGCGCACGCCCAGCACCTGGCGGACTTCCCGCCGGACACGGTAACGTTCCAACCGTTAAGTCGGCCCTACACTCGCGGTGCGAATAGCCGCGCCACGAGTGTAGATGATGACGCAAAAAATACTTTGACCTTGCATGACCCCATGTTATTCATTTATGTATTATTATCCGTGGATTCACGGGGCGACGTCACGCGCGAGTTAAGATCCGGCTTGATGCTGACTCGCTCGATTTTGTTTCGTCTCCTGTGCCATTCTTGCAGCCACACTACGCTCCGTGCACACCCTCGCCACTTGCGCCCGCACAACAAATAGCCGACTTCCCGCCAGATAGGGTAATGATACACTGTGCATAGTTTATTACTTATTATCCTCGGTTCCCGCTTTCGATTTTGAATAGGTCGTTTATTGAATACTCGACACTTCGTCTCCATCCGCCACGCCTTCCAACTGCACCCGCTACCGGCTGCCTTGTGCATATACCTTGAATAAAATGTTAAAAAATCACAGCAATCTCATTTGGAGATAATCATATGAATTGAACAATCCCTTAATACCATTTTTTCGTTGCAGGACCTGCCGACGTTCACACAGAATATACAACGTCTAGTAAACGATATAAATTGCTATAGTGCTTACCAGGCGCTCGCTACGTCAGAAATGGTTTCCTAGTTCAGTGAACTAGAAATAACTAGAGGTGCTGTGATATCAAAGAATTTGACTAAAATAAACTTTTATAGTTCAAAACTGTTATAGTTTCGGCAAACAACAATATTGTATTCGATCGTTGTGTTTAGTTCTTCTTATTTCCGATTTGGCGAATATTTATGCAACAATTTCCTAATCTACGCATTTAATTGTTACGTAAATCGTATTTATAGTTTATTTTGTTAATATACTTAAGTTATCTTGGTCCAACATATCGTTAAAGTAGATTCGAGAGAGGTACTTACTGTTTATTTCTTTAGGTGCTTTTGTTTTAATATCTTACCTATATAGATACGTATAGTTCATGTTTTATTGTGTGAGTATGAAAATAATGTAAGGACTAGTCATTTAAATTTATGAGGTTCCATTCTCTTTATGTATTGTAATTATACAACTTGTAACAGAATTCCTAAGCCCATGGATTGAGCGCCAATAAATATATTTTTACATTATTTGTAACTACATACATAATCGTCTAAAATCATAGAGCAACACGGGAGTAGCCATATGCAGGCTTTCCTCTCTGTCAAATTGTACCTACGCCTGTCGCCCAGATGTTTAAATGTGTGCGTGAAATTGTTTATGTATTTTGTTAAAGTCAAGGTGCGACTTTCGTAGTAATAGACGATTTTTGTAGTGCGTGTATCACACGCATTTCCCCCTGCAAAAATTACGAGACTGTTTTGCATCGGTAATAAACGCTATGGCTCCGGTCCGCCGCGGCGGCCGATGGCCCGTGTTTTGAGTTTGAAATTGAGCTTTATCACTTAAAATTCAAATATAGTTCTTTAGGAGTAAAATTTTAAAATTGTTTTGAGGGATATAAAATGTTAATTTATCTAGCAAATTAGATTATTAATTAGTCGGTAAATTCGATTACATTTAATTCGTTATTCGATATATTATACCTGACTGCCAAAAAACGATCTATTCTATAGGCCACGATGATATTCACATGAATATTGTAACTTATCATTCGATACCCTTCTTGTCTAGTTGTAGATTTTATTTTCAATTGATTTATAACAGAGAATGTTGAATTAAATCTGTGACAATCTGATGTAGGTACGCCTATGCATTTATTGAGTGCAATTCAAAAAATATTAGTAGCTTAAGCAATAAAAAAAATTGATTCATTTAAATTATAACATAGCTCAATAATGGTTTAGTTATTCTCACTTTCACTCATTGATATCATTACGACTCAACCGCGTCCACCGCCGTCGCTACTCTCCAAATGAGACGCGATATAACACGTTGATACATAAAGTACCTAATAAAATCACATAGGGAATGCACACAAAACTGCGATTGGGCACGTTGCGTTTTCGCAACTCAGAAAATTGCGAAACGAATTGTTGCGATGCGATTTACACATGCGGGAGACGCCTTGCCGCAAGAGTCGCATCGCAGCAATTCATGTCACAGTTCTTTGCGTTGCGAATTCTCATCGCGTCGATTCGCAGTTTTGTGTACAAGCCCTGCCAGCTCTGATCCTCCCAAATCTGTTGGGGACTGATAATCTAAAAAATAAAGAAGACTCAGATGGCGGGCGAGGGGTGCCTCACTCTCTTAAAAATAGCTCTGGTATAAATTATGCTTATTGTGTAACTTTCATGTTCCGCTAGCTATCATCTTGGAGAGAGGCTATTGTGTCTGACGATCTGATTTCATTGCAACAATAAAAAGATAAACTAGAGTTAACTAGACAGAGTCATTGCGATTTATTAGTTATTATAAGAGTAACTTATGAAAGATGCGGGGACCAAGTGTTATTTCGTATCTTTAGAAATTATATTAGTAAAGGAATTTTAAGGTTGACTTAATTATATTTTGTCTCGTACTGCAGGATCTAGATTTAAAATTATATTAGATGTGTTAAATTTAATAGTAAAATATTTCTTATAGAGTTCAAACATGTTATAGTATAGTGCAAATTGCAGGACCGCAGGCAAATTCGATTAACAAAAGAAGATACTAATAGTATTGTACAGAATTGCAGACAGTTTTGTGTGGTTGGCTTATGTGTACATACTATGTATATAAATTATGTTCTTAATTGGATAAGGAACAATGCTGTGTTGTTTAAAATCGCTTCGTAAATCAATCATTGTTTATCTTAAAAAGTAAGGATAAAACAAGGTTATTATGGATTATCCTTAAGGATACTATCGCAGACTTTGTTGTAGCCCTTTTTAAGGTCTCCAATACTGTAGTACACAAATAGTATATTTTGTTCTCCTAAAGTTCAGCCAGCGTTTGCAAAAGTTGGGTTTATTTACGACATCACATTAGAAACCTCAAAAATTATCAGTGTTGCTCTGTTATATTATGCATGTATTACACATAATATAAACCTTCCTCTTGAATCATTCAATTTATTAAAAAAAAAATCGCATCAAAATCCGTTGTTTTTTTTAAGATAAAGATCTAAGTACACACAGGACAGACAGCGAGAAGTGATTTTGTTTTATATTATGCAGTAAATAAAACATCTTCATATAATAATGTGTTTTTATTCAAATCACAATCAGTCATCTCTTTTTAAAAGTTTTTTATGCACTGCTTTAACTATATCTTTATGACTAGCATAAAGCTGAAGTTCAGGAGTAATGTCCACCCAACGGACACCAACAGCATCATCACCAGCATGGAGCTTCAGGGCACCAACAGTAGAACCATTTTCGTCATGGAAGTTATATGCTACTGTCTCCATCCATGCATTATCTGTATTACGTGGATCATCCACATATCCACGGTATATTTCATTGCCACTTTCAAAGAAATCTTTAAATTTTTTCATCCACATTTCTTGATCACCTATAAATGCATGTGTAAAACATTATAAAAACATAAAATTACTAGTGGCTCGTCCTAGATATATTTGCATGGATGCAATGGGTGGCAATTTTTCATTTAGTGACATACGGCCAAATACTGGAATGTTACTTAAATCCAAGTGTGACTTAAAAGTCTTTTGTCTTTATAAAACATGTTCAAACTATAGAGATAACGCACATTTCAGGGCCCCTTAAAATTGAGTGATGTTTGAGTCTTCAGCCAATAGGCTATATAACATTTATATGGCCTTATGACACGCAATGAAGATGCGGCTTTCTAATTGGTGCAAGAATATTTGAAACAGAGCGTCCAGCAAAGAGTATATAAATGTCCAGTAGTTTTTGTGTCAAAAGCATAGAAAAACACAAAAATGATTCCTCTGTATAATATTAAGTACAGATTTAATGTTTTATTACATAATGCATGATCGTAATATGTCAAAAAAATCTTTTACAATACCTACTTTTAGATGTTGCCAAAGAATTAATTGCTTCTTCTTGAAACTCTCTGACAGCAGTTGTAGTAACCTTTTCTCCAGGGTCTACCATTCCACCTGGCAAAGCCCATTCACCTGTGTCACCACGCTTTATGGCCACAAACTGCAAGATTGGCCTAAAATATGAACTTCCAGGTGAAAATCATGTTGTCAATGGTGACAAGTGTTCCAGTTGGCTACACATAATATGGTGGTCAATGTCACTATAAAACCATATGAAACTCATGTTATACTAAGATACCTACTCATGTTTGTTTGTTTGTTTTTGTTTGACCTTTTGATTTTCAGACTCGTGTTTCTTCCATCTAGTCACAACTGGGTCTGCAGCATGGTTTGGTCCCCATCGCCCAAGAACTCCTCGGCCACATATTCCAGTTCGTCCAACAGGGTTTTGTGGGTAACTATTCACTATATCATAGGTACCTGTGTGACTTTTACGGTCTACATCTCCATCTAGATTGTTCCATTTTGGGGAAAAGTTGGGATCACCTATAAAAAAAATTTATTTGTATATATTATGAAACTAATCATGAGAATAATAACTTCAAATTTATTTTGAACACATTTTAATAAAAGGTCATCAGTCAAACAGTGCATATATCTAGATAAAATTGTGCATTCCTGAGTACAACTATAGGAATATAGTCTGAGATTCCTTGACAATGATTAACACTGAGTCGCTTTGATGGTCACAGTTATGTCTTTAGTGCCTTGACTGAGTTGTTACTATAAAATGGTCCTGTATGACTGTAGAATAAAAAGTAAACATACCAATGTCTGGGTCAGCCCACGGTTTGCCATATATTGACGGCGAAGTATGTTTATTTGGTCTGTATTCCTTGAAATTTATTTTCCACGAAACTTTGTCATCTGGTACTGGGAACCTCTCGACAGTGGAACGAGGATATAAACCAGAGCGGCATTTGAAATGTTGAGAGATCATTGCAAAACTACGCGGTATCATAAAGCAAATGATTAAACTTAACGATTTATTGAAAAGCATTTACAATTCTGTAGAAAACCAATAGAAAACTAGCAGTAAACAACAACCGCGCTGTTGCCGGCTCGGTTTTTTTTTTCTTTTATTTTAAATTAAAAATGGCATCGCTATTACGCATTTTGCCAGTATCAAGTTAAACGATATTTCGTATTCGTATAAAAGCGGCGTTAAAGGTAGAATCAGTCAGTCAGTTATTTATTCATTATGACAGTCAAGTGAGTCACAGTCAGTAATTCGAGTAAAGCGATGGCTACTTTACCAGAACGTTTACAATTAAGTTTTGGAGGGAGTTTTTGACGGGAACCTTGAAAGAGGCGTATGGTGCTCTTATTTTATTTCATTTTCTTGGTGTATTTTTAAGTTATATTGAATAAAGTTGGTGGCATTTTGTTTGATATAAGTTTATTACAGTGCCCGTGTATAGTGAAATAGAATAACAGTGCGAAAACACGACCTTTCAGGTTGCCTCCAAAACTTCATTGTAAATGTTCTGGTAAAGTAGCCATCGCTTTACTCGAATAACTTGATTGTAACTCACTTGACTGACATATTATACTTGATAACTTATATACTTAATACTTACATATTATACTAGATGACTATATTATACTAACTTTTACGCTGCTTAATTAAATACGAAATATCGTTTTACTTGACACTGGCAATATGCGTAATAGCGAGGCCATAACAAAAAAAAAAAAAAAAGTTTTGGAGGCAACCTGAAAGGCCGTGTTTTCGCACTGTTATTCTATTTCACTTAACACGGGCACTGTAATAAACCTATCAAACAAAATGCCACCAACTTTATTTAATATAACTCAAAAATACACCATCTAAACGAAATAAAATAAGAGCACCACACGCCTCCTTCAAGGTTCCCGCCAAAAACTCCCCGGCTCGGTTTTGGACATTGACAAGTGACGGGTGATGGATAGTGTTGTTGCAATAGTAATAGTCTATCGATAGTATTGTGAATTATCGTGACCTCGAAAAAATAGTCGATAGCGCGATAGTACTATGGAAAATATCGCCATGCTGCATACTATCGATACTATCGATAGTCAAAAATAAGCAATACTATTGCCAAAGATCGATAGTTTCGATAGTATTGTTATAAACAATAGTCAGTAAAGTCAATAGTATCGATAGTATCGATAGTATTGCAGCATGTCGATATTTTCGATAGTACTATCGCCCTATCGACTATTTTTCGAGGTTAACTATCGATAGCGCAACTATCGATAGTTTAGCAACGCTGGTGATGGATAGTGTTGTTGCAATAGTAATAGTCTATCGATAATATTGTGATCTACCGTGACCTCGAAAAAACAGTCACACTAACGATAGGACTATCGAAAATATCGACATGCTGGAATGCTATCGATAGTATCGATTGTTAAAAATAAGCAATACTATTGCCAAAGATGATCGCTACTATCAAAACTATCGATACTTTTATTCTTTGGCAATAGTATTGCTTATATTTAACAATCGATACTATCGATAGTATAGTCAAGACTCGATAGTTTCGATAAGACTATTGCGCTGTCGACTGTTTTTTCGAGGTCAACTATTGATAGTTTAGCAACACTAGTGATGGACGGTGATCATTTGACTAGACGTTCCACTAACCGCTCGCAACGATTTCAACATCAAGTAGAACATGAAGTATTACAAATCGCTCTTTTTGTCCCTATTTATGCCATCATCATCATCATTTCAGGCGTAATTCGTCCACTGCTAGTCAAAAGATTGCCACAACAAACTGTCAAGGGCTGGCTCGATTGCCAGCGGCCTTCATTTAAATCGTAGTCGGTTCACCTCGTGGTGGGTCGGCCTACGCTTCGTTTCCCGGTACATGATCGCCAGTCGCCACCTCGCCACACTCGCCACTCGAGACGGCCGCCGGGCAACACACACTGTTCAAAGACCTGTCTTCAGTCTTGTTGTTTACATAAATAAAGTTAAAGATTTCGAATGTAAGAAAAGATAAGTATTTTTTATAAAGCATCTTGGAGGAATTACCGCCCACAGAGACGGTCTGTCAATAACCAATATATTTTTATTTTCAACAATATTCCGGGTGACATACATACGTATAAAAATTAGCCTGGATTGCACCACAATATATGTTAAAGTTAAAGTAACATTTCACATCTGTCTCTAACTTTAAAAGTTATTGTAACATTTCACATCCTTCTCTTACTTAAAGAAATCTATTAAAGTTAGAGAAGGTTTGACGACCCGGTTAGTCCAGCGGTGTGAAACCATCGTTTGATTCGAAGGGTCGCGGGTTCGATCCCCGCACCGGGACAAATATTTGTATGGCCTACAGATATTTGTTTCGGGTCTGGGTGTTTGTGTTGTATGTGTACAACGGCACCCACGACACAGGTTTATACCTACTGTGGGGCTGTGAGTGTAAGCGTATATAAGGATGTGAAATGGTACCATAACTTTAACTTTTACAAATATCGTGATGCAACCCAGGCTTAGTGCTTTGAATTTATTTTCTAGCTGCTATTGCAATTAACTTCAGACTGTTGCTTTTATCTATTTAGCAACTAACTTCAGACTGTCGCTTTTATCTGTCATCGAAAAAAATCACTCATATTTGTTTCCAATCGCGCAAAAAGAAGTCTACAAAAATGTTTTATTTTATTTATTTATTTATTTAACTTTTATGCACACGAATAATAGGCACATAAGGCGGACTTAATGCAACCAGGGCATTATCAACCAGTCAACCTTCGGGTTGTGTTGAAAAAGGATGAATAGGTGCTGAGAGGTTACAATATATCCATAATAAGTACGTAGAGAATAAATACATGATATATATAATAAAATAAATAAGTAGAAAAATAAACTGAATTCATAAATTAATACACAACTATAAATAAATATATATAAATAATTATATTTACAAATATAAAAATATATAGATATATACAAAGTACAAGTCACAAATTAAATAGTTTGTTTACTTTTGAATTACCAATCAAACATTAAATTGCAGATTTTAAAAAGAAGTCGCGAAGCTTACGTTTGAAAGGAATTGGACATAAAACCAGAATGGTGTGAAGGAATGTCAAGAATGAGATTAACCGAAGAACGAAGATCAAGATGGTGAGAGTCACCGAGAAATTTAAATTTACATTTGAGATAAGCAGGAGATGAAGGATCGTTAAGTATTGAGAATAATAAACAGAGAATTCTCATAGATCTTCTATGACGGATAGGGAGCCATTTAAGCTTAGTATGGTAAGAAGAAATGTGGTCTTATTTGCGTAGGCCGAAGATGAATCTGATACAGTTATTAAGTAAACGATCCAGTTTAGATAGAAATTCTTGGGAGAGATCGGTATAACAAACATCGGCATAATCGATTGCAGGAAAAATGAGCGATTGTACCAACAGCTATTTAGTTTTCGAGGGAAGAAAATGTTTGAACCCATAAAGAGAACGAAGCGTGGATGTTGTGACCTTACAAATGTTAGTAATCTGAGTTCCCCAACTTAAGGTTGTATCCAGATATAAACCCAAGTCTTTCACCTCGCGTGTTAATTTAATCGGTGTGTTATTAAAAATTAAGGGGGTTAAATTATTCACAATTGTCAAATCAGTCCAATTTGTTCACAAAATACGTACTTCCCAAAATACACGCCTGACATTTATTGATGTTCACAGAAATACCAAATTTTTGTGACCACATTGATAACGAAAGGAGATCTTTGTTAAGTGATGAAATAGCATAGTCAATGTTTTCGTTATCAGTTTGAACATACAACTGAAGGTCATCCGCGTACAATCCGGAGCATTTAAGGAAGTGAGAGACAGAATTAATAAAAAGTGAAAAAAGTAATGGAGAAAGAATACCGCCCTGTGGTACGCCTGAGGACAATTCGCTCCAATCGGAGAATACACGATCGAAGCGAACTGCCTGTTGACGTCCACGAAGGTAAGACGAAAACCATTTCTGAACTAGTGGCGAGGTGCCCAGCTTCGAGAGAATGCCAATTAGAATGTCATAGTCAACGGCATTGAATGCATTTGAAAAATCGATGAGAACCAAAACTGTCAATTTGGAATGTTCCATGCCTAACCTGACATCCTCAACAACCTTGAGCAGAGCAGTGGCAGTACTATGACCAGGTCTAAAGCCAGATTGTAATACAGAAAGGAGGTCATGTTTGTGAATGTAATTACTAAATTGTGTTACTACCACCTCTAAAATTTTTGATAAGAAAGGTAAAATAGATATAGGTCTAAAATGGTTAACAAGACTGGGATTTGACATTTTAGGAAGTGGGATAACGAAAGCTTTACGCCATACATCAGGAAAAATCCCATACTCCAATAATGTTGTTGAATGTTCCAATAACGGAGGAAAAATAATTGTTACGCCGGCAGAGCTACGTTATACACAAATGATAACTATAGATTATAAAATAAGGAACAAAATAAAGGTTTCCACTGGTGGTAGAGCTTCAGGGACGGAGCTCGCGGGCGTAGGCACCACCGCATTACCTAATATACTTGCCGCTAAATGGTAGTGTTCAGCACTATCGTGTTCCGATCAGGTGGTAATGTACGGCCCTGTAATTTCCGGCACAGAGGCATAACACCTTAGGCCTCAGGAGTGGTAACGCATCTGCATTTTGACCTTGGTCTTCATGTGGGTGTCTATAGGCTGCAGTCATCACTTAACATCAATGTGAACTGCATGCTTGTTTGCCACGCCCATTACATTAAAAAAAAAGATAAAGAAAAACAAGTTTTAATCGTAAAGTTAATTATTCAATTTTTAAAATCAATTTCTTTTCCGCGTTTTTCGAGTGGTTGGTTTTTTGAAGACTTCGTCGTCTTTCTTTGGAACTTCTTCATCATCTGTAATAAAATATTATTTTGAGAATAAAGAAGTCAATTTCAATAAAGGCGATAAATAATTGATGATAAATTTGTGCTTACCTGACTCATCAGAGTCATTGATTTTATTGTTTCTAGCAGCTACTTTTCTTGAGGATTTTCTTATAGACTGTGGGGTATCATTTTTGTTTGGTGGATCATTCTAAAACAGAAATTATTAGATGTAATCTTTTGGAATCTGAATCATTATCGTAATAAGCTATTGAAAGTGATGCAATATAACATGGATCATTACAAAAATATTATAAATGCGGACTATATGTTTTAGTAATAGAATCTACTTTGCAATGTTTTTTTAAAAAGGTGATTTAAAGTTATTGTATGTATGTATCTTGACGCCAGGTCCCTAACGGGGTAGGCAGAGAGTGTAGAGCGCCAGATATCCCGGTCCTGACATACCTCTCGTGCCTCGTCTACCTTCATGCCTAGTTATTGATGCATGTAAAATGCATGTCTCAGTATCATCATGCGTGGAAAGTGCGACTTAAAAATTTAAACTGAAGATTATTTGTGGGGTCTATCTTTTGTACATTAATAACCATCTAATAGGAACTCAATAGTGTTAGGCAGGCAATTAGGTAAAGCGACGGTGCGTAATCGTGTACATTTTAATATCTATGTTAGAAATATAAAAAATCGACGTGTGGCACTCGGGGACTGCCGCGGTAAAGCTATTGCATTTACATAATTATCTAAAATTATGCAAAACAAAATAAAATGCAAATAAAAGAAAAAAAAATAGAATAATGAAACAATTATTTTCTATTAATATTTACCACTTTTTAACTATTGAATGGAAAAACAAAGAATAAAAAAAAATGAACAAAATAATCTTGGCAGCGGTGGGTTCGAACCCACGCCTCCGAAGAGACTGGTGCCTTAAACCAGCGCCTAGACCGCTCGGCCACGCTACCCACGAGGTCAGACGGCGAAATTATACATGACTTTCTTTAAATGAGTTTAAAATTTGTAATCCGTAGCGTCCGGTTTTTTGCGTTACGGAATTTCTGAATTCGGTCCCCGCGCTCAAGGCCCGCGATAGAAGCTATGCAATAGCTTAAATCGAAAGGACACCGGATGTGCAAGGATGAAATTTGCCAGAGGTAGTTGAGGTAGTAAGCGTATGCTTACGCTAACAACTATTTTGCGACAGGGCCGAAATAGAGAGGTCTACGTACTCTCACAAGTTTAGATGATAGTAGGTATTTTATTTTTGTTCAACCCGGGAATCGAAGAATTTTTCTTAAACTGGTATAATCATGTACCTCGTCAGGGCTAGAGGAGGAGCGGCGGCGGTGGCGGTTGCGGCGGGCGGGGGCAAGGGGGCGGCGCGGCGTGGCGCGCGGCGCGGACCTCTCGTCGCTGCGCCCCTCCCCTACCTCACTTTGACCTCCCTCCCCTTCCGCCTCGTCGCCTTCCCGGACCGCGAAGCATTCCTCGATTTTATCTCCCAGTTCTGTCACTAGAGCCTTAGGAAAAAGTTATTATAAGAAAGAAAAAAGATTTTTTTTTATTTCCAGTTACTTGTATACATTTTACAGACATTTTCGAAAAGTAATATTTTTTTTTTATGTAATGGAAGTGGCAAACAAGCATGCTTCACATTGATGTTAAGTGATGACTACAGCCTATAGATTACCCACACAAAGACCAAGGTCAAAATGCAGATGCGTTACCACTCCTGAGGCCTAAGGTGTTATGCCTCTGTGCCGGAGATTACAAGGCCGTACATTACCACCTGGCCGGAACACGATAGTGCTGAACACTACCATTTAGCGGCAAGTACCTATTTTAGGTAATGCGGTGGTGCCTACGCCCACGAGCTCCGTCACTGGAGCTCTACCACCAGTTGTATAGGCGCTGGTGTTTTTTAAAATATGTACTACAAACAATTTATTTAGTGACTTCTTTTATCGAATGGCGAAAGACAAAACTTCCAAAATAAAAGGTAATATGTACTGAAATGTAAGTACTAAAATGTACAGTAACGATATTTTCTTTGGTTTTAAGTTTTCTTTTTAAATATGTTTTCTTGTGACATGATGTATTATCCCTGAAACAGTAGATGGACCCTATATGGTCCGAGAATAAGAAATCAATTGTCATATTTTTCTGTAGCCTGAGGCAATACATTTATTTACTGACAATCGCACAATGATATGTTCAAATGTGGTATAATATGATTATGATGTAGATATGCGAGTTGTGGTAACACTGGTTTTCATACTTTATAGGCGTTATACTTATTCTATTGTTTTAATTGTTCTATAAATTAAATTAATATTTCGAAAATAACGAAATAGCCGAAAAAGCAGTAAGTCTGAAAAAAGCACTACCTTTGTGGTCTGTAGGCTGGAGCGAAAAAATAAACCACAGGTGGTCTATTAATTCTTTGCAATTTTCAGTTTATTATGAAATTCGTTAACTAAAACTGCGAGATACAACCATGAAGCATTCAATAAGCGTTTACGCATACCTTTATCTCATTCCGAGCCATTTTAGAGGTGTTGTTCATAAGAGTAGTAAATGATTCCATGACCCCAGAACAATGTATCTTGTCTTTATAACAGTCCAGATTTTCAATGAGTTTACGAAGGGATCTCTCGTTATACGTGAACAAAGACAGACAGTACGCTAGATCTCGCCATTGTCGTTCCTCAGTCGCCAACTTGAAACGTTGACACAATTTTTCCACTAAAGCTTCCATTTGTCTGTCTTTCTGTATTAGTGATGTGATATATCTGCAAAAAGTATTGCATTTTTTAATTTGTACACATCTATCAATACATTATACAGTACACAGCAACAGATATTGCACATCGAGCCTACGAAAGAGATAATCGGATAGGTTCGATGTTGTAGATCTTTGCTGCACACCAGTGTTCCCAACGAAGCAGGTTCTGATGTCGCCATTTTTTCGAGCCTGTTGATTGCCTGAAATTCTGTGAAGGTAGCCTAAAGTGGCTACTTTAGGTAATCTAAACAGAATGACGACAAAATAACACAATAAAATTAAACAAAGCGCTTTTTAAATGAACTTATTTATCTACAGGTATTATATTATATAATATTATAAAGAGGTGAAGTTAACTTTGGTTATTTGTTTGTTGGGACAAATCTAAGAAACTACTGGTCCGATTGTATTGAGAAATGCCATGGGCTATATTTCATCACGCTAAAACCAGGAACGGAGGAACACTAATGAAGAATGTTTCAAAATCGGGGTTCTTTTCCTATTTAGAGCTTCCGCTGCGTGCGCTGTGTAAACGGTTAAAGTTTCGTAAAAATAATCTGTGACAGAATTGTTTCCCTTTAAAAGGTCTAAAAATCTGACAGCATATGTCTATCTTTTAAGGTTAGCTCACTATAACCTTTTTTAGGCTTACCATTTTTTTATAAAATAATGCATTATTTACGAGGGTGTTTTATAAACATGACATTAGTTCTGATCCAATTAATAACATCAATGGGCAAAGCCGGCCGGCAGTCATTAGTCATGAGGGGGAGGGGCGGTAGTCCATTTCTATATATATATATATATATGATAGAAGACTCGATATCGAAAGCCTCTGTCCTGCCTCTAGGACAGAGGCTTTCGATATCGAGTCGAGGGTACCATTTCGAACCGTCACACCATAACAGCCGGTGTGCCCCAAGGATCCGTACTCTCCCCCCTCCTGTTCACGCTATACACTAGCGATATCCATTTTATTTTATAACATTTTATGAAATACCTATACACTGTTAAGCACTCATTTTAACACTGTAAAGGTATATTTTATTCTCACGTTAGGAAAAGGAAAGATCTGTTAGAAAATAAAAATTAAAATGGAGTAACCTAGTTATGACAAAAAAAATCATAACATAGTTCACTCCAATCTTGAAAAAAAGGAACATGTCTAATTAATCCAATTACACAGTCACAATAGTTCACTCTATGAAATAAATCTTTATTCATTGTGATAAATATTTATTTATTTCAAACTGAAAAAGAGTTATCTAATTATGACGAAAAAATCGTAACATAGATTACCCTAAAACTGAAAAAAAAAGCTACTATGGTCTGGATTAAACATTAGACTAGACCGGAGTATTAAATTAGTTCCCTTATTTAAAAATCACTGGAAAAAAATATTAACAACAAATCTCAATTTTCCCTGACTTTCCAGTTATCCCTTCGATTTCACTGACTTTCCCTGACCACCTTGAGCTTCAATGACCTTTCCCTGACTTTCCCTGACTTTCCAGAATGTGGACATCCTGGCAGAAGTCTCCTTCCTAAGGTCGATGTGCAATATTTCTTGTTGAATACTGTACAGTATTGTACCTTCTGCAATTAGAAAGTCATGATCGTTATTCATCTATGATTTTAATACGAGTATGTTATTAAAGGGCAGAACTCTTGAGACTAAAATACAGGGTTTAAAAAAACATGTATCCGACCGTGAAGTTTTCGGTATACAGTACCGCGTTACGATCATATTGACGCACAACGTGATGAAAATTTATTTTTTCAAGTTTTTTTTTTTAAGTTTTGTGTAATTTTTCACGTCAATTGGATGACAGACAGACAAATACTCGATGTATAGTGGCCACCGATGCATATTCGCATTTGCAACAACTACGTTAGAAACATGGAAATCGGAATCACTGATCCATTGAAAAATGCTAACCAACCATTAATAATTTCAAATAGACATCTAAACGAATAAGTTGGAAAAAAATCTCAAATATGAGAAAAAAAATATTTGAAAATTAAAAATTCATAACTTTTTACGCGATGTCCTTGATGAAGCACAAATATGCCCAAGTGCTCGCAAATTGTGTCCAATGTAGCTGTCAGAAACCAGGTTTTAGTTAGCCATACATACTAATACAAAAAAAAAGTATTACATCACCAACAACTCACTTCATAATAACCCTGTATTGTTCTTCGCGCACGTTCAGTTCAGAATCGCTCAGGCGCGATATAATATCGGGCATAACGTTATAAAGCGCGTTGCCTTTGTGAGAGAGCTGTTTGAAGAAGAGCTTCGTCATGGCGGCGACGCGGGGATCCTTGTCTGCACAACACAGGGCCATGTCGGCGATCTGCCCTTTCACTCGAACCATCTCGTGCAAGACAAGGAAAGAAAGCATTTTCACAGCGCACTGTCGTATTTCTAGTTCTTCGTCGCTCAAGCTGAAAATGATCATGTGCTTGAAACCGGATGAAATTTTAAGAAAAAGGATACTTACATATTTTTTAATTAAATAACGAATCTCAAAAGATAAATAAAGTCACAAAGAAAAATAGGGACCGGCGGGACTAGAATCGGCGACCACTTAGTGTGAGATTCACAGATCGCACTACGATTTTACTTTGAGCAAAGTACGCTTAGAACTGTCAAAACTCATACTTTACTGACAGTTTTATGCATGCTTACTGTCAGTGCAGTATTGGTTATGACAGTTCTAAGTGCGAGATTCACAGACCGCACTACGACTTTACTCTGAGCAAAGTACGCTTTGAACTGTCAAAACCCATACATTTCTGACAGTTCTAAGCATACTTTGCTCAAAGTAAAGTCGTAGTGCGGTCTGTGAATCTCACCATAAGAGTACTTTACTCAAAGTAAAGTCGTAGTGCGGTCTGTGAATCTCACCCTCAGATTACTAGTCCAGTCACTTAACTGAGGTACCGAAGTCCACCCCAGCTGTGGTTTTTTTTATCACATTTTATCGCCTTGGGGTGACTAACGACACTATTACCAACAATGCTATTTACGCCACCGATACTGCAAACTTTTCGGTTTATTAAATATCGGAAAAATGTCGTTATACCCTTCATAATTATATTCGACTTTTCGCAATAAAAATAAAGGCCACATAAACTTACATGTGATAAATGTGATGAGTCCAAGGCTGTGTGAGGTTAGGGAAACGGAGTGTAAGGTCAGCAAATGCAATAGTCAGATTGGTCCGTAGCGCAACATTCTTGGATCTTTTCAATACTGTCACCATCAACTGCAAACCATCTTCGCAAACCGCGCTCGATACCAACATAAATCTGCAATATTCACAGTAAGATTACTGTTTACTGTTGCTTTTATTGAAATTACATACTGTTAAACTCTGCCTACCGCCGCCTACAGTTGTCTTTCAGATTGCAGCCGACACTTGCCTAGGGTGAGGGTGGGGGTGGCATGCAGGGCGGGCGGGTAAAGACTAGGGATATACGCCTGGTGAAGGTGAGGGCGGCGGTGGCCTTTTTTATGCAATGGAAATGGCTAGCAGGGCGGCGGGCGGCAGGGACTGGGGACACTCGCCTGGTGAGGGTGAGGGCGGCGGCGGCCTGCAGGGCGGGCGGGCAGCTCGCGGGGTTGGCCAGCAGGTGGCGCAGGGCGGCGGGCGGGCAGGGACTGGGGACACTCGCCTGGTGAGGGTGAGGGCGGCGGCGGCCTGTAGGGCGGGCGGGCAGCGCGCGGGGTTGGCCAGCAGGTGGCGCAGGGCGGCGGGCGGGCAGGGACTGGGGACACTCGCCTGGTGAGGGTGAGGGCGGCGGCGGCCTGCAGGGCGGGCGGGCAGCTCGCGGGGTTGGCCAGCAGGTGGCGCAGGGCGGCGGGCGGGCAGGGACTGGGGACACTCGCCTGGTGAGGGTGAGGGCGGCGGCGGCCTGCAGGGCGGGCGGGCAGCGCGCGGGGTTGGCCAGCCGGTGGCGCAGGGCGGCGGGCGGGCAGGGACTGGGGACACTCGCCTGGTGAGGGTGAGGGCGGCGGCGGCCTGCAGGGCGGGCGGGCAGCTCGCGGGGTTGGCCAGCAGGTGGCGCAGGGCGGCGGGCGGGCAGGGACTGGGGACACTCGCCTGGTGAGGGTGAGGGCGGCGGCGGCCTGCAGGGCGGGCGGGCAGCGCGCGAGGTTGGCCAGCAGGTGGCGCAAGGCGGCGGGCGGGCAGGGACTGGGGACACTCGCCTGGTGAGGGTGAGGGCGGCGGCGGCCTGCAGGGCGGGCGGGCAGCGCGCGGGGTTGGCCAGCAGGTGGCGCAGGGCGGCGGGCGGGCAGGGACTGGGGACACTCGCCTGGTGAGGGTGAGGGCGGCGGCGGCCTGCAGGGCGGGCGGGCAGCGCGCGAGATTGGCCAGCAGGTGGCGCAGGGCGGCGGGCGGGCAGGGACTGGGGACACTCGCCTGGTGAGGGTGAGGGCGGCGGCGGCTTGCAGGGCGGGCGGGCAGCGCGCGGGGTTGGCCAGCAGGTGGCGCAGGGCGGCGGGCGGGCAGGGACTGGGGACACTCGCCTGGTGAGGGTGAGGGCGGCGGCGGCCTGCAGGGCGGGCGGGCAGCGCGCGGGGTTGGCCAGCAGGTGGCGCAGGGCAGCGGGCGGGCAGGGACTGGGGACACTCGCCTGGTGAGGGTGAGGGCGGCGGCGGCCTGCAGGGCGGGCGGGCAGCGCGCGGGGTTGGCCAGCAGGTGGCGCAGCAGCGGCAGGTAGCGCGCGAGGGCGGCGGGCTCGCACACGATGTCGCGCTCGCACACGCCGCGCACGTACTCGGCGTCCGCGTCGTCCGCCACCGCTCCCTCCAGCCCGCCCTCGTCCTCCGTCATCGTCGTGTTGGCCTGCGGCACACGGCAATTCTTGCATTGTCGAGCAGAGATCAAACCGGCGAGCCCAAAATTCATCACCGATGATGACAAATAACAGTAACTAGTTCACACAACAGCGTCCTGATTTACGGAGCTTTTCATTCGCACACAGAAAACTACCATAGAAGGGTCAATTTGATCAGGCTTTTATTGTATAGTTAAAAGACTTCTCCACATAGTTTTTCTCGCATATTAAGCCTCGAGTGAACAATGTGAAATTTCGCGACATGATTCGTGCCAATTTCAATCCTTGATCCATTACTTATTAATGGACCTCAGAGTATATAGTATTCCAGGAATATACTATGAATTATTTGCCAGTTGTGAGTATTAGAGTTTCAGGTTTTACTAAAATAGATTATCATGGTCTAAGCGAATCTAAAATTTGAAGTGCAGAAGAATCAAAAGACAAGTTACCTCATATCTATAATATTGCGATAGCAGATTCATGATTGATTAATAATTAATTAACTCGACTACTCACCGAAGGCCCCTTACTAACGCTAGCCGAGCGTTGACCGCGCGACGAAGCGCTGGCGTTGCTGACGTTCATGAGCGTCTGGCGGCGCAGGTCGTCGAGACGGCCGCGTCGTGCGGGAGTCGCGAAACCACCAGTCTTCTTCTTACGCTTTTCCTCGGCTTTACGTTCCTCGCGAACCTTTAAAATATAAACGTTTGAATTCCTGACGTTGTTTTACTAATTAATAGGCGTGTTTAATACAGTTTAAGATCTTAACCCGAGTTTCTTTTGAATTTCCTCCATGATGAAGTATAAAATTTATCGGGAAATTGGACAGTGAAACATCTAAAATGCACTACTTTTAGTTGGTTTTCCAACTACTTCAGGCGAATTATCGGTAATATAATATCTTCGTACTTTTCAATATTTGTTTCATAATTTGTACCACGTCACATTGTTTTATTGCTGGATAAGAATAATACTTAAAATCTTAACGATTAACGTCAGGCCAATTAACAGCGGGTAGATAGCTAATGCTGATGTCTCGTAAGGAAAACTAATTCTGCATAAAAAGAAGTCATTTTTGCTACTATCATTTAATAAATTAAGGTTTTATAATATGTACCTGGTTTCTCCTTCTAAGTTCACTATACACGCTTATGTCCAAGTATATAAGTTGCTGCAGTGCAATGTGACCCAATATAAAGACAAATCTCGTCAGCAACTCTATAGGTATACTCGCTTCTTCTTCGTTTTCCGTATTCTTGATCATATTTTCTTCAATTTCATTATACATTTTCGCTAAAATCTTTGTACATAGTACTTCGGGGGTATCACAAACGGCGTAAATAACATCTATTGAATTGGCGGCAAAAGAGTTAAATTTCGTAAATTTCATGTATGCTTCTATTAGGCTATCATACAGCGACGAAAATATGGCATGATCTGCTGGATACCTTTGGTTTTTCTTTGAAAGGGACAATAGCAATTGGGCGCTCAAATTTCTTGAATTATAATCGCCAGTAAGTCCATGTATTTGAATCACTTCCAAGTTTGCTATAACAACTGACGGCTTGGCTTTAGCTACCATTACTAGAAATGCTAATGCTGCATAACTGTCCATATCAGTTGTGCCGTCGATCTTTTTTAAGAACATTTCCCAAAATACCTGAAAAAAGTACGTACGTATACATTTATCATATTTTAACGAAAAATGGAATGGGAAAATATGACTCAAGAAGAGTCGAATATTTCTTTTAAATTTTTGCATTGCCTTGGGGTGACAGTGCGGTGTGGAATTCAACAGCTCAGCTGGACTAGTGTTCCCACTGGTCGCAGGTTCAATACCAGCTTGAAGACATTTTTTTCTTTCATTCCATTTCTCATTACAATATTTTGATTAGTACTGTAACTAGTAACTGCCTCAGTAGCCTAGTGGTAGCAGGCCACTACTACTGCGCTGCGGTCCTGGGTTTGATTCCCAGGTCGGGGTCTATAAGAGATAAGAGTGTAAAATCCTCTATCTCTGGTTCTGATTTTCCCATTTTCTGAAGCTTCCCAGTACCTCGGACTTTGGTAATGTGCCCGGAGATGTCAATAGGCTCGCCACCTGTTACATGGGCCAAAAACGTAACCGGCGAATCGTGGGTGTTTGCATGTATGCTTGAATGCATGCATCTACCTCTGCCTATCCCTTCGAGGATTACAGACGTGTAGTTACGTTTTTAGTATGTATTATTGACGGTAATGAAATTATAAAACAAAATCAATTCCAAATCAACACACGTGTATCGTACTCTACTCAGTAGAAAAAGCACAAGTTTCATTGGTTAACACAAGATAAATGTATTTAGTGAACCACACTGACACAGACAAACCAATGTGATAACTGAGTTCGAGATTATTGTTAAAATATTGATGCATTTAAACTGACGCAAAGTTTTAGGGACATAACAACTTAGCTCCACGTTTATAATCTCCGCAGGCAGAGGCAAACACCCACGATTCGCCAGTTAAGTTTTGAACTTATTACGCCTATGTAACAGGTGGCGAGCCTGTTGACCGATCTCCGGGCAAATTACTAAACTCCGAGGTACTGGGAAACTGAAAACGGAAAAATCTCAATAGAACCACAGATAAAGGATGTTACACTTTCATCTCTGATAACCCCGACCCGGGAATCGAAACCAGGATAGAGTACAGGCGTAGTAGTAGTGGCCTGCTACCACAAGGCTTCTGAGGCAGCTAGTGAGAAATGGAAAAATCTCAATAGAACCACAGATAAAGGATTTTACACCTACATTTCTGATAACCCCCGAAACCAGGACAGGCGTAGTTATAGTGACCTGCTACCTGGCTGGCCTAGCTTCTGAGGCAGCTAGTGAGAGGAGGACATAACAAACCTGTATAATAGACGGCGTGATGTCTCCTTTAGTGATCCACTGTTCAACAAGGTGCTCAAGTGCTAACGCACTGCCGCGGTCAATATGCGACATTAGTGAGACCAGGTTTTTAGCAATGGTAAACGCGCGAGCACGTTCCGCTTTATTTTCGCAGTCCAAGTACATCTCACGATATGCCCTTTCTACTGCCTCACGTTTATCCTTAGAGGGGAAATAATACAGATAATTAAAAACATTGAAATACTCATTGATGGATGTTATTATGTTGACGGTTTTGTCGTCGAAAAGCGGGCAAGTGTGAGTTCGACATGCAGTCAGAGTTTCGTAAAATAGGATCAGGATAGATTTAGGATTCCAATAGAGTTTCCTCTAATCTATAGCAGAGAATATGTAATAATACTACGTATAGATCGCGAGCGCAGCAAGATAATTCTTCTTCTCAGAGACAGTAATCCTCTACAGTTAATTTATTATAATTAACCATAGATCTTTTATGTTTCACATTCGACGTTTTAGGAAAATTTGCAGCAGAGACGTTAAAGTAAATTTGAGAGTGACTGTCGATTGTAATTTACAATGTTTTATTGAGTACTAAACAGACGGACTTCTGATTGCCATTACAATTTTATGATACTAAGTTCGTCCAATTTCCTTTTAATGTTGAAAGACCGATTTTTATTTCAATGAGTGTAGCTCACAAAAACCTAAGATCATACTAAAATACCAATTAAATCTTATCAACTTACTTGATCCGGTGACCAAACCAACATAAGCATATTGGCGACACCCATCTTAGCAGATTCTATGTTGAAGTGATATGCTGCAGTGAAAAAGTCAATAGCCTCGCTAACATCGCCAGCTTGTTTGGACATTAACAAAGAGTTTATCAAAGGCACTGCCTCGGATATCATTCGGCTGAAATGCACGGATTCTTGAAGAAAAGCTACTATACTCTCTTTTTCCTCCAGTCTTTTGTATAAAGCCAGTTCATTATCGCATTGCTGCGTTAACGATACCGACTGTCGTCTCTCTGGTATTACAAAGATGTTGCGCAATAAAGAAACGAAGTATTCGATCTGAAAAAGAAATACATTGTACACAAAAGCCACGATTGTAAGTAAACTACCCAATTTTTGATGGAAACTCTTTTAAAGAATTTAAAAAAATCTTGCTAAAAGCAATAAACAAACTTATTTCCTACCACTATTCATAATGTTGTTGCAATTACTATTACAGAATCCGTAGGATGTAGGAGATACAAAACCACTTACTTGGTCACTCTTTTCCATATCACATCTCAATAATTTCGCTTCAGGATACTGTCTTTCAGTGTGTTTTACAACCAAATAAGCTTTGTAATAATCCTTGTCTCGAATATGCCTGCGTATTGCTTCGTACAAGTTTTCTATTGTTGCTTGTGATAATTCAGGTTCATCTTGTGTAAGGATGTCCATTTTCTCTTTTATGGTTTTTACTACATCTTTCTCAATTTGTCCCCATTTCTTGACAAGTTCTGGATCTGGACCAGGATTGAGTTTCTTGTTAAGGTCGTCGAGGAGTTTTTGTTCCTCTTTCAATTGTTCTTCTAGCAATTCCAATTTGAGTTGTGCAGAGAACGGGTTGCACTCCAAAAATATCTAAAATAAAGGATATGTTTAAAATTATGATAAATGCTGTTTTTTGTAAGTTACAATCATACTATTATTATAGTACCTTCAGTAGTTGAATGGCAGCTTTCCTTACGAGTGCGGCTTTGTCTCGCAGACGACCGATAGCCCTTTCGAGTACTAAACGCTGTCTGTTTACTGGAATACAGTTTTCTCGTTGTAATCTACACCAAAACTGAAGGACCTAGAAATTTAAAACATTTTTATTGTGTTGTACATTACATTTAACAAGTCTCAATGCGAATGTCTTCGAACTATGTGTGTAGACAGTAGAAAGTGCACGTTTCATTGCCGTATATCATACGGCAATGTGACATGAAACGTGGTCGCGTCATAAAAAGGCTCAAGGTCACGGAGAGGGCGATGGAGAACGCTATGCTCCGCTTGCCTTTTCGAGATCGAATTAGATATCAGGAGATCCTCCCCTCAAAAAGGGAAGAGACTCGTGTCCAGCAATGGGACGTTTCAAGGGTTGACATTATTATGAAGAGATCCCCATGAGAACCACAGTATCCAACATAGTTCACCGAATAGCGAAATTCAAGTGGCAGTGGGCAGGAGGGCACATGCTCGAAAAATCGAAAGGTTATTGGGGCAGAAGAGTTTTCGAGTGCCGACCGTGCTTCAGAAGTGGACCGACGACCTGGCGAAGGTCGCGAGTAATCAGTGGATGAGGGCGGCTCAGGACCGTTCGTTATGGCAATCTTTGGGGGAGGCTTTGTCCTCTGCTGTAGATGTATTTCGGTTGAAATGATAATGATGACACACTTTACTATTTACATTCCTATTTTCTTCACTATCATTTTTGTGTAGTGTACCTATACGTTTATGTTGTTTCTAAAAATGTGTTTTTTTTCTTTCTTGTTTTTGTTTTACTTTGTTCTGTTGTGGTTAGTACACGCCTGTTACTGTTCGATGTATTTTTTCCTAAAAATTGGTGACCTGGAAGAAATCGCTTTAAAGCGATAAGGTCGCCATTTGTGCTTTTCTCTAAACATTGTACTTTATTTACTACTGTTTGGTGTACAATAAAGAGTATTGTTGTTGTTGTTGTTTTTAACGTTTACCACCACCACCACTAGTTGACCACCTTTTCACAAATAAATACCTACCTATAAATTATTGTGGTTATCGATACATTCTATTCTATTATAGAGGTGTAATGTTTTGATTATGGGGTACCCAAGTACCCCATACTCAAAACATTGAATTCTTTATTACCTTATGTCTCACATAAGCAGACAAATCGTGCATATGTTCATAGAGATCATCGAGAAAATCGTCGCGTTGTATACGCTGTTCGTCGCTCAGACCCTCGCCTCGTAACTCTACATTCAGTATCTCACACATCATACCTAAGATACTGATACGAAGAGTATAGCTCTGTGAAATTATAAAAAAATATTGATTTAGTGGATATGATATTGCCAACAGATTTATTGGTCGTAAAACGCCAGTGACAGACCTCGAGGGCGCCCCATTAACTGATCTACTTGCCACTTAATGGTAGTGTTCAGCGCTATCGTGTTTCAGTCACGTGGTAATGTACTGTTCTTTCCAAAATCCGGTTTTAATGTTGACGTTTCGGATGTTTATAAGCTATAGTATTTGCTTACCATTAATCTGAATTGTAAACTTGCTTCATGATATAAAAACAGAATTATGAACAGGTTTCAAATAATATTTTTGGAGGATGTGGATGCATCGAACTCTCATCTCTCAAATACTGAACTGTTGTTGGCGTAATAATTTCGAAGTCGATTACGTAGAAATAAAAAACGCTCAATATGGTTGAAATTGGTTAAGTCTATTATTGATTTAATCGACGTGCAAAGTTGAGTAAAGATATCAAGTCAATCTGTTCACAACTTTTCAAAGTTTTACGGACTTACAGACCCGAAAGTTGATTTTTAGCCGACTTCGAAAAAAGGAAGAGGTTATCAATTCGTCGGAATCTTTTTTTATTTTTTTTATATACCAGTTTAACACTTTTATTTCATAACATCAATATAATGTTATGAAATAAATAAATTAGATAAAAATAGAAGTATCAGCGTAAAGCTCGGTAAAACATAATTAATATGATGTTTGCCCTCCAGTTACCTTAAATTGTCATATTTATTTATTATCAATCATCATATTTTATCATATAACTTTTATGAAGATCAAAGTCTAACCTCATCACTTTCCAAATAAGGTTGAAGAGTGGCAATCGCATTCGCCATTTCCTTGGGCAGTTCTTTGGTGAGTTCCAACAGGAAGGCGCCGCAGTTCCTGGCAGCTCCTTGCTCTGTGCCCGCACCTGCATTCTCTTCATCACTCGAAGCCAATGCCTCAGCTATTTCTCTTACCTATAAAATTAATACGCAAAGCTTGATACCGGTTTGTAAATACCGGTTAATAACGGTTTGGCAGATTTTTTTTGTACAGAACGAAAATCGTAATTATTTCTTTCTTATAAGCGAAATAAGTCGGTTTGTCTACACGGTATAATGATTGTTTCTTCACGACCTATGAAAACCTGTTTAAACTTGTGAATAGTGCGAATATTTGATAAATACTGGTTATTTAACCCTAACCTTAAAACAGATCAAATTAAGAATGAAACCCTTAAAAATACCGGTTTCTTCAGACTGCTATAGTAACATTACGTTCTTACGTACATACGACGAAACTGGTTAGAAAATTTTAACCGGTATCTGATCCTTGTAAAAACAGCTTACACGATATTTTTACGAATTGAAAAGACGCGTACCTAATTGCGTCCGAGCTTTGATGATATCAAGGGTTTGTAGAATAGCATGCCATCCACAAACTAGATAACAGACTTTAAAAAGTACATTGTAAGCATTACAAAGTTTTTTTTTAATAATTGACATTATTTTGTAAAAATAGCTTACCATTTGTGGACCAAACGTGCCAAGCCCAAAATCTTTGGTTAGTTGTACAACTCCAGCGCAAATTGGAGATACTGCATGTTCAAAGATTTGGAGAACCTGGAAGAGTTCTTTGTATCAATAGCATCTAAGTTATAGTTTTGAGTCGGATAACAAGGGGCTGACCGACCGCCTAACTGTAATACTTTCGATTAGGACGTCATCTTGTCAGTTTCGTACCGCCTATTAAAACATTTTGCTCTTAAGTATAGGTATACCTGCGGACGAAAACACTTCCTGGAAAAAGTTACGCGGTACGAAACTGACAAGATGATGTCATAATCCAGTGATTCCCAAAGTGGTCTATATCGACCCCTGGGGGTCTATGAAAACGTGAAAAGGGTCTGCGTCAGCGAAAAAAAAAATTGGGGGTCCATGAAATGAAAATGGGGGTCCACTGATAGTACCAATTTACTTACATCATACCAGTGATTCCCAAAGTGGTCCACGGGAGACTCGATGGGGGTCGTAGGCGTGAATAAAAATTGGAAATATGGGTATGTGATATAAATGTAGCAAAGACGTAAGGGTAGACCCTTTATTATTTTTTCTGGTTTCTGTGGACCCCCGTCTTTGAAAAAGAGAGAGAAGAAAAAATAGTTTGGGAACCTCTGTCATAATCGAAAGGTAAACGAAAACATTAGAGTTAGGCGGTCGGCCCCCAGATGTCATAAATAATTGACTATTTGAAAATTGTATAAAATATGTTTTAAAACGTGTGAAATACATTTTTATTTACCATCACAACTTTCCCTAAAAAAATGCATTTTTTAATAAAAATAATATATTTTCTCGATGTAGTGAACTTTACGATCTGACGTTACATAAGCAATTCATACATAAGCTTTCCGTTTTATAAGCAATTTGTATCTTTTTTCAACACAGTTCAACGACTACCTCTGTTTCATATTGACGTCCCGCCATGATCCCGCCAAACCACGCCATAATTTTATTGAATTCATTTTACAAATATAAAATCAATCAATGTTTTTATAACATAGATAACAATTTTCAATTTATCTTGTATAATGCACAAGATATCTATCTATTTTTATACTACCATTTTCAATACATCAATAGTCAAATAGCCAATTCAGTCTATAAACTTCCCCTACCTGCACAAGTTTTATTAGACAAGAAGTACCATGATTGTATTTTTTAATAAGAACACCCAGAATTTGAAATACTGTTTCACGGACTGCTTTATTCTTCACTATTTGTTCTTCAAGAGCTTTGTAACAAGGTTCAGCAACCATTCTGCAAATAAGTTAAAAAGAAACTAGTCAAATGCTGATGAAATAACAACAATTAATTGATAACTTTACACTTTAATGTACACCAAACACAACATTGAAAAAAATACTGAGAAGAAGACATTATAAAGTTCAATAAGCGGCCTTATAGCTAGATGAGCGATTTCTACCAGACAACCTTCATAATGCGCGCATGGCCCAGCAGCTGGTGTAGATCGTAAACGATCTACTCGGTTAAGCACTACGGGTGCGGTCGGGTAGTATGATGGGTGACCGCTAGTGGCAAATTAAATGCGCGTTTCCGTGCTTCGGAGGGCACGTTAAGTCGTCGCTCCCGGTTGCTATCGATGGATAGCAGTCGTTAAACCTTGTCGGAGGCCTAATGAGCGGTTTGAAAACATCCGACAGCGGGTTGGCCACTAACCCACCCACCTCCAACAATTCGCATTGGAGCAGCGTGGTGGAGTAAGCTCCAGGCCTCCCCCCAAAAAGGGGAGAGACTCGTGCCCAGCAGTGGGACGTATAATAGGTTGCCATTATTATTATAACCTTAATAATTTTGGTCAAACCATTCCAATGAGGTGGCAGTACATAAGTGCAATTATAATAAAATAGGGGCCGGCCCCGGCTTCGCGCGGTTGCAATGTTACCTACCCTCTCCTATTCATCATATCATAGCGTGATGTTATATAGCCTAAAGCCTTACTCGATAAATGGGCTATCTAACACTGAAAGATTTTTTCAAATCAGACCAGTAGTTCCCGAGATTAGCGCGTTCAAGCAAACAAACAAACAAACTCTTCAGCTTTATATATTAGTGTAGATAATGCAAGGAATGCAGCAGTGTCCGGAGATAAAACTATCGCCACTGCGATCGCCAATCCGCATGACAAGCAAGGCTATTGTGGCATATCCCCCTTATGAGGAGGGTTGGGTCCAAGAGTGGACATCTTTCGGCTGAATTCATCATCATGTTTAGTAAGTATTTCGCGAAAGCGGACGGTATTGAATAAAACTTACGAAACAAAGTTATCTTCGGCTAATGGTGGATCCCACAGGCGAGAGAGTGGCTGCTGTAACAGCAGGTGTAAGGCAATCAAGGCAGCTTGTTTGTCAGCTTCAGTCCAACCACAGAACTCCTCATCATCAGTGGCCTTCTTACCTTTCTTGCCTAAAGTGAGTTTGGTAGAGTTCTGTAAAAAGAAGAACAATAATATCAAATTGCAATAAATTTTAATTGAGTCACATGTTGAACATTAATTAATTTGGATTATTTTATTGGGAGAGGCTTGACTACCCTTTCTTGACGGCCTTTGTCCATCCTGGCCAGTGTTGTAGCTATGGGGAAGGCAGGAGCTGTTAATTTTTATTATAGACATGGGTGGGATAAAAAGTACTCTATAACCAGTATTCTACAACTTAACAGCTATCTTTCTAAAAAAATACTATCAAAAGGGGTTAAGCAGTTTATGCTTTGAAGTGTAAGATTGAAAAAATAAACTCACTTTCATATTTATTATAAATTATATAAATTTATTTATTATAAATATAAATTTATTATAAATACTAGTTGTCCCGGCTAACTTCGTATCGCACTAGAAAATAAAAAAAAATGTCCAAAAATGTTATGAAAAATAGATGTTGGCCGATTCTCAGACCTACCCAATATGCTCACAAAATTTCATGAGAATCTGTCCAGCCGTTTTGGAGGAGTATGCAACGAAAACTGTGACACGAGAATTTTATATATTAGATGAAAGTGAGTTTATTTTTTTCAGCAGTTAGATTATAAAAAGTTTTGTTTTTGGGTTCTGGTTAGATGGTAATGTATGGCCCTGTAATTTCCGGCATGGAGGCATAATACCTAAAACCTCAAAAGTGGCAAATATTGAAATCTCCAGTCTCACATAGATGTTTATAGGCTATTACTAACCATCAATGTTAACTGTATGCTTGTTTACCACTTCATAACATAAAAAAATAAAATTAGAGGTTTGTTGGTAAAATGGAAAATATGAATATTTACTTACATCAGCAGCTAACTTAGCATCCTTTGTCTTCATTATCTGTGTAAACAAATACAGAGTCATCTTGACTATGTTCAAATTCTTTATTCGCACCTCCCCATCTATTTCTTGATCTTGAAGTATTAGTTCTAAGTGGTTGCACAATTTTTTTACAGTTCTTAGTATATGGTCAAATCCTGAGAAATAATTTTAATATGAAAGCCCCATCTACTATAATAATATATCATAATAAAACATATCTAATTAAACTTAGAACAGTATGACTAAAACAGTACAGAATGACTTTCCAGGAAAAATATTTACTGAAAATGCATCTTTTTCATGAACAGTAGAAAAAATAAAGCATAAAACATAAATTAAAAGAACCAAAGCATATTTTCTTTATACTGTAATTGGTACTATGTCTCTTAAAGATAAATGATTTCATTTGGTTCCTAAATTTATATTTGAGACATGCATATATTCCCTGAGAAACTATTTTCTCTGAGTCAAAATCTATGTTTCTGAAAAATATAATTTTGTTCCAGAAATACATGATCACCACATACAGTCATAAAAATATAGCAGATATCAGAAACAATATACCTACCTATCTGTTTGGTATTTTGTCTTATATTATACCAATTAACATAAATTTTGTTGTGAAAGCATTTATAGGCAATTGTTGCTCAGTGAACATTTTGCTTTAGCGGTACACAATATACTAAACTAACCCTCCGATTCCAAGATTGAAATTGAATCCAGGGTAAGGTGATAAAAAGGATATATTTTACTTATAAACTAGGTACAGCATATTTAAAACTCTTCAGCACTTTCCTTACCTTTGTTTATGATATTCCATTCTAGTTTAGTTCCATGTACTATAACGGAGAAATAAGTATCAAAATGCTCTAAGATGTAGTGTACACCATCTGCATTGTAGGTTCGAGCGGCATCTGACAAAACAGTTTACGTTTCAAATGTTTACTTAAAATTTCAAATTTATAAAGATCATTTTTAGGACGTGGTATTATATCGTAAAATTGCGTAAAAAAGTAGATATCTCACCCTGAAGTTTGGATAAAAGTAGTCGAGGTTGAGTAACATCTTCGACGTGATATTGTCCAGCGTGAGACTCCAATAATTCGTCTTTTTGTAACGGTATAGCAAATTCAAAATCACTCATTTTTAAATCATCTAAACAACACCAGTTCTGTACTTACTTGTACAAAACTGTATTTGCTATTTATTCTAAACAAAAACACAAACCACCAGTACCAAGTTCGAAAATTCAAATTAAACGTCACGTCAACTCACGCACGTCAGTAGCATATGTCAGTGTCATATTTTTAAACGCATTTTTTAAAGTTAAAATGGCATCGCTATTATCATGTTGGTCCACAGAGTTAATACACATGGAGAAGGCACTTTCTACTATAGAAACAGTAGTTATACAATAATGGGTAAAATCGACACGTCATGTTGTTACGGGCACGAAAAGAAAAGAACTTTTAAAAAAAATATTTATATTTAATTAAAACTAGTATTACATAAATGGTTTAAACTAACTGAGACTGTAAGAATGAACTGGCGGTTAATGAGTGCAGGGTATATTTATAGACACAATATATCAAACTATGATGGGGAGGTCTTACGATGGCGGCTCTTTTTAGGTGAACGGCATCGGAAGCCCTCTTGACATAAGATAATACAAGTTAGGAGAAACTAAACAATGAATACCATTATATGACAACGGCAGTCTTAAAATTTATACAAAAGCAAGATTTAAACCTTTATCTATATGAGGGGTTAAAAGGTGGCACGTGTAAAAATAGTAATAAGGCCCAAGTCACAAGGGTTGACAATGTCTGACAAAAACAGTTTTGACTCTTTCTAATTAACCAGTAGCTCCCTATGTAAAAAGAGACACAAGACGTATGCAGAGTATCCATTTTGAAAATGATTTTATGTGACGTCATAATTTATGTCCTTAGACTAAGTACCTATAGACGTAGCCATGTTCGCCATATGCTTTGTGGAAGTGAGACAGTTATATACAAAGAACATAAGAAAGTTGAAATAGACCATCGTATCTTTTGTCCCTTACGGCGTGCCGGTTTTTTCTTGGCGAACTTCGTAAGTGACAGCAAAAGTTAGTCAAACAAATATCTGTCATCGCAACTGCTGCAATAGATAACCTCTCGTATACGCATTTATTTATTGTTTTCGACGTATATCGGTGATTATTAATAATTCTTGATTTTCATTCAACGAAATCCCACATACTTATTTTGGTGTGTTGCTATAAATTTACTTTTATATTCTCCCTAATTTCCTAGACATATAAGTTTTTGTTCTAACAGTGTTAGAATTGACAATAAATAAGCCATAACTAAATATTAAGTGGATTTGGTAATTCTTTCCAAGATGGTGTACAAGAAAGAATATTGTTATTATAGAAAAAAATGAGAAAGAAAAATTTGTCTTCGGGCAGGAATCGAACATGCAACCTCAGGATAATCAGTCCAGCCGCTTTATATTTAAGCTACAGAGGTCCCACACCAATGCGTCAAACTTTGCCTTCCCTTTTTTTATTTTTAACCGAATGAGGGTGAGTGAACGACATCCATTGATAACTAATTATTAGCTATAAAACCGATATAATACACTTTGCAGTTTATACAATATCGTTAAGATATTCGTCAATATCGCTGTGCTCTTAATAATTGAAATATTTTATTTTTCGCAAAAAAACATGCGAGTGCCTTTAGAAATTAAAGAAAAAATGAAAAAGAATTTTTACTCGCACGTGTTATTGCGAAAAATAAAATATTACAAATATTGTTGTTGTTGATGTGTTAGAACTATGTTCATAAGAGTTTTGGAGACATAACCGACTATTTCGCTGGAAGCACTGCTAGCTTCATAACGGAGTAAGTCATGTAAAATGTTTTATTTACATTGTGTTTCAGAGCATTTGTTGAGAGCTAACTGTAAAAATGATTTAAGCCATTTTGATATATAATCTGGTATACTTCATTCCATGTATCGGTGTCAGAGGCTTAACTTTTCAGTGATGTGTCAGTGTCATCTGCATTTAAATCGAGATCTAGAGATCTCAATGTTTAAATAGTTATCTATAGGCTGCAGTTTTCATTTACTCGGTAACCACTTATCGATGTGAACTTGTTGATCATTGTTTGCCGGTGTATGTTGCTTGCTTTTAATGTTTTAAGGGCTAGCATTAAAAATGGTCGAGATCCTTCTGAACTTAGTATTTCCGTTCATTACACGGAAGTACTAACATTCCCACATTTTGACATTTCATGACAGGACACTAACATTATAATTGTATAATGATTTATGTTTTGATATTTATAATTTGAATAATAAAGCGATAATCACATTGACACTCTTAGATTTATTTAACTATTACTTACACGTAAATTTGAATACCTTACCCGATACAGCAATCGTTCTGATAAACTATCCATAAGATCGCGGCCAAAGAAATAATACCCTGTAGGTGATGTTCTAGAGTGCGAGCTGTGAATAATCTAGGTTCTAGATTAGCTCGCAGCATAATAAATGCCAATTCATGGTTACCTATTTCAAATTATGTACGTTTTCTCGATATGTTCTTGATCTTTCAGCAAAATGTATAGAATTAATTGAATGGTAGATGCAAATGTTTTAATTCATCATTCAATCAATTCGTTACAATTTAACTAATTTGAATGAAAGTTAAATGCTTAGGTATGTTTAACATAAAAACTTGCCGAGATATAGTAAATGATTAGGAAGAAAATTGGGAAACTTTATTTACTGGCAACACTCATGATTTCATACAGCTGTCTCATGAGCGGCCACACGCTGGCTACATCTATAGATACTTAATCTAAGGACGTCATACTTATGCCTTCGCGTGACGGTCGGCGCCGTTGTATGCGCCCGATTTGTGGTACATCTGTTGTCAAACAAACAGGTGCTCGTAATATTTTTGCTGTTTTCTTGAAAACTAAATCTTTTAACTAGATAATGTGGTATTCTAGGTTTTGCTTTATGTTGACTGATGCTCTCGTACTGTTTAAAACAGAGTGGTGCAAGGAAAAACGAAAATAATATTGCATTGAACTTTGTGAGGTTGTGTCGTATTCGGTGGGATTTTGAAATGCAGTGATTTAAAGTGATATGTTTTATTAAGAGTTTTGAAGACCTGTGTAAGTTTCGTATGACTTATACGACTTTTAATGCTATTCATTCTTTTCTAAAAATAGCATAGCAAAAATAGCATAACGAATACTAACCTGATATATCAAAGTATCGATATAAAATTATTTTCATATTAATTTAAATTATGTAATATTATATTGTTTTAGCATTTTACTCGATAGAATTTCTTGTCTCTTAATAAAATATCGAAGAAGAAATTGATGTAAATTAAATCATTTTTGTTTTCTCCTTTTTTGCATCCGATATAGAATGGATTTTTTTCAGAGATTGTTAGAGTGTAATATAAGTATAAGCACATAATAACATAGTTTTTTTTTTTTAATTTCATGAAGTGGCAAACAGGTATCAGTTTACATTGGTAAGTAATAGCCTATCAGTCTACACGAAACCAGAGCTTTCAATCTAAATGCGTTGCCACTCTTAAGGCCTAAGATATTACGCATCTGTGCTGGAAATCACAGGGCCGTACAGATGTGTGTCACTAACTTCTATATGCGTATCATCTGAAAATTGAAGCAGGTTCCATTTCTTTTCAATTACTCATATCTTTGACATACCTAGAGCCGTTCCTGCTACTTTTATAATATTGTTTATGGTATAGTAATAATGAAAAAATAAAAAAAGATCCTGTTGCACTCACGTTCAACACGTAAGTAGAAGATCTTTCGAGAATGCACAAAAATCAAATGTGTTTCATCATATCAGCCATAAGACGTCCACTGCTGAACATAGGCCTCCCCCAAGGACCTCCATGCCGACCGATCGGAAGCGACGTGCATCCAGCGGGTACCTGCAGCCTTGATCAGGTCGTCGGTCCATCTTGCAGGTGGACGTCCTACGCTGCGTTTGCCGATACGTGGTCTCCACTCGAGAACCTTTCTGCCCCAGCGGCTATCGGTTCTCCGAGCTATGTGCCCTGCCCATTGCCACTTCAGCTTGGAAATCTGCTTGGCTATGTCAGCGACTTTCGTTCGCCTACGGATCTCCTCATTTCTGATTCGATCCAGTAGGGAAACGCCGAGCATGGCCCTTTCCATTGACCGCTGAGTGACTTGGAGCTTTCGTACGAGACCCATAGTGAGAGACCACGTCTCGGCACCGTAGGTCATCACCGGTAAAACGCACTGGTTAAAGACTTTCGTCTTCAAGGACTGCGGGATGTTTGACGAGAAAACGCTCCTTAACTTCCCGAACGCTGCCCAGCCGAGTTGGATTCGGCGAATGACCTCTTTCTCGAAGTTCGACCTGCCTAGTTGTATGGTTTGTCCTAAATAGACGTAGTCGTCGACAACTTCGAGCATCGAGTTCCCAACGAACACTGGAGTGGGCGATACAAGGTTATTGAACATGACCTTGGTCTTATCCATGTTCATTTTAAGGCCCACTCTTTGGGACACTCGATTGAGGTCTTCGAGCATTGTGCTGAGATCTTCCAGCAACTCTGCCATGACTATAATATCGTCGGCAAACCGAAGGTGAGTGATGTATTCGCCGTTGATATTGATGCCTAGTCCTTGCCATTCCAGGAGCTTGAAGGCGTCTTCCATTGCATTGGTGAAGAGCAGAGGTGAGATGACATCTCCCTGTCTTACTCCCCTCTGCAAAGGAATCGCCTTCGTGCATTGGTCCTGTACTCGGACTGACATGGTGGCGTTTTTATACAGACACTTCAACACTTCGATATACCGATAGTCAATGTGGCAACGCTGTAAAGACTGCAGCACAGCCCATGTTTCAACCAAATCAAAGGCTTTCTCATAGTCCACGAACGCTAAGCATAATGGCCGGTTATACTCCTGGGACTTCTGTATAACCTGCCGCAGCGTGTGTATGTGGTCTATGGTACTATAGCCTTGTCGGAAACCGGCTTGTTCGGGAGGCTGGAAGTCATCAAACCTGCTCGCGAGACGGTTCGTGATCACCCTCGAAAACAGCTTGTAGACATGGCTCAGAAGCGAGATGGGTCTATAAATCTTCAATAGGGCTTTATCACCTTTTTTGAAGAAAAGCACGACCACGCCTCTGTTCCATGCTTCTGGCGTAGTACCTTCGAATAGGACGGAATTAAAGAGCTTCTGAAGGACTTTCAGTAACGGTGATCCACCCGCTTGCAGAAGCTCTGTAGTGATTCCGTCCTCTCCAGGCGCCTTGTTGTTCTTAAGCTGTTTGAGGGCCATCCTAATCTCGTACAGGCTGATGTCCGGGATATCTTCGGTATAGTGTCGGGTTAATTTGGCTCTCGGGTCTCTAACCAAATCAGAGGCAGGTTGTGCGACCGAGGTATATAACTGCCCATAGAACCTCTCGATCTCCCGCAATACCTCAGGCTTAGTCGACGCTAAACTGCCGTCCTCTGTCTTCAGCTGCATCAGCCGGCTCTGTCTAATAGACAGATCCCTTGCAAACACTTTGGAGCCCTTGTTTCTCTCTATCGTTTCCTCAACACATTTTGTGTTGAAGGATCTGATATCGTGCCGCAAGGACTGTTGGATTTGTCTATTAAGTTGCCGGTATTTTTCAGCTTCATCAGAGGTCCGCAGTGTCATTGAGCGTCGTTCTGCCATAAGGTTGAGGGTTTGATCGGTTAGTTTTTGAGGTCTATTTCGTTCAAATGTGTTTATTGGCCTTTAACTTGACCGAAGCGTCATCGTGCTACTCAAATTAACTAAACATAATGATTAAAATTTGGAATACTTAGCAACAATATTTACAGAGATGCATTCCAAGGAGCTGGTCAGCATAAGACTCACATTTGAAGGCTGATATAGAAAATCCTTCTGAAATTCAACATTACCACAATTTGCAATTTCTAGCTCTAGTTCTGGCTGAGAACCTTTCGCAAGCTGCTGGTAATCAATGGGATCATTTGGGGTATATAATATAGCTTTCTTTTATATTTCACCATTTGCAAATTACAGGATACAGTGTCTCATGTGAAGAACTTGTGTCTAACTCGGCTGGTGACAATGGTCCCCGTTTGTTAGAAAGTTTAACAAGCCTAGTGAACTTTTTGTTGAGTGGCCAATTAAATCCTGAGGTCTGTCCTTTTATTTATGGTGCTTCTTTATGTGCTTTAAGAAGAAAGATGGAGGAATACGGCCAATTGCGGTGGGAAGCGTTTTCAGAAGGCTTGCAGCTAAACTTGCGTGTGGATCAGTGAGAGAGAAGATGGCAGAATATCTTCAACCTCATCAATTGGGTGTTGGGACACGTCTTGGGTGCGAAGCAGCTATCCACGCCACGCGTGCTTTCGTTATTAATGAGGCCAACTCCAGTAATATCCTTATAAAGATAGACTTGCAAAATGCTTTTAATACTTTAGAACGAGACGTTTTGTTAAGCGAGATAAAGGAAAATATGCCATCTTTAAATCCCTTCGTCTTTCAGGTCTGTAGATCTCCTTCTAATCTCTTCTTTGATGGCGATATCCTCCTTTCGCAGGTAGGGGCACAGCAGGGAGATCCGCTTGGCCCGCTGGTATTCAGTTTGGCCATTCACAAAATCGTTACTGAGCTCAAATCTCCCTTAAACCTCTGGTATCTCGACGACGGGATTCTTGGAGGACCTCCCAAGTAAGTCAAAGAGGACTTGCAATTTCTAACATCACGTTTCTTGAGTCTTGGACTAAGAGTAAATACGTCCAAATGTGAGTTTTATCCCTGTAGCCCTGAAGCATCTCTTTCTTTTCCAGTTTTCAATTCCATCTTGCCCGGACTAAAGACATTAACCCCTGTTTCGTTTACAATGTTAGGATCTCCGATTTTTCCCGAAGCTATCCCTGATATTTTAGAGCTGAGGAAGAATCTTCTTTTAATGGTCCAGTCACGTCTTGCCAATCTCTCAGCACATGTTGGCCTCATTTTGCTTCGGATGTGCTTCGCAATACCTAAAGTATCGTATTTGATGCGTACCTCTCCCACGTGGTTGTTTCCACATCAAGTTTTTGCTTTTGATGAAGCTCTTAAGGCTTCTATGGAAAGTATTCTGAACGTGAGTTTAGATGAGTCCCAGTGGATTCAGGCGTCTCTTCCGGTGAGACATGGCGGCTTGGGGGTAAGGAAAATGTGTTGAATGATGTTGGACTGCCGGCTTTTCTGTCGTCGGTCAATGGGGTGGTAGACCTTGTTACTAAAATACTATCTTTAGATGGTGATATGGTTTCCATTCCATTTGCCGCCGACGCTCATGAGGAGTGGAAGGTAGTAAACTTGGGTGCTCAACCCCCAATTATTTTACGATGGGGGACGCAACGCTCGTGGGATGAAGTTGGGACCAAGAAAACTTACGCTCATCTTCTAAGTGTGGCAACCACTGTGGACAAGGCAAGATTAAGGGCCGTAGCGAGACCAGAATCTGGGGCGTGGTTACATGCGTTACCGTCCCCGCATCTGGGTACCATCCTGGACAACGACTCTTTGGTGGCTCTCGGGTGGCTGTAGCCCTTCGTTTAGGATGCAAGGTGTGTGAGCCTCATGAATGCACATGCGGGGCTACCGTGGAAGCGAATGGCCACCATGCTTTGGTTTGTTGCCGATGTGCCGAGGTTCCCTCGTCACCACGCCCTTAATGACGTAATTCGTAGAGCCCTTGTTTCCGCGAACGTCCCTTGTGTCCTAGAACCTCCGGGTTTGAGCCGTACGGACGGAAAGAGTCCAGACGGGCTCACACTTGTGCCTTGGCAGAGGGGCAGATTCCTCCTATGGGATGCGACTTGTGTGTGCACTTTCGCCGCTTCTCATTTAGGTCGCACATCTAGGGACGCTGCTGCAGCGGCTGAGGTGGCTGCCGAGAAGAAGCGAAAAAAATACGCACCTCTGTTATCGAGTTACCTCTTTGTCCCGTTTGCGGTAGAAACTGCTAGGAGTTGGGCTGCGGAGTCATTGTCATTCGTCAGAGAAATTGGCCACCGTCTTAAACATAGGGGCTTCGACTACCGTTCCGGGTCATTCCTGGTGCAAAGGCTAGCCATTGCCATTCAAAGGGGAAATGCTGCTAGTATTTTTGCCTCTTTTGCACCGGGGATCACCAGGGGCAGTTTGTTTGACTGACTATGGAGACATAGTCATCATTATAGGAACATAGGTTTTAAAATATGTATTAATTTTTATTTAATTTTGTTTTAATTTTATTTAATTTACAAATTTCATTTAGTTCGTTTTATTTTAATTTAACTTAATTTTGGTTTAATTTAAAGTTAATGTTTATATTTATAAATTGTAATTTAATTATTTAATTCTACAATGTATGAAGTTAATTATTGTCTTATTTTAATAAATTTTAATCACCAAGTAGATGTTCATTCAATTGGTAAACAAATAATTTTATTACTACATCATAATTATTACAATTATACTCAACTCTAATTTAGTGAGTGGATTTTACTAAGACTAAGAATACATACTTTAAAAGGATAAGAATTCGTGTTGATAAAATATCGATATTAACCACTCGTGTATTAGAAGATGATATCGATATTTATCGAAAACAACCCTATGAAAGGCGGCCATTGTAATCGCCCAAATTTTTGTAGGCAATCACGCCAGTCTGTAGGTATTTCTCCTCCATGTATTTAGCTCAATGTGTTGGTCTGTGGCTATTATGAATAAGATTATGCCAGTGTCAAGTAAAACGATATTTCGTATTCGTCATCGACTATTGAACATTCTCAGTAGAAGAAAGAAGGCTGATTGGTCTGTGGTATTCGTATTATATAAACAGCGTAAAAGTTGTAATCAATCATTTTTATGATAGTCAAGTGAGTCTTAGGGCGAGATTCACAGACCGCACTACGACTTTACTTTCGAGCAAAGTACGCTTTGAACTGTCAAAACACATTAATTTCTGACAGTTCTAAGCATATTTTGCTCAAAGTAAAGTCGTAGTGCGGTCTGTGAATCTCAGCCTTAGTGAGTCACAGTTAGAATTCGAGTAAAGCGCTATTTTTAACCGACTTCGAAAAAAAGAGGAGGTTCTCAATTCGTCCGGATTTTTATTTTTTTATTTTTGTTTCCCGACAATTTAAAAACGCCTGGATTTGGATAATTTAGTTTGAAAGGGTTTGCCTCACAGTAGGTCCCATTGTAACCATGTCAATATGTGATGATGGGATCCTGGAGAAATCGAGGGAACTCTTCAAATTTCATAGCACAGTTGAAAGATTTTCGATATTTTTTATAATAATAATGTTACCAGAACATTTACAATTAGGTTTTGTAGAGCAACTGGAAAAGCCGTGTTTTAGCACTTGTTTTATTTTATTTCGCTTTAAGCGGGCACTGTAATAAACCTATATCAAACAAAATGCCACCAACTTTATTTGATATAGTATAACTCAAATAGGGAGTTTTGACGGACGCGGGAAAGCGCCGTGATCAGCCGTGTCGCAGCGTGTTATTATTTTCAGAACTTGTGTTTGTTTAGTCGTGTTTTTATGTTTCAAAATGGTGGGATTTTTATCATAAAGCATTTGATAACGTAAAAGTGATTTTTCGTGTTGCCTCCCAAAACTTCGTAAAAACTCCTAGTGGAGTCCCCATCACTTTACTGGAGCCATCTCATCATATTCCATATGGAACCATCCAATCATCGTCATCTTCCAGTATGGATATTCAATATCATAAGAATAGAAGAATATAAAAATCACTGAAAAACGTCTGTAAAACACTTGAATCCATGACCGTAAAACAAATTATTTTATAAAATACTGTCAATAGGGGTTTTAATCGATTCCATGTCGGTCGTCAAGTATCGATACTTACTCAGAATTGGTTGAAAAGTATCGATACTTACTTGTATCGAATGATATCGGTGAAATTACGCAAATGAGCAAAAAAAAAAGAGTGGGCTAGGATGCATTCAAAAATGATTCAAAATAATAATTCAAGTTCAGCATTTTTTTTTAAACAAAGTAAAGTACTCATATCTCTATACATATTTTATGAAGTACTTTGAACCATTTATTCGATACATTCTCGATACTTAGTTTCAAAGTATCGATGCTAAAAGTACTTGCTTGGTATCGGAAGAAAAGTATCGAGAATGTACATAATTAAATTATATAAACTCGTATCGTTTATTTGTCTAACTGTCAAAGTCAAAGCAAAAAAATTGTGTTCTGTGAAAATTGTGTTTGGTGTTTTTTGTACTGAGATTTTCTGCAGTCAGAAAATTAATTAAATTATATCGTTTTCAGATTGTGCTATAAATTGCTACCAAACTGTGCTGAATCAAGAACAGAAGATTGATCCAGTAAGTGCTTTATTTGCCCATGAACTACAAATTTGATAATCGTGGATACTTTATCAATACGTAGGTACGTACGTACGAAGGTTTCAATGATCAAATATTTAATCAGCTTGCTGCATTATTCATCGAAACCAATACGTACTAAAGTAAAAGTTTGAACAATAATTGATAGTAGACATTTAAATTTTATAATAATATAAAGTAGAGATAAATATGTTATGGTGTGGTGGGTTGTGATATTCATGTTTTGGGATCTGTGTATATGATAGAACAGTTTTTTTTGAAGTCATGAAGAGGAAAACAATCATTCAGTTCACATTGATGGTAAATGAACACTGCAATCTACATTCACATTAAAACAAGTATTTCTATGAAGACACGTTGCCCTGTTTATGACAAATAGATTTTTCTTTTTCTTCTATGAAGGCATTGAAAGATTTGATGATTTATCAGTAAAATTTTATTTATTAATTGATTATTGTTAATACTTATTGAATCATCTAATTATTATTGTAGACCCCTTTCAATTTTTTTCTGGTTTCGGTGGACCCCCTTGCTAACTTTTATATCACTTTCCCATATATCCCGTTTTTATTTACGCATATATGTAGACCCCATCGAGTCTCCCATAGACCCCAGGGGGTCTATATGGATCACTTTGGGAATCACTGTTGTAGACCAATTTGAAATGCCTCTGTGCCGAAATTACAGGGCTGTACTTTACCATCTGAATATGATAGCACTGAACACTACCATTTAGTGGCAAATGTTGTAATGTAGATGAAAAGTAGTAGTAGAAATGTAGGTAACATTTGTAGGATTAGCCAGCAATATAATCCACAAGTCATTTCCACAATCACATCCACGCTATATAAAATCCTAATCAGCAAAGCACTGTCTTTATAAATGTGTTGTCAAAAAGACTACGAAATTATGAATCATTTAAGTCCCAATAAGTTGTATAATATTCAACTACATCAGTGATGGGGCAATGCATTTTATTTAAAATACAAAAGGAAGGTAGTATAATACCAAAATGGAACAATTTCAATAGATTAATTGTGACAAGAAAGTGGATTAACTTTTTGAGGAATGTAAAGCCAGTGTCATATTTGCTCGATTTGACGGGTTAAGAAGATATCAAAAAGCGTGACAAAGGGTAGAGGGGCTCAAAATTACGGGAATAAGGGGCCGTTCAAGTATTACATAAGCAGATTTATTACAATTCTTTACCCCCCCATCCCCCTTGTCAGCAAAAGTAAGCAAAGCTTTTACTTCCCTCCCCCCACGCTTACGTAGACATTTTTCAATTAATGTGTTGTTTTTTTATATTACAATTATAATTATAATTATAGAAATAAGAAAATAGATTTAGGATGGAGATTAGATTTTACTGATGTAATAAGTAAATAACTCCCGATGATTACCATCATCTAGACTTCCCTACCCCCCATGTCATCCAAAATAAGCAGAGCAAAGACCCCCCGCCCCCCCATAGTGCTCACGTAATACTTGAACGGCCCCTAAGCGTGAATAAGGGGGTGGATCGAAAATGTAGATTTTTTTCGTGATGTAATATATGAACGGCCTCCTTTTCACCACAGAACATTATACTTTATGTTACAGGTGCAGCCCAAGATGTTAAGATTTCGACCCAAATTAGGAAGCGAGCGCAGTAGCGAATGGCACTGCTGCTTTTGTCTTCACGTTCGAACTGGAACCATTTTACTTGGCTCATGGCATTTGGTATGTTTTGTTAAAAATAATACTCTAGTACTTGGATATATTGATAATATTTTATGGTTTAAATGATAACAACAAGTTTGGCAGATTTTTGGAATACTTACTATTAAACATTTCACAGTTGCGGATTCTCATTAAAAATTGCTGGACTGGATTTAACATTAGGTACACAATGTGGGAAATATACACAGGATTATTGTTAAACAATTATCAAAAATATTGGTATTAAACGAGGACTAAATTGATATTAAATGAGGTGACCATTGATATTAAATGAGGTCACTGTTGATATTAAATGAGGACTACATTTAATTTTATTTTGTTACACATTTTAATTGATTTGGCAAACAATATTTTATAATTCATTCTGCCATTACTTATATTATTGTGATAGAGATGTCGGTTTGTTAAGCTTTCGCAAACATGTTGCAGACCCTGTTATGATGAAACCTAACATGGGTATAGTTTCGAAAGAGTCATGGAAATGGCGAGTAATTCATTAATTATCTTCCTGTTATGATCTCTTGATGAGCTATAATAAGAATAAGCTAATATTTTTAGCCTAACCTGACAAAAAGAAGAAATATGTATCTTTACTACAATTTGTCTATTCTTCTCGATCCCATTTACTTTACCCTCTTGCTCAAGATAAGCTCGTACTCAAGATAAAAAATCTGTATGACACAACATAACACCAAAAAATCTAATTGTATTATGTGTTTGTATTTTAAGATATGAATTTATTATTTCTTTTAGATGCTGCATCTTATAGCGCTGGGTTTCCTAGCGGCTGTTGCCCGTGATCCCAGTCTGTTAGAGGAACTGGAACGCGAGTCTACTCCAGTGGCGGACTGGAGTGATATGGGTGCCGCGCTGCCCACTCCGCTTTCCAACGTCGAAGCTCCGCCCAGCCCCTTCCCGCAGCATGCCCCTCAATCTCGGGATCATAGTTTAATTTATCGTAAGTTTTTTACAGGGTAACTTCACGACTTTATTCCCCGAAGGGGTAGGCAGAGGTAAATGCATACGTTGAAGTATACAAAAATTCAAAATTCAAAATTCATTCATGCATTCAAAGCATACATGCAAACACTCACGATTTTCCGGTTTTGCTTTGGCTCATGTGGTGGCGACCCTGTTGACATCTCTGGGCACATTACCAAACTCCGAGGTACAGAGAAATTTCCAGAAAATGGAAAAATCCCAATGGAACCAAAAATAACAACAAGATCGGGGGCTATCTGAGATAATGGTGTTTTACCCGAGAATCGAATCCAGGACCCCAGCGTTGTAGTAGTGGCCTGCTACCAGTAGGCTACTGAGGCAGTTGATTATGAAGACAATATACATTTTTAATTCTTTATTGCTTTATTGCCACAATATAAATACTGAAACAAATGGCGGACTTTACACTTTAATTACTTTCATACACCCAAGTATAAAGTATACGTACTTAGGTAAAATATTATATAAACATAAACTGATGATGATTATCATTATGAAGATGCCTCCATTTTTTGTAATGCAATTATAGGTTTAAAATTAAACCTTAATTTTTACTTATTATTATATATGTATGTATCTTCGCGCTAGGTCCCATAACGAGTAGGCAGAGAGTGTAGAGTGCCAGATATCCCGGTCCTGACACACCTTACATGCTTCTTCTACATTCATCATTCTCTTCATACATGCACACCGATTCCTAACACTCTTGATCCCACCCTTAGACAGTTCTCGATCTATTTAGTCATGGTAGGTCAGTCTTAATATTCCTGGGCCTCTGCAACCATTTACATTCGCATTGTATAAGTATATCTGTTTAGTCATTCCCCACGTAACCGGCGATTCGTGGGTGTTTGCATGTATGCTTGAATGCATGCATTAACCTCTGCTCACTCCTTCGGGGACTACAGGCGCGAAGTTACGTTACATTAAATCAACTTCATCACTGCTGTCATTTTCATTATCATCATCGTCTTTTGAATTGCTATCGCCTTGTAATAAGTTATTGGCTCTAATACAATGAAACATTTAATAGGCAAAAAAAAAAAGTATTTTATTTTTAATCTTACCTAATAATAATGTCGGCAACCAATAATGGTAATTGCTCTCCAACAAACCAAATGAAATCATATATATCGTGTTATATGGTCCAGCCGGAAGCTTCAGGTGATATTTACACATGTGAGGTGTTTTAAATTGGCATTTTTCCAAAACTTTGTGACGTAACGAGCTCGTAGTAAATGTTGATACAATTCAGCTTTGGAGGGTGTGGTCAAAAATGGTAAAAATTGTCTGTATTATTCTAAAATGCCCAATCACTATTCACTTTTAGATCGGTCTGGCTGAAAGTAAACAATCGAATTATTGATTGGCAAATTAATTTTGGGTTTTTTAGTACTTAAATGACTTCCTATATTAATTTCAGCCATACTAAAATGTTTTGAAAAACAACATTTTTCTCATTCAAAATTAGCGCTTGGCACTGTTTAAACAGCAATGGAGATGTCTGGCTATGATAGATTCATGTTGCAAAAAGGTCAATAAAAATAATAATAACAATAAATAGCTTCCTAAAATGATTTGAAATTTTGATTTTTTACGTGTACAGATACGATGCGCACTGGTGAACGCAACCACTACCGGCTGCCAGACCACCTGTATGACGTCCGGGAGAGATAGAGAGATGGCATATTTAAAAACTGGCCTACCTAAAGTTCTTGTTTTCCCGACGTTGCTAGCTCTCGTACCATATGATAACATAGAAAAATAAAAAAATGTAAGGAACCCTGTGAACGCGAGTCCGACATGTACAAGGCCGCTGTTTTTTTTCTTTAAAATCTTTATATTCACTATGTCATGTCAAATTCTCCTTTCGTAAAATGAATAAAATCGTTTGTTTTAATAAATGAACTGTGTGTGCTTAGACGATGTGGATGTAGGTGCACTGGTTACAGTGTGCACCCTGGGCATAACACTGATGCTGATATACGGCGCGGCGCGCGGCAAGCCGGCTCACCTCCTGCCGTTCTTCTGTCTGCAAATATTTGACTTTGCTATCACTATGTAAGCATATATTTTGATATTTAACTTTTATTTATAACGAATTCAGTTCTAAAATAAATATTTGATAAATGATATTTGAAGCCGTGCATAATATACGTCACGCTAAAATAAGCCTTTTCTGACCGCTTCCCTCCCTATTGTCACGCTGTGTCACACTCTGTGATCCCCCTGAAAATATTTCGTCACAAAATTTAATAGTCTAACGAATTACTAATTTAAAATATTTTTGTGAACTGCGAACGTCACGTTGCCCGTGGACCCCCCGTCCCCACCTGTCACATCTTGACACGCGCGAGATCCTTCCGCCCTTGCATGCGAACGTATTTTATGGACGGTATCTTTCGGAAAAAATTTAAACTAAATATTAAGCTGCGATTATGGCAAATCATTTGAAAACTTGTTTTAGAAAAATAACTTTAATGTAAACGAGATTTATCTGTTTTTTTTCTCTAGATTAATTTACAAAATGCATGCTATACAAGCATTGCCAACTTCAACCTACTACCGACAACCGCCAACTTCATTGCATCATTGAAATAAAACTATTTTTACGGATTTATCTCGCGTATATTAAACTAAACTGATTTTTAAAATCAACCCGACGTTTCGGTCGCTTTTCAGCTTCCGTGGTCCCGGGCAGACTGAGGTGACATTTGTCTGACAGAAGTTTGAAAAAATTATATGTAGCTACCTCCATCGATTTCGTAAACGCCTTGCGTAGCGTTCAGGATTAACACAATAATTACTTATGGTATCTTGAGGTCTTGCAGACTGCTGCGGCTGGGATTTAATCTTGCTAAGTATGGGATCCCATGATGTTGATAATCGCCATCCATCTTCTCTATTGAAATTTGGGTGTTTTTTAATTTCAATAGCCTCGCGTACCATTCGTGGAATGGGTTTGTGTTCTCTAGCGAGTATTTGAATTTTATCAAACCGGATGTAACTGAGTCTGTTCTTCGGTTTTTGACATCAGCAATGTGCTCTTTAACGCGGGTGGATACAGCTCTCTTCGTTTGACCAATATATGAGAGTCCACAATCACAATCTAATTTATAAATGCCAGAATTTTGTAATGGAATATTACTTTTAATGGGTCTTAAATACTGATGAATCTTTTTATATGGTTTGAAAACTGTTTTAATGGAATTCTTTTTTAAAATGTTACTGATTTTATCTGTGACACCCTTAACGTAAGGTAGTATAGCTGGTTGTCGTTCTACTGTAGGTGGTTTCACGCGGCCTCTGTGACGGACGGGTGGTACATGGAGCTTGTTGTTATGTAGCACCTGGCGTAGGTGCTTCAGCTCCCCCTGAAGATGGTGGTCGTCACAGATGCCTCGTGCTCTCTGAAATAGAGATGAGCCAACGGCAGATAAATGTGCCGGGTGATGGTGTGATTCACCATTAAGGTACCTATCAGTATGGGTAGACTTCCTAAACACAGTGTGACTGAGTGTGTTATTGGTTTTTCTTGATTTTAAAAATCATTTTAGTTTAATATACGCGAGATAAATCCGTAAAAATAGTTTTATTTCAATGAGTGTAGCTCGCGAAAACCTAAGAACATATTCATTGCATCAAATAAAATTAATAATGAAACCCCGGTGCAGGCTGACGGCGACGGGCTACCTGTGCTACCTGCGCTCCATCCACCGGCTGGTGGCGGAGACGAAGCGCGTGCCGTGGCGTGCCCAGCTGCTGCAGCTGTCGGCGCCCGCGCTCGGCTTCGTCGTGCTCTGCGCCTTCCTGCTCGCGGTCTCGCTCAAGGTCGTTGTCCCTTCGTGTACTTTTTTTTTTATTTATGGCATCGCTATGTCTCATACTGCCAATGTCAAGTAAAACGATATTTCGTATTTAGCGTGTACGGTATTTTAAGCAGAGTAAAAGTAAGTATCAGTCATTTTGATAACTTACATTTTTAAAAACAATACGAGTTATCGCCTTTTATTCTTAGCAAACGAGAAGTGTAAAAATGATATAATAATAACGTATATGTTCTTGATTATTCGTAATGAATTGGAATAATATGCATTAATATGAACTAGCAGCCCTATTATCGTGAAGTTCCTTTCTTACTGAAATATTTTAAAGAAATTATTGCTGTATTGTGTACTATATAATGATCGCTTTAAATGTGTTTTCAATGTCATAGAAATATAAATATTCTAAAGATCTGAAATGTTGTTTGCACACAACCTGGAAAAGCATTAGAAGTGTCAGTGATCAAGTTACAGTAACCGTGGTATAATTACAATTTATATCTCTTTATTCCTGCACACATAGCTGCCGTTGTTGTCCACACCTGCATTTGGCTTCGTCCTGCCCATTACCTAATCAATGGCAGGAGGATATGCAAGTTCAAATGTAATTGATGACACTTGTCAATCAATTTATTGTCCTTTATTTAGGAATTTCTATATTCAAAAGTTTAGTCAGGTCAGGTGTTTGTCTACTCTGTCTCCAAATGTATAATAAATTTAACCACTGCACTGTTTTTGCACATTATAAGATTAAAATGGTTTATAAGATTTGAATTATAACTAAAAATATGAACAGAATGAAGTTACAAAAATTTTCTTGCACTCTTCTCGTCGCATATTTATTTTATGTTTTCTATTCAGGCGTACTGCATGAGTGTAGTATGGCGCTGCTACCAGTACCTGACGATGCGCGCGCACGCTCTGCACAGCCTCACGCCGTTCGTCATCTCCAGCGAGGGCACGGTGACCCCCGCCCCGCAGTACGCCGGCCCCGTCCCGGCCCCGGATTACTCCAGCCTTCTGCCGGACTATGACGAGGCCGTCAAGCAGTCCCCGCCGCCGTCGTACCGCGCCGCCACGCTTATGGCCGCCGCTGACCCCACTGTTGCTAACGTAAGTGACAATATCACATTGCGTGACTCCCTTATGCTGGATCGCACCATTCTATTCACTGGTGGTAGAGCTCCAGTGACGGAGCTCGCGGGCGTAGGCACCACCGCATTACCTAATATACTTGCCGCTAAATGGTAGTGTTCAGCACTATCGTGTTCCAGTCAGGTGGTAATGTACGGCCCTGTAATTTCCGGCGCAGAGGCATAACACCTTGGGCCTCAGGAGTGGTAACGCATCTGCATTTTGACCTTGGTCTTTGTGTAGGTGTCTATAGGCTGCAGTCATCACTTAACATCAATGTGAACTGCATGCTTGTTTACCACTTACATTTAAAAAAATCTATTTGTTAAAGATAATGTAACATTTTACATATTAACAAATATTATTATGATGGTACAATCCAGCCTTAGTGAATTTAGTGAGGGCACGGTGACACCCCCGACCGCCGTAAGGCGGCCTTGTCCCATCTCCTGATTTATCCAGCCTTTTTCTCCGGACTATGCGAAGGCCGTCAAGCAGTCCCCACTGGCGTCCTACCGCGCCTGATTTCAGTTGTTAATGTGCGTAACTTTAGTTGTGTCTTACATCGCGTGACCTTTAGTAAACACTATCCGGTTTCCAGACTAACGAGTATGAGTATAACCTACCGCTTTCCACGCCTGTTCTACGTCAGTCGTATCTTTTTATTTCATTTAATTCATTATCATCGGACGAGGTATCTAGTCAAAGGGATTCGCACCATACAACTGCAGACGGCTACGCAAGGACGGATCTAGCCTTCGCATCAGTGGGAATAACTGAACTTCGACTACATCATTGTAGTCGAAGTTCTGTTATTTATAAGGCCCAATCCTGGTCAAGTGTCCATTAACTGCTGTATCTCAGATGACATAATTTCTGTACTGCAAAGTACTGTTTTGAAGGAACATATTGAACAGCAATGTCCTGCAAAGCTTTCGAATTGATGACCTCTGAGTTTTACGCCTGCTGGCCGCTTGACCCCATATTCAGTGATAATAAAAGCTATATTGATTTTGGGTTTTTTGGGCAGTTTCCTGGCTACATAAAATCAGGATGTTAAAATGTATTTTTAATCGACAGACTGAGACACCCAGAGGCGAGCAACCTCAAGGACCACCCACCAACACAGTGGTGATGCTGCCCCCAAATGGCACCCAGGTGCGCGTCTGAATCTCATCCGATTTCTCTAATGGCTACCGAATATCCATCGCTATGTCATTGTCACCATTGTTACAATTGTTTACTTTAAAATTATTACATGCGTCATTGTCAAAATAAATCATTTTAAGGTTTAGTACCTTTATTAGGAATAAAATTACATGGTGATTACTGTAAACCTTTTATGACAGTTTTATCAATTGAGGGCTTTTTCACGTTGGCGACAAACGCGATGCCATATCGTCGCATCGTCGAAGTCCTACGACCAATTAGTCGTTCTCGAACCACGGGAAGGATCCGCGTTTAATTTTTATCCAAAGTTCATACTTTTAAGTTTATTTATCATTCTGAATCCAACATTTTTGTGTTGCACTTGTCGCACTCTAAAATCAAGTACGCATATTGTGTTCGTCGCCTAACCGCCCCCCCTAACCGCAAATATCTTAGGTGACTCTCCGCAACACCAAGGATTGGTCTCCATGAGGCACTTGTGTAAAATGTAGACTGAGATCACTTTGCTATGTCGGTTGCCCGATGAAGTACTATATTATTGAAATACCTGTAATAAAATTAACTTCAATACTCTGAAAAACAATATGATGGATGTTCGGACAAACAGCATGTTTTTTTTAATCCTGAGAGTTTATAGGCGTATAATGTTAGTCTTGTCAAATTCAAAGTAAAACTTTATACAATATTTGGAATGCCAAATTACTCTCAGCCAATAAACCGACTATCCAAGGTTTTATTTAAACAACATTTAAAAATATATATATTTACTTTTTTTTAGATGCTATCGCAATCGTTTGAGACAACTACCATAATCATGTCTGCCTATTTTTTAATTTGTTTATGAAATTCATGATTATCACTAATTGTTTACAACATTAATAACATTATCATTGTTTTTTGCATCTCAACAAAAAACAATCCATTGCTTGAGCCTTTCAAGATTTATAAGGATATTTTGTTTTGCCGAATGCTTTAATTGATGAATAATCTATATTTTAAATTCAATTAATACAACATGTATAAAACTACCGCCACTGCGATCGCCAACCCGCAGGTTAAACGTGGCGATTATGGCTTTGGTTCAGCAGTGGATATCTCTCGGCTGAAATGATGAATACCACATGATTTGACAGGCCTAACTGAAATTTTACTTGACATGTGGTCTATCCTTATTGTGTATTTTTAAATTTTATTCTTTTGTATTATTTTTTGTTATTGGCACACAACTGACTGACACAGTATTTTGATCCTACAGTGCCATTAAGTTACGTTTATAAAAACATGTTTTTTATTATTTAATCATTTAATGTTTTATTATATTTATAGACACACCTACTTTACTAAAGCCGTCATCAGTAGTAAAACGTAATCATAACGAATTTTCTAGATTCGCTACCGTAACCAAATAAAACGAAAGCCGTCATTTATGTCATGCCGGTCCTATCAACCATAATGCTGTTTCGTTACAAAAATAATATGTTATTTAATATAAATAAGGGGCAAACATTTTTGGAGTTCAGAGTTTGAAAATTTATAGCGTTTATATGTAATTCCAAATCTGGTTAGTTATCAAGTTTTCATTATACTTAACAGAATGTATCGAAGCACGATTAAAAATTTAATATGGTTTGAATGACCATGCTGCAATGGCATAATCATTTTCGTTATTTTATTAATATGCTGCTGATTGTACCATCCGAAGATTTTGATTATTACTTGGATCTTATATTTTTGTACACATTTGATTAGTTCACAATGTAAAATGTACCTAACTAACTTTAGCCTTTTAACTAACTAATATACTGTGTTTCATAATAATGAGTGGATTTTTCTATAAAAAAGAAACTAACGTGTAAATTATCTTTTATCTTTTGACATAGTTATAACCCTTAGTTATAACTATGTCAAAAGATTTTGAGAAACAAATTCTTATGGTTTGTTTGTACAGAATAATTTAATTATCTACTTTGATTTTGAATATTATTGAGGCTATGTGTTATAAATAAATTGCTCTCTCATTTAATGTGTATTATAAGTCGTTCCAATAGTATCTACCTATACTGCTAGGATTGCAATACCCCTCCCGCCGCCCCGCGTCACGCGCCGCGCCTATTAGGCGCTCTGTGGCGCTCAAGTCAACCATATCGTGATAACTTTTAATTATTCTTCCAAGTTACTTAGCCTGGGTTGCATTAAGATATTTGTTAAAGTTAAAGTTATAACACTTCACATCCTTCTCAGACTTTAACAGATTTATTTAAGTTAGAGAAATGTTACAATAACTTTAACAAATATCGTGGTGCAACCCAGGCTTAGCGTGAAAGAAAAAGTTCTAGATCTACATGAAATACCTACTTAAATGTATTATGCTAATTTGCATAATACAAAAAGGACATTGTTAATTCTTTAATCACGAATGAATCTGTAAAGTCCGTATCTTAATAAACGGAAATCAGATTGGACTCAAAATCAATTTTTCAGAGATTTTTCTTACTCCCTGTAAGGCAAGTCTCTGTATTTTTTTCATGATTCCCATGTTACATTTGATGTCAAATATAATAAAATTATTGATGTAATCCTTAAAATAGCATAATTCATTTAGAAAAATATAAATAAAATACCTATTTGTGTGTGTTATAATGATGCTATTACTATTGCGAATATAATTAGTTAAAAGATGTCGGTAATCGTGCCGTAAGTAGTTTCAATATGGCCTAAATTGTACAAAAATAAAAAAAGATCGAATCAGTTTAGATCAACGAAGATAATATTTTCTGTAGGTGTGTTCTTAATTTATAAACATAGGGTACAATTTTCTTGAGGATACGATATTTTAAGTCCCAATTTGTTGTTTGCTCATTTGAAAATCATTTAATTTTTTAATGGGGAAACTTATCTATATTATCTATAGGTAGGTACTTATTCTAACTTTATTTACTAGAATAGGTGATAAGACGCTATTGTGAAATCGATGTGTAAAAGTTCTAAATTATTGATGTGTATACATAGGGTATATAATAATCTGAAATAAATCATAGATAAATATTTGATGTGTTTTATTTATTCCTGTGGGTATTTATTTAGATAGATACAAATTAATTTTTAACAAGTTTTTTTTACCTTTGTGAGATATCTCTTTGCGCTCTTTGTTTTTCTATGTAATTCTTATCGCATAAGTCAACTAGGTAGTTTAAAAGTCATTATTTTTATTCTTTGAATAAAAAAACCAGCCAAGGGCGAACCGGACTTGCAAAGGAAGAGTTCCAACAAAAAGTTTTTTATAAAATATTATTTAGGTATACGTGACAATATCCCATCTAATCCCATAAATCTATATAGGATTTAATTAAAAGAATAACATCTTGAGTAAATTTACGCCTGTAGAATGCTTTTAATAGAATCCGAATCTGTACTTTTATTATGTAATGGAAGTGGCAAACAAGCATGCAGTTCAAATTGATGTTAAGTGATGACTGTAGCCTATAGACACCCACACAAAGATGCAGTTGCGTTACCACTCCTGAGGCCTAAGGTGTTATGCCTCTGTGGCGCAAATTACAGGGCCGTACATTACCACCTGACCGGAACACGATAGTGCTAAACACTACCATTTAGCGGCAAGTATCTTTGGTAATGCGGTGGTGCCTACGCCCGTGAGCTCCGTCATTGTAGCTTTACCAACTACTATCTACTAATGCATGTTTCAGAGTGATATAGATATTTGTGAGATGCATGTTTATTAGATTTGGTTGATGATCATTTCGGTGGCAAGTAGAGCACGTAGAGCACCAGTCATGGAGATCACCACCACTACCTATCTAATGTACCTACCATTCGTTAAATGGAACTACCTTTCAGTGCTGTCGTTTTCCGTGGCATCACCACATAAGACGGTATTGTCTGTACCACAGAATAGATAAATAAGGATAGAATGGCTAAAGACTCATTTTCATATTGAAACCGCTCAAGTCTCACTCTAACTAATGGTAACGCATCGACATCACATGTTTTTATCCTAGATGTTGGCTGCAGTATTCACGCACTGTCAATATGAATTAATGTAGTTACCTATGCTAATAGCTAGTTTCATATCATAGCAGCTCCATGATCATACCATATACGATAGATACTAAGATAAAAATGAAATGTAACATCACGAAAACAACGTAAGTATGTTACTTACTTACTAAAACGTAACGTAACTTCACGCCTGTAATCCCCGAAGGGGTAGGCAGAGGTAAATGCATGCATTCAATCATACATGCAAACACCCACGACTCGCCGGTTACGTTTTTGGCCCATGTAACAGGTGGCGAACCTGTTGCCATCTCCGGGCACATTACCAAACTCCGGGGTACTGGGAAACTTCCAGAAAATGGAAGAATCCCAATAGAAGCAAAGATAAAGGATTTTAAACCGTTATCTCTGATAGTCCCCGACCCGGGAATCGAACCCAGGACCTCCAGCGTAATAGTAGTGGCCTGCTACCACTACGCTACTGAGGCAGTTACTTACTAAATACAATTAATGCATCCGATATGCATTGTTATTAATATACGCCTATATCGGCTCGTTACCGATTTCAAGACAAGCAATGTTGTCGGCGTAGCCGTGTACCTACAAAGTAGCTGCTACACGCGCCGTCGCCAATTCTCGGCTCCTCTATTTATATCGACGACTCCACGGCCCCGCGACTCACTGAACCTCACGCACGCGCAATGCGCACCTGAAACACCGAAAGCGAAAATTGCACATCATGGTGTCGCTCGGTGCAGGGCGCGTTACAGAACCGATATTGCATAAAAGCCGCTAATAATCGCGGGTGGACAAGTTACCGGTGCCGGCGTCCAGTGCGCCGCGAGGATGGGTGATGCCTGTAAGTCGACGACGGCGTCCCACACTGCGGTAATTCTGCGTCACATATCAGCTGTGTCGCCGGTCACAGACGCACACTCGTGACGTCTCTCGTGAATAAAGTATCGCTAGGGTTAGGAGCCGGCGCGATGGCTTCGACTATGCAACTAGAGTTCACCCAGGCAATGACAGACTTCAAAACAATGTTTCCGGATATGGACGACGATGTGATCGAGGCGGTCCTCCGTGCAAACCAGGGAGCGGTGGACGCGACCATCGACCAGCTTCTAGCCATGAGTACAGACAATCAGAACGAACGTTTGCGACTCGAGATGGAACGTGTCGAAAGCAGTTCACCCGCACGCCGCAAGGGCTGGACTACATCTCGAACTGTTGAAAACGGCGAAGACAGTGATACTGCAGCCCTTGTGTAAGTATAGGGACCTATTTAGGTAATTATTTTTACGAATTCATGTAAGAATTTAATTGGTGGATGTTAGGTAAATAGGAACTAGAAAGTGATTGGTAGATAACAATTTAGTAAACACATAATAACTCTACCCCACACTACCTATATTATTATTTTATTGCCTAATTAATAGTGTGGTAACTAGGTAATCAAATTATTAACATCGACTAAGTAGGTAAATATTACTTTAGGTATTTACATCATTAAATTTTAATTTCAATTTGCCTTGTATATGATTGTTATACCAACAACTTGTACGCTACAAGTGATGTGTTTATTTGCCAATGGGACGAAAACAGTAGGTAATATTTAGAAATAAAAGAAAAAATGGTAAGTACCTACCTAATATTTCTTGAGAGATTTTGCAATGGAGAACTTTCAAGGCCAAACTTTATGCAACGGATGTGACGTGCTGTCCGTTGCACATAGTAGGTACTATGTGCAACGGGCACCACGTGACGTTTTTGCTTCTTATAAGACAAGAGAGCAAGAGACTCTTGCATCTTGGACTCGATGTATGAAACTAATTTATTTAAAAAAGTTATAGTAGGTATGTACTTACTAAGATTTGAATGATAACTGCATACAACGCTCTCGTGTAAAACGACTAGGTACCTAACTACCTACCTTGAATCTTCAACGTTACAGCGTCGTTTCAACCTTTTTTTTTACTTGGGAAAAGTGCTTTACGCGTTTCTACCCTTGGGAAGAAAGGTGGATTATGTCAAGTGTGGGACTCCGGGAAAAGACATCAATCTATCCACTAAAAACCCCTGGGTGTTCCGACTCGTTCGCCATTAGTGGCGGGGTCACGGGAACGCTATCGCACACATCCGCGACCCCACCGGCGGCTGCCCGTTTTTGAGCCCTCCACAGAGCCTTTCGGCTCCAACCAACCACACAAGTGGCGTGCGGAACACCTGCATGCCAGCCAGCCCGGGACCTCTCCATTCGGGCGATAGACATCCTCTAGTGCGGCGCCCGAAGATCCCTGCCCCGATCACTCACAACGCCAGGCGTCCCACGACGCCCGGTTGGACTCCTCCATACTCAGTCCGGCCCCGGGGGAACGGGAGTTTCAGTCACCACGTCCCTATCTGACGGCGGAACCACCGCTAGGCGGCTGGGAATAGAGTGTAGGGCCAACGACACACGCATACACCTCTTCCCCAAGCCGTCTCCTCACCACAGCAGCGAGTGGCGGGCGCGTAGTCGATCTGCTTTTAACATGTTTTGCTAGAATACAAAAATACCTAATAAAATTAGGGTAAAAGTTAATTAACCCCGTCAGCTCAAGAGAAAAATATGACAATTGGTTTCAATTGTTCACAATGTTCACATGTCGCCGGTGGTCTCTCGTCTCTTGACGGCTTAAAAATATCTTAATCATTAGTAGACTTAGTAGTTAAATAGTCGAATAGATTTAACTTTAACTAAATAGCACCTACCTACCTATTCAAACACCTTAGACGTAGGTATCTATCTCATACAAGCCGTCGCGTAGCTCTTTTTTCTGAACTTGGCTGACGCTAATTTAATTAATTATCTGTCAGAAATATATAATTTAATTATTGTAATTTCTCTAGGGTCTCTTGAATAATATTTACTTAGTTAGATAGGTTAGGTACCTTGGGTATGCTCAATACATGGACTCACTTAGGTCTCTCATCTGAAGGTATACCTACTATGCAAGACAACTATGCTAATAGGAGTTCTATGTAACTCAATTAGCCATTCGTAGCTAATTTCTGATACCTACAATAATTATCACAGAGGGTTACTGGTTTAGTAATAGGTAGGGTACTTACTACAATGAATGTGCTACTCATTTCTTCTTATATTTATTATAGACGTATCTACCTACAAGGTAACATGGTGATATTTTGTAAATTACACTGAAAAAATATAGTTGATAATCATTTCTTGTTGTTTGTGTCAATTCTGTGCCATGGTATAGATAATTTCGTAGTATAGATATAATTTTCAATTTGATATAAAAAAAGTTAAATGTTAAATGAGTAGGTACACTCATAATTGTATAAGTATACATTCTTGAGATGGCATTAATTTACAGAGACGTCGATGATGAATCAGTTCCTCTTGCAATACGAAGAAAATGGGTACCGCGAATGCTGGGTCCTTTACCACCAATGTTCCTCCGAATCCCGCCCGGTGCTGATGCAAGAATAGACCTTAGTCTGGACATGGATGACGATAAAATAGCCACTTTTCTACAGAACGAAGAATTCATGGCGGAACTAAGGTGGAATCAGGAGTTTATCGCCGCATTAGATAGCGAACAAGGGAATAAGTCTAAATGTCACGAAGACGAAGCTGCTTTTAAAGAAAGACTTAAAAATATGGGCAAATGTAAGTATCTTATTTATTTGTCGCTTTATGGGTAGCACTAGCTACACCTATCTACTTAGATAATGTCACATAAAATTGAATAGAATTTTAGTATTCGGCGATGTCGCTGTCTTTACCGACGCATTATCTAAGTAGGTAATATAAAACATTAAGTAAGCTAGAGTTACTTAATTGTTTGGTTGAAAGTTTGGTGAAAAAGTGATAGCCCATACTTCGAAAAGCATTAATTATGCTCTAATTAGACATTTTTCATTATATCAATGATAATTATTTTCAACAAAATTGAGAAACTGTAGGTATCTTAAATTACCAATAGGACTACAACTGTTTAACTCTTATAATGTCTTTGTAAAGTAATTAAGTTCCCCAGTTTGCTAGGTATATAGTCCGGCCTGCATATGCATTATAAGCTGCGATTGCCAAAATTGCAAGCTCCAGAATGCGCCAAGTTATGAGATTTGTAGCAGACGACTTCTTAACCTAGTTTGATCGAGATCTTGACCTAGGCTCTCGTTGCTCTCGGCGACACTGGATATGCCAACGCATGATAACCAAAGTTAAATTTATGCATGGCCGACTTTAATATTTGATATCTGAGGGTGTCTGTAGGCTTTGGTCACATAAGGGAGGGTAAAGGTACCAGCATACTTACCTACCCCGCTTTTCGCTGCGTAGCTTTTGCAAGGTCTAAAACTGTGTCTCTGTAAGTATTAACTATTATTATCATCATGTTTTCTTTAAATTTCGCAAAATATGATCATTACCTATGTATATAAAAGAGGGTAATATCTGTTTAGGTACGTATTTTTTGTTAATCTAAAACCAGAAATATTTTCGGGTATAATATCTGAGAACTTCAATGGTACTGTTTTTTACTATTTTCTGTACCTAATTGTTAAATGGATACCAATAATCTTTTTTAAACTCGAGGGTCGAATAGGTCTCATACCTGTTAAATATGATTTTGCTACCGACAAACTTAATAAATGCTTAAATAGGTATTTTATGAATTTTTGATAAGAAATTAAGATGAGATTTATATAAACAATTTACTAACCCACCCACTACAACAAAACTAACCCACCCACCTCCACCAATCCGCATTGGAGCAGCGTGGTGGAGTAAGCTCCAGGCCTCCCCCCAAAAAGGGGAGAGACTCGTGTCCAGCAGTGGGACGTATAATGGGTTGCCATTATTATTATTATTATACTGTGCTAGTAGATAAGTGCCACGGAACACTAGTAGATAATATAAGCCTGGGTTGGACCAAGATATTTGTTAAAAGTGATTGTAACATTTCACATCCTTATCTAACTTTAACAGATTTCTTTAAGTTAGAAAAGGATGTGAAATATTACAATAACTTTAATAAATATCTTGGTGCAACGCAGGCTTAGTCTTGATTTTAGATTCCACATGATTACCCACCTTGTTGCGTAATCGAAAATAGTTTTCAACTTTATCTTGACAGTCAAACAACGTGCTTCCTGTTGCAAATTCAATTACTGATTTCAATTTCTCATTTACTGTCAAAATTTAAGCAGATTGCGAAACCATCTGTTATCGGTACCTATCTTTTATGCAATTACTGTGTCGGATTGATTAAGGGGCTTGAAATCGCCCAAATATACGCGAAACTCGATTCGTCATGTTGCGAACACAATTTGTTAGTAAATTATGAAGCTTGAGGAACAAGGTTACCAGCTGTAACTATTCCAAAAGGCGAAATTTCCAAAGGTGTAGGTTTGTACTTAAGTAGATACCTACCTATCTTTACGCCAAGTTCCTCAAGAGATAGACAGAGAGATTAGATTTACTTTTTCATACAGTATACTAAGTACTAAGTTAGCAAAAACCCTTTATTCTTTATTGTCGTTTAGCTTTCTTAATCCACGCTGTTACCGGTTAGAATTTGATGAAGTAGATAAATAGCCATTCAAACTAATAAATGTTGGAAACGTAAGTATGTAGTTATTATATGCACTCATTTATAGGCACGAATCCCAAAGAACTGGCTTGGTCCATTTGATAAATATTTTCTATGCAAAGATGTATAGAAAATGTCAATCAAAAGTAAATCCATCAGTAAAAGCCATCAGTGATTTCACAATCACTGATGGCTTTTACCCAACTTTTTCGGTTTACCAGGGCTTACAGACAGGCTCGAATATTTGAACCTTTGCAGAGATACCTTGGGTCTGTGCGTTATATACGCCGCGGTCGCTACAACCACGGAATAGATAAATAAAGATGGAATGGTAATGTGGGCGTGGCAAGCGCACCACAAGTATGCCTGAACACACACAGTTCGGCCGAACCATTCGTTCGCCGCTCGTAGCGTCGTGTGCAGCTTAGAACAACACATCTCTGGCTAAAAATGCCGCTTTGTGTTATTTTAACACGTAAAATGAAAAGTAAGACCTCCAGTAAATCGAGGAGGTATAGTTAAAGATATTTAATACCACCGTTACCCTAAAAACCCTTTAATAATTATTAAATTGAACTAAAACGAAAATCTTCACTAGTGTTGTGATATATACAATATCGATATTTTTTTATGGTCCATATCGATATTTGTATAGTTACATATGTAGATTTTTTTAAATATGACAGTGGTGGATGGAACATTAGCATCTGAAACACTAAACTGTGCCGAATCATTATATGAATCATTTGGAACATTCGGAACATTTGGAACATTGCGTCAAAGATATGAAATACAGATCAACTGCTTAGTTCCGGGTGGTGTACCCGATGGTATAAAAGTGATAATAAGTTAATGTGACAATGTTTCATTATACTTTTATACAGTTTTTTAAAAGAACACTCAAAACCGATTACTCTTCATACTTCATCGATCAGCAGCACCGCATTATATTAATATTTGTGTACTTATATTAATATGTCTATAATTTACCTGTTGCTAAGTGGTAACGTACGGTGGTAGAGCTTCAATGGTAGAGCTCGAAGGCACACAATTATCATGTGAGTAATATGGGTATGGGATGTCAGTTAACCTATAATGATGGGTGTCAATTTTGTGGTTTCTTGGGGTGCTGATTACGAAAGAGGCAACCGTTTTCAGATCCAAGATGGCGGACAGACTTTCTTTTTATAATATGATACCCATATCACATTTTGAAGAAAAAAGTCTATTTGCCATCTTGGATTTGAAAATGGATGCAGTTTTCGTTATCAGCACCCCAAGAAACCTCAAAATTGATATCCATATTACATTTTCAAAAAAAGGCTGTCCGCCATCTTGTATCTGAAAACGGACCTTTATTCCCATGGGCCCCCTCTGAGACCGCCACCGGGGTGGCCGTTAGGAATAAATAGTGCCAACGGCCACCCCGGTGGCCCGAGCTTCTGAGCTCGGTTTTCACTAAACATGTCAATAGAGGTCACATTCAATACTCTTAAATAAAATAAAAATAATCCATTAAAAATATTGTTAAACAAAAACACCAATTTCGATAATAAGATAAAAAATCGATAAAATATAAAGAACATCTCTTAAGCTGGGATACCAGTAAATAATTTTTTCCACGAAATAATTTGTGAAAAATTAGTATCAATATTGGATGTTTTTTATATATCACGATAATAACTATTAGAAATTATTTAAATCGAACGTAAAAAGTATGCCACACATTTATTATCATTATGTCAATGGATTGATGTGCATTTTTGGCATTTTTAAAATGTTATCTATGGTTCAGTAATTGCACGATCATTGTGGAAATGTTATAAACTGGTAATACAGTTTGTGGAAATTATGACATTCGAAATTTTCGAATCAAAACGTCTTAACTTTGCGAAATCAGAGCATACGAAAAGCAACCGAATTACTTAAGTTGAAAGAGTTAGTTTTGTGAGAAGTAAGTGTTTGGGAGTGGTCTATTTCAATTGACCAATTGCAGTTTAAATTGTCTCTGTAGTGTCAATGTCAATGCGTGCAACTGGCGACACTCGGCGACAGCGGTTTCAATATGAAAATGAGTCTTTAGCCATTCTATCCTTATTTATCTATTCTGTGGCTACAACGATGAGAGTGCTCAACTGTTTAATACTTTGCCACCGTCATCTTTTCTACATCGCACCACATGTTGAAGTGAGAGATTCTACAAACTTATCCGCAACGTGACAGTGCTCAACAATGCGGTTTTCAGAACTTGCAAATGCTGGAACGAATTTGCCTCCTAAGGTACCTATTTCCCCGGCGCTACGATATAGGATTCTTCAAAACTGGCTTCAAACGGAGGACGGAGGGAGTATTTCAGGGCGTATAGCAATTTGCAATTCCACTAGTCCTGCAAATTGCTATAGGCGACGGTAAACCACATTCCATCAGTTGGGCCGTCTGCTTATTAGTCAATCTTTTTACATAAAAATACTTTGCCTAACCTTCGGGATCTTCATAACTTTTTGGTTGTGTTAGGAACCGGTGTCCTAGGTATCTTATGAGTAGGTATCTACATGGTACTACGCAGGCATACATGGGAGTTGGTACATAGGCGTACGTAAGTACCTACATAGGTGTTCAATTGACACATACATTACGAGAATCAGGTCTAGCAGATTATTTTTATCTATAACCACAGTATAAGACAAGTAGGCAATTCTTACGTTCTATAGACTGTGCTTTATAGGTAAGTGAATCATTATTATTATCTTTTTTACAGTATCGCGCAAAAAGTTCGCTCAATTATCCCGTATGTTCACACGAGGCGGGTCGCGGCGCAGCGGCAGTGCACGAGCCCCCCCACGGGGCCCACCCGACAGCCTGCTGCTGCAGGAAGAGCACAGCGACGACGACGACCGCCCTAGTCAACAGAATGTCAAAATATAACTTAGATACCTAATAACTAGATCAATTTTACATAGCGCCGCACTCATAGGTTAGGATCCCATTGCAGAATTATTTTGTTCATCCAGATATGGTGTAAACCTGATTATTACGTATAAGTATCTATTTATGATCTGGAGAATATTTATCTACTAGGTTGCCTGTCAAAATATAGTCGCTAGTATTTTTAATCAAATTATTTTATCTTTAACAGCAACCTTTATTTCCGGGCCATTTAATTTAGCTCTCGTATATCATACTAATGAGAAAAAAATAAGCTTTAATTTGATATATTTAATAACGAATGTACGTTATGAACGTAAAAAGGTATCGGGGTGAAACGTATTTTATTTTATTACGTGGGGGCGGCCAAGTGCGCTACGGCAGCCGTGATTTTTCGGAGTCCTTCTACATATTGCCGTGCAGTGGACAATATTTATTGAAAAAAAACAAGTAAAAAAAAATTGTTTCCCAAAAATAATATACAAAAATACTTGCGACAAATTTTGATAGGCAACCTAGTGGATACATATTATTATTTTCTAGATCATAAATATGCGTAAAAATAAGGTTTGCAGCATACCTGGATGAACGAAATAATTCTGCAGTGGGATCCTAACCTATTAGCAGAGCCGGCCCTATGGTAGAGTCGGGCGTCAAGTGGCAAGGTGCTACAAAAGTCAGACGTGAAAAACTACTGCGAACGTTTCGAGCTAAAAATAAAATTTAATGGTAGTAGGTAGACCTCCCGTTACGGAGCTCTAGGCAATGGTGGTCCCAGAGTCGTACGTGTCATGATGACTCCTCTCAAAACCAGACACGACGAGTAGAAATTTATACAAAAAAGTATCAAAACCGCAAGTCATGGCTCTACCACCCCTGAAACTTTTGTTTGCGACGTATTAAGACCTCTCAAATTAAAGAAGTAGCGGTTTTAGGCAAAGATCTAAGAGCGCTAAAGGGCGTGGGCACCACTGCCTTAGTGCATATTATCCATAATGTTTCGCTCTACCGTATTCCAGCGAGGTAGTAAAATACGGCGCCGAAATTTCCGTTACAGAGGAACAGCATAAGCATCAGTTGTGGTACCTAATGCATCTACTTTGATACCTCTAGTTTTTATTTAGATGTTTACATACAGTATTCACTTATTATCAATGTGAACTTTACGCTTATTTTCCACTTCCGTAATATTAAAATATGTAGCTAGAAGAATTACCTATTTACATTATTTAGGTAAATGTTTTGCTTTTGATCGAAGTCGTTTTTTCCTAAAAATCTTCTACTTATTTTAGAAAGATGTTCTTAAATAATGTAATGGTATCCATACAAAAAGACGCTGATGCTAATTGTTGTTCTGTACTGATCAAAAGCTTTAGGACCGGCGAGGCGGCGCGGCGGCGCGGCGCTGACAATCGGTACTCCAATATCTAACGACGCCTTCAATTTTTTTGGCCTTAAATCAAAAGTAGCACAAGGTTCGCATAAGACTGGGATTGTTATGATAGGACTGGATAGTTTGTTGTTATTGGTACGAGGTGTAAAAGATGTTTGTACTTTGATAGGCCTCGATACGTTAGCGTCGAGCGTATAAATAATGTAGATATTCGCCCGTGAGATACTCGGGAATATTGCGTTGCTATAAAATTTTCACGATACTTACCATAAACTGTAAATAATGATTGTTGTGAGTAGATTCCATTAGTATCTAGAACGCTTTGTCAGTCTACTATTTTTGTTTCCGCCTATTAACGGTACTTGTAAGCTATTTTACTGATACTGATAAATGCCTCTTAGATATTTGCACGATTATCTATCTCTGCTTGCACGATTGACCATGAGACTCGAGTAACCTTCCTACATTGTAAAATTATTGTCAGATGCCTGAACATTGGCATACTTAACTCGCAGAATATAACGGTGATGATATTATATCACATAGACATATCGTAATAAAAATATAATAACACAACAGGATGAAGGTTGATAAGTTCTTGGCTGGTGGCTGCGATTGGCTACACTCGATAGAAATGATCGTTGCATCGCATAATAATGAACTTCTCAGTACGTGAGTAAGAATTATATTAAACAATATCTACATGTCTACGCAACCAAGTTAGGGAAATATTTTAGTGGATGAATAAAATAGGAAGAATTTTGGCTTTAATAAAAAAATATTCTGATCTTTACCATCATAATAATAATAATATGTACTTATTACTTGTGATATGGCATATATGTAAAGTGTTATTGAGGATATGTTCAGTGTTTGATTAAGAAACAAATGACAATTATTCTTCGAGTATGTTGAACGATTTGAACTTTGAAAGGAATTCATGTATGTATGGCATCATAATAATATACTTAATATCATCACCATTTCATGTACTTAACGAGGCGCAGCCACGAGATGGAGAGAGAAAAATTGCTTACCGACCAATTTACCAGCATTCTTATTTGCATGTCCATCTACTCCAGTTCACTGGTCCGTATTTATTTCATGATATGGACACGATATCACGGAAATAGAGTCTTGAGAGCTATGATTAGTGGAGATATGTCCCTCAGGCAAAGAATCTACCTAATTTATACACCAAGAGTTATACTTAATTCTAATTCAATAAAATAAGTGTATGATAGAATTACGGTTATGTTTAAGTATAATTTTTTATGTAATTACTGTTATCAAACAATTGCACTTTGTTTCAAGAAAATAAATTGTGGAGTAATAGTATTCAGGTTTACGTGATTTTATTTAGTACATAAGTTTATCATTCCTTTTTTTCTGATATCTCTATACCAGTAACTTTGATTATATACACGTCTAGATGGAGCGTCCAAGTTCATAGGCGTCCAAAAAAATATCAGTTAACTGTTGGCCCATAACTTCGTTCCGCTCGCTCAGTAGCGATCACAGGTAGCGATAATGTCATTGTAATGTAAACACGTCCGCGTCTATGCTTTCATTATGACGATTTGCGCTATTAAAGCGTGTCAAAATTACAAAAGAAGAATGAAAAATCTAAAAACATTTCTTATTATCGGTAACTACACTTTCCAGTTTCCACAAAATAAATTACCTAGTGCGTAGGGTGAAATATTACCACCATCATCTTTAACTAAACAATGATTTACCAAGTACAACATCCGTTAAAATATTATGAACATGTTGGAGTTTACTTGTGCTAGTGGTCATTGGGATCGGGACTTCATTACCAATTCTGTTAAGTTGATAATGAAAGATCCTATAATTTCTCGCACAGAGACCATACAGCATAAGCTTTGGGAGTAGCAATAATGGCAACGTTACATTAGTCTACATTGAGACCATGAGTTTTTGCTGTATTCACATAACTGACATTAACGTGAAACGTATGCCTGTATGCCACTTTCATAACATAAAAATAAGTCTGTACAACGTCATACAATGTGTATTTGCTAAATAGGCACACGAGCGAGCGTTGTGCAGCTAATGGACCATATTGAGCAGAAACTACTCGTCAACGTAAGCGGCGACGCGGAACGCGAAAGTATCACTACACACTACTTCTACTAGAAGTTAATGCCTAGTCTCCGTAAATAAATGTGTTTCTACTTGTATTCCTCGTTCAATCTGTAAGTAGAAACACCGATTAAAAACACAAAGCGGCAATACACATAGTTATTCTTTTAGGAGTAACTCTAAGCTTCATTCCGCGACTCTACAAATTTCTTTGAGGGAAAAGTGAAATGACTTAAAAATTTATTATCTTAACATATTTTTTTCATATTTTAAGGTCTATAAATGTTACAGTTGTTCTTGCACTGAACACAAAAAACACAAAATGAACTTGTAATACTTGTATGTAGAGATGTCTCTATGACTCTATCTTTTGAATAGAAATAACTGTCATTGCTAGTACACTCTAATTTAGTGGTATTCTGTGTTCATTTCATAAATAGCTTAAGTTTAACCACAGGGACATACTACCTCTTCAAATTCTTAAGCTTTTGGGAATTGGTAACGACCCGCATAGTAAGAAACTGGCCTTAAAAGATCAACTCCAAATAGTATGTGAACCACGGTTGGATATTTGCTCAGTGATCAGTACCTACCTATTCAATTCAAAAATGTGGTCCATAGACAATGCAATCATTACGTCGATAAAAGATGTTTCACTAAAGTCTGCAATGCTATTTTTACTTTCTAATATTTTTAGCGTTATCCATTTATGTATTGCCACTTTTGCGACAGAGCTTGTTAATAGACATTATTGAAGTTTTCCTTCTTTGTAAAGTTCATAACTAAATGTAAAAAAAGCAAATATATAAATAGCTTGGGAACACAGGCGTCTACTAGGCGTACATTGCACTTAGCAGCCTAGGGAAGGAAATACAACCTGTCGTAGGCGCAGGCTATCGAGACCATTTGCAACATTTGAATGATTTTACTTGGGGAAAACATTCATGGAACTTTAAACTAAAAATTTCTGACTTTTGGGAGTGAACAATTGTGTAGATATGCCGAATTTCGAAGTGCCACATCGGGAAAAGTATCTCCCAAAATGTTCTAGAGAACGCTGCCGGCATAAATTGAGTTTATTGAGTGGTAGGTACGCACCCTATAATTACCCAGTACTTAATGGGGTAATGCAAGGAGCTATTAATAAAAGACTTTCTCGTTGTAGGTACAAATATTTAAATCACCTAATCAGTAAAATCTTTAAAGCTGGCTTGTTTCGTACTTTGTAGTGTAAGCAGCACGATTCAATCTATCTAAAACGGCATGTTACCAACCAGCTGTAGGTACCTATTCAATTCATCGCCTCCTAAGTCTTAACTCACGTTTATGACGCAATCTAACAGTGTATTATCAAAATGTAAGTGTAGCGCGAAACTCTCCGAGAAGACGGTTACATCCAGTCGAGATGCGCCCGCTCATCGCGCACGTGCATCCGTCACGCACCACGGATACCCAGAAATTTACTTAGTTTGTCCTTAGACTTCGTATCATTCGCACGCCTGGAGGCTAACCAGTTCCCGTGTAGTGATTATGATTTTGATACATGATCCGATTTTTAAATTGATAGTTTAGCAGTGTTCTCAGGAGTATAAAACGGCGGCGCTGAAGTATTTCTTTCGTGAGTATCTTGTTTTTTCAATTGATTTAATTACCTATTATTTTTGTCCATTACTTCTATTCAATCATCGAATAAAGCTGAAGGCATAATTTTATTATTATGTCATAAGTTGACTAATATCTCAATCACAATCTCAATAAAATGCTGCTAACCAACGTGTAGATCTAGTAAGATTTGATGATTGTTTATGTGTATATTTGTATGCATGTTTATTAAAATGTATCTTTAGGACAACTTATAGGTATAGGTATAACAGATTAAAAAAAAAACATGAAAATTAAAAATTTCTCGATAAAGGAAACGCTTATAAGCCGAGCCCGCATAAAATTTTCAATTTTTAAATTTTCAAGTAAGTAGGTACTTATAAATAGCTGGGTTTATTCTTTCAGTACTCATAACTTTTTTTCTAACAATTATTTGTATTTTTTTCAAGCATTTAAGTTTATCTCGTTCCGATTACAGGAAGCTCTACAGAACCTATCTACCTACTTAATAAATTATGGTAAATGCAGATTTTGATAAGAAATCCTCCACATCATTTGAAAATGTACTTGTTAGGTATTCTTTAATCTGAGCGTCCATAGTTTTCTCTTGACGTAACTAAACACAGGTGATTTAGTAAAGTAGGTACACCCACTTAACCTATATTGTCTGGTTCTGGTTAGTAATACACAAGCTTCTCCATATTCTTTGCCACTGAGATAAATCATCTCAAGAATGGCAATGTGACAACGGATATGCGTTGGGATCTCTGGTTTGGTGTAGATATCTAAGCTATGGTTTACACATAATTATAATAAATCAACGTGAGCATAAAAAAAATATTGACTCGCTTATCTAAAGCCGAAGAAAGGCAGAGTTGTGTTTATATGCCTACATAATAACATGAACTCTCACAATATATTATCGGAACCGATAATAATTATAATTTAACTATGCATTGTGTAGACAGTAGACTTGGTAGACATAGACAAATATGTAGGTGATGTAAATCTACTAAAACCGCTCTCACAAATACCTATACGAAAAGCTTTTAAAACTAAAATCTTCAGAAATAAGTAAAATTTTCAGATAATTTTACTTTGAAAATTGCTAGATACCTGCTCTTGGATTCTTAAGTATGTTTGGTTGCAACAAACAATTACCAGTATATGCCAAACTTTGAAAAAATTAAAACACTGTTACTAATGTTTTCTAATTAAAATATTTAAAGCGTTTGATGTCATCAGCCGCTCGATTGGAGGAGTTCCGCAAAAAACAAGCAGGGGTTATTTCCCAATTAATCTAATAAATTTATGGAAACTAAATGTGGCATTATTAAATTTATGAATTGCCCTTAACTTACTTACATACAATTTGATTCAGGCAATTGTTTTAATGATGCAAATTATTACCAAAGAAAGGTCCTACTTTTCTGTAGAGCTCTACACACTTACATGGGATATAACCTGAGTTCTTATAAACTGGGATACAATTTCGACCTTAAAAGACTCATTGTTTAAATATTTGTTGCGAGCTCGGCCCTAGTTCGAAAAATGGGTAAATTAAAGAAGAATCCGAAAAAAATACAATTAATTTATTCAAGAATATATTTTAGTTACAACCTAGTTACAACCAACCAACATTTAATTCAAACGATTTTTAGTCCATTGAAATGTTACATTTTTTAGGCCTTACCTTGCGTTTTTTAGAGGACGCAATTTTATTTTTTTGATGTGTAGGGGGGGTAAGTGTAAAGCTAAAATCAAGTTTGTGGGGTCGCCACCCTTGTCCCACAGCCGCCATCTTGAAAATAGGGGTTGAAACGGTTTTTACGACATATCTCTTAAACTATTTATCTGATAAAAAAAATTCGTTACAGTTTATTGTTGCAAATTAAATTCTCTATAATTTTGGTCCAGTAATTTTTTGTCGTAAAACTATAAATAAAAAAGTTATAAGTGAAAATGTTCAGAAATTCGAGAAAATAATTTATATTTTTCGATATAACTTTTTTTTTATCATTTTACGAAAAAACGATATCAGACCCTTTTTGTAGATCATTTTTTAATGAACAACTTTTTACTTAAGTAGGTAGGTACTACATTACACCTATATACATATCTACATATATCTAAATTATGTTCCCCAAGGTATCTTTCATGTTGGACGGAAGAAATTTTCCTTCAACTCCTTCCTTATTGTTATGGATCATAAATTATTGTCGATTTATTAGGTAATGGGACCTTAAATGGATGACCAGCCGCAAAATGCCTGAACGACAATATATCATGCAGTTTACGATGCAACCCACCACACGGGAGGGTGCAGTTTTATACTTACGTGGAATGTGGTTTCATTATTACCTACTGATAATAAATTTTGTTGTTCACCGTCCACGTATTCTTTAAGCCTGGTTACGGTGCAGACGATATTGCTCGAACTAAAGACTAACTGTAGGTATTTTCCTATTTTTATGACGACTGTTACTACATATGAATGAACATTCTGTTTTGTTTTTATTACCTACCCTACATAAATATATTTACGTAACAGCGGGCACAATTCAATAAATCTAAGTATGGCTACACATCCCTAAAATCAGAAGCGATATCGGGTCAGTGGTGGGGAGGACCCTAGGTCATACCCTAAATCGCCTCGTGTGTAGGCAAATCGTAACCAGAATTATGTCGCTTCCAGCGAGCTCACGATTTAGGGACGATCATCCTCACCACAACTGTCTCGATATCGCCTTTGATTTAGGGTGGTGTGTAAGTAGGTACCGCTAATTTTATAAGGCATACGTATGGCTTGATCTTCATGCCTCTATTTCTTTACCTTTGTCTGATACCTCTTTAACACACCAATGAATCCATGACATAAGTAGTTAGAAAGAATAAGCAGTTTTTGTCCGGCAACTGTCCTTCAGCGGACAACACCTGTTATTACTTACCTCAAATATCTTAGACAAACACCTATATAGGGGGTTTTGGCGGGAACCTTGAAAGAGGCGTATGGTGCTCTTATTTTATTTCATTTTCTTGGTGTATTTTTAAGTTATATTGAATAAAGTTGGTGGCATTTTGTTTGATATAGGTTTATTACAGTGCCCGTGTATAGTGAAATAGAATAACAGTGCGAAAACACGACCTTTCAGATTGCCTCCAAAACTTCATTGTAAATGTTCTGGTAAAGTAGCCATCGCTTTACTCGAATAACTTGACTGTAACTCACTTGACTGACATATTATACTTGATAACTTATATACTTGATACTTACTTAATATACTTGATATTATACTAACTTTGACGCTGCATAAATAAATACGAAATATCGTTTTACTTGACACTGGCAATATGCGTAATAGCGATGCCATAATAACAAAACAAAAAAAAAAGACACCTATATAAATTTTAACCGTACAGAAGAAAGTTTATTTTATTCATACATATAGCACACCTTTCGGTTCGCCTGGCAGGCATTTGTGCTCATCGGAATCGCCTGTCAATTTTTTTTTAAACTTCTCTATATGTAAACTAAAACATATAATCATTACCTATTTCAGCCTTACATGTTCGTTTTTTTTTAAATGTGGAATTGGTCACGTGACTGGCAGATCCTTGCCAGGCGATGGTTTTTGTACTTAGCATGTTATGATTTATCCCTCCAAAATTTCCAGCCTTACAGGACCAACGGTGGTCAGAGGGTTCAGTATCTCTTGGACCATAGTAGAAATCAATGTGAGGACTACTATATTTTGAAACTAAGGGTGAAATTCACAGACTACGACTTTACTTGGAAAAAATAAAGCTTAAAAAACTCATACTGCACTGACAGTTCTAAGCATTATACTTAACTTGCTCAAAGTAAAGTCGTAGTGCGATCTGTGAATCTCACTATTAGACTGACTGTTTACTCCTCGGAACAATGACTAAAGCAGTTTACTCAATAGATACATTGCGAATCTATAATTTATCAGGAACCACAGATAACCTAGTATCTACGACCGGAACGCAATAGTAACAAACTCTACCTACTATTTAGCGCTACATAGATTAGACAAGGTAATTAATACTAATGGAACGCTACCACCATATTCATATTTCATTTGGGTGGCAAAATAAACTAGAATTTCACTAATTTTCTACGAAAAATAATAGAGAAATCGATCTGCAGTTGAACTACCCTCATGTCTATCACTCTATCGTCATTCACTATTTGCATAATTATACTTACTATTACAGATAACTGAGTATTACATTATTTTATAACGACAGACTACAAAAAATATATGTCTTTAATTGTATTAAAAAATACACCATTGTGACTATTTTGCTTCAAAATGGCCGTGAACTTGACCTAATGATCAGGTTATGGCTATTGTGGGGAATTCATAATTTCAAGACAAGAATAAGTAAACGTACCTATTTCTAAGGCCAAACGTAGGACATATGTACGATATTGAATATCATAGGTATACCCTATACATTACTTAATACATCATGGGACAAAAAGTCTAAAAAAAGCATAAACGTATTGTGGACTTCTTCGTTTTTATTGTGTTCCTTATGACGTAGGTATTAAATTGATTTCGATGGCCCCGTAATTTCCGTCACAGATGCACACAATATAGAGTCAAGGATTTAAACTGCTCAAAGGGTTGCAATGCAATGCATTTGCACAACGAACTCTTTGCCACCTTCACATCACTTAAAAATTCGTATTCTTAAGCTATTTTTCTACTGAGTCGGATCATTTTTGGCTCTCTTACCTAAAAACGAAACATTGCTTCAAATAAGATTTTTCATGAATCTTTACCAAATTATTCCCGTGCAGTATTATTTTCCTTAGTTTCAAAAGAAATCCATTCTACACAAAGGTACTAAAGTACAAACCGGCATAGTCAAACCTCTTCATTCTACCGGAATCTTACTTTTGTGTTGTTTATTCTCACTTTTAGGGTTCCGTAATAAACAAGGAACCCTCATAGTTTCGCCATGTCCGTCTGTCTGTCTGTCCGTCCGCGGTTTAGCGCATAAACTATTGGTACTAGAAGCTTGAAATTTTGCACAAGTATACAACTCAATTACGCCGACAAAGTGGTAGAATAAAAACATGTGTTTTTTTATTTAGGGTACCCCCCTTCATGTAACCCGCGGATATTTTTTTTATTTTTCGTTTTCTACACAGTGTGGGATATCGTTGGCTAGGTCTTTCAAAAGTGTTAGGGATGTGTAAATATCATTTTTCGATTCAGTTAACTGTTCGTGACTTATTAAGATTTAAAGACAATTTTCATTAGAGTCAAGTCTCCCCCTCTCTACCGACTAAACAGTTGTTGTTAGAAATTCAAACGTTACGGCAAAAGTAGCCATATATAATGGAATTAAAAGGAAAACTATCACACATATGTTGGCTTTACAAGTTCGCGAGTTATAGTCGACCAAATGTATTTTACTCGAAAATTTCGAACAACTCCATAGAGAATATTTATTTATTTTTCTCATTACATTTCCTTCTCTGTAAATGCACTAAATACGGAACCCTACACTGCGCGTGGCTCGACACGCACTTGACCGGTTTTTGTTCATCAAATTCAAATGCGTAATGTACTTAATTTCTCTTTTCCATCTTTTTATGTAAGTAGGTCGATATTACATACTCAGAATAATAACGTACACACATACCTACTTAGTTGTTCACGTAACGTTTTTTAAATTATTTACTTTTCTAACAATCTCGAACTTTGGAATATTATTATAATTAAGTGTTATATCTATCCTAAGTGGGTTCAATTACTTCATTTAAAAATGTAAGTAAGTGATAGTTATAATACGCAGTCAACGGACCATTACAATGTCTGAAAGATATAGTTATTTACAAATACAACTCACTTTTGCGTAAACTATTAATTGTGATAAGACCTATTATAATAATTTATGTAAAATATTTTAATTTTTTTTATAACAGTGTTTAATTATGTATTTATGGTACTCTAGATATCTAATTTAGTAGGTAAGGTTAGTACTTAAAAGTTATAAAAAGCTCCTTAGTGTACCTACGTACTTACAAAATACACGAATGGAGGAATGCACCTATTGCTTATTGATAAGTGTTAGATGTCTGTTAATAGGCATAGTAGCAAACAGTTCATTCATTCCCATCATACAAGGGCTTCGTTTTTTGGTTTGGAAGCATTGCTACACTTGAGAATTGAGACTTTCTGGCAGAAATAAAGGTATGACATACTTATCGAACTTATTACCTACCATCCGAATAAAAAATACGTTCTTAGATTGTGAAAATATCAAGCATAGCATCTATCCTATCTAAGCCACTCTGCTACTTGCCTTAGCTTCTATTTACTGAGGCTCTACACGTAATAATCGCTCTAAATGATTTGTAGTTATTGAAATAACTGTCATTCATTCATTTCGTAACAAAAGTTTCATAAAGTTCATTTAAAAATTTTACGATTTTTATGGTGGTAGAGAACTGCAGAGAACTGGATGAAAATGACATTGACAGAACGTTTTAGAATCGGGAGTAATGATCGAGTATATTTCCTATAGGTATCTCTAAAATTGTAAAATAATACTTTCCACATGCATATATTGTTTTTTCTCGGCGTTAAAGGAAAATGGAGTGTCCTCCTCGTGATACGGGTTAATAAAGTTTCAGCGAAGCTATTTCGTGTGCCATAGTAATCGTTTCATGCGACGCTGTCAATGTTACGATTATATTGGTCACAATTTATATGACGGTCTTGTCACGAAATGGAATAAAAATATTTGATTTGATATTTGATTTATTTAAATGAAAATATTTGGTTGGCACAAATTATTGATACTTCGACAACGATCACTTTCGCTAGCATTTCACACATTCTGACATATTGTACTGTTTCGATATCAACGCTATATTGCATGAACGATTTAATTTAAGATCAATCAAGGAATCCAATTAGAAAACTTAATAATGTCAGCTTAACGTAATCTTTGAAAATCTCTAAGAAACGTCAAATTGAAAGTCTCCTTCAGTTTTTTGAACTAAATATCAAGATGGACACAATACAGAAACCATCAACTTTCCGAGCAATAAAGTATAATTATGTTCGTGTTCATTTACTATTACATTTCACACCGATTAAAATGAATGATCTAGTAAGTATTTACTGTAAAAAAAATAAAGCATCACGATTGTTCTATGTTACAGTTTATGATACACCGAGTACCGTATGATATGTAAGTTCTGCCTACTGGATACAAACGATGCGGTGATTGTTGTATTAAAAATGTTAAGTAATTAGATAAACATCTCTGAATTAATTTTATTTTAAATAAGTAGTTTATTAAACAGTACCTTTCATACCTAACGATTTTATTTGAAATTTCTCTTCTCTGTCTTCATAGAGTAGCTATTAAAACGAATGTTTATTTTATTTGTCTTCATAGAGTAGCTATTAAAACGAATGTTTATTTTATTTCTCCTTTTTTGGTATTTCACGACCTTTGGATTGGGTCACCCACCTTATATCCTTTTTGCGTTGTTGTTATATCATATCCGTGGAAATGTGGTAAGAATAGAAAGACAAAACCCAAATTGATAATATATTTCGTCTGCTTTGGAGTAAATCGTGACTGTAGCTTTACTTTAAGTCCTCAACGAAGAATAAGTAGGTATAATTGCCTGAGATTTATACACGGCATTACGACTTTACTTTGGGCAAAGTATGCTTAGAACTATCAGTAAGTATGGATTTTGACAGATCTAAGCGTAGATACTTTGCTCTAAGTAAAGTCGTAGTGCCGTCCGTGAATCTCACACTTAAAATGAGAGTTCGATCCTCTTATTGGGGAGATGGAAAGCAAAGGCATGTTTTGATGAAAAATATTTCTTAATACCTAAGTATATTTCCGAATAATGCTGAACTTTTTACTGGTGGTAGAGCTCCAGTGACGGAGCTCGCGGGCGTAGACACCACCGCATCACCTAATATACTTGCCGCTAAATGGTAGTGTTCAGCACTATCGTGTTCCGGTCAGGTGGTAATGTACGGCCCTGTAATTTCCGGCACAGAGGCATAACACCTTAGGCCTCAGGAGTGGTAACGCATCTGCATTTTGATCTTGGTCTCTGTGTGGATGTCTATAAGCTGCAGTCATCACTTAACATCAATGTGAACTGCGTGCTTGTTTGCCACTTCCATTACATAAAAAAAAATGTCAATAAATTTGACAACTGGCAATTAATTACTAAAACTGATGACGTACCTAGTATCAGGGCGGCTTAACCTATAGTGCAGGGTGTTCACGTTAATGCACACGGGTGCCGCCGTCTTAGGGGCGCCGCGGCGCTCTCTGAGGCAGCTAAGAGCATCGTCTTAGACCATCACGGTCAGGACTAGGGGGCGCCAGGGTTTTATTGCACACGGGCGCTACACGAGCTAGAGCCGCCCCTACCTATGCTCTACACGCTCTACATTCAGGAGTAGATACTCCTGAATAACACAGGCCTGAAATTACGATCATTTGTATTGCGACTGTTTTGGAGTCAAGAATGATTGTATCGTCTAATACGGTTGATTTAGCCCTTAATGTGTATTATGTTAGTTTAAATAAGCAATTGAATAATTTGCTAAGAGTGGAATGTGACGTGGCATCAGTACTGGTGTCTTCGCAATCAGTTCAGCCGAGTTTCACCCGGAGTATTTACGCTGTTACTTTTACAACGCGCGGCCGCACACGACAACGCTCTGTTTCCCTAACACTCATTGTCTTCGATATAACACGTTGTTTAATGGAAAACTTTGACTTTCCATAAACCGCTGTCAACTGTCACCAGCAAGTCCATCTTTTAACTGTTTTGCGGCCAATTAATGCATGCCCAATGCAAACTACCTACCTACGCTTGTGAAATATAACAAAATGGCTGGATATCACAATAGTTCTAGACTTAAAGTTTCGGACTGCAATATACCTACTATTCAATCTATTGTAAATTAAAGTAATCAAGTTAATTATAGAACTTACTCGTATATTTGTTTAATATTATTTCGCATTAACACATGCTTCTGAAAATATATTTTATTTAAAGAAAAATGGAAAGAAATTTTCACAAGCATGTGTTAATGCGAAATAATATTAAAAAAATTATTAAGGGTAAAAGCCTTTACGATATTCAATAAACTGCAAAGTCTATTATATCGGTTGCCTAACTAGCATAGTTGGCAATAGATGGTGCTGCTGCTACCATAAAGCAATGCAATAAATGTGAAGGAAAGATTTGACAAATCGGGCAGGACTTCAGTAGCTCAATTGGAAGAGCGGATGGACTAGATTCCCAGCAGGCCGCGAGTTCGAGTCTCGCCTGAAGTTAAATTTTTCTTTCCATTTTTCTTTAAATAAAATTTACTCGTATATTGATTGTGTAGGTACTTACATTAGCTTTTTTATGCATGTAGGTAACTAGAAGGGCTAGAAGGTAGGTTAGTTATGCACGTTTAGAATGTACTACTACCAAGACCAAATCTCTCAAATTCTCAATGCTCCCAACCTGATGCACAGGTACGATAATAGGTACTTATGTATATTTTTGGAAATGCTTTTATTTACTAACTAAAAGTAACTTTACAGAGCTGAATAGGTATTAATTAGCACAAGCTGCCGATAGATTTTACAATAATATGTCGTTGGTCAGTAGTTTTCTCTACAACCAGAAGCCAGCAATCATAGGGACGAAGATACATATTGTTTCAATTGCAATACTCAAGAGTAGCAATGCATAAGCGATGAAGAATGAATTTTTTTTGTAAAATAAATGTAGATATGCTATGGTAAATATACTGCAACTTTTGTAATTTTAATCAGTCATCTACTTAGAAGAAGAAAGAGGGTGAAGCTATATAGACATAGCGAGTTTGTTTTACGGTGGTGAATTTTATCTGAAGTCATCTCTATTTTTTAACTATTTAAATAAAAAGTATGTATCGTCACCTTAAGTCCCTCATGGGGTAGGCAGTGAGTGTGGAGCGCAAGATATCCAAGATATAATATTTTACACGACTCTTTATGGTTTGTATTAAATAAAGTCGCTTGTCACAATTCGTACTCTCAGATCTTCAATAGGAATAGAGCAGATTTTAAGGCGATATTCATCAATAGACAGTTTGATTTTTTTTACGTCATTAGATTGACAGACAAGCAGACGACCTGATGGAAAGTGGTCACCGTTACCTATGAACATTTGCAATACTAGGGGAGTTGCCAACGCGCTGCCAGGCCTAAAGGACTCTTTTGACGCCATTTTTGAAGAACCCCATATTGTAGAGTCGTTGAGCACTGCCAGGTGTCCAGTGGGGGGAACTTCTCTCTTCGGCGGGTAGTGCGGTGTAAGAAAAGAAACAGTGGTACCATGTGGAACAGTACAACAGAGCACTCACCATTGTAGAGACGGTATAACACGCACAGACTCCCAATGTCTCTGCGCAGGCTCAGGTGTTCGAGTCGTCAGTAAGTCCTGGATCGTTAACAATACGAACGGCGCGTCTTTGTAGGGAGTAAATTGGACCAAGCTGGTATTAGGCGGGAGCCTACAAATGAGAGCAGTATTCCAGATGGGACCGCAGTTGGGCCTCATAAAGCTGCCCCGATGTGGAATACTCGCTTTGTTAATCACCTAAGGGTGATTAACAAAGCTAAGGCTTTTTGGAGGCCAACTTGGTCTTAAACTCAATGTGACTCCCGAATTGCACTTCTTTCGATATGTCAACGCCCAGGATACCGATACTCTAACCAACGAGTGCCCTGGAACTGTGGTGCTACAATGAATGGTTTTTTTTTGCTGTGAACACGCAGACGTCTTCAAGGGGTGAACATGTACTACATTGAGTCGATCCCAATCTGAGACCCGCTATATAGAGTGCTCAACTTCAGACACAAGTCTAGTCATGATTTGCACGGATAGTGTAGTGTGCATCTCCCATCTCCCGTTCTATCATCCGCATAGCAATGATATCTCCAGAAAAAAAAGCGCGGGATATAGCACCGAGACTTGCGGCACACCAACGTTGATAGGTAGTCTGTCTGAGCGCTGACCGTCAACTAAGACCTGTATAAAACGCTCAGACAAAAAGCTGGCTGTGCCTCGTGGGAAGACCGTAAGATGGAAGTTTCGCGAGAAGTGCCCCGTGATGCTCTTGATTTATACATATACATGCGTACAAGAGAAAGGTTAACATGTAGTTCAGTAACAAGTTCATAGTAGGTATGAACTAAAATAAATTCTAAGTAAGTATACATTACAACGGTGTGAACCCGGCGAGATTAGCTACTTTCAAAATAACCTTACTGGTAGAGTTCCAGTGAAGGAGTTCCTCGATGGCGTAGACACCAACCACATTGCCTAATGTATCTGCCGCTAAATGGCAGATAGTGTTCAGGACTATCGCGTTCCGGTTAGATGGTAATATATGGCCCCGTTATAACTATCACAGAGACATCACAACTATAGTTTCAGGGGTGACAACGCATTTGCATTTTGACCTCTGGTCTTTGTGTGGGTGTCTATAGGCTGCAGTCATCACTTAACATCCAAATGAACTCCAAGTTTGTTTGAAGATTTCGTTACATAAAAAAGTTAAGTACTATAAAAAATTAGATGTGTGCATTAAGTGAGTACCTACAAAAGAAACCACGATCGGAGCGATATTTTGGGGAACAATTGATCTATTTCTAAGATAACACTACTTGATACCGTTGTTAGATCGTTTGCCTCGACGATAGTCTGAGTCGTTTTCCTGGGGTCCACACCGTTAACTTGCCGCCAAATCTGCCTACAATGCACTCTGTGTACGTATTTGAGTCGGATAATAAGTTTAAAGTCACGATGTGGTTCGCTGGAAATGTTGGCCGTGTCGGGGTAATCATTCGCTTGAATTAGATGTTTCCTTTTACGGAAACAAATCGCAATGCTTGATGGTGCATTTTCAGAAAGCTTATAAGAATAAGCAGCTTATACTGTAAAGATTGCTAAATTACCAATTCGTAAAAAATATAGGTCAACCAGGTATTTATATGAATATACTTTTCAAATTACAGTCGTATAATCTAGAGGTTTTTTTTTAAATACCTACATAAATCTCGTTCCTCCAGTAACGCACTAAGGTCATCAAGGGCCCGGGCGGCATTTGGCATTTAGAGGCCCAGTAGGAATTATATTGTCACAGTTTCTATGGGTGCTAGAGTTATTCCATTATCAGTAGGCATGTGAACGATATAAAGAACGAACGTACTTCTTTACGACTGTAATCCCCCAAGGGGTAGGCAGAGGTAAATGCATGCATTCAAGCATACATGCAAACACCCACGATTCGCCGGCGTTAGGTACGTTTTGGCCCATGTAACAGGTGGCGAGCCTGTTGCCATCTCTGGGCACATTACCTAACTCCGAGGTACTGGGAAAATTCCAGAAAATGGAAAAATCTTAATAGAACCAGAGATAAAGGATTTTAAACCATTATCTCTGATAGCCCCCGACCCGGGAATCGAACCCAGGACCTCCAGAGTAATACTAGTGGCCTACTACCGCTAGGCTACTGAGGCCGTTAACGATATAAAGACTTGAAATATTTCAATAGTGTGAATCATTTTGATTCATGAATTATGTTGTTCTACAAACGTGAACCATTCCCACGTAAATTACAGCACAAAAACTGTAGTATTTATAGTGAGTGGAACTAGAATAGGTTGGAACCCATAAAAAAACTAAGAAGTTTTTCTTTTTAATGATTTTAATTTATTTCACTTTGATATATTACCTATTTAAGTAGATGCTGTAAAAAGAAGTTTACTGGAAACTGCTAAATGGTTGACAGACGCTTGTAGCTCAGGGAACATGGGCTTGTGTTTCTTGGGGATGGGTATTAATACGTTCGTTGCCCTTGTCCCTGTCGCGGCGTCGACTGTCGCACTCGTAGCTAGTGCCAGATTAAGACCATGCACTTGATGCCCTAAGCAATTCCCGCCAGTGTGTACGACCCCTCTATTCGTAGGTAATAGAACTAGTAAGTAGGTACTGTTTTTAAATATCATTTCGAAATAGAACTTTTTATTCACCTTGGAATGACAAAAGAGACATTTGGAGTTGGTATTACGTACAACCATCAATGTCGAGCTATACCTACCAGCTTGTCGCGTGTGACGTTGTTCAATTTGCGCAAGGATAACTACCTGTCTTTCTACACTACCGATGGTTGACTGAGAGCTTAGAACGTAAACTGCTTTTAGCGTTAAGTCCGCCATTTGCTCTTACATTTATAATTTGTCATGATGATTCTGGCGCATTTCTCGCGGTTTGTAATTCAGGCGGACATAGATGCGAGGGTGACCTACCTATATGGCCTCACGGCCTCACGTATTGCTCCTGGCCCCCCTCTTTGCTTATGGGCTAATCCAGCTTTGCACGTAGGCTGCACCTATAGGTACACAATTTTTATACCAGGCATAGTTACCTGGTACGAGCTTCACCATCGGTCACCGCCGTCTAAAGTGCTACGCGCGACGTCGACATCTTCCTAGGAACGAGACAGTACGAGTATTAGATAACAAGCTGAGGTGTGCGTGTGCATTTAAATTACCTATAAGGAAAGTCTCGTACCTAGTGTCTTACAACTATGAACTTGTAGTGTTTAATGTGTTGATAGTAATACTAATAGTATCTATTAATACTACAAAATAAAAAGGTTTATAAAAGATATAATTTATTTTTTTAACTTAACAAAAAATAAAATTACTCACTTTTGTAATTGAATAAGACTTTGTAAATTTAAGTCTTGCAATCTGAGTTACTAAATTAGTTGGAACGATTAAGCTACATACTTACCTACACCGATTACCTATAGGTAGGTATAAATCGTTCGGATACTCAGAAAAAATACACATAATTTCCGTATAACAAAAATGCTTGCGCATTATTTCACTCATAAATATTCAGAAGGAGCCAGTACAGGTATTATTAAAGCATACGGATCCATAAAGATTCTCACCGCATATTATCTCCATTCCCATACATGGTAGTCGAACGGAATGAGCCCGCATCGCCTATTTCATCCTTTGTGACCTAACATAAAACAACAAAGAATACCAAATCGGCAAAGTTAGGGTGCCTAGAGGTGCAAGGCGACGGGTAAACCGGTTCGACCGGGAGATTCTTTGTTTGGTTATCGCGGAGTCGAGACGACTCGACTCGAAACGGACATATCCCGCGTGACTGACGGCACGTTTGTCTTTTCCAGAGATAGCGAGTGAAGCGCGAATGTGCGCGACACGAGGACCGAGCAGCTGAGGGCCGGCGCGGCCTCCGGGCCCGATGTCGGCAGCGGTGCGCACGCTGCTGGTGTCGGCGCTGCTGGCCGCCCTGGCCGACGCCGGCGCCGCACGCTTCGGCGACCGCCTAGCACCGCGCGTACCCGCCGCCTACGCACCTCGAAGTGCGCCCTCCCTGCACCACTTCGCCGAACACGAATACGAGGACACTTACGAACAGGACTACGAAGAAAATCATCCGTCGGCAAATGAGGAAACGGAGACGGAACCGCCCCCAAGGCGACCCTTGCGCACCGAGGCCCATCGACTCGAAATGAGCACCGAATACTTCATGATACCCGAGCGGATCTCGTCCCCGTCACCACCACCGCCGCCCTCGAGGACGATGGTGGTCTCCACTACACCACCAAAAAATAGTTCTACTACGGTGAGTGTAGTGCTGCAGGCGTACGGGGCGCTGCGGCCAGAGGCGTGGGCCGTACCCATATTAGCCCTCGCTTGTATCAGCATGGTGATAATCAGTGGTTTCGAAGTGTTCGTGGTGTGGGGAGCCACTCGGAAGGCACCGAGTCACCGACACTTGTTACTGGGACAAACTTTACTATTCGGACTGTTTTCGTGTGCGGCCACCGCGGCCTTGTACGCTGCTACACCGACGGCTTTTACCTGTGGAGCCGTACGGTTCGGAACAGGGGTAGCGTATGTTACCGTGTTTGCGTCGCTCCTCGTGAAGTGTGTATTTTTATTAAGTTTAAACGGTGGCGTATACTTACCGGCGGCATATCAAGGACTTCTACTATTTTTTGCCGTAATGATTCAAGTGGCAATCGGAGCGCAATGGCTCGGCGGGTATCCGCCGCGGATCGCCGCGGGTGGAAGCAGGTGTGACACTGTACTATCGGACCTATTACTGTCGTTATGTTATGCTGCATTCTTAATCGCGGTAGTGTGTGGAGTGGCGTTGAGATCGCGAGGCATTCGTGATAACTACCGAGAAGCTACGCACATAGCGGGAGCAGGAGGGGCAACAGCGGCCGTGTGGGTGTGTTGGGTGGCGGCGGCGCTGGGCGCTCCGGATCAGCACCGAGATGCCTGCGTGGCCGCGGGCCTACTCGGCACGTGCACAGTGGTGTTTGCTCTCATGTTTGCGCCGAAAGGCAGACGATTGGCGGCGTTGGGTCGGGAAGGGCGCTGGGACGCTGACCGTGACGAGGGCTTGAGCTCGCTGGGAGCGGGCGGCTCCGGGTACTCGCCCTCCTTCTTCCACTTCAAACCCGTCAAGTACGGCATGGTGTCGGCCGCCGCCCCGGCGCCGGTCCCGCCGCCGATGCTAGACCGCAAGGAGCCTCCAGCTCAGCCAGCCGGTTAGTTAAGTATCTAAAATGCGCTAATGAGTGAGAACTAGCGCTTCAGTGCACCACGTTTGATCGCAGTTCACCGGGTTATGTTCGCAGATCCGTACGGGGCCATGTTCGCGAGCTCGCAGCACCTGCATGCACGCCCTCTGTGTTCTCCGCCGCACTATCCTATGCACCCTCTAACGCACTATCACTACAATTATCCACCCTACCATTATCTTTTACCGCCAGGTAGGTACCACGCACTTACGTTTGAATTACCTACCTACCTACTTATTATATCGTTTTTTTGAACGTTTGATGCAGTAATTTTATAATGTTATTAGTGTTATTACTTACTCTTATTACCATCACGTACCTAATCGTTACTTTGGTTTTGGTCTTCTTTTGAAAAGCTTATAGATTCCACCAAATATTTCCAAAATATCGGACTCAAAATAAGACCTACTTAGTCAATTGTGTATTTTTAAAGACTATGAAATGCTCCTTAGGTTTATAATAAATACTAGCTGACCCGACAAACTTCGTATTGCCTCAGAATTAAATAATGTGTCAAAGGATTTGTATGGAAAAATGAAATGTGGTTTTTACTATTTCCCTTCAATTTATTCATATTTACTTACCTTTTAAACCTTCCCTGGACTTCCAAAAATCATTCAAAACCAAAATTAACCAAATCGGTCCAGCCGTTCTCGAGTTTTAGAGAGACTAACGAACAGCAATTGATTTTTATTTAAAGAGATAATGAGCATAATTTAGTAAGGTAGGTGGGTACCTACTTATTTTCTTTATTTTAAATGTTACGAGTATCATTATTTTTGTGCATAGGTAGATTTTATCGAGCATCTTTGGGTGTGAGTAATAATGGATATGTATAATAATGGATTCACCATTCAAGAAAGTTATGATTAAATATAAATGGATCAGGTTGGGAAACACTGACACGATGATAAGACATTGGATAGATTAAAATAATACACATTCATCTTTAGTAGAAAGTCGATGTCACACAACGTACCCGCTATTATTATGATAAACCTACTAACCGCAGCTTCACACTTAGATACCTCTGCCACTACTTGCCTATAGAAAAAATGTGGTTGATAGCTATTGATGACATCGATAATTGGCGAATGATGGATGAATAACGATATTACGATTATACATAAGTACCTACTGGCATGTAGGCAGAGTTAAATGTCAGCTAGTTCAGCTACCATTAGATAGGTACTGACTGAACTTACACTCTTTTATTGGTGGCAGAGTTCCAGAGTTATACCACGCCGCGGACACTCCGGCAAAATTCCATACAAACGCTTAATTTGGTTTCTATTACACAGACATCAATCAGTGACGTGTATTTACACGCGCACCTGTGTGCGTAGCACGTACAAAATACCAACCGTCGCCCATAAGAGGGGAAGGGGTTGAGTGATGCAAGCAAATCGGGCGGAAAGTCGAAGTGTCCATTCTATACGTAGTATTATTACATATTCTCTGGTTATACTTATATAGCTCGTTATCAAGTAGGTAGGTCCTGTACCTACCTACCGGAGGAATGATCCTTAATTTCTGTCATAGAGGCAAACCAATTTTGATCTTAGGATTGGCTACGGATCTGCATTTTGACCTTCGCTTTTCTTTCGTGTAGATAGCTGTAGTGAAAAGTGACATAATATCCAACTGAATTACGACTAACCACGACACCAATGCCAGAGGCTAAAACGATTTGTAAATTTTCCTGCGCTTTTCCCGAGTTGAGTTTTATTATTACCTACGTGTACTATTGTAGATGTTTCATTTACTATTTATATGTACCTACTTATGTTGCCTAATAACATGTGTTTGGGTTAGTTTAAGTAAGTCACCTTCTGTCTGCACTTCAATGTCTGTGCAGAAGCCTTTTTACGTTACTTACTTAGATCGGCCTAGATACTTACTTTCCTCCTAATAGCTGAGAAATTGTAAATATTGTAATATCTTTATTTATACACAGTGTTAGATAGAGATAATTAGGTTCTTAGTTACCTACCTACTAGTTATCTTTCGGAACAAATAGGTACGTCTGCGCATTCACTGACGCAAGTGTCCGGTGCGGTATTTTTAAGACTAATTTGTGAAGCTTTTCTCTATGATTTGCTTTTGTTTGTACTTATATACCTATCTCTATTTTTTATTTTATCTTAAAAAAGGCATGAGTTAAAATCGTCTGTAGCCAGCTAATTTGATCGCTTTAGTCCTGGCACAGTTTATGATTTTATTTCGTATCTCGTAACACCCAGGGGTTTTAGTGGGTAGACGGACGTCTTCACTTTGTCCGGAGTCCCACATAACCCACCCCTCTCCCCAAGGGTGGGTTATGCGTAACGCAATTTACCTTAGATAAAAAAAAAACCGCTCTTATTAAACCAATTGGTCATAGGTAAACGTTATTTATTTAATGGGAGTTATGAACACTGTTGCTTCCGATCTAGTTAGGGGAAAAAAACTATCAAAATAGGCGGTCTAGTGGTGGTCCGTTTAGTCGCAATTCATTTCAATTTGTTTATTTCTCGCACTCACTTAAACAAATTTTAAACTAAGTGATTTTTTGAAACACATTCTTATTTGGTTACTTATAAGGGGTAGTTTATTAGCATCATTGTTTTTTTTTACTTTGTGGCCAGCTATGCCTTCTCCATATAGGTAACGCCGCGCGTGTCTATGGAGCAGCTGTTTTTTGGCATCATTATGATTATTTTTACTTTGTGGCCAACTCTGAAATTGTTTCTTCGTATAGATATCGTCGCGCAGCTAGAGAGCTAGATAGAGCAGCTGCTTTTATTTCGCGATTGAAGGATTGGCCGTATAGTTAAAGTTTTTTCATAATTACTTATTAGTAAAATGAAGGGGTAATTTTACTTATTTAACAAAATGTTGAGAAAGTGTTTCAAAAAGCACCTAGTGTATTTACCTTTGACAAATCTAAACTAACAGAAGTATTATGGGCGCAGGCGTGATGATGCGCCCGGAGGAGGGCAACGTGTACACGAGCGTCGAGCCCACCTTCAGCAGCAACCCCAACGTCTACTTCCAACGCCCCGAGCCGCTGCACGTCGGCATGATGTACTGAGCCTCTGACAAACCAACGTTCCGAGCGAACAGTGAGATTTGACAGTGCAACCGCTGAACGTTAGTTATACAAACTAAAATCGAGTGGAGGTTGAGTGCAACTTTGGATAGGGCACGCTTCATTTTGGACACTGATATTCTGCCGTACCTAATTTCCTTCTAAGTATTTTGAAATCCCTGTAAGAAACAGAAATAATAAGAATGTAAAGATTGTAAGGCATCTAATATTTCTCTATTATATTATAGGTAAATAAGAACTTTTTAATTCAATACTATATTCGGGGTTGGAAATACCGGCAATTAGCCACAGCCGCCCCGATATCGCGTCTGATTATCGGGCGGTGTGTAGGCCGTTTAAGACTTAAAGAATAAGGTTGAAACGTTCTCATTTTCTTAAGGTCACTAAACAGGTTTGCTGTTGTGAAAAATTAAATATTAGATAGATGTGGATCAAGAGAGCGTCGAGTCAGTTCGAGGCGCTAATTTAATTAGGGTAGGAAAGTTCATCAACCGCCTGTTTTTACTTGATCATTGTTGAACAATATCCTCTTTAGGGTTACGGGAATGTTCATGGCACATTGGAGACAGGTTGCTTTATTTAGGTATGATAGATATCGGTCATAGGAGTTATTTAATTCTGCCACATAATATCCAGTACATATGGCAAAAAAGTTTATAAATATTTCAAGGATAAGGAAAGATGAAATTAATTTTATTATAACAAAAAATGGGTTTGTTCAATTGATTTCTTTTTTACTAATTACGACACTTTTTACCGCTATATTTCTTGCTTTTTTTCTAAAAAATGGCAAAAAACATTCAAGGATTCATGCCGTGGGTGCCAAAGAATAAAAAAACATAAGTGCCTACTTTAATTGGCGTGCTGGACTCAATCAAGTCGTCTCCTAAGTGAAAGAGAACCAGACTAGTGCCGTCACCAGACGAGCCGCCTACCAGTCCAATAAAAATCGTGATCTCAACCAGTTATTTATTTTAAATTGTGCCAATGGCTTCAATTCAACGGTGTCCCGAAACATGAAGACTGGTTCAACTTGTCTAAAATAATAAAATAGCTAATTGTATTTTGTCCGATAATAAACTGAGCGACGTTAGGCGGTAATAAATATAGACGCTCTCTGTCTTCCTACTTCGTGAGAAACTTGGCGTGAAGAATATTAAATGCCTATATACCTATTTATTAATTCATAGAAAATTGTAAGTTTACTTACTACTTTTTATTTTTAAAGAGAAATGGAAAGAAAAATTTGACTTCAGGCGAGGCTCGAACTCGCGACCCACTGGGAATCCAGTCCCCTAACTAGCATAGTTGGTAATAGATGGCGCTACTGCTACCATAAAGCAATGCAATAGATGTGAAGGAAAGATTCGACAAATCGGGCAGGGCTTCAGTGGCTCAATTGGAGGAGCGGCTGGACTGGATTCCCAGTGGGTCGCGAGTTCGAGCCTCGCCTGAAGTCAAATTTTTCTTTCCATTTCTCTTTAAAAATAAAATATATTTCACAAGCATGTGTTAATGCGAAATAATATAAAAACAATTATTAAGGGTAAAAGCGACTTCTTTACGATATTCAATAAACTGAAAAGTCTATTATATCGGTTGCCTAACTAGCATAGTTGGTAATAGATGGCGCTACTGCTACCATAAAGCAATGCAATAGATGTGAAGGAAAGATTCGACAAATCGGGCAGGGCTTCAGTGGCTCAATTGGAGGAGCGGCTGGACTGGATTCCCAGTGGGTCGCGAGTTCGAGCCTCGCCTGAAGTCAAATTTTTCTTTCCATTTCTCTTTAAAAATAAAATATATTTCACAAGCATGTGTTAATGCGAAATAATATAAAAACAATTATTAAGGGTAAAAGCGACTTCTTTACGATATTCAATAAACTGAAAAGTCTATTATATCGGTTGCCTAACTAGCATAGTTGGTAATAGATGGCGCTACTGCTACCATAAAGCAATGCAATAGATGTGAAGGAAAGATTCGACAAATCGGGCAGGGCTTCAGTGGCTCAATTGGAGGAGCGGCTGGACTGGATTCCCAGTGGGTCGCGAGTTCGAGCCTCGCCTGAAGTCAAATTTTTCTTTCCATTTCTCTTTAAAAATAAAATATATTTCACAAGCATGTGTTAATGCGAAATAATATAAAAACAATTATTAAGGGTAAAAGCGACTTCTTTACGATATTCAATAAACTGAAAAGTCTATTATATCGGTTGCCTAACTAGCATAGTTGGTAATAGATGGCGCTACTGCTACCATAAAGCAATGCAATAGATGTGAAGGAAAGATTCGACAAATCGGGCAGGGCTTCAGTGGCTCAATTGGAGGAGCGGCTGGACTGGATTCCCAGTGGGTCGCGAGTTCGAGCCTCGCCTGAAGTCAAATTTTTCTTTCCATTTCTCTTTAAAAATAAAATATATTTCACAAGCATGTGTTAATGCGAAATAATATAAAAACAATTACTTACTACTATCTGTCGAACGCTATAAATTTTGTGGTTTCTGTCAGTCATCAGCTTTTCAGCATATTCTAAAACGAGTATGACTTGTAACTATTGTGTAAAGGTTTTCTGTTACTTTTTAAAATGACTGTTCAAATTTATGAAAATGTAAATGTATTTATGTAAATCAAATTAATTAATCCACTTTACCTAGCACGTGAAATTACATAATGTGAACAATTAGTTGTCATTATAAAAGCGATAAAAGTTGTTTGTGATTAAGTACTCAACCCACCCTCCTCATTATGGAGAACAGTTGTCCATTTAGAATTAATTACTTAGACATAAGATATTATAATGTAAGACTATTTCCTTGCAAGGTTTGTAAATAAAACTGATGACTGTTTTAAAATACTTTTATTTAATGTACAATATAAATTCATTCTAAAATATTAACCAGTTGGAACACACTTAAATAACTTAAAAGTCTTGAGTACATGCTTCAATTTGTCTGAGACAACTATTCCACAACACAAGTACACACCATTCAGCTCTGTTGTATTATATTCACTTGGAACCTGTAGAGAGGAGAGCCAGGAAGCCAGATGCAACTGTAAGAGACACTATGTAATTACTGATTACATGATATTAAGGAAATTATTGGAAAATACGAAACAATAAAATAATAATTAACTCCAAAGTATAGATGATATTGCTAACAATTTTCGTGCAAAAAGTAAAAAAACTCCTTAATCTGATTTCTTAAGATTTTGATTTTGGAATAAACAAAATAAGCAAATAATATCTTTAAATTCTCATTAGCAAACCAAGGTGCGAAAATGAGTTCAAATTATATTATATTAACTGATTCACACCAAGTACACTGAAAATACATAAATAAAACTGGAACGCACATAATTATAATTTGTCTGTTGAGTTCCAGTAGAGGATCTAAAAAAACATTGTTGCATAACCTAACAAAGGCGCATCTCTTAAAACTGCCTCGGTAGTTTACTGGTATGCTAGGTCCTAGGTGACCCCGAGGTGGGGCAGTAAGTGCTATTGAAAGTTATTTTTTTTTAATTTAATAATTATTATTTTTTAAATTTATTATAATTTATTTTAGTTTATCAGAAGTTACCCAGTACAAACCAAAGAGTTTGGTAATATGTCCAGGAGATGTCACTATGCTCATCACCAATTACATGAAACAAAATATGACTGGCGAATTGCATCTATGCTTCAATGCATGCATTTATAATCTAATCTACCCCTATTTAAGTATGAAGTTACATTTATACCTTGAAGTTTTTTTGAAGTCTATGAGCTGCATATTCTTACATAATTACATGAAGAAAAGAAATTTTGAAATCAAATAATAATAATTTTGTAAATGGACATCCATAACTCTATATACCAAATTAATAAAAAAAAAAGATTGCATTTTCAGAAAAACCGCCGCCTTTAAAGTAACCGCCTCAGTAGCGTAGTGGTAGCAGGCCACTACTACTACGCTGGGGGTCCTGGGTTCGATTCCTGGGTCCAGGAGTATCAAAGATAACGGTTTAAAATCCTTTCTCTCTAGTTCTATTGGGATCTTTCCATTTTCTGGAAGTTTCCCAGTACCTCGGAGTTTGGTAATGTGCCCAGAGATGGCAACAGGTTCGCCACCTGTTACATGGGCCAAAACCGGCGAGTCGTGGGTGTTTGCATGTATGATTGAATGCATGCATTTACCTCTGCCTACCCCTTCGGGGATTATAGGCGTGAAGTTACGTGCGTAAAGTAACCCCTTGTAAAATTGCAAACCCTGTGATACAGATGATAATGTTATTAAAAGGATACACAGTGGGTGTGAAAGTGCGCAGTATGTAGAAGCTGCTTAGAATCACAATAGTCAGGAACAGGGCATTGTTGTAAAAAATTGAGAATGTGGTTGCTTCATAATCTGCCACTTCATTCTTCTTCCATAAAATCCTGAAAATAACATAAGGTAAAATTATTAACCACTTTACATCCTATATACTCTGGATTTGTTTGTAAACGAAACAACAATTATCTGTGTACCCATTTTCATTCCCTTTGAAAGATAATGTGACTGACTACCAAAGAATTTACACTTTAGTTTTAATTAATAATTTGAGATTAAAAGATAATGCAATATAACTGTTTCACAACATACAATTAAAAAATGAACATTAACTTTTATATAAAAATTTGCAATGCTCACAATTAAAAGCTCACAATGATTAATTTTTGAGAGAAAGTTTTTAATGACATAATAATATAGGTACAAGTGACTGATATTTTTATAATTATAAATTATTCAAAATATGCAAAGGCATGGTAATTTAAATTTATTAAATGCATAATTGCAACAATTGTGTAATTATGTGATTTGTTTCACTATCTATGAATGTAAAATAACATAATTTTTTTTAGTAGTTGATGCTACTACTAATACTAAGTAGGTTTAAAATAAAAATTGATATTTTTCTTATTCTCTGTTCTCCTTCATCAAACAATCTTAGTAGCATCCTTGAGTACATTATCTATGGACTTAATGTACCTACTTAATAATGTTGACAGGCTTGTAGAGTATGTGGTGATCAGTAGATAATAAATCTATGGGTGATCCTCTTTTGGCTAATCTATACAAATAAATAAAAGTTGTTGGAGTGTCTGTTTGTAATATAAGAGAATAAGAATAACCGCTTTTTACTAAATGCATATGTATGTTTACTGATAGCTTATGTAATAACTTAGACTACTTTAATACTAGCTGCGCCCAAGACTCCGTTCGGGTAGATACTGAACAATCATACATTCTCACACGGAGGAAGTTGCGGGCACAGCTAGCAAGAAATAAATGTACACAGAAGGAAAATTCTGTGCATGTTTTCCAACAGTAGAACAATTTGCTTTCAGTAGTATTATTGAAATATAAGTATGTACTTAATTGAATGTACTATTTTGTTTTCAAATAATTAAAAAAAAAAACCAATGGAAAGTGTCAGAAATTTCTGTACTTAATTCATTAAACTTAAGTGTGTACTTATTGAACTAGTGCATGCACAACACAAAGCGTTGCCAAAAAAGTGAAGAAACAGTGAATATTCATAAATTTTAAGAGCAACATAAGCTCACATTTTTTTACTGCATAACTAATAAAAAAATATTATAGATCAATTGTACTACCAAGACAAATTTATTTTACTGAAGTAAAACAATCATTAGGAGACATTCCAAAATGTATGGAGCTTGGGCCTGCACCTTGTACGCTATATTGAGAGAGGAAGCATAAAAAACTAAATCATTTTCAGCTATTCAAATTGTTATCATACTAAAATTACATAAAATAAATATTGCCAGCAAAAAAACAATCCAAATTATATTTTGAGTATTTTTCCATAATTCTACATCTTTTGATTTATTGTACAAGATGCGGTCCCAACATGGAACCTATCCTTTCACCATGTATCTATATATATAAAAATCAATTGCTGTTTGTTAGTCTTGCTAAAACTCGAGAACGGCTGGACCCATTTGGCTAATTTTAGTTTTCAATGATTTTTAGAAGTCTAGGGAAGGTTTAAAAGGTAAGAAAATATGAAGAAATTGAAGGGAAATAGTAAAAACCACAATTTTATTTTCCCATACGAATAATCCGTATCTATCAAACCTTTGACACATTATTTCATTCTGAGGCAATACGAAGTTTGCCGGGTCAGCTGGTAAAACATAATTATTTGAAGTACCTCTCATCTTTTTCCTTCCTGCTCATCTTCTTGTCGTCGGCGAGTTTTCGTGTCATTTCGCGGGCGACGGCATCTTCACGACGCACTGCCACCCGGTGCTTCAGCTGGAACTTCGTGTTACGGTACGCAAGCGCCAGGAACCAAGTGCTCGCAGCAGTCACCAGACCGAACCAAGCTAGCGACGAGCTCACCTCTAAGGCGTGAACTCTCCAGAATAACCCTGTAATCAACATTTTGCTCTGCTCATCTAAACTAGCGATAACTGCAAAATATTGTATTAACACTGTTAGGTGTACTCCAGACAAAATTACTGCAGTAACAGATAAAGATACTATGAAAAACAATAATATTTATACTTACAAATGGGAATAGCCGAAACTATGAAGGCATTTCCGTAAAATAAAGCTGAAGATTTTGTGGACACATTTCTACTGAAATCTTGCAGCAATAATTCCTCTTCTTTTGTAAATGCTTTATTCGCTTTACCCGACATTATTAAATTAAATATATATTACACTTAACTAATACCGTCACTGATAATGCGAAGGGAAAGTAAATAAATTCGCAAAATTGTAACGTGTACATACGATCGCCAGACTGAAGAGAAATATCAAGTGACGTTAAACTTACATGTCATATGACGTCTCATTATTCGACAGCAACGTGTCAAGCAGCTGTGTGACCAATTTAAAAAAACTTTGCAGAACTCACCTTTTGTATATAAATTATCCATAGAACAACACGGAGGGGAGTAGCCATATGCAGGCTTTCCCCTTTGTCAAAGTACAAGACCAAATGATCTTACGCCTGTTGCCTAGATGTTTAAATGTGTGCGTGAAATTGTTTGTTTCTGTATTTTGTTAAAGTCAAGGTGTGAGTTTCGTAGTAAAAGACGATTTTTGTAGTGTGCGTGTGTGTCGCACGCAAGAAGCTTGAAGGTAAAAATGGAGACCACACTAGTTAGACCTATTTGAAGCAAACTTAAATATAGCTATCTCTCTCTCCGGGGGCAGGCCGTCTCTTTTTAAGTAGGGTGACCATAAAGTTACAATTTTCCTGGGACAAAATGTTTTATTTTTCTTTTCGTTTGGCCAAGAGACAGCTATAGACTATAACGCCATTGATCAAGTATTATTATAATTACAACTGCTCATTTCGTAAATATCTAACATAGTGAATGAATATATTTATGGAGGATGACGATGATGAGATGGTTCCATACGGAAGTTGATGGGATGTCCAGTGAACTAATGGGGAGTAGGACCTTCTTATGAAGTCTCGGAGGAGCACGAAAAAACACTTTACATTGCATTAAATCACTTTCCTACACCCGTGCACGCTATCGATTGCTTTATGATAAAAATCCCACAATTTTGACACAAAACATAACTACACATATATATTGTTTTATGTAACGAAGGTAACAAACACGCAGCACGGATGTTTAGTGACGACTGTAGCCTATTAGACACCTTCACAAAAACCAGTGGTAAATGTGCAGATGCGTTGCCACCCCTGAGGCTTAAGATGACCTGCCTCTGTGGTAGTTAAGGATTTCGAAGATCTCAGTTGATACGAACATCAACTGAGATCTTCCACCATTATAACAGTCCGATAAAACCTTCTTCTTTCTGGTAAGATTACTAGGGCCGGGTTTCAATAACTTACCAACATCAGTACTATTCCGTACGTATATTTAGGAACGGTTGATTGTGAGAGTTACTGTATGGATGAAATGTCTAACTGATAGTAAGCTGTGTAAGCCTACCTACGTTGGTAATTTATTGAAACCGAGCATAGGAAAAGATTGAAAATCTTGTCAATAATGAAGCATTTATCAATGAATCCCAAACTTTAAGACGAAATGTCATTAACATTTGAATGAAGTAAAAATTCTGAATTTAAGTGTGTTTAACAAAGAATTGTGGTAAATCGCATTTTTTTTAATGTAATGTAAGTGACTAACAAGCGTGCAGTTCACATTGATGTTAAGTGATGACTGCAGCCTATATACACCCACACAAAGACCAAGGTCAAAGTGCCACCCCTGAGGCCTAAGGTATTATGCCTCTGTGCCGGAAATTACGGAGCCGTACATTAAACTTGAAATAATTAAACATTAAATTTGAAATATTCCACGGTATCATATTATGTCACACCGCGGACACTCTGCCAACATTCCATACAAACGCTTATTTTGGTTACCTATTACACAGACATCAATCAGTGACGTGTAGTCACACGTGCACGCACACAGCGTAGCACGTAGGGTTATGAGGTTATGACTTTAGGGCTCGGACCGACAATATAGAAATAAAATAATATATGTACTTAAGAGTACTCACGTAGATATTTATATCTGTCTTTCTATTCTTTGACCCGGTTTACGCTATGCACCCCGTCAGGTCACGAGTATGCGAGCCGCGCCGGCTAGCCACCGCCGCCGCCGGCTTGGTCAAAACTCGCGCCGCGCGGCCCTCGTGAAGACGTCCACTGCTGAACAAAGGCAGCAACAATCCCCCAAAGATTGCCACAACGAACGGTCTTAGGCCGTCCTTATCCAGCGATTGCCTGCGACCTTCACCAGGTCGTTGGTCCATCTTGTGGGGTGCCTGCCTACGCCTCGTTTTCTGGTACGCGGTCGCGATTCAAAACCTGTTCTGCCCCAACTCGTTATTAGGTGAGCTATGTCGGCAATTTTGGTTCTCATGCGGATTTCCTTATTTCTGATTCGATCTCGCAGCGAAACTCCAAGAATAGCTCTCTCCGTTGCTCTCTGAGTGACCTTGAGCTTTCTTATGAGGCCCATAGTGAGCGACCACGTTTCTGTCGAATATGTCATCTGGCAACATACACTGGCCAAAGACCTTTTTCTTGAGACACTGCGGTACCATAACAGGAATGGGTGTAATTCGACATGATCTCCGTCTTGTGCATGTTCATTTTAAGGTCCACTCATTGCGAGACCCTACCGAGGAGCATTGTGCCAAGGTCTGCCAGGGTCTCAGCCATGACTACGGTATCATTTGCAAATCGGAGGTGGGAGATGTATTTGCCGTTAATACTGATGCGCAGTCTTTTACAGTTCAAAAGCTTGAAGACATCTTCCAATGCAGCGATGAACTATTTCGGATATATAACATCTCCCTGTCTCACACCTCATTGCAGTTGGACAGGTTTCGAGATCCTGATCCTGAAGCCGGGCCGACATAGTGGCGTTTTCATACAAGCTCTTCAGCACCTCAATGTATGGATAATCGACTTGGCACCTCTGGAGTGACTAGCACAGCCCAAATCTCGACCAAATCGAAGGCTTTCTCATAATCCACAAACGCTAGACAAAGAGGCTGGTTATACTCTTCGGTCATCTGTTTAACCTGCCGCAGCGTGTGAATGTTGTCTATGGAGCTAAAGCCTTTACGGAAACCGGATTGTTCGGGAGGCTGGAAGTCTGTGAGATAGATAGTTCCTTAAAGAACAGTACCACCACACTTTTGTGCCGCGCCTTTGGCGTTTTGCCCTCGGGTATGACGGAATTGAACATCATCTGAAGAGCTTCTTCTAATACTGGCCTTCCGCCTGCTGTCAGGAGTTCAGCAGCGATTCCATCATCAACCAGCACCCTGTTGTTTTTGAGCTGTTTGAGAGCCGTACTAATCTCATCTAGAATGACGTCCGGGATATCTTCGGTGTAGTATCGGGTCAGTCCGGTTCTAGGATCTTTAATTGTAATTATTTGTTTAGTTTACAAACGAACATTCCTTGGTGGTTGCGTAGAGTAGATCATGATTTCCTACCCCGTTTTAAGCGGTTAGGCAGCTTGCGTGAAGGTACGAGTTCCTGTACTTCAAGGATTATCTACTCTGTGGGGTTAAGTAAAATCATAAATATCGCGATGGTATCCCGATCGGACATTAACAAAATAATATTATGTTGTTGATGGAACAATAATCATTCGTATTTCCTTTACCACAGTGATTTTATTTTTTAAACAGTCGGTATTGCTTGATTTCAGCGTAAATTAGATTAGGGTAGAAACTAAAAGCGAGCCGCCGCCACGAAAATGTTGGTGACGCGCCGCCGCCAAGAATATCGCATCCGGCTCGCATGTCTAGTCACGAGATAAATATGACAGTTGATTTCTAATTTTATTGTTCTTGGCCGGATATCGGCCAACTGCGGCTCAACAGTAAGACAAAGTTCTATTTACCAGTTTCACCCAGTTTACCGATGCATTTTAAAAACATAAAAAAACACTACTTAGACAAATAGCACAAGTATTGGAAACTAACACTCACTACCTACTCATTACGTCGACAATTCACTTCAATTCAATATACTGAAACACTTTTATTACTAATGCAACGCAATCACACAGCGTAAAGGAAAAAAAATATAATATTAAAAAGTTTTTAGTTAATAATAAAGTTTTGTAATTATGAACATAATTATTTTACCTTAGGTATTTTTTCCTTCGGGAAACTGAAAAATGATGTTTTTTTTTTGTCACGACTTGTAGACATACCTACAGCCATACACTGCACAATAAAGTACCATCTTAATGTTACTAAATAAAATATTCGATTACAAATTAATCAAAATTAGGCCGCTCCCAACCTGGCTGTAGAGTACCAACCGTCGCCCATAAGAGGGGACGAGATTGTCCATTCTATACGTAGTATTATTACATATTCTCTGACTATGTGTAGATACTATAAGGGTGTGGCGATGATACAAATTGTCAATTTAACATTTCTATTTTAAAGTTAATAATTCTTGCAGAAATCCATAGCGAAATGTATTCCACAGACAGCTACGAGTCCATGATTTTAAATTGAGCTTAAGGAAAATAGGGATAAAATAAAATGGACTTACAGCCATTAAAATCATTTTATTAACAAAGTTTATAGTGGTTTATGTATGTTTAGATTTTAATGTAGGTTGGGGAAAAAGTTTCTTCTCATTTTTTAAGATAATTCAAAACATTTTTTAATATAGTTTATTTAAATTTAACTAAAAAATGTATGTACCATTTTGTTCGATAACCTTTTGCCATCTTGTAGGTAGGGACATGATCCCATTGCTATAAACATTTTGGGACTTCTCATCTAAATACCGCGACAAGTGGATTTGGCTGTCCTCTCGTGATGTTAACCTAACATTGCATAAAGAATTCTGAAGAGACCGAAACTGGTGGAAATCTGTAGGTGCAAGGTCAGACTATACGGCGGATGCATTAACACCTTCCAGCCAAACTCTCTTAATTTTTGCTGAGTGGCTATAGATGTGTGAGGTCTAGCGTTATCATGATGAAACACCACACCCCTTCTGTTGATCAATTCCGGCCGCTTTCTCTCAACTTCTTGCTTTAATCTCATCAGTTGTTCGCAGTAGAGTTCAGAATCGATAGTCCTGCCTGGTGGTAATAGCTCATAATGAATAATGTCCTTCCAATCCAACCACACACACAACATCACCTTATTGCGAGTTAACCCGGGTTTCGCCACAGTCTGTGAAGCCTGACCGGCCTTTGACCACAACCTTTTTCGCACGTTCTTGTCGTACGTGATCCACTTTTCATCACCAGTTATCAGCTTCTTCAAAAATGATTCGGTTTCATTACGTCGTAATAAAGAATCACAAATGAGTACACGGTTCTTTAGGTTTCTTTCAGTGAGCTCGTGAGGTACCCAAATATCGAGCTTTTTTTTGTACCCAGCTTTTTTCAAATGCGCCAAAACTGTTTTGTGATCAATTCTCAGTTCTTCAGCTACGTCGTAACTACTGATATGTCGATCTTGCTCCACTTTTTCAAAAATGGCATCCATTTTATCCGTAATAGGGCGACCAGAGCGAGGTGCATTTTTGACATCAAAATTTCCGGATTTGAAAACGTTTAAACTAAATTTGTGCTACTCTCACAGACACTGCACTAGGTCCATAAACATCGTAAATTTTTTTCGCTGCTTGCGTTGCTTTTTTACCTTTTTTGTAGTCAAATTTTAAAATGTATCGAATTTCTTCATTAGATTCACTGATCTTGACAGTACGAAAAACAAATGAAAATCACACATTTGCCTAATTTGAATTTGGAATTATGTTCCTTAAAATTTTAACTTTCAATGATACCAAAACCAGCCAGATACAAATACAATACTACAGCCAAAGAGATTTTATTACAAGATCATACATACTATAATGCGAAAAGACTTTTTCCCCAACCTATTATACATTAAAGTATAACATCATCTGCTTTCGTTAAAAAAAAATGTTTTTCTGCAATCGTCTTGCATTATTGAATTATTAATACATACAACTTAAAGTTATTGTTCTAAAATTTCGTGGATGAAATCATAGATTTATTTGGTATGTATCTTCACGCCAGGTCCTCAACGGTAGGCAGAGAGTGTAGAGCGCTAGAGAGATTTACTATCTTCTTAAATCTATGGATGAAATACAACTTGTAACTTCACGCTCGGGTTAGCCTCTCAAGCAACGAGAAAATTATAAACCCTTAAAAACTATATATCTACCCGGGCATAGTTTCTTTAGTTTGATTGAAAATAAAATATGTTAGTTCGTATTTTCAAAAAAAGTCGATTCTATAAAACATTCTCAATTAATTAAGTTTTATTGTCACACTACTTCAACACTACTGATAACGATATGATAAAAACAAACTTATTTTAAATTGCATAAATCAATGTTATTCAATGTAATACTATCAGAAATTGACAACAATTCAAATTTGACACGACCCTAAAAGAAAAATTACCGTTTCTTTATTTTTCTTTTCTGAGTTCAAATATATATTTATAAAACACTTTATTGAATACATATAAGAAGTTGTAAATAAATTATGCAGTAATGTTTAATATGTAATACTGTAACTGTAATGTTTCTTTCACAAAGTTTCGTAGGAGATATAAATAAAAAGATAGCGCAATACCACAGATCACACTAAAAAGAGAGGTCGGCCCCCCAAGAGGAGGATAGAGCTATGCAGGTATTTGACTCAAACTTTTGTTTGGAGTGTGGACTCCATTTTTACCTTCAAGCTTCTTGCCAATAACCAAGCTATTGCTTTGCTTGGTGCAAGGATGTGATTTGGCTGGCTAAAATAGATTTTTACCGATTATTCCTTTAAAAATAACAGTTTTTTGTAATCGATTCTTATAGATTTCATTTTAAAAAATCTGAAATTCGAAGCTTTACAACTTACTAAATAAACATAGACAATTTACTTCATCACGAAAAAAAAAAATTAGCGACGCGCTTCATTGACTAACGAAAATCATCTCATAAAAATGATTTGGCAAGTAAATATAGTTGAAATCATCACGACACTCGCGATCAGTGAAATGCACGTTTTAAGTTCTTTGGGGCTTTTTTTTCACAATTACATTACGCAGTTGTACCATGTTATTTTGTTTTATAGTAAGCATACTGGCCTTTTGGTCGTTTAATTTGTGCAAAACCATAAACTTAGTCGCACAGGTTATCAACCGGTTAGATTGTTAAGGAGAATGATACTGTTCCATACATGTCTGTCTGTCATTTGAAGTATATAATATGTTTGAGTAAAACAGTAACACAGTTACACAGTATATTACAAAATGTACTGTGTAATGGGTTAACCAGTAACGATTTTGAGGATCTAAAATTACCAGTCTCCTTTAAAAAAAACAAAGTTGTTTTTTTACAAAGTTGTTTAAAATATATTTCCTCGTAACTTAAACGAGGAAATATATTTTAAAAACCACCGACTGTGCAATTCAAAATTTGAAATGACTGTATTGTTTTACCGACTAAGTTATAGTATGTTTCCTAGGCACTAGATGGCGTTGCAAATAATTATATTATTAAGTTGCTGTTAAAATATTAAAAGTACGATGGGAAACTACGAAACTAAAATCTATTTATGAAATAAAAAAATCGAAAGGATTGTTGTGTAAATTAAACATCGATTAATTATTTTCGTAAAAAAATCGAATTAATAAATCAATTACTCGTATAAAATAATCGATTATTAATTGGTTATTTTATTTTTTTCGCATCCCTAGCTTGCTGTCATTTATAATCATTGAGCTATATACATGGAGACGAAATACCTACAGAATTGGCGTGATTGCCTACAAAAATTTGGGCGATTGCAATGGCCGCCTTTTATAGGGTTGTTTTGATAAATATCGATATCATCTTCTCATACATGAGCGGTTAATATCGATATAATTATGATGTAGTAATAATATGTATCCTATAATTTGCATGCAAATTAAATGGTGAAATATAAAAGAAAGCTATATTATATACTGAAGATCTTATGTACCTACTATACTTTTAGCAAATAAATAAATTCATTCATTCAAATGATCTCATTGATTACCAGCAGCTTGCGAAAGGTTCTCAGCCAGAACTAGAGCTAAAAAACTGGTTGCCTGTAAAGTCGGTTTTACGGGCGAAGATTTTACGCTGCTTCAATTTTCAGATGTTAGGCATGTAGAAGTTAGTGACACAGATCTGATCGGCCCTGTGATTTCCAGCAATGATGCGTAATATATAATCTTAGGCCTTAGGAGTGGCAACGCATTTAGATTGAAAGCTCTGGTTTCGTGTAGACTGATAGGCTAATATTACTAACCAATGTAAACTGATACCCGTTTGCCACTTCATGAAATGAAAAAAAAAAAACTTTGTTATGTTGTGCTTATACTTACACTCTAACAATCTCTGAAAAAAACCGTGCTATATGGGTGCAAAAAAAGGAGAAAACAAAAATTATTTAATTTACATCAATTTCTTCTTCGATATTTTATTAACAAACAAGAAATTCTATCGAGTATATTGCTAATACAATATAATATTACTTTATTTAAATTGATATGAAAATAATTTTATATCGATCTTTGATATATCAGGTTAGTATTCGTACATCACTATATAAAAATGTTATTTTTAGAAAAGAATGAATAGCATTAAAAGTCGTATAAGTCATACGAAACTTACACAGGTCTTCAAAACTCTTAATAAAACATATCACTATATATCACTGCATTTCAAAATCCCACCGAATACGACACAATCCGTGAAAATTTGTACATAACCTCACAAAGTTCAATCCAAGATTATTTTCGTTTTTCCTTACACCACTCTGTTTTAAACAGTACGAGAGCATAATCAGTCAACATAAAGGAAAACCTAGAATACCACATTATCTAGTTAAAAGATTCAATTTTCAAGAAAACAGCAAAAATATTACGAGCACCTGTTTGTTTGACAACAGATGTACCACAAATCGGGCGCATACAATGGCGCCGACGGGCACGCGAAGGCATAAGTATGACGTCACATTAAATCATTTCGAAAAATCTATTTTTACATAGGGAGCTACTGGTTAGTTAGAAAGAGTCAAAACTGTTTTTGTCAAGACATGTGTCGATTTTACCCATTATTGTATAACTACTGTTTCGGAGTTTTGGCGGGAACCTTGAAAGAGGCGTATGGTGCTCTTATTTTATTTCATTTTCTTGGTGTATTTTTAAGTTATATTGAATAAAGTTGGTGGCATTTTGTTTGATATAAGTTTATTACAGTGCCCGTGTATAGTGAAATAGAATAACAGTGCGAAAACACGACCTTTCAGGTTGCCTCCAAAACTTAATTGTAAATGTTACGGTAAAGTAGCCATCGCTTTACTCGAAAAACTTGATTGTAACTCACTTGACTGACATATTATACTTGATAACTTATATACTTAATACTTACATATAATACTATATTATACTAACTTTTACGCTGCTTAAATAAATACGGAATATCGTTTTACTTGACACTGGCAATATGCGTAATAGCGATGCCATAACAAAAAAAAAAAAAAACTACTGTTTCTATAGTAGAATGTGCCTTCTCCATGTATATTAACTCTGTGTTTTTAATAAATTTGTCTTGAATTTGTCATCCGGGAATTGGAACGAATCACCAATTTATTTATCTCGAGCTAAACTCAGTTGTATTCTCATTCATTATTGTTACATGGGAACCTTGAAGGTAAATGAAATAATAAATAATGTACGTACATAACTACGTGTCTTAATTTCAATGTTGTGCGTTATGTGTGGTGTATGTCAAAATTGCAGCTATAATGGAAAAAATTCCAGACCAGATCGGCTACTTGATTCTAACAGAGGACGGCGCGGTCCTCGAATCTGGTGGCGTGTTGGAAAACGACGAACGTGTTGCTACCATCATAACTGGTCTAATCAGTTTATCTAACAGGTAATGATTGCAAAAAGTAGGATATAATAATATGTTCTCTGTTTACCATTGAACAAATGTATTACGTGAGTATTAATTTTTTTCAGTATTGATCCAGTTGCGTTCTCCCCGAATGAACAGTTCAAGAAAATATCTATAACATATGATGATCATTGGTTTGTTATTTGCATATCCAATAAGAAGATCTACGTAGTGAAACGAAGCATCCAACCTCCATCTGAGGGAAACACTGTCACTGTTTAAATTGTACAAAAATTTACCATGGCAAGGAATTTATTGATGAGTAGTCTTGAAAATGCATCATTCAACATCTTATTGCAAATTTTGTTCAGATGTGTGACATTTGCCATCAATGCTTGGGTGATTAGGAATGTTGGGCATGATGTTATTGGTATTATGAATGTGAGGCTTTTGCTTCTAGAAAGTACAATATTGTTCCTTAGCCGGGAACCATTCCACCGTGCTTGTTTAGGACAGAAAGATGAGTTTAGTTGGGTTCAAATTATGAACCAAATCTGGATGTCAGTGCCAACAAGTTGTATCTTATCATTAGTATTTGTTTATATTTGGATAAATATGTTACCATTAGGACATCCTGAACATTCTTTCCAATATGCATTTGGATGCTGGAGTGTAGCATTATCATGTATATTAGAGCTTAGTGCGGCCAATATGGTACTTGTTGCACAACTCTTTTGTTTTGTTAAGCTCAAGGTAGTTCTTGATACTTTACATATTTTTGTCAGGACAGTTCTATTTCTATCTATCATTTTGTATGACCGATCTCTAGCACTCATAGCATTTTCAATAGCTCAAGTTGGTAGTATACTTGCCATAGTTATAGCTTATTATGGCTTTTTCTATTGGTATATAAAAAATAAACCTTTGTATGCAAAAGGTGCACTTAAGAGCCGATTATTACCCGACGTTGTTTTGAATAGAATGTACAGCAACATGGAAGATTTTAATTTTTCTTCACTTAGAGATTTCTTCCCCAAATATTTGGGTTCACTTCACTCAACTTTTAATAACAATTTAAACACTCTTACAATAAGTTTTGCAAAACAGGGTGTAGTAAAACAATTATTGACTGAAGGTGAAAAGTATGTGATGTCAGTGAGTCCTGTAATGACTTTCAAAGAACAGGCTACTTACGATGTAGTGAATAACCTAGGTAGTTTAGCAGCTAGATTTGTATTCAGACCAATCGAGGACAGTAGTTATTTTTATTTCACACAAATGATGAGCAGAGATTTGCCACTACAACAACAGGATCAACATAAAATTCAGGAATCATGTACAGTATTATCCCAAGTGTGCAAGACTGTCAGCTCAATAGGATTATTAGTCCTTGTATTTGGACAAAGTTATTCATACACATTGCTGCTGTTGTATGGTGGAGAGGTGTTTGTAGCCAGTGGGTTACCTGTGCTGCTCCTACGGAGTCATTGTTTGGCCATAGTATTATTGGCAATAAATGGTATCACTGAATGTTATGCATTTGCCACAATGACAAGTGCACAGTTAAATAGCTACAACTATCTAATGGTTTTGTTTTCAGTAAGTTTCTTGATATTATCCTATGTTTTGACATATATTTTTGGTCCTGTCGGATTTATAATATCCAACTGTATGAATATGTTTGCTAGAATCATGCATAGCATTCACTTTATTAGTAACAAGTATAAAGGAACAGATTACAAACCGCTTAAAGGACTCGATGTTGGTAAAATTTTTCTTTTGACATTATTTGTAGCTGGCTGTATATGCAAAATCTCTGAGAATAAATTGTCGCATAATTCAATATTTACCCACATTGCCATTGGAGCATTATGTTTGATATTTGTTCTGATGGCTTGGGTTTATGAAAATAAAGAACTTGTTATAAAGACATACAGAAAAATTATTAATGCTGAGGATAAAAAGATATCAGTTGACTAGCACATAGTATCAGTTAAGTTGATGTAAATAATTTCATTTAAAATGTTAGATTGTAAAGATTAATATAAACATGTTATATTTCATATTATATTGTATTATTTCGGATTCACATACATTCTTATTTTATATTTCAGGATTAATAAATATTTTACTAAATTATTGTTTACATGGGATAAAAGAAAATTCCTTTCAACTGGCTTTCACATATCCGCTTAACTTCATCTGGAAAATAATATATACCATAAGTTAATATGTAAACTCTGAATCATATACAAGCAGATATAGACGCCTTAGCATTAGTGATCTGGAATTATTACTAAAATTACCTGCAACTTCTTTTAGATTTGCATTTTTTTCTTGAATTACTACATAAAACTCTCTTTCATTGGAACATTTTCCGGTGATCCAATATTCATCTGGCGTTTTTATTATTATTTCTCCATAATTGCCCAAGCTGAAAAAAAAGCATATGTGCTTTTTTATTTATATATGTATTTTATTTATATATGTGCATATGTATTTTTAGAAAAATACTGGTTTAACACAAAGACGGTGTTAAAAAGCAGACCCGGTAGACGAGACATGGAACTCGATTACAGCGACGCCTACCGAATTTCTCTTAGCCCTACTTAAAGTAACACAATTAGTCGACATCAGTCGGCCACGACGAAAGTTGCACCGCCCCTAATCGCATATGCCTTGTGTCCCTCTGCAACGACCTAAGCCGAGGTTCGAACCCGCAGGGATCACCCTTAGGCGCTAAATTTATTAAAGCTGAGAGCCATTTGCGTTTGCCGATTGCCCGGTGAAGTAGACTATGGCCGTCTTGAGCCAGGCCGCCTTCATAAGTCCATTCCAAAAAAAAGTCTGCCCAAAAGCATTTTTGAGAGAAGACTAATGCACGGAAAATAATGTAGATACAGACCGGCAGTTTAACTCGCGTATCGCCTGCGCGGTACTAAAATAAAAATAAAAAATCTTTTATTTCTTCCGGAAATGCTAGTTTACAAAGTTAATTATTTGTTAGTATCAGAAAATATATACATATAGTGTTAAAAGATACAGTTTATAATAAAACTGTAGAAGTGTTAATTCTGTACATTAAAAATATTGAAAAAATAAATACCAGGGGATGTTACTACATCGATACCGAACACAAATATGTGATTAGAAAAATTTTTGTGTCTGTCTGTCTGTCTGTTTGTTCAAGCATCACACAAAATCTACCGGTCCGATTACAATGATACTTGGTATGATTATACTTTAACCTTTGGCGCATAACACTGGGTACTTTTTATCCCGAAAAAAATGCAGGGACATAGTGGTTACGGTGGTACCGGTGGGATTATATTATTAAGAATTTTCGATTTTATTTGAATACTCAATCTTCTTATAGGTTTTCCAGTAATCTATAGGCAAAGAACTATATTCCACATTTTTTTTCAAAATTTTAAGTTCAGAAGTTTCGGAGATAGGGGGGGGGAATGGTAAATTTTCGTCGTTTTTCTTAAATAACTTCAAATTTGTTTATGCAAAAAATATAAAAAAAATATATCTGAGATGCTGACAACAACCTCTTTCATTTGATATGTCACACGACACAGTTTACGAATATTTTGTTTTTTATTTTTCTGATTTAATCCCTGAAAGTGCCCCCCCTGTTTAAAATTTCTTATTTTACTTGACGTGTTCATCTTTGGGTCACCAATTTACATATATTCATCAAATTTCATCAGAGTAGTTTCGGAGCAAATTGGCTGACAGACGGACAGACAGGCAGACAGACGCACGAGTGATCCTATAAGGGTTCCTTTTTTCCTTTTTGAGGTACGGAACCCTAAAAATGTTTGCCTGTGTGTTTGTGCACCCTAATTTCATAAACGCCTTATTCGATTTGCTGTCTGTGTTCACTGTTTGAATATATTGTAGTAAGTTTCACATAACAATTAGTGTTTGTTTCATGTGAATCGGTTTAGAAATAAAAAAGTTATGTCAATTTAAAGAATCATATCGAATATTTTTAAGCTATTCTGTATCTTAGTTCTATCTTTTAGGGGATTTCGTACCTAAAAGGTAAAAACAGACCCTACGGATTACTAATCCTCCGCTGTCTGTCTGTCTGTCTGTCCGTCCGTCTGTCTGTCACCAGGCTGTATCTCATAAATAGTGATAGCTAGAAAGCTAATATTTTATGTATACACGGTACATATACCAAAATATTTTTACGAATTTTGTCTGTCTGCTGTCTGTTTGGCGGGGCTAATCTTGGGAACGGCTGGACCGATTTTGACGGGACTTTTCCACGGGTAGGTAGCTGATGTAGTAAGGAATAACTTAGGCTACTTTTATGTCCATACATCCATACATACATACATACCTACATACAAATAAGTAGAATTGGAGTGTATCCGACTTTGACGGGACTTCCACAGGTAGGTAGCTGATGTTATAAGGAGTAACTTAGGCTACTTTTATCTACATACAACCATACATACATACATACCCACATACAAATAAATAGAATTTGAGTGTCTCCGATTTTGACGGGACTTTCACTGGCAGATAGCTGATGTAATAAGGAGTAACTTAGGCTACTTTTATACTAGCTGCGCCCACGACTTCGTCTGGGTAGATACTGAACAATCATATTTTTTCTCACGTGGACAAAGTCGCGGGCACAGCTAGTTATATAATATTAATTGCTACTTGCTATTGTTCTGTAAGAACCCCCCTGCGGGTAAAGGCCTCCTCCAAAAAGAGCCAGTTATCTCGCGATTGTGCTGTTTCTATCCAGTTTGGACCCGCTGTGCGATTAATTTCGTCCTCCCATCTATTGCAAGGTCTCCCTTTTCTTTCTTTTCCCTCCCTTTTTATTTTTTATTTTATTTATATATCCTATACAGGGTGTTGGCACCTTCTCAAACCCCTTGGTTATTAAATTAGTTGATTTTTTTTGTTTAAACAGTTTTAGGTATATTATGATTTTGAAGAAATACACATTATAATTATTACAGAACATACCTTTTCCTATCCGAATGCATTCCCGCAATAATACTCAATACCTCAGGTTTTATAGCAGTAGATGGTTGTAATGTGTTAGGAGGCTGAAATAAAACAATTATGTATACAACTTTACTATAAAACTATTTAAAAATATCTAAATAAGTTAAAAGAATCACGGCAAGTTTCACCATTGATTTGTACGGAAAACAAGAAAAATAGGTACAAGGTAAAACAGCTTTGAAATACTATCTAAAAGAACCCAAAGAGCATTTCCTGGTATTTAAAATATGTTTAACTTTCCGGAATTAAAAGTTGAATATTGAGTCCATCTTCTGTGTGTAATTTTTTTTTTTTTGATAAAAACATTGTAGGGTACGTACTGAGGTTTTGAAAGCTAAGTTTAGTCTGTTGAAATATAAAAACTTATGTTCGCTGGTGGTTAGTGCATGTGGGGTACATTGTTCACTGATGCACGAAGCGATCGAAGACAGTTGCGGTCCAATGAAGGCATCGAGTGATCTGAATGTGTCAATATTGAGGTCTGTGTTCACTGTAAAAAATATTTAAGTATAAATTGATTAATCACAAAATAAGTTATACAGCGTTTTTTTAATGTTATTTCGGCGGCAAACTAGCAAGCACTATAAATGGATGTCAAGTGACGAGAGAACACATTTTTTCTTTCTTTCACAAAGATGAGCTAGCCCGGGATGCGTTGATTTTATTTCAGTCTATAACGAACGCCTTTATTATCAGTTGCTGATTTTGTATTAGATACTAAAATAATAGGAATACTCCGTTAATTTTTTCATGAAGATGGCAACTGTGGAAATCAAGTCTGCTATTCGCATGCATATTAAAAAGTAAAAAACAGAGGTCAACCCCTGAGACCTTAGTTGTTATGTCTGTGGTATGTATTACGGGGCCATGCATTACCATCTAACCGGAACACGATAGCGCTGAACACTACCATTTGGCGGCAGATAGATTAGGCAATGCGGTGGTGCCTACGCTCTCGAGATCCTTCACTGGCACTCTACCACCAGTAAGAAAGTAATTACGTTAAAATAATTATTTAATGCGCGTTTGTTTTTCTGAAACGAGTACCTATATGAAAATAAGTAGGTAAGTATTTCATATTTATTCTCAGATCATATTGGCCTTTGGAACTTTGCCGGTGAATGACAAAGAATGACTCTTTTTGTTTTCTTTTTACTCTTTGTTATCGGTTTGTAAAGGGGAAAAGAGACATTCTACTGATATACTTTTACATTAGTTTATTACATTTAGTTTTATCTCAGTGATATTCTTGACTTTACATATATTTTTTATCTTGTTTGACATGTATATCAATTGTTATTCGCTTTAATTTATTTTGTTTGTTTTTGACGTGTCATAAGAGGTGCCTGTCACCCTAAATGAATAAATGAGTTTCTGATTCTGATTATTTCATAGTAATAATTACTCCGGTGAAGTTTCGACAACATAAAGAGTTGCGAAACCCGAAACTGTTGAGTACAACAGCTTCGCTTAGATGTTATTGGGAATGTGTTAAAAGATTTTTAGACATTAACTTGCTGTAACACTGTCGTTGTCGTAGGCTTGAGCTTAGTTCTTGATTGTTCTGCTAGATGTAGTTAATTTTCAAATAGATTGAACGCAAGGATCTTGTGGCCACAATAGGGTGAAGTATTATTTTATACAACGGGAAATAATTGGGCCTCACGAAAAATAGTCTCGTTACCCAAAAATAAACCATTTTCGCGTTAAACATTTGTTAAATTATATTTTGCACATTCAGAGTCTCGTGCATTATAACGCTAGAATATGTTGGGTTTCTAATTCATTTATTTCAGGAATTGAATAGAATAAATTATTGTTGAGATAGTAAACATACCATTAACAGAAAAACAGACAGTAGCACTGAGAGTTCTGTAAATCACTAAATAATATTGCCTTATTTCAGTATCATCCTCTCGTTTCAGATAGACTTTAACGAGTTTGTCTAGGTCTTCTTTATTACGGATACCATCTGGGGGACTTATGAATCGGCCATGCCTTTGAGCAGCTGTCACAGCACCACCTTGGATTTCTTTCTCTACTTCACTTGGAAGTAATGTTTGTACCAGATATTGGTATAATGTCAGCATATTATCCTTTGCCAGACCATTCCTGAAAAATACAGTTTGATCAAATTTAATTTTACAATTTTATACATATAATATATTTATTTATACTGGTGATAGAGCTCTAGTGACGGAGCTCGAGTGCGTAGGCACCTAGGTAATGTATGGCCCTGTAATAACTATAACAGAGACATAACAACTTAGGTCTCAGAGATGGCCACGCATCTGCATTTTGACCTCTGGTTTTTGTGTTGATGTCTATAGGCTGCAATCTTCACTTCACGTCAATACTGTAGGTAAATAAATAATTCGGTAAACTAAAACTACATAGTAAATAGACTATTATAGACTAACTAGTCTTTAGATTCCTTACCAAATAAGCTGCTCATTGTAGACAAATGAAATGCATTTGAAATCCGGGTAAGTGACTTCAAGTAGATCTATGAAGCAAACAACTTTGAAGAACGAGTTCTTTTCTAGTGGTAAATAATTTATCCCTTGTATGACATTTGACATATCATTTTTAATATTCCTTGATGCTACATACTGAAAAATAATAATTACATTACATTATTGTTTATTCTTTTGTTTAAAACCTTACAACTACCTATCTTTACATAATAATATTATCATTCTTATCATAATTAAGTAAAAAAGTTGAATTGTCTTTTTAAAATAAAGTTTTGTGCTATCAGATATTGAAAACTACATTTTTAAAAGTACGCTTACACTCACTGCCCCAAAGTAGGTATAAACCTGTGTCGTGGGTGCCGTTGTATATAAACAAGTCATACACAAACACCCAGATCCAAAACAAATATTTGTAGGCCATACAAATATTTGCCCCGGTGCGGGGATCGAACCCACGACCCTTCGAATCAAACAGTCATCTCACATCGCTGGACCAACAGGGTCGTCAACCTATATAATATATTACCTACTGTATTAAATTTTCAGGAAATTTATGACTAAATTTTTTCCATTCCGTTTTTGTAGAAAATATGTAGAGCTATTTTAAGGGCCGGCTTCCAGTGACGGTATAGCGAGCGACGCTTTAGGAAAATGAATGCTAAATGTATTAGAATAAGGTTGAATCTAGATCGTTCAACCGGTAACCTCAGCGGCTAGCGCGAGCGTCCGAACAAAAGAACGTGTCGAAATACATTTGTCTTCCTTCATGCCACAAGCAGAGAATATGTAATAATACTACGTCCACAAGACTCTGTGGTATGTCACGTTATGCCGCGGGATGATACAGAATGATGCGGTGTGGTGCTGAAGCGTGTCGTTCCTCGCTATGCCGTGCTACGCGACGCCGTCACTGAGTGCCGGCCTTTACATGACTTCAGGAGTTAAAATTATGGTAAGGTATGCACTTTTTTAGTACTTAATATAGGGTTATAAAAATATAATTTGGTACTTTAATTTACAACAAATTAACTTACAGGATTGAAAAACTGTTCACATTTTGTGTATATGTCTTCTGGTGGTATATCTTTAAATGGTCCAATAAACATTCGAAACATTTTATAAGCAGACACCAGCAGATCATAGAGCACTGAGGGTTCCACCTGTAAAATCAAAATAGTATTATTATTCTAAAATACATTATGTATGAAAACCGTGTCCATAATTTACTTCTATTTTTTTCAAAGATGGCTAACAAGCTTGCTATTTCTATTGACCAATAATTAAAATATAATTATTGAAGTACTTACTATTTCATTCTTTTTTTCACTTGTACTTGGCAAAGCTTTAGTGGCATAAGGTATCCTCAATACCTGAGTTGAAAGAAAACACTTTAGTGTGAACACTGGAACTAGTGTTAATTTGTCTTGTTAGTGAATACTTTATTAATTTATAACTGAGTATACCAATCAAAATTGTTTATAAGTTTTTTATTTGAATTGATAAATTTAAGTCGCTTTAATAACTTTTTATAACATTATTACCAGCACCATCCAGAAATGTTTTTCCGGTTGAAAAAATATGTATCGTTTGGTTTGGGTTTGTAGTGCCTCACATGGTTCCGAAGAAAATGTTCTGGAATAAGATATTTTTATTACAGACTGACAGCTTTGTTTATGGGGTGGATATAAACAATTTATTTCTTCTTTGTTGAGAAGAGTGAGTCGGCTTAAGTAATAATTGAACAATCAAAAAGCTTCTAGCTTCTATTATCATAATATCCTATGTTGTTAAAGAAAATAACTTTTAAGCTTTTACTTTGTTTTGTGACCGTTGATAAAATCAATGGTTATCATAGCACAGCTATAAATTTTACTGTATTTAGATCTAATTTAAAAATACTATACTATGGCTGTAACAATTTACTCTTTATTGTACACAATAAAGATAGACAAAAAAAAACAGCAGCCTTATCGCTAAACAGTGATTACAGTAACCTTTGCTACAGAAAGAAAAATAAAAAGAAGACAACATAGTGGGGTGTACTACTAAATACTACTAATAAACAATACAATTACCTAACTTACTGCCAGTGTAGAAATTGTGGTCATTTTAAAAGTGTCTACAATTCAGTAATGATAGACACAGTGCCGGACTAAGGTCATCAGGGGCCCGAGGCAGCATTTGGCATTTGAAGGCCCAAGAGCCTGTTGCATGGCAAAAAAAAAGTCGAGGGACCCCTTCCCACATACTTCTTGGGGTCCCCCATATGATTGACATGGTACATAATTAAAAAAAAAACAGGAAGAATGCGTGAGCAAAAGCCTTTCCCTCTGTAAGCTCTACAAATCGCCCCTGCCCCCCCCCCCCCCCTTAGTCTTATGCTGAATTGGGGACCATTTTGTAACAACAATTTGTAATTTTATAATATGTCTTACTTATTTTTATTTTAGCTCTAAGTTGTTGTTGCAAATAAAGTATTATTCTATTCTTCTATTCTATTCTTAGTCCGCCACTGGTTAAACACCTTTAAAATAAGCATATTGACAATGTAACATTTATGTTCATTGTTACTTTAAAACTAATAGGGTTATATATTTATAACTAAACTATAAAATCATTTTGTATACGTACGTCATGAATTTAACAACTGCTTCACATAATCCAACTTGCATTTTTTGTGCATCTTGTGTAACTTGACTTGGATGGTAAAATAATATTCTTTTAAGTTCCTGCAAATATTATTGTCATAAAACAATCATTGTTTTTATTTTCATTAGATTATCAGAATACGAAATTGAACGTTGTAATATTATTTTTAAATAAAGCATTTTAATTAAAAGTATTTTGCCCAGTGTGTATCGTAGTCACAGATCGTAGTACGTACTTTTGTAAGGCTTACGCGAGGCTTTGTTGACATACCTACGTCACACAAATAGAGGCTTTTCGGAAATTTCAATCTAATTTGTAATGGTTTGTATTTAGCGGGGTCTCTCTCAGTGCTTAAACAATCAAATCTTAAGTATTTTTAAAATAATACTTACTTCACCTTCCTTGGGCCCAAAATTAGAGTTGAATATAAAAAAGGAATTAATTTTTGTTTTTACATCTATCATCGTGAAATAAACGGTTGTGATAGATAAGTCGAACGAATTGTTGTTATATTATTAAAGTTTTGTTTATATTTTTTGGGTGAATATTTATTTATTTACAAATAACCCCAAAGAACTAAGGATTTTTTGATTTGACAAAAGTTTGACGTGGACAATGACACATGACAGCTGTTGTCATTGTCACAAGACAGACTATATAAGTACACGTAGAGTAAGAAAATCATATGTAAGACACTCACTTTATCAAACTCAAATGAAAAAAAAAACTATGTATACTATACTACCCCTGCCTGTTGACTTGTAGATTCGGGCGTCTCTGTGACACTCCTCCATTCGCACCGTCTGGCATTATACAAAACATTTGTAAAAAGCAATCATTCGACTGTGTCAAGAACTGAATCTCATTTTATTATTTTTTTATGGACGAATATAAGGAGAGAACCTAAACAACACTCCAAAAATATATCCGTCTTGCTGACCTGACGCAGTTGAACTCTTTGCAAAGTTTTATAGCCCTTGAAGCTATGCTAACGTTGCTATGGAAACTTGTTTATTGTCTTATCTCCCAAATATTTTTTTCTACTAGCACTCTAGCACTGTTCTTAGAAGTATAAGAAGTTAACTTTATTTTGATGTTTTTATTTTAAATAATACGTCTAGTGAGACTCAATAAGACGATCATAATTTTATAGACAGGAATATGGCAATACGAAATCCACGTTTACCACTGTTGCCGGGATATGGCTCAAATCCAATGGTAATGTAATTGAAAAATTTTGTAAATACATTAGGTTCTTCGTATATCTCACATGAAGTATCGCATACAGCCTGTATCTGTAGCTTCTGTAGTAGGTATCTAATATTGTATTATGTAGAGGATTGGGAGGCTCAGTAATTCAGTAATTCATCTTAGTAATTTAAGTAGTATTGATAAAGCCTGCCTTCAGCTGGTCCAAACAAAATCTTGTTTTAAATTTTGCACAAATGTATCATTCACATTCACGTTCTATTCCTTAGTCCTCCTAAATCCGCTATTACTGTAGATTAGTGTTTCCCAGTGTGGTCCAGGTGGCCCCCTGGGGTCCATGGGAGACTCGATCGGGGTCTACGTAGGCGTGAATAAAAATTTGGTAATGTGATAATAAAAGTCCAACGAAACCAGAAAAAAATGAAAGAGAGAAACGTACAAGAAAAAATGGTTTGGGAACCTCTGCTGTAGACGAATATAAAATAAAATTGCAATTATGTCTAAGTAATAATTTTACTTACACATAAATGCAATTTTATTGCATTAACTACCTCAGTAGCGTAGTGGTAGCAGGCCACTACTATTACGCTGGAGGTCCTGGGTTCGATTCCCGGGTCGAGGATATTAGAGATAATGGTTTAAATTTTTTTATCTCTGCTTCTATTGGGATTTTTCCATTTTCTGGAAGTTTCCCAGTACCCCGGAGTTTGGTAATGTGCCCGGAGATGGCAACAGGTTCGCCACCTGTTACATGGGCCAAAAACGTAACCGGCGTGTCGTGGGTGTTTGCATGTATGATTGAATGCATGCATTTTCCTCTGCCTACCCCTTCGGGGATTACCTACAGGGGTGAAGTTACGTTACGTAATAATTTTATTTGTAATCTCTTGTACCTTATTTACAGATAGGGAAGACGAATTTCGGTGTTCGTCCAATTTTCACCTCGATCGATAAGGTGAACATGCTAGTGGACAAGCCAGAGGGTGTGAACCGTGTGCCTTCTTTATACTGTAGGAAACAAGCACCGGATCTACCTTCATGGATCATGTATGATAAAAATGTAAGCAAACTTGTAGTGAAATAGCAAACGAGATGCAAAAGTTCGTCATAACTACATACATTCAGCTTCAACCTGAAGGCGCGGCGCGGCACCTGTTTTTTTTTGAGTTATGGTGGTGGCAAACTGGCAAACAAACGTGCAGTTCACATTCATGGCAAGTGGATACTGAAATCTATAGATAACTACACAAAAACTGGCGGTCAAAATGTAGAAACGTTTCCACTTGCCACTCCTAGGCCTAAGATGGTTTTCCTCTGTAAATAATAGTTCATACATAAATAAAATAAAATATGACAACGAATAAAATGAATATGAAGCGCGTATGGTCCCGCGGCTGGTGTAGATCAGAAGCGATCTACTCGGTTAAGCGATACGGGCGCGGTCAGGTGTGTGATGGGTGACCTCTAGTGGCAAATTAAAATGCGCGTTTCCGTGCTTCGGAGGCTACGTTAAGCCGTCGGTCCTGGTAGCTATCGATAGATAGCAGTCGTTAAACCTTGTCGGAGGCCTTATGAGCGGTTTGAAAACATCCGACAACGGGTTGGCCACTAACCCTTAACTCCACCTTCTCGTGTTGGAGCATTGGAGCAGCGTGGAAGAGTAAGCTCCAGGCCTTCTCCCAAGAAGGTGAGAAACTCGTGCCTAGCAGTGGGATGTATTCAAGGGTTGCCATTATTTAGGAGGACGAGACGTCTTAATAGGTACTCATCGCGAATCACTTTTTTATGTAATTGAAGTAGCAAACAAGAAATCTATTGTTTAAATACATTTATACAAAAACCGAATATTTGTGTCGGAAATAACATGGGCGTAGGTACATTGCCACGAACATTTGAACACGGTACCGGAGGCAGTTAGATTTAGATAATGTGTTGGTGCTTCAGGGCTCCGTCAATAGAGCTCTTGAGCTCGATCTTCTAAGATAATATTTTCGCATTGCTATGTTGGATTTTCTCCCATTTTAGATTTTGCATTTTCAAGCTTTTTTTCAACAATCTTTACACGAAATGCGTTCGAGTTCTCACATATTGCGAAAAGTGGACATATTTTTTTTCCTTGAAGATGGCACTATAAAGGTGATTGAGCCAAAAACCGAGAATAGCGGTTTATCCCAAGGTAAACAAAGTTCAAAAAAAGTTTTTTTTCTAAAATTGACAACATATTACTTAATACGAGTATACTGTGTGATCACTGAATAAAAGTACGAGTAGATAAGTAAATGAAGTTTTTTAGAATGATGTAAGTGAATGAAGTATTTGATACTCCATATAATTTGGGGTTGGTAAAGTTTTAAGAGCAGCTAGCCTCAAATTCTTAAAATGTTTTTTAATTATTAAGTACAATCCTCAGGAACTATGATCAGTCGACAAAGAATTCGTCTGCCGTTTAGTTATGATATGTATTACGACGTGTTAGACTTGAATATTGGACGAGAAGTTACCTTTTACGGGAAAGTATTTAAGGTAGACTTCTTTTCAATTTTGTATTATACATTTTTTATCATGGAGGGTTATCAGTTATTAACACTGTTTTTCATCATCAGATTATAAACTGTGACAACTTTACGAGAGTCTTCCTCAATCGATTAGGAATCAACGTGCCAGATCCTATTCCATGGCCTGATGCTGTTGAGGTAACAGATATGCTTTCAGTTGTGAATATTTTTTAACTGTATGCTTTCAAATGAAGCACTACCGATCTTTAATTTTTCAGAGAGCACCTAGCTCAGGCAAATCTCCGAAGCACAGACCTTTTCGTCAATTTTTGGATTTTGATAGACAAGTTTTAAGGTATGTGTTAATATAATGTTGTAAGAAATGTGACATAATACGAGAAAGTGATTGTGATTAGAGATAAATATATAATTAAAAAAATATTTAATATATGTTAATTTATAGATTTTACGGTTACTGGGACGATCGCGATTCAGAATTTGGTACGATACACCATCTTCAGATCCATTTTTTCTTATCAGATGATACTATGGAAATAAAAGACGTGCTTCCTCCTAATTCTGGAATGGAAGCTGGTCCTATGTTTTTAAAAAGGATGAGATTGCCAAGGGTATGCATTGCAAACAATAACACGTGATTTATTTTGCGCATGTATTAATTATTTATTATTAGATATAAGTATTGAATGTGCTTCTAGAAAATACCACCTCAAGTGGAGATGACGGGCGGACCAAAAGTCGCGTCGTATACTCCAGCTGATTTAAGTATTGGTGCAGTAGTTAACGTTTATGGTCGTAAAGTTGTTCTTACTGATTGTGATCCATTCACCAAAGAGTATTATCGTGTTACCTTTGGTCTAGGTGAGTATCAATATTTTTCAGCAGATGCTTACGTAGTAAAATTGTTTTTTGACTAAAAATAAACGTTTGTAGATGCATTTACTCCATTACCTGAACCAAAGAATGAAGGGACAGAATGTATTTCTGCAAATATGTCAGAACGCCAATTGCCGCCTTGGAACGGTTATGGCTCGTATGACGATTCTGCAGAAAATTGTCGAACTGTTGAACCGAAAGCACCACATCGGGATTTTATTAAATTCATCAATAAAGATAGGTATGCTATGTAAAGTATTAAGATTATTTTTTAAATTACCTTATACTTACAAGATCACAATCAAATCTCTCAATCTTTTCAGGATTGGCTTTGATTCACATATTCTCCGCTTCGCTGCACGTCTCGTCAATGATAACCCTGAAGATTCGCGTAGATATTTCATAGTTAAATATTTTTTGTGTGACGCCACAATCGGTATTTTTGAACTTGGTGAACGTAACTCTGGATTTAAGGTTGTTATTATTTTCAAATGTAACAATAAAATATCCCGCACCGGTAACATTTAAATTTATATCTTTTTTGTTACAGGGTGGTAAATTCTTCCGTAGAGATAAAATGTACCATCCCGATGTAGACTTCTATGTTCCTAAGGAGCCACCATCGTATATAGATAAGGACATGTGGGTTGGAAATGAGTTAGTAATTAATAAACATCGGTTTCGCCTCATTGCAGCTGATGAGTACGCTATGCGTTACATGGAAATTAATGCTAAAGAGGTATCTTCTAAAAAATATTACGATTTGTAGTACGATTATTTTATTGATGTTTAGTTTGTTTACATGTGAATTATTCCTATTTCACAGTATCCAATGGCAAATATAGCTTTGATAATGGACAAAATTCGCCGCACGCTGGCCTCCCAAGAAAATGGCTACAAACATTTTGTAGCGAAATATATGGAAGCAGTTCTACCTTACAATAAGGATCTCATGTCTGCACTATGCTTCAAGTATGATAATGAAGTGATTCTATGCATATTTTAAGTGTTTTGTATTTTACTCATATTAAATAACCGATTTTAGACAAGCCCTCAAAGAAATTATGTGTGAGAAGATGACTGAACATGAATTCATAACCCTGATACGCTATTTCCGCGGTGATACTGGTCAACAAAAAAGTCCAAGGAGAGAAATGATTCGGTTAGTAACTAGGTTTCATAGCTTTCCTAGTCTAGAATTTTACGATTTCAAATTTATTATGTAATTTGTATTTCATCATCATTCATATTTAGTTTGAGTGTATCCTTTATTTCAAAATTGCACCCAGCAGCTTACTTTCAGTACTCAGAGTAGGTAACGCGTTTAACTTCACGTGATATTTTTTATGTTGGAGTGTTTAATATGTTATTTGTTTTAGATCATTAGTATTTACGGATCTGACTCGTGGGCTTTGGGACGATCGCGAGAGACTCCGTGAAGGTTTGATCCACGCGGATCCAGCGGGTACCGGCGTTTTACATCCACAGCGTCTCCGGCAATTGATGCGGGCCCATCGTCTTCCGATAAATGGGGATCTTATGGATTGTATGTTGCAAGTGTAAGTTTAATGGAACTAATCATTTTGTTTTACACAGTAATAACATTCATTTTTTGGATACTTACACACATTTTAATAACCTATGATTGTATGTATCTATGATTATAACATATAATATTCTAGCAAACTTGTAGCTAACGAAGTATGTAACACAGGTAATATTAAACAATCTTTTAACTATTTCTAATTATTTTAAGTGTTCAACACATCGATCTGGATTAAATAATTAGGTATGTTTACTTATATATAAAGGTTTTAGAACTTTTAGAGCAATATGTAATGATGGAGCTTTGCAATTAGGTATTTTATAACAACTTAATACAATTCTAACTTAGTAATATCCAAATTAAGTTGTATGCACAGAAGGCGTGTTATGGGTCTCGGTTACGGGTCACATCATTTCGATAGCCACATTAAAGTACATTGCTATTTTGATGTAACGTGCTAATTACGATCATTTTAAGAAAACAGCATTGGACTGCAAAGTGGGTTTCAAATTGATAGCCCTCGAAATACAGAAAATGCCTGCAGATGTTCGATGATGTACGGCATTTTCAATATTTTTTTTACAGGTTGGACAAAGATGAAAATTGCAACATACGCTATGAAGATTTGATGTCATTCTTAGACTTTCAGACTCGTCCAGTATTTAATCTCAGTGAATCTGATTACCAGAAGGTTGTGCGACATGCGCCACCAGTCAAAGATATGGAGGTGAGGATACTTTTTGCCGTCCTTTCGTTTTACTTACAGCTGAAATGAGAATTGCTAACGAAAACTAGTTACGAAGGTCTCGCTTAATTTTGAGAAAAATATGAAGCATTGTGTTGATACGTAGCAACAAACGTATTTGAAATTCTTTTTCCTTTAGTCTCAGATATGACATGTCGTTTTTTAAAATGCTAGTTCTTACTTTATTACAAAAATGCATTACCTAAACGTCATTAAACTCTTAAGTTACGTACAATTTAATATGTAAGTATAATGGTAAAAGAAGAATTTTAAATTATGTAAACAAGGTGATATTCAAGTCATTTTTACATTCACCCAAAAATTCTAAAATCTATATCGAATAAAAAACGATTGACGATTAGCATAGATATTGTTAATGTGACCTGTGCTACCTGTAATCTAAAATACAATTTGTAACGTAACTTTTTTATAATCATAATGATCATTTCATGTGATATTTTTAATACAATCAACAATTCTTAAAATTTCAGTGCAAGTTGTGGGTTGAGGCGGAAACATTGATTCACGAGGGCTATGTCAACTGGACTGCTTTCTTATGTCAACTCAATCTGGAACATCTGGTGAAAGATCAATCATGAACATGAAAGTCAAATGTTGCTTTTTTGTACGTTTTTCGCAAATTGTACTAACATGTCCGATCGTACATCGGAGCTTTCTCCATATTAATTATATTATTATTCAGTGTCCCATTACTTTGAAATCAAGAGTTTTATACATTCATTTGTTTAATACATTTATCAAATATATTTTTGAAGTGTTCAATTCTAAAGCAGATCTCGTAAATCCATTGTTATCCGTTGGATTCTAATAGATAACATTATTATGTGATTGTATTTATGTTGTTATTTATTTTTATATTGCTTTATTGTTACCTAAGGTGTATTTCTTAAATTTTTGCATCTTTATGTTGTTACTGTTTTTTAATAAAATATTAATAGGTAGCCTCTGGCCGTAGTCTGCCGTAGTAAAAGTATTTGTAACGTGATTTTAAAAGATGGCAATAAAAATGCTAAGTGAATTGGTATCTTTTTAATCACAATAAATATCATCATTTTCTATATCTCACTTTTGCACACTTACCTACAAGTTGTTTAAACATGGTAAGTATATTTAACTCATGTACGTACACATTCACTATTGCAAACACATCTTCACAATATTGAAAATGCAATTTATTGCTTAGAATTAATCTGATGAATTTGAATGGTTTCCAAAACAGTTAATGAAATTGATTGCTTGACTTAAGTTTCTATGGAATTTGTTACAAAATAAATAACTTAAAGCTATGTTAACTCTAAATGACTTTTTATAACGGTAGGTAATACATAGGAATTAACTCATACTACGTTTTTGTACCTCTAAGAATGACATTATGTACAGTCATGATTGTTTCGTAACTAACTCTAGAACTCTAGAACCATATGGTTTTTTGTCAAGGAAAGATATATTTTACAATTATCGTCCCATTAGTTTACAATGGACTAGTTTTGAATTAAGTAGGTAGGAGTTACTAAGAGTAGGTACGTGCTCATATACCTAGCAGGCATCATGAATGAGCTCATTTTTTGTTTGAAATGTTTAATTCGATAAAGCTGTATCAAAAGACAATTACACTGTTATAGGGGGTCCACACAAAACTGCGATGGGACGCTATGCGAATTTGTCTGACATATTGAAAGTATGGTCAATTGAATCGCATCGCAGCAATTCGCATCGCAGTTTTGCGTGGGCGCCCTTAAGCTGCAAATTGAACTCAGGTGGCGCGGGTGCTGGATGGATTGCTGACGTCGAGTCTTTGTTCCTTTGCCCGCCACCAGCTCAAGTCCAGTTTGTCCCTTATCACAGGTCATACATAAAATGCACACTAAACATTGATAAGACAAGTATTTAAGTTGTTTAAACATTTAATCTTCAATTTCAGATATTATGTAGATATAATAAGTAAGTAGGTATGATATTTTTCTTTTAGTTATTGTCTATTTTAAAATCTTAAAGTCAAAGGTGGAATATAATATTGATGTTTATGTAAAACAAAATAAGTATAAGATGATGGTCATAACACTAAAGAGTTACTTTGAAGAGAACCAGTATAGACATACTGGTTCTTCGTAATAATGATACATGGCACAAAGCATTCACTTGTGTCGATGATGTGGATCTACCCTCCAAGCCAAGCGGCAAATGCTTGTGATGTAAATCCGGCCTTTTTCTCAAATCGGTTTCCGAAAAATAATAAACCATTTTTTATCCTACATATTATCATAATAATATACGTAATAAGGGGGCAGAGCAGCTTGTGACGAGCTGTTGGTGAGTAGCGACACCACCCCCTACCATCATCTCGAGTTCCTCCGAGAGAACTGGGCTCCGCCTCGTCCGCCACACAGAGGTACGGCCGGACAGAGCATCAGGTCTCTCACCTCTGGCTTGCCTTCATTGGCCGGTCAGAGTGGGGCGCTAGAGGTATGGCATTTGCAGAAATTTAGATAATAGGCTGTTGCCTAAATTTCTGCAAGAGCCATACACTCGGGGGTGGAAGTGTCTAAAGGCATAATAGCGGGGAAGCCCGCTCCGAGCTCGAGATTACTCGCTCGTGATGGTGAAACCGGGGCCACACCTCTCGACACCCCCAGCCTCTCTCACCAGTGTTGCCCCCTGTCGACCATCGGGTTGGCTGTTTGGGGGGCCCACCAAGGAGAGGCGAGTCACCACCTGCCTAAAGTAGGATTCGATAATGTGAGATGTTGAATATAGGCAGGTGCCGGATCTCACTCCATAGGCCCAGCCAGCTAGTCCCCCCAGTTCACCCACATAGCCCAAAGTTTGGCAAATCACTTTTCATTACAATAGTCCCATTATATTCTGCGGGGTCTGTCTGTGTCTGTATTAACTATTGATGCAGCCAGAGAGAGGTCCCGCCGAATATAACCCATTACAAAGTAGATCAAAATTCTCGAAAGGGCCTCTACGTGTTGGACCCCCCATGTCCCCGCGCAAGCCTGACAAAGGTCCGGGGTTCAAATTGGACCCCGTGCTGACGAGAGATACGTAATAATAGGTATAGACGTTAGGCTTATAACGTTACCAAATATCTAGATAGTGATAATAATCTTAGCCTGGGTTGCACCCAGATATTTGTTAAGGTTTTAAGTTTAAATTTAACTTAATCTGTTTAACTTTAACAGATTTCTTTAAGTTAGAGAAGGGTGTGAAATGTTACAATAACTTTAACTTTAACAAATATCTTGGTGTAACCCAGGCTTAATGTTTTAAGTTACAGGACGAAAGCAAAAGTCGATTTTTTTTCTAATATGGAAAAAATGTGCAACCTGTGGTATGTGGTACAATTTATATAATAATGGCAGAACGGTAGGTATATTTCAGTTAGAACATTACCTAGAAGTGTTTTTTTTTTAATTTCAAAGTTATAGGTACTTTACCAGTTAGTAAAAAATTATGTAGGTATTCAAAACCTTTTAATTCCTCTCACATACGGCGTTTGTCACTTGGCTACAGAGGCATAGGAATATTTCAATCAGTAGATATAATTATTTTCCTATAGATTAAAGAGCTAAGTCCATTTGAATAATATTGTTAAATAATTACGTTATGGATATAGTGTTCAATATACAATAATAATTACAAGTTAAAACGAGGTATATACGATTAATTGCATTATAATGTAACTTATAGACTTAATTTCATGACACTGGACAGAACTGATGTAATTTGGTATTTAAGGCTAATAATAATTTACATATTTACAATTTCGTAGAATTATCTTAAAATGAAAGAGATAAGATGGGAAGAATGAAGAACATAAAATATAAAGTACCTATTCACGTGTCTAATCACAGCCACGCAGGTACAAAGTTACGAGATCGGAAACGCGTACTTAGTGTTTGTTAGCACTTGAGCATTTACAAATTTGTCTAGTTTTTATGTTACATATCACCACATATCTTTCACTCGCTCTGCAGCTGGTATTTGAGGTCGATATCTGAAATAAAAAAGTTAGGTAAAAGCTAAAAAAATGTATTAGATCACTTGTCATTTTAACGGAGGCGAAACAAGAAAAGACATTTAAAACTTTAGGTACTTACTATAGAAGATAGCCCCCAGAGACAAAATAATTATTTTGGACGATTTAGCAGCTTCGATATTTTATGATAAATTAGACTTCTCAAAATTAAGGGGAAAATTGGTCAATCGTCCCTGTGACCAATGATCAATTCAATTCTATTATTATTAATTTTGTTTAAAATATGTACAATGTTAGAAATTGTCCTGGGCGACTCTCCAGCATCACGCAATTTCAGAGGATGGTGAAAGTTTTTAAATACCTATCTGATTTCATCACCTCATTCGCATGGAACAGGAGGTGCGTTTAAAATAAACACACATTATGAAGTTGACATGGATAGTAGTAAATATTAGACATCTACATACAAACCTGAGGTTAAAATACAAATACGTTGTCACCTCTGAACCTAAGACGTTTTGTCTGTATGAAAGTTAATACAAGGCTATAGTACCTACCTACTAGATTAATGGATATTTTTTTATTGGGGGTTATTTTAATCTTCGTTATGAACAACTTTTACTCATTCTGAAATCGCGATAATAAACAACTGTTGTTTTGTATGGAGCCGATGATTAATTTGTTCTATAATAGGTACGATGTCTTATCGGGTAACAAGCTCTTCACAATCTTTTGGAGGGATGAGGAAAGCGGAATGATTTTGCAACGAACTTTTATCATAAATATCTTTACAGTTATTTCAATCCTCTACAAATTCTAGAATAATTCAATGATTTATATTAGGTACCTCTGCGGAGAAATGGCAAGGGAATTGGAAGGCGGACTGCTGGCGAGTGGAGACATCTTGATGGCGGAACTGTTACCGTTGATGCTTGACCCCAGGCTCGATGCTGAATCCGCACTGAGGAAACGAGTAACACGACATCAGTGAAATTAAAATGAGGTTATAGAGTACCTGCAGTGAATAACATAAATCTTGCTTAGTTAAAAAAAAACTGCGATTTAACAGAGTAAGCGACTGAATAGACTACATAAGATACATCATACCTATGTAACTAAAAAGTTCATAATGATCATTAAAAGTGCATTATACATTAAGCGGGTGCACGATTACAGCAAAAATCATATATGAAGTCTATGGAATATTAGATAGCATAGGAAGCCTCTCCATTGTTATTGCAAGTTTGACTCGCACTTATCTTTTTATTAATAAAGAGAAATGTTACACACCGATACCTGTCACCCTATGTCGCGGATCTATGGCGATAGATTTGTCATGGCGAGATTATAGAAGATAAGTTTCAGCTCACCGGTCAATTTGCCGCCTGAAGAGCGGGTACCGCCAGGGCGAGTTGGGCTTGCGGTCGTGCTGGAAGGCGGGGTTGTCGCGGCCGCGCTCCCCGCCCTCGCTCACTATCGACACTGACACCTGTCGCTCCGTGTCGCGGGTCTTCGATGATAGCCTCCTGATGACAAAATTGTCAATTGTTTAAATGTTGAAGCTTTCATATAGTAGGAGAGATACTGAACCCTCGGTGTAACGTTGGCCATGTAAGGCTAGAAATTTTTGAAGGGATGAATCATAACATGTTAAGTATCTAAGATCTAAAATATGGAAGTTACTTTTCTCATCAGAAATCAAGATTACGTGACGGGCTGATCCTTGCCAGGCGATGGTTATCTTACTTAGCATATTTTACATTACTCATCCCTACAAAAATTTCTAGACTTACAGGCGTTCCGATACTCGAACGGTTCGCTAGCTCTTGGAACAATAACTTCGTTTCACTATACAGTAGTTTAGTTGAACCATCTTCGTTTTTTTATGTGTGGAAGGTGGCAAACAAGCATGCAGTTCACATTGATGTTAAGTGATGACTGCAACCCATAGACATCTATGTAAAAACCAGAGGTCAAAATGTAAACGCGTTGTCACCCTTGATACCTAAGGTGTCATGTCAAACTACCTATCACAGTAGTTTTTACGGTGCCATAAATTACCATCTAACCGGAACACGATAGTGCCGATCACTATCATTTAGCGGCAGATAGGTTAGGTAATGCGGTGATGCCTACGCCCTCGAGCTCCTACACTAGGAACTCTACCACCAGTAAAGTGTTGGAAAGATTTTGAACCAATTGCTTGAAATGAAATGAATTTTTTTTGCTTCATCAAGGTAAACATGAAATCAATAACTTGGAGATTTTGATACACCTAAATAAGACTAACCTAAGTATCCGCGAAGGTAGCGAGCTCTGTGTCTGCGGGCGTGCCCTCTGCCGACTGTCCACGATGAGCACGTGTCTGTCGTACGGCGTGTCGTAGTCCACCTCCAGCACCGTGGAGAACCGATGTGGCCACATCAAGTCCAGTGCCGCTATTATAAGTCCCACTACTACACATATGGAACCTGGAAGACAATATTAATATTGATATATTCCTTTGCGTGTTTTTATTAATTTGTTAAACGTGTGTTAACGTGACCTTAAGTCCCCTGTAGAACGAGACCAGAGAATATTGTATATAATAATATGACGAGACTGTTCAGGAATTTTAATTTTTAGTTATTTGTTACAACAAAATGCAAAAGTCTATTGAAGAAAGATTTAAAGCGTAAAAACATCGATGGATACTTGCAGTAAGTATCTCGAGGACAATTTGTCGAAGATCATTAATACTTTCGGTCGTGTGTTCCTCTTCTATATGGAAACAGATTACTTTAGGGATGTCTGAGCGCTGGCACTTTTCGCCCTTCAATAGGTATTATTTTAGTGTATCTTATTTACAAAAAATACTTATTTGGAGTAGGGTTGTTGAGGAAGTGATTATGAGGAAGAGGAGGAGGAGGAAGAGGAATTGTGATGCGCCAATTTAGAGGATGCGGATGAGGAAGAGGATATTTTTATGAGGAAGAGGATGAGGAAGAGGAAGAGAAAGCAGATGACATAATAATAATAGCAACCCTTGAAACGTCCTGGGCACGAGTCTCTCCCCTTCTTGAGGGGAGGTCTGGAGCTTACTCCACTACGCTGCTCCAATGCGGGTTGGTGGAGTTACTTGCAAGGGTTAGTGGCCAACCCGCTGTCGGATGTTTTCAAACCGCCCATAAAGCCTCCGACAAGGTTTAACGACTGCTATCTGTCGACAGCAACCGGGACCGTCGGCGTCCTGCTCTCCGATGCACGAAAATGCGCATTTTAATTTGCCACTAGTGGTCACCCGTCACACACCCGACCGCACCCGTATCGCTTAATCGAGTAGATCGCTTGCGTTCTACACCAGCCGGGAGGCCTTGCGCGCTACAGAAAGATGAGAGAGAGGATGATACGAAGATATAAATACTAGCGGACCCAACCTAAACTCCGCTGTCCTGTATCTATCTACTTAACTAAGTGTATATATATATAAAAAATAATTAAAAGAGCATTTTGTAGTGGTTGGTCCACTACAATATGCTCTTTTAATTATTTTTACTATGAATCTAAAATCTAAACCATTCTCAAAACACATACGATAAAGAATCATCAAAATTGGTCCAGCAGTTAAGGACGAGTTCAGTGACATATCTACACAACGACATTGCTAAGGCTTTTGACTAGTTCTGGCACAGGGCACTTTTCGCGAAACTTCCATCCTACGGTCTTCCCGAGAGGCTATGTAACTGGACAGCCAGCTTTCTGTCTGAGCGTTATATACAAGTCTTAGTTGACGGTCAGCGCTCAGACAGACTACCTATCAACGCTGGTGTGCCGCAAGGCTCTGTGCTATCCCCCACGCTTTTTCTTCTGCACATCAATGAAATGTTGGAGCAAAACTCCAATTTTCATTGCTATACCGATGATAGTACGGGATATGCACACTACACTAGCCGTGCAAATGCCTCTCGAACAATTATCGAGGAAAGAAGGACTAGACTTGTGTCTGAAATCGAGCGCTCTCTGGAGCGGGTCTCGGATTGGGGTCGACTTAATTTAATGCAGTTCAACCCCTCGAGGACACAAGTCTGCACGTTCACCGCTAAAAAAACGCCATGCATTGTAGCACCACAGTTCCAGGGCATTCCGATCGCCGTTGGTAAGAGTTTCTGTATCCTGGGCGTTAACATATCGAACGAAGTGCAATTCGGGAGTCACATTGAGTGTAAGACCAAGTTGGCATCCAAAAAGCTAGGGGTGCTTAACAAAGCCAGGCAGTATTCACTTTCACTTCGGGGCAGCTACTACTACTCATACTCATTTGTGGGCGGGAGCCCCCAAATACTAGCTTGTTCCACTTGACTCCCTACAAAAACGCGCCGTTCGTATTGTTAACGATTCAGGACTTACTGACAGGTTCGAACATCTGAGCCTACGCAGAGACATTGGGAGTATGTGCGTGTTGTACCGTCTCTACAATGGTGAGTGCTCTGCTGAACTGTTTGACATGGTGCTACCATCTATTTACCTACACCGTACTACCCGCCGAAGAGAAAAGTTCCACCCACACCGACTGGATACCTGGCAGTGCTCAACGGTGCAGTTTTCACGTTCGTTCTTGCCCAGAACGTGTAAATTGTGGAACGAACTTCCCTCTGAGGTGTTCCCTAGGTGCTACATTAAGAGGTTCTTCAAAAATGGCGTCAAAGGAGTCCTTCAGGGCTGGCAGCGCGTTGGCAACTCCCCTGGTGTTGCCAATGTTCATAGGCGACGGTGACCACTTTCCATCAAGTGGCCCGTCTGCTTGTCTGTCAACCTACAGACATAAAAAAACACACGCACACCAAAAAAAAAAGATGAGTGAATGACACAATTTCATTTAGGAATTGAAATGAAAATAAGAATGCAGTCTTTATTTCTTTGTTAATTAGGTATTTAAGTCGAATATTATTAATCAAAATAAAAGAATTGAATACTATTAATCGAAATGTATTTTAAACAGGGAGGTTAATTTTTATAAAATAAATATTTGGACGCTGTTTCCCCAACAACCGGTTTTATAGCTCATCATATACCAATACAGCATTGCTAAAAAGTCGTTTGCTGGTACATTTGATGGAAGAGAAGATAGGTATTGTAAAGATACAGTTCTGTAAAGCCCCGAATATTTCGATTTTTAAGTTGAGTACGCGTATAAACAAAATAATGTATGTCAATAAAATTAAAACAAACAATCAAGGAACAGCGCCGGTGGCGCGTGGGGAGGTCTCGCTCGCCTGTTCGGCCTGGCACCGCGCTGCGGCGTGTGCGTTGCCATCGATACGTGACGCACATGCGCAACAAAATTCCTCATAAATTCCTCTTAAATTTTGAGGATTTTTTTATTTTAATTTTTGAGGATGCGGAAACGGTTGAGGAACCCAAAATATTGCGGAACTTCCTCATTATGAGGAAGAGGAAGAGGAATCCTCAGCAACCCTAATTTGGAGTAACAATAAAGTTGTTACGACCGGCATAACCTGTTGGTGAAAATGTTGCTATACAGAATCTTGCTGCTAGCAGTTTTCATTCAGAGTTTTCAACAGCCTGTGACAAATCTCTTCTATAAGATTTAGCTATCTTTTCTAAAAAAAGTATTTTCAGTTTGTGGTAACCTGCAATAAGGACTAGCCAGAAGCACCAGCCAAGCGAGAAGAACAGCATGGCTCCGTCCAGCCTGACTACGAGGGGCGCGATGGGAAGGGAGGCCCAGTATCCACCGGCTGCCGCACACAGTGTGACGCCAAGCGTCGCCATCGCATATGCGCCGTACCTTGGCACCACTACGAGGAGCAGGTTCATCAATAGCCATAGTGCTAGTGCAGCCCTAAAATAAAGAATACTTGAATCAGAAGTTGCTCAGTTACATGGAATATACAGCTATACATATAATGCTCGGGTGTACGGAATAATCCTGTGGAAAAATCATACAACTGAAAATCACGAAGATTTATGCCTTCATGTCACTCTGCTGGTTCTTTATTTTTATTGGAAAACAAACAGTTTATTATGACTAATTAGCAATCACGACGAATATCTTATAAAAACCAATTATATTTGTTACTACTAAAGTATAATTAAAATTCCTTCAATAATTTTAGCAGAAAAGATGACGAAGAACTTTGTTGTAAGAAATATGAGAATTATTTCGTATTTCTTACTTTTACTACATATCGTACAAACAGTCACATAATTACTTATTATATTATATAAATAGAAAATAGGGCAGTTGGATAGAATGGAACATAAATCCATCACAAAAGATGATCATAAAGGAATGCATCTTAAAATGATTACATAAATACTTCTTCACTTCGCGAAATGTTCAAAAATATTTACCACAAAAGCGTAGAGGTAGTATACCCCGCCGCGCGGTACTTGGAGCCCCATTCGAAGCCCTCGTGCTCCGCGGCGAAGTGCTCAGCGACTGACAGTACAGGGTACGGTAGACCCCGCACAAGTCCAGCATGATACCATTCTTGTATGGCTCCAGCCTCCTCCCATCGGAATTGCTCGTTGTAGTCCAATCCCGGATCACCTTTTGTGGAGTTGCCCCATGACAGTGCTGTGAAATAATAATATAGTACAACAATTTATTCTCGGGTCTGGCTATTTTTGTGTCTAGTATATACTGTACCTACAACGGCACCTATGACACATGAGCAAATACCACGTATAGCTGATGGAGGAGGGGAGGAGCAAGAAGAGGAGAATATTTGACACTTATAAAAATTGCCACTTTCAAACACCTATTTAACAAAGCTTACCATGGGATGCGCGAGAAAAAACAATATAAAAAAAAATCCATTTTATGCTGTTGCTATGTATATTGTTGATGATTTAATTAAATTTTACCACTTAAAAAACAAAATCCTTCGTGCACGAGTTCAACTAGCACTTGGCTGGCTTTTATGCTGTTAACCAACGTTTTACAGAAATAGAAATAGTTTAATAATAAACAGATACCGAACATTTCAGTTACTAAATAACGTAATTCATAAAAGCCAAGCCATTTTTCAGCCACAGAAAGGACTAGGTATTTGGTGGTTATGCTAGACTAAGCTAATTGGATCTGATAGTAGCTTTTGGACTTACTCGAGCATATCATATTAAGATATGAGGGATACCTTGTACCCTGTTGAGTATCTGTACACAGTCTGTCGGTCATGCACTTAGGGCGGCCACACAAAACTGCGATGCGATACGGCGCAATCGCAGGCGATGCCATGTATTCGTGCGAGCTCGCAGATATTTACGATTTTGCGATGCGATACGAATTCGTAGTTATGTGTGGGAGCCCTTAGGGCTCGTAGAGCTCCAGTAACGGAGCTAGCGGGCGTAGGCACCACCGCATTACCTAATGTACTTGCCGCTAAATGGTAGTGTTCAGCATTATCGTGTTCCGGTCAGGTGGTAATGTAATATCCAGCACAGAGGCAACACCTCAGGCCTCAGAACGCATCTGCATTTTGACCTTGGTCTTTGTCTGGATGTCTATAAGCTGCAATCATCACTTAACATCAATAAGAACTGCATGCTTCTTTGGCACTTCCATTATATAAAATAAAGGGCAGCTGTTATTTTTTTCAAAAAGTCACCACCAACCTGTGTCACTTCCAAATCATCAGAATTTTTTATGGGAACTTCGATCGCATTTGTTTAACACTCCCTCTGAGTATCTGAAATGCTTGAGAATTTATTCGCCTCAATTTTTGACCCGTTTGAAAAGGTCACGGCATCTATGTCAAAGGTCAAGGACACGTCAGATATACTGAGAGGATGTTAAATGAACCCGAACGAAGCTCCCATCCAAAAGTCTGAGGATTTGGAAGTAAGATACCATGCCAGATGTAAGTAGCCATTTTTCGAAAAATTTGTACTGTTGCCCCAAGGGCGTGACCGTATATTTAAACAGCTCAGATGTGGTAGAGATACTCAACGAAGTGCAAGGCATTTTTATTTTATTTAGGAGAACAAACAGTCTTATTTGCTTACATACAATCTTACTAAAACTACTTAAGACCATTTATGAGTTCCCCTATTTGGCCTCATTGGACATTTTATCCCCCATATCTTAATCTGACGCGCTCTAGCCCCTCTTGGACTCCCCTACTATAAGCGCCATATCCTAAGTTTTATATTGGCATCGACATTTTTGTCACTGAAGGCAAATAAGTATAACATATTGCGTTATAATTTCAACCTTCTAAAACTAGTTGTTAATTGCCATCTATTTACCTACGCCGGGCACGAATAATGTCATCCTGCGGTAACGATTAGTTTTAATTTAAACTTTTCAATAGGTTGTTCAACTTTAGTTAACTTATTCGACGTTAGGTAATACAACCTTATCGTTGTTTTAACTTTATCTCGTGCTCAGGCAATGCTCTAATTGATGTGGATTCTGATAGCAGTAGGTATCGCTTAAAATGTGAGTGAAGATTCACCTTATATTTTTAATATTCTGTTTCCAAACGCCTGCATTTATAAATCAGATTGTCACTGTAGCCACCCGCGTTAAAGAGCACATTGCTGTTAACAAAAACCGAAATACAGGGCGGTCTGCAGTCTGTGAACACATAGCGGATAACCCTAATACAACTATAGGTATCCGGTTTGATTTTTTTTTAATGTAATGGAAGTGGCAATCAAGCATGCAGTTCACATTGATGTTAAGTGATGACTGCAGCCTATAGACACTTACACAAAGACCAAGGTCAAAATGCAGATGCGTTACCACTCCTGAGGCTGAAGGTGTTATGCCTCTGTGCCGGAAATTACAGGGCCGTACATTACCACCTGACCGGAACACGATAATGCTGAATACTACCATTTAGCGGCAAGTATATTAGGTAATGCGGTGGTGCCTACGCCCGCGAGCTCCGTCACTGGAGCTCTACCACCAGTGAAGTGAGTGATAAAGTTTGATACTCGCTAAAGAACACGCACCAGTCTGCAAGACCTTAAGATACTGTCATCTTTGCATTACGCCGGATCCATACGTTGGCTCCAACGGTGACATGCGCCGGCCAATGACCATCGCGCATCACTCGCCCCAACGTTGGAGCCAATGCTGTTTTCTAGATCCACACGTTGGACGTGTAGCGTTGGCGCCAACGTACGTGCCAACGTGTGGTGCCGGGCTTAATCCCGAACGTTTTGCAAGGCGATTATAAAATCGACGAAGGTAGCTGCATATAATTTTTCAAACTGCTGTCAGACAAATGTCACCTTAGTCTGCCTGAGACCGCGGAAGCGAAAAAGCGACCGAAACGTCGGATTGCTTTTACAAATCATTTTAGTTCACCTAGGAGAAATACGTAAAAATAGATTTATTTCAATCCCTACTTAATATTATAAATGTGAAAGTAACTCTGTCTGTCTGTCTGTCTGTCTGTCTGTTACCTTTTCACGTCCAAACGAGTGAACCGATTTTGATTAAATTTGGTACAGAGATAGAGTTGACTTTGAGAAAGAACATAGACTACTTTTTGTCTCCTTTTATTATCCCTATCCCCCTAAAATAGGGGGTGGAAATTTGTATCGAGTATCCTACAATTTTCAAGATAGAAAGTTAAAAGTCGGTATGTAAACTCTTTGAGTTTAACAAACAATACGTACATCATTTTTTTTAGAAATCTGCCTCCATTCCTTTAGTACGGGGGATGAAATTTGAAGGTATTGGGCTTTACGGCAGTGTTCAAGCTGGAAAGCCATAAATTGGTATGGGGCCTCTTTGTAACTAAAAAAACGCTTACTTGATATTTATTTTTTTTGGAAATCTGCCCCACCCCCTGTTATAGGGTGTGGAAATTTGTATGGAGCATTCCACAATTTTCAAGGTAGAAAGTTAAAACTCGGTATGCGAACTCTATAAGCCTGACAAACAATAAATACATATTTTTTTATTTTATCTACCACCATCCCCTTAAAGAAGGGTGTGAAATTTGTATTGGGCTTTCCGCAGTGTTTAAGATGGAAAGCCAAAAATTGGTATGAGGCCTCTTTGATACTAAAAAAACAACAATTTTTTTGGAAATCTGCCCCATCCCCTGTCATAGGGGGTGGCAATTTGTAGGGAGCATTCCACAATTTTCAAGGTATAAAGTTGAAACTTGGTATGCGGACTCTTTGAGCCTAACAAATAATTTTGGTACATATTTTTTTTTGGAAATCTGCCCCACCCTCTATCATAGGGGGTGGCAATTTGTAGGGAGCATTCCACAATTTTCGAGGTAGAAAGTTGAAACTTGGTATGCGGACTCTTTGAGTCTAACAAATAATTTCCTTATCAGAAGGGGTAAAATTTGTATTGGACTTTAGCCAAAAATTGGTGTCCAGACTCTTTGTTACTAAAGAAAACAACGTTAAAGTTCTTAAAAAATGGTATACAGGCTCATGATTAGGAATAGTAAAAATGATCTGTTAAAGTGAAATGTGAAATGGATAAAATTTCCTCCTAAATGAAAAATGGAAGGGTACTGTTTGTATGGAATTGACGTTAAAATTTGTGTAAGATTTTTCGTAGTTTTTAAGATTGAGACTTGAAAAGTGATGTTCCAGTCTTTCTGTTAGGAATTAAAAAATTGGTACGTGTATCAGTATTTTGTCAAAATCACCCCTAATTTTTCAAATATAAGGGGTTAAAATTAAATAGAGGTTTTTGAAGTTATAGACGTGATTAAGTACTCCATATATAGGTAACATAAAAAAAAAGGTACGCGACGGGAAACTTGATTAGGATATTTCCATGGGATTGTAAAATTTAAATTATTTATAGAACGACATCCATGCGGGCGAAGCCGCGGGCAACAGCTAGTAAGTATATGAAATCTTTACCGGTAAGCGTGACATTGACGTGTCCGAGGCCGACGTGCACGGCCAACCAGCAGTCGATGCGCTCCGCGGAGAAGGCGCGGTAGGCAGCACGCGCCACGCGGGCGCCTGACACATGCCACGACGATCCATGCTTGCACACTGAAATCAAAATGAGCAACTGTTTCTTTTCAAAAGAAAAATAATATTGCCTATCGTAAGTACATACCTAAAAACAGGCTTTAGGGATGCGACCTGGTCAGGATGGGACTTCAACACCCATTAAACTAGCGCTAAGGGGCTTATTCCACAAATCCCCGAATTTGTGGAATAAACCCGCTAGGAACATTGTAATTATGTCAAAGTCACAAATTGTCGGGGCTGTATTTAGGGTATCATGGAAGGTGGACAGTTAGTAACTTAGTAGTAAATCGCTGTTTTTAGAGACTAAGACTAAGGGCGAGATTCACAGACCGCACTAGGACTTTACTTTCGAACTATCTAAACCCATACATTTCTGACAGTTCTAAGCATACTTTGCTCAAAGTAAAGTTGTAGTGCGGTCTGTGAATCTCTCATTAAGAGTTGATTCATCTGAACGCAGTCTTAAGTCCAAGACTAAGGTTTGAAAATCGAAATAATTAAACGTAAACAAAATTGTTACGTAGATATTAACTGAAATTTACACCTTCATTGTAAAATATTCCTCAATCATGGTCTTAAAATCAAAAAGTTTAACTTTTTGATTTTAAGTCACAGACCGAAAGTCACACGAGAATCTAGTGTTGAGATTAAAACTTATTAGAATCGGTACAAAATGGTATTTGATAGAAGAGTATCAAAATTTAAAAAAAATTGTGAAATTTACGAGCCCAACTTTTAATGTGGAGATGCTAAGCTGTATATACAAAATCGCATATAATTTTAACATTTATTGAATTCGTTATTTATTTCGTAGAAGTTTAAGTACTATATTGACATCACGATAGATTTAATATCTACTTTACGACATCACCGACATTCAATGAACCGATTTGTGTCATTTCATAAATTGCAACTTTTGTAATGGCGATAAAATATCTCAAAAACTATTATAATACCTCTAACTATTTGTTATGGACTAGTGGTTCCATAGACAATATTTTCAATATTTTCCCTACACTTTTTTATATATCATAAAAACGTATTCGTTAAAATGCCCCATTATTATATTTATAATTAAAAAAATAAAACCTCCTATTAATAAATGTTATGGAAAATCCCATTTCTTTTTAGTTCATGACTAATCCAACCCATGGACAGCACACATTAGGTACATATAAGTGATTCAGTGCGAATAAAGTTGTATTGGCATTACTATCCTTTACATTCTACGGCAATCTTCAAGCGCCGTTGCCATTTAGAGAAAACAGGAAATTTAGAGGTCGTTTGCACGCATTTGCTTTCGATAACAAGCAACATTTAATTATGCATACTTCCGAATTCATCAAATTTCAAGGTTACGATTTAGACAATTACAAATTACAATATCTCAGGTGTCCCACTGATTTCGTGTTGATTTCTCAACCCGTATAATTACTCTGAAACACGATTGTCCGAGAACAAAGGTTGTTAAATAGACGATTACGGAGTTAAGCACCTAGTTTTGAATTAATTGGTAATTACGATGGACTAACAAATTGGTAATAGGTAAGATTTTGATTACTTGAACCTATCTTTTAAACTTGATTAACAAGCAACAAAATGGACTTCGTCTTGAATTGGCAGATATTAAGATATTCATACTTCCTTAAACCAACTTTTACTTGACTTTTTACTGTGGTAAGGCTCCAGTGACGGAGTTTGTAGGCAGAGGCACGACCGAATTACCTACATAATCGACTTTGCTACAGAATTCACTTACCATCAATGTGAAGTTTAAGCTCATTTGTCACTTCATCACATAAAAAAATAGCCTTTAAAGACTCTGTGGAATTTTGAGAACTGGACTTCTTTACGCGTATTGCCTTACTCTACATAGATGTAATGTAGGAGGATCATTTTAATCTTCTTACTATCTGAAACAAGTCTTGGGGATATGTTGATATCGCAAATCGTAGTGTTTTTGCAACGCAGATAATTTGTGAAATACAACATTACTTTATTGTTCAGTGTATTGTAGAATATTATAATGAAACAAACGTAAAACGCTAAACTGCAGGTAACATTAAGTAGTTCAAGATCATTTTTACATTGTTGATAACATTGATTATGACTGTATTTAAGAAAACATTAAGTAATGTTATGACATGACCAAATGAATCAAATCGAGATTATTATAATTTTACAAGGTAAAAGGATTTAAAAGTTTAACAAGTTGTTATTTCACGTGGAATAATTAAACACTAATTTGATAGCTTTGTTGTATTGATTAAAGTCGGGCGGCGAGTGGCGCCGGCGGCATTCTATCGAAGTCACGATGGATTTTGTTTTCTATAATACTTCTATTAGACTAGAACTTAATTATGTACCTAACTGACACGCCCACCATAGTAATGATTGTAAGTGGTTGCAAAACTTCCATTTATGTCGGGTTTGTTTGTTAGTTTTTTTTTTTAATTTATTTAACACATAACAATAACATGATATACAATTCTTTTTATCAATGCATTACTTTAAACCTCTGAGTTAGAACCCTTGATAGTCATATAGCCGAATACTCAAACGTCACTCAATTTTAAGCAACGCTCTAATGTGCGCTATCTCTATCGTTTGAACGTGTTTTATAAAGACAGAAGACTTTTAAGTCCCACTTAGATTTAAGTGACGTTTGAGTATTTATTTGGCCGATAGATCATTAGTCGACTTTCCAAAAAGTAGTTCTTCGTAAGATTCGATTTAGAACTCCTAAAATGTCGATAAGGTAAAAGTGGATCTTGTGGGATTACGATCTTCTTTTACTTGCTCGATTAGGAAACTTTAATATGCCATAAACCCAAATTTTGATATTTAGTAATAGGTACATTAGCAGTGACCATATCAACAAGTACAGTCTTTTGTCTTCTGACATAACATTCTAAGAAGGTAGTCGTTACTTCATTCCATTATTCCTGGTAATTGTTTATAATTATAGTGCAGTATTGGGTGAAATGGATACATTTTATGGTCATTAAGGGATGTTGGATGTAAACATTACCTGAACTCATCAGAAGTATCTGGAAATGGTGTTTGAATCGAAATCAAAGTATTTTTTTATGTTTAACCTTCAACGTTCGAGTCAAAATATGAGACAATTTTCTTTCATAACTTCTCCCACAAAAGTAAAAAGAGATTTTTGACACTTTCTATTAGATGTTCGATTTAATGGTGGCAGTTTCCGTTCCGTAATTTCGGCCCAAGAGAGATAGGTACACAGTTTAGCTTTCAGAAGTGGCATCGCATCTACATGGAAATACGAGTATCTTTGGTTTTTATGTTTATAGACGACAGTATTCACTTACCAACTTTTTAACTGGTGGTAGAGCTCCAGTGAAGGAGCTCGCGGGCGTAGGCACCACCGCACATTACCTAATATACTTGCCGCTAAATGGTAGTGTTCAGCACAATCGTGTTCCGGTCAGGTGGCAATGTATAACACCTTAGGCCTCAGGAGTGGCAACGCATCAGCATTTTGACCTCTGGTCATTGTGTCGGTGTCTATAGGCTGTAGTCATCACTTAACATCAATGTGAACTGCATGCTTGTTTGCCACTACCATTACATTAAAAAAATACAGTGTGGTCTGTATGCTTGTTCGCCACTTTCGTCACTCATAAAATATAAATATTTTAAATATTTTTATCTCCACTTACCTAGGATAACCGTGCCCACGAATAAACTGAGTGTGACTATTGTGAACGTAGAAAATCTCTGAAACAATAATTAGAAGATAATAATAAATATGAAGGTATATCCTGTGGTTTTTATGTAGATGTTCATAGGCAGTGAAGTACTCCCGTATAATGAATGTTGAAGTGTGTATGCATGTTTGCCACTGCATGACTTAAAAAATATCTTAATACTATAACTAAAATGTTTTTTTCAAGTTTCTTTTTAGATAAGTACATAGACTACTTAAGAAATTCTAATTAAAATAACACTCTACAATATTATAACTCGGTGATAAGATTTTTAGATACAGTTAATAAAAGAAAAAAAAATGTTATTGCAAAACTCTATCTAATGTCATTCTGCAGTGCCTTGTACTATTGTTGTTTAGACGTCGTTGTCCTATAAATATATAGTTGTTTTTTTTGGATTTTTGAAAATTTACGTTTGGTCATCTCCTATCTGGCGCCAAAGATATAGCGAGGAACGCCAGGTATGAAGTCAGCGATCAAAAGAACTAGCATTGGCATGGCGATGTGGCTGTAGTTACAAGTCCGATTAAGGTTGAATTTAAAATAAAAATTTAAAGCTTAAATTAAGACCCTTTTTCTGATGCCGGTAATAGTAAGGAATTCCAGGTACAGGTTGAAGATGGCGTTGAAAGGCTAGCGATCACACAAGCGTCGGTTTGCATTAGTAATGATTAAAAACACAGATGATGAAGGCAGTCACCAGCACTTCTGTCGCCTTGAAAGTATGATTGCAATTACAAGACTTTTTTTGTCACGAAGTGGCAAACAAGCATGCAGTTCACATTGATGATAAGTGAATACTGTAGTCTATAATCATCTACATAAAACCAAGAGATTTCAATATGACCTCAGCAGTAGTCTTTGCCACTACCTAAGTTGTTATAGTCTAAGAGGTCAAGGGATTTTTCAAAATAGATTCTGATATCTTTTTCTCTTGGTCTTGGATACGGTTATATTTAGGGGAAAGTGGGGGAAACACGAACACGTAAGGATAAACTAAAATAAAACAGTGAAATTAAGATACAAAGTTTCTTTATTTGCTTAATAATCAAGTTTATTTATCCATGTAACTAATCAAATAATAAAAGTTTATATTTTTTCAATAAAATGTAACATTAAGAAAAAAAAACAAAAAACGTGTTTACCCGACATGATTCGGGTAAAAACGAACACCAGATGGGGTAATAGCGAACTAACATATGATACCTTAACTACAACAGAGATCACATTTATACCCCGCCGATGTTGACTGTCCGTCTGTGCATTTCTCGTGAGCCCAAATTTCACAAACGTAGCACATTAACCAATCTTCATCGGGGAGACCATAATTTTCTTTTTGTTCTTTTTCTTTTCTTCTCTTCTTTGGTGCAGAATTATTAAAGCCTTTGATATTATTGTAAATGTTTAACACTCTTTTAGTGTCTTTATATATAGATATTTTTTCATCAATCTTCGGTCTAATTTTTTTTTGTGTTTTTACAAAATTTCTTTTTGATTTCTTCTTTTGCACGCTCTCTATTTTCTTTTTGTTCGAGTTGGTCTTTTATATGTGTGTTTTTCACAATAATCGATTTTCTCATCCTGATATTGCGCTTAGATATTTCAGGAGCAATTATAGGCAGTTCTACGATTTCTAATAAAGAAACTGATGACTTTTTATTTTCACTTTGTTTCAGTCTTTCTAATATAATTACGAGGCATCTGAAATAATGATAAAAAATGGACGAAGAATAAATGAAGGGCTAATGCCGAACATTCGAGATTGCCCCACATGTAATGTTCGCCATTACCCCTTGGTATAGAAACAACTGATTAGACAAAAAATGTTTTAGGTTATGTTCCTTTTGCCCTCAGTAGTTGTCATTTAACTCGATATTATGTGTGTATTCTCGTACACAAAAGTCAAATTGCTATTGTTGGTAGAAATAAAGCTACATCAAGTTAAATTCACGAAAAAATTAGATCCAAACCATACAAAATAATTGAAATTCCGTACCTTGACCCCAGAGTGTGTCCGTACTTCTCGTGTCTGTGACTGGCACTACATGCGGCGTGGTCTTCAAGATGAGTGCAATGAAAATACGACCATCTATTTTTAATATATTGGAACCGTTGAATTCGGAATTACCCCGCGTTCGTGTTCCCCCCACTTTCCCCTACTTTTGTGGGTTGAAGAGTATCCTGTCGCCTCTCAGTGTAGTATACTTCTGTGCCAGAAATTACAGGGCACACATTACTAGGTACCTGACCGGATTACGATAGCCACAACCGTTTAGTGTACAATCATTACAACAAGTAGATTAGGTAATGCGGTGGTTCCTACACGCGCGAGCTCCTTTAACTGGAGCTCTACAAACAGTAAATCTATTGATTGGAATTGAATTTAAAGCAAATATTTCTGCGGCTGGGTGTATAGTGAGGAAGACTAGGGACAGGAAAAACGGCAATGATGAGAACTGGCGTTAGAAATACGATCGCCACGGCCGCTGTAGTTGCAACACTATTTATATGAAGATAAAGGTAATATTAATAAAGCTAAAGTTTGACCACCTCTTTTCTGATGCCAGGGAAGATAGCGAGGAAGGCCAGGTAGAGGGTGAAGGCGGCGATGATGAGGGCCAGCGCCGGCACATCGGCCGCCACGGCCGTGCGGTTGTGGTATGCGTATAGGGTCGGCCCGCCTTCCTCGCGGAAAGCGTCGAACCACCCCTTCATCGCTCGCCCAGCCTGGAACAATATAGATCACTTTTATTATGAGCGTACGTGGGAGATACGAAACTATGACTATTCGTATATGTACATCTTTAAAAGTATATTATAAAACCAAGTGCCCCGCTGCGTCTGCCTGTCCGTTCGCGATAAACTCAAAGACAACTGCACAGATTTTTATGCGGTTTTCACCAATAGGAAGAGTGATTTATGGAAGATTTGTTAAAGTTTTGTGTTAATTGGTTGGAATACGAGTATAGCAATAAATGTTAGAGGTGCTGGAAAAAATTGATTGGTTTTTTGAATAACTACGTGAGTTTTGTAATCTACGTCCGAGACCCGTCGAGGAGGAAAGTTAACAAAATATGGAAGTTAATTTTAGAGAAAGCCAGAAACACCGAAGTATTTTTTGTGTGTTTCGATATCCCACGGATTGATAAGTGAACCATCATCTCTTATTCCCCTTTCCAGCTAGAAGGGGAATGATGGTGGGTCAAATGAGTTTAGTTTCGAAGTTAAATGAACATGTTATTTTGGATGACTGTTATTAAGTTATGAAAACAGTCACGGATTTAGATTTTATTGTTAGTGATAAATTTGAATGATAAGCAGTTTTTCCGTATGGAACCAGTTTTATTTTTATTGTAACGGCATCCAATTAGTCACGATATAGGGAATCCTGGCGTATGGCAATAAATATAACACGAATGAGACGAAAACGGTATTAATTTATTGTACTAATAATAATGTTTACAGTCTTATAATTTTGATATGATTATTAACGAAATAATAAATATTTACGTAGATAGCTATAGATATATAGATCTACAGCTTAGAGTCAGTGATGGTGAATATATCTAGTCAAGATTCTGATCTCACTCTATGGCATAGTCAGAACATATTCTCTGGTCAAATTATGGCAGTCTCACATAAACATGTCAATATTTCCAGAAAGTTTTATTCTAGAAAGTTTGTACCAGTCTGTAATAATTAATTGGTGATGCAGTCAGACAGGTATCTACTATTTTTTACTGGTGGTAGAGTTCCAGAAGCTCGAGGGCGTAGGGCACCACCGCATTACCTAATCTATCTGCCACCAAATGGTTAGTATTCAGTACTATCGTGTCCCAGTTAGATGGTGATGTATGGTCCCGTAATAACTATAATTATAACACACACATTTGCATTCTGACCTTTGTTTTGCAGATGTCTTTATGCTGAATATGCATGTGAGCTGCTTGCTAGTTTGCCACCCTCATTACATAGAAACGTACTAAGTAAATAATACTGCTGGAATTACACCAGCAGTTTTTATACCTAAAAAATGAACATAAGCGAAACATTTAATTATAAAATAAGCTAAGTTTCTTTTAGCTGCTTTACAAACAAAGCTCGCTCAGAATTGGGTAATCACAGTTAAGGTTCAGTTGGTAATTCGAAATGGCGTTTTAACAAAGTCCAAGCGAGCCTGCCTGCGTCACATGGTCGGAATGCGAAATTTGTTGTGAAACACGGCTCTTGCCTTCGGGAAACGGATGCAGTGTGCTTTATTTATTGCAACAAATTTAATCCTTAGTGGATTAAATTTGTTACCACCACCTAAAGGCAGTTTCTCGCGTAAAATATGGATAAGTAACTGGCACTATCGTTTCCATCACTACTTCAACAACTGCTAAAAATATATTCCGTGTCGGTAACATGGGTAGGTAAACGAATAATAATATATTTAATTCACTTTTATTAATAAAAGTGAATTAAATATAGTTTTTTTATTGCTTAAATTATGCATATATAGGTATTATATAACTTACCTAACATGAGTTCAAATTTAACGTTTGTCTTGTAACGTCGTAGGTATATTAACTTTAAGGTTTCGCTGAACATAATGTTCTTCTTAAAATAAAACCTTATATCAGGATTGTCAAAAATATATCTATCAAATCTTTTAGATAAGGTATATACAGTATTTAACAAGAAATATTGCAGATCGATCTCAGGAAGGCGACTCGGCTTATTTCGGGTCTGTAGAGCGTTATCTCTTCCTCACCCTACCAATTTGACGTTTATCCACCATATTGACCAAGTCTTGACCAATACTGGCCTATCAGGGCTTACGTAGGCAGTGTGCAACAAAGATAACGCTCTACGACGTCGAAACTAGCCGATTGACCTTTTCATAGGCTCGATGTGCAATATTTCTTGATGAGCAACTTTATGTGCTTCTACTAAATCCATAAAAAAGGAAATCGAACTTGGGAAAAGTTCAATTTCTCAATTTAGTACTGAGATTCTTAGGAACAGTTTGGAATTGGTGATGCGACGAATCGTAGATGCACATACGAAAACGCTATCGCTCGCTTCGCTGTACCTTTAGAGTTAGACAAGTAAAAACATAAAGTTATCACTTTTATAATACTAAATAAAGCACGTACCGTTTCTATTGAAAGGGTATAATAAAAGTGATACTAATTTGCTGCCAGTAATAGTCGACCTTTGCACACGCTTCGAGTTCTTGACATGAATTCGCCGACCCGCTTAACTCGGAAGTGAATCGGTATGTTGTCTGATTTTTTATCGGCAACCGGAAGAATGTGTATAGAATTATAAGCGAGGCTGTATGTGTTGCTTACTACTTGTGTTGTTTTTTAACAGACGATTGTTGTGCAATTTGAACAGTTATGAGTAGCATTTATTATGATTATAGTTTTGGGTTTAAATAAACGCTTCCTGAACACCATCACCACGTTCATTCATATCGCGTTGAGATGATCATTGATGTTAAGTAAGAATTATATATGCTTAATAGTTTTGATGATCGTATCACAAATAAGCTATGACTGCAACAACCACATTTAAGTAAAAAAAAAACGGGTAAACCGTAAAAAATATTAAAATGATTTTCATAGAAAATATTTTAGTTACGTATCTACTTACTAGATATAAGTAGGTATTATGTTTATACGAGATCAAATCTAATGCATATTATTATCATATAACATAAACATGTCGATATAGGTAGTCAGGCCCACTTCAAGATAATTACATACAAATTAATTTATATTTCACAAAAGCACATTGTTACTATTTAAACAAGTTACTTGTTGCTCTGTTCCATGCTAATCGAAAGTAACTCTGTCTGTCTGTTACCTTTTCACGTACAAACGACTGAACCGATTTTAATAAAGTTTGGTACAGAGATAGAGCTGACTCTGAGAAAGAACATAAGTTACTTAGATATTTATAAAACGACATCCACGCGGGCGAATCCGCGGGCAACAGCTCGTAACAAATAAATAGATTTATAATAATTTATATCTTTGAAATAACGCTGCTATTTAGGTATAATCTATACCTGCATTCCTGCTTTATTTTAAGGCGTTGTCCTTATCCGGAAGTATTGCTCGGTCGTTGAGCTTAAAATGTAATAAAGGTCAGTTACCATCACAGTATGCCTTGATAACCTTCGGCACTATAAAGCCGGGTGCTTGTTGTGACATACTCGGCAAAGTGGGTAAGACGTAACGTGCCACGACTAAAAATGATTAACCTGATATATTATCATACAACTTTATTTTTAAAAAAATAGTCAATTACGACGGGACGTAGTGGTGGTTTAAAGTACATTAAAACGACATTTTTTTATTTTTTACCTATCTAGATTATAAACGTATAATCCAAAGGTGGGCTGATGAGTCTTCGCAATCGGAGTGTATGTATGAAGAGGGTGATTAATGTAGAAGAGACACGGGAGGTGTGTAAGGACCGAGATATTTGTCGCTTCACGCTCTGTCTACTTCGTAAGGGATTTGGTGTAATACTCGTAATATACGTATTTGATTTTTTCGTTCATGTTGAGTATGATGACTATGATTTTTAAGAATTTAATTTGTAGGGGAAAATAACTAATAAGTAAGTAATGCAGGAAGTTCACCACACAAAGTGGGACTATAGTTAAGGATTGAATCAGCAGTAGTCAGCAGTATTTGAGAAATTAATGCTATGAATACTTCAATGTACGATGGTAGTAATTAATATTTCCTGCAAGGTTATTTGCTGCTTCAGTCATAATATAAAAATAATCTTAGATTATAGGTATACTTACTTTCATATTTTATAATTGGACAATGGACTATAAAAACCAACTTAAGTGATAGACAAATATTAACAAGACCGTATTTTATAAAATTTGTTTATCTTGATTAATTTAAGCCGTGTGATGATGATGACATCCGTTAAGAAAAAAAAAAACATCTGATATCGTTAGGGACGATACTGGGTAATAAAGTATACTATTCAGCTGGTCAAATATATAAAAGAACCATCACAAGTATTGATATCAATTTATTGATAATATTTTATTCATATCACTTGTGAAGAATGCATTCTTAGGGCAGGGATTTCTATATAATATGTACATAATTTAAAAATCTTTTCAATAATCTCATCGCATGCCTTCAGTTTAATATAATCATGGTTCGTAAATAATAGGTTGCGGAAAAAGTCTTTTCGCATTATAGTATGTATGAACTTGTAATAAAATCTCTTTGGCTGTAGTATTTGTATCTGGCTGGTTTTGGTATCATTGAAAGTTAAAATTTTAAAGAACATAATTCCAAATTCAAACTAGGCAAATATGTGATTTTCATTTGTTTTTCGTACTGTCAAGATGAGTGAATCTAATGAAGAAATTCGATACATTTTAAAATTTTACTACAAAAAAGGTAAAAATGCAACGCAAGCCGCGAAAAAAAATTGCGATCATTATGGACCTAGTGCAGTGTCTGTGAGAGTAGCACAAATTTGGTTTAAGCGTTTACAATCCGGAAATTTTGATGTCAAAGATGCACCTCGCTCTGATCGCCCTATTACGGATAAAATGGATGCCATTTTTGAAAAAACGGAGCAAGATCGACATATCAGTAGTTACGACGTAGCTGAAGAACTGAGAATTGATCACAAAACAGTTTTGGCGCATGAAACCGAATCATTTTTGAAGAAGCTGATAACTGGTGATGAAAAGTGGATCATGTACGACAAGAACGGAACCCGGGTTAACTCGCAATAAGGTGATGTTGTGTGTGTGGTGGGACTGGAAGGGCATTATTCATTATGAGCTATTACCACCAGGCAGGACTATCGATTCTGAACTCTACTGCGAACAACTGATGAGATTAAAGCAAGAAGTTGAGAGAAAGCGGCCGGAATTGATCAACAGAAGGGGTGTGGTGTTTCATCATGATAACGCTAGACCTCACACATCTATAGCCACTCAGCAAAAATTAAGAGAGTTTGGCTGGGAGGTGTTAATGCATCCGCCGTATAGTCCTGACCTTGCACCTTCAGATTTCCACCTGTTTCGGTCTCTTCAGAATTCTTTATGCATTGTTAGGTTAACATCACGAGAGGACTGCCAAATCCACTTGTCGCGGTATTTTGATAAGAAATCCCAAAATTTTTATAGCAATGGGATCATGTCCCTACCTACATGATGGCAAAAGGTTATCGAACAAAATGGTACATACATACTTTTGTTAAATTTAAATAAATTATATTAAAAAATGTTTTGAATTATCTTAAAAAATGCGAAGAAACTTTTTCCCCATCCTTATATATTGATAATTTTAATGATAAGTAGAGTTCCAGCGATACCTAATTTATTTGTTAAATGGATGTGTGTCGTGATCGACGTTACCAGAGATATAGATAAAAAAAACAAAAAAATTAAATACGCTTACACTCACAGCCCCACAGTAGGTATAAACCTGTGCCGTGGGTGCCGTTGTACACATACAACACATACACAAACACCCAGACCCGAAACAAATATCTGTAGGCCATACAAACATTTGTCCCGGTGCCGGGATCGAACCCGCGACCCTCCGAATCAAACGGTCATCTCACACCTGTAGATGTAGATGTAGATGTAGATGTACTGTCCTTTAACTCTAGCTTTACAATTTCCCGGTTAGGTGGTTAAAGTCTGACACAAAAATAAGCGTGTCTGCTTGGCACTTACATCAAATAAAAAAATGAAGATAAAAATAAAATACGCTTACACTCACAGCCCCACAGTAGGTATAAACCTGCGTCGTGGGTGCCGTTGTACACATACAACACATACACAAGATACTTATTAATTATTAATTTCAGGCACACCCACAAAGCAACGCATCTACAATCAGACCTCAACTTTTAAAACAGATGCCTACAATCAACAGTTGTTTTTGAACGTAGTAAATATTTTAAAGATTTGCCATTAAATATTTTTAAACAATGGCTGACGGCGTTCGTGTTCGAGGACGTTGGGTTAAGGATGTTGTTGGGCGTATCATTCCTGTCAAGAGGTGATTCAACCTTGTCCGAGTGGTCTAACGACTCCATATGTGACTATCTTACTCATTCCACGTGATATGAATATATTTCTAGCTTTGGTATATATAATTTATTATATTAAATCATTATAAGAAATATAATAATTAAAAAGTCGCAAATACTGTATTTTTATTTACAACGCGATAAAAATTATGCGGTATATTATTCAATTTTATGCAACCTTCAGAAAACTTGTTCAATGACCTTAATTAATATTTTTTTTGTATTAGAAAAATACGTTTGATTGACTGTTCGTGTGTGCAGTACTTATTATATTTCGCGGTCGGTTGACTGTGTGACAGACTATTGGTCGTTGACATTTCGTTTCCGCTTATTACTTCCTGGTTATTGGATAAGCTGGTTTAGAGATATGTTACATCGGAAATGTTACGCAAATGACATGGCATGTCAATATTAGGTACAGTCAGGGAACCCGAAAAAAAGATTGTATGGAGTTCTTGACTTAACAAGATTAATGTAGACATTGAATTGATATTTAAAATGATGTGCGAAATACATCTAATCTACAAACTTGACGACTCGGTTAGTCCAGCGGTGTGAGACAATCGTTTGATTCGTAGTGTCGCGAGTTCGATCCCCGCACCGGGACAAATCTTTGTATGGCCTACAGATATTGTTTCGGGTCTGGGTGTTTGTGTATGTGTTGTGTGTGTACAACGGCATCCACTACACAGGTGTTTACCTAGTGTGGGGCTGTGAGTGTAAGCGTATTTTATTTTATTATTATTTAAATGAAGGAGAAAACTTGGATCTATAGATCCATATCATCAAAATATATAATGTTGTGTGGTCTATAGAAAAAAGTCATACGCTCATTAATATATTTGAAAGTAGGGCGTATTTCCTTTTTTTTCCTAGTAAACTATTATCTATAATTCACGGCACTAGTTCGCTATACACACAGACCTACCTACCACAAGTCAAAATTATAGCGAGCGTAAATTTAAACATATGCCCTGATAACTAAAATACACGTGGACGAATTCGTGATCAAAAGTTAGTATCTACATAAAATTCTTGACACGCACGCTATTAAAGCATTGAAACATTAACTTTGGACATGAAAACTGTTGTTGTCATTAACTTTATGTCCTTGTGAAAAAATGTTTACCAACAACGTGAACTGCGGTTAATGTTATTACAAGTGGTCCCTGAACCTTGCTCTGAGAGGGCAAATCAAATTAGCGTTGCTTTATCTTGTCGTTTATCGATGTTTTGGAAGAATTCATAAGTTTAAATGAGAGCTTTGTCAACATCCGGTATTCAATTTTCATTTTAAACCATCTATTTGGATGAGCCTGCTCTCAGTAACTACATTTACCCAGTATATTTAATGACTATGGCGAAAGACATTAGAAGACATGGCAATAAACATGATTAATAGAAAGCTTTGATGGTTTGGATATATTATTCAGTAAAAATTGTAAAAAGAATGATGACTAAAGAGATATACAATGCGAATGTTAATGGTTGCAGGTTATAAAGAAAACATAAGATGTGGCCTACTTTGACCAAATATATCACATTTTATGCTGTTTTAACGGCTAAATACTGAAACGTCACTTAAATCTACCTAAGTGGAACTTTTAAGTCTTTTGTCTCTAAAAAACACGGGAAAACGACAGAAATGGCTTATATTTGAGAGTCGCTTAAAATTAAGTGACGTTTGAGTATGCGGCCGTAAGTCATCTAAATATTATGAATAAGGAAAGAGTTTGGATACAGAGAATCGCGGGAGGATTGCAAAGACAGTTGTTAACTCCGTAAGAAATTTTGTGTGATATTTTTTTTCCACTGTTTTTTTAAATCTTTGTGTATTTATGAATCATAAAATAGATATATGACAAACATTTTGTGTGAGCGTCTCCTGTGTGGCTGGATGGTAATGGTATCATGATCATCATTCCAGCTGAGAGACGTTCAGCTGTACAATCCTTCCCCAAAGACCTCCACTAGAGTGTTGCGCGTCGTAAGGGAATAAATGCTATAATCACCACGCTCGCAGGGTAGTGGTGGTTGCTGGTTGGGATCGCAGTGACGGTGGTTTTATCACAGGACGCTGCCGCCTGTCTCACTTTATTATATTTACTACCACCCTTTATTGCAATGGTTTGACCGCCATTGTTTGTTTGACTGACTGCAATAACGGAAGAACTCTCCTCCAATAGATGGGTTGATTTAGTTCATCTTCAATCTATAGATTGATTTCGAATACTTTCACTAAGTTACATTTCCAAACATCATTGCTACTTTCATAACATAGGAAAACTAATCAAAATCAAATGGCCTGAAACCTTAAGGTAAGCCCTTAAGGTTGTAAAAGATATGTAAGGTTACGCGGAAACCAGTTGACATGTGTGCCCCTGATTGTGAAAGGGCTCGATCAATCAGTTGCATGCACAGGCTAGTAGTGGCGTGCCACAAACCGGACCTTTATGTAATCCAGTGTGAGGTCAGTTCCGAATCCTATTACCACTCGGATCTTGACCTTGTCGTTTGTATGTGAAACTACTTATAATGATTTTAAGGTACCTATTATATGTATAATGATGAATTTAAGGTATTGTATGTACGACACTAGTCAGGTAACGTTTTCGGTGAATTTCCAAAAAGAAAACATGTCTTCAATCAACCTTACTTGACAAATTAATCTTCAAAAATCATACTCATTTAACAAAAATAAAGACAGAATTTATACATTTCTTTTATAATTAGAAATGAAGACAATGGTTTAAAAGATTGCTTTTGAATTTCATTTTAAATTTACATTGAAGAACCGCGACGAGTCTGGTGGTCTACTCGCAAAATAACAGCGATTTATCGGAACAATGTTCTACATACTTCGAATCGACTGACCTATTGATGATGTAAATGATTTCAAAGGAGACGTTCCAAAATGTATGTAGTTTGGGCCCGCGCCTTGTACACTAGGGATATTGAGTGAAGAAGCTTATGGCCGAAAACTCAAACAAACGTCACTCAATTTTAAGCAACGCTCAAATGTGCGCTATCTCTATCGTTTGAACGCGCTTTATAAAGACAGTAGACTTTTAAGTCCTACTTAGATTTAAGTGACGTTTGAGTATTTGGCCGTTAGAATACTAAATCATTTTTAGCTATTCAAATCGATTATTATACCTTCAATTAATTGTCGTAAGTAAGTATATATTTCAAAAACAAGAATGTCATAGCAGTCATATGGTGACATATTGTTGTCATACAAATTATTTTTTGAGTGTTTTTCCATGATTTTACGTATTTTTTGATAAAGTGTACAAGGTGCGGGCGGCAACGTGAAACTTGTTCTTTACTTACTTACCGATACTAATATAATCCGATGGTACCTACTAGAGACGGAAACGTGTTGTTCCGATAAACAGTTTTTGTATCGTTATCGCGAATAGACCCACTTAAAGCAAGTTCGCTATACAATCTTCTTTTGGCAGGCAGCTTTTCTTATTCAATGTTTTTAGTTTTTATGTCTGCCATCGGTACCTAATGGTTCTGATTTAGATATCTAGTACAAAAACATTAATAGGTACCCATTAAGTTTAAGACCGTTAATCCTTCAAGGATCGTACGGCCACCGGCGGCGAGACACAATTGAATTTCAATTGTCATATTTTTCTCGTGTTTGGAGAGATTAATGAACATAATATGAAATGTGTGCACGTCATTAATATGTCCGCCTAATTGATTTGATTGCGGTCACCTTTGATGAGCTGCATGACACCGAGTACAATTTCTAAAAAAAGTTCACTTGTAGCCGCAGGCAACAGTTACAAAAAACAACGATGACGACATACATTTTGAAGATGTGATTAATCAACCAGACCGTGTAACATGATTAGTCAAGGAAAAACGAAAGAACAAAGAATCGCTTGTACATTAGCAATTAGTTAATGTATCATAAACGGATGTAAATGGACAATCGTCCTCTGTTGCGAACCGGTCATGTCTCAAGTCACGGGTGCTGCTGACATTAGCGCAGCCAATGTAACAAGTTTGCATTGAGTACTCCACAACCTTCTCACATGACAGGCCGGTACAAACAACGGACAGTTGGTATTCGAGTCAAGGCCCGGTAATAAGATATTTAAGTTAGATACTTGCATTAAGAGATTTAAGAGAATTCTACCCGTTTCAACAGATAACGTCTTGCGCTGTATAATTAATATTGAGGACTCGTTCACGGATTCGGTCCAAGGCGTTTGCGTGGCATTTTTCATCCATACTGTCACTAAGCTATTCTAATGGGAACGATTTGTAGTTATTAATAGGTACTTTCTGTACATAGAAAAATCTATATGTTAGAATTCAATAAGATACCTATATAATAAATTAAAGATAAAAAGTTAAATAGGTTTTGAATTCAGGCCGAGATCCGAAAGTGTTTACGTGGTGTTTATACATAATAGTATCATAGCTAAGGAATGATAGGGTACATCCCTATAATTTCCTAGCTACTACCACAGTATAGATATAGATACAAACAGTATGGAAACTAAGCCCATTTTATAAAATATTTACCTACACTCCATTGAAGCAATAGGGATGTCACTATATTTTTAAATAATGGTGTTATTATTTTAGCATTTACTGACCTTTAATCAATCGTATCGTACAGAAGCGCGCATGGCTCGGCGGCTGGTGTAGATCAAAAGCGATCTATTCGGTTAAGCACTACGGGCGCGGTCGGTAGTGAGATGGGTGACCGCTAGTGGCAAATTAAATGCGCCTTTCCGTGCTTCGGAGGGCACGTTAAGCCGTCGGTCCCGGTTGCTATCGATAGATAGCAGTCGTTAAACCTTGTCGGAGGCCTTATGGGCAGTTTGAAATATGTAGGCTATGTACATAATCTTATGGTGTTGATTAATCCCAGAAAAAGTAACTATGTTAGTATTCACTCATTTATTCTTGTTCTTATTTAATATTTTTACATACATAAGTAGTTATAAAACAAACAAACAGACCTATAAGAAACTAAAAAATTGTGCGCCGCCGGTAGCGGGAACAGGGTCTAAGCTATCGGTGGTTAGGGTCACAGAGACAAGAACCTCCTCACTATACGTGCCGTGCCGAGGAGTACCGCCTTCTGTATTAGACCCATGATCCAACCTTGATCTTATTATTATTATTATTATAGTTTTAAGTACGAAAAACAGTTTTATATTGATATAACTTGTAGATCTTTGTTTTTAACCATTACATAAAAAAATACTTTATTCTTCATAAATATTTTAACAAATTATAATTCCTATTGCTACTGTGAATTCGGTCTTAAAAATAACAAAACTGAGTGCTAATTACTTGGGTGATTTTTATAGTTCTTACGACAGTACAATCTTAATAAATAGCTGCCCCGACGAACTTCGTATCGCCTTAGAGGTATAAACAAATTAAATGTCCAAAAAATCGAAAAAAAAAAATTGGTAAGAATCACCCTCACCATTTAGGGATATAAAAAAGACTACAACCGATTCTCATACCTACCAACTATACACACAAAATTTCATACTGATTGGTCTTGCCGCTGCGGAGGAGTATTGTTACAAACACTACCACACGAGATTTTTTAAAATAATAAATAAATAATAAATAAAATACGCTTACACTCACAGCCCCACAGTAGGTATAAACCTGTGTCGTGGGTGCCATTGTACGCATACAACTCATACATAAACACCCAGACCCGAAACAAATATCTGTAGGCCATACAAATATTTGTTCCGGTGCGGGGATCGAACCCGCGACCCTTCGAATCAAACATTAAATATGTTAGATATTATAACAATAAATTATTCTTGCCTTTCAAAATCACCAGGAAAAAAACGATACCTCCGGTTTTGATGATGCAGAGTTCAAACAGTCGTATACCACGCAATACGCTCGTGGCATCTTTAAAACACTCGTGGAAGCAAAAACAAATCGCAACGTGACCACTCGCTACTGTAGCACTGCGAGAACCACTTAGAGGCCTCGTAAATGCGCATGTTTGTGTGAGTGTGCCGTTTCGAACGTTTTTTTCGTAGAACGAATTTGTTCGTAGTTTCCGTACTGTTCATATGTGCACTGTGCTACTACTACTACTAGTACTAAGAAAAAGTTTTGGCGGGAATGCGGAAAAGAGCTGTGTCGCTGCGTAATATTATTTTCGAAATTTGTGTATAGTCGTGTTTTTTATATGTAAAAATGGTGGGATTTTTATCATAAAACATTAATGTTCACGATTGTAGGAAAGTGATATTATGAAGTGAAAAGTGATTTTTCATGTTGCCTCCAAAACTTCGTAAAATCTCCTAGTAAAGTCCTCATCACTTTACTGGAGCCATCTCATCATATTCCACATGGAAGCATCCAATTATCGTCATCTTCCATATGTATATTCATTATCATAAGAAATGAAGATAAAAATTACTGAAGATTGGCTGTTAAGGATTTAAATCCGTGGCCGTAAAACAATTATAAAAAAGAAAATAGCTACTACTAACGGTCTAAAATTATTTATTTTATCACAAATGACATAACTGTCGGAGCAAATCTTACCGAAGAGCTTGAAACGTAAGCTACGACACTCTTATCTATAATGGTCGAGGCTGAAGATCACACTACGTCTGTCTATTCGAGATAAAAATCCAAAGCAACATATTATTTTATTAGATTATATTTTAACAAAACGCCAGTTACGAAGTTACGATCATATGATTTATAAAAAATTGATATTTAGGTACATACCACGAGAAAATGGAACTTAATTTATGCCAAAGTTCTACATAGCGATATATTTTATTTTTGATAACTCTCTTTGCAAAGCTGACCATAGATTTCTTCAAGTCCTTTAATCTGTCAATGAGCTAATGTTGTTTAATTATTTTTTTAAATGAAGAATGTAATTCATGTGAACGTATAGAGCGTCATGGTCTTTGACCAAGCTCTTTAAATGGAGATTAAAAAAAAAAATCTGTCAGATCGCGAAAAATATGACAGTTGATTTCCAAATTTTCGTTAACCGATCTCGGTCCAGCTGCAGCTTAACGAGTCAAGGATCTTTTGAGATTTTGTATCAAATATACAACCAAATACTGAAAGTCTTTTAAGTTAAGTTACATTTTAGAAAACTTTTTCAGTAATCATCTATGTCAAATATTTGAATGATGGTGATGAGTCGGTAAAAGATGAAGTACTTACCTAACCGAAAATATTAAGTTTAAGTAACAAAAGTTGAAAATGTATTACCTATTAAGATTTTTATTCTTGATTCATGTCAAACACATGGCATACGTTTCGTTTACTGTATTCATTGTGATATTGATATTATAATAATGTGTAGGTACAAATAGAATATGTTCTGAAAAGTTTATGTATAGGCTACATAATTTGGAACAAAGGAAAATAAATAGATATACCTATTCGAATTGGACACTAGGAATGTGTATGAATACTAGTTTCTGAACCTTGGATTATTATATTAATGATCGATATAAGTAATTCCTTTCATATTCAAGCAATTATTTCGCCCAACCTGCCATTCTATAAATTAATTTCGGATAACCAGTGATTAAAGCTAGACAATAGACCAGATTGTGCCAACCTTGCACAGTGTCGGTTTTGCACAACAGCGGAACATAACATTATGAATCACTTTACAACAACAGAAATTACATTAAATCTCGTAATTGCCTTTTGCCTTCTCAAAGAAGATGCAAGTGAACGTAATGTAGCACGTGTATGAAGGTAATATTAAGATAATGTAATAGATTTATATTAAAAGTAATGTATGAGAGTAATACATTCATGGAGGCCAGGTACACTTCCGTAAGTTATAATTTATAATATAATATAAATTTGAGGTCACGTTTATTGTTTTTCTTTGCTATAAATCTATATTTTTCTTAGATTGGATTCACATTTGACATTGACTGAGATGTTTTAAGTTGATATGAATACTGAAATACGCTTACACTCACAGCTTCGTTATATAGGTATCTCTTCCTGTAGATCACATTTCAACCAGAACTCAGCTGCGTAATACACACACATTAAGAATGTGCGTCGCGACACTGTGATTTGATTAGGTACTGTAAGTCACAAATAAAACTGCCATTAACATAATTTAATTTTGTAAGAAATTTAAGTTTTCTACTTTGTAGTGAAGCAGATAGGTATATACCAAGTACACTTATCTAATAGGATCTAAATTCTCTTTAAGTCTTATATGGTACAATAGATCTGGATTTACAAAAATGCAAAAAGTATCAACCTGTGTGATCACAAATTTAATATTCATGGAAATTTTATACTTCGGTAGAACTCAGGCCGAAAAGACAACAGACGAAGATGAAAATGGATGAAATTTGAGTGCTCCTACAACGTGTAAGAACGATGGCTGGCGACGTCCTCGTTGAAATTCGTAATATGATGGAAATTTTCATCCATTCCATTCCAAATTCGGTCTTTATTGAGTTCCTCTTAAGCATAAAATTTCTGTGAGTATTAAAATTGTTTGTGCATTAGACAGTGCGGCAGCGTGACGCACGCGAGGTCGTCCAAAGGCCAACGCGGCCGGCGCGACTCGCCGACGTCCGCTCCACTTAAATGGAGATCTATAGATCTATTTGCGTGTGCATACTTTTAAGTTCGTATTTAGAAAGAATGGTAATTGGTGATTGCACTTAAAGTTGAGCAGCCGGAGTATTCCACCTGATTAATAATGTTAGAACCTTCCACCGTGTAAAACCTTCATTTTAAGAGCAATCAAAAGTGAGAGACAGCTTTGGAATGCACATACACGCAACTTCATAGGATCTACCACCTAGATTAAGACTCGACTGCCATGCCCGAACTGGAAATCTTTTTGGATTGGCAAAATTCTGAAACCTTTTAATCTAAGAGTGTTTGTCATTGAACCCCGTAGGAAAAATAGTAAAATAACCTATATTTACTAAATAAATCGTTTAGTTTTATATGGCTTTTAATTGGCGTAACACTCAACATGGCAATTAGTTTAAGTTCGTTATTGTATAAACTATTAGAATAGGCCGGAAAAACATCATAGAAGAGATAGATTCACCATTTCTCCGTTTGAGGAGAAACGTTAAGCGGTTTAAACCTGGCTATTGCTTAATTTCTGTCCTCTGTCAGGCATTTTATTTGTCTTTGAACAGATTAAAACATTCCATTAAATTATCTACGCCACTGTTTTGTCCTCTTGGACTCTGATATATCGTTCTCTCGTCATAATATATTAAAGAATACCTAATCTAATTATACTTTGTTATAAAAATTAAGAAAAAAATAATTAACGTCTATCTGGTACGGACCCCGAGACCGATATAGCAGAAATTCTGTGAGTTGGTTTCAAAAATAATGACACAAGAAAAGACGAAGATCTTTAGTATGATTACAATGAAGGCATGGGTCTTTTTAATGACTAAACTGCAGGCAGTGTGATTAAATCATTACATTCATCATTCCCGTATCCGGTTGCCGTGGATTGATTGGTGATTCGGCGATAAACAAAGTTTGCTTTATCACGATTATTAAGACACGTTATAATTATGTTCCATTATCATGATTTGTGAAATTTGTAATTTTTTATTTGTATTTATTTGTAACAAAAACTTAGTTGTGCATATTTAATAGCACTAGGCTTCTAGTACGGCTAAAAATGAACTCCCGGATCTATGAATAAATGATAAATAGAGTTTTCCGTTTTTAGAATAGTCTCAGTAGTAGACCCGGAGGTAGAAAATTAAATGTGGATTGAAAAAATTACATTAAAATTGTCGATTGAGTTATTCAAATATGTTGTGGTGGTCTGTCTGTAAGCTGGTGTTAATTCAGTGATTTAGGTAGATATTTATTTGAAATTTCAAAACATTACTTAAACGAATGTTTTTTTTGTAAATACTAACTACATGAGGATACCTTATGTATCTTTAATTATTGGTTTCTTTTCTTACTTAACAATTAGTAGGTATAATACATCTCGTGTGTTATTGAGCGACTGGTAACAAGCTGAAGTTTGGGATGTAGGTTCCTTGGGTTTGTATATTGGATAATAAAAACAATTAATGTTTAAAAAGAGAAAATATTTACTGCAAACATTATTAAATATAATATTCAATACATTACACTACATTATTTGTTAAAGGTTTTAGTATACACTGAATGCACCGTGAGAAGAGTTTTATACCATGCACATTAATTAACAGATATATTATATAATATCTTCAAGCATCTGTTTAACAAGAGCAAGTACATTGTTACTGGCTAGTTACATAATAATTTGACTTTGTTATATAAATTTGCAAGTAGGTCTCTGTGTTATGGGTAATTACAATGTATTGTATTCATAGTACCATTCGAGAAATAGAACATAGTTATGAATATATATATATATATATATTTATATTATATATATATATAATTATATTATATATATATATGTATATAATATAATTTTGTTACTGTTATAGGTACCTACAGTTGTGTAAGAGTTGACATAAAAACGCATTGGAATTGCGAGTTTGTCCTGGTAATACTCAAAACACATAGTCGTTGAAATGTGTGCGCCTACTGGGTTCATTCAAAGTGCGCGCCCTATATTTGAGCCAGACTCGGCAAAAAAGAAAAAATTTAGTCGCGATTGAGCTTGTATAACTTTTTGAGATTAAATTTGGGTGCCTTATTATCCTGTAGCCATAGTTACACATGGAAGGTTACCTAGAACGGGGACGAGTTATCGGAGAATATGAAAAGGGAAGGAGGGCAGAAAAAATGCTTCTCTCTCGGAGTAAGCTTCTATACTTCTTGGAAGGAACTCCAGTACATGAGGAGTAACTAGTTCTATTGTAAGTACTAAGGAAGGCTGCAGGGTTTTTGTTGGTTTTTATTAAAGAGGTGGTACTAACCTCCATTCGCCCAATATATTTAATAGATTGAATAGCATGTAAAGCAATATTATTTAGAAGAGAGCATTTCTTATTCTATAATAACATCTAGCTCATAACATTTCAATTATTCAACAACAGCTTTACAGTTTTATAGCAGTCAGTTAAACCGAAATCAAATTTCAGAAACAATTGCTACGCTATCTTTGTAGGGCACAAAGCATTAGCAAAACTACATTTGTCTGATCTTTCAGTAAAAAGTTGGCACTTTTGACCGACCGGTCGGGATTTCAACCACAACATAGCTCTTAATGATGAAATTATCAAATTCTAGCTTAATAAAAAGAAAAAAATTGCTGAATCAACTGATGCTGTACTACACTTGTGGATACGAAGATGACGTCAAGTTAGTTTGCTAACGAAAGCGAATGTATAAAGCCTTGTTTTTAGAGACTTGCCTAGAATGGCTAATCATTGTAATCACATTTTAATGCTTAGTGATCGTAATCGTCTTGCTGCCTAGGGCCCTTTGAATCATAAAGCGTGACTGGGAGTGGTTAGAATGGATACTTGGATCACTGATCTCTAACCAAAATTTCGATTTCATGATGTTGGTTATTGGCGATTAACGCTTGGTGAACTAAATGTCACACGAAACATACCTAATGAATCAACTATATTGGCGCGTTGTAGAAACATTACATTTAATTCTCTAACGTCACTACTATCCTGTATTCCTTGATGTAGGAGGTAAACGTATATTCGCTTATAGGTAAAAACATCCATTGGCGGATCAAAAAAAATTGTTTGGGAGGAAGGGAGTTTTGGAAGAGAGGTTATATCAATTGCAATCTAAACTCTGTTACTAAATTAACATGAATAACATGTCTATTTTCGAGTAAATTACTATTTGGTCGACTATTATCTACCTACTCGCAAACTAGTGAAGCCACCTTAAGTGTGATTGTTAAGCTATTGCATAGCTTCTATCGCGGGCCTTGAGCGCGGGGACCGAATTCAGAAATTCCGTAACGAAAAAACCTGTCGCTACGGATTACAAATTTTAAACTCATTTAAAGAAAGTCATGTATAATTTCGCCGTCCGACCTCGTGGGTAGCGTGGCCGAGCGGTCTAGGCGCTGGTTTAACGCACCAGTCTCTTCGGAGGCGTGGGTTCGAATCCCACCGCGGCCAAGATTGTTTTTGTTAATTTTTTTTTATTGTTTGTTTTTCCATTCAATATTTTAAAAGTGGTAAATATTAATAGAAAATTATTGTTTCATTTTTCTATTTTTTTTTCTTTTATTTGCATTTTATTTTGTTTTGCAATAGCTAATTATGTAAATGCAATAGATTTACCGCGGTAGTCCCCGAGTGCTTTTTTCCCTTTTAATTTCATTATATGTAAAATAAATTCCTAATATGATTGTAATAAATAATCTTTGAGTAGTTTGAGTAAAATTATTTTCTATTATAGCGTAATGAGTTCATGTTAGCTACTATTGCCGTAACGTTTGAATTTTTAATAACAACCTTTTGGTTGGTAGAGAGAGGGGGAGGGACACACATACTTGACTCTAACGAAAATTGGCACTTTAAACCTTATTAAGTCACGAACAGTTTACTAAATCGAAAAAAAGGAAGTTTGCACATCTCTAACATTTTTGAAAGACCTATCCAACGACCACACTATACAGAAAACGAAAAATAAGAAAATTAGCCGCGCGTTACATGTATGGGAGGTACCCTAAATAAAAAAAAAACATGTTTTTATTTGTTGGCGTGATTAAGGTGTATATTTGTGCCAAATTTCAAGTCTCTAGTACCAATAATTTTTCCGCTAAACCGTGGGCGGACGGACAGACAGACAGACAGACAGACAGACAGACAGACAGACGGACATGGCGAAACTATAATTTCAATTTCAATTTATTTTGCATGTTACATGGTACATTATAAGGTCTTAAAATTAAATTTTATGAGCTAAATACATATAACACCCCGTAGGGGCATCGCAAAAAATATAACAGCATTTAATATAATATATGTACCTACTTATAGTTACAATTATAGTTAATTAAAATGTTTTTTTTATCTCATTATTATTTGATTTTATATTTTAAAACATAATATTTTATTTTCATTAAAATTATAATTATTATAAAATATTTATAATTATTATTTAATTTAATTATATCTACTACTTAATAAATATACACATTCTATTTATTAAATCTACATCACATAAGTAAAACAGAAAATATAGCTATAATAAAATTTGGTCAGTACTTATACACATAATTTGTATTATTATTAACTTTTATAAGGGTTCCTAGACTTCCTAGTTTACTACGGAACCCTAAAAAGTAATAGGTCTACGTATTGGGTCGCATGATGACCCCTTCACGGAGGATTATGATAGGTACGTGTTCTTTATCTGTTATATTTTATTAGAGCTTAGGTACCAATAAACATTTTAAATAAGCATGCTGTTTTATATCTACGTAAGTATGCTATAGCTACTTTTCAACTCAACACACAGGATACATAAAAAATCAACTTAGTGATATTTTACTGTTGAAATACATAAAAGAAAAATAGTAGTTTGTAAACAAAAAGTAACATTCAGTCAATGATTGGTGCATTACTTATAATTTTTATGACTGAATGTCGTGCATGTGTGACATTCTGGTACGGAGCTAATATTGCTTACTTTACATAACCTACTTTATGATCTATGTAAGCCAAGGTGTGATGCATGGCTGTTATTTTATCTTCAGCCTTCATAAAAGTACTTAAATATTTATTTTCAGAATGTTGGCTCATAATGAAGCAAAGAAGCGAATAGACGACTATAGTGCATGAAATTTTCATATCTGTGGTATAGCTTAATTTAATTTAATTTTTTATCTATGGATACTTACTTATATGATGAAGGTACAAAGCTTGCTTGCAGGGAACATCTATTCTAAAGTATATTTACTTAAACAATTAGGTTTAAAATCGTAACTAACGAGTCGCAGTTACTATGGCCAAGACTGTTGCAACTACTTGCTAATGCAACCTACCTCTAAATAGATGAGATGAATAAGATATTATCTGGCTAAAAGCTTATAAAGATTACCATTTATTACAATAGCAATAAAGAACGATTTGGGCATATGATAGGTATACCACTCAGAATGTTTGCAATAGAATGAAAAAACATAGTATCTACTGGTATACTTCCCTAAATTAGTATATATTTAGTTTTATCTAAGTAATATTCTTCATTATATTTTTTTTAGTTTGTAAAATGATTAGTTTTAGACGCTTCGTAAGTGGTGCTGTCATCAAGTCAATCCTAAAGGAATAAATAATTGTTTTTATAATATTTTTCGCAATAACACATGCTAGTGAACTAGTAATAGTATTAGTAATAGTAAATTGAATTCAAAATAAATTTCTGATGTAGGTACTCATCCAACACCTATTAATTAGTTAATAAATACAATACCTATAAACAAATTAACACTGTTGTAAAATTATGAAATAAATAACAAATCTTTATTTGCACTACAATCATTGCAATTTTAAATAGTGTAGTTACCTACAATAATTAAGAGAAACCTCGACAAAAGGTTTGTGGAACCTTGAGCCTTAACTAAGATTTTCTGTATTTCAGATTTCTAAGTTCCTAGTTTAGTAAATCAAATGCAGGTAAATAAAACGATAAAAAGAATAAATAATAAAATATACTTGGAGCATGATTAAATACCATTTTTCAAATTTTCCAAACCGAGACATTAAGTACAAATTTGATAGATTTCTGTATTTGTCTGTATTTGACTGTAAAAATATTATAAATCAAAAGATCCGGACGAATTGAGAAACTCCTCTTTTTTTCGAAGTCGGTAAAAAAAAATGAACGAAAAAATATATTTAATAATGTTTACTAATCCAATTACGCGTTGATGTCTTTTTATCTCTTTCATATGTGTCATATTTTCATTTTCCTCACATGCAAGAGAATTTAGAAATTAAAGAAATAATGGAAAATAAAGAATTTATTTGGAGTAGGCATCGAACCTACGACCTCAGTTTTCCGTTTATGTCACCTTTGTTTCAACCGATTCGGGATCAATGGATGTCGTTCAACGATTCCGAATCGGATAAAACAAAAAGGGAAAGAAAATCGACGCTCGGATGTGTACTTCGGTAGCTTAGTGATATAGCGGCTGGACTGGTTATACTAAGGTCGCAGTTTCGATTCCTGCCCGATGTAAAATTTTTCTTTCATAAATATATTTTTTGATTAACGGATCCAGCTCAGGATAGCATCAGAACGTTTCTAAATGGCTCTTATTATCTGAAGTACCTACCTATTTACGGTTACTAAAAGTCGCAAACAGTTTGTGAATACGTGGCTAGATATAGGGATATCCTATGTACAGTCCGAAAGCTCTCCGCTTGTCCAAAATCAATCAAATTTAGCTTTCATGACCACCGCATAAGAGGTTTATGTAGTAAAGCGACCAGCGATAGTATATATAATAATATTTCGATGGCATTCTAAGTTAGGTTATCCAATGGAAATAAGACCTGCGTCAGAGATAAAATGTATTCTCTTTCCCTGTATCGATCGCGATTGATAAACGCTTTGATTCGATCACTACCCAAACGCGAGTGTTCAGTCTTGAAGCATTCAAAGATTCAATCATTTCGATACTTGCAATCGCAAAGAGGTTTGATCTCTATTAAATGAAATTAGAATTCACGACTTTTTTTAACAAAGTATTGAAACATTCGATGTCATCATGACATCATTTGGATATTTGTACCTAATCGTAAAGAAATTTTAACTCTATCCATAAAAGATTGTTTACAGGTTGAATCAAATTTTGCGATTGGAACGGAACCATGAGCGGTCATACCCGCTTCGAATTTCGGTTCATAACGTGGGTCGCGATCGACTTTTTTACTGGTGGTAGAGCTCCAGTGACGGAGCTCGCGGGAGTAGGCACCACCGCATTACCTAATATACTTGCCGCTAAATGGTAGTGTTCAGCACTATCGCGTTCCGGTCAGGTGGTACGGATCTGTAATTTCCGGCACAGAGGCATAACACCTTAAGCCTCAGGAGTGGTAACGCATCTGCATTTTGACCTTGGTCTTTGTGTGGGTGTCTATAGGCTGCAGTCATCACTTAACATCAATGTGATCTGCATGCCTGTTTGCCACTTCCAGTACATAAAAAAAACTTGAGTCACGACAAACGAATGATCGACGCATGACTTTGTTTTTATGTTATGATGATGGCAAACAAACATGCAGTTAACATGGATGTTAGACTCTAGCCATTTACACAAGATCATGCCAAAAATGCAAATCACCCAGGCCTTAGTTGTTTTGTCTCTGTGAGAGAAATTACGAGTCCTAAATGGAACATGATAGTGTTAAATATTATCATATGGCAACAGATAGATTAGGTAATTCCGCGGCGCTTACGCCCTCGAGTTCCACTGTCACTGTCGTTCTAGAAAGAGTAAAAAAATCTAATGGAAATTAATTTCGTTAATTTTACAAGTTCAATTAAGGAAGTGTATGACTAAGTACGATGATTATAAATCTTATTATCGTACCTTTTTATGCAATAACACGTCGTAGGTCTGTTTTGTATGAAATAAATCATCCGGTAACGGAGGCTGTGGTTTTACCCAATTGGTGGAATTTCCAATACATAGTGTAACCAATAATTACATGTTTGTAGGTCTTGATAAAACCAGGACATATCAAAGACTGACATTTTTAAACAATCGCCCTGGATCCTGAACGACAATCAGTTTGTATTGTTGAACACTGTCACAATGCACTGCTACGCTATTATATTCCAAGAATAAGTATGTCAAAAGAGAATTAATGTTTGTAGTCTATTCAATGATAATGTAACTGTTTTGATAGCTTAGCATAATAATCAATAAGTGTTGCTAGGATTGAAATACGGGTTCGATTTATGAGTCGATCGAGATCGAGTTCATTTTCACTGGTGGTTGAGCTCCAATGACGGAGGTCGCGGGCGTAAGTAATGCGGTGGCGCATTACCATATACTTGCCGCTAAATGGTAGGGTTCACCACTATCGTGCGACATTGAAAAGGTTCCTAAAAAGACCGATGTAACTGTTTTGTAGTACAAATGTAGTAATGCAAGGTACAAAGTTTGTACCTCGCATTCGTCAAAAGTATCGTACAAAGTTTGTACGATACTTTTGGCGAATGCAAAAATGCATTAATTGCGAGGGAATATACGTTGAAACAATAAATATTTGGTCTACGTATTTGACCTAACTATTTGCTTAATTTAGTAACATTATTCGGTGCGTCTTAACATATCATAAATAACTATGTTTTTAACGTTCTTTAATCCGTCAGCTCACGAGAAAAATATGACAATTGATTTCATATCGTTCGTGGCCGATATCGTCCGCATTTGGCTCAACAGATTAATATCTGATATGCGATCTATCAGTGACCTTTGTATTTTTATAACTACAGCCGTTATCATTCATTTCAATTCATCTCTCATCCATCACAGAATGTAGTCTTGTGTATAAAAATAAATAAATCTTATGATTAATGCATTAGTAACTTACTACTGAAACTATTTTTCAAAGATGGTATTATCGAGTTTAATAAGATGATTATGATAATGCTATACTTATTAAATAGGTAGGTAAAGGCACCTAAAAATATATGGGTACCTACGCAACGACGTTCCATAATAGGTATGTATAAATATCCATCGTTATTCTTTGATTATACAGATCAAAAACAATCAGCTCATAGGTAGGTACATTTCCGAAAAACAATTTGAATTTTCGTACTTTATCAACATATTTTTAGAGATATATTGGACGCAAATATTACGAAACTGTATAAACGTGACACTGTCACATGTTTATAAGCGCAGAAGAGGCATTCAATAGATAGGAAGCATGCCGGAAAAGGCGGCAGAATTCACAACAACGACGTGCCAATGAATTTCTTTGCTTATCTACCTATCTAATAGAGTGCCGGCAGTTACTATTATTTCAAATACTGACGACTTCTTAGAAACATCTTTTTTCCGCTTTGAAGATTTTCTTAAATTGCTTTATTTAATATGTTCTTAGGTTTTCGCGAGCTACACTCATTGAAATAAAACTATTTTTACGGATTTATCTCCGAACCGAAACATCGGGTTGATTTTAAAAATCATTTTAGTTTAATATACGCGAGATTAATCCGTAAAAATAGTTTTATTGCTTTATTTATTTTGAGTTACATTTCGATGCACACAATGGGCCCCAGTAATCTTTTCTGGAGTATTCGGATTATGTGAAGTTGGCGTGTGTTTATTATTAACCAAATCATGTTAGATTGTTTTTCATATGTACCATATACCTATGTTATTTATGTTATGGAAGTTGGAAACAAGCAATCAAGCAGATAATACATTGTTGATATTTCGTGACTACTACAGCCTATGGACATAAAACATACAACTAATGATCTCAATGTAGATGCCTTGCCAATCCTGAGCATTATGATCCTTTACTACTCCGGTAATTATGGGAACATAGATGACCATACAACCGTTTTTCATTCCTTGTACCTTAATGATCTTGTAAAGTAGTGAGCTCCAGCTCAATATTGTATTAATTTCAAATTAGGTAGGTACGACGTGCTGATTTAAGGGACTAGGTATTTTCTCAATACAATAACTTTAAAACAGAATGTGTCCTACTTGTTGTTGTTATGAAGAAATGACATAGCACCTACCTGTGCAATATTCATAACTATTTTAATTATATTAACCTTCGTATAATTCAACTATGAACAAATAATTCTAATTTGAGATCTTTTTACCTAAACATGGGCACGTGATAGTTAGTACCTTGTAAAATTTTACTTAGCATAAGATTTGTATCGTGATCGGCCGGCGTAGCGTTATGTTAAATGCAGTTAAAAACGAGTTTCTTTGCAAAATCCAGTGCAGTTAAAAACAAGCACAGTTATTAAAACTGTATACACGAACGTCCGGACGAACTACCCACCTTTTATGTTTTCATAGAAACGATATGTGCTGAAATGGCACAGGGTTTATTGGCACGACACATCACAATGTACACAATGTTGATACGCTCGCAGCGTCACTGTACGGTCAGAACCAGAACACTCAGAATTTCACTCAGGGGGCGGTGGCGCGGGCTTCATTGTTATATATAGCGATCACAATGGACATGACATGTATTCGTTATGTCGTAAAATCGTTCGTGTTGTATCGGTAAAGGCTCAAGCCGGACTGAGCGGTTTATTATTATATCGAGGGAAGGAGCGCTGTATTCAAGGTTCCGGCGGCCGCGGCAGGCGCACGTAGCGAGGCTTATCTGCCGTTGCCTTTGTTGTTCACGATTCGACTCGGTGCTGCCTCTTCTCATTACTCGTATCGCGCGGAAATCATCACGAATACCTGCTGTGGTAACCTCTGTTTTCGTGACAAGATCCATGATAAATTGACTCGAGTAAGGGATGTAACGATGTCTGACGATACAGATGCTTTGATATTTAGATGTGTGATTGCAAAACGAAAAGGTTGTGGAATAGCATCTGAAATGGACTTGTTTTATATAGATGTGATATATCTAATACCCATAATTTACATTTTCGAAATATAACAGGGCCTTGAACTGTATCTTTTGCAAATATCTAGTTTTAAAAGCACAATGTTTTCATTGAAGTAGGCAGGCTAAGTAATTTAACAACTTTTCACAAATCTCATGGAGTTTATTGAATCTCAAATTTTCTTTAATTTAAAAAATCAAATACAAGTTAAATAATATGAATTCAACTATTTCGAAGTCAATTTTTTCTTACCATTTTTTTTTTGATGAAGCCATTATATATAGTTCACAATGTCAAAATTGATTGCGAAATTTTAAAACGTTAGAGATGTTCCTAATGTTATTTTAAAACTTGCTCAATGGATAAAATAATCTGTATACATATGTATAACACGAGGACGTGTTTTCAAACATTGCTTTTGATTGAAGATCCGCGTGCAGGACTTCACGTATGAGGCGTGACGCATGCTTTGAAAAATTCGTGATGAAACTGTTAATCGCACTGTATTGTCACATGTAGTTATGTTACAACGTAGAAAATGTTAAGAAACATATTGATGTGATAATTGATGACGAAAAATACCTTATTCGCAATAATACCTACCTATATTTAGGTAAGTATACGGTTATAAATAAAATTATCACACTTCAATCGATTAAGTGTGATATTTTTTTTTGTTATATTTACTTCCGTTTCATAGCTTTGTGATCGTAAATATTCATCTTCCGGGTTGGTTTTCCAGTGTCGACAAAAAAAGACTTTGGGTTTTTTGTAGAATTGGAAGTCGTACCTACTGCCCGGTAAAAACCTATAGGTATCGTATCGATCTAACATGTATCATCATGTAAAAATATATATGTATATATGTATCTTCACGCCAGGTCCCTAACGGGGTAGGCAGAGAATGTAGAGCGCCAGATATCCCGGTTCTGACAAACCTCTCGTGCCTCGTCTACCTTCATCATTCTCTTCATACATGCACGCCGATTCCTAAGACTTTTGACCCCACCATCAAACAGAACTCGACCTATAAAAAATAATTAATTACCTTTGTAAAAATAATTTTCAAGAATCATAATATTAGTATTAGGATAGTGTTATTAATATGTATGTTAGTCTATAAGGTATATATTTATATGGGCCTTTGTTTTACTTATAGACTTTGTTGCATGAAATAAATAAATTTTAAAAAATATCCATTGGTCACTATGTCATACATACTCTGTAAGACTAAAAGAATGTGAGCATCTGAAACTTTTTCTAAAATACTTAACAAAATTAAATATTATTGAATCCCTGAAGCAGAGAGAATAAGAAATTAATTGTCATATTTTTCTAGTAGCTTGGCACATTTCTAGAATATTTAACATTGAATAACATTTAGGTTTAAATGTAGTAGTTCGACACAGTATCAGTATTTAGACAGTATATTCAAATTTGGAACATAATTGGATCTTATTGACTGGATAGAGCGATCTATACGTAGAGCTACCTGCTAAAAAACAATAATAGATATTCTATATATGTGGATATACATATAGATACATAGTAGAGCAATTAGCTCATTCGAAGATGCCCACAATGATAATAGAGATTTATCAGTGTATGAGGTTCGATTTCACCGACGTGATACTCGCATAAACCCATTTACCGTAACTGATATTGATATTTTCAAAGTTACTCTACTGACATTCAGCACTGTGAAACTTCCAGAAAATGGAAAAATTTCAAAAGCACTAAGGATAACAATTTTATCCCTGGTCGAACCAACAGACTACCACTACACTACATAGATAGTTTATAAAAATAAATAAATACTTTTTTTATACAGTTTAGTTTCAATCAGTATAATCTATCAATATTTCATTATATCGATAGATTATACTCATCGATTTCTCAAGCAGTTGTCGGAAGCAGATTTTAATGTAGAGATGACCTTTCTATACAACTTCTTGGTATCGTGTATTACACACCTACACTTCCTTCTGAACGTTGGTACCTGCAAATACAAGGTCATCTTTTAATATTCCTCACTAATTACCTCCAGTAATGATCACGTAATTTGCAGCACTCAGCGCAACTATTCAATAAACTCACATGCACGGTTTCTATCTTAAGTTATAATTACTTAAGTCATCTCCGTGTAAACGACGTTTTCCTTATTATCGTATATGGCACACGGATCAATTATGTGTTTATGAGAAGTAGAAATATTTTCATACTTTACCAGCTGATTTTCGTATTAGTGATACAAAAAGTAGTCTGTCCTTTCCCTTCTTCCACAGGATTCCAACTTTCTTATATTTTCTAGATTAAATTGCAACATACTGTTCCGTTTAATCCCATGCATACACTTTCGCATGTATTATAAAATTATGATGTTACGACGTGCCTGTTGGTTGATCCAGAACGTTGTGTGACGACCGTTTTCATAGAGACTCCCGGGTTTGGTACGATATAGATATGGTTAATAATGATATCTGTAAAGTTTAGGATATAATCTGATATTGAGATTTTCCCTTGGGAAATATACTACAAAATATATACTTTTGGGGTAACTAAATGAAAAAAGGCATGCTCCGATGGTTCGGGCATATAGAAAGAATGTCGAATGAGCGAATGACTAAACAGATATACAATGCGAATGTGGATGGTTGCAGAGGCCCAGGAAGACCAAGGCTGACCTACCATGACCAAATAGGTCGAGTTCTGTCTGATGGTGGGGTCAAAAGTCTTAGGAATCGGCGTGCATGTATGAAGAGAATGATGAAGGTAGACGAGGCACGAGAGGTTTGTCAGAACCGGGATGTCTGGCGCTCTACACTCTCTGCCTACCCCGTTAGGGACCTGGCGTAAAGATACATACATAAATGGTAGAGATCTTGAAGGCGTGGCCTCAATCTTTTTTGCCGCTTCATTTGCCACCAAATGATAATGTTAAGCACTATCGTATTACGGTTAGATGGGCTTAATAATGGGCTCGTAATTCGTTGTACATGTATTTGCCTCCAACAGAGGCAAATACATGTACAACGAGTAACGGGAAACGGGAATAACGTACACTCTCAAACACCCCAATTATTAAGACGAGTATCTTATTACATGTGAACTGAAATCACATGTTTATGTCTGTAATATTTTTTTATTTAAGAAATAAGTTGTGCTCAATTATATGTAGGTAGGTAGGTACTACCATATTACCAGGAAAAGGAAGAAGTAACATAAAGTAATCAATATTATGTTACTCATGATATAATAGGTGATCCCGGTAGTGCTATGATAACAAGTCGATGCAAATTGTTTAGAATACCAATCATATCATTTCACACGACAATTTGATATTTGTTCACAGTGTTATAATACAAGTTGACTAGTGACATATTTAGAGCTGCTAAATAGTGCCTAATTTTACAGTGAAGTATAAATCGATCTAGAATTTGATATACTAATATATCTAGTAAGAAAATGACAGGCAGATGTATTCGATTTCGGTTTAGTACCTTAAAAGAAAAAACAAAACCCTATAAAAATTGTCTATTTGTTTATCTGTCTGTCCGTCACTGGCAATTCGCAACGAAAATGCAAAATTAAATGATGAAAATGATCCCATAGAATTAAACATTTTGTACATTAGTGACCCATATTATTATTATATAGACGTGTAATGTAGGGTAGATGAACAAATACATTTCAAAAGTGGCGCTACGTTATATATTATATATTATTATATTCTTCTTTTGGGGCACGCAACCCTAAAAAGATTCTGCCCTTACAACCTCCAATTTTTAAATAAAAAAAAATGAAACGACGAAAAGTTACTAATCTAATAATCTAACGCAACGGTTATTAAAATAAATGTCATAAATCAAATAATAACAAACATATTGTGACAACTGTTGTTTCACAATCTTGTCTCGTGTACCTAATAGTACGTTGCCAAGTGACTAATGACTTTTACATGTAAAAGTTCAAAGTGATTCATAGTCACACGTTGGTATGAACATAATATTGCGTAATTTAACTACGTGTTAAAGATATAACAAAACCGAGATTAATTCTTAATTTTTTAAATCCCTTGCACAATAAAACGATGTACCTATCTATTATCTAAAATAATTTATACGGATTAAATAAATTACAGCACTTTAAAACCTTTTGTTAAAGCGGATATATTAGAAGAACCGTCATGACATAACCCTGAAAGAGTCTGATATATGCGGTGTTCACTGAGTTATTATGAATTCTATCTTAGTCGATGGAAAAAATAAGGAGGTATGTAGTAGCTACTTAGTACGTTATTACTAACTAGCTGCTGCCCGCAACGTCGTCTGCGTGAAGGCAGTACAGCACCAAACATACCTAAGATGCCAGTGTCGCTTTAGCATTACAAGCAAACAACTTTTAAAATAGCATTAAATTAAAACTATAAGTTTTTTTGCAAGCGAAGCAAGTGAAGGGAGTCATATGGGAATCCTGCTGAGTTTAGTCGTAAGATGTGACTGAAGGAAATAGAGTAAATAATGCAGGAATATGTTCCTGGACACAAAAGAGTAAAAATACGTACAAAGGTATCAAACCTTACGACACTTTCCTATGAACTACGTTGGTAGTTATTCAGCCGGGAGCCAAAATGTAAAGAGTCAGGTCTGGTGACGCGGTAGCAAGCGACGTACAGTTGCCCGTGTGAGAAGCAACTCGTCCTGAGGTTAACACCCGTTGACCTCAATGTCTGCCCCTGCGACTTATTGATGGTCATCGCGAAGCAAACATTCAACTGTACGCGCTTGAACTGGAACGTGAAGTTATTAGGTATGAGGGGAATGCGTGGTATAAATACTGCCTCAACAATGCCACAACCCGTAAGAATTTCCGCCTCAATAGTGTGTCTGTGGAGCGATATGGCTTTAAGGCGGGTCCCGTTATACAACTTCGGAGGAGATAAGTTCCGAAGATGCATAATCGGGACACCTACCTTCAGCTTGATTCCGCTTGCTGACAGATAGTTCAGAAATGCCATGGAATAATGTGTGGCGTCATCTTGCACGACGACAGTATTTATGGAGGTGTACTGTTCCACTTCATTTCCTATTAATTGCTGCAGCCTGATCATTTTTGGGTGTCAAAATAGCGCGCTCACACACCAAAAACGTTGTATTCTGCTAGTGCGGTATACGACTGATGTCCCTGTAGACACCGAAGATGAGTTCTTCTAAGCTGGATACATCTCTGCCGAGAGACTCCACGAAGCACCACCTGTCCACCTCTCTCTTCTGGTAGAATGCTTTCGCGAAGACTTAAAAGGACATCAGACAATTCTTAAGCACGTGCATTGTCGCCGAGCCGAGCTCTCATATTAAACTCGAACTCGTTTAGATCGTTTCAACAAAGCATTCACCTCGTCAGCCCGCGATCTTTGCGTTACCACGGGTAGCGATTGACAGAAATCGCCAGTGAAAAGTAATGTGACACCACCCACTCAAACGTTTGTTCCTGCGGATGTCCTGCAGGGTTCTGTCTACGGCCTCAATAGCTTTTCTATTGGCCATCGTACACTCATCCTATACAATCAGGGAGCAATCCTTAAGCACGTGTCCCTTATCGCTGTTGCATGACACACCTAAAACAGTCGTTTCGGCGCTCTCTAAATGTAAAGGAATTTTAAACATGGCATATGCTGTCTTGCTATCTGGAAGTAGTGTGGCAGCAATTCCCGACGCTACAGCAATAGCAATTTTGCCTTGCCTCCTGACCTCTGCAAGTATGCCAGTGGTAACAAATGTTTTTCCTGTTCCACCAGGAGCATCCAAGAAAAACATTTTACCCTGGTTTTGTCCAACGCTTTCAAGGACGGTATCATAAATTTGTTTTTGCTCTGAAGAGAACAAAGCGACATGGCCATTTCGCCCGGATCACCCTATTACCCTATAGTGCTGTTGTGTCATATGACGAATTGGTAAAGACAATGTAACATTCAGACATCTCATATTCTCGACTAGGTATTGTAACGTTACGAGATGAACGTATTAGAGCAATGTCTGGTAATATTTTATTCATGGTAGATATTACTGTGATGTCAAGTATCGTGAAGTACAATCTTCTTATTTATTACTTTAGCGACACGTTTCTCGGGCATTGCATTTGTATATGGAATACCTAAGTATTTGTACGGTATTTATACATTGCATTACACATGTTGCGAGTTTAAATGTTTGTGGATCAGCCTGTTGAGATCGTTATTTTAAAATGAAGTGTTGACCGTTTATTATTAAGTAAGTAAACAAGCAAGAGCATGCAGTTAAGGTTAATGTCATCATTAGCAAGGTTTTTATCAACGACATAAAAGTTCTGAAAACGAATATTGAGCAACACGTAGATAATGCAATCATAGCTACGACATTAAGTAGATGTAGTATCTATCTATTATTAGTATAGTCTCTATCAGTGGTGAAAATATGTTGATTTCTGTTATTCCAGTGCTATAGGTACACAACAGCATGAAGGTCTAGATTTGTAGTTATCTATATTGTTATAATTTTGCTTGCTTGCTTTACGGTAGGTCATAACCGGAAGGTCACAGTCATTCAGCATGCCATGGAGAGAGCTAAGAAATGATGTAACACCGCAATTACCCTTCGCGATAGAGTGCGCAATGAAGAAATTCGTAGACAAATGAAAGTTACGGTTAATTTAAACGCCAAAATGTCATAGAATTTGTTAAATATTAAGTAAAGTTTGCGCCTGGTTGCGCCACTCCGCTTTTCGATGGATAAAGATCCGATGGATAAAAACGGTCTTCCAATGAAAACTATGTCGGTGAACTAAGAATACTAAATTTGTAAGAGTCTGTTTTTTTTCTTTATTATGTCATTAGGTTGACAGACAAGCAGACGGGCCACCTGATGGAAAGTGGTCACCTTTGCCTATGAACATTTGCACCGAGGGAACACCTCAGACGGAAGTTCGTTCCACAATTTGCATGTTCTGGGTTGACATGTGTCGTTGTCATTGCTGTCAAATTTTTATGTCGATTTTTACGTTAACTGAATAACAATAAGTGAAATAATCTACCATTCTCACTTGTTTATCACCTACGAAAGCAAGAAAAACAGTCAGATTATCACTACTGCTTTCAAAGGCGCTACAAATCGACATGAAAATTTGACAACAATGACCACGACAATAGCAATGTCGATAGGCGGTCGCACCCCAGGAATGAACGTGTATTCCGCACCGTTAAGTATTGCCAGGTGTCCAGTCGGTGAAGATGGTATTTCTCCCTTCGGTGGGTAGTACCTAGGTACGGTATAGGAAAAGAGAGAAAGTGATTGATCACTCATAAAATAAATCTTCATGATCATAGAAATGCTTGCATTCAAACATACATGCAAACACCCATGATTTGTCTGTTATGTTTTGTCCCTTTCATCGCTTTCAATAGTTTTGTCGCTTATCACATGACGACCCGGTAAGTCCAGGGTTGTGAGACGACCGTATTATTCGAAGGGTCGCGGGTTTGATCCCTGCACTGGGACAAATATTTGTATGGCCTACAAATATTTGTTTCAGGTCTGGGTGTTTTTGTTGTGAGTGTATAACGGCACCCACGACATAGGTTTATACCTAGTGTGGGATGTGAATAGCGTAGCGTATTTATTTATTTATATTGGGTTTGCTGACTGAAAAGAATTTCATTGGCTTGGCACCGAAGTTTGGAAATGAACCCTTTGGTCCAACGTTAACATAATGCTTATAAAACTAGCGAAATATGTTTTTGTACATGTGTTCATGAATATATGAGTAATAAATAATAGGTAAATCTGCTAAAACTCTGCTTTCAACAGCCTGACTTATCTTCCTTACTGTTGTTTCTGATGTTGTGTTGTAGAAGCCAAAGAATATGTATTTTCTTTCTTTACTTACAAAATTATATAAATATTAATATCGAGGTGATTTTATTAGTAGGTAAGCACGTAGGTAATAGAAAAATTAACACTTCACCAGGAAAATCCTATTTTATCACCGAATAAGCCACTAAAATCTTTAAATATTCAGGAAATTAACATAAAGTTGGTTCAATTTTAAGTTTTAACCATAATTTATACCGGCGCCATGCCATTATGCTATGGCGAACAGGTCATATGATGTCAATATACTGTATTCGTTTTTATTGATATCATGTGACTAAAATGCAAAACGTATAAGGTGCTCAAGGTAAAAATAAATGTCTATTATTTTTTTTAGGAATTGTTCGTTATCAAGAACGCAGGTCACTATGTTAAAACTATAAGTAAATATAGGTTTTTAATGATTAAAGGGGGCTTCCCAGAGGACCACAAATCTTAATCTATACTTATAATAAAACTGTAGAAGTGTGAATTCTGTACATTAAAAATAAATACCAGGGGATGTTACTAGATCGATACCGAACACAAATATGTGATTAGAAAATTATTTGTCTGTCTGTCTGTCTGTTTGTTCAAGCATCACACAAAATCTACCGGTCCGATTACGATGAAACTTGATATAATTATACTTTAACCTTTGGCGCACAACACTACTTTTTATCCCGGAAAAATGTCTGTTTGTCTGTGTGTTTGTGCAGGCTCATTTCAGAAATGGCTTATCCGATTTGCAATTTCACTAATATACTGTGGTAAGTTTTACTAAATACTTAGTGTTTGTTTCGTGTCAATCGGTTCAGAAATAAATAAGATTATATGACAATTTAGAGAATCATATCGAATATTTTTAACTATCCTGTATCTATCTTCTATCTTTTAGGGGGTTTCGTACCTAAAAGGTAAAAACGGACCCTACGGATTACTAATTCTCCGCTGTCATTCTGTCTGTCTGTCTGTCCGTCCATCCATCTGTCTGTCACCAGGCTTTACCTATCTCATAAATAGTAATAGCTAGAAAGCTAACATTTTCAAAAATTATATTTTTTTGAAATTGTTAGCTTTTTAAAATTATATTTCTGTTGCCGTTATAAAGACAAAATTAATTACTAAAAATAAGAAAATGAAAATATTAAGGGGTCCAAGGGGGCATACAGTAAACGTATTTTTTTTTTTGATATTTTTACTCGATATTAATAGCGGTAGCAAGTAGACGCTTAACATTTTCACAGAATTTTTAGGTCTTATGTATATTTATTACCTTTCAACAAACGTAATTTTTTGTACGGAACCCATCGTGCACGAGTTTGACTCCCACTTAATCGGTTTTTTCTCTGTTAATAACGTTAAGCATACCGCATAGCAGCGTCCCGGCATAAAACAATCGCCGCTATGATCACCATTCAGCATGCCCAACGCCCAACGTCGAGCGTCCCGACGTCGAGCGTCTCGACGCCCAGCGACCCGACGCCCAGCGATCCGACGTCCAGCGTCCCGACGCCCAGCGTCCCGACGCCCAGCGTCCCGGCGCCCAGCGTCCCGACGTCGAGCGTCCCGACGTCGAGCGTCTCGACGCCCAGCGTCTTGACGTCGAGCGTCCCGACGCCCAGCGTCCCGACGAAATAATGTGTCAAAGGTTTGGTAGATACGGACTATTTGTATGGGAAAATGAAATTGTGGTTTTTACCATTTCCCTTCAATTCTTTCATATTTTCTTACCTTTTAAACCTTCCCTGGACTTCCAAAAATCATTCAAAACAAAATTAGCCAAATTGGTCCACCCGTTCTCGAGTTTTAGCGAGACTAACGAACAGCAATTGATTTTTATATACACGTATACAGATAGATTTCATCAACAAAAGAATTCCAACGGATGTTTAAATTTTTATTTTGTTTAATGTTGAAATATACCTAAAAATCACCTAACGTCTATAAAAAAGAGACTGCGTACAATAGGTACTTCTCAACATAAATTAATTTATTAATACTTTGTACGAACGAAGGTGGGTCAAGAGTCCTCAAACTCAGCGTGCATGTTTTAAGAGAATGATGATTATGCATAGAATTTTTTTTTATATATAAATTTATTTACTTTTGTACACTGAAGGATATGTCAAGATAGGGAGATGTGTATGCGTGTAAGGACTTAGATTTTTGATGCACCAAACTCTCTTCCTATCCCGAAAGGAACTTGCCGTGATGATACATACACTAATACAATTATTTTATTTTGACCTCGATAGCAAGCCTCGATAGATACTCTTTAGTTATGCCAGCGAGTGACAAACAATTTAAAAAATAAAATAAGCCAAATCACCTAAAATATATAGAAGTTCATTACCAGATAAACATCGTTTAGAATAAGTACGCACTTTACCTATTTACGATATGTCATTAACATCAAGTAGGCACCTATTGCAATAGCTCTCGGAATGGTAAGAACGTGTAATTTAAGATAAACAAGGCTTTACTATTACGCTCGTTGAAAAAACTGTCAAAGGTCGTTAGTCACATTCAAATTGTTATGAACTTATCACTTAATTTGGTTTAGCCGTGACCTTAAAGTTGGGGGATAAGATGTAATTACAATACCTTGTTGATTCTTACTCGTACTTTAAAATATGGGCATTGAAATTTTTCTCATTAGTTCATTGTTATTTTATCTGATTTGTTTTTATAGGGAAGATTATAAAAAAATATTTGTATAGCTTTTGTTAGTTATTAATTATTATTATGTAAATAACATTTTTATAACGAATTGATTTTTATTGAATACACACGTACCTAATTGAGTAATGGGAATTTTAAACGTGATCATTTATGCAAATTCTTTTAAGATTAACTATTAATTCATTAACGCTCGATAAAATCAAATTTAATAACATATTAAGGTCGCTGACATCAACCTTTTATGAAAAAAAAAACGATTATGTATTATATTATTGACTTTTATCCTGTACTTACTTAGGTATATATTATACGAATAAGTAATCAATTATTTATACGTACCTACCCTAAAATAAAGAAGTAGGTATTAGTAAAGTACAGAATATAGTTTTTTGCAAAAATAGATATGAAACACTCAGGGGTATTATAGGGAATTTCGGTATTTTGGGATTATACGAAAGATTTACCCCCTTATTCATAAACGTACATTAGATACGTTTTAGCTATAGAATGCTTTGTCCTTGTCAGTTGCATTGTCAAATGTGAAGGATAGAAAAAGACAAAGGAGAGATTAGCAACACTTTAGCTAAAATACGTTTATGAATAAGGGGGTTCGTAAATTGTTAAATTAGTTTTTAATTATCCTTGAGTTTTTCGACATTTTAATCTTTTTTTTTGGTATAGACTCGTGTAGGTGGCACGTCTCCAGATGACACTAGTCTACTTTACCGGGCAATTTATTCTTCATATGTTCTTCTTTAGATATCATACGAGAATAATCTCAGATTGTCAATATAAATGTAGGAGGAAATACCTGATCATATATTTTAATTTTGTGTAACCTCCCGCAACGATTAACAAGGCCTTGTGATGTTACTTTTGTTTTAACCTCAAATAACAACAACAACATTATTTATTGTACTTCATCCGCCACGGACTCAAACACAGAAGAAAAGTTTTTAACTACTAATAGTGGCTAGTTCCCTCAAAGAACTATTTTTTACAGGTTCTTGGTAACAAAAAAAACACAGCGGCTGCGGAAAAATAAAATAATAAAAGGGTTCCTTGTTTACTACGGAACCCGGCAAAAGAAGCGGCCAAATGCTAGTTGCACTTAAGTTCACAGGATTCCGCATAATTAATTCCTGTATATTACAGGAATTAATTATCAACAAAAAGAAGGTATGTAAAAAATTGTTTTAGTTTTTTTCACAATTTTGGGCCCAGTAGTAACGAGGATAAAGGGGAGAATGTTAAATTTTCGTCTATTTTAACCGACTTCAAAAAAGAAGGAGGGCGATGTTCGACTGTATACATGTATGTTTTTTTTATTATGTGCACCGATTACTCCGTCAATTACTAACCGAAATTATAGACCGATAAAACAAATCTTGTATAGTTTGAAAGGGTTCGCTGTCAAATTCGTCTCATTGTCACAAGTCGGAATGACCTGATAATTAAAATATGGGGAAATTGAGGGCAACCCTCAAACATTGTATGAATACGTGGGGTTTCAGTTCTGTTTTTTTTTATTTATGTATTTAGGTATTTGCCTCTGAAATCATCATTTCACTCATTTCACGCTTTTTACTGAGTTCAAGTTGGAAGCCACGGCACTCCTTAGATACCTGTCTGTTAAAAAATAACAGATAAAAAGGAGAAATAGAATTAAGAATTAAGTAGATAATATTGTGTTTTAATGTTACAATGCAGTAGTTTCAATTCAATTCCTCCATTTTTTGTAGATACGGTAAATCTTCTAAAGATCCACACAACCACACAATATTTACTATTTCATCAAAGAACGACGTTTAAAGTTATGTAATGACTGTGTATTGTTTTGTGTTACATCAGTAAATATTACGCACACATAAATCACGTTTTGTTTGATCACCATAGTGAACATAATTATTGAGAAAGATAAGTATTACAAATGAAAATGAGATTTTTTCCCTGGCCTACTTTTTATTAATTTTATAAAAATGCTTACAGCTTCCATTTCTCATAATTTTTATCAATGTATCAGGAAGAATATGTCTTTCTACCCGTAAGATAATAAACGGTGCAGAAAAATAAGAGGTTTCAAGGAGATGTAAGATGACCAGCACGATAGTTTAACAAGAGAAAAAAAAAATAAGAGAATTCATTGCGTATCGCTAGTCTTCTCATTACCTACATAGTAGTGATCTTCAATAATTATTTCTTTGGCGCTAACTCAAAATTTGTAATTTACGTCAGTATAGCTTCAATTTATTTTTATCTTTTCAGTTTCTCTTTTCGGCGGTTAAGTTTTTTGTAAAAAATTTTTGGACCATTATAAAACCATATAATTTTTGTCAGACATTCATTTGAAGTGGCAATGTATTTGTCTTGAGAGGACTAGTTTTATGTCTAGTCTGGTCAAGATGCATTACTTGTTATCAATATAGCATTTTTGTGTTTTGTTTGTCACGTTTTGGCCATACCTTTAAACAACACTTTATGTAGGTGTCATATCCAAGGTTTTTTGCGGAGTGGGATTTTTTTGACAGGTAGTTCATTACGTGATGAACCACATATCCGGCATAGAATTCAGATAATGACATCTCAGTCATTGACTGCGAAGATAAAAGACTGGGTTTTATCCTCTGTCCGTGAAATACTCAATATTGTACGTCATCATCAAGCGTCTATTTTCCTGCTGCACACTTTGAGGACATCAGACATTTGTAGGAAGACATAGAAGATTAAGACTTAAACCGATTAGATAAAGCCCAATCTTGATAATTATCAAACATGTTTTACGAACCTTCTAAACTAAAATAGGATTCTATCTTACAATGTATTCTACCTATCTTTGTACGAAATTTCAATACATTTTTAAAAATTCTAAACGAGAGTTTATGTTTTTAAGTATAATTAAGATTTCAAGAATTATTTTAATTGGTTGTTTAACTGCATTCTCTTTTAAACCTACTTCAAAAATGAGTTTCTTTCGATAGGAGCGTTGCAAACCGACTACTGATTAATTTTATCCAAACAGCTGGCTTTCTTGTACAACGATTTAGGCAAACTTGGGAAACAATAAAGCTTAATTAATTAGTTTTTGGATCTGATAGAATTCAATGAGTTGTTAGTACCACAGTCAAAAGAACGTACTGTGTTGGTACTATAATCTACCATCGTTTATTTTAACATCATCTACGATATTGACTGTCCTATAGTATTTTCGCGTAACCTTATTGTAAGTTTGTTTAAGAAAAACAAACGTTATGTTGGCTTTCACATTAGCAGGTATACAAATATTTCAAAGCATGCAACGTAACGAGTGTTTGTAATGATATCCTAACGATCGCCTTGAATCTCGAGTTTGAAGTGACCTCTCGGTGACCTCATCAAGAATAATACAATGGACAGGAAAACCGGATGTTTCCGTGCACCTGAGCTATTTAGCTCTAATAGTAACGTATATGTACAGCATATTTATTCGATTGCCTTCCTATTCTAAGTGCTGTACGTGATAAAGTGGCATACGTGAATTCCGGAAGAGAATAAGGAAACAAACTATAAAATTAAAAATGTATTTTCGATGTTGGGGCAAAAGTAAAGGATAATAAAAATAAGATCATTATCTCTGAGTAAGCCGACCGTGCGGAGTGAAATAATTGAAACTGTGAAATAATTACAATTCAAATAGGTTACTACATTACAGATGGAATCGTCATTTGTTCAACATTTTTTAGTAAACCCCTAAGCTCACGAGAAAAATATGACAATTGATCTTCTATTGTTATGCGGACAATAACGTCCGCTCGATCCTCAAGAACTTTAAGTATGACCAACAGTGTTGGCAAGTGGGTGGATGCATTAGCCCGCCAGATGAATAAAGCGGCGAATAAAATAATGCAATAATGGTGCTGCAATCATGGCTAAATAAGAATAATAAACTCCAAATCATAAATCACTTAAAGTGAAATCTCAATAATTACTAATTTATCAATAATTAATATCTCATGTTGTTATATAATTTCTGTATGATACATAGGTTAACTGATTATGCATATCGAGTCCCACAAATAGGTCATAGGGATACTTTTATTGGGCGGATCAAAACCTGTAAACACCGAGGGTCTGAAGAAAATGTTTGGTGTAGAGAAATTAGAAAAAAATATTTTAATACTAACTTTCATAATTGTCTAAGAAATACTGTTATAAATATAATTGTTAATTTTGAACTCAAAAAGTTTAAAACTTACTATATTATATTCCAGAGGTATCATCACGTTTTAGACATCACGTGATTTGTCTTGTCTAATCATTCCTATAATAGACATTTTTCAAATTCTTTTATTATTTATGCGTGGTGCACGTGAACATAATTAAAATCATTAAACAGGGATCGCTGATTAATGTATACAATATTAGCAATGACCTTGAGTCTAATGATATTTATAGTTCACGAGATCACGAGGCAATTACATACTCGCCTAGTTATGCTGTCGATCATTTAGAAATGTATGTGTGTTATGTATAAAATCTTCATACAATATCCCTTACGGCGTAGGTAGGTAAATAGCATGGAGCACCAAATCAACTGGTGGTTTTTTTTTAATGTAATGGAAGTGTTAAACAAGCATACAGTTCACATTGATGTTAAGTGATGACTGCAGCCTATAGACATCCACACAAAGACCAAGGTCAAAATGCAGATGTGATACCACTCCTGAGGCCTAAAGTGTTATGCCTTTGTGCCGGATATTACAGGGCAGTACATTACCACACGATAGTGCTGCACACTACCATTTAGCGGCAAGTATATTAGGTAATGCGGTGGTGCCTACGACCGCGAGCTCCGTCACTGGAGCTCTACCACCAGTAAAAACAGCAGGTACAGCTCCAGTGACCGCACCGCATTACCTAATCTTTTTGCCGCTAAATGGTATTGTTTAGGTCTATCGTGTTCCAGTCAGGTCCCTATAATTTCTGATACAGATGCATAAGAGCTGAGACTTCAGGACAGGCGACGAATTTGCATTAAAATATGGTTTTCATGTAGATATTTCAGGGCTATTTTATTCATTTACCATTAATGTGAACTGTATGCTTGTTTGCTACTTCATGGTATAAAACAAAGCTCCCTATCTACCCTATCGTCTCTACATTCATTATTGTTTTCATACATGCATGCGAGCCGGATATTGCAGACCCTGCCTTGATCTACCTGGGTTTCCCCAACCATCTCCATCCACCCATTTACCTGATTTGTCATTTGCTCATTCGAAATTCTTTCTGCACGACCAAACCAACGCATTTTTTCTCATTTCTGAACCTATACTAACTGGCACAAGAAATGTATCGGTACAGTAAAATTAATTAAGTAAACATATTTTAAAAAGGATAACCAAATTAAAAGGAACTAGTTAGGTTACGTTAACTTTATGTTATTTACGGATACCAAGTTTGTAATATTATGCTACCTTCTCTTTCTCTTTCTTTTATATATGCTCACGAAGCTTCCTTTTAATCTATATTTAAGTACCCCAGTACTTATATCCACGGGGAGTACGTTCCTGAGTTTTATTGCCGAAATAGTGAAAGAGTTAGAAGTATTTAGAAGAGATATTTAGAAGTACGAACATTATGGTCATATTTATGCACTGCGGAATGAATATCACATTAAACTGCCTTTATTAGTTAAATACGACTACTTAGATATTTTTTGTATGCTGCATTGTGCAAAATCGGGGTCATGTAAATGACAAAATACATTGCAACGTGACGTGGCGCCGCCGGCGTCGGCGTGCGGGCTGTTCGGTGTATTGTTATCAAATAACCTAGTTACCACTAATTCGCAAATATTTGCACGCACATTATTCATTAATATCCGTACTGTTTGCTAATTAAAATTTTACGCCTGTGCAACATGGTGGCCGTTTGGGTGCTATTTCAGGGTTAATTTCCCTATGCAAACACTCATTTAATGACGCTTGTTTTAATTGCAACATGAGCCTGCAATAAGGTTGTGACCGTGTACCAACAGTCTTAATAATATTTTTAGTTGTTAGGTCCATACCTACCTACTATTTATCATATCTACAAAACGGGAAATCTACCTCTCTTCGACCAAACTCAACAGTTTCGGTGTGATTAGGTACGTTAATGTCCGTGGCTGAAGTTAGCCCATTAACACCAAAACTACTGGGCTTATATTTTGAAAAAAAAAGAAATTACTTTTACCTACACATTACAAAATACATTTATAACATGTCTCATAAACAATCTCTCAATTATACGGAACCCTCGAGAACGACTCGCACTTTTTCACTGGAGTTTTTGAGCGCCTCATTGTGTTAGCCAGAGCTTGGCCTTCGGACAAATGCACTACTCAGCTTAATCCCGCCGCATTATTATAATTACATTAGTATATAATCTCGATTGGCATATTAAAGACCTTGTTTTACCTCTCACTATATAGAGTTTGCTAGTCGCGCTTAATATACTGCTTATAAAGCCCTCTGCTTATAAAGACTCAACAGTTTTACGCCCGTTTTAATAGATTAATCGTGAGAAGATATTAAGATATAGTTTTTCCATACTACACGGGATCATAATGTCGTATTCTGAGAGTGATATTCCATTGATACGGGCTTAGTTAATTAAACTTGATAATATTCCGTTATTTCAATTGTTAAGGAAATTACAAAGGAATCTCATAAAAACATTTTAAGGATTACTAAATACTAGACTAAACGCATTTATGTGAGTACACAGAAATTAAAATTATCTGTACTAATATTATTAGTCGTATTTGTAACTTTGTTTGTTTCTGTGTAGGGGCTAATCTTCGTATATACTGAACCGATCAAGAAAATTCTTTCACAATCAATTATTTGTATTTTATTATGATAAAAGTAATGTAGGTAACATTGCACCCTAGCGAAGCCGGGGCGGGCCGCTAGTTATTCGTATTTCTATGACTGTAGAGCAGGTGGCACACAAGCATGTAGTTCACATTAATTTTAAGTGATGACTGCAGCCGCCTGTAGATCTCTACACAAAAATCAGAGGTCAAAATACAGATGCGTTGCCACCCCTGAGACCTAAGTTGTTATATCTCTTACGTTGTTATTACGCGACTATATTATAGTTATTACATTACCATCTAACCGGAGCACGATAGTGCTGAACACTACCATTTGGCGGCAGATAGAGGTAATGCGGTGGTGCCTACGCCTGCGAACTCCGTCACTCAACTGGCGGTAGAGCCACCAGTAAAATTTTTGCTTTAATAATGGTCGAATCGAATAGATCCTAAAACGTCACTTAATATTAAGCAATCCTAAAATGTACGCTGTCTCTGTTGTGTGCACGTGTTTTATAGAGACAAAATCCCATTTAGATCTGATTGACGTTTCAGTGTTTGGCTCTAAGATTTTTATCATAGGTGAATGCCGATGAATTATTCATTTAAAACAATCAACAGGAAGGAACATAATATAAAAGTTGTTTTATTTTCATAAATGTAGCTAATTATTTTAAATGTAAGTAATATAATTTGATGTACTAGTATTTTGAGATACAGTGAAATATATAATCATAGTAATTAAAAGAACAGAAAAATCAACGCATTCACGAACACCTCATGAAGACATATAAATCGCGAGTGGTAATGATGATGATGTTGTCGACCTCCAGATTGACCACGACGAGTGCTGACGTTCATAATGATATATAATATAATTTATTTTATTGTTTTAAGATGTACTTAATTTATTCATGGATGTTCTTTTATTGTTAGCGTGTATATTATTAAATAGTGGGGCAACAGAATTTTTGAAAGATGAGGGTCTTGAACCAACTAGGGTGAGATTTTATTAATAAAACACATGGGAAATGTGTACGTAACTTCACGCCTGTAACCCTTGAAGGGGTAGGCATAACATATACATGCAAACATCCACGATTCGCCGCCTAAAATCCCAATAGAACCAGATATAAAAGATTTGACACCGTTATCTCTCATATTCCCCCCCCCGGATTGAACCCAGGATCCCAGCGGATTAGTAGGTAGTAGTATTGGCAGCTACCACTAGTTATGACGTCATTTAACAGTTTTGTTAAATTAAAGTAAAATGATACAACTCAGCCAAAATATGCCATCGCAAAATACACATTAATAATTTGTCTCATTATAATCGAGCCACCGGAGCGGCAATTCCTAGGTAGTATCTTTTTATGACACTGTGCCGCGTGTCTGGCCAATTACGAGAAGTAGGCGGACCGACAGTGGAGTACGGCTGATATGGGCAAAGAAAGTGCAAGTAACAATCGCAACGCATGCGCAGTGTGTGTGCTTCATTGCGCAAGACGGAGTTTCTCCCACGAGAACAGTTTGTGGTGGGGGCCTTTATCTTCTGTTTGCAAATTGTTTGCGATATTTATATCTTCAGATTTGCATTGGTAACCCACTTTTATGAATATCTAGATACAACAATATGCAATATGAATGTGTTGCTTCTGCAGCCATGAGCACCAAGCCGTAGAGCTCCAGTGACGGAGCTCTGGGGCGAAGGCATCACCGCAATACCTAATATACTTGCCGCTAAATGGTAGTCAGCACTATCGTGTTCCGGTCAGTTGGTAATGTACAGCCCTGTAATTTCCGGCGCGGAGGCATAACACCTTAGGCCTCAGGAGTGGTAACGCATCTGCATTTTGACCTTAGTCTTTGTGTGGGTGTTTATAGGCTGCAGTCATCACTTAACATCAATGTGGACTGCATGCTTGTTTGCCACTTCCATTACATAAAGATAAAGTAAATAATAATTAAGTAACGCTCTTTTATAATTTGCGTTTATTTTCCGTACATTTATTGAAAATGTTTTTTTTTTCTTGACTATGTTTCTATGTAAAATACTGCATTGGTGAAGTGACCTAAACAAGTAGAGGTTTCAAAAGGAAACTCGGTGATTTGTCCAAGAAGTTTGGTCAATATACCCATTAATTTGATGATAAAGATTGTTGTTACAGTGTGTTATATCGGTATACGAGTCAGTTAGTCCCGCGGTGTGTGACCGTTAGAAGCTTACGAGTTCAAACCCCGTACCGGGACCGATATTTGTATGGTCTATAGATATTTGTATTGGGTCTGGATGTATGTGTTGTGTGTGAACGACGGCACCCACAACACAGGTTTATAGCTAGTGGGGCTGTGACTGTAATGGTATTTAATTTTATTTTTATGATATAACTAGCGGTCCGCCCCGGCTTCGCCTGGCCCGCTGCTCCGCTCCTATAAGTCATAGCGTTTTCAAATCGGACCAGTAGTTTCTGAGATTAGCGCGTTCAAACAAACAAACAAACTCTTCAGCTTTATAATATTAGTATAGATTTACAAGTCTATGCGTTCAAAATCATGTTCTAACTTTTAATCTATATAAAAATATAACAACTTCACAATGTTGTGATAAAAAAGCATGAAAAGGAAGCCTTATTTTTTATCCTGACAACTTGGCATAGTCATTGACATACTTGCCTTAATAGTGTAAAGGTCAACAGCGGAAGTGATATTAATAAAGTAAGGGTCGAGCTGTACTTATAATAACCTCGAATTATAATTGTTTTTAATCTTGATCTGCGATCAATTTATCGTACACTTGTGTGTGTTAGTGTATTGAGATAATCTCAAGAAGTCACTAAGCAAAACGAATAAGTACTACCTAATTATCTAATTGCACGATTTTTTTCATTTAACTTATTCATCACCGATATATTAATTATTTTTGGTCCGTTCATACAAGTACCCATTATATGTATATGTTGCAGTATGATAGATAAAGCCGTAATTTAGTTATATGCCTAGAAATATAATCTATCTTTTATCTTTCATTCTCTGTTAGTAGCACTAATTGACTGAAACTTTACAAAACTTTGTAATAATTGTCTAAAAAAAAATATTATGCATAGAAATTTAAAATGGCCTTTTAAAAGAAAATGTTTTTTTTTTTTTTATAATGGAAGTGGTAAACAAGCACGCAGTTCACGTTGATGTTAAGTGATGACTGCAGCCTATAGACACCCACACAAAGACCAAGGTCAAAATGCAGATGCGTTACCACTCCTGAAGCCTAAGGTGTTACGCCTCTGTGCCGGAAATTACAGGGCCGTACATTACCACCTGACCGGAACACGATAGTGCTGAACACTACCATTTAGCGGTAAGTATATTAGGTAATGCGGTGGTACCTACGCCCGCGATCTCCGTCACTGGAGCTCTACCACCAGTAATCAGGTTCAGCATAGGATGGACGTTTGTAGGTTGTAGGTACCAACTTATACAACTGCGCGTTTATACACATAATGATCAGCAATTTTTTGCATTCCTAGTAGCCTGTGTGCTTTTATCCCCGATGGCCATACGTCTAATACCGCTACAGAGAAGCATTACAGTAAAGCAGATTTTTTTAGCTACCCAAAAGTGTTTATGATCCAAAAATAACCAAAATGTATATTCGAAAGCGCTGCCCAAAGTCACTACTCCATGCGAACAAAATCGCGGGCACAGCTAGTCGATAATAAATGCTGCAGCCGCGCAGCATATAGACAAATATAAGAATTAGTATAAAAAATAATATAACGGGTGCAGTACCATATCCAGGTCTTCACATATATGCTTCTAAGGTTAGATAGGAAGCGCCTAAATCCACTGAGATGTCAGACATAGGTAGCGTTATAACAACCACTTATCTGCAGATTTTTCAACCCAAATATAACACTGAAAAATGACTTTTTTCAGTGGCGAAGAAGGCAAAAAGTGTCACCAGATGTCTTAACTATCCGTGGTCAGAGTTCAGTCTATGCATTACGGGACTTTCTATTTAAACACCAAACATTTCCGTAAGCTGTGACACCTTGCCCCCATGAATCATCTATGTTGAAATTTAAGGTAACTTTCAACTGATTCTAGAGATATAAACAACTGTTTTTTTTTATTTATTCGACCCCTAATATGCGACCCTTGATCGAATCCAGGATACTGCTACGGCCATATATGTAATGGCCATCAATTTGAAAACCACACAGTACATTGCTGTTTTCCTATAATTACCTTAATTATCACGCTACATCAAAACAGTAATTTACTGCAGAGTGGCTAACGCAATAATGTCAACCGAGATACATAATACGCCTTCTGATTCTTTTCGCTATGAAATACCTACAACGCTATATGAGCAAACGAGTTTACTCACGAAAGAGCATGCATAAAATAAAATAATAATAGCGAACAACATTAACACAATGGACAAGGTAATCCTTTCTAATGTTAAAGTTTAAAGGAAGTGTTCTTGAACAACATTGACGTTGATAAATCGGAACAGAATATAGCTTGTACGTTTCCATGGTGACAAGTCACAGAATAGATAATAATGACAGGTGTCATATTAAAATATTGTATGATATTTATTTGTTTACACTTTATTGCTTCATTATAATATTAACACATAATAACTACGAGTACTGTGTTAGAGACTCAGAAAGGAGAGTGCTTTAGGAATTTCCATTTACCAAATGAGTTTCGGAAAATGGAAAAATTCATGTGTGGATGTTGAATGTCAGTGTCGGACCTCGTTCCATTCATTTAACTTATTAATTTACCAGTAATGTCAACTATTATTTTTTTATTTTGAAGATTTATCAATAACTACTTTTTATGTAGCTATTTAAATTCAAGAAGGTAACCTAATGTTTAGATAATTATCATCAAATTAGGTTTAAGTATAATGTATAAATAATTTCTACTAACTCTTTTTCAACAAGTATTTTTAAATACATGGAGGTCAGATGACAGGCTTCTTAACTGTATGCTTAGATAATGGTGTCTGTAGATATACGCTGGCTGTTTTGATAATACGAGTAATATATAACTGGTAAGTCATCACGCGATTGTTTCCTGTGCGAGAGGATTATGATCCACTGGCTGAACATCTGGGTGCACCATTCCGTGTGTCCTCGAATTATCAAATAGTCACCCATCTGTACATGTTTAATTTATACTTACGATACTAGCAGAGTATAAGCAAAATAGATAATACGTTCTTAGACTGTGGTAATAGCTTTGGAAACAATTTTCTGTGGTTTTCCAACGTGGCGTTGCAATGTCTATGATTCGTTAGCACGTCCTAAAGAAAATAACATACGCGATTGACTTTTATCAGGTTGTTCTGTGCGAGAAGATACCAAGTAGATTTCGTTTTTATCCCGGATAATATTTGTATCATTTTTAGCACCGCTCTATATTCACGTTAAATTAGTTAGTTGGGTGTTTTTATATAATTTTTCGAAATAACACATGCTAGTGAATATTTTTAATTAAAGAAAAGGAAATTGGTGGACTTCGGTAGCTCAATTGGAAGAGCAGCTGAACTAGATTCCTAGTGGTCGCTGGTTCATGTCCCGCCTGAAGTCAAATTTCTCTTTCCATTTTTCTTGGGTGTTAAATTACGCGATCTTAATCGACTGCGAAGTTTTCATACCTTTGGATGTAATAATCGAAATAAAATTATTACCTGGCGGCACTAATGCCTCCAAATCTGCTGACAAGATTTTTTAACAGTCTTTATAATTACCCTTACGTTTATTTCACACAGGCTCTCACGGTTATGATCACGTCTACGTCTGATTTCACTAAACCAAAAAGACCTAGAACCATGAGAAAACATTTTTTTTAATTGTATCTGCAATTTGGTGGTTATTTCTGCTGAGCCGATTTTTTAGATTTTCACGGAATTCGATAATGTCACGCCTTCAATTTGGTGGAAAGTAAGGAAATAGAAGCAATAGGTATATGTCTTTTTTAAAAATAGTGACTTAAAACATATAGGTAGGCAGGTTATATATTTTACAAGCATGTGTTAATGCGAAATAATATAATTATATAGGTTTTCAAATTACTGATTGTAGTACATTTCCTATTACTTAATATTTACAATTATGTTGAAACGACATTGAAATTGGTCATGACTCGCAACAAATCTACGAACAGAGGATTTTGTAAAAAAAACAATAGTGATGCGAACCTTCATTTCAACAGTAGTTACGTTCCATGCTTTCCAAAACGTGACGCGGCAGTTATCTCAAAGCATTTTTAACAAGCACGACATTGCGTGTAGATTCGACACCGGAATTCAATAATCATAAAACGTTCGTCATATTTCCATATGCCTTGATGTCCGAGTCAAAATCGCTATTAACAATTACGGTCATGACCATCCCAGCTGTGGCTGTGCAAAAATAAAATAAGACGAGTCAACAAAAGCGACCTTGCCGCGCCTGCGCACTGAACAACCTGTGTATGTACTAGAAAGTTACTTTCTTTAGTATTTATGCTAATTGAAAGGACATTACGAAGGTATTTATAATTACCAAACCAGCTAAGTACACGTAAATGTAAAAAGAAAACGATTCTGAACAATCGAAACCCATTATGCAAATGTAATATTTAAAATATTCAATTGAAAGGGCACGGGTGTCTCATAATGTAGGGTAAAATAATCGAATAACGTGAGTCGATCTGATGTCAGGGTTTGAGCTTGTTGACACTTTCACCTCGGAGCCTTAGCAGTATTTACGTCATTGCAGTCAGCGCAATTATATCACCGTGAAATCAGCTGCTGCTTAAGTAGCACATTGGCCCACTGGGCTTCGGAGACTCTTGTTTAAATAAACATTTTTTTATGGCCTTTGTATTGTGAATTTCACTTGCCAGAAATGATTTACTTAACTTGACGAATACATATAAGCGGTTCCTTTACGACTGGGTATCACACAAGCGCAAATACAACATTCGCTTGAAATTCGTTTATAAAGACTTGATGATGATTGTAGATTGCTTACTAATGTTCTTTAGGTTTTAAATGTTGTATGAGTAATAAATACTACATGCAAATTTTATGACCATAATCGGGCAGATTATTTATCTACTCGTAGGTATGTCTTATCTTCTTCAATATATATAAAAATCAATTGCTGTTCGTTAGTCTCGCTGAAACTCGAGAACGGCTGGACCAATTTGGCTGTTTTTGGTTTTGAATGATTTTTGGAAGTTCAGGGAAGGCTTTAAAGGTAAGAAAATATGAAGAAATTGTAAAAACCACAATTTCATTTTCCCATACAAATAGTCCGTATATGTATATCAAACCTTTGACACATTATTTCATTGTGAGGCAATACGAAGTTTGCCGGGACAGCCAGTACTTTATAATATTTTAACACGTACCTATACCTATCGTCTTGATAAAAATAAGTCATTCCGACGAAATTTCAATCCAACTTTATGAAGTTCCATTATCGAATACTCACGGAGTAAACGATATATCTTACGATAATTTCAAAACCTGCTTCGTCTATACCTGCACGTACGCACAGTAAATATTATGAGAGTGATGAATTTGAAAAGACAAAATCGGTATCCGCACACAAGGCAAATTGAATTTGGTAAATGCTGTCAATTGCGTCAACCAGTCGATAAGCAACGCACGTACGTTGTTATGTTATCGGGAATCTATTCATTCATATGCAGAATTGGTTTATGCCACATTAGTTATTTGTAAGCGTGTGTTGTTGTAGATCCACATTTAATTTTCTATTCACAGTTGCGGTACCTACTAACAATTCGTTATGGTTTCATGATTTCATGTCATATTTGTTATGGAGTTATGCAACCAAAGATACGACTGCTATGTCAAAGTTCGCCTATTGTTGTATAGCTTCTTTGCAATTTGTTTACTCGTATTTTGTTACTAGCTGTGTCCGCAACTTTGTTTGCGTGAAATAGTGGCTTTTGGATATACATTTTGGTTAATTTTGGATCATAAACACTTTTGGATAGCTAAAAAAAATCTACTTTGCAGTAATGCTTCTCTGTACACGATATTAGACGTATGGGTATCGGGGATAAGAGCACACATGTTTCTAGGATTGCGAAAAATTGCTAATTATGTGTTAAACGCGCATCCATCCTATGCTGAACCGTATTTTCGAAAAGGCCACTTCTCACTTCTAATAATTTTTTAAAGAAATATTTTTAGATATTTTTATAAAGTTTTGTAAAGTTTCGGTCAATTAGAGCTTCTAATTGAGAATGAAAGATAAAAGATAGATTTATGCATAATATAGGCACTCCGTAAGAGCCGGCAAAAGAGAAAAATTGAATATTTACGTTGTGCATTTTTACCCACTAATGTCACCACCACCATCGTCATCACCATCATCATCACCACCACCACTGTCACCACTACCCCGCCACCACCGCCACCACTACAATCGTTACCAACGCCATCAACGCCTCCATCATCACCAAACACCTACGCCACCAATGCGACAAACGCCACCAAAACCACCACTACCACCACAACCAATGCCACCAACGCTTCCAAAACTACCATCAATACCACGGACGTCACCAACGCCACTTATGCCTGCATTCGCACTAAAAACCACCGCCAGCAGTACTAACGCCACCACCACCACCACCAAAGTCACCAACAACACCTACGCCACCAAAGACACCAACGCCACCATCACCATCATCATAATTACATCGGAAAGACGTCCATCCGTCTCAGCTGGACAAAGCCTTTCCCGATGATGGTCCTAAAAGTGTTGTGCGTCATAAGGAAAGAGTATGCCATAATTGCCACGCTTGGCATGCTGAATGGTGATCATAGCTGCGACTGTTTTATGTCCGGACGCTGCTATGCGGTAGGTATGCTTAATGTTTTTTTTTTTATTATTCTACCCAACTTGTCATTGTTTGGTATATTGTTCAGAAATTGTAATACCATTCATATAATTATCTTTTACGCAAAATTAATTAATCATATTTTTAATTGTATTAAATTTTGAATTTTATTATTATTGAATTTTGATTATTAAGATTAATATTCTTAATCGCTAACAGTTGGAAGGTAATATTACCTAACATAAGACCTAAAAATTTTGTGCCCCCTTGGACCGCTTAAAATTTTCATTTTATTATTTTTAGTTTTTCTTTTTGTCGTTATAGCGGTAACAGAAATACATAATTTGTGAAAATTTAAATTTTCTAGCTTTCACTGTTTATGAGATACAGCCTGGTGACTGACAGACGGACAGACATACAGACAGACAGACAGCGGAAGATTAGTAATAGGATCCGCTTTTACTTTTTAGGTACGGAACCCTAAAAAAGATAGATGCAGGATAGTAAATATTCGATATGATTCTTTAAATTGATATAACTTTTTTATTTCTGAACCGATTCACATAAAACAAACATCGAATTTTAAGTGAAACTTACCACAATATATAAGTGAAAACCAGAAATCGTATAAGCCGTTTCTGAAATAAGCGTGTACAAATACACAGACAAACAGACATTTTTTCGGGATAAAAAGTACCCAGTGTTGTGCGCCAAAGGTTAAAGTATAATTATACCAAGTTTCATCGTAATCGGACCGGTAGATTTTGTGTGATGCTTGAACAAACAGACAGACAGACAAAATTTTTTCTTATCACATATTTGTGATCGGTATCGATCTAGTAACATCCCCTGGTATTTATTTTTTTAATATTTTCAATGTACAGAATTTTCACTTCTACAGTTTTATTATAAGTATAGATGTAGGTGAGCTGCGTTTTTGACATATTAACACCTTTAAGTGTAATTGATAGAAAAATAGTCTTGACATATTTTAAAGATACGGTAAAAGCAGAATCTAAAGAATCCTAAAAATTATCTTACAGTCGTAAGGCTGTGGAGGTATAGAGGGTATCTTTTTCAATGTGGGTGACAGTAAAATGGAATGACTACAATATGAAGCCAATATGTGCATATATAAACCAGTGTTCAGTGAATCCAATTCTATGGTTTACTTGATCTGGAAATCTGGACCGGTAGGTGTATTATGTATCTCGTTTGCTATCATTTCGTTAGATTATGCTGTACATTGCTGTGATGGCGAAAAGTGATTATAACCAATATTTTAGGAAAACAGCAATGTACTACAAAATAGATTTCAAATTGATGGTCACCAAGATACACAACCAAGCTGTGAAAATCATAGTCATTTCAGCTTACAACCCTATTGGAGGATTAGTCTAAGGATTGCATAACATTAAAGTAAGGAAGAACACAGCCATATTAATATCATATTTGTAACTAAATATGTAATAGTATAGGTCTCTTAAGTTATGTCGTAGACTTAAATAGAGTTGAAGCTGTGCATTGCTGTGCTGCGGTGCACAGTCATTAACACAATATTGTTAAAGTTTTATCTGAACGTGCTTTGAAACCATTATTTACTTACCGGAGTTCAGAAAAAATGTTCTTATACTTTTCTCTTTTCATTTCCAGGCGTTTGGTTAGTGTAAGTGCTTTTCACTGTTCATTAGACGCCGCATGCGCATGTTTCGCACACAACGAAATGATAAAGTACACACACACTAACATTTTCACTTCAGGCGAAATAACTTCCGCTATCACTTGTCACATCACCGACAGTAGTCCATTCTGTAACAAACAAAATGTATGTGTTGTAAAAATATTATGAAATCAACTTAACATTAAAAATACCTAAAGATAATACATAAGGAATTATGAAATGACATGTATTTTACCGTTAGGGACCTGGCGTGAAGATACATACATACATACATGTATTTTACTTTTTCAGTACAGCAAACTCTTGTATTAAATAATAGATTTTATAATACTTTTGGTAAAGAAGATAAAACATTTGAAGCCAGATGAGAGGAGACGCCATGTGTTCGAAACTTGAAAAACATGTAACAAAATTACGGAAACCAACTCCTTCCAGTTGCTTCTGTAATTTCATATTTCATAAAGTTTGATTTAAGAACTGTTTTATTTAATTTTGTCAACTGGTTTGATCATAACATGTATAACAGTAATGAACGAAGTCATTACTTATCAATACACAAAGAAGCAGTCAAGTCATAATAGTCTTTTAAAGAGAAACGCGAAACGCGATTCTTCAATTAATGTTGTTATCACATTGTTTGGTCATTGCATAACACATTTAGCTGATAGAATGCATTAACTATATAGAATCAGATGGCAGTGAATAATTTAATCCTCTATTGAAAATACAAAGCCATTCTAAAGAATCGTGATGTTTGCTAAGACGACATTAAGATGTACCTACTGCCGTTCTAATAAAATATCTGTGTACATGTAAGTACTACAAAAAGTTAAGCTTTTATCAAGGTCTTTTAATATATTACTCTTATATATCACTCAGACATACTTGATTATTTTATAATTGTTATTACATTTCCATTCAGTAGTAGGTTAGGTAGGTGTAACAAAAAGAAAATTAAATGATTACATTTTGATAATTTGATAAACTACCTACAGATAATATTAAACCGTTATATACATACTCAATTTTATTACGTTTTCTGAAGAAATAACGTCCGAGTAGAGAATAAGGAATAAAAAATAACTTTAAACATATATTATATCCACTGTCTTTAGTTACCGATCCATTTTTTTTTCTTGTTATTATGGCATCGCTATTACGCATATTGCCAGTGTCAAATAAAACGAAATTCGTATTCGTATTTATTTATGAAAAGTTAGTATAATAATAGTCAGTCAATTATTTATTAAGTATGGCAGTTAAGTGAGTTACAGTTAGTTATTCGAGTAAAACGATGGTTACTTTACCAGAACATTTACAATGGAGTTTTGGAACCTGAAAGGTCGTGTTTTCGCATGCTTTTCATAATCATGGTACAACATTATAATGACATCCTCTTAAACTAGCGATTTCAATGCGTTGTGGATCTTTTTCGTCTCATTACACGGTCATCTAACAAATGCTTACTGCTGAAGGGGTCTTCAGGGATTACAGGCGTGAAACAGGTTAATTTACATTCCTTGGATTGAGTTTTATCTATGTTTATAAATAAAACACACCGGTATCTTATCACGTTTGCATAAAGAGTGTAACAAATCTGGTGATTTGTTACACTCTTTACGTTCACCATAAAATAGTCAGACAAGTGTGAGTCGGAATCGCGCGCTGATTTTTCCGTACAATCAGATACAGTTGAAAGTTCTCAGTCAACTTAAATACGACTAAGACTATGCTATTTGATAATACAGTAATAATTGATACGTAATGAAATATATGATTTCTGTTCATATGCATTAATTAATGTTAAAGGGTGCCACACTAATAAGCATTCATTCAATATACGATCCTAAATGCAAACAAATCGAAGATAATAACAAAATTTTCAATAAATTTGCGTTTCACATTTCTCAGAATTTCACAACTTCATTTAATTTGCAAAATGCTAATACCGCATTAGCATGCTATCAATTAATGCGAATGCTAATTAATCCATTACTAAGTAGCAGAGCAGTAGTAGCTTGCTACCATTAGACTACAGAGGCAGTTATCAATCTAAGATTAGAGTACGGCGATGACGGTAAGAACACTAGCGTTCTCCTCCTCCTCGCGTCGTACTCCTCATTACTGAGGGTCGTGATTCCCCCGATGGGAGATTAATTTGTGACGGATGATATTCTTCCTTGATATTCTATGTCTGTCCTTGGCGTCGTGGAGCTTGGTGTCTAGAGTGCAGCGGATCTGGTCACACCATCTGACTGGGCTACGATCTCTAGGCCTTCTGCCATCGACCTTACCAGTAACCATAAGCTGCTCGAGGTTATGTCCATCTTTTCGGGCAATGTGTCGAAAGAATTCGAGGATCCTTCGCAGGTAGATGGTAGAGAGCCTGGTTTTAATGTTGAGCTCACGAAGGATGGACTCGTTTGTACGAAAAGCAGTCCATGGGATTTGGAGCATTTTCCGCCAGCACTACATCTCAAAAGCGTCAATGCGGTCGCGATTGGCCTTCTTCAGTGTCCATGTTTCCGAAGCGTAGTTGAAAATGGAGAACACCAATGAACTGACTAACTTCGTCTTTGTTCGCCGAGATATGTTGCGGTCTTTCCAAACTCGGGGGGGTGCACATTGGTCATTGCACTTTTGGCCATACCAATACGTCTCCTAATTTGCCTTTCACAGGAGCCTGTGTTACTAATGGTGGAGCCTAGATAAGTAAAATTATCGACTTTTTCAAAGGGTAGAGCGCCTGTAATTTGAAGGGAGTTTGTGCGGTCTACCACCATAATTTTGGTTTTAGAACGATTGATGATGAGACCCACTTCCATACTAATTCTTTCCATTCTGTCAAGAAGCATTACCATCTCGGTCTCATTTGCAGCCAGTAGTGTTGTATCATCTGCGTAGCGGAGATTTGTAATCCTGGTTCCACCTACGGTGATGCCACCCTCCCAGTTCTCAAGAGTTCGCCTGATAATGTATTCTCCGTACACATTAAAAAGAATGGGCGACAGAATGCACCCTTGTCTTACACCTTTTTCAAATTTAAAGGACTCAGATGTTATTCGTTCAATCTTCACAACACCTTGGTTGCTCTGGTAAAGTGACTGAATAAGTGCCACAAGGTGTTTAGGTACTTCCAGTTCTTCAAGCACTCTCCAGAGGACCGACCAGATGACACAATCGAAGGCCTTAGTGTAGTCTACGAAACACAAGATGACGGGAGTGTTGAATTCGTAGGACTTTTCAATAAGTTGACGAATGTTCAAGATTTGCTCTCGAGTTCCCTTGCCCTTTACAAATCCAGCCTGCTCTTGTGGTATTTTCCAGTCCAAAAAGTAGCGAATTCTGTTATTGATGATGTGAAGTAAAACTTTGCTGGCATGTGATATAAGGGCAAGAGTTCTATAATTCTCACACTTGGTTGTTGACCCTTTTTTATGCAGTGGTAGTATAATTGATTGCGCCCAGTCCTGAGGCCACTCAGCCGTACGCCATATATTCTCACATATTTGGTGAATAGCGCCTGCCCCTGCCGTTCCCATTGCCTTGATGATCTCGGATGTTATTTGATCCGGCCCGGGTGCTTTCTTGCCTTTGAGCCTAGCAATTGCTGTTGTAACTTCAGACAGCAATATGGGAGGTTCAAGCGATATATTATCCCATGGCGTTGAAGAGTGCGGTAGTGACTCGTTGTGGAAATATCTATAGAGGTCCTCACAATACTTGCGCCATCTTTCTCCTACTGCATCAATATCTTGAAGTCGGATTCCATTCTCGTCTTCAACTACCCAAGTTTTCGGTTTAAACTGTTTCGAGAGGAGTTTCACTTTCTTGAACAGGTCTGCACTTTGTATTTTCAGTGCGTGTTCCTCGATTTCCTGGCAGATGTTCTCAACGTAGTGATTTTTATCACGACGACACATGAGTTGAATTATTCTGACAAGTTCCGAATATGAATCGCGATCCTCTTGATCAGTAAGACCTGCCAATTTAAGGTCTTTTCTCTGTTGTATCTTAGACCAGGTGTCAGCAGAGAGCCACGATTGTCTGCAAGTGGATGGTGAACGTTGACTTGTTGTGTCAGTTACTGTCTTCCATATAAGATCCCTTAAGTGACACCATTGATCGTTTGCGTTAGCATTAGTGGGTGGTGGATGTTCCGCTATAGCGTTTTTGATGCCTACACTGAATGCTGATTTTTCGCGTGATTCCAGAGTGCGTGGTCTAGACGGGGGTCCTTTTTTCACTGCTTTTAACCGCAGACCAAATTTGGCTACTAAAAGACAGTGATCAGATCCACAGTCCGCTCCCGGAAAGGTTCTCACGTTAGATATAGAGCTTCTCCAGCGGCTATTAATCATAATGTAGTCAATTTGATTGCGGTATCGATCACCTGGCGATTTCCACGTATAGAGACGCCTTGGATGATGCCGAAAACAGGTGTTCATAATAGTGAAATCTCTATCGACACAAAATTCCAATAGTCTCGCTCCTCTCTCATTTCTATCACCTAGTCCAAACTTCCCAACTGTGTTCCTAAAGTGATCATCCAGGATTGTGTTCACCAATCACCAGTATAATTTCTCGATTTGGAATCTTAGATAGAGTTAATTCAAGCAAGGTGTAAAAATCATTGATCACGTCATCCTTCGCAGCTGTAGTTGGAGCATATACTACGACAATGTTGACGGTACAGGGGCGTGTGCTCAGTCTGAGAGTGATTATTCTGTCACTAATCGGATTATAACCCAGAACATAGTGGTTTAGGTGTTCAGGTATCCATACTGCAACTCCATTTGAGCTGGAATTTGTGGAACCAGAGAAGTATACAGTATTTCCATTCGAGGTTTTCAGGTGCCCTTGTCCTCTCATGTGCGTCTCGGTCATTCCCAGTAGAGTCAGCTTATGCTATTCTGCTTCTTTTTCTAGAATGTCCATTCTTCCCGGAGCCAATAACCCACGAACATTCCATGTAGCGAGTTTACGTTGTTCTCTGATTGAGATGTCCTTTTTTGGATCACCAGTAGCATATCCACTAACTGGGACCCGGTGGCCCGTCCCAGTAGCAGCTTCGGTCGCTAATTTCACACCATCTGGCCCGGCAACCGAATGGCGCCGATTGTTAGTCGGATTGTCCAACGACTTAATTCTCTTGGTTGCACTTTCCATAGGGGGATTTTCTTGGGCTTGTACGCGTGGTGGCCACCCGATTCCTTCCACGGCAATCTTTTAGAGGCAATTTAAGACCTCACGGCCATTGTGAGCCGCTCCATACCATGATACACGGAGGTAACGGGTTAATTAACCGCCGCCCGTGACCCGGCGTTGAAAATTTTACAGCTGGGTAGTTCTCCTCCAGGCAAACCCTCCTCCTTTCTCATCCGGGCTTGGGACCGGCAACGGCAAAGTTAACGTTCATTTAGCGTTCTACCACCAGTAAAATGTTTTTTTTTGGGACTAATAAGTATATAGTGCACATAAATGTTAATAGATGATTGTAGTCTATAGACATAATCAGAGGTCAACATGCAGATGCATCGCCATCCCTGAGACCTATGTTGTTATGTCTCTGTGGTAAATTGTGATAATTACAGGGCCATACATTAACTTTTGAGCATTATTGTAAACTATCGAACAGGACGGCGTGAGCCACAACAACATTCTGACCACTTACAATATAAAGTTTCAACATCAAGCTTTTCGTAACTTGGAGCTTCAGGCGAGCATGACAATCGAGTCAGGTGATCGATTAAATCAACTGTTTATACAAACTTGTATTCAAACTAGAACGACAATACAGATTGTATTTGATAATAATTTGTGAACAAGTTACAATGTATTGTAGTAGTTGCAATGTTATCAGGTGTTATACTCGTAGAGTGTGAAATAAACATGTCTTATTATCGTATGAATATTATAATGAATGCCATTAATAATAGCTGTTGAAATTATTATATAACTTTTTTATGAGCGTATGAGATGGGTATTAAATTACGGTTGATGTGAAATGACAAGCAAGTGATTACTGCAACCCAAGAAAACCCAATAGAAAAAAAGTTAGAAGTTATATTATACGTAACCAACCCGTGGTACAACTGGGATGTCCAACTGGTTGTACTACGGTGAAGTAAAGTTACCCATAGTTCAACTGGTTGTTCTGTGGAGAAATATCTTTACCGATGGTTCAACTCGACTGCTACTACTACTGCGATAAAACTAACTACTTTCTTATATCTTTGCTTGTATCAATAAAGTCTTTGGGTACAATCTAACTTGAACTCTGTTGCATTCAATACTAGCAACATTTAGTGGAAGATACATGTCATTTGGTAATGCGGTGCCAATGATAAGGCTGTTTTATTGTAACTCTACCACCAGTAAAAATATATTATTTCTATCAAAACAATTCTTGTATGAGGGGTGTACATAAACAGAAATTCGATTCGATAAGAAGAAATGTGTCCTTTGAAATAAAGGTGTACGACAATGAGTCCAAGGAGAGGTAATTTATAAAATAGTGTATTTTATCTTCAGGAAACATTTGTTTGACTCATTCTATTGTATAATCATTTGGAACTTCTATTTCTCTATATTGTATTGTAATAAATAAAACAAACGTGCCATGTCGCATACCCGTTGATAACTCACGTTCTACATGTTGAATATTCCATAGTCGAGACATTCGAATGCGAATCGTGAGAAATTGTTAATACCTATATTTGCAGGTCAACGTTGCCAAGAGAGCGAATCTTATACGTGTGCTTAATACCAGACAATGGCTGAATTGACGCTCATTTTAATACGTTGCCGACGCCTTATGAATGCAGTATTACTGTACATTTCCCAATACCCGATCGTCTCGTCACGTTCAAAAAAGTTTCAATATAATAGTAGCAGAAGTAGTTAACTGAAAATTATATAATCCAATACTTTTTGTGACGCTATGTCATAATTATGGCTAGCACACATTGATGATGAGTGAATATTGCTCCTTCCTGGTACTACAATGATGATCAGAATCATCACTCCAAAATCGTCACCCGAAAGACGTCCAATGCTGGTCAATGCCTTTCCCATAGACGTCCAAAACAGTGTTATATATATGACATTATCGTAACTTCACGCCTGTAATCACCGAAGGGGTAGGCAGAGGTAAATGCATGCATTCAAGCATACATGCAAACACCCACGATTCGCCGGTTACGTTTTACATGGTAATTTGATATATGATAAATTTGATAAAATGAGATTATTTTACATAAATAAATTTTACGAGTATATGAGTAAGAAATAAGGCACTCCTGAGGCTTAGGTATAGTGTTTTGACAAAAATGCGGGGACACAAGTATCGTTTACTTAATCGGTGCACTATAGAGATTTCCTACCATTTAGATCAGTGGTATTTTCTAACTTAGAGGTAATGCGGTGCTGCCTACGCCTGCGAGATAAAGTCTCCGCATTGGGAATTCTATCATCAGTATAATTTCAAGTATATCGGACGGTATCTTTACCATTTGAGCCAAAAATAATCATAAGCATTACAACTGAATTGAGTGAAATGACAATTACTTTATATTGACCATTTAATGATTTTGGCTCCGGCGATTTTATGTCTTATTCAATTGCAAAATATGACCTTCATCTTTACCTACCGCAGGATCATGAGCTATTTTTGTGCAACGGTCTAGTCTTAAGGACCGAGGCTCTTATTAGTTTTATCAACTAATATTCGGCAACTATTCGGTGTTGAGCCTATTCGGCCACCTTTCTAATATTCAATATTCGGCTGAATATCGAATAGTAAATGTCTTTCATTGGTGTTTCTTTTCTTACGAAGTGGGGAAAAATCATCATCATTTGACTCAAGCAACAATCTTTAACTTGATTATTTTGGTGATATAGGTGTAAGTACGAACCCTAGGTAACACATATATTGTGTTACATCATATTTGATGTCTTATGGAACAAATAATGTGTATTTTGACTCGATCTATTCTCAAAAGAAACAAATACGGGCGCTCCCGTCTTGCGAATAGGCTATTCGCCCAAGAGCGCAGCCGAATATTCGGTATTCGGCCGAATCTTTATTTATTGCATCTATGCTTGCATCTTCGACCGTGTAAGCTCTATCATGACTCACCAATAATGCAATGCACTGACCGTAGATTTTATAGATTAAAATATCATTAGTTAGATGTGTTAACAATAGAATTACTTTAATATTACATCTATGGTTCGATTAAGTATGACATTTAAATCTTAATACGTATATCAGATTGCACTTGACACAGATATTCGATATGCGTGTCGTTTTTTTCATGAAAGGCGAACTTCGTGGATTATGCGTATTATTTAAGCCTTAAAGCATAGTTTACGAAGGTCGTTGACATTAACATATATAAAAGTAAATAGAAGGAAAATGAGATAGCAAGCAAGGCGACAGCAACAAGTGGTAGCGGCGGTACTCGAGTTAGGGGAGACCTAGGAGAGTTGTGACAAAGGTAAGTTGGAACAAAGGTAAGTTGTGACAAAGACGATTTCTCCTTACCTCCTTATAATCGTTAGCGAGCTGGCTTCAACGCTAGTTTGCGACTTGAGAGATGCGCTACTTGACTTAGTACTCGCTGGCGTCATACGAGAAGCGATTATCAAATTATGATATGCGTGAAAAAATATGCGAAAAGAAAGTTTTTCTTTAAAAATTTGATCGAATCTATATCATGCCATATTACATGTTGATTGTTATGTTATGTTTTCTCAAATTGTGTGGTTATTCAAGACTCAAAATGTTACATCAATCTTTTGTCTTTGTATCGTGTCTAGAAAATATGAATTATTATTTGGACCAAGTCATCATTTTGAGGCGAGTTGTGACAGCCTGTCACAACTTTCCTATCTGACTTCATTTTTCGCGGTGTGGTGTGTTGCATGCTAAAAGGCTACGTTCTTGGTTTCAGAATGCTGAATAAATATACAAGAACGACTGATGAGGAATGGATGATGGAATTTGAAGAGGTTACGTAACGATACGAGATAAATGTCCAAGAGATGTCGCGTCCTCTTACAATCTTAACTACATGTCTCTGTCAAGATATATTTAGAAGAAACACGCTTATCAAGCAATGCCAGTAGGCAAGGCTCCATCAATGGGTTATACCATTTATGACGTAACTTCACGCCTGTAATCCCCGAAGGGGTAAGCAGAGGTAAATGCATGCATTCAAGCATACATGCAAACACCCACGACTCGCCGGTTACACTTTTGGCCCATGTAACAGGTGGCGAACCTGTTGCCATCTCCGGGCACATTACCAAATTCCGAGGTACTGGGAAACTTCCAGAAAATTGAAAAATCCCAATAGAACCAGAGATAAAGGATTTTAAACCGTTATCTCTGATAGCCCCCGACCCGGGAATCGAACCCAGGCCTCCAGCGCAATAATAGTGGCCTGCTACCATTACGCCACTAAGGCAGTTATGACCATTTATGAGAGGAATATAGGTAACAAGTGACTATTTGAAAACATCAGATCGAATGATCAGTGGATCCAATGCCTAGAATGCAAAGACTGATCACATGTAGATTGTACTTACTGGAGACAAGTTGCAAAACGTTTGCCATAATTATATAAGAGATTAAATGAATATTTTTGACCGATAGTAATGTGATTTACCTCAAAATGGTGACATATATTAGATACTTATAAGGTATTATTTCTTGTTACGAGTGTTATGTATTTTTTGGTATTTACTGTACTAAAATAATATTATCAGTACTTTTTTGCAAATGAAATTGTTTGTTTCATTTGTATTATCTATAATGGTCCTTTTATATAATCAAACAGTCTAAATAAAAAGCTGTCACAACTTATCTCGGTCCCTGTCACAACTTACCTCGGTGATAGGAGAGTTGTGACAGAGGGAGTTATCTTTGTTTTTGTTGATTTTCTCAGAAACTATGATACTTCACTATACTATTTTTATTATTTTGCAACGAGAAGGAATGGTGCTACATTAATTAACATAGATCATAACTGTAAAATGTTTCTTGAGCGAGATATGGTCATTAAAGTAAAAATTGTCACAACTATCCTCGGTCTCCCCTACTTGCGCAATTGCTCGTACAAACATCGATCACCACCGGCCTTGCCCGAAATTCTTCTCCTACCAATGCTAAGTACCTTCTTCATTGCCTGTCGCTCATGATCATAAAATTGTCAATAAGATACATTTTAATATACCTATATAATATAATATATATATATTTTTTTTTACTGCCTCTAAATGGTGGTATTCAGCACTATCGTGTTCCGGTGAGGTGGTAATGTACGGCTCTGTAATTTCCGGCACAGAGGCATAACACCTTAGGCCTCAGGAGTGGTAACGCATCTGCATTTTGACCTTTGTCTTTGGGTGTCTATAGGCTATAGTCATCACTTAACATCAATGTGAACTGCATGCAAAATAAATTACTTAAAAAAATATTGAATGGCGGATCGGAAATAATAAAGTAGTTCAATTAAATAGTTCACTAGCTCATTAGTCTAGTGGTAGCAGTCCACTAATGTTACGTTCTGGGTTCGATGCCCGGGTTGGGAACTATCACAGATAAAGGTGTCTGGAGTTCTATTGGGATTTTTCTGGAAGATTCTCAGTACTTCGGAGTTTGGTAATATGCCTAGAGATGTCTACAGTCTCACCACATTTTACATGGGCTAAAACGTAAGCGAATTACTGATTAAATAACATGTACACACAAAGGTATAAAATACCAGGATTTATAATTAATGATATACTTTCAGGAGTCATTGTAATATTGGCTCTGAACTCACGAAAAAAAAACAACTTCGTAATATAAAATCTTCATAAGCACGTGACTAAATGTATGGACTGTATGGAGTGGCTGATTTTAGTAATAAGTTAAGTGACGAAAACTTATTTTACTTTGTATACGGAAAAATTTTAATTATAAAATTAAATAAATGTTTTGAAAATTACACGGAAAAACAGTGGACGAGACTCCGACTTGCAATTGCCAGTTATTAATTTTTTCGTTATTTCAGGGTTGACTTCATAGTAAAAGTATTAAACTTAAAGTATTTCTCATTTATTACTCATGGACCTTTATATCCCATATGATAAGGGTAAATCTTATTGATATTTGGCGCCTCTAAAGCATCGAGGCAGTTGTCACTCAATAACTCATAACATATTACATATATTTATAGTTAACACGGCTATTTGATAGAATCTTTATGCAAATATCTTACATATACTGGTTTGTTATAATTCCTATCTATTGAGTAACACTCGATCCAAAGAGCGATGGCATTGACGTGATAAGAAAACGATTCTTAGGGCGGCTTGCATCATCTTACTTTAACTTTAGCAAATTTGTAAAGTAAAGTTAAGTAAAGTACCGACTAAGTAAAAAAATAGTTGATCCATTTGAAAATTGTTAAATGACGTCATAACTTTAACTGGTAACCGTAACTGGCTGAGCTGCAATGGTTAATGTTAAAGCTAACCTCATTATCTGTCATATGATGACAAAATCTGTCATCTTTATACCCGGCAAACTTCGTATTGCTTCACAATGAAATGATGTGTCAAAGTTTTGATAGCTACGGACAATTTGTATGGAAAAATGAAATTATGGTTTTTATTATTTCCCTTCAATTTTTTCATATTTTCTTATCTTTTAAACCTTTCCTGGACTGCCAAAAATCATTCAAAACCAAAATTAGCCAATCATTGCTCCAGCCATTCTCGAGTTTTAGCGAGACTTACGAACAGCAATTGATTTTTATATATTATTTATAGAAGATAACTTTAACTATGCTGAAAAACCCGGTGGTATAACGCATTTCGCAGTCACTGCCAAAATAAATGTTACTGGTTATGTTGTTATTAAATTTGACAAAATCTATAAATTTAACATACATTTTGGTGCAATGGAACCTTATAAAAATACATAATCACGACCTCAGTTTAATACAGAAAGTGTCAATATCTTAAATGCATCTTATCACATCACAATAGAAGGCAATCAGCAATCTTATGCATAATTAAGAATAAAAGCTTGGTCAAACTAGAAGAACTGGTTTTGGTGATTTAGTCTAACCAGCCGTGAGTTCAGCAACCATTCTACACGTTTAGCTCCTCACATTTTATTTATTTTTTTATGTATGCACATAAATTATACATTTGGCGAAGTTAACGCCACTAGGCGTTTTCTACCAGCCAACCTTCGAATAGTGAGGATATCGACGAAGTAGATGCAGCAATGGTACAAAGAAGTGAAAAATATGAGGGACAACTAAAAATAATTGTATGTCTAGTTAAATTTACAATAGATTGTCCTACAAGATTATTGTTTTGTATATTTTGCTTCGACCATTGTATTTGCTAAATAGATTATGTTTTGATGGGCAACGCCGTCGGTAATGTTGTCATATGGTTGGACAAAAACAATGAAGCTTATGTCATAACATGCAAATTCCTGCAGCCATGGATGCCGTTAGTTACAATTGTGTGGGTGCGTGAGAATCTGTAACGCATTGTGCACGAAACCTAAACAAATCTCTTGAATGCGTTCTGTGGGAGCATATCTAGTAAGCGCACCTAGGGTTACCATCCACAAAAACAAAAAAAATACTAATTCTAAAACTAAATAAAAGTGAGAATAATTACACCAACTAAAGATCTACGGCCCAACTTCTATATACCTACAAGCAAATCACAAACCGTAAGCCTTACAAGCCGGATACATAAATACTTGGTCGGAGTTGTCTAGGCCTAAGGTGGTATGCCTCTGTGCCGGAAATTACAGGACCGTACATTACCATCTGACCGGAACACGATAGTGCCGAACACTATCATTTAGCGGCAAGTAAATTAGGTAATGTGGTGGTGCCTACGCCCGCGAGCTCCATCTCTAAAGCTCTACCACCAGTAACTATAACAAATAAAAATAAAAGTATCAAATAGAAATACAGAATGTAATATTTAGAAGTCGGGGCACTAATAACACCAACTACAACTAAAGATCTACAGCCCAACTTCTATATACCTACAAACAAATAGCAAACCGAAAGCCTTACAAGCTGGATACATAAATACTTGGTCGAAGTTGTCTCAGAAAAGCTAAACATGTCCGGGTAAAGTCAAATGGCAACCCTACACACGCACAATGCTCGCATACTCTGTCCTACACAACCTAATATAAAATTAAAATAACAATCTAGTTTTGGGTACAATAACCTGTCCTTTAATATTAAAATTATTGTTTTTTAAACAATTACCTAATGTATTGCAATATATTTTGAGTTGTGTGTTTTTTTTAATGGAAGTGGAAAACGTTCACATTGATGTAAAGTGAGGACTGTAGCCTATATACCCACACGAAGACGAAGGTCAAAATTCAAATGCGTTACCACTCCTGACGCCTAAGGTGTTATGCCTCTGTGACGGAAATTACAGGGCCGTAGGTACATTAACACCTGACCATAAAAAGATAGTGCTGAAAACTACCATTTAGCGGTAAGTAAATTAGGTAATGCGGTGGTGCCTACGCCCGCGAGCTCCATCACTGCAGCTCTACCGCCATTTTTCGTTTCACAATGTACGCAAGGTTATTGATATTCCATCAAATGTTGATTGATGTTCTTGATTCTTGTAAGATAAAACCTGCTTACATATTAGTTTCCTTTTTAAGGTTTTGCTTTTTTTTTAATCTTTATTAATATTAATCGAGGGTTTGTTCTTTTTCGAACATACCACCCTCATAGTTACACACAAAATATAAAAAAAACACTGCTTTTGTTTAGATTAACCTTTATTGGTAAGCAAGGTTATTAATCTGTATGAATAGGATGTGATAAAACCTTACAGTTGTGGGCACACTGCATAACAAATCATTATATCTATTTAGTTGAACTTTCGGTTGCTATTATGGGTACATGTTTTTTTTAATAATATTACTATGTAATGCCATAATTATTTAGTAAGAGTTAATATTATACTTAATAGCACTGAAAACTAGATGTTTTAGCTTTTCTTACTACCAATATAACAAGACATACGAGTATGGTGATGAATTCACTTTTATATATAATAAAAAATAGTTCTCAACTTCTGTTGTTCAATTATTCACTACATCATTTTAGATACAGTAGGTACAATCATTATAATTATTTCAACAATTGCTTAGCCTTTACCACGCCTGATAACTTTGTGACTATAGTGTTGTAACGTGAGGACTGGAAGCGACAGACGTTGCTGTGGTGTCGAGAACAATGGTGGAGGAATGGCTAACAATACCATCGGACAAATCTAATCAATTCGGTGGTTATACGATAGAACTATAAGCCGAAGCGGATTTGGAAATCAACATTATTTTATGAAATTTGGACTGAAAAACGGTTGAAAAAATATTAAAAACTTAGGTTGATGATCCAATTGGTCCAATGGTTCGGAAGGACCATTGAATCCAAGAGATTTGGTTTGACCCCAGAACTTGATTAAATATCTGTATGGCCAACAGATATTTGTTGCTCGACTAGGTGTTTGTGTTTGAGTTATATATGTGGAAGTGCAGGAACTATACAATTATCAAAAATAATTTAATGTGGTGATTAAAATCATTTTTTTTATATAATTGAAGTGGCAAACAGGCATACAGTTTATATTGACGTTAAGTGATGACTGCAGCCTATAGACACAAAGACTAGAGGTCAAAATGCAGATGCGTTACCACTTCTGAGGCCTAAGGTGTTATGCCTCTGTGCCGGAAATTACAGGACCGTACATCTTGTGTTTGTCATCATCATGGACAATAAAACTACCACTTTCATTTTAGTCCTATTTTTACCAGTTTTGAAGGTTTATCTCATGATTACCTGTCATTTAAAAAAATGTCATCGAAATATAGACTAACACAGTAATGAGGACTCTACGTAATTATCCAGCGCAATAGATTGCCTTAAGATTGTAGAAAAAGTAAATTAAGAAACGTTTTTGCAAGGCCATTGTCAATTTACTACTTGATTTACTTTACAAGATAAATACGAAATTATTGTTTCAGTAGTTAGTAGACAAAATAATATACGTTAAGGTCATTGTAACATGTTGTTTATCAAACCAACATCTATATTTTCCATTTTTTAATAAAACTTGCAGTGTGCCGTGATTTCATCCGGCTTAATCCTAATCCTGTGTTACTTATTTGTATAAAGGGAGCATGATTTACTCAGTTAATTATTTAGTATTTTATGGGTCAAAGAATTGCTAAAATCGGCTTAGTAGTTTTGATGTTTTCAAACATACAAAATAACATATTATTTTCTTTTTAAAATATTACAAAGTTCTAGTTTTTATTGACGTTCGATAAGTATTGCATTTAGCAAGAATAGCCACTCAACCATATTATACTTATCTCATAAGCTTTTATGTCAGACTATTAGCAATAACGCATCCGTTATTTTAGTACTTTAAAAGTTTTTACTTCTAGAAATCAGCTGCAATCTATAAATATTGCATCACTATGTTACAAATGGCGAATAAAACGAAACATTTATATTTTACAAGTGCATCAAGCCAAAATATTACACTGTATTCGTACATGATATGCATTCTAAGTTACGTGTATATTGGTAAATGCCATTTATACCTATTGGAATGTAACTTGAAGGTACTTCAAGGGCATTTACATATTTAAATTCAATCGTTTAGGTATGTGTTTCGGTCAACTGAAAGAAAGAAAAGAAGATTGATGAATTAAAGAAATAAAAAATGTTAACTGTGGTTTTTTTTATGTAATGGAAGTGGCAAACAAGCATGCAGTTTACATTCATATTAAGTGATGTCTGCAGCCTATAGACACCCACACAAAGACCAAGGTCAAAATGCAGATGCGTTACCACTCCTAGATTCTAAGATGTTATGTCTCTGTGCCGGAAATTACTGGGCCGTACATTACCACCTGACCGGAACACGATAGTGCTGAACACTACCATTTAGCGGCAAGTATATTAGGTAATGCGGTGGTGCCTACGCCCGCGAGCTCCGTCACTGGAGCTCTACCACCAGTCGAAGAGATAAAGGGAATAATACCTTTATCCCTAATATAGTTAAAGGGTAGGAAGTGAAATAACAATATCTGGAGTTTTTGGCGGGAACCTTGAAAGAGTCGTGTAGTGCTTTTATTTTATTTCGTTTTCTTAATGTATTTTTGAGTTAAATTAAATGAAGTTGATGGCATTTTGTTTGATATAGGTTTATTACAGTGCCCGTGTATAGTGAAATAGAATAACAGTGCGAAAACATGGCTTTTCAGGTTGCCTCCAAAACTTCATTGTAAATGTTCTCGTAAAGTAGCCATCGCTTTACCAGAATTACTGACTGTGACTCTGACTGACTGACTGATAATTGACTGACTGACTCTGACTTTAACGCTGCTTATGACGAATACGAAATATCGTGTTACTTGACACTGGCAATATGCGTAACAGCGATGCCATTATACCTAAATATAAAAAAACAACATCTGACAGTTAAATGCTGACTGATGACTGACAGATAAAAAGCGTCACTTCGAGCCTGTAATTCCCGAAGGGGTAGGCAGAGGCAAATGCATGCTTTCAAGCATACATGCAAATACCCACGATTCTCCGGTTACGTTTTGGCCCATGTAACAGGTGGCGAGCCTGTTGTCATCTCCGGGCACATTACCAAACTCCGAGGTACTGGGAAACTTCCAGAAAATGGAAAAATCCCAATAGAACTTTATCTCTGATAGCCCCCGACCCGGGAATTGAACCCAGGACCTCCAGCGTAGTAGTAGTGGCCTGCTACCACTAGGCTACACACCGCGGACACTCCGCCAAAATTCGATACAAACGCTTAATTTGGAATCTCTTACAATCAATCTGTGACGTGTATTTACACGTGCACCTATGTGCGTAGCATATAGAGAATACCAAACGTCGCCCATAAGAGGGGGGAAGTTGAGTGACGCGGGGAAATCGGCGGGACGTCGAAGTGTCCATTCTATACGTAGCATTATTACATATTCTCTGCTTTAGCTTTAACTTAGTAAAGCAAATATTTGGGTGCAACCGACATTAAGAGAGGGTCGACGGCTATTGTAGCGTAATACACAAACACGTGCCAATGAAGAATGAGCTGAATGTAAATATTATTGAACACTACGTCGCAACGGTCTACAAACCTGTAATATTTGTGTAACAAGAGCAATTGGCCGTGGTCATGTTAACACTGTACTGTGTCGGTAAAGTCCGCTTGTACGCATGGGAACTTTATGCAGTGGTAATAAGGATTATATTAGATTATTTCTGTATGAGCGTTGTGTTCCCTGACAGTGTATAATACGATTAGTCTTGTATTTCGTTTCGATCGCAGCGTATTAGCGATGGTTGCGGTTAATTTATTTTGTAACTGTTTACTGTTGTAAGGTAGACACCAGTGGACATAATTATATACTTGTGGTTAAGAGGTTTTCTGTTTATTATTATTACTGCCTCAGAAGCCTAGTGGTAGCAAGCCACTAGTCTACTACTTCGCTGGCGTCCTGGGTTCGATTCCCGGGTCCGGGATATCAGGAAACAGTGTAAAATCGTTCATCTGTCTTTCTATTGGGATTTTTCCATTTTCTGGAAGTTTCCCAGTGCCTTGGAGTTTGGTAATGTACCCGAGGGTGTCAACAGGATCGCCACCTGTTACATAGCCCAAAACGTAACTGGCGAATCGTGGGTGTTTGCTCGTATGCTTGAATTTATGTATATGCCTATGCCTACCGCTTCGGGGATTATAGGCGTGAAGTTCCGTTTTATTAATACTGAATTATATTGCGTTATTCACTTGAAAGGCTGAACAGATTCTGTCCGAATAATTCATAAAACCTATTACTATATTTGTGCGAAACTTGAAATTGGGAAGAAATGTAGGTAGTTACTTTGCTATGGTATTTAAAAATTTAAAAAAAGGTTTTGGTTTGATTCCTGCACGAAGTCAAATTTATCTTTAATTTCTAAAAAATAAAAATTGCCATTGTATTATTACATTATATAAATGATAAGATAATACATTTTAACACTTTTTAAAATTTTCCAAAATATTTAAAAAAAAGAGTACGTATACCTTGTATATATTGCTTTATCACTTGTCAATTAATTAAAAAAAAAAAAAAAAAATTTTTTTATGTAATGGAAGTGGTAAACAAGCATGCAGTTCACATTGATGTTAAGTGATGACTGCAGCCTATAGACACTTACACAAAGACCAAGGTCAAAATGCAGATGCGCTACCACTCCTGAGGCCTAAGGTCTTATGCCTCTGTGCCGAAAATTACAGGGCCGTACATTACCACCTGACCGGAACACAATAGTGCTGAACACTACCATTTAGCGGCAAGTATATTAGGTAATGCGGTGGTGCCCACGCCCGCGAGCTGCTTAATTGGAGCTCTACCACCAGTATATAGGTAGAGTTACTTTAAATGTACTGTTATACACACGTTTTACTCCAAGTGAACAAAGTCTACGGACGAAATGAACGCAGATTTATAACGTGTTAACAAAACTATGCTTAAATTATAATATCACTACGATTTGTGTCCGTCCATTACAGCAGCTATTTGAATTTTAGTTATCATTTAAAGTAATTAAACAGAATATTGTCTTAACATTAATATTGTGGCTGCCCTTCGTATTTAATTAAATCCTGCAGCACTTATGACATAACGAGCCATTAGTTTTGAGTCGGCACTTTGACATATTCAATCTACTTATAAGATTTTTCTAGAAAAACATTGCGGCAAAAGCCTTCAAATTATCGTGCCTCGTATGACGTCACAGTGAAGCTATGTAAACCGTGGAAAAATATGTAAAAGTTTAAACGTACAAGTGTGTTGGTAAGTCAGTAGACTAAGTGTTATATAATTGTATCATGTTCATAACAATAAACAATATGCATTTATGATTGTAATGTAGACTAATGTTTGACAGATATAACGTTTAATATCTATGTTTCTTTAGTAATAAATAGTTTAAAGTTGTATCACGCACCGTTCTATATAAAAGAGTTCAACGCGTAACGCACTCCATAATTGCAGTTTACAAACACTGCTTATAAGATGTTAAATTAACATAAAATAGATGTATAATTCAAATTGGAAGTGCAGTAAATTGTTATAATTGGGGACAAGGATGTTAGCATGCCGCGATGTGGCACACCGCACACTTATGAGTTCACCTGTGTAGTCGTTCCATAAGGTACTGCACTGGTAATAAGAGACGCAATGAAGAAGTTAAGCACACCACTAGCACTAGGAAACGATTGCGAAATGTCGGAGGTCGCCGGCAGAGAGCGCCGCTGACGCGCGATCACTGAAAACTAAAGCCGAGTTCGCGCCCGCGCACCTCTGAACCGTGGAATGAAAGCGCGCGAGAATGGGACGAACGTTCATTTCTTTCTTTCACTCGTGACGCGAAAACGGCTTTCTTATTGATCTGTGGTTCAATGAGTTTTTCATTCAGTCATTGATTTAGATTGCGATTAGATTATGATCTTGTGGGATTTGATATTTTGAGTAATTAATACTCCGATTCAAAATTAATGATTGGATGATGGCCTAACGTTGTTGCATATACGGTATAAAAAAAGTATCGTTTCTTTTGAAATTAAAAATATATTAAAAAATTTTTGCACCATTTTTTAAATTTATCTATAGTCTAGACAACAGATTACAAAAATTGTCAACAAATTACACATAATACATAAACGTTAATAATTATTTGTTAACCTTTTTTTAGGTAAGGTTCAGATCTTAGTGTGAGATTCACAGACCACACTACGACTTTACTTTGAGCACAGTACGCTTCGAACCGTCTAAACTCATACTGTACTGACAGTTATAAGTCTTCTAAGCATACTTTGCACAAAGTAAAGTCGTAGCGCGGTCTGTGAATCTCACACATAGCCTGAGTTGCACCAAGATATTTGCTAAAGTTAAAGTCATTGCAACATTACTTTATCTTAAAGAATAAAAAAATATAAAGAATCATTACATGAACTTAAAGAAATCTGTTAAAGTTAGAGCAGGATGTGTAATGTTACAATAATTATAACTTAAACAAAAGACGTGGGCAACCCAGGCTTACCTTAGTAACTCCTTTGGGAGTTTTGGCGAGAATGTGGGAAAGAGTCGTGTCGCAGTATGATGTTATTGTCAAAACTGATGTAAAGTTGTGTTTTATGTGTAAGAATGGTGGGATTTTTAACATAAAGCATTTAACATGTACGAGTAAGAAAAGTGATATTATGCAGTGACAAGTGATTTTTTGTGTTACCTCTGAAATTTTGTACAATCTCAATCTCCTAGTAAAGTCCCCATCACTTTACCGGATTCATCTTATCATCTTCCATATGGCATCTTGCCATAACCTCCATCTTCCATAGATTTTCATTAAGCATGGAGTACAAAACTATATTCATACAAAGGAAAAACAACCAAATTGAGATAATTAAACAATAATTTACCAACAATATAAGTAGTAGAGGGATAGAGATGGAAAAGGTAGGTTACTACGCTTATTTGTCTGTCATCTAGGTATCAATACTTTATATACTTTTTTGACGAGCGCAGAGGGTTCTCAGCATGAATATATTATTCTGTTGAGTTACAGATAAACACTTTTTGGTTCCAGGTTTAACAATGCATTTGCATTGAAACCATTTTAGTAATGTCTGTGTTACAAATTGGTTACAAACAAATTTTATGTATTGACTTACTTTGACTTAAGGTCCTATGTCCCCTAGCTGGGGCAGAGGGCGTTCACAGTGCGTCGCCATCCCTGTCGGTCTTGAGTCTTCATTTCACTCCAGGTCCTGCCTATGCTCCTCGCCTCTGCGATGCGTGTGGCCAATCCAGTACCGTTTTCGGCGTTTGATCTGCTGGGCGATCGGGTATTCATTGCAGCGCTCCCACAGGTTTTCATTTGAGATTTTCTCGGACCAGTAAACATCGAGAATACGACGAAGGTAGCGGTTAGCAAAGATCTGAGGTCTCGCGAGATGTCCTTTGTGACCTTCCACGTCTCGCATCCGTACAGCAACACAGTTTTCACGTTGGACCGAAATATCTTGAGCTTAACTCTCCGAGTCAATTTACGCGATTGCCATACAGGACGCAGGCGTTTAAGGGTCAACATTAAAAAAAAATGTATTATGGTATAGATACTTGTGTGCATACAATTTTTCACCAATGAATCGACGGTGAATCATAAAATTTCCCTGTTAAGATCAGCGGGCGTATAATGAGGAAATGAAGAGGCGACGGTAGACGGCGCGCGCACACGAGCGCGACGGGCTCCCGCCCCTACTTCTCTCTTCCGCTTACTGTTCTCCATCGATGCGTTACTATCGCAACCATTTATAGTTCTTATCATAATTTATAGTAGGATAATATAATTCATGAAATAAGTTTGTAAGGAATAGGCAATCAATTTTGTATGAAGTGATATACAAGCTATTCTATTACTATAGAATAGCTTGTTGTACTATTTATTGTATTATGTTATAAATAAATTAGGCATGGTGCCTTCATACGTGGAGTTCAGAGTTTTTTTTCATTTGGAGTTCTACCATCAACAGAACAACAATTGAAGCGATTTGTATAATTGATTGATTGAGTATACCGCTCAGATTTTACTTAAGGAATGGAATTAGAATGTTAGTATCGGACGCACCAACGCATTACCTACCTATCACCAAATGGTAGCGTTTAACACTGTTGTGTTCCGATTAGATGTTAATGTATGGCCCCGTAAATACTATCAAGGACATTCAGGGATGACAATACATTTACAATATGGTGGGGTCAAAAGTCTTAGGAATCGGCGTGCATGTATGAAGAGAATGATGAAGGTAGACGAGGCACGAGAGGTATGTCAGGACCGGGATATCTGGCGCTCTACAGGTCTACCCCGTTAGGGACCTGACGTGAAGATACATACATAAAATACATTTCGACCAATGGTTTTCTGTAGATATCTACAGGTTGAAAGATTGCAGATTTCACTTACCATGTTAAACTGAAGAGGATGTTTTTAACGAAGAGTTGTAAGGACGGTTACATCTGGTAAGGTTATTAATAAAAATAAAATAATAAATAAAAATTGTTTATTTATAAAATAGATCACAAAGAAGATATACATGAAATTTCTTAACTATATAAAATAAGGGATGGTTTGTATTCGTACCTGAACTAGGTTGAACCTGTGTTTCAGGCGGTAGAGTACTTCACTATATTGTGAGATTAATTAACATTAGAGTAAAACTATATTAGGTAAATTCATTAAAGTAAACTATAACAGTGAGTTATTTTTAAGATTATTATTTACATATAGCAAGTAATTCTTCAGTATATTCATAATTAATATTTTGTAAGTAATTATATAAAACTTTTTTACAGCTAAAATATTCTAATTTATAAAATAAAAGGTTTCTATTTAATCTATTGTACAAAAAAGGGCCAAGAAATGAAAAGAATCTTTTTGTAAAGGCATGTTTTGACGTTGAATTTGTAATGCAGACGATATCGTTCCATCGCTTGTTAGTAATGTCCTCGTTGTACGTAAGCATTGTGTGCTGTTTCAAAATGGTGTGCATTATAAAAATCTGTCTAACAGTTAATACATTACAGTATTTATACAATAAAGTAGTAGGAAAGAAAAAAGGGTAATAATGAGCGACTTTTAGAATTGATCTTTGCGCTCGTTCTAGAGGTAGTATAATGGTTTTCAAAGCACCTCCCCATGAAGTAATGCAGTATTGAATAATGGATTGCCCTAAGGCTAGATAAATTTGGGTTAGTAATTTAGAATCTGCAATCGTTCGTAATTTCTTAAAAACATAGATTAATTTACGCAACCTTTTTACCAAGCTCTCGATATGTAATTTGAAGGAGAGTGTGTCATCAATTATAATTCCCAGATATTTAATTTCGCACGTTTGTGCGATAACAGGACAATTGCAAATACTACTGAGAGGGTTATCACATTGGTGAGCGTAAAGACGATGGTTATCAGTATTAGGTGAAAGCTTGCGCATGGAGAAGTGGATGTATTTAGTTTTGTCCGCATTTAGTGTAAGCAAATTTTCTTGAAGCCAATGGGTCACTGTATTTATACCTGATTGGGCAATTTCAAATAATTCGTTGCTCGTTTTGGCCGTAAATATTAATACAGTGTCATCGGCATACGATATAATTTTGCCCTGTTTTAAAGTTAAATTGCAGAGGTCGTTAATATAAATCAAAAACAGGGTAGGACCCAATATGGAACCTTGTGGAAAACCGAAACATGTGTTTTTTTGATCATTGCTAGTGATATTATCTATTTTAACACATTGGCATCGATCATGTAGGTAGTCAGCAAACAGATTAAGCTGTGTGCCTCTTATACCTAGAGCCTCCAGTTTGTTTAAAAGTAAACCAACAGATATTGTTTCAAAGGCTTTAGATAAATCAACGAAAAAACCTAAGGTCTGGTGCCCTTTCCCAAGTTCTTGTGTCACATATTCGGTCAGATTATGTACCGCATCGGCTGTGGATAATTTTGATCTAAAACCGAATTGCATCGGTGAAATATAATTATTCGTTTCGAGATATTTAATTAATCTACTATTAATGACTTTTTCTAATATTTTTGATATTGAAGGCAGTATCGAGATAGGTCTGTAATTAATGACTTGATCTTTATTACCAGATTTATATACAGGGATAACTACTGCCTTTTTTAAACATCCGGGAAAAGTCCCTGTATAAAGGCATAATCGAAAAATATGGGTTAGTGGAGGTACAAGAATGTGTTTGTATCGTTTAAGAATCTTGTTGCTTATATTATCCCATCCAACTGCACAATTATCCTTCAGTCCTGAGATTATCCTGGTTATTTCATACTCATCAGTGTCTAACATAACAAATGATTTTAAACTGCAATTTATGTTGAACTTCTGGCGGCTTGTAGGAGAACCCCACGGTTTGATTTTAATCTGTTCGGCTAGATTTTTACCCACATTTATAAAATAGTTATTTACATCATTGACTGATAAAAGTGGCGAAGAATTAATATGCAACAAATTCGAATTTGATTCACGTCGATTTGTTGCATAAGAAATATTCTTAATATGATTCCAGAGCTGTTTACTATTTTTGCCGGCTTTGTTCAGTTCGTTTTTATCGTAATTATGTTTCAAATTCTTTAAGAGGTTATTGCAATGATTCCTGTATCTCTTATACGTCGTTTGAATTATAAGATTGTCGGGATATTTTTTAGCTCTCTGATGTAATTTGTCTCTATGTCTAATACAACGAATAAGTCCAGGAGTAATCCATGGTTTAATATTAAAATGTTTTTTATTCACTGCTATAGTTTCAGTGTTGCGTAATATTGCTTGTTGGACATTTTTTATTACGTACGATAAAGACACATTGGCGTCAGCGATATTGTAAACTGCACTGAAATCAATATTGCGTAAATCATATTCAAGTTTGTTTAAATTTAGCTTTGTTTTTGTTAGTGGGCGATTTCGCTCAGGCAGCATTAAATTTATGGTTAGTAAGACGGCATGATGGTCGGTAATAGATGAATTTGCTACTAAAGTATTGTATTGTAGAGTGGATTTAATCATCATGTGATCGAGACATGAACCGCTTTGATGTGTGGGCAAGGTATGCGCGGGAAGGAGTCCGTGGTAGGAGCAAAGGTTTAGGTAGTCTTGGGTAGATGCATCGCCAAGTTCGGTATTAAGATTTATATTTATGTCTCCTGTTAGTATGATATTTTTAAAAGCGGATAGTGCTTGAAATGTCTGGTTTAGCGAAGAATGAAATGTACCTAAGTTTCTAACGGAAGGGGACCTATATACGGCGACTATGGCTATGTCTGTGTTCATTTTTATAACTAAACAGTTACAGTCCTGTAAATTTGGATTTTCGACGGATACGTTAAAGCACTCCTTGACATAGACTACAACTCCATCATTTTGATTGTGATTGTGTGAACTATAAAATATATTGTACCCTGGAATTACTGGTAGATTATCATGACGATTAGGTAACCAACATTCCGTTAATATCATTATATCGCAATTATAATTTAGTCTATGAAGAAAGACGTTGAAGCTATCTATATTTTTATAAATACTGCGGATGTTTTGGGTTAGTACAGCTAATGATTTTTTGTAAATTGAAAGATATTGCCTGCACTCCTCAACCTCACATGACCTTGCTTCTGGTAGAAATGAATCATCTATGTCAGCAATTAAATTGATATCCATTTTTAAAACTAAGTAAGGTTAATTTAATAATAATTAGATCTAAAATACAAACTAGTATGTGGCGCTCTTAGGCGCCTTCATAATTTACAGAGTTTATATACCTGTACTCGGCTGCTTTTTTAGCAGGACATTCTAGGTCACCGGTCTTGTGATTGCTTGGTTTTTTAAAACGCAAGCACGTTGCACATTTTGGCGCCTCCGCTTTCTTCTGGCATTCTTGGATCGAATGACCCTCTTCACCGCAATATCCACACGTAGAAGCCACGGCTTTGCAGGATTTGGCTGCATGGCCATATTGATGACATTTGTAACATCTTGTTACCAACGTAAAGTCTTTTACAGGACATGATGTCCAATTTATAAAAATCCTGTCTTGATTTATGAGCGCCTTACGTACGATGGCTGGAACTTCGATTATGTAATTACAAGACTCCATATTCCTTTTTCCAGACTTGTGGCTTAGTTTTACCGAGGTCATAAATGTTTCCCGCGACATAGATGGCATTTTGTCGGCTACATTTTGTTCAAAAATACACTTTAAAACCTCATTCTCCGACATTGCCGTAGAAACACCTATAATGATAATACGTGGATTGCGCTTCTGAGGGTCGTCGACAGTAAGTCCTGGTGTAGCGCGCTGTACTGACTCCTTTAGTTTTTCCAGGTCATCCTTGGTCTCGGTGCTAATTATAACGCCTCCTTTCCTGGTTTTACGAACTCCTCGAACTTTTAATTTCATTTCTTCAGGGCTAATTATTTTCTGGACCAAGGCCTTGGTTTCCTCACTGGTCTTGGAAATGTCATTTGGGTAGATCGCCACGGAACTAACAGGCCTCGGATGAACAAAATTTGTAACTCCTTTCTTCACCATCTCCGCGAAGGATGTAGTCGGCACAATCTGCTTAGTGCTGGACTCCTGTATCGAACGTTTGATGTCCTTTAAACAATCCGTAAGATCACGCTCGTCGGTCAAAGTTTGAAGTGCATTGTGGGTGACAATGACTTTTTGCTTCGCAGCCTGATATTGAACGGCCATTTGCGCAGCTCCATGTCCAACTTTTCGGCAAAGATTGTTTATTTTCAATTTTTGGTCTGAATTGAGCTTTCCGTCAGATGCAATCGAACAGACCTCGCTCAAACATTGGTCTATGGAACTCAACCAATTTTGAATCTCAGGAGTAGATATAACTTCGATCCCCTCGTGGGCTTTTTGATGCGTTGGCGTTGGCGGGGGGGAGCGGCGGGTGATCCCACTCCGATTGAACGGACTTCCCTCCATAATAGTTAGGATAGTTCGTAAATTATTTCATTATATAAAACTATTATCACTTAAAGTTGAAAAAGTTACACACACGCCAAATCACTAAAACTAGGTCACTATAAATAAACACAATTGTTAATTAATTTAATATCGCATTGATGCGCACGTCTATATGCTTCAAGAATCCCATAAAAAATTAATGCAAGCCGATTACGTTTTGCTAAAATATTATAACCTTCATTTGTTTAACTATAGTCAACAATCACCCGGTAATATAGAAGACTATACTAATGTCAAGTAATTTCATCTCCAGTCTAATAATAATTTCGTAGATAAATACTATAAATAATGTGAATTATATAAGAAATAATCAGAGCGTAGGATTTATGTGTGCTATGGATCGTTAATCTGCGTTCATACGAGTACATCGAAGTTACAAACGCATTTGTGTGTAAGCGATGTTGTTTAATGAAATCCAGCCTTATTTCAACGTCTGACCTTCTAGCATCTAGGCAAGTTTTCAAAATTGGCCTTCGATGACCGTGAAGTTATTTATATAAGTCTTACTGCCGACAACAATGCTTCCGAACTCGGCGAATCGAAATAATTAATTTGGTTTATTCAAGCCGACTGTTAGCGTAACACTGGCATGTAACTTTTGATAGTTTTTTTTAAAAAGCAAACAGAGGAAGATTACGTTAATAGTGAATGATTTAAGTGTTACGCAGAGGCAATTGACCTCAGCTTTATAAGCTGAATTGGCTACGTCATGTTAAATGACAGCTGATTCTATACCTCATTTGTGTGATCCTGTGGATTAAGTTGTACCTGGTATTTTCTTGACAATGTTTTTTTTTATGTTATAAAAGTGGCAAACAAGTTTGCAGTTCACATTGAAATTTAAGTGATGACTGCAGCCTATAGACACCCACACAGAGACCAGAGGTCAAAATGCAGATGCGTTACCACTTTTGAGGCCTAAGATGTTATGCCTTTGTGTCGGAAATTACGGGGCCGTACATTACCACCTGATCGGAACACGATAGTGCTGAACACTACCATTTAGCGGCAAGTATATAAGATAATGCGGTGGTGCCTACTCCCGCGAGCTCTGTCACTGGAGCTCTACCACCAGTAAAAAATGCTTATGGACTTTGCAGTTCATTTACAAACTAGAATTATAATTTTCTTAGTTTTAAGTCTAATATTATTCGTAGGTAGTAGGTAAATGTTTTATGTTAAGAAGGTGGTAAAAACACTACGTATTGACAACCTAAGAGCTGAGCGTCTTAAATGTAAAGGTCAGATGTTGAAATAAAGCGTTGCTACTCTTGAGCCCTGCGATCTTTTGTATACGTGCCGTATAATTATTCGAATACATTCGGATAATATATATACGATATAATAACTCAAAGGAGCAGAATATTATTACCATTTGGCAGCACAAATTGATTAGGCAATGCGCTGGTTCCTATGTCCTCGAGCTCCATTACTGGATCGTCAGTGTTATCACCAACTAGCGGCCCGCCTCGACTTCGCGCGGTTTCAATGTTACCTACCCTCTCCTATTATCTAAGCGTGATGTTATACAGCCTAAAGCCTTCCTCGATAAATGGGCTATCGAACATTGAAATAATTTTTCAAATCGGACCAGGAGTTCCTGAGATTAGCGCGTTCAAGCAAACAAACAAACAAACTCTTCAGCTTTTATAAGTTTAGAAGATAAATGAGATATTTTGTAGTTTTTAACATGGTATCATATCCACGGATAAATAAGATTTGATTCGAATATTTTTGGAAGAAATATTTGCTCAGAGATCAGCCTTAAGTTCAAAATTTCAAGTCCTGAACCAAATACGTTTTGATTGTTTCATATTATTTCGCATTAACACATGCTTGTGAAATATATTTATTTTTAAAGAAAAATGGAAAGAAAAATTTGACTTCAGGCGAGACTCGAACTCGCGGCCACTGGGAATCTAGTCCAGCCGCTCTTCCAACTGAGCTACCGAAGTCCTGTACGATTTGTCAAATCTTTCCTTCACATTTATTGCATTGCCTTATGGTGGCAGCAGCGCCATCTATTGCCAAACTATGCTAGTTAGGAAACCGATATAATAGACTTTGCAGTTTATTGAATATCGTAAAGAAGTCGCTTTTACCCTTAATAATTGTTTCATATTATTTCGCATTAACACATGCTTGTGAAATATATTTATTTTTATAGAAAAATGGAAAGAAAAAATTGACTTCAGGCGAGACTCGAACTCGCGGCCACTGGGAATCTAGTCCAGCCGCTCTTCCAACTGAGCTACCGAAGTCCTGCCCGATTTGTCAAATCTTTCCTTCACATTTATTGCATTGCCTTATGGTGGCAGCAGCGCCATCTTTTGCCTAACTAGCATAGTTTGGCAGATTCCCAGTGGCCGCGAGTTCGAGTCTCGCCTGAAGTCAAATTTTTCTTTCCATTTTTCTTTAAAAATAAACAAATACATTTTTTAAATTTAATTTACTTTCAGAATCTTGGTGTTGCGCAGCTCTTTGCTAAGGGTTACAATGAAGTATGCCAACTTTATCAATTTCTACTCTAAGTTGTACAATATAAAAGTGGCTGATAGAAATAGTGATCGACTATCCGTCGAGCTCTGTTGAGTTAGCTATAATAAAATATATTTCAAAATTCAATCGATTTCTTAGTTTCAGGCGACGACTAATTGAATCGACACAAGAGATGTAGGTAAAAAGTTACAGACATGTAATGAATAACCCCTAAAAGTGACTCCCATGTATACAATTAAATTACATGATATATTATCACATGTTTACATTGCATATATATGTTTAAGTCACAGAATAAAGGTATACGGGTGCCAAAATTTTACCTGATCGATCTAGTGTTGTTTGTGTATGTGGTGTTTGTGTATGTGTTGTTTTTATATAACGGCACCTATGACACAGGTTTATACCAACTGTGGGGCTGTGAGTGTATGCGTATTTTATTATTTATTTATTTAGTAGTTGTGCAGCAAATTTGCTGTAATTGCAATAAGCAAACAGATGTACGAGTGATCTTCTGAGGCATCCGTTTTTCTTTTTGTGCTATAGAATCCTAAAAAATATACTCAGCGAATAAAATTGTCATTGTCATCGGCCATTTAGTTTACCTAGTTCCTACCACGTACGAATGTCGCAACTGAGTGCATCGACCCATCACGCTGCACGCCACTTGTTCTCAGCTCCACTAATTGGACCATTACGCGGTTGCAGTAGCGCAGTAGGCATCTTCAATTAAACTTTAATATATTTAAACTTTAATATTAAGCGTGAAATAATTATAACATTTTTACTAATTAAAGCTGGTTATTTTGCATTAAACCACCTTTATTTTTTATTACTTCTTTTAATATTGTTACTTGTAATAATAAAACTAGGGAAGCGTGAGTGAAGTGTAGGTAAGGGTTAGTTACTTAGACACAAGCGGTTCGATAGAGTAATAGTTACTTTGTTATTGCTTAGATTCTATATTTTTGTATCTCAACAATATTTAACCGCTCACAATATAAACCTAACAGTATACTGCGATACTTTGGCCACATTAACGCTTCATAGTTACTGGAAAAGTGGAGGAAAGAGACTCAAAGGCCGTAGTCCCAAAAGGTGGGCGGATCAAGTATCGCAGGAGCTGGAGATACCACTTAGTGCTGCAATACACTAAGCGACATAACGAACTGGACAGCTGGTTGTCAAAGTCAAAAGGAGCCACGATCCTCACCAGTGAGGGGTACAACTAGAGAGAGAAAGCTAACAGACATTTTAACAGCAAGAAATACGACATCTCTTCTAAGAAAAACTAATTTACGTAACATAAGTTATGTAACATCTTACATAGCTTTTCATATTTTATCATTCATTCAAGATGAAATGACTAAAACAAGTGTACGATTTAAACCATTGTGTTAAAAATGTCTTAATCACATTTCGTCACTTGTAAACTAGCTTACTGTATATTTTGTAACGATGGGTGTGGGAATGAAAGTGTGAAGTTCATTGATTACTTAACTGTCCAGTCGGTGAGATCTATCGTTTTCTAAATTCTTTTATGATAAATTACCTTTGCCCATGCGATTATCGTCTTTATTGAATGAATGTGTTAACTCGGTAGCTGCAGAAAATTGCGTATTTGTGTTTACAAAGCTACGTCACAATTCATATTACATTGTACGTGAAACGTGTCTTCTTCTTATTAAATTTCGATTTGTTGTTGAATTGTTATTTTGTATCATCATCAATGTAGTAAACAAGCATGCAGTCCAAATCGATGATAATTATGTAAACACAGCAGCATTTACATACAAATTCGAAGGCCTTCATGTAGTGCGAAGCTTCTGGAACAAAAATGGTTATCATGAAGAAATTGATATAGTCTCATAATTTGTAGTAAGTACAAAATTATGAGACAGTGGTCATACCATTTATTGTCAACCTAAACTGAATCGCTATTAGCTTTGTCTCGTTTCTTCACACGCGCTGTAATTTAGGACAAATGAAACAAAATATTGGCAGCGCTTAAATTGATTTCAATCATTGGCTATAAGTCACGATTTTTGATAGATCTACTAAACTGGACCTGTAATAACGCAACACTATGCTCGTGTGAATGTACCTAGAGAAACACATACGCCACTAAATCGAATCCTGCATGGAACCAAACTTGCTAGAGCCGTTATTTGCCTGTGTGGTAGCGCTCTATTGAGGGGGAACTGAGCATTACTATTAAAATTTAGTGATAACTGGGGCCATACCACCATATCCAGCAGTCTAATTGAAATCTTTCTTTCTTTCTTTCAAGTATGTGTGCCATAAGAGATGATGGTATTGGAATTTTTAACACCAGTAATTGTATGTATAATTGGTGGGTGAACTACACGCTTGCTTGCCAGGTGGCAATATTGTTCTATATAATGAAGGTTCATTACATAGAACAATATGGGTTAAGATTATTAAGATTGTTTTAGTGGTGGTAGAGCTCCAGTGACGGAACTTGCGGGCGTAGGCACCACCATTCTAAGCAACTATAGATACCTACCTATATTTATTTCTATTTGACGAAACACAACACCATAAATTCCAATCAAGTAATGTATGCTGTCTTATCCAAAGGGCATTTGGGAACGTCATCATCGTTTTATTTAATTATAGCTACACAACTTTCGTGAGTGAGTAATAAATCGGTGTCTCAAACATCACTTCGCACCATAGAGCAACTCAGTCCACCGGTCGCGGCGTACCGGAGGTGAGTAGCCGTAGCGTTTATTACCGATGCAAAACAGTATGTCATTTTTTTGCGGATTAAAATACGTTTGACACACACTCTACAATCGTCTATTACTACGAAACTCACACCTTGACTTTAACAAAATACATAAACAATTTCACGCACACATTTAAATATCTGGGCGACAGGCATAGGATTATTTGGTCTTGCACTTTGACAGAGAGGGAAAGCCTGCATTTGACTACTCCCCATCCGGTCCGCCGCGGCCGGTGGCCCGTGTTGCTTTATGCTTCGCACCGATGTTGAATTGTAGATAGGTAGTTAGAAGGTCAAAACACGCGTTGTATTATAAAGATGTCGTAAGTACCGTGTACTAAATCCAGAGCAACACTATAAAGATGATTATGATTATAAATGTGAAATATCAAATCTGAACTCATTTGGAGCACAGATTTAATGATACGATTCGGTGATTTTATAGTATTTCATATACCTACTGTGTTGCTTACATTTGGAATTTGCTTACGTTTAGAATTGTTATTGCTGTTTGTATAGGTATATCTAGATTATCAATAATGCCCTTCGATCGATTTGATCGAAGATTATGCCACTAAATCATTTGATGTAATCTATATATACAAAAATCAATTGCTGTTCGTTAGTCTCGCTAAAACTCAAGAACGGCTGGACCGATTTGGCTTATTTTGGTTTTAAATGATTTTTCGAAATCCTGGAAAGGTTTAAGAAAATATGAAGAAAATGAAGGGAAATAGTAAAAACTACAATTTTATTTTACCATACAATAGTGAGATGCCTGAGTGCACGCTGGTGGAGTAGTAGAGAGTAAAGCGCAGATTGGTTCACAAATAACCAATCTACGCGCCTCGATCATAGTACGACTCGTTATTTTGACTATATCTATTCTAGAGTGAGAGTTGCACCCTTATAATCGTATAAGTTTTACCCTCTCTAGAGAAGTATCCTCAAATTAGGCAGTGAATCATTCTTCTCACCACTTGCCCGTTGAAGTAGACAAAGAAATGTAGACCAAAAAAGCAAAATCGCTCGCGATCTTAAAGCATGCTCTACTGTCGCTAGCCCGCCACGTTGGAAGCTCTACTCTACACTTTTTCACTCTGGCCGTAAAATAATAACAGCAGGGATGCGACCATCTATCGAAATTGCTCCCGACATTGTTATTGCTGTCAACTTTTCAATAGCAATAGTGATAATCTAGAGTTACGACTTGCTTCCGTAGGTGATAGACAAGCGATAATGATACTTAGATAAGGTATCGTTATTGCGTGCAGAGGAGGTACAAATTCACATGAAAAAAAACGGAAAACAGTTTCTATACGCGATCACGCCTCAGATGGTGTACCTATTCTAATAGGTTCTTCTCGTAAAAAAGGATGTATAATTTTTGGAATAAACAGGTATATCAGGAAAATATATAAGCAAAGAAAAGTAAATAAGTATGGTCGTTAAGTTTTCTTAAAATGTCTAATTTTTCGCGCAACTATCTATTTGTTTTCTTTCATACAAACCTTCTCCGGACAGTTATAAATACAACACAAAAATAATTAGCGAAATTAGTCTCGCCGTTCTCGAGTTTTACGCTTATCAACACCTCTAGCGATTAATTTTTATTTAACAACAGGTATAGATAAAGTAATTACTTGAATCTAAAAAATATAATAAGATTAAAAATAATTACTTAATGCAATAAAAATAGTGGCTCGTGTAGACAAGTGTGTCTCGTGTGCAAGGTTAGAATTGTTTGCCTCTTACTATGAATTAACGGCAATTCTGTGATTACGTGCTATAAATAATCTAAGAATGAATCCGAAGGTTTGGGAACTATCATTATATACTTTGTGTGCACTGCAACGGACTATTTTATTTAGAGCACTATTCGTAATTTATGGCTAGGTAGTTTTAAATATAGCACAGGTGCGCTTAATAGTTTGTGAATGTAGTACAGTAGGTACTTACTTAGTATCCTTGGATGGTATTATGTATTTCAAGAGAGACTGTGTATTTATTATTTTTTATATATTATTATGATTTATGTAGCACATGAGCATTTGTTCATTGATCGTGAAGGCATACCACCATCACAGAATAGATATATAACTATTTCGTGACCACCATAAAGATATATAAATACACGCCATAAAATATCGAGTGGTTAATAACTAATGTTATCGTCTATGCAACTCACACAAAACAACTTGTATCGCTATTGAAATTTGAGACTTAACCCCTTAAAAAAATAAATACCAGAGAATGTTACTAGATTGATACCGAACACAAATATGTGTTTAGAAATTTTTTTGTCTGTCTGTCCGTCTGTCTGTCTGTTCAAGCATCACACAAAATATACCGGTCCGATTACGATGAAACTTGACATAACTATACTTTAACCTTTGGCGCACAACACTGGGTACTTTTTATCCCGGAAAAATGTCTGTTTGTCTGTGTGTTTGTATACGCTTATTTCAGAAATGGCTTATCCGATTTGCAGTTTCACTAATATATTGTGGTAAGTTTTACTAAACATTTACCCCCCTATTCATAAACGTACATTAGATACGTTTTAGCTATAGAATGCTTTGTCCTTGTCAGTTGCATTCTCAAATGTGAAGGATAGAAAAAGACAAAGGAGAGATTAGCAACACTTTAGCTAAAATACGTTTACGAATAAGGGGGTTAGTGTTCGTTTCGTGTAAATCGGTTCAGAAATTTTTGAAAAAGTTATGACAATTTAAAGAATCATATCGAATGTTTTTAACTATTCTGTATCTATCTTCTATCTTTTAGGGGGTTTCGTACCTAAAAGGTAAAAATGGACCCTACGGATTACTAATTCTCCGCTGTCTATCTGTCTGTCTGTCCGCCCATCCATCTGTCTGTCACCAGGCTGTACCTATCTCATAAATAGTGATAGCTAGAAAGCTAACATTTTCACAAATTATATATTTCTGTTACCGCTATAAAGACAAAATTAATTACTAAAAATAAGAAAATGAAAATATTAAGGGGTCCAAGGGGGCATACAGTAAACGTATTTTTGTCGTATATTTTTTACTCGATATTAATAACGGTAGCAAGTCGACGCTGAACATTTTCACAGAATTTTTAGGTCTTATGTTGTATATTTATTACCTTCCAACAAACGTAATTTTTTGTACGGAACCCATCGTGCACGAGTTCGACTCGCAGTTGGTCGGTTTTTTCTCTGTTAGTAACGTTAAGCATACCGCATAGCAGCGTCCCGGCATAAAACAATCGCCGTTATGATCACCATTCAGCATGGCAAGCGTGGCAATTATGGCATATTCTTTCCTTATGACGCACAACACTTTTAGGAGCATCTTCGGGAAAGGCTTTGTCCAGCGGAGAGGGATGGACGTCTTTCGGATGTAATTATGATGATGGTGATGGTGGTAGTTATGTAGGTGGCGTTTGGACGCTGGGCGTCGGGACGCTCGACGTCGAGACGCTGGGCGTCGGGACGCCGGGCGTCGAAACGCTCGACGCCTAGCGTCCCGACGCCCAGCGTCCCGACGCCCAGCGTCCCGACGCTCAGCGTCCCGACGCTCAGCGTCCCGACGCTCAGCGTCCCGACGCTCAGCGTCCCGACGCCCAGCGTCCCGACGCCCAGCGTCCCGACGCCCAGCGTCCCGACGCCCAGCGTCCCGACGCCCAGCGTCCCGACGCCCAGCGTCCCGACGCCCAGCGTCCCGACGCCCAGCAACCCGACGCTTAGCGTCCCGACGCTTAGCGTCCCGACGCCCAGCGTCCCGACACCCAGCGTCCCGACGCCCAGCGTTCCGACGCCCAGCGTCCCAACGCCCAGCACCCCGACTTCGAGCGTCACGACGTCGAGCGTTTCGACGCCCAGCGTCCCGACGCCCAGCGTCCCGACGCCCAGCGTCCCGACGCCCAGCGTCCCGACGCCCAGCGTCCCGACGCCCAGCGTCCCGACACTTAGCGTCCCGACGCCCAGCGTCCCGACGCCCAGCGTCCCGACGCCCAGCGTCCCGACGCCCAGAGTCCCGACGCCCAGCGTCCCGACGCCCAGCGTCCCGACGCCCAGCGTCCCGACGCCCAGCGCCCCGACGTCAAACGTCCCGACGCCCAGCGTCCCGACGCCCAGCGTCCCGACGCCCAGCGTCCCGACGTCGAGCGTCCCGACGCTGGGCGTCCCGACGCCCAGCGTCTCGACGCCCAGCGTCCCGACGCCCAGCGTCCCGACGTCAAACACCCCGACGTCGACCGTCCCGACGCTGGGCGTTCCGACGCCCAGCGTCCCGACGCCCAGCGCCCCGACGTCAAACGTCCCGACGCCCAGCGCCCCGACGTCAAACGTCCCAACACCCAGCGCCCCGACGTCAAACGTCCCGACGCCCAGCGTCTCGACGTCGAGCGTCCCGACGTCGAGCGTTTCGACGCCCAGCGTCCCGACGCCCACCGTTCCGACGCCCAGCGTCCCGACGCCCAGCGTCCCGACGCCCAGCGTCCCGACGCCCAGCGTCCCGACGCCCAGCGTCCCGACGCCCAGCGTCTCGACGCCCAGCGTCCCGACGCCCAGTTTCCCGACGCCTGAAATAGTAACATTTGATGTGATAATTATTTTTTATTTTTGAAATCAAACTCGCAGAATGTCACCTCTTATAAACATACTCTTTAGTGCCTAAACAAATAATGTGAGAGTTTATAAAAGACCTTCCTACTTACCTAACAAACGCTACCTTATCTGCCTGTTATTTGTGTATGAAATTTTTCATCAAGAAAAAAATAAAAATTCTTGCACGTCATGTGCAACCCAATACTAAAACGTCATACCACTCCATGCACTCAATGTGTGGTGTTTATGAGATACCTATCTATACGACTAATGGGCCTTATTATACGACACGGTATTCAGGGTCCGATAGCAAGGGTCAGGATAGTGTAATTGTATTTCCGGTGAAAAGTATTTCCAGTATTCTAGAAGACTTAGACTATGCCGATGACCTATGAGTCGCACTCACGTTGACATACAAACGAAGCTCAACGATCTGAGATTCTTGGCATCGCACGTAGGTCTACAAATGAAATTCTAAGAACATCTAAGTTTTGGATGCTGGAGTGAGGATTACGCCCCAAATATAGCCACAATGAACGGTCCTGAGCCGCCCTTATCCAGCGATTGCCCACGACCTTCACGAGGTCGTCTATTTTCTCTCTATATTCTATGTCGGTAACTTTGGTTCTCATGCGGATCTCCTCATTTCTGATTCGATCTCGCAGAGAAACTCCGAGCATAGCCCTCTCCATTGCTCTCTGAGTGATCTTGAGCCTTCTTATGTAGCCCATAGTTTGCTTAGTTCACATTTCTCAAAAGCGTCGTGTCGGAGATGAGACGTACAGATGATGATGTTACTTTACGGATCGCTAGGGCTAGAGCTACTTTTGTGCAGCTGCAAGTCTGGCAGTTGCGAATACAGACTGGTAGAGTTTTTACGGTCAGGAAAGGTGGAAGGTAACCAAGCCCATTACACTCCAGCTTCAGTGCTCTTCTTCAACATAAGGTTAAAATAAAAATAAAAAAAACAATGCACCATGAACAGGAAACAAACTTTATTTGAATGAATTCCTATTCACAAAATAATAATTGATAAAATTCGGTAACTTCTTATTTTATACATTATATTTATCTACATTATTTACATAAAATAGCATCAGTATAAGTTAAGATAAACAGATAAAATTCACATTTTAGATTGCAATGAGTATAAAATTCTAAAAAATAATATTAATCGATTTTGTACATTCAAATGCAATCGGTTTATTTTGTACTAAAATCATTGCAATGAATTTGAATTTCATTTAAATACAAAAGCAATAATAAATAATTTTATCTAAGTATACGTTTCTTTCGAATAAATTACAATAAAACTAATATCAAAGGTAATCATCACCACATTAAGTTGCAAATAAAATTTGTCAAAGTCACAAGTAATTTTTTAATATCTTTATTGAACACATAGTTTCATTGTCAAATTTTACTTTCAACGTTAAATACCAATGAGCCGTTGTGCTATTTTCCAAAATAAATGTTATTTATTAAGGCTTACCTGAACTAAAACATTGCGCGCTTTTATAATTATGTAAACATCTACTTCAAAGAAGTGAGTATGCGAAGTCGCAATATGCTTTCAGAATTTTCAGATTAACTACTTACTGAAGGAGTAATAAACAAGAGGATTAAAACAAAGACTCACCCTCTTACTATGGTCTTTTACAGACAAATATACAAACTAGTTTGTCTGTCCGAAAGTTAAATAATGAAAATTACGAATGATTTCTGAGTATTAAATTCGATTGTTTTATCCGTCGAGAATTCATGAGGGAGATTAATTTAGGTTGACATTTTGTATTTATAAGCATGTTAGTTGGAGTATTCTTAACCTATGATTGTGCTCTCATGATGAATCTGCCCTTATCCGCGTGAATCAAAAAAATAAATAATAATTATGTTAAATAAGTATGATTGATAAGTCAACGTATTTAAAAAGAACATAATTATTATAAGTATCATTACCACATGAATTATTAGTTCCCGGGATGAATCTTGATGATAGTATCGATCAAATTACTTACATAATCTATCTGCCATTAAATGATTTATAATTTAGTGGTAGGTAGAGAACTACGCGATATGGTATTTGGTAATAACAAACGGTCGCGTCATTTTCGGCACTAATGTTTGGTTAAGAATATGATGGTACCTACTCACATACTAGCTCTTCCATCGATCGTTACAGTCAAAATTAAGCCTGGGTTGCACTACATCACTTGTTGAAATTAAAGTTATTGTAACATTTCACACCCTTCTCTAACTTAAAGAAATCTGTTAAAGTTAGAGAAGGATGTGAAGTGTTATAACTTTAACAAATGTCGTGGTGTAACCCAGGCTAAATGTTTAGTCTTGTCATGATGTAACAATCAACAAATACAAGAAGGTGGACTTAACTAAGTTGTTCATGTTACTACATCAAGTTGATAATGAGAGGATTATGTCTAGGAATGGATGAGTATTGTAAGACGAAGAATGGAATGCAAAACTATTTTTTTTGGGTAGGCTAAGTTCGCGAGTAAAGTATGCACAGCGCAATGTTTTAGGGGTTGCTTTAGTAACATCTGTTGGAAGAATAGTCCCAAGGTAATACTATTGTTTGAGAAGACGGCATATTATCCGAAGTTCTCGAAATGGTGTATGAAGTATGGCAGGCGACGAGTGCGGTTGACTTGCTCGCACGCCGACATTATCGATTTGGTGAGGGGCCGCGGCCCGCATGAGAACACGCCGATTTTTGATACCTGTAAGATGATTTTTATATATAAGTATTTAATAAATATAAAAATTAACAGTTGTAGGATTGTTGTTTTAATATTAAAACTACAGTAAGCAAACACGGTCCTTTCATGGTGACTTATCACAATCCCTCAAACTTATTATAAATCTGACATCAATAATTTTCTCTAGCGTTCTACTATTTTACCCAATAAATAAAGCTAACGAGGCTGGTTAATCATGGAAAATACGGACGTAAACATGTTTTTACTACGGTGACACGTATTTTTATTAGTTGTAGGTAAATGAATTTTGGCGGTCTTATTTTATTATATTAAACTTATAGATTAATATAATAAAATAAGACCTTTTAGCAAACAATTTTCCTCTTTATTATGTTTGTAAAGCTCATAAATACCTTAAGGCAGAGAATATGTAATAATACTACGTACTTAAGGTAAGGCAACTATATAAAACATTACCTAATTTATTTCTTATCGCGTGAAATTTAAAATTTAACTCAGATTTTGTTATAATCGCAATTTTTTAAGATGATGACCCATCGTAAATCTTGCTCACGTTATATTGTTATTAGGTATATGAAGTAAAATATTACAGCGAGGATTTGTGAGAATTACGACTACAACTTGTAAACTTGTAAACGTAATTAAGGTTATTAAATGTTAACATCGTAAGTCATTTTATACACACGAAGTTACGATATTGGCAGTTTACAGTCCGTTAATTTTGTAAAATGTTTGTTTTTCCTCATATTTCCCCTATGTTATGAAACCTTACCGCTATCTTGCTTTTCAGTATATTCACAAGTAAGTACCTAATAAAAATAGCCGGCACGTTGAGTCGGCGTAGATATAGTTTTTCTTCATATAGGGAAACACAACACAACAATAGGCTAGTTGACAATATTTCAAAACCTGCTTTCATAACTTCCAAAATACTTAGTTATTTTGTAAATACTAATTTAATTACAGAAAACAAAAGATAAATAAGTTTATTTTGCTTACAAATTACTCGTTTTCACCTCCGCCTAAAACGCTCTGAAGTGTAATGGCGTCTGTATGACATCACATCTTCCGAAACTCCAGAAAGGAGTATTTTGAGGTCGAAACTACTCGATACAATGCTTATAAAGATGTGACGTCACGCCATCGACGACACAACACAGCTCTCCCATTCTCATTTGTGTTTGGTGTCACGTGATCAACTTTTGCATTTATATGTATTTGATGCATGAAAACATTATTTATTCTTATATATTTTAACCATTTAGCTTGATTTTCGTAATGTTAAAATATTATTCAATCACGATCAATAAAAACTATTCATTATTTTACATAGTGGCAACTAGCCTTTTGTTGTAAAAAATATACACATACATAACATAACAAGAGATACTTACGTAACTGTGTTTCTTCTGGACGAACTTGAGGAAGGAGGACATGTCGGGGCGGCCGAAGTGGTTGACCGCCTTCAAGCCGGTGAACATGGACGTGCGTGACAACCGCTGGAAGTGGTTCTCGCAGATGTACTGCAACACAACGTTTTTTTTTAAAACGTGACAAACAAGCACGCATCTCACATTGATGTTAAGTGATGACTGTGCAGCTTATAGACATCTACATAAAACCAGGGCTCACAATGCAATTGCGTTGCCCCCCCCCCTGAGACCTAAGGTGTCATGTCTAGGTGATGGTTATTACGGGGCCATACATTAGCATCTAACCGGAACACGATAATTCCGAACACTACCATTTAGCGGCGGATAGCCTACGTATACGCCCTATAGCTAGGTAGGTAAAACACTGAAACTACCACCAGTATAATAAAATTCTAAGTTTAGGGCCCAGATATAATCTTTATCTGATCATTCTAAATTGAATAAGTAATCCAAACAAGTCTTAGAGCCGAATTCACCGTCGTAATAAAACGCGGTTTACGTTCTTAAACGCGGTCAATAACATAATTTGGATTTCACCGACGACAATTGTTTGTGATATCATCATCATCATAATTTCAGCCAAACGACGTCCACTGCTGAACAAAGGCCTCCCTCAAAGAATGCCACAACGAACGGTCCTGGGCCGCCCTCATCCAGCGATTGCCCGCGACCTCCACCAGGTCGTCGGTCCATCTCGTGATGTGGTTGAAATAAAATGCAAATGTTAAGCTATAACGTGTTTCATTAAACTAGTTCACAGACCAAACAGTGAAATCCGCTGTTAAAGTTGACATTTTTCCGCACTCATAATCAATCAAAATACCAGCATTGTAGTCCTGAGGTCGAACTTGTGGAAGAACTGCGTAATGAAGATGTGTATCTCAAGGACATTGGTGACGTCCTTGCGCTCGACGTCTCTCAGCACGTCGATGAACCACTCGAAGTGCTTATGCGATGGACAGATCCATAGGAAGTACACCTGGATAAATGTATCTACTGATTTTTATGTACATAATGTGGTAAACTAGCATATACTGTAACACTTGCGAGCTTTAAACTGGAATCGAAAAAGCTCGCAAGTGTAGTTCACATTGTTGGTAATGTGAACAAAAATGGATAACCTATTGCCGCAGCATAATAACAAAAGATCTAATAAGGAAAGACTTTTGAATAAAATGTCTACTGAAATGAAATTATGTTTCTGTATTAGGTACTATGCAAGTATTTTTGAAGAATTATTTTTTTCCTTCATATAGTTATACTTATAGAAAATATGATTTCTGATAAATTTTTTGTCATACTGTTCTATTTATATATCTATTTATCTTGAGTATTTATTAGTAAGTATCTGTATTATTTAGGGATCATATTTTTTGTGTTAACTTATATCAGTCCATGTCCTAAGTAACCCATCACGTTTGGTATTTTTTCGCATTGTCACGTCATCAAAACACAAGAGAAGGTAGTCAAAGTGGTGTCTATGTTTGTAACTTAACAAAATAAATAGCATAACAATTCATTTAAATAAAATAAAAGTCTGGTACCATACCTTTTTGCAAGCCACTCCCGAGTATCTGTTAGTAGAAGTGCCAAAAACCAGGTCGTTGAGGATGGAGGCGTACGGCGTAACTCCAATGCCGCCGCCCACCATCACTGCCACCTCAAACTTGTACCAGTCCTGGTTGCCACCTCCGAATGGACCTTGGATTCTGATTGGAAAATATATTAAATGATAATTTCATTACGATTTTTAATTTTTGGTTTTCTTTATATGTTGCAATAATTAGTGCTTCAGGGGGTTCAAGGGTGGGTGATGCGCAATACATGACTACATAACAAGCACAGCAGCCTTTCCTCAAAAACTCCGCTCCCGCCTACACGCGGTGAACCCTGTTACGTCGAGCAATCTATAATCGAGCTTGCGATAACCAACCCCTTTGGAGGTATAGGTCGACAAGCATACAGGAGAAGGGAAGCCCGGCGCGCATCTTCTTTAAACCGGATGTTGGGTGTTGGCAGCAGGACGTACCGACTATCGACATGTCATCACTGCGGTGCAGAGGGTAAGGGTAAACCACTGCACTACTTTTCCGTTGAAATCCGTCATGAAAGTTTACCGAAGGCAAAGAGAGACGGAACGAGATCGGGTTTGCAGCCGGCGCCTTGTCGAGTCCAGGTCGCATGGTAGGAAGTGTGCTACTGGCCTCGCTGCTGTGGCTCATCAGGCACAGTGTGGACAGAATGTTACTGGTGATCAATTATCGTCGAGCTTTCGCATACAGCTGAGGACCAAAGTAAGAACTTGGAACTTCCGAGGTATGATTCAACCTGGTAAGAGGGAGATACTAGTCAAGGAGCAGGAATGTTACGGTTTGAAGATACTGGCACTCACAAAAACACACCAAATGGTCACACTCTATATTTCTCAGGACCAGAGAATGAAAGTAAGAATGGAGTAGCCATTACACTGTCTAAAGAAAACAACGAATCACTTCTTGGATATAATCCAGTCATTGACCGAATAATGGCGCTGAGAGTTAACACAGTCATGCCGTTTAAATATAGTTGTAGTTTACGCCCCTACGTCTGCATCATCTCAGGAAGACATCGAAAGTTTCTATCGGGAATTGGAAGATATTGTGAAAAATCTACCTAGGAGAGACATTACTATGATTATGGGAGACCTCAAGACGGTATCAATTATTGGACCCACGAGAGCCGATGACCACCTCAGGGACGGATTCGGTAAATATGGGTAAGAGAGAAATCTATGAACACTTTCTTTTAGAATCTTTTAAATGTTCTCCGTCGAAAACAAGTTTTTCAGTTTAAAAGATTTACATTTTGGTTCTTGTGCTCACAAAATCCATCCATCTTTATTGACGCGTTTTGCAAATTTTGTACATACAGAGGTTATCTGTGAAATTTGCAATAATACCACATTTTATTAAACATTTATTTATGTTGCGGAATACTAAAGTAAGTAAAGCGCTATGTTTAAGAAATCTATTAGCTCCTATTTGTGACATTTCACTATGACGTCATGTAGGAGAAAATATGGTTACAATCAATTGTCGACTTTTCTTACCAAATTTTCAAAGGGGCATTACCTAAGTAGGTGGAAGCACTTAGTGGCACTTATCTTTTCTTTGTTAAATATAAGGCAATGTTTATGGAGCCTATTTACTCTACCTTAAATACGTTTCACTATTCTATCGTGATATGGAAAATGTAAATAATGTTTATGAAATCTCTGTGTTGTCGATTTGCTTACCTTACTTAATCTTTAAATATAAATATGTACTTAATATTGACCTAGAGACCTATTTTCTTGAAGGTGCTGACGAGAAGTGTAAATATAGAAAGAATTCTTAAAATATTGGCCTTCAAATTAACGAGAATAATTTTAAAACAAAATGTAACTGCAACAAATAGTAATATACCTAAATGTCGTAGTTTTTTATTCATGTAAAAAAACATTTATTTAATCCTTCAAGGATCGTACGGCCACCGGCGGCGAGACACAATTGAATTTCAATTGCCATATTTTTCTCGTGTCTGGAGAGATTAAAAAGAACTTAAAGCCTTTAAAATATTTTGAAATTAATTTCTGACCCCAATTTTCTTTATGCATTGCAAAATAAAATAAAGAACTCCAAAAAGCCGCGTTTCCGAAAAAACGTTGAAAATCCTTGACTTCATTTCATTTTAGGTAGATCATCTGAACCTTGGTATGTATTCCAGAATACATACTCGGATAATACATACATCGGAACGAGTCGGATTATACAAATTGATTGAGATAATGACTACCTGCCTACCTTTATATCGTAATGGATGGACTCATGGATCATAATGATAGTATCAATCATAGGATTTCATTGGATATCTTATTAATTTAAATATTCATAATGACACAGAGTCAGCATTTATACTAAGATTTTTACAGATTGGTGATCGTAGTGGGGGTAGTTTCATCGCATCGCATAATTGGAATGGTTTGATCGCCTCTCGACCCGACTCTCTCCGCCCATAGATTCCTTATTTTTCTAATGTGTTTGAACATCTTAAGCAACTGGAAATATCACGGAGGTTTGATTTTTTGAAGACAAACTGTTCTGTCGCAAAAGCAATGTCCCTAACTACGACAAAGGTTCTTATCTCACCGAATTTTTGGTTGCGTTTCGGGATTGAAGTTGCACGGGTCGAAGTAGTTCCGCAGTTTCCATGTCCAAGGGCCCTGGGCCTTGATGTGGCAAGACAGAAAGTTCTCATGCGGTGCTGATGTCAGAGTAAAGGAATGGAATTCTTCTTTCTTGAACGCCGTACACGCTAGTCGTACCCATTGTCCTGGTGGTGAAATTATCCTTATTAAAGTTGAGTGACTTGGCCGTTTCGTCACTATAAAAAGTAATGTTTAACAAAAAAATGCGTGTGTACAAAGTTTAGACGTCAGAAGTGAAACTTCTTCGGCAAATTAACTCGCTCCCTCGTTTCTCCTGCTCCATGGCTATGTGCGTTATGCGACATTCGCCCTATCTTACTTACGTGTCATTATTGTTGCATTTTATCCGTTAAACATTTAGCCTCCTGCGCGCTAAGATGATACACTTAAAAAGTTATGAACTGTAAATGATTTTTTCATTTGACGGCTATGTGAAACAAAAAGTTTGTTGTTACGTTGGGGCGTGTAGAGTCGGAAACTTGGGTCTACATGATGTTACACCTATAAAGTTGATCGATCTGATATCTTTCTGACAGTGACAAACAATCTCATTTTGGCAACGTTTTACATAAAAATGTCTATGATTCATGGTCGATTGAGATTGAGGGTATTGTAACCTCAATCACATGTATAAAGGACCTTTTGGTATTACAACTTTGGGTAAACGTAGCTCAGCCAAGGAATTACAAAAAAGTACTTTGTCTTTTTCTATTTCTGTGTTTCTGTTAAAATATGATCTGTTGATCAAGCTTGTTTTCATTTCTTCAATAAACGTACTAGGATTAAGTTGGTGATTGAATGATTTTTTCAACTAACTTCATCACCAAACGAGATCCCGATAACAGGCTGAATATGGTATTTTTATTTTTTATTATATTTCTGGGAATTAATAAAATAGAGGAATGAATACCTGATAAATACTTGAGATTGGGAGGTCTGTAGAACTTTATTTTGATGACATCTGAAGGTAGCATTTCTGTTTCCAGCACATCTAATGCCAAGTATTTAGTACGCAATGACACGACCTGCAACAAAAGATCCTATTAATTAAAAGTGATTTTAACTGGCAAGTATATTTTGTTTTGTAGAAATTAAACTTGCGGATTTTCTCGCGTATACAACACTCCCAAACTTCTTCATACACCCGACGTTTCAGTCGCTTTCCAGCTGCCGTGGTCACGGGCTGACTGACGGTCACGGTCAGTGAAGAAGTTTGGGAGTGTTGTATACGCGAGAAAATCCGCAAGTTTAATTTCTATAATGTATGAAGCTCGCGAAAACCTACGAAAACATTAAGTATATTTTGGGTTGACAAATCGTAACATTATATTCTAGCTAGAATTCTTGAAAAATTACATCAATCGCACGAGTAGGCTCAGATATTATAGGTATCCATAATGAGTGGAATGTGATTTTATCTGTGCTTTAATTTTATTATCCAAAGTACAGATGATTACCGATCCAATCAAAAATGTCCAGAAGAGACGCTCCTGTGAGTCGAGCGAGTCTATGTATCTGTGCAATTAATGCGTACCCCAGAACCATGGGTGGGTCCGCTTACGGTTCCTGTGTTACATGTGCAAACTTGAATGCGTCATCACTCATATTGCATTAGGATACCAGCACATTTCCCATTCAAAATATAATTCTCACCTTATCCAATGTATAAATGATGGCGGGTCCAAGGAAGAATATCCAGAAGCGTGGCGCACCTGTTAGGCGTGCAAGGCCGTGTACGAGACAAAGCGCGTACAGTGCGACATGCAATGAATGCGCCCGCCAAAACCACGGGTAGGCCCGTTTGCGGATAGTAGGGTGAGCGAACACGAATATCACACACATTATTATGAATAGAAGCACGCCGGTTACACCTGGAAAAGGGTGATTAATGAGAATTCAAACAGGGTAGGTAGCCGTTAGTAAATCCTGTTGCCGAGCCTGTTGAGCTTCTATTGGTAAAACGTGAGTTTTCTACAATATAACTACAAACAGGGCACTAGTAAATGAAAGAACACTAAGGAGGGCAAGAAAAACATACTTACAAACTATCTTATTCTATCTATAACTCCTAGCCTAGGCGTCCTATCCTAAATAATTTCGTTATTTTGAATTGATATTCTTAGACAATTTCATCATGCAAAGGAAAACGACCTACTACGATGTTTGTATTGAAAATAATCTTACCGGTAACAGTTTGAAATACCCAATATGTGATTCCAGGTCGAAAGTCAGATGTAAAGTGAACCTCCTTAGTTAAACAGCGTAAGTTTTCTACCGACTGGGTTGAAACGTGGTAGAAATTGACCATGTGTCCTGCGGTATGGAGCAGAGAAAAAAATAGGGCTGTACATGCTACTATTTTATGGAATTGTATGCTTGAGTCCAAGGGTATGTATTGTTGGATGCTGAATTCCTGTAAAAAATATTAGGTGGTAAATAGGTTTTACCTATTAGATTTTTGAAAATGATTATTAACAATGGGATAAGTCACCAATCGTACATAATTACAAGGTGATTTCAGGTCATAATTACAGCTTCAGGCAAATGATTTGAAATTGGATTATAAAGAGCCTAAAAAAAATCATGCAAAATAAACTAGTAGATTCAGATTTTGGTTTGCAGTAGGGTCTCAAAAGATATTTTGATCCAAAATATTGGGGCTGCTTAGAGTAAATAAGATCTTACAAAACTATCAATCGAGTCAATTCAAAATTCGAAACGGCTAAACAACCCCTCCATTTTTTAGAATAACTATTATGTTTCATTCAGTCTCTCACCTTAAGCTTCGTAAGTAAATTCCTCGACATCGTAAGCAATAGAAGACTGTAGCAAAATGACAACGACGCTGCAGATCCTCTTGTTATAGCGATACCGACTCCCATAATGTGTCTCAAGTCGAGATGTTCAGACATGAAGGAGTAATGCGCAAAACGCTCTACAAATAGCCCGATAGTCACAACGTAGAATATGAACAAGTAGAATATATTTTGTCGATTCTCTTCCAAGAATGTAGTAAAGTAGTCCCATTTTAATAAGAACCAGTGTCTGAAATATAAAATCATGTCAATGTATATTTTTTTAAATACGCTTACACTTACCGCCCCACATTAGGTATAAACCTGTGTCGTGGGTGCCGGTGCCGTTGTACACATACAACACATACACAAACACCCAGACCCGAAACAAATATCTGTAGGCGATACAAATATTTGTCCCGGTGCGGGGATTGAACCCGCGACCCTTCGAATCAAACGGTCATCTCACACCGCTGGACTAACCGGTTCGTCAATATATTCCAAATCAATTTTGAAGATCATGCCTCCGTAATCATTACCACAGCGGCAAATGAACTTGAGCCTCAGGGGTGGCAACGCATCTGTATTTTAATCTTCAGTTACATGATTACAGTTTAGTTTTATTGCCATCATCATTATTAAAAAAAATATATCTGATGGTGGGGTCAATAGTCTTAGGAATCGGCGTGCGTGTATGAAGAGAATGATAAAGGTAGATGAGGCACGGGAGGTGTGTCAGGACAGGAATATCTGGCGTTCTACACTCTCTGCCTACCCCGTTAGGGACCTGGCGTGAAGATACATACATACATTATTAAAAAAAACTATTGAGTAGTTAAGTTACTTACCTAGATTGCTCCATTGATGGTTCTATATGAAAACTGGTCATCCTTGCAACATTGGTGGAAGTATCCAAAAAGTTTTGTTTGGCTCCTTTACAGTCTAAACCGATAGCAACAAATTCTCCCTTATATTCCTTCATCATCAACTTGAAATCTGAATATGTGAGATGATCCTTATGCTGGAGACCAGCATCCTGAAATCAACACTAGATTTTGTTCAAGTGTATCACAGGTGATTAAAAAAAGAAAAGAAACAAAAAAAACATTTATTGGTGCAGCCGCCATACCAATATCAGGTACTACATTGGAAAAAAAACAATAGAAAAAATAAACGTTTAAAATATAAGTATACGTACTTACACAAAATACAAAAAAAAACTTTAAAAAAGGGATGACAAAAAAAAGAAAGAACTCCTATATTTAAAAAAAACTACTTTTTATAGTAGAAAATAAAAAACAAGATCCACGAAATAGTTCCCAGTTCAGCATTATGTCAAGCCGGAGCCCAACGCTGGTTTTCAACTGCAAACTACTCGGTGGGACACGGATTACTCAACATCTCGGTGGTAGTTTCCTTGTCGATAACACTGTTAGTTAACTAATCATCATCGTCACTTCAGTTGAAAGACGTCCACTGCTAGATAAATGCCTCCGTCAAGATGCCCTTTTGGATTATATGCGTGAATATGCAATTATTGCCACGCTTGGCATACGGATTGGCGATAACAGTGGCGGTAATTTTCTCGCGAAATTCTGTTACTTACCCTGCGTTATTGCATTTACTACCGCCCAATTTGAATGAATTGACCGCCATTGTTTGGATGACTGACTGCGAAAGATTTCTTCTCGACTACGGCGGTGTGTCGTCAAGTCCTGATCCGTTGACTGAACTAAACTAATGACGGTACTTTACGTAAAATGTATAGATATGACTCACCGAGAACATTCCATCAATAAGTTCAGTGACGTGTTCGTCTCTCAAAGAAGTGGTCCTTGCAATCTCGACCAGAGAGCGCAACATCTCGCTGAGTTCACCCTTATCAATCACACTGTTTCGATCATTGTCGCACATATCGAATATTATGCGCAATTTGTCATCTGTCGCTCCTCGCGAAAAAAGTACTACAGTATCCAAAAATTCCTATCAAGAAAAAAAAAAACGATTTATTTATGACTCAGTTTGTATTCGCAGATTTGTTTCCGATCGAAGAAAATCAGAACACTTCTATGTTTTCCGACACTTCAGTCGTAAAATTTGTATTAGTGAAAAATATAAAAATGTATACTATGAACAACTTTTAATTGCAAAATATGCTAAATAACGAAAAAATAAGCTAACTCTCCTACCTGAAAAGATATTCTTCCGTCGCCATCCTTGTCAACGATGTTGAACATCTTTTTAACAAATACAGCATCTGCTTTCATGCCCAGAGCACTTGCAAATTCACTTTTCGATAAAGATGTTCTCATTACTATTGACTGCAAAATAATAAAATGAAAATATTACTAACGACATAATTAAAAAAAAACACGGAATCTACGGAACCTAGGAAGAGGTCAGAAAAGTTTAGGTAAGTGCAGTATTTTTGTTTTCTAGCTACTATTTCTAGTTACCTCAGGATCAGAATCTTCTTTCCTTCTCCTTTTTTCACCTGGTGCCAAGCCAAATGTGATTGCATAAGCTTCTCTGAAGAAATGTTCCAATTTACGTTGCCGGCGTTCTCTTGTTTCAGCTGAAGCTAAAATTTGGTCTCGATGTCCCTGAACATTAAATATAAAATGAAATATGGTGTAGACTTTACAGTGCCCATCAAGAAATATTGAACATCGAGCTTAGGAAAGAGACTATTGGTAAGTTTCGAGTTCGTAGAGCGTTATCGCTACTGCACACTGCCTACGTAAGCACTAATAGTCCGGTATTAGTCAGAACGTCAAACGTCACATTGGTTGTGTGCAAAAGAGCTCTACATAGTCAAAATCACCCGAAATCTCTTCCCTAAGCTCGATGGGCAAAATATCTTGCTTAATACTGCAACTCAGCAGTTAATTACTGAACAAAGTGTCGACTTTAAAACGAATTTCATTAATTCAAGACATGTTTAATACAAATTTGACGGCCTCCGAGTGCCTTGCCCATTCAAATTTTGATGATTATGTCATCAAAATTTGAATGGTTTTTTACGTAATAAACAATTTTGTTCAGAATGATACCTGTGTTAGGTTGAGTGCTTTCTTGTGTTGCGCCAAGAAAGTGTCCAATTTCATGAGGAATTTACGTCGCGACGTTGCTGAATCCATTTCCAGTACGAGGTCATGCTCCCGCGCAGCTCTTATGAGAACGAGTGGTCTTTTTTTACTCCTAGTTTCCTGTGAATAAAAAACTAAACATTAGAATAAAGTTCAAGTAAAGGTAAGGTTAAGGAGTTAAATTAAGTCGGTGTAATGTGAGAACATAGATACTGTTCAAAGATAATCTTTCTTTAATGTTTTTATTATATCAAACTAGCTGACTCGGCATACTTCGTATTGCCTGAGAATTAAATAATGTATCAAAGGTTTGATACATAGGCACTATTTGTATGGGAAAATGAAATTGTGGTTTTTTACTATTTCCCCTTAATTTATGCATTTTCTTACCTTTTAAACCTTCCCTGGACTTCCAAAAATCATTCAAAACCAAAATTAGTCAAATCGGTCCAGTCGTTCTCGAGTTTTAGCGAGACTAACGAACAGCAATTGATTTATTCTTCTATATATATATAGATGCTGTGACAAAAGAACTGAATTAAATTCTATAATTTTACAGTTCTATCACCTTATTAGTTTCAATGAAATGATCTTATGTAAAATGTGTAGTAACTTAATTGATATGAATTATTTTGAAATACGCTTATGTTATATAATGATTAATAAAATTAGAAATAAACGCTTCATACTACCACACACTTTACCAAAATTCCATACAAACGCTTTAATTTGATCTCTATTACACAGACATCAATCAGTAATGTGTATTTACACGTGCACCTGTGTGCGTAGCACGTAGAGAATACCAAGCGTCGCCCATAAGAGGGGAGGAGGTTGGGTGAGGCGGGGAAATCGGGCGTGACGTCGAAGTGTCCATTCTATACGTAGTATTACATATTCTCTGATACTACCACACCAATAAGACAGATAAGTAATTTACCTGACTCTCAAGCACTGTGAGCTGGTCCGTGTGATGCAGAGGCAGCGTCCTCAATTTATCGCCCTTGCGGTCGGTGACGTGCAGTGCGGGTTCTGGACCCAGACGGATCTTCACTAGTCGTTTATGTGAAGCATGTACCCACTCTCGACACACCATCTTATCAACCGAACCTGTGAAGAGATCAATATAACGACGATAGAACGAAGAAAGTTTAACTGATAAATGATGAACGCAGTATACCTACTGTTCGTCGTCGTGGATTTTGCTGTGGAATTAAATCTTGTGTATCACTTTTTTACCGACTTCAGAAAGGAGGAGGTTCTCAATTGGACTTGTATATTTTTTTTTTTTTTTTTTTTTTATGTCTGAAGATTGACAGACAAGCAAACGGGCCACCTGATGGAAAGTGGTCACCGTCGCCTATGAACATTTGCAACACCAGGGGAGTTGCCAACGCGCTGCCAGCCCTGAAGGACTCTTTTGACGCCATTTTTGAAGAACCCCATATTGTAGCACCTAGGGAACACCTCAGAGGGAAGTTCGTTCCACAATTTACACGTTCTGGGCAGGAACGAACGTGAAAACCGCACCGTTGAGCACTGCCAGGTGTCCAGTCGGTGTGGGTGGAACTTCTCTCTTCGGCGGGTAGTACGTATGTTAGTTATGTAGTTATGTTATGGGTAGTTTTATGTGTATATTACGCGATATCTTCGTAATTTGTGGGCCGATTTGCAAAATTATTTTTTACTTTCAACCTTTGTCTTCTGAGGTAGAACCTTTTGGCGATATTACAAAAAATATTACTGCACGAATTACTGCAAGTGCAAGTGTTTCGCTCAATTATTATCACTTGAGGTTAACTGTAATTTTGAGTATTATTGTGTATTTTTGGCCAATTTATAATATAAATTGTTCAAATATAATACACATATTTGACGAAGAATATGTTATTCTTCGTCATACCTTACATACCTTTATATTGTGCATTCTTGAGATGTTCCTGCTGTATCTTGAGGCGGCGGCGGCGGCTGTTCTGCAGCTTGACGACACCGTAGCCTGCGCCGGCGCACACAATCGGCACGAACGCCAGCACCAGGCACGTGTAGATGTACGCAAACTCGTTGCCCTACATGCAAAATACTAATCATTTCATAATATCTCGGAAATTATAATACATCATTCCAATATATTTTCGATATGCTGGCAGGAGGAATAATACATTATTTCAATAAGAATTTCTCTACAGACTACTTGTATTATAGTACTCTATGAGACTACTGTTTCTTCGAAATCTTCATACATATATTATAACTTTGGCTGTGAACAGGGGTTACCAGCTTGCCAATGGAACACATCGCGATATGTCATTCGGACCCAGTGAATTGCAGTTTGAAATGATGTTAAGCAAATTACTTAATTAAAGTTAAGGCTCACCTCAAAATAGTCGTATCCCTTAAGATATTTGCAAGGTGGTAATTTGGAGGCATTGAGCTGGTATGGCTGAGGGCAGGGGTCCCCGGCTCGCCAATGGAATACATCACGTTGTATGTCTCTAGGACCCACGGCCGTGCTGTTCACTATGATGTCCCACAGCGTGATACGGCGAAGCTCGTTGATTTCTTCGCGGGTGAAGATGCTTTTGAAATAATAAAGAAACAGAAAATGTCGGATTATTTAAACAGAAAAAAGAATTTCCAAAAAGCATCAAGACTATCAAGAGGCACAAACGGTACGCAAGCACCGGGATATTTGGTTCTCACGCCCATCTGCCTATCCCGAAAGGGACCTCGCTTGAAGATACATACATACTTTCAAGAAAGTATAAACTATCAAGAAGACCAATTAAGAAAAAAGTAACAGTAGTTATTTATAATCTCTCCGAGCTAATGTTGCCAGGTGTCAGGATAAAGCCCGACATAGTAAGGCTCATAGCACACAGCGTACTTTAGACGCCCAGACGACGCGCAGATGACGCGCAGATGACGCGCGTATACGCGCTTCATACGAGATTTGGACGCAATCTTGTAACCTGAGTACACGAGGCGTTTGTAAAACGCGCCTCTACTATTTGCGTAGCGAAGTGTTCGCGTTTTGATAAGAGACTCCTCCAGTCTCCAGTTCTTCAATGGCGTCAGTTGAGACAACACTGCTTCGCTGGCTTTAGTACTTCTTTTAAAAGAAAAATGTAAAAAAATCTAAAGAACGTATCATTTGTATCTCTTCAAACGCGTGTATACGCGCTTCATGTGCTCGCTTGTATCATCAATGCAAACGCAACAATCAGAGTCGACAGCGCCGAAGAAGCGCGTTGCTAATACGCGCGTCGGCTACGCATATAAAATACGCCGTGTGCTAAGGCTTTTTGATTGCGTGACGGTGAAAACAAACGGTGTCCGAATTTTGTTAGACTTTTTAGATTTCGCAAACAAGTGGGCATCGTGCGTGGCCAAACGCCGCTGTTACGGGTGTCCGATCTTTTTACCCAAATACCCGGCCAAACTGGCTGGCCTATCCGGCAGTACCATATGGTGATAAAATGTGGGCAAAGTAAATTAATTTGAATTTGCCATTGTAAAGAAAACTATTAACGCTGCTATAGTAGTCAGACGCACAAGAATATTTTAAAAACTTACATTTTATAAGAATCCTAAATTTCCATAAATGGAGTGTGGTAAAGTATAAACATTGGACAGGCGAATGAAGAACCTCTAATTTTAGATCCGTAAGTTGGAATGTAATCTAATATTGTTGTGCGACCTCATCGCTGCGCTCAACACTATGATGTCATGCACAGCATGGTGCCGTTGTTGGATTATTTCTTTGCATGTGAAGATGATTTGCAAGTAGACACAAAAATAATTTATAAGTTAGTCGACGTCTCGAGATTTTTCACGAATTTGTAAGTTACCTATGAAAAAAACTATTTACCGTTAGAAATATTCCAAATAGTATTGTTTTCGATAACACAGGCATGTGAATATAATGATTTAAAGAAATAGAACATTGCCTTAAACGAGTAGGTACATATGATAGGTATATTCCATGCACCATAAAAAAGTTATTAATACTCATGCAGAGCCAAACTTCTAATTTTACACGTTCGAACTCAATGAACATGGAGTATACGTGTTACGAATCCCGCTTGATGTCAAATTCAATTTTTCACTTTTCTATAAAATAACTATCAAAATGTTTGAATAAAATTGTGCCTTACCCATTGCCTTCGTTTTCAAACCAAAATCTATCTGCATCTCGTATTCTTGTAAACTGGTCAATGATAATTGCTCTGAAAAGCTCGCCGGGGTGGCCTGTAGACTCAAGCATGCCGCCTGTTAGTTAAAACAACATTTTAATACGAATGTTCGGTAGTTCCAAAGTAATATACATTTTTTTCGCTCCTAATCGAAACTTAAATCTAGTTTTCTCAATCTGAATAATTTTATTTAAAGTATGGCACAAATCGGGCACTCCTGAAATTTTGAAATGCTTGAAAAGTGACTGATCTAATTAATGCCCTTATAGAATTAAGAACAATAAATATGTTTACCTATATAGACATCGATATTGTCTAATCTCCCGTCATAAGCTTGAATTAACTTTTGAAGCAAATCAGGATTTTCTTCGAATAGTTGCGGATTGATTTCGTTGAACGTTCTCACTCTTTGGAGACCAAAATATTCTCTGCAAAAATCACGAAACCAAAGAAAAAAAAAACTTTAAGTAAGCATAGCTTGGAAGAAAATTAACCTTCAGTCAGTATAATAACGTCATAATTGTGTACTCAGGATTAGTCAGGATTCTCACCTGGCAGTATTGTAATCCGGTAGTCCGTTGTCCCTTCCTCTCATGATATTTAAGGCTCCAAGATCTCTTCGAGAAAATTCCATGGGACCAAAGAGGTTGTCCCGCACATCAGAACATAGCAAAGCGTCTTCACGTTCGGATAATTGAGACGCCATACCCATCAGTATTTCTTCTATTGGTACTTGCGAAGGTATGTCCTATCAAATTATACAAATATACTAAGGCGTTCCCACAAAGTAGTAATGTAACGTTATAAAGCAGTGTGTAGCACGATAACATTTTACTACAGCATGCCGTAGGTATTCAGTTATTATCATCAAATTGAGTCCACTTATCGAGGAAACTGTTCGTGTCTGAAGTGGCTACATAAAATTTATAGATAATTTGTTATATCGTGTTGTTATTAGCTACATATAGTTATGTTAATTAACAGTATTTTTTGTTCACATAGTTTATTCACTTTTAAGTTCTTTTACCTCATACAATATGTATGAGCACATATAAGGACGACATAGTTAAAATAACAATGATTCTCGAGCAAAACTAATCAAAATATAGATAAGAAAATATTTTGCAACGCAGAACGTATGGTCTTTGTTTAAATATACTATGAAAGTTAATTTAGGTTGAACTAAAAACACAAGGTTCATGTTGTTAAATTGTAAATGTTTTTTGAAGTCTTTTGAAAGATGTTTTTTATATACGCTTGTTGCACATAAATCTAGTCGTATTTAAATTTAAAAATTATACAACACAATTATGATATTATTTGATCTGCTCCAAGTCAAAAACAAAAATAGCTTTATTTCAATTAGGTACCTAAGTTTAAAAAAAACGCTGCTGACGTAAATATTTTTCAAGGTATTAATATAATCAACATAATTATAACACTTCATAATTTCAATAAAATGATGAAATTATAAGCCTATTGGATTAAATTTAAAATAAAACTCAAACAAATTAATTGTATACCTACAGCTTTCATTTTAGTAAACGTTATTGTTACTAGTAATAAATACTGAAAAATTGGAAAAATAATTATAAAATAGCACTTCAAAGTGTATCGCTGTATTACATATTAAAACGACAGAGGCTACATTAAATTTAAGGGTAAGTTTATGATAGTGGCAAACAATCATACAAGTCACATTGATGGTAAGTGAATACTATAAAAATAATAAATTCTATACAGGAAATCATGGCACCCTTATCATCATTACCATCTGAGCAAAACATGATAAGCACTAAACACAATTATTTAGCGGTAAGTGGATAATATAATGCAGTGGTGCCTACGCCCTCAAGCTCCATCAGTGAAGTTCGACCACCAGGTGTTATAAACTTACATTTCCATCCCACCAGGTCTGGCAGAGTCGTATGGCGTCATGTCCGCCGGGAGCGCGGCCGTACCGACAATTACGGTCGCGAAGTAACATGGCCGGCGGCACCAGTGTGTGGCCGAAGCGGAATGCTGCCACTGCGAAGGCATGAGTCACTCCTGGAGCGACATCTGCGCGGTACCCGTTGTATGGGGGAAGCGGAGCGCCCAGGAAAGCAGGCATGTACTCGTATAGAATGATGTTCTGTGAATATGAAATAAAATGTTTGAATTTCCACGACTTTTTTAATGTCAAGAGGTTGACAGACAAGTAGACGGACAACCTGATGAAAAGCGGTCACAGTCGCCTATGAACATTTGTAATACTTGGACAGTTGCGTTGAAGAGAACATTGCCATACCTCTGATGAGAGAGAAATTTTCTTAAGAAAATATGTAAAACAATCGAATTAACATAATAGTAGCGAAGAGGCCCGAAGATAACCAAATCATGAACCAGCTTTTAAGATTAAAAAATATTCAGCATTCTTAATCAATATTTAATTACCTGTAAACTTGCAATGACAATGCGCCGGGCTCTCTGGAACAGTTGTTCGTCGCTCCAATCGGAGTGTTGCCGATGGACCCGCGCCGCTACCACGTTGTGCCAGCGGAGGAGCAATATGCCAAAGGTCACCATCGCCGGGTTTTGATTGGTACGGGGATCTCCTAGAACTGAAACGGAAATGTATATGATATAAATGGAAAGGACTTACAACGCACATATTAAATCACTGGTCTAAAACCAAATTTCAACTCACTCCAGATCGATATTTGTCATGGAAAGGGCTGTGATGACGTAAGCATTACGCTTACACTAACAGCCACACACTTTAGATAAACCTGTGTCGTAGATGCCGTTATACACATACTTACATCACATACACAAACACCCAGACCCGAAACAAGTATCTGTAGGCCATACCAATATTTGTCCCGGTACGGGGATCAAACCCATGACCCTCAGTTAAAATGATCGTCACACACCACTGGACTTACTGGCTCGTCAAGGTTCACTAAATTAAAACGTGAACTACTGAAATGATCTTGTTTTTAGTGCGAATAACTGAAGCGCGCAAGCGGCCCCGCGGCTGGTGTAGATCGTAAGCGATCTACTCGGTTAAGTGATACGGTCGGATGTGTGATGGGTGACCGCTAGTGGCAAATTAAAGTGCGCGTTTTCGTGCTTCGGAGGGCACGTTAAGCCGTCGGTCCCGGTTGCTATCGATAGATAGCCGTCGTTAAACCTTGTCGCAACCCGTATTGGAGCAGCGTGGTGGAGTAAGTTCCAGGCCTGCCCCCAAAAAGGGGAGGGACTCGTGCCTAGCAGTGGGATGTATAATGGGTTGCCATTATTATTATTAACTAACTATGGCATTCGTGACTTTTAAAGACGATTAACTCAGAGTTTTAAAATCGTCTGCGTTATTTCAACACAGTATAAGCAAATGAAAAGGTTATTTATAAAATTTTAACTAACATATAATACAAACATCCTTCGGATAATTTTATAAACCAAAACCAATTGCAACATACGCACATTGTAACGTTATACCAAGCATAATGCTCTTAGTCTTAATTTTTCGTGCACAAGAAATACCTATTCAACTTTATAAGTCAAGTTATCTACGTTCAAAGTCACATGCGAGGGTCATTAAGATAATGAGTGAGTACAATATAAACATTAGGCAACCACGTGATGTTAATCTTGATTAATTTTGTACAAGTGAACTTACGAAACAGTCTTTCCGGGCTGAGCATCCGCATGTAATGAGGAACTGGATTGTTGAAGAGTGGTACCCGTTTGGTGTTGCGTAGGGGCATTCCTCCCTCACTCGCTAGACTTCCGTTCTGTAATAGATTTTTTATATACAAGATGCATAAGACAGCACGACTTTAATCTAAAATACTGGTCCGTTGAAATATCACGAAGTCATTTCTAGTATATATCGATAGTCATTTTTACAAGATTTTTGAAAGTAAAAATCACTTTGATAGTGAGTATACAAAGATTTCAATGATTACGCGTTGCCACTTCTGTACCCTGTTATGTCTGCCGGAAATTATAGAATACACCAATACGGGATACACATGACCAAAACACAATAGCGCCGAGCACTAATACATTTATCGATATGCCCAATGACATTCTACACATATAATTGGATATGCCGTTTTTTTCAACAATGACTAGAGTGACAATTGTGTTCCATTAATCGCATTAAGTCTTACTTTCGCCAGCACTGCCTTAACACGTTCACTGTCCTCAAGCAGACACAATAGTTAAAACAATGCAAATGGACACATGTGGTTCATGGGACATGGAATGGGTTATGTGTGTGCCGTGATTCCGAAACCACCGGGGAGACAAAAGGCTGAGAGATATTGGCGCCTTGCTTGATGAATCCCTACCAATATTATGAATGCGAATGTAAGTTTGTTTGTTAAACATTCACGCCAAAACTACTTACCCAATCATCATGAAGCTTTGTACACGTATTGGAAGTATTAAAAATAATATAGGATACTTTTAAAGTGCGGGCGAAGTCGCGAGTAAAAGCTTTTAGCGTTTGCCTATTAAGTTATCTACGGTAGGTGTCAAACATTAACCCCCTTATTCATAAACGTATTTTAGCTAAAGTGTTGCTAATCTCTCTTTTGTCTTTTTCTATCCTGCACATTTGACAATGCAACTGACAAAGACAAAGCATTCTATAGCTAAAACGTATCTAATGTACGTTTATGAATAATGGGGTATATTTTTCGAATTCTTCGATACGAAAAATGAAAAAGGATCAAAGGACCAAAAAAGTAGCTGAAAGTTATAAAATAAAAGTTGTTCATTATCGTGGCCAAAACTTCCCAAAAGGAAGTTACCAAAAACCCTGAACAGTGTAAGTGTATATTATTGAATGTACATAAAGACGCAGGCGGGGCTGCTGGGTGGCACCTGAAATGACCTCATTGCATTCACCCACGCCTCGCTCGTGCTGTACACGAAGCTGCCGTCGATCCACGATGTTATCTGGTTGATCTGAAACAATGAAAATGCTTTTATTTGTTTTTAATATCTCTTCTAAGTTCGCCAATAAGATATAACAAAGTCTATAAACAAAGTATATAACGACATAAACCAGCTACGTCACGGGTGCCTACTATAAAGATCTATGAGAATAATGTGTGTGTGTGTATGTGTATGTGTGTGTGTGTGTGTGTGTGTGTGTGTGTGTGTGTGTGTGTGTGTGTTTGTGTGTGTGTGTGTGTGTATGAGTGTGTGTGTGAGAGAGAGTGTCTCTGGTAATCACTGGTAAAAACATGACATACATAGTACATTGTGCAAGACTCTTGAAATGTAATTTTTGAAACGAAACTTGATGATACTGTTTTTTTGTGGTAAAGTATCGTAATCGACTAGAATGCTGTGATAAATCTGTTGAATATTGATTCATTAACAGCACAGAATAGACTGCAGACTATATAATCGTACTAAAGAACCCATGAAAGGATAACATTTCATTAAATCGTTTGATATTTACTATTTACATATTTGCAACATAACACTCAATTGGGAATTCCATACACAGTGAAACTGAACATATTCAGAGCTAAAATGTGAACGAATGATACCAAAAAAATAATCATCTTTACATAGTGACATTCCCAACACCATTTGAAGAAACCAAACAAGTTGTAGACAGTACAAAAACTTATATCTTCGCACCGTTCGATATCCATTTGCAACTGAGATGAAGCCCCAATGAATAGACCAATTAGCATTCTACACGGGTCGGAGGAATGTATTGCTTGTAGGGACTTATAGGACATAAATAGATGCATGCACGAGAAGAGATCTGGGTTAGGCATTGCCATTGAGATTTATTGCTTGCGATTCGACCTTCGGCACTGCTGACTTGTCCAAGTACCTACTCGTGTCCAGGTAGGTATTTGTTAAAACGTCGGTACGCAACTTAAAGTTATTTGATTAAAGAAACGCGATGTGAAGCATCTTTGCTAAATCGCTGCAATTACTTGAATATTTAGAATAAGAGTTAATTAATAGTTACAAATCGATCAAGAATGTTAATGGTAAATTTAATCTATAAAGTTAATGATATCTATTAAACATGCGTTCATTCATCAGGATTGTATGTAAAAGTAATTGAAATAAATATTTTTAATGAAATTAACAGCACTTTGTCACGGGCAGAGTTCAAATATTACACCACCAAACCAACAATACAATGTTCTGGTACAGTGTCCATATTTTTAGTCATAATTCGTGACACTTGTGTATCTTAACATCTACTATTATAACTATCTATTTAATATCTAATACCTTTAAACGAGCAATTCTTGTATATATAGAATCAAGATCTCGGAAACGGCTCCAACGATTTTCTTGAAACTTAAAGATTAGGGGTTTTTCGGGTCAAGAAATCGATTTATTTAGGTTCCAGGTCCAAGAAAAGCTCGGTTCCAAGTTAATAATAAATTTTCTTCATAACCGACGACTAACGCCATCTATTGATGAATAGAAGAACCATTAGTCTACTAACGTTAGTCGTATTTTTAGCAAAGAAGAAGTGTTTGATTTGAGGATAGATCAAAATTCATGTTTTTTCAGTAAGCAATTCATACTAAATATAATTTTCAAAAATCGCTACGGAGCGAAGCTCGGTCAACCAGGTACTGATAATTTAATTCATAGTTAATTTTATTCACTTCTCCGACGAGTATAAATGGATATTAATCTCTATATAGATAGCGCAATTAATCGGTTCAGTAAATCCAGCACCTGACTGTCAAGCAGATAATTTTGACAAGGTTGTTCTTGCCAAATATCTTTTAGCAACGCAGCCTCAAATAATGTATGAAATTATAACCTATCAGTATTGTTTATATATGTCACCTTATGTACATTTTTTTACGCTTAAACTCTGGTTAAGGTCTGGAGTCGATCTGATGAATAGTCTAGGAACTTCCTCAACCGTTTACGCAGTTCCCTTATCCATGGCAAAGATAAATGCACGTTATACTTTTGGAATATTTAGAAGTCTGGCCGCCTAATATTAACTAAAGGTCTACGGCCCGTAAATCCCTACTAATATTACAAATGCGAAAGTATCTCTGTCTGTTTGTCTGTCTGTTACCTTTTCACGTCCAAACGACTGAACCGATTTTAATGAAATTTGGTACAGAGATAGAGTTGACTTTGAGAAAGGACATAGGCTACTTTTTAATCGACATCCACGCGGGCGAATTCGCGGGCAACAGCTAGTTTAATATAAATCGATACGTTACTAACACAGGCATGGATGCTTAAATCTATTCTACATATCTCATTTATTTGGTCGTATAAGAACTTAGCAATTCTTTTTTCTAGTAGGTTTTTTTATGTAATTAAAAGTGCATACAAATTAGGCATGTAGTTCACATTGATATACCTACAGGAGGCAAGTAAAACCCGTATCCAATAGAGAGACATCTACATAAAATTACAAATACAGGTAAAAACCTTAATATGCAGATGCGTTTAAACAATTGAGATGCAATTTGTTTTTGAAACTTTTTGACCTCTACGATAAATTACATGTTATCTTTTGTTAATCAAGTGTTCTTGTTCTAATCAAGAACTTTGTAACGTTGAACGGACACGACGAATCCAAACTGTCCATGGAAGTTCATAAGCAACACGCTGAACAATTGCATACAAATTTTGAACATTTTAGACGTTTGACGAGACTAAACTTAAGTAACTCTTTATTGTACACCAAAAGTATATATTACAGGAAAGAAAGAGGCAACAGAAAACAGCACAATTAAGTTGTTTTGTTGCTTAATGCAATTTCTACCAGACAAACAAAAATTTAATACAAAAGATAAAGTAAAAATAAGATTGGTGATGTACGTATGACTTTTAAAGCTAAATTTATACATAGGTAAAATAAGAGAAACAACATTTTGGTAGCACATAGCAAGAAAACAAACAGCATAATGATTTTATGAAGATACTAGCATACCTACACTGAGTCACTGAAAAAAAATCAATGATCTGAGAAAAACTACTGAGTATTAGGATTTCTTTTCTCCTATAAGGAAGAAAAATAACAAGTGAGCCGCTTTTGAAAGAATCCAGAATTTGAGGTTTAGCAGGATTAGGTACGTATCGTTAAACGTTAAAATTTTTGGGGACACTTATTAATGATTGATAATACTTGTTCCCAATTATTTCTCCGTAAAGTGAAACATATACATATGTAGAGTGAAATTACGCCATACCGTTCACCTCATTTATTTGCAATGCATTTTTAATCTGCCCCTTAGCGTAAAGTGAATGCCAATTAAATACACAAGTTGCATACAAACTAACCAGTTTAAATGTCCAAAGCAGTATTAAAATGTCCACATCCTTTTTCTCTTGAGTCAATCATTTGGCTATTTCATCTTATCACGAAACACCGAATCATTCGTAGTATTGAACACTGATCTGACAGCCAGTTTCCTTTACAAGTCGTTTTGTCACAAAAAATGTGCTACTCAACTATATCTAGGAGTAAAGATTCGTGTAATGGAATTATGTAGTCTTTAAATGTATCTTCACGCCAGGTCCCTAACGGGGTAGGCAGAGAGTGTAGAGCGCCAGATATCCCCGTTCTGACAAACCTCTCGTGCCTCGTCTACTTTCATCATTCTCTTCATACATGCACGCCGATTCCTAAGACTTTTGATCCCACCATCAGACAGAACTCGACCTATTTGGTCATGGTAGGTCAGTCTTGGTCTTCCTGGGCCTCTGCAACCGTCCACATTCGCATTGTATATCGGTTTAGTCATTTGCTCATTCGACATTCTTTCTATATGCCCGAACCATCGGAGCATGCCTTTTTTCATTTTTACTCCGATACTATCATTCACACAAAGCCTCTTTCTTACATCTGCATTACGAACGCGATCGCGATCTCTTAAGCAAGTCTTTAAAATGTTTAAAAAATAAAAGATGTCTATCAGAATCACGTAGGTAGAATGAGACGATAAGTATTTAGTAGCTAGATGACTGATTAATACAATGGCCAAGAAGACATTGCGCATTCTTTACTAGAACCCACTGGTGTGTCCGAATACATTATGACCTTGAGGAAGCTCGCCCAGACGCAGGGTATTCATATTATCCTCCTGGGAGAGATACAAAAAAGAGATACAAAACTTCGCTAGATACGAAGTCAATATTTTTTTAGTTTTTTCTAGGTATATAAATAGGTATGTAAAAACTTACTTGTTCTCTCGGGCTATTAGGGCTCTGCCCTGTGGCGCGGTCGTAGGCTGCCCTCAAGAAGGGCATATGTTTGGCACCCTCACACTCTGGGTCATACATGTGGTCGCATTTCTCCACCGGGATTCGGTGGTGCTCGATGGGACAGCCCGATTCCGAAGCCATTACGATTTCTCCGGTCACCACTTGACCTAAAAGATTGGATAAATTAACATGGATATAAATAATATCCTAAATAGTACCTACTTATGTAAGATATTATGATATTTCCGATTATCTAAAAAACATTGCAAATTAGACTTTATCTCGTCGGCAGTCAGTAGGTATACATTCATGTTTATAATTAAAATTTGTCAGTTACATACTTTTTGCTAGTCTCATGTAAAAGATGATGCCCATTGATTTTCATCGGATACGTTAACAAATTTCGGACTATACATATCTACTCTAGAAAAATATTTTTTTTATCATCCTTTTTATTTTATCTGTTGTCCAATACTAATGTTAATCAATATCCTGTTCCTGTTAGATGGTAATAAAATAGGTACAAGGCACAGAGGCAAAAAAATAGGTACAAGGGATGACACCTATACTAAGGATTTTAGTTTTTATGTCTAAAGACTACAGTAGTCACTTATTATACACGTAAACTGCACTCTGGATTCATTACATTAAAATAATTACGGATCAGACTATGAGGTACTATAACTATGTACAAGATGAACATTGTGAATAAATAGTAGTTTCGGTGGATAAGATACTAAACCACCGCTGAAACTTTTCCCTGAAAATAAGATTATTAAAGTTACCAAAGAAAGCCAACAACGCGGTCCTATTGGCGATCGAGGGTAGTCCATCTTGTCCCCGCATGAAAAGTTTCGACAGAGCTCTAGCACCAGGCCGGTCGGCGCCCGCCATCATGTATACGCCGTCCGCATACGACGCCGGCGTCTTGCGTGTGAGTCGACTACCTGTCAATAAAAAAAGCTTATAATAAAATACGCTTACACTCACAGCCTCACATCAGATATAACCCGTATCTTGGGTCCTGTTGTACATACTCAACACATACACGATGAACGTAATGATTTGATGATCGTGATGATCTTAGGCACACCGCGGACACTCCGCCAAAATTCCATACAAATGCTTAACTTGGTCTCTATTACACAGACATCAATCAGTGACGTGTATTTACACGCGCACCTGTGGGCGTAGCACGTACAAAATACCAACCGTCGCCCATAAGAGGGGAAGGGGTTGAGTGATGCAGGCAAATCGGGCGGGACGTCGAAGTGTCCATTCTATACGTAGTATTATTACATATTCTCTGTCTTAGGCAAGAGCGTCGCCAGCCGACGATAATAATACAGAGGGGGACAGTTTGTATGTAGGTTGGTTCTAGAACTTGGTTGGTTGGTACCTATAGGTAGGTACTTATGGCACAGGTCAGTCCTTCCTGTAAATTACGATTTTTTTTTATCTCTAGGGAGGGGCAGCTGCCCCCTCCTGCCACCCCCTGGCGACGCCCATGATCTTAGGGTTCTTTCAAATTAGACACCAGTACGGTTATCGTATTACGAACAAGCGCTTGCCTATTTTCATACATTTGAAGTGATACAACCACGGTTCTACGGAAGTTTGCCAGTGAATGACAAAGAATGACTCTTTTTCTTTTCTTTTTACTCTTTGTTATCAGTTTGTAAAGGGGAAAAGAGACATTCTACTGATATACTTTTTACATTAGTTTATGACATTTAGTTTTATCTTAGTGATATTCTTGACTTTACATATATTTTTTATCCTGTTTGACATGTATATCAATTGTTATTCGCTTTAATTTATTTTGTTTGTTTTTGACGTGTCATAAGAGGTGCCTGTCACCCTAAATGAATAAATGAGTTTCTGATTCTGATTCTGATTCTGTACGTTGGCACGACTGCACAAGAATAGCGTCACAATGTATGGAAAAGAACCATGCGTAGTACGACAACCACGCTGCTCCGGCACTGCTGTAGGCCGAAACCAAATAATAATTTGAAAGAATGTTTAGTAATAGTATTGACCTACTGACATTCTTTGATATAATATTTAATCTACACTAATATCATAAAGAGGAAAACTTTGTTTGTTTGGTTGCATTGAATTGGCTCAAAAACTACTGGAACGATTTAAAAAATTCTTTCACTATTCGAAAGCTACATACATTATCCACGGGTAACAGGCTATATTTTATTTTGGAAAGAATAGGGTTCCATAAGTTATTTGGGTTTTTGGGACACAAGGTGTAAAAAATCAACCAGAAAAGTTACTTATTTGCGTACACTGCCTAAACTATAAAAGGCATCGAGAAAGGCTTTAGGCTATATCTATAATCATCACGCTAAGACGAATAGGAGGGGCTAGGTAACATTGCACCCGCGCGTAGCCGGGGCGAGCCGCTAGTTATACATAAAATTCAATGTCCACTGCCTAAGTATAACAACCAGTTTCGATACTACTTATTAGCTGTCACATTTTGTTAATTCAGATGAATCCATGGTTGATTGTGCTCGTTTACCGGATTAAGATAACTGACAAAAAACTAGTTTGTTTACACATGAAAAGCGTTTATAATACTTTCATAGGTGTAAATGTTTATTTATATTTAGGAACTTATAAATTATTTATTCAAATTATATTCAACGCGACGAATCATATATTTCCGTTGAAATTAAGTAATAATAAAATAGCAGTAGTATGGGCTGGTAATAAAGCCTTCAGGGACAATATCACCATCTCTTGCGGCAGACTTATTTCAACCTTATCTTGTTTAACGTATAATGATTCATATTATGATTCTAATACCTTTCAGGTAAACCTAATCATCAATCTAAATATCCAGATCATATTATGATTCTAATACCTAGTAGGAGCGACTCAATTCTCCGAGTAACGTTGGCCCTGTAAGGCTAGGAACTTTTGTATGGATGAATATAACATAACATGCTAAGTACAAAAACCATCGCCTGGCAAGGATCAACCCGTCACGTCATCAGCATTTCTGATGAGAGAAGTTACTTCTTACTTGGCTCGATTGCGACCATTTATGTTGTGACTGTGGTATTACTTACTAAGAACTTTACTTTAACAAGTAAGTTCATTAATAAAACAGAATTAATTGAATGAACGCAGTATTATTTATTTATTTATTTATACACTTTATTGTACACCAGAAAACTTAACCAATTATACAAGCTAGAAAAGAAATAAAAGTACAAAAGGCGGTCTTATCGCAAAAGCTGCGATTTCTTCCAGACAACCTTTTAGTCAGGAACATAAAGAAAGAAATTATTTATTTGCCGGCAGGGTGTACTGAGCAATAATAAAGATTTAAAACACAATAATAATATTAAATGAATAGATAATTACGCAACGAGGAGAAATATTATAATTATTTATACATTAAGAAAGAGCAATGCATGACCAAAAGATAAAGTTAAAAAGTTTTAGAAAAAGAGGTAAAGAAAAAGGATGAAAAAGGATAGATAGTTACAGAGTCTGAGTTAAATAAAAATCTTTGACCTTATGTTTAAAGGAAACGACAGTTTGGGCTTGCCGAACTGTCGTTGGTAAGCTGTTCCAAAGATGAACAGCTTCTACAGTATAAGATTTTGAATAGAATTGAGAAGAATGCTTGGGAATGTGAAGCTGAAGGTTTTCAGAGGATCGAAGGGAAAGTGAATGGGAGAGGCATAAGTACTGGAAACGTTCTTTAAGGTAAAATGGAGCATTCGGATTGAATAGAACACAGTATAAAAGTGAAAGAATGTGGGTGTTCCGGCGAAGACGAATTGGGAGCCACTTGAGTTTATCACGGTAGCTGGAGATGTGGTCATATTTGCGCAAACCAAATATAAACCGAATGAACGTGTTTTGGAGACGCTCAAGCTTATTAAGTTGCTCCTGGGTCAAATCAAGGTAGCAGACATCAGCATAATCAAGAATTGGAAAAAGTAGAGAGTGTGCAAGCGCAATCTTAGTAGACACCGGAAGAAATCCTCGCAACCTCCTCAAGGAACCAATCGCGGAAAACGTCCTCCTGCTGACTTCAGTAATCTGTGGAGACCAAGAGAAATGTGAATCAAATAAGATACCTAAGTTTTTAACCGTTTGACTAAAAGGAATTTGTACATTTTCTAAATTAAGTACTTATAGCAGATTTTTTTTTAATATAAGAATGGTAATTATTTTATAAATCACTTATTGTAGTTTTGAGTAAAGCAAAAACAGATACCTATACATTAATATTTACCAGCACTGGTAACATTATAGCACCATAAATAAACTTATGATACATATTGTGACAAGTATAAAATAATATTTTATTGACCTATTGAATTAGTAACAAGTAATGGCAGGGTTACATAATTGGTAATACATGTTCATTGGTCAATTGAATGATAATTTTATATGTTCCATTTAATATAGTAGATATTTTATATACCGCCAATAGGGATACAAAAATATTTTTTTTAAAAATAAACTCATATGTTAAAAAACAGACTTTATCATTATTGAGAGACGACCCTATTGCCCTCTAATGGAGGAGAACTTTTCCGCTAGTGCAGTCAGTCAACCGAACAACGGCAGTCAAGCCACTCCAATAACGCAGTTGTAAAATAACAACGCGGGATGGGCAGCAGCGTCTTTTTTTTTTATGTAATAAAAGTGGCAAACAAGCGTGCAGTTCACATTGATCTTAAGTGATGACTGCAGCCTATAGACACCCACACAATGACCAGAGGTCAAAATGCAGATGCGCTGCCACTCCTGAGGCACTAGGTGTTATAACCTCTGTGCCGGAAATTACAGAGCCGTACATTACCACCTGACCGGAACACGATAGTGCTGAACACTACCATTTAGCGGCAAGTATATTAGGTAATGCGGTGGTGCCTACGCCCGCGAGCTCCGTCACTGGAGCTCTCTCTCTCAAAAGAAGTCTTGCGGTAAAACTATCGCCACAGCGATCAGAGTACATTAAATACACGTCACTGATTGAGGTCTGTACAATAGAAACCAAATTAAGCGTTTTTATGGAATTTTGGCGGTTTACTTTAGCACAAATAAACAAAGATTAAAAGCAGATCATTGCTACTGTATTATTAACATTTGGTTCTTTTTGCTTATTTATAAAAACATGATTTAATTAAAAATATAACACAAAAAGTGTCCGCGGTGTGGTAAGGGTACGGGTTCCGTTTTTAACCTTTTGAGTTAAGAAGTCATAAAAATGTTATCATACATTAAACAGCTTAGAAGATTAGCTTTATAGTTTTCGAAATGATCATCAAGCTCAATATGAATATACTCGTAGTTATAGCTGCACTACTTAGGTATGCGCAACGGTGGTCTGGGAAATAATTTGCTGCTGCGCGTGATTTTGCGGTGACGCAACATTCAATAGACGATGTATCGACATGAACCACGAATTAGGAACGAGGAGAAAATCCTCAACTAGGGTTGCAACAATATATAGAAAAATCTATAGTATCGACATTTTTTCCATCGCAATATCGATATTTTCATAAATATCGATAATTTGAATACAACTCAAACATCCTATATAAGAGTTCGTACCTATGTAAATATAAATAAATATATGTGGAATTAAAAAAATAATCCATTACTTAATTTAGACGTGTCGTTACCCTATACTGATTCGAGCGTGGTGTCAAAGTGTTTAATAAGCTTTTGACCAAAACTTAAAGGTATACTGACATTCATAGTTAACCTTAACCATTTTAAATATACTTAAATAAACAATACGAAAAAAACATAATTAAAAAAAATTTAAGTCGAATTCATTAAGCACACTTTGAATTAGTGTTTATTATTATATTACTAAACATTGTCAATTCGTCACTGCGATATAATTACTTATCCATATTTAATCAATTAAATTTAATAATTATGAGAACTTTATGCAATCCTTACCGTTTCATTTTAAATATTTAAAATATAATGATTTCAATCATACTATCGATCAAAGTTCCCGGCATTGTCGGATATCAACAATTTCATCATATTTATCGATATCAAGACCACCTTGCATCCCTATCTTTGACTCATGATCATAGTCTCTAAATTCACTTTCGTAAGTTGCGATAATCTTTATTATAGATCTTATACTGTGTCATTAATATCATTATTGAACATCTATAATTTTAATAACAGATGTACGTCAGTTATAAGCGCCAATTTTATTATTCTCTGAAGGTTAATATTAAGTTCTTTTATTTTTGAGTCTCATCTAGATAATTACACGTTGTGTACAAAGATCTCGATTCGCTATTTAAATATAACAGGTACCTTCGCTCTACTTATTTCCAAAAATGACTAGACGATTGTTATTATTTAGAATATTTTGAATAATACGTGTACTTTAGACTTTTTGCAATAAGTACTTGTAAATGAATAACAAAGATTTGAGGAAAATTCTGTGGCGTTGGGACGTGATGACCCCACGGCCCACTTATAAAAAGCTTTTGTAATTGCAATAATACAAGATGAGCAGCAGCGTCCTACGATATATTTATTGCCACTCGCCACTGCAATCGCCAATCCGCATGCCAAGTGTGGCGATTATGGCATATACCCTTTATGGGAAGGCTTTTGTCCGGCAGTGGACATCTTTCAGCTGGAATGATGATGATGATGGAGGAGAAATGAAGCGAGTTTTCGGAGAACTTCAACCTACAAATCTGCCGAATCTACACCTATAGCTCCCGATGTCGAATTTATTTTAAGATTTAGCGGATTTATACAACTAAGCTCCAAGCATTAAGATATTCCATAAATTATATTAGATGTATCCAGTTACTCATTCTATTCCTAATTTAGAAGCAATATAATATTTTAGAAAATGTTGGCAGCCATTTAAAATATTTAAGTATTCATAGCGGTGTTAGGTATACCCAGATAGATTCCATCCTAAGGTATGCGATTGCATAACGTAGGCATATAAAGTGGGTCACAATTATAAGTAATTAATCACGTGTGTGTTAAGTTCATTATATGATTCAGAAAGACAAGTCGTTGCTGAACTGATAAGCAAATTAAATATACAATTATAATATAAGATCTGATAACTATATCTTGCTAATGTATCGTTATGCAATTTAATATCAGCAATCACGTTGTCACAATGAAGAAATGTCGGTGACAGGTAGACATTAAAATCGTGTAACTGTTATTGGACAACGTCTTTATGGTGCAGCTGTAGACGGCCGGCGTGCAGTGACTGTCGGGTGCCCACACACACAATGTATGACAAAAGCTACATGTTCAATCTGGCATCACATTAGTCTGTGACAGGGTGAATTGATAGATTGATGAAATATATTAATCAAACCTGTGTTTAAGGTCGTCCTGCGGCGTACCATAGCCTTTTATTGTGAACTTAAGCTGAATCATGATATGTTCTTAGGTTTTCGCGAGCTACACTCATTGAAATAAAACTATTTTTACGGATTTATCTCGCGTATATTAAACTAAAATGATTTTTAAAATCAACCCGACGGTTCGGTCGCTTTTCAGCTTCCGTGGTCCCGGGCAGACTGAGGTGACATTTGTCTGACAGAAGTTTGAAAAAATTATATGTAGCTACCTCCATCGAGATCTAATTTTGCCTCTGTGACAGAAACCACGAAGACATACCATAGTGGACCATAGAAGACATACCATCTATCTGGTCCCAACTGATAGTATACCTAGTATACTATCAGTTGGGACCAGATAGATTTTTTTTATGTTATGAAAGTGGCAAACAAGCATGCAGTTCACATTGATGTTAAGTGATGACTGCAGCCTATAGACACTAACACAAAGACCAAGGTCAAAATGCTGATACGTTACCACTCCTGAGGCCTTAGGTGTTACGCCTGTGTGCCGGAAATTATAGGGCCGTACATTACCACCTGACCGGAACACGATACTGCTGAACACTACCATTTAGGGGCAAGTATATAAGGTAATGCCTACGCCCGCGATCTCCGTCATTGGAGCTCTACTACCAGTAAAAAATAATGTCATAGATATAGGCATTACATAGACATAGACATTGGAACTCTAACAGCTCTATCAAGACGTACAATCATTTGGTCAAGACGTTTCTAATAAACTGATGACTCACTTCACTTGGAATTCGATTGTGAAATAAATATCCGTGAATCAATTCGTTGCTTCATAATTATATTGTTACTAGTAATCACTGTTAAAAAAAAATATATAAATGGCTTTGATGCTGTTAGTGTTAAAGATTTATATCCGTGCTCTACTCTGCGCGCGTTGATATCTTTTGTACAAGAAATAATTTGTATCAACCATAACGATTTATTAAGACAAGAGTTATAGAGAAAAATAGAACGAAAAGTTCAAAGGAGAATGATTATGTTCCATACATTTTTGGGCCCAGGTGTTAACACTGTACAAATTATGTCATTTTCAAATGAATAAATAATATGTATGTATGTATCTTCACGCCAGGTCCCTAACGGGGTAGGCAGAGAGTGTAGAGCGCCAGATATCCCGGTTCAGACAAACCTCTCGTGCCTCGTCTACCTTCATCATAAATAATATGTTATTCGGACAATTTTGGAATTGCCAGTATTTGAATAATATAAGAATAAGTAAAAGTTGGGTAAGATTGCTAATTGTTAACTATATCACAAAATGTACTGTGTAATGGGTTAACTAGTAATGATTTTGCAGGCCCAAAATTACTTGTCTCCTTTAGGATTTGTAGATACCTATTAGTCAATTGACAGAAATTTCGACAACAAACAAAAATTGTCCCCGGGCTTCCTTTAAAATTTCTGTAATGACATCAGTTTGATAACGATTGTACCTATTCGTTTTTATCTCCATCTAATGATAAATTACTTCCTTTTTAGGTTTCCGTACTCATAGGCTAAAATGGGGCCATATCTAAGACGCCGCTGTCCGTATGTCTGTCACCAGACTATGTCTCATGAACTGTGATAGCTAAACAGTTAAAATTTTCAGGTAGTTTTTTTTAGTTTAGTATATTTCTGCTGCGGCTATGATAAAAAGTACTAAAAACAGAATAAAAAATAATTAACAGCAAAAAACACGTTTGTATGTATGAAAGCCCCATACAACAAACGTGTTTGTTGTATGTTTTTAAAGGTAATGGGTACATAACCTTCCTAAGCGAAACCGACTCGCACTTGGCCGGATTTTAAATATCGTTATATCAAAGTATTGTCTGTTCTATTCGAACACATAAATAAATATTATTCAACTACACAATAATAAGTATAAATTGTTAGATTGGCGTTGCCTTGATTTATGCGATTCGTGGAATGATTTTCCCATATGGACAAATGCTATTTTCGTTCACATGTTTCCATAAACCGCCACGGATTGTAGTGGCCATAATATGTGTGCGCCAAATAGCTTTTTTATTCAGCTTACGTTTAAAGAGTCTAATATAATGTATGTATGTATGTATCTTCACGCCAGGTCCCTAACGGGGTAGGCAGAGAGTGTAGAGCGCCAGACATCCCGGTTCTGACAAACCTCTCGTGCCTCGTCTACCTTCATCATTCTCTTCATACATGCACGCCGATTCCTAAGACTTTTGACCCCACCATCAGACAGAACTCGTCCTATTTGGTCATGTCTAATATAACATATAAAAATAATACATATTGTACAATTAATTGAATGAAATCATGAAATACGCTTTACTCCACACTGGGATAAATGTGTCATGGGGAAATTAAAAAATATAAAGGGGAAATGAGACAATCTACTGATATACTTTTTATACGTGCCATAAGAGGTGCCTGTCACCCTAAATGAATAAATGAGTTTCTGATTCTGATTCTGGTTGACTCTGTACATCCAGATTACGTACAAACGCCCTGATCCGAAACAAATATCGGTAGGCTACAGAAATATTATTACGGGTGTGGAGATAAAGCCTATGACCCAAGTTTGTAGCGATCGCCATCATGTACCAAATTGGTCCATGTCGTCACACAAGCCAGGACTAGCTGGGGCAAATAAACGTTTCGGCTATTCTTTAGCTTCCATGATTGGACCAGCCAAATGGTCCCTGAATTAGATTTTATTCATAGGATAGGTATAAGCGAGGTACCGTACAATTTTATCTCAACGATTGCAGAGGAAAGAGAAGCTGAGGGAGACCAAGAAGAAGTTTATTTATTTATTTAACTTTATTGCACAAAAACAATGTTGTACAAAAGGCGGACTTAATGCAACTAAAAGGCATTACCTACCAGTCAACCTTTGGGTAGAGTCGAAAACAACGAAATAGGCACGGAGATCTTAGAAAAAAACAATTAGGGGAAATTACTAAAAAATAATAAAACACTTATACAAATCGTAAATACATAATATTTATAATAAAAGATAATAGTAAATAAATACGGGATACATATATATAAAGTATTTATAAATATATATATATTAATAAGTTCATAATAGGTTGGGGAAAAAGTCTTTTCGCATTATAGTATGTATGAACTTGTAATAAAATCTCTTTGGCTGTAGTATTTGTATCTGCCTGGTTTTGGTATCATTGAAAGTTAAAATTTTAAAGAACATAATTCCAAATTCACATTAGGCAAATGTGTGATTTTCATTTGTTTTTCGTACTGTCAAGATGAGTGAATCTAATGAAGAAATTCGATATATTTTAAAATTTTACTACAAAAAAAGTAAAAATACAACGCAAGCCGCGAAAAAAATTTGCGATGTTTATGGACCTAGTGCAGTGTCTGTGAGAGTAGCACAAATTTGGTTTAAGCGTTTTCAATCCGATAATTTTGATGTCAAAGATGCACCTCGCGCTGGTCGCCCTATTACTGATAAAATGGATACCATTTTTGAAAAAGTGGAGCAAGATCGACATATCAGTAGTTACGACGTAGCTGAAGAACTGAGAATTGATCACAAAACAGTTATGGCGCATTTGAAAAAAGCTGGGTACAAAAAAAAGCTCGATATTTGGGTACCTCACGAGCTCACTGAAAGAAACCCAATGAACCGTGTACTCATTTGTGATTCTTTATTACGACGTAATGAAACCGAATCATTTTTGAAGAAGCTGATAACTGGTGATGAAAAGTGGATCACGTACGACAAGAACGTGCGAAAAAGGTCGTGGTCAAAGGCCGGTCAGGCTTCACAGACTGTGGCGAAACCCGGATTAACTCGCAATAAGGTGAAGTTGTGTGTGTGGTGGGATTGGAAGGGCATTATTCATTATGAGCTATTACCACCAGGCAGGACTATCGATTTTGAACTCTACTGCGAACAACTGATGAGATTAAAACAAGAAGTTGAGAGAAAGCGGCCGGAATTGATCAACAGAAGGGGTGTGGTGTTTCATCATGATAACGCTAGACCTCACACATCTATAGCCACTCAGCAAAATTTAAGAGAGTTTGGCTGGGAGGTGTTAATGTATCCGCCGTATAGTCCTGACCTTGCATCTTCAGATTTCCACCTGTTTCGATCTCTTCAGAATTCTTTATGCAATGTTAGGTTAACATCACGAGAGGACTGCCAAATACACTTGTCGCGGTATTTTGATGAGAAGTCCCAAAATTTTATAGGAATGGGATCATGTCCCTACCTGCAAGATGGCAAAAGGTTATCGAACAAAATGGTACATACATACTTTAGTTAAATTTAAATAAACTATATTAAAAAATATTTTTAATTATCTTAAAAAATGCGAAGAAACTTTTTCCCCAACCTAATATATATATATATATTAATTTGCGGTCGTAACTTAGGAGCTCTAATATTATAGCATAAATATAGTAGATCGTGTCTTGATAAGCCCGGTGCTACAAATTGGCCAAAATTGGTAACTTTATTGACTGTGGTGGTAAGAATGAGGTCGAGCCAAGAGGCGTCAGATTCAATATTGTGATGCGTAGGGTTGAGATCGAGCGGGGACAAATTCGATGACTCGAGGATCGACATCAGCGTACAAGATCGAGAATTACATTTTAACAAATCAGTATCAAAGTCACCCATGATTATGAGATGTTTGTACTCTGAAGAAAGTGAAGAAAGAAGATTATCGATAGAAGAAAAGTAATCGATAGTGGGAGGACAATAAATAACTCCGAGAACAGCTTTCACGCCTTTGACAATTATTTCAATAAAAATATATTCGGGATTTTCTGCATAATGCGGGGGAGAAGATATGAGGAAGTTATATAGACCAAGTAAAGGAAATAGTAAAACTTGTGCCGTACCAGGATGTTTGGAAGTTAGCACAGGATAGAGAACCCTGGCGGTTATTCCACCGACAAGAGCATAGCTGTACTATTTATTATTCGCAATATGTTTTATTGCGGAAAATAAATTGTGCGAGTGAACTTCACTTCACTACTTCACTTCCACTAAGCTTCGGTAGCTTGGTGGTAAAGCGACTGGACTGGTTATCCTGAGGTTGGATTCCTGTCCGAAGTCAAAATTTCTTTCCGTTTTTTCCTTAATCTCTGAAGAGCATAGCTCTTAAATATAGAAGAAGAAGATTGCAGCCCGCGAAAACAGTAGATTTGATGACCTATAACACAACTCTGTTGTGATGTTTTTGGGGAAGGCTTTGTCCAGCTGTTGGAAACTGTATATATTATAGCTGTATATATTAAAGAAGTCCTTTCGGCTGAAGTATATAGAGTTCCCAATGATGGTAAGTCAATATTGTAGCCTATAAACATCTCTACAAAAACCAGAGATTGCAATGTATATGCGATGCTACTCCTGAGGTCTAAATTGTTATAACCATCCGACCGGAACACGATAGGTTTATAGTTATAGTCATACACGTACGACGTACGTACGTATACACACGTCCGGATTTGGTACGGAACGGATGACGGATTCTGTACGCACTGAAACAAATCTGGCAGTATGTAGAGGAGACCGGCGGACATAATTATTACTAATCAAGTCCGATGGGGTCCGCTCGCGCCGCTTCGGTCGGCGTATTCGGTCCCCCAGACCGATCCGGTCGTATGTTACTACTATACTCGTAATATTTAGTTTGCACGATAGTTGATTGTGCACGAATCAAAATTCTGCGTCAAGCTTCGTTTCCATTTTCCACGAAAAGTTTAAGGAAAAAAGGATAGACATTTTTAAAATATAATAAAATGTAATGTATTTGAGCGTGTAAGATACCGATTAAACATTCCAATCATTCTCGTTGACCGTACTAGGAGGATATAAGTTACCGCGGTGACAGCGTGATGTATGAGCCGATCTTGATCTAGAGTCTAGACTCATGATGGATCGGTTACATACATTTCGCAGAACCTTTACAAGTGTTACATTTTGAAACAATTGTATGATGCACCTTTTACTTTTCCTTGAATTGTTTTCGAATAACAAAAACAATGATTTTTTTGACATAGAATAGAATATTATTTATTGTACACCAATGATTTTTACAATATAAAACTAGATGCATAGCAGATAGGCAATACAACCAGCGGTCTTATCGCTGAAAGCGATCTCTTCCAGCAGACTACCTGTAGGTGGAAGGAGAATTTTAATATAGTTAAGACAGTAGGGATGTACAGGTTAAATATATAATACGTACAGTAATTACGTTAATAAAATATAAAGTACCGGCCCGGTAATTTCCAGCCTCTATGCTGGACATAGCACCTTAGGCCTCAGGAGTGGTAACGCGTCTGCATATGACCTTGGTCTTTGTGTGGGTGTCTATTGGCTGCAGTCATCACTTAATATCAATGGGAACTGCATGCTTGTTTGCCACTTCCATTATATATAAAAAAAGTATAAAACATACATACATAAACAACATTAGATAGAGAAACCGACCGAACATACAAAAAATCATGCAAATCGGTCAAACCGTTTCTGAGGAGTTAGATTACAAACACTGTTACACGAGAGTATTATTAATATGTAATTTAATTACTTACCAACCGAACCCCAGTCTGGATATGCTCTGTTGTTGAACCAGCCATCATAGCGTTGTTTCTCGTAGTACACCTCTGTAAACAGAAATAAAACGATCGTTATGGTCAGCCTTAATAAATGGATACATAAGATATATACAATGTGATTCAGGAGAAAGTATAATCCCAAAAGAAGGTGAAACTACACCGAAATATATCCCTACCGGTGCCGGTAGGTGAAACAAGCATTCGGTTTCTGGCGGTAATGGTTTGTTGCTGTTTTACGGCATCAGTTTAGTTCTCGTGTGGCCACACAGTACTAGAATGTTCTAACACGGCTATATAAACACATGCGATACTTAATCTGTACTTATTAGTACAGATTAAGTATCGCATAGCATTTCGCATTTATAATATTTTATAAATGCGAAAGTAACTCTATCTGTCTGCCTGTTTGTTTGTCTGTTTGCTACCTTTTCACGTCCAAACGACTGAACCGATTTTCATGAAATTTGGTACAGAGATAGAACTGACTTTGAAAAAGAACATAGGCTACTTAGTTATTTATAAAACGACATCCACCGCCGCCGAAGCCGCAGGCAACAGCTAGTAGTGGATATAGCAAGAAACCTAATTACTATCAAAATTAAGATTATTATAAATTAAGATTTACGAACAAACATATTTAGCAAAATAAAAGAAGCCATCATCACTATATCAATCGATTGATCTGTGTGTTTATACGAGATGGTCGTAATTATTGACACAGAGGCACAACAATACCAGCATTCGCAAGTAACAAAGCGCCTTACATTGAAGTCAAGGTTTTTTATATTGGTAACGATGGGCTGTAATCTTTTACCATCAATGGACTGCATATTATCTGTTTTGTTCATCCGATTAAAAATATTTTAGAACAAAATTTAACTTGTGTGTTATTTCAGTAAAATAAAACAAATATAACTAGATCATATCTTTAGCACGCTAGATACTACTATATTTCTGGCATATATTTTGAAATTGAAACTTTAAGTAAAGTAACTTTACGCCATGCATGCATTCAAACATACATGCAAACACTCACTTTTAGCCAGCTTTGTCCCATGTAAGTGACATTCCGGCGACATTACCAAAAACTCAAACTCAAGCTCAAAAATTCATTTAATCACTTGGAAATAATAGAATTTGCTTCTGATAGGTCAAATTACAAATATAAAATTAAAGCGAATAACAACTGACACGTTGATTAATATGTCAAAGTAAATAAATTAATAATAGTCCAAAAATACTTAATAATTAAAAAAAAAAACAAATTTCGAGGATAGCACTGGGAAACTTACCAAAACATTGGAAAAATCCCAAAAGCACTTACCTGACTTATACCTATTGGCTGTATATTTAAAAGTTTAAAATTTCGTAAACGGTTCCTTTAATCGATAATTTGTGTGAACCTCCCAATCCCTACCAATATTATAACGTAACTGTAACACCCGAATCACGCCTGTAATCCCCGAAGGGGTAGGCAGAGGTAAATGCATGCATTCAATCATACATGCAAACACCCACGACTCGCCGGTTACGTTTTGGCCCATGTAACAGGTGGCGAACCTGTTGCCATCTCCGGGCACATTACCAAACTCCGGGGTACTTCGAAACTTCCAGAAAATGGAAAAATCCCAATAGAAGCAGATATAAAGGATTTTAAACCGTTATCTCTGATAGTCCCCGACCCGGGAATCGAACCCAGGACCTCCAGCGCAATAGTAGTGGCCTGCTACCACTACGCTACTGAGGCAGTTGAATGGCAATATTATAAATGCGAAAGTAACTCTGTCTGTCTGTCTGTTACCTTTTCACGTCCAAACGACTGAACCGATTTTAATGAAATTTGGTACAGAGTTAGAGGTGACTTTGAGAAAGAACATCGGCTACTTAGTTTTTTATGAAACGACATCCACGCGGGTGAAGCCGCGGGCAACAGCTAATCCCTACTAATATTATAAATGCGAAAGTAACTCTGTCTGTCTGTCTGTTACCTTTTCACGTCCAAACGACTGAACCGATTTTAATGAAATTTGGTACAGAGTTAGAGGTGACTTTGAGAAAGAACATCGGCTACTTAGTTTTTTATGAAACGACATCCACGCGGGTGAAGCCGCGGGCAACAGCTATTCCCTACTAATATTATAAATGCGAAAGTAACTCTGTCTGTCTGTTACATTTTCATGTCCAAAGGACTGAACCGATTTTAATGAAGTTTGGTACAGAGTTAGAGCTGACTTTGAGAAATAACATAGGCTTAGTTATTTATAAAACGACATCCACGCGGGTGAAGCCGCGGGCAACAGCTAGTATTTTATAAAGACAATTCTACAATACCCCATACCGTGGGGTTCGTGAGGAAATAAATACATCCCAACTTTACATGTATGGGAGTGAATATATAAATTCATGCAACATTACACCTTTCTAGTACAATGAGTGTCTAAGCTATGCTGCGAATATGATGAAATTATAAATGTGCCTTTTTGTCTACGGAACCCTTACCACTACATATTTATAACAACGTATGTTGACGAGTATCGGTGCGTAAAAAAGCAGCTCATTACAGATGCATCGCGGCTAGAGCAACGAGCGCGGAGCGGCAAGGTCTGATCGCCACTTTATCTGGAACGCCGGCTAAACCCAGCTTATTAGTTTTATACAGTTTGTTTTTTTTTACTTATAAGGAGGCTAAGCAATCATGCATTTCACAGGGATGTTAAGTGGTGACTGCATCCTATACACATCTTAACAAAAATCAGAGGTCAAAATGCAGATTATATAGCTAATAACAAGTGAAGTCAAGATACAATTAGTAACTTTTGTGCTAATACTGAACGTTTGCGAAATAGATGGAGGTAGCTGCATATAATAATTTTCAAACTGCTGTCAGTCAAATGCCACCTCAGTCTGCCCGAGACCACGAAAGCTGAAAAGCGACCGAAACGTCGGGTTCGATTTTAAATAATCATTTTAGTTTAATATACGCGAGATAAATCCGAAAACGAGTTTTATTTCAATAAGAGAAGTCAATATTTTTTTTATGTAATAAAGGTGGCTAACAAGCTTGCAGTTTTCATGGATGTTAAGTGATGACTGGTGCCTATAGACGTCTACACCAAAACTAGAGGTCAAAATGCAGTTGCGTCGCCACCCCTGAGACCTTAGTTGTTATGTCTCTGCGATAGTTATTACGAGGCCATACATTACCATCTAAGCGGAACACGATAACACAGAAAACTACCATTTCGCGACAGATAGATTAGGTAAAGCAACTTAGGTGGTGCAACTGCCTACGCACTTGAGTCCATACACTGAAATTCTACCATCAGTTAAAAAAAAACGTTATGGAATGTGTTTTATTTGTATTGACGTCAGCATCAACAATAAAAATAAGTAAAATGGAAATAAAAATTTGACTTCAGGCGAGACTCGAACTCGCGGCCTACTGGGAATCTAGTCCAGCCGCTCTTCCAATTGAGCTACTGAAGTCCTGCCCGATTTGTCAAATCTTTCCTTCACATTTATTGCATTGCCTTATGGTAGCAGCAGCGCCATCTATTACCAACTATGCTAGTTAGGCAACCGATATAATAGACTTTGCAGTTTATTGAATATCGTAAAGAAGTCGCTTTTACCCTTAATAATTGTTTTATATTATTTCGCATTAACACATGCTTGTGAAATATATTTTGTTTTAAAGAAAAATGGAAAGAAAAATTTGACTTCAGGCGAGACTCGAACTCGCGGCCTACTGGGAATCTGGAAGAGCGGCTGGACTAGATTCCCAGTAGGCCGCGAGTTCGAGTCTCGCCTGAAGTCAAATTATCCTTTACATTTTTCTTTAAAATAAAATATATTTCACAAGCATTTGTTAATGCGAAATAATATAAAACAATTAATAAAAATAAGGTAAAAATAAGTTCAATATTGTTATAGTATTACTTGCATACGACCTGTAGACCTGACTCAATTATCATAGACAGATGATTAATTGCTTATGGAATTCAATTTAAAAACTCAATCTTAAATGTATAGACAAGATAGTTCACCATATTCGAGAACTTGTATGCAGTTTGTAAAATTAAAATCCTAGTTCCAACTACTGGTGTATTATTGAGCATGTATTTTAAATTATCAGGTTACTATATCACTGTGTGACCTCCGAATGGAGGTCAGAAGGTGACTGTTGCCCTACAAATTCAACAGTAAGTATATTAGCCTGAATGCACATGATAAAAGATGACAAACAAAACAATAAACATGTTTAACATGTCTATTATATTATGCGCAGATATAGTTTGTGTGAAAATGTATGGTAGCTCAATAGATAAAATTAATTATTAGGTTTTTATCTGTTTGTAAATTATAGGTACTACGGCTTCATAGTGACTATTATTTTTGTGTCTGGGCGCTTTTAACCGATTTTGTAATAGGAGGGGGTTTTATATGTATGTTTTTATGCATGTTCACCAATTACTCCGTCAATGTACATTGAATTTAAAAAATCTTGTTTCGGTTGAAAGGTACACATACTTTCAAATTGGTCCCATGGCTCAAGTTGGGATTTGATGATGGTGTCATTGAGAAATCTAGGGAAATCCTCAAAAAATATGTTAAAACAGCATCATACTTTAAATTAGCCATCGAAATTATGTCAACCGAGATATAACATAAACCTGTCCTTCAGGTTAGTATTATTCTGAGCTTTACGTTTATATGGAGTTTATGTGGTTATAATAATTATTTTAGACCTCTTTCAGGATTCGCCTATAGAGTACGTACCAACCGTATTCTGATATGTCTGGCATGTGGTGACCAGCTAAAGCATATACATGTAAGTATTTACTTGTTCACAATTTCTTATTTCATACAAACCTTTTCTTGATAATGACGAACACACGAAAGAAATTTGGTGCAGTCGTCGTTTGGAAGTTATGCGTGAACAAACATTTCGATGATTCTTTTTTATTTATATAAGAAGATTACGAAAACAAACATGTGGATAAAAAGGATGAAGATCATGAGTGATCTTATCGCTAATGACGTTTCATTCATCAAGAAATAAAAAGATATGAAAGTACAATTTCTACTAGAAATAATAACAAGATAGGTATTATCCGTATCATACTGCACTGATAGCGACAAACGAAGTGTCAAAGCGAAAGTAAAGGAATAAAAAGAGAAAGGACAGGAAAAAGATAATAAACTTGAATAAGATTATTTAAAGGAAAACGCCTTTTATGACGTGAGAATAGACTAAGAAGTGAGCAATCCACATTGATGGTAGTAAATATATTTGCCTATTGATATCTCCATAAAGCTGAAGGTTTCAATTCTCAAAAACAATAAAATTAAGGATCAAGCAACGCCATCAACTGTTTGACGAGCGAGCGCATTTGTAAGCCAGACAAGATGTGAGTATTTAGTTATTCATTTATTAAAAACTAGCTGGTGCCCGCGGCTTCGTCTGTGTGGGATTGGTATTACACACAATACCCTTAAAAATTTAAGCCTATGTGTTATTCTGACGTATAAGCTATATTATTGTAAAATTTCATTAAAAGCTTTTACGTGAAAGAGTGATAAACGTCCATCCATACAAACTTTCACATTTATTATAGTAGGATAATGTAACAATTTATCAAAGGAGATGTTGCGAGTTCGGCTCTGGTTCGTAAACGTCCTCAAAAACTGGGTAAATTAAAGAAGAATCCGAAAAAAATACAATCAATTTATTCAAGAATATATTTTAGAGTTACAACCACATTTAATTCAAACGATTTTATCATTTTCAACTATGTTCAACATGGCGGCGATACAGCCGACGCTTGGAATTAATCGATTTCGACAGTATTTAGAAAATATTACTTTTTTCTCCAAGTACTATATAACCAAAATACAATTTAAAAAATTAAAATGTCAAAATGACATCGCCCGCCATATTCGCCATGTAGGTTTTGAGGTGCAATTGTAACTGCAAATAATGTTTTGTAACCGCAAACAAAGCTAAATAAGTTAAAATATGCAGTAAAAAACGTTTTTATATTGATTTTGCCTGTTTAATGATATTGTGCACAATACATGGCCGGAGGTCCATACATTTTTGCAAAATCTCCTTTAAGAAAACAATGTAATATCGATGTGTAACAGTATTCACTTACCATCTTTCGCTAATGTGACGTTTTCGTGACGTCATGTCACGATTATAAGACGATTTCTGTTATGTATTATTATTAAGATATTTTATGAGCATCTATAACAGGTGACAAAATTTATGTTGATTCTTATGTTTTTTGTACCTGATTTAGTAAAAGCACATAATAACAATAATAGCTACTTTATAATGGTAATAATAAGTAAATAATTGTGTTACAGACGATTGAATGTCTTATTCTACAGAAATTAAAAAACAATTAAAAGTCGTGTCGTGATTGAAAAAATAACAGTACAACATAATATAGTTTAATTTAAGTTCGTATGAACCAACTGTTTCATAAGTCCATGTATTTATCAACAATTAGTATGCTTATGAAGTTACTAGGATATCATATTAGAGGTCTATATCACGATCTGTCGTCACCGTTGAAGAAATACAATGATTAATGTACCACCGAAGCGGATGTAGCAAACCTGAGCCTACACCTGCGTGTATGTACGATACATGTATCTTTCATGAGCAATTAAAGTTACAATCACCGAGAAATTGATATAATATATCGATAGAATGCATATAAAATATTATGTCAGTTATTTGACATACATAGCTCTGTAATTTTTTATCAACAAAGTAAGAACATAAAATACAGTTTCGATATTGTTTTATGTTCACTCGTGACTTTTTATTTAAGGGCATGTTTACATTGTTGTGCTTAATGATTAGGTATACGAGTATGTATTTGAAAACTGTCATGTTCGCTTATGTTAAAATAGGCATGTGAAGGTGGCTTTCTTTTTTTTACGTCCATTATTTCCTATAAGTAATAACAAGTACATACTTATGTAACAAATGTGGCTAACAAGCGTGCATTTCACATGGATGTTAAGTGATGACTGCAGCCTAATGGCCAAAATGCAGATAATGTTGCCACCCATGAGACCTTAGTAAAGTTGTTATGTCCAGATGTCCACATTATGTCCCTATGTTTCATAACCATCTAACAATAACATGATAGTGCTAAGCACTGATGATAAATAAGGCAATGTGGTGGTGCCTATATCCTGGAGTCTTTATACTGGAACTCTCCACCGTTAAACAGCCAATATATTGAGTATTTGATTTAATTAGGTACTATAGGTATAGCACGCAGCTGATTTTTGAAAAGGAATATTATAAAGATACCTGTTTTTATTTAGAGAAATAGTTACTAAGGAAAGTATTCGTATACATGTATCTTTTGATAAACTATACGAAGACCAAATCAACACACACTATAAAAGCGCAACTGAATGGTGAGTTTAAATTATAATTGAATAAATTAGTTATTCAAGAGATAACAGAGATATTTAACGTAATATGTATAAAAAATAATAAAGAAACATTATATTATTATTCATGATCAAATCATGAGATAATTTAAAGAAAGCTACTTGTTTGTATAGTAAGTGGATAAAACAATGAAGCAATTTCATAAGATTGACAGCTACATCGAGAATAAATTACAACGATTTTGAATGAGAGAGATAATATTAGCCAACTGTCACTACGCTGAAAGACAGTGGGTGTGATAGACAAACGGACAGTTATGGTTGAACATCGGAGTCGTTCTAGTTTCGTAAGCCCAATTAAAAATGCAAAACCATATCAGCGACGCTTGTAGTAAAAAACAGCAGTCAAGGTTGACATTTGATACTTACGAATCAATTGCATGTAATGTGGTACTTAGGCACGAATGTTTGTTTACATTCACATATTTCACATACGTGTATTTTATTTTATTTTTATTTTATTTTATTGGGAACAACAAACAGTTACATATTGTGTGTTACATAATGAGTATCAATATCATATTTTGTTATAATAAATATGCAACCAACTACTACTACATGTAGCAACTATTGACAAAATTTACATTACCTACCTACTACACCTTTATCAATCTACATTTGGAATAATAGGAAAGTAATAAAATGCGCTATATACCTATAGGGACGACAGGAGCAGGTTCCTTCATACAATTATTCCTCAATTCAACCAAGATACTACCAGTGCTGGACAAAAGCCTCCCAAGAAAAGGAAAAATGCCATAAACGCCTCGCTTGGCATGCGGATTGGCGATCAGACACAATTATTAAAACAGACAGTTTGGTACGTATTTTATATCTGGACTTTCCCGAAGGATGAAAGATTACCTAAGTACATTTATAAATATTTCAGCACGTTTTAGAATCTATTAACAGGCAAGTATGTGTTAATCTGGTACCAATTTTAGAAAAATTACAAGTGTGCTATTCATATTCCCAATATAAATATACCTAATAATACAAATTAATGTCAAATAAGTCGTAAATGTAAACAAGATGTTATCATTCACAATTTTAAAACGAATTGTAAGTGAGCACATAGGTTATTTGGCTCCACAATGCCAACAGCGGACAAGGTGTAAAACAAAAGTTTAGAGGTGCAATTCTTTTGCGCTACAGCGATGTAGAAGGCGCCTAAATTGCGAGATTGAGCTGTGATAGAGTAAATTGTAAATTACATTGGACAACCATTTAAGATTATATCGAAATGAATATGAATTGTATATGAAAAACGACACCTCTGTGTTCTTCAGATGAGTAAGCGTTTGATATAGTTCCTCAGTTACCTACGTTTTTTTCATTCCCAAGGAAAAATGTGGTTCAAGTGTTCCCAAGCATAGAGTAGTGATCTCGTTTAGCGTAAAACCATTCACAGTGCATATTTTTAAGCTCCGAGAGAGGCACAGTAAATTTTCTATAGTGAAAGATTAAACCGAATTTGGAACTTAAGTTTACCACAGCGTTTTTTTCGAGCTATTAGAATATCCTTAACATTTCTAGAGACAAGACGAATTGAATTATGTAATATTTACTTTTGAAAAGAGCACATCATAGAAAGTAATAAATTTTAAATTTAATAAAAATTGATACGTCACGTGTCTCTCACAAAAATGATTAATCGTTCACGGTTGTATGCATATTTGGCTTATTAAGACGATACAATAAATTATACTAAGATACCTTGCACTGGTTCGTGCGTAAGTGACAACGTTAAGTAGGTTAAAGTGATACAAGCATGAATATAAAATTAATGGATTTCAAGTATTTTCTACATAGAACTCTCTGACAGGCTTTAATAGCAACAAATGACAACGTAGGTGTAAACGTGGAACATGTTAAATTCATTTCATGCGAGAATGAAAAACATCCTACCCGCGACGGGTACGATCCTTTTATTCTTTACTAGCGGCCCGCCCCTGCTTCGCGCGGGTGCACCTACCCTCTCCTATTCGTCTTAGAGTGATGATTTTAGATATAGCCTAAAGCCTTCCTTAATAACTTTTATAGTTTAGGCAGCGTACGCAAAATAAGTGACTTTTGTGGTTGATTTTTTACACCTTGTGTCTGAAAAACCCAAATATCTTCCGGAACCCTATTTTTTCCAAAATAAAATATAGCTTGTGTTACCCGTGGATACTGAAGCTTTCGAATAGTGAAAGAATTTTTATAATCGGTCCAGTAGATTTTGAGCCTATTTAATACAACCAAACAAACAAAGTTTTCATCTTTATAATATTAGTAGGTACCTATAGATTTCGAAAATTCCGAATGTTATTTAAATATACAATGTAAATGTGTTCAAACATTATCAAATGGAGGATGATCCTCCACCACACGTAAAACCCCATTTCGTATCATAAAACAAGTTCAAGAATTTAAAAAATAAACGAAATATAAAGGTAGGTCCGTGATTCCGTCATGTGGGCGATACTTCCTAGACGATGGTTGTTGTATCACTAATCGGCATGCGGCAGCCGGATCATTAAAATACAGGCAGAAATTAAAATTTTCAATACAAACAACATGTAGGTACCTACATTAGTAAGGCATTAATGGCCGAGTACTCAAACGTCATTTAATTTTAAGCAACCCACATATGTGCGCTATTTCTATCGTTTGAACGCGTTTTATAGAGACAGAAGACTTTTAAGTCCCCCTTAGATTTAAGGGACGTTAGCTGAATACTTACCCCCTAATTCATAAACGTACTTTAGAGACGTTTTAGCTATAGAATGCTTTGTCTTTGTCAGTTGCATTGTCAAATGTGCAGGATAGAAAAAGACAAAGGAGAGATTAGCAACGTAACTTTAGCTAAAATACGTTTATGAATAAGGGGGTTACATTTTTGTGAAAATACCGAGTACCGGTAAAAATTCTTCGCTAGACAACGCTTGACAAAAATTTACCTTTAATTTTTTTTAAAGACATGTACATACATGTTAATATGATATTAATTGTTTTTGCAGTCTTTTAATTAAATTAATTAACATCTTTTAACAAATTAAGTATTACTACAAAAACTTTGTCAATTAAAGCTTACATCCTCATTGTAAATGGATGAATGCAAAAACTGGTGGTCCCATTAACACATAAAAACAAATCCGGTATCATCAGGAGGCTTCAATAATTGTAGTACGTTGATAAAAAGGTTATTATCGAGCCGTGAGATCATAAGTACTCTTGCTGTAGACGAGAAGTGAATAAAATTGTAATGATCCAATTTTTTGCGTCTTTTAGCGAGTAATATAAATTAATTGTGCAAAAAACGGTTACGCTCTTAGGTTAATTAAAATCACAAATCAGCTGTGTGTTGCTTTGGTGTCGTGTACCTAATTTTAGCACGAATTATTGACCGGATATCATAGAAATATTTTATCTTTAGCTATTGGCCAATTAATACTGATATTTTTTTTTATTGTAATTCCAAAAAGAATATGTAAACAAATTATACATATTGTCATTGAAACTCGATATTACTCATAGTTTTTAAGATATATTATAACAACGTTGATGCTGTTTTAATGTTCAGCTAATATCCGTTTTGAGAAATTAAGAAGAATGGAAAGAATAATGTGACTTCGAGCAAGAAACGAACGTGGACCTGAGGTTTACCAGTCTCCTTCATTTTTATAAAAGAATAAAGTTTTTTTGAAATGAGCACTGCATCATCATCATGGGTCAAGGGCGCATCAGATATTCTGAGAGAGTGTAAAATATGAAAATAATGCACCTATCCAAAATGTAGATGATTCGGATGTGAAGTGAGATGGTAGCGACCTTATTTTTTAAAAGGCTGCCTTACGGGCGCATGCATTATATAGGTATAGACAGTTAAGATTTGGAGGACAAGAGATACACAACAGGGTGCAAGGTGAGCATATCTTTAACAGACGCGCTGGAGAAACTGCAAAACCCTCTTGGGCTCTTCTACTTTAATTTATTGCGCTGAAAGTCAATAAAAGTATGTCACATAAAATTTACAATTCGCATAAAAAGTTTCTTTAGATCGCAAAAATAAGATCATGTCTGTATTTTTCAATTGTATTGATTAATAAGTATGTATGTATGTATCTTTACGCGAGGTCCCATAATGGGGTAGGCAGAAAGTGTGGAGTTTATTAAGTCAACAATCTATTTATTAAAATGGAAGACGCTTTCCATGTATAACTTTGTAGGAAATTATGAAATTTGTATTTTTATGTATCTGTGATTTTCTAAAATAAACAACCATAAAAACATTTGAAAAAAAAAAAATCTTTTTTTACCAATTTTTTAATCAGGCAGTCAGGCTAATAAGTACATTAAAAATACTCCTATTCGTCAGCTAAACCATCTATGATCCTTAAGATCATCAAGAGCGAATGTCGGTATTAATAAATTTAACGAATGTAAGTTACTGGCATTCTCGAAACATCATACAACATACTTGTTTGAACATTTGCATAACAAATCGATAGTCACTAAGCAGGAAAATTGATGCCTCATTAGGATATATCCTACATTCCAATATGGCAGGTAAATTGTGCATTGCGTCGATGATGAATCTATTGGAAAAGCGTTTAAGATAATAATCGATTAAAACCGTTTGTTTGTTCATAGCTTCTAATACATCCCTAATCTAAGGTGCATCGAGGTCGATAAATGTATTTTATTATAGTTTTTGGAATGTCATATCTTTACTTTGTGTTTTTTTACTTCATTGATTAAGTTCCTGTATTTTATTTATTTTATTTAGCTTTTAACTGAAAAATAAGAAAAAGTTTTTCTAAAAATAAATACGAGTATTTTACATAGGTACTTATCATTTTGAAAAGTGAAGCTGAACAAATGTTGCCCTAGTAAAAGTTGATTAAAATTTTATAATGTTGATAAGCAATAGGCAAGTGCAGGCTATTGAAGATGTTAAATTTATTCTATCAGGAAGTGATTACGCATCTGTTAACATATATTTAATTTAATAGTGCGTAGAAATTCTTGTGATAAGTAGTGATTCATACAAAATATTATCTTACTTGGGTTAAGATAGGTTAAGTTACCGACTTGAATTAGGTAAATAGGTTTTTATAAAGTAAAGCCCATTGAAGAAAATTGCAAAATATGAACATAGAAGGAGTAAGTTGAACAATAATTTTGGTTGGACCTGAAAATTCTGACAATATCAGCCATTTGAACAAAACATTTTGCCGTGACATTTCAATTAGTTTTGATTTCATAGTTGCACTTTCTCCCATCGCTCACTACTAGCTCACACAGTTCAGAAAGTTTAAGTTCAGAATGAGAATTAATTAATCATTGATTGTTTTTGTAGTATGTGCTATGTCTTATATACATTAATCGATTATTCTTCTTCTACTGTTGGTAGAGTTCCAGTGAAGGAAAAAGAGGATGTAAGAAGCACCGTATCACTTTTTCTATATGCTACATCATTTATCAGTATCGTGTTCCGGTTCGACGGTAACATATGGCCATAAATATTTTAGGCTTCAGTAGAGGCAACAAATTTACATTGAGAACTCCGTTTTGTCACTTCTTATGTGAACTATAGTTGGTTTGCCGTCTACATTATATAAAAAATAGTTTACTAATTAATTGTCCTGTATAATATTTACTAACTTACAAATATTACGAAAATGTGTCGGTAAAATAATGATTATGAAGTGAGTATGAACATAATAATACATATCCGCGACGCGTTTGATAAAACCAAGAAATATGCGTTGAACTTTATTTCTTACCGACATACCTAATTGTGGAGTGCGCAAAGATTTTCGTTTCCGCTTATTAAAAAATGTAGGTCGAAAATGAATTGTACGTACAAGGTTTTTTATATTTATTTTGTGAGTAGGTACTCAACCCGTGCGAAGACACGGAAGCGCAGATAAACAGTAATAAATTAACAGAGTAAATCTTGAATGGCTCCATGGTATAGCTCTACTGTGAATAATTGTAATAAATGTCTACGGTTGATGATTACTTTATGTATTTGTTTAACATAATAATTAACGGTTATTACATCTTATTACATACAGTTTTTCATGATACTGACTCAGTAGTCAGGTAATAATTATTATCATAGTAAAATTCAAATCACGGGGCTTATGAATTTAAAAGATGAATAAGTACCTAATTAAATTATGTAATTTTAAAAAAGGCGGTTTTGGTTAAATAGATATTTTTGTACCGTTGTATTATACCTACTTACATATATAATTTTAGTTTCTACTTCTCATCGTAATCTACTGCCTGTGCCTATAACTGTCTTTTTCAACACAATTAGGTAAGTAATACCTAAGTATACGAGTAAGTATCAGGAGGATGCTTGTCAGTGATTAAGTGATTAGTTGCGTTGCCAAAGCTGAACAAAGCAATTGCTATGGGCTCTTTGGGTACTATTCAATATATGAAAAATCTATTTAAAAAAGAAAAATGATAAAAACATATTGTTTAAAACACAACAGTTCTTCGGAGTTTGATAGTTCTTTTTTTTTTCGGGTTTAAAGTCAATGTATAATAATAAATAAATGCTATTAGTTATCTGAAATTAAATTTATTATACGGTCGGACGGTTCAAATTAGGCTGACGGTAGCCTTTCACAAGTCTTATTAATTTTAAGGATTATCAACATGACTTTCTTGTCATGTGAATATTGTTTGTTAATACGAAATTTTGTAGGGTTCATAAATCCACTTTCTTTAAACTACATTAAAAAATCCCTTACGGGGTAGGCAGAGAGTGTGGAGCGACAGAGTTTCAATGCGTATGCGTTATCATTCCTGAAAATGAAGAATTTAATTAGTTGTAACACTTTATAGCTAAAAATACACTAAGTAGGTATCTAACTTTAACAGTAGTAAAACTCACAGAGCAGTAAATAAATAAGGGTAACACTAGTTAATTTACCGATAGAACTGAAAATTGCCGTAGAGATGCAAATAAACTGCATCCTATTTTTTCACAAATTGAACAGAACTTTTTACGGACCGCTGGATAAAAATTGAAGCAATAAAAAACATGTACCTATTTACGCACGTACTTTCATTTGTATTATCTTGAATGGCTCCATGTTATAGCTCTATTGTGAATAATTGTAATAAATGTCTACTATTGATGATTACTTAATAGACCATAATCTCCAAATGAATTACCTACTACAAATAATTCTCACTCAATTGTCTCGAGTCAATTTATATCCAGCAGCAATCTTATCAGGTGGGTTATAAACTCCAGAATACCTCAGAAAGTACAGAGCCCGGAGGCATCGGTTGGTGGCCTTCAAACCACTTTCACCATCTACATGTGGCCGGTGACATGTCGCGATCGCGCGTGTCCGACCGCCAGTATGCGATTGTGACCATTTGTACGAAACGTGTGTTAATGGCATATCAATATACATATTTCAATATATAGTAATATAATAAAGTTGACCAGTTTTTTGGTTAGACGCGCTAATCTCTGGAATATGAATCAAATTTGAAAATTGTTTATTTACATTATCTTATATGATATTCTTCTATTATTATCTTATATTAGGTTGGGGAAAAAGTTTCTTCGCATTTTTTAAGATAATTCAAAAAATTTTTTAATATAGTTTATTTAAATTTATCTAAAGTATGTATGTACCATTTTGTTCGATAACCTTTTGCCATCTTGTAGGTAGAGACATGATCCCATTGCTATAAAAATTTTGGGACTTCTCATCAAAATACCGCGACAAGTGGATTTGGCAGTCCTCTCGTGATGTTAACCTAACATTGCATAAAGAATTCTGAAGAGACCGAAACAGGTGGAAATCTGAAGGTGCAAGGTCAGGACTATACGGCGGATGCATTAACACCTCCCAGCCAAACTCTCTTAATTTTTGCTGAGCGGCTATAGATGTGTGAGGTCTAGCGTTATCATGATGAAACACCACACCCTTTCTGTTGATCAATTCCGGCCCATTGTATTTCGGCAATTTGTACCCAGCTTTTTTCAAATGCGCCAAAACTGTTTTGTGATCAATTCATCAATCAAATATGTCGATCTTGTTCCACTTTTAAAAAAATGGCATCCATTTTATCCGTAATAGGGCGACCAGAGCGAGATGCATCTTTGACATCAAAATTTCCGGATTGAAAACGCTTAAACCAAATTTGTGCTACTCTCACAGACACTGCACTAGGTCTATAAACATCGCAAATTTTTTTCGCTGCTTGCGTTGCATTTATGCCTTTTTTGTAGTAAAATTAAAAAAAGTATCGAATTTCTTCATTAGATTCACTCATCTTGACAGTACGAAAAATAAATGAAAATCACACATTTGCCTAATTTGAATTTGGAATTATGTTCCTTAAAATTTTAACTTTCAATGATACCAAAACCAGCCAGATACAAATACTACAGCCAAAGAGATTTTATTACAAGTTCATACATACTATAATGCGAAAAGACTTTTTCCCCAACCTATTATGATATTAGAAACATCTTCAATCATCAATAGCGATTCAATTTAGGAATTGCATAAATTTTGTTTAATTTTTTTGTACATCCTTGTTTGTCCAATTGTTCACCCACCTATGACAGTTTTGAAGAACATCTCAAAGAGGTAATCGGTCCACTATTTGCACGTTTTGGGCTCAAATAAGGTACGGTGCGATGGACACCGGTGAAACCTCTATCTTCAGCTGGTGACGCGGTGTGAAAAAACAGATGTTTTTTTGATGTCAAAGAATTGACAGACAAGCAGACGGGCCACCTGATGGAAAGTGGTTACCGTCCCCTATGAACATTTGCAACACCAGGGGAGTTGCTAACGTGCTGCCAGCCCTGAAGGACTCTTTTGACGCCGGTTTTGAAGAGCCCCATATTGTGGCGCCGGAGGAACACCTCAGAGGGAAGTTCGTGCCACAATTTGCACGTTCTGGGCAGGAATGGATGTTGGCGTCTGGTGCCAACATGAGTGTATTCACGTTTAAAGAGGCAGTGAAAAACGCACAGATACTGTCAGAAAATGTAGGTACGTGCATCTCGTTTCCTTAAGAATTTCGGGTAATCGTTTCTTAAAGCTCTACTAAAAGCACCAAAAACCGTTTTCACCAAAAAGTTTTGAATTTCAGCGTTCTACGAGCAGAAGTTTTGGTTGCGCGTTGTCTATCAGTCAGTCAGTGAAGAAAAATTTTTATTATCATTATCATCATCATGATCATTTCAGCATAACGATATCCACTGCTGGGCACGCCTCCCCATAGGGGAGACGCCATGCTTTGCATGCATTTCTCCACTGACGCACCATGGTTTGTTTCCAACTCTCAATTACACCGAGATTTGAAGATACCAACAGTGAAATAGGATTTTTTAAATAAATTAAAGTCTTATTTTCGTCGCATGGAGAAACATCCGAACGAACATGCTTGCAGATTGATGAAGCCCATTTGCGCCTTTAAACGCTTATAAAGGACTCTCCAGGACCTTCTCCCATCGTAAAAAAACACTTCCTCAAAGATTCTACCTTGTATATGGATGCGCCACTAGGCGTATACCATGCATGTCTACATTGAAATGTCTAACCATCAGCTAAACGCCCAAATGAGGCAGATTGCAGAAATAAAGGAGATTAAAAAAATGCTTGGCATGCCAGTTGACGATCGCAGTGGCGGTAGTTCTATCGCGGGACGCTGCTACCCAATTCTCCTTAAAATATTTACTATCTTTCTTATGTAATGGAAGTGGCAAATAAGCATGCAGTCCACATTGATGTTAAGTGATGACTGCAGCCTATAGACACCCACACAAAGACCAAAGTCAAAATGCACGTGCGTTACCACTCCTGAGGCCTAAAGTGTTACGCCTCTGTGCCGCAAATTACAGGGCCGTTCATTACCACCTGACCGGAACATGATAGTGCTGAAAACTACCATTTAGCGGCAAGTATATTAGGTAATGCGGTGGTGCGCATGCTACGCCCGCGATCTCTGTCACTGGAACACTACCTTTTAGAAATACCGCCATTCTTCGGTTGATTGACCATACAAGAGGAAGAATTCCCTCCACTAGTGAATGCTGGGGCGCTTCAAGAAAAGTTTTATAGGTACATATTGACAATCAATTACACAGCCTCATAAAAATTATTTCTTGACTTCCCTCGTTGAACAAAAATAATGTGCAAATATCTAATTGTATCGTACGTAAGGTATAATTTTCTGCTATATCTATTCAACTACTTTTAAAATTACAGCTAACTGCTCTACATTATTAAGTACTACAGTAGCATTGTATAAGTATGATTGATATTTGAACAAATGACTTTTAAATGTCAGTGTATCCCGGACGTATTGAATTACCGTAATCGAGTAAGCCGATATGGTATTTTAAAGAAGGTGTGAATTGGCATTTGAGACCGGAAGCAGCACTTATCGGGGTACTTATGGAACCTTCACTGATTTTATCAGTGTATCTATATAGTTTTTTATGAAAGTAGCCAAATAAAAACAAACTCGCGGAGCAATTTGATGGTAACATTATAATCTGGAAGCGTGCATGGCCCGGCGGCTGGTGTAGGTCATAAGCGATCTCGGTGAACTCGGTAAAGCACTATGGGCGCGGTCGGGTAGTGTGATGGGTGACCGCTAGTGGCAAAATTAAATGGGCGTTTCCGTCCCGGTTGCTATCGATAGATAGCAGTCGTTAAACCTTGTCGGAGACCTTATGGGCGGTTTGAAAACATCCGACAGCGGGTTGGCCACTAACCCACCCACCTCCACCGATCTGCATTGGAGCAGCGTGGTGTAGTAAGCTCCAGGCCTATCTCCAAAAAGGGGAGAGACTCGTGCCCAGCTGTGGGACGTATAATGGGTTGCCATTATTATTCCACTTATTTATTCATATAACTTATTAAATATTATTTTACATATATATGTATAAAAAAAAACAAATGTATATAAAAAAATAAAAAATAGTGTGCCGCCGGCAGTGAGAGCAGGGTCCAAGCTGCCGGTGGTTAGGGACACAGAGACAGGAACCTCCTCACTATGCGTGCCGTGCCGAGGAGTACTGCTTTCTGTATCAGACCCTTGATCCATCCACCTAGCGAGAGCCTCTTGAGATGTTGATCGAGGCTCTTCGCTATCAGCCCGTTCACCGATACGACTATCGGCATAATGATGGCCGAATCCACATCCCACATGGCGACAACCTCGTGAGCCAGATCCAGATATTTTATTTTCTTGTCTTTTTCGGCTTTCACGAGATTCTCATCATGCGGGACGGTGATGTCGATCATCATTACGCGGCGCTCCGAGCGATCTATCACCACTATATCAGGCTTATGGGCAACAATCGTCCTGTCAGTGATGACAGATCGGTCCCAATACATCGTGACATGGTCATTTTCTAGAACTTGATCGGGCACATACCTGTAGTACGGTACCTCCGCGGCTACAAGACCGTATTTCAAGGCAAGTTGCTGATGGATTATCCTGGCTACTTGGTTGTGTCTGTGCAAGTATTCGCCGTTGGGAAGACTCGAACAGCCGGAAACAATATGCCTGATTGATTCACCCGGTCGATGGCATGCCCGACATATGTCGACCGTTCCATCCTTCAGGATAAACTTCCGGTAGTTGTTGGTCATTACCACTTCGTCCATAATTGCACAAACAAAACCTTCGGTTTCCCCAAAGAGGTCACCGAATCGTAGCCAGGCCACAGAAGCTAAGAAATCTACATCAGGCCCATGGAGGGCCCGGTAAAAACGCCCGTGTAGCCTTGTCTTGCCATACAATCCTGCGGTCGCTAGTCGTGAGCACCTCAGGTTTGCGCCAGTTCTTTTTAGCCAAAGAGAGTGGGGTGAGTCCGCTGTCGACCGCCACCACATCCCGATGCATCTCCCCGTCGGTGGTCAGGAAGTATTCTCGGAGATTACACACCTCACGGTTGTGTAGGGTCTTAGCGCTTAGAACGCCACGACCCCCACATCTCCGTGGGATGTATAATCTCATGACCAAAGTCCGTGGGTGATGCATGCGGTGCGCTGTCAGTAAAGAGCAGACTCGCCTGTCAAGGGCATCCAGTTCGGTCTGAGTCCACTTGAGTATGCCGAAGGAGTACAGCAAGACCGGCATGACCCAACCATTGAAGGCACGCACCCTATTACCGCCCGACAAAAGACTTTTCAGTACTTTTGTCAGGCGACCAAAGAAACGTTCCTTCAACGATTGTCTCATCTCGACCTCGCGTATACCTAAGGCCTCCGCCATACCCAAGTACTTATAGCTCTCGGTGGCAGAGAAGTTTCGGAACGGGATGGAACCCGGGAGATTCATTCCCTCGGATTCCATTATCTGCCCCTGTCGTACATGCATAACAGCGCATTTTTCGATTCCGAATTCCATCCTGATAGAGTTACTGAAGTTTTCAGTTACCTTCAGTAGCTCAGACAGGAATTACTTTGGAATTACTGGAACCGAACAATTTCAGGTCATCCATGTATAGCAGGTGAGATATCGTCCGACCACCTCTTCGCAACCGATATCCAAGCCCCGAAGCATCTAGCAGCGTGCTGAGAGGATTCAAGGCCAGGCAAAACCATAAGGAGCTCAGACTATCGCCCTGGAAAATGCCTCTGGCAATTCTCACAGGTTCGCCAGGGGCTGCCGAGATCCTTGATAGCAAAGAACCGTACTCCACTGCAACATACATGAGCCCAGAAAATCCCGAAGAGTTGAATGAATTTTATACAACTCCAGGACCCGCATGAGCCATGTATGCGGCTCGGAATCGTAGGCCTTCTTATAATCTATCCAGCAAGTCGACAGACTCTTTCGGTTACGACGAACCTGCTGGCTAATTGCCATGTCTATGAGGAGTAGCCCCTTAGTACCGCGGGACCCACTCCTACATCCATTCTGAGAGAGAGACATGATGGAGGAGTCTTCAATGTGTTTAGTTATTTTAACTCTCAGAATGGATGTAAGAACCTTATAAACCGTCTGTAGACAAGTTATTGGTCTATAATTTTTGGGTTCCGCGGTGCTACCTGTTTTATGGAGCAGGTGGGTCTCACCAGTCGTTAGAAACTGTGGGAGTGACCCTGATTCCAGAGATGACTGAAACTGGATTGCTAAACGAACGTGCGAACTTCGCAGCCACTTTAACCAGAAATTATGCAGTCTGTCCGGTCCCGGTGATTTCCAGTTCGGCATCGGCGTTGGCTACGTCTTCTTCTGTTATAATTATTGAATTCATTTCTTGTATTGGTTCGCACGCTCTTTCAACATCCTGCATCCAGCCACCCTCAGAGTGACCGACCGGTTCCGACCAGATGCTGCGCCAAAATGAAAGCATAGTGTCATAATCCGGCCGACTCCGGTCAGCCACTCCTTGGTTAGGCCGCTCCCACAGTCTATAGACCCTCCTTTGATTACTTTGGAACATGCTATTCTGTTTGTACCGGTCCACGCGTTCTTTATAACGCCTAATCCGGTTAGCGGTATTAATTAATTAATTATTATTATTATATTAAAATCTAAGTAAGTATATAAAAATTAAAGGCTTTTACTTTTGAGTCGTAAGATAAGGCTTTTAAATGTCAGTGTATCCTTTGTATGTTTTCAAAGGCTTTTACTTTTGAGTCGGTTCTTTGCCCGAAATTATCCGTCTTCATACTACGAGACCATTTTCACACAACAGGACAGCGAGCTTCATCACTGGGGCTCTACAATCAGTGATAACTACTTTGAGTCCCAACCTTGGCTACTGTTGTTAGGTACGATCAAGGCGATGCAACTGTCGCTGTAGCCATTGGTTGGTTAGTTAGGTCAGGTACCTAATCAGCTCCACTACTACAGCTCTATCAACTTTTTCTGGAAATAATGAAATTCTATAAGTCACACTCAATATCGACATCATGTCCTCTCATCTCGAAGGCTCATTTACATTCTTTTCACCCAAACATGTTTAAGTAATTTTAATAGTCGTTAACTATTTGGTCTAGTTTCGCATAATATTGTTTTCAGTAAGGTACCTACTTACTAAATATTTCTCATTTATTTTCCATGACGATAAAGTTTTGAAAGATGGTGGCCGTGTTTCTTAGGTGAGACTGTCTATGTCAATGCTGGGCATTAACATAGACCTGAGATTGACAATCTGAGGTATACAAACAAATAGGTTTTTAAATACCTAGTAAAAATAACGGAATCAATTAGTTGTAGTAAGTAATATGCAAATATGCAATAAATATCCAAATCAAGTCTATCGGAAGCGGAATTATGAAGACCGGAGGAAAAAGTTCCTCAGATTACTTTGTAACTAATCTGCGCACGCGCTCCAAATGTCAAGATCTTGTTACGTCAACGAGTTCAGATGATAACCTAATTTTATACAATCTAGGCTACATTCGAGGAAGTTGTTATTTATATCTAAGTCATGCCTTTATTGATGTGTTATTTAATAAATTAGATTTACAGATAAAGACACATGCTTAATACAAAATTACGGAATAAGGATAATTAGTGTAACGATGATTGGCTCGAGTTCCGCAAAACAAAAATACGTGAAGAGAAAAGATTTCTCCAACACGATGAATTTATACTTATTAGTCCTTAAACTGTTTTTTTTTTTGATATAATGAAAAAGAAATATTTTTCACTAAAACTGATTTTAGTTGCAGTAAGAAATATTTTTTTGTGAGTAGAAGTATAGACATCGGATCACTATCATTTAGCGGGAAATATAAATAGTAAAATAGATATACGAGATAGGGCCTAAGCCTTCGAGTACCTACCATTATTGGGGCTCAACTACTAGTAACGATATTGTATATTGCCGTATAGTTGATGCGAGGTTTTGAAACGCAAGAAAATAGAACACTCTGCCTTAGCAGTGAGGGGCATGAAGTATTCTTGCGTGTAGCAACAGCTTGTATTATTATCAGAAGCGTGAATAGACGCGATTCGTGACTGATCCGGCCACGATGCGACACCGACTAAGATACTATTGCAACCCGTTCACATCCTGGTTTCAAACACAACTGTCTTCACATTTTACCAGTCATAAGTAATTCTAATTGGTTTTTTTAAATGTCTGCAAAGTAGCTAACTTTTGATAATTTAGCTATTTTGTGTCTACATTCAGATCAATTTAATAAATTAAGACGTCTATTCAGGTAAAAGCAACAGTCTGAAGTTGGTTCCTAAACTATTTTTGTCGTTTTGTTTAATTCTGGTACTATATTGGATTGTTATGCTAAGGAAGTACCTAGGTATAGGTAATTTCTTAGGTGCGTACTGTTGGTAGAGCTCCAGTGACGGAGCTCGCGGGCGTTGGCACCACCAGATTACCTAATATACTTGCCGCTAAATGGTAGCGTTCAGCACTATCGTGTTCCGGTCTGGTGGTAATGTACGGCCCTGTAATTTCCGGCACAGAGGCATAACACCTTAGGCCTCAGGAGTGGTAACGCATCTGCATTTTGACCTTGGTCTTTGTGTGGGTGTCTATAGGCTGCAGTCCTCACTTAACATCAATGTAAACTGCATGCTTGTTTACCACTTCCATAAAAAAAGTAATAATAACAAAATAAAATCATAAAATTTTGCTAGATCCAAAGCGATCATTTGAGGTACGATTTATAACCGTTAAATTCCGGTTACGCATTTAATTTGCTACACTTTGTATAACATACTAGCTGCACCGACGAACTTCGTGTCGCCTTAGAGTTATAAAAAAATTATGTGTCCAAAAAATGGAAAAAACCTGTCTGAGGTGTCACATGTGGGATACCCGATTGGAACGAAGTTCCTCTTCAACTTCTAATGAATAACTTTCACAATCCATTTATTTTTAAAAATATTAAAAATAACTAAAACTACATACACACGAACACGAAACACGACAAAACAATGTACACATACACAGCCGACGCGCCCGTCGCGTGGCTTGTCACTGTCGAGAGAAAGAGAGAGAACGAATAAGTCAAATCTTATACTTGGCCTACCCTCTCTCCGAGCGCTATGCACTATAGCAAAAGTGTCGTGAGGATTTTTCGTGACGCTCGCCTAGCCCCCTTAGCCAGCGTACCGCGCGATAAGGAACTTCGTTCCAATTTTTTTTGGAGATATAAAAGTAGACTACAACCGAGTCTCATACCTACCAAATATACACTGATAATTTCATAATGATCGGTCTAGCCGTTTCGGAGGAGTATTGTTACAAACACTGTGACACGAGAATTTTATCTATAAGATTTGAGTAAGATTTCGAATGAAAACATAAATTACCTGGATTACAAGAAACTGATGAGAATACAGCAACGATGAGGACTGCAATCACTGACCTCACCCGGGCCGATCCCTTCATCGTGACCACACAGAATCACACGCCCTGCAATAAAAAAATCAATTATACGATTTTACGCTAAATCGATTCTTATTTTCCACATCAAAGTTAATTACTATTCAATAATTTGGAATACCAAAAGAAAATTTCTTTGCTCGTGTAACAGTTATTATACCAATTTACATCTTAGATAATTTGTAGTGATGGGCTAAAGTTCGTTTTACATTTACAACTTTAACCTTTAAACGGACTTCGGCGCCTAGAACGAAATGTCGAATGCCGAAATTAGTTAAATTCGAAAACTGATATCAGAAAACATTCGAATTCAAAAAGAATTGAATGTTCGTAGTAATTGAAAGATATATGTATACAAGTCACAATAGGTCACTCTCGAGAAAGCGCAGCGAAATTGAAACGAAATTTGTATTTTTTGCCGAATAATCGGCCGTAGTTCGTATTCAGTTCAAACCACATTCCGCCCGTCAATTATAATTTTCTTGTTATAACATTAACTACGGCTGTGCTTAAAATGATGAATCTTTTTACTTTGAGTGTTATAATCCGTGGTAGTAACAATGAAATGTTTCATAATATTGTGTTTCATTTTTTTATTCATAAAGCCGAATTTCAATGAACCCAGCGTGCAAATAAATCTACTATATCCATAATGCTAATATGTGCAGATTATCGCAGCTATCCGATAATTACAATTTAGTAGTTCTGGTATAATTTGTGCTTCTTAATAATGTAAGTGCGTTAAAATAGTCCTCCAAGTTTTTTATTCATTAGTCTTCATTCAAAACTTCTTGATTGCCTTTTATTATTTTACACGATTTCCGTAATCGACGTTTATTCAAATAATGTAGGTCATACGTAAACTTTCTATGTTATATTAGGTACCCTACGAATAAGTAATTCTAAATACCACATGAATGGGTTATGGTAATAAGTGTGATAACCCTAAAACATTACTATGAAACTAGCAAAGTCACGACACGAGTGCTAGTGAAGTTCACACCAAACACTTTATTTAATTGACCATATACGTTCAATCTTTGAGATTTACGCACATTATGTCAACATGCCTACTTGTGAAACCTTCACAAGTTATAGCTCTGCAAATGTTTTTCTTGCATTAGCATCAATGTTCCTCGACAGCTGTACAACCATGTTAAGATAGACCATGACTCTTGGTATATACTGAGAATACGTACAGATCAATTTATTTTACAATTTATCGATTGTAAATTGTAAACTTATATTTTATGTTGTCAAGCGGGGACGTTCACTCAGGTGATACAATTCTGCAATTCATGATTGCGGTTGGCGCTAGGTTGTGGATAGACATTACAATATACGTAAGGTATGCGACTCTTACGAAGAGACCAGTCACAAGCCCGCTCTCGCTTACTCACACATATTCTCATTGTACACACATAAAGTATAACCCCTCTATTCATAAACGTATTATAGTTAAAGTGTTGCTAATCTCTCCATTATCTTTTTCTACCCTGCACATTTGACAATGCATCTGACAAAGACAAAGCATTATATAGCTAAAACGTATCTAATGTACGTTTATGAATATGGGGGTGAGACTTTATGGTAAATACACCATAACCGAGTGTCGACCGCACTTATGAGTAGCAAAGATTGTACGATATATAAGCATCAAATCACAATGACGACCTCTCATCTCATGTCCGGAAACGCTGTAGAGGCATTTTGCCAACAGCAATAATGTCCATTCGAAAAAAAACATACCTCTTATACGGTGACTTACTCTTATTAATAAGCGGCTGGTATGTAAGTAGTCATTGCCAGTCAGTGGGTGGGTAAGCGGCTGATTTGTACAACGAACTCGTATTACCTTTACAAATATTGATGTAAGGCGATTCGACTCTGATGTTTGCGCTTCTTTATATGAAAATATTTAAGTAAAAATCAAATTTTAGCGATAGGATGATTAAAACAACAATCGTCGAATACGAAACGTTTTCATTATTTTTACTAGTGTAATAAGACCATTCCAGGAACTCGACTGCAATCAAGCAAAACTTGAATCGCTATGGTCTTCGTTTATGTCTTTGATTTTTACTACCATTTCTTACCGCATATGAGAAAAATAGTGACTACCTTACTATTGCTTTCATAACATCTACTAAAGTGCTTAAGACAGTGAAATTATTATTATGTTATACGGTATGATTTAAAAATTAAAAAGAAACAACATTAAGAAACATTTGACTTCAGGAAGGGATTGAACCTAATCTAACAAATTAATAGATCTAAACAACCGATATGATAAACTTAGCAGTTTAATCGTTGAGATGACGCTGCGCTGTACGCTGATATTGATACGAATAATTGTCATATTTTGCGAGTGAATTATGCAATCAAAAAAAAATGGATAGAAAATATTGACTTTAGGTAGAAATCGCATCAAAATGCCCGAAGATTTTTTTTCCTTCTATTTATTCTTTAAATTCTAAATTCAGTGATGTGTTATAACGAATAATGAAATATCAAAATTATCGCTATTATTCTCATAGGCAAAGACAAGAAATGAAAGACGTACGAATGATCTCGGACAAGAGCAATTCGGTTAGGCAGTGGAGAAAAACGATGGCATAAAAAATAGACGTTTATTTTGTATATAATGCCATCGCTATTACGCATATTGCCAGTGTCAAGTAAAACGATATTTCGTATTCGTAATAAGCAGCGTAAAAGCAGTAAAAGTCAGAGTCAGTCAGTCAATTATTAGGAAGTCAGTCAGAGTCACAGTCACTAATTCGAGTAAAGCGATGGCTACCTTGCCAGATCATTTACAATGAAGTTTTGGAGGCAACTTGAAAGGCCCTGTTTTCACACTGTTATTCTATTTCACTATAAACAGGCACTGTAATAAAATGCCACCTATGTACTTTAATAAATATAAAACAAAAATGCACCGAGAAAATGAAATAAACTAAAGCACCACGCCTCCTTCGAGGTTTCCGCCAAAACTGCAAAAGTTAGACGTTATGATGCAACAACGAAACCACCAAGTCAAAAAGAAATGAAGACACCCTTTGTTGGTCAAAGTAAAACAAAATAAATATTTGGTGGATTTCCTAAGTGCATAATCACACACAAGGACAACAGACTATCAAAAAGATGTTCCATCGAGACGGCTGGCCCACATTTGTATGCGGTATTGTGCAACAGCACATTTGGTCAATAAGAAGTTAGTTAAAACGTAGTCATAGCTCAACTCTTTTATAATAAACGAAGTATATGATTCGTTATTAAGCTGTTATTTCTATCTTAGTTATTTCATAAGTTTCGTAATATAAATTGCACTCGATATTAGTCATGTTGAATGTTAGTAGGTACCCAATTTCAAAAAGTAGCTAGATACAAAATACAAATGTAATCGACGCTCGTTGGTTTAAATAGAGGTCATATTTCTCAAGTCAGTGATGATTGATAGCTAGCAATTATTAACAGTGATGAATTTCTTGATATATCTAATAATAGTGGTAATATATTAAAATAATTATTAGGTACAAGATAAATACGAGCTTTTGTCCGCTACTTTTGTGTCGTGGTCTCCAGCTTTGAGAGATGATGGTATAAGTTTAAAATTGCTATAAACATAACAATTTCAAAACTCGGGTAAAATCGGAGAACCACTGTGTTATATTTATTTTAATATTTTATAAGCAATGGTGTTAAAGTATATGTCTGAACTTTCAAAGCTTTATTACATAGATGGTGAACTAACACACGACTTTGTTTTATTATATGTATAGATAGATAGAATAGATATGAAAGTGATCACAATCAACTCGTTGATTGCTCCCATTTTATTAACTGAGTTCAAAACACGAGAAGGTTCTCAATTCGGCCGGTATATATATTATATATATTTTTTTATGTATGTACGCGAATTTCGCCGAGATTTCAGGACCGATTTACGTAATTCTTTTTTTGTTTGATGCGGAATAGTTTCGAATGTTCCCATAAAAATTTGATTCAGATAGGCCCATTAGTTTTTATTTTATGAGCATTTTTTTACTTAATTTCACCTCAGACTAAAGGAATAAGAATAGACGGCGAGTTGTCATACAGTGCGTTGAATCCACTGACGTCCTAGATAGTCCTAATGCGCATGACAACAAGTGACGATGACAAATTTACTCATCGACGACACAACACAGCTTATTTACTCCTTCGTGGATAAAACTTTTTCATTGATTTCGTATAGTCGTGTAATAATTTTGTATCGACACACTTAAACAATTTAAATTAGGTATCTAATTGTCACGAAAGTAAAAAAATCAGATTTTACAAATTTAACAGTTGTGTACATTAATCTTATTGACAATGCAGCAATAAACTAAAAAGAATTAAATAAATATAACTACGTTAAGAAAAACCGACTTCAAAACTGATAAGAAAAAAATAATAAAGATTTAATTGTAATTATATACTACCCTATTATTTATGTGCTATTTACTAATAGGTTTGAAGTCGGTGCCAAGACAAAATCACTAAAGTAGGCATTTCATTGTATTAAAACGTAACTTCACGCCTGTAATCCCCGAAGGGGTAGTCAGAGGTAAATGCATGAATTCGAGCAGAGCAGTTTGCTGCTCTGCTCGAATTCATGCATTTACTCCCACGATTCGCCGGTTACGTTTTGTTCAGTGTATTAATTTGCTCGTATTCATATTTAAGTGATTAAAATATCAGGTTGGGGAAAAAGTTTCTTCGCATTTTTTAAGATAATTCAAAACATTTTTTAATATAGTTTATTCAAATTTAACTAAAGTATGTATGTACCATTTTGTTCAATAACCTTTTGCCATCTTGTAGGTGGGGACATGATCCCATTGCTATAAACATTTTGGGACTTCTCATCAAAATACCGCGACAAGTGGATTTGGCAGTCCTCTCGTGATGTTAACCTAACATTGCATAAAGAATTCTGAAGAGACCGAAACAGGTGGAAATCTGAAGGTGCAAGGTCAGGACTATACGGCGGATGCATTAACACCTCCCAGCCAAACTCTCTCAATTTTTGCTGAGTGGCTATAGATGTGTGAGGTCTAGCGTTATCATGATGAAATACCACACCCCTTCTGTTGTTCAATTCCGGCCGCTTTCTCTCAACTTCTTGCTTTAATCTCATCAGTTGTTCGCAGTAGAGTTCAGAATCGATAGTCCTGCCTGGTGGTAATAGCTCATAATGAATAATGCCCTTCCAATCCCACCACACACACAACATCACCTTATTGCGAGTTAACCCGGGTTTCGCCACAGTCTGTGAAGCCTGACCGGCACTTGACCACGACCTTTTTCGCACGTTCTTGTCGTACGTGATCCACTTTTCATCACCAGTTATCAGTTTCTTCAAAAATGATTCGGTTTCATTACGTCGTAATAAAGAATCACAAATGAGTACACGATTCATTAGGTTTCTTTCAGTGAGCTCGTGAGGTACCCAAATATCGAGCTTTTTTTGTACCCAGCTTTTTTCAAATGCGCCAAAACTGTTTTGTGATCAATTCTCAGTTCTTCAGCTACGTCGTAACTACTGATATGTCGATTTTGCTCCACTTTTTCAAAAATGGCATCCATTTTATTCATAATAGGGCGACCAGAGCGAGGTGCATCTTTGACATCAAAATTTCCGGATTGAAAACGCTTAAACCAAATTTGTGCTACTCTCACAGACACTGCACTAGGTCCATAAATATCGCAAATTTTTTTCGCTGCTTGCGTTGCATTCCTACCTTCTTGTAGTAAAATTTTAAAATGTATCGAATTTCTTCATTAGATTCACTCATCTTGACAGTACGAAAAACAAATGAAAATCACACATTTGCCTAATTTGAATTTGGAATTATGTTCTTTAAAATTTTAACTTTCAATGATACCAAAACCAGCCAGATACAAATACTACAGCCAAATAGATTTTATTACAAGTTCATACATACTATAATGCGAAAAGACTTTTTCCCCATCTATTACTACAATAGCCAATTGTGGCTTTTGTAGTATGGTTATGTTCCACAAGTCTCAAAGATATGGATTTCATGATGTGTTCTTAGGTTTTCACGAGCATTGAAATATAATTATTTTCACGGATTTATCTTGCTAAAATTTAACTATTAACATTCAGTTTATTATTTATGGTAATTGGATGGGATGGAATAGGTACCTCCTGATTTTTTAAGTGTCCAATAAAGGTCTTGCCAGTGATGAAGTCTGGAACTGAAACGTCTCACTGTAGACCTCATAAGTATGCTCAAAAATACACATTAAATGAGCGTAACAAATATCATCATCTTTTTAGCCTAAAGACGTCCACTACTGGACAAAGGCCTCCACCAAAGGTTGCCACAACAAACGGTTCTGCCGCCTCATCCAGCGATTGTCAGCGACCTTCACTAGGTCGTCGGTCCATCTCGTGGCCCACCTACGCTTATGCCCCAACGGCCGTCGGTTCTTTGAGCTATGTGCCATGTCTACTGCCATTTGAGTTTCATTGAGGTAACTTTGGTTCTCATGTGGATCTCCTCATTTCTGATTCGCAGGAAAACACCGAACACTCTTCATTGCTCTCCTACCCAAAGTAAGTCGTAGGTATAATGCACATTATTTCAACATATTTTATGTCCCTTTGCGTATGTAGGTACCTACTGGTGATAACTGGTGGTGGTGACCTACTGCAATGATCACGTTTCATATTTTGATAACTACATAATATGTTTAAAACTTTATGTTTTAAGGTTGAATCATTTTTTAAATAAAAAAAGTTTAATTAGCACAGTTCAAAATTAACACTTGCGCTTTGAGACCGGTATTTTACTCATTAATGTTGTCAAAAATTATTTGGATTTGGGTCGCTATTGAAATAACTTGAACGCCGTCTTATTTTATTGAATGTTACAATTGGTTTTAAATAAAGAAAAGTAAAATATGGTAGGTCCAAATTAACAACTTAGTTGAATAATTATTTCTCATGATGCGTACGATAAGCCAGAGGAATTATAATTTAAATAATGGCAGACATGTATAATTGTGCTTGGGCAAGCGGCGCGTGAATTTGACCCATAAATTTGGTACACAAGGTCGACTTACTAAACTGCGTTGTGAGTTAACATTAGCTATCATCTACCACATCGAAAACATACAATTTGACCACAAATTTATTCCATTATATGGTTTCACCTTAGTGTGTTCACAGAAAGCGTTTAATGTTTATTACTTTGTAATGGCCTGTAATAATGGTTTTGAGTTAGTCTAGCATATGACAATTACAAAAAAAGCAGCTCAGTGGGTATTTGTACACAGAATTCCGTACAATTAAGAAATTTCCTATGTTACTTTTAATATCTAGGTTTTCCTGCAATCTTCAAGCAAAAAACAATGTTGGAGATAAGGGAAACAGTAAATTTTCGCCTATATTCATAACTATTTTTAAAAGTATTCCATCTAAAACTTAATTAATGAGAAAATATTGAAATTTTTAATTTCATACCCGCGAACATCGTACCGCAATCGGAGATTTTAAAATATTTTTACTGTTTATTATTTCATACGAACCTTCTCCTGACAATAACGAACACATAACAGTAAGGTTTATCCAATTTCGTGCAATCGTTTGGAAGTTCTGCTCGTACCTCGTACAAGCAGTGTCTAATTTATGCCCCAAAAGTGCTTCCCTTTATTGTAATATAATATTGTTTGTTTGAATAAATATTTATTTACCTTCATCATACTTCCATGTTTGTTGCCAATTTCTACTCAATATGTTGATTTGTTTAACAGACAGAAAGACGATAGACAGATACACAAGTGATCCTGTAGGTAAGTTTAGTTGTTTTATTTCTAAGGTACGGAACCCTAAAAAACTTACGAATTACATACTACTGAGACTAATTAATAATTTATGAAGTGCCACTGCGTTTTTTATGTAGCGTCCAAAATTTACAACGTACCTACGTAGTAATTGGTGGTAATTGCATAACATATTAAGGCAAATATGAGTTAGAACAAATTTATTTATTTATTGAAAACGAAATTACAGAACCATGACAGATGATATCCAATGCGGCACTGCAATAATGTAATACATTATCATGTATTACAAATGTCATGGTGTATGGTTATAGTTACACATTTAAAAATGTAAATAATATTTTTATATTATTTATACTTAAGATGCATAAATATTATATGCATCTTAAGTTCTCAATGGAAGGAAGTCTATGGCAAAAAATTAATAAAGAGGGACGGATTTTCAATGCTGTCCTACGGCATCGGATTTCAGTATTAGGTATTATAAAAGGCTCTATGATAACAGGACGCGCCTTATGGGTCTCATGGGGAGGATTAATGAGGATTAATCAGCAAGATTTATTATATTGAAACATGACTTTATATATTACTTATATCTCCCTCCCCCTTACGTATAGGTTTTATCCTACGGCGTGAGTACCGTAATTCATAAACCTACATTACCTAATGTTTTGTTTCAGGTTTAGTTTTGTATGTACGTAGATTTATACGTAAACGAAACAAATTTAAATAAGTTTATATCAAAATACGGCCACTGCGAGCGCCGATTAGCTAAGACGTATTCTCCTACTGACGCACAACACTGTTGTGGAAGGCTTTGTCCAGCATTGGACGTGTTTCGGTTGGAGTTTGGAGTGATGATGATGATGAAAGAAAGAAAGAGAAAACTCTTTATTGATGCAGTCGAGAGACCTACATACGAGCCAAATAAATATTTGAGAAAATAAAAAAACTAAGCTAAGTGTAATGACAGATATTTCCTCCAATACGGCGCGGGATCAATTCCTATATCTCTTTGATCAAGCGGTTGATCTTACGAACTGCGGATCACTGGATCAACCAGGTCGTAAGTACCTACGAGTTTCACCAGACTGTAACCGTTGCAAAAAAAATTGTGTATGATATGTTAATTTCATCTCTCACAGATAACACTGATTTGACATCATAAATTCGTTTTATTATTAAAATATCTTGTTATATAAAACTTAACAACTCGTTTTCTTGCATTAAGATACACAATAAAAGTTACGGACTACCCTAAAACATTTAGTGGATTCCCACAAAAAATATGGATACGCAGTTGGTATACGTTTGTCACGTCCGTGTTTATTTTTTGCGGCACCTATAGTAATTTTAAGGTTTAGTTGTAACGAAAATGTTCCGCAAAACGATTTGTAGCTCTAGAAGCTCATATAATTAATCTTGAGGATAGGCTTATGCGCAACTGTAAACGTCTTACGGCTTACGGCTTTAATAATAATGATGATAATGTTAAGTTTTAATAATAAATATCATAATATAATCATTTTCGCATTAACTCTGAAACCATCTAAAATTATAAATATCTAAATATTTTTGTGGACGATTAATTGATGATCAAACGAACTTAACATCATCATCAGCCATCGACTGTCCACTGCTGGACATAGGCCTTTCCCAATTTTCGCCACCACACTCGATCTTCGGCTTTTCGAACCCATCCGCTTCCTGCCAACCTCTTTAGGTCGTCAGTCCATCTGGCAGGGGGCCGTCCCACCGGGCGTTTTGTACGGGGTCTCCACTCTAATACACGTCTGCCCCAGCGGCCGTCGGCTCTACGACAAATATGCCCCGCCCACTGCCACTTCAGCCTAGCAATTCTTTGAGCTATGTCGGTCACTCTGGTTCTCCTTCGGATTTCCTCATTTCGGATTCTATCTTTCAGAGATACACCGAGCATAGCCCGTTCCATAGCTCGCTGAGCCACTTGAAATTTGTGGACGAGGCCTTTCGTAAGAGTCCATGTCTCCGCCCCGTACGTTATTACCGGAAGGACGCACTGGTCGAATACCCGAGATTTTAGGCATTGAGGCAGTGGCGAATCGAAGATTTGACGAAGTTTTCCGTATGCTGCCCAGCCCAATCGTATTCTTCTGTCAGCCTCTTTGTCGAAGTTGTTCCTACCCAGTTGTATAGTCTGGCCTAGGTAGATGTATTCCTGAACAACTTCGATGCTAACATCTTCGACGATTATAGGCCGTGGGTCTACGAATGAATTGAGCATGACCTTAGTCTTATCCAAGTTCATTCCCAGGCCCACCCGTCTGGAAGAAACGCTTAGGCTTTGCAGCATCTCTGATAACTCATGCAGCGATTCGGCCATTATAACTATATCGTCAGCAAATCGAAGGTGTGAAATGTATTCGCCGTTGATATTGATACCCTGTCCACTCCAGTCCAGTGTTTTGAAGACATCCTCTAAAGCGTTAGTAAATAGTTTTGGAGAGATTGCATCTCCCTGTCTTACTCCTCGCTTTAGAGGGATTGGTCTTGTCTGGACGTTCTGGATTTGGACAGTCATCGAAGCGGCTTTATATAAACATTTCAGCACCTCGACATACCGCCAATCGACTTGACATCGCTGCAGAGAATTGAGAACAGCCCAGGTTTCGATGGAGTCGAAGGCTTTTTCGTAGTCCACAAACGCGAGACACAGAGGACGATTATATTCTTCGGTCTTCTGTATGACCTGTCGTAGCGTGTGCATGTGATCTACGGTACTGTAGCCTTTTCGAAACCCGGCCTGTTCAGGAGGTTGAAAATCGTCAAATCTTCGGGCAAGTCGATTTGTGATGACTCTTGAGAACAGTTTATAGACATGGCTCAGAAGTGCTATGGGTCTGTAGTTCTTGAGGCGCGTTCTATCACCTTTTTTAAAGAACAAAATGACCACACTTCTAGACCATGCCTCCGGCGTTGTACCTTTGTTTAAGACGGTATTAAATATCTTTCGAAGCTGCTCCAGGACAATACGTCCCCCAGCTCTTAAGAGTTCCGTGGTAATACCGTCTTCCCCAGGTGCCTTGTTGTTTTTGAGTTGCTCAAGAGCCATCCCAATTTCGGCAATCTCGATGTCCGGTAGCTCATCCGTGAAGTGACGGGTTAATTTGGCACGTTTGTCATCCGCGTCTTCATTGGTGGGTTTGGGTGCATGAGAGGAGTATAGTCTTCCATAGAAAGTCTCGGCTTCTAAGAGTAGATCTGGTTTCGACTTAATTACTCGACCATCAGATGTCGTCAGCTTCGCCAAATGACTCCTTCCCAATTGCTTAGCAAATACTCGCGATCCTCTATTTCGCTCTATAGCATCTTCGATTGCTCGAAGATTGCTTTTGCGGAGGTCGAATCGTATTTGTTTCTTTACCCGCTTATTGAGAAGGCTGAAATTTGGCGAATCCGCAGACATCTCCCGTCTCTGTCTCATCAGATCCACTGTTTCAGCCGAGAACTTGAATGATTTGCTCCTCTGTCTTCGTTGGCAAAAAGCCTCTCCCACCTCCCGCATAACATTCGTGAACTGATTGGCACATTGGTCAACGTCCTTCGTGGTTTCCAGCAGTTTGAATCGGTTTTGGAGTTCCAGCTGGAACTCATCTGATCTAGCACCGATATGGCGCTGTGACGGTCGGAGCGTAGACTTTATCAGGCGATTTCTCTCAAGTCGGAAATTTATATTCAAAGTCCCTCGTACAAGTCGGTGATCACTTCCGGTGTTAAACCTGTTAATCACTGAGACATCTTTGAATATAAACCTGCTATTCGTCATGATAAAGTCGATCTCATTTTTTGTCACGCCGTCCGGGCTTCGCCATGTCCACTTCCTCTGAGGCTTTTTCTGGAAAAAAGAATTCATCAGAAAGAGCCTCTGAGATTCGAGGAAGTTAACTAGCATTTGGCCCCTCGGATTTCTGCTACCAATACCGTGTGATCCAATAACCGATTCTCCGCGTTCTTGTACTCCCACTTTGGCATTGAAGTCCCCCATAACAACAGTGAAGTGGGTCTTGGTGGTGCTGTGTAAGGCTCTTGTTATATCGTCATAGACGGCCTCGACCTCATTGTCAGAGTGTGTCGACGTGGGAGCATAAACCTGTATCACTTTCAGAGAATATCTCCTAGTGAGTCTGAATATGAGGTATGCTACCCGAGTGGACACACTGCTGACTTCTATCACGTTGTTAGAGAGAGCTTTGTTAACCAATATGCCAACCCCGCCTTGTGACGTCTTATCGCCTTCTCGATAGTAGAGTAGGTGGCCCGACTCCAGGGTTATCGTGTCCTCTCCCTGTCTTCGGACTTCTGATAACCCTAGGATGTGCCAATTTACGTGTCCTAACTCCGACTCGAGCTCAGCGAGATAGACGTCTTCCTTCAACGAACGAGCATTATAAGTAGCCAAATGTAGTCGTTGGTATGTGTGGCGACCGGATCCCTCCCGGAGATTCTTCGCACCCTCTGCCCCGCCGTAACCACGATCGTCACCACGATGGTCGGGAATAGCAGGGCCACCGGGAACTGAGGGCCGTTTCTTTCGGTGTATTGGCATGGGAAGTGTTGCCCATACTCGCCACGCTGGGTAAGGACGTGTTGGCGAGCGCAGGGCCAGGCCCCCTTGCACTGGTGACGCTGCTGCCCGTCACCGGCCTAATTTGAAGCCTGGCCGATGGGATGGGTATACCGCCATCGTTCGGTCGTCAGAGCCTCGTTCGTTAATCAGCAGGATGCACCACGGGCAGGTGAGGTTGACAGTTTGGGGGCACTTAGATATAATGGCCCCCTTACAACTTAACAAGCGAAGTTTAATCAGAATTATGTGAACAGCTTATGCCTTTGATGTGTTGCCTGACCTGGCCAAAACCGGGTTTCGTTTAAAAGCCGAATTTTTCCTCCACTAAATTAAATCTGTTGAGGAGACTGTTGAGTAAATTTTTCTTAGAATCTTTTTGATTCACTCCATATGACGTACAATTTTTAAAAGCTGGTAGGTAATTCCCGCAGGGCCGACTGACTGTTTATTAAACATTTTTATAATGTAGGTACCTAATTTGTTAATTAGTAAGATAAGACAATTTTGGAGATAAAATTAATCTACTTTTACGGATTAATCCCGCATATATTTAAAACTAGCTGTGCCCGCAACTTTGCGTGGAATAGTGGTTTTGGGACTTTAGGCAGCGCTTTTGGATATACATACATTTTGGTTAATTTTAGATCATAATCACCACCATCACCACCAATGTCATCACTACCACCACCACCACCACCACCCAAACCAACCATCACCAAACAACTACGCCAACAATGCCACCAAAACCACCACTAACACCACAACCAATGCCACCAACGCCTCCAAAACTACCAACAACACCACCAACACCACCAACGCCACCAATGCCTCCACCGCCAGCACTACTAACGCCACCAGAGTCACCAACAACACCTATGCCACCAACGACAAAAACGCCACCACCACCACCACCAACACTACAAACACCACCAGTGCCACCGACAACACCTATGCCACCAACGACACCAACGCCACCACCACCACCACCAACACTACAAACACCACCAGTGCCACCAACACCACCAACACCACCAACGCCACCACCACCACCACCACCACCATCACCTTCATCATAATCACATCAGAAAGACGTGCATCCGTCTCCGCTGGGCAAAGCCTTTCCCAAAGATGCTCCTAAAAGTGTTGTGCGTTATAAGGAAAGAATACGCCATAATTGCCACGCTTGGCATGCTGAATGGTGATCATAGCGGAGATTGTTTTATGCCGGGACGATACTATGCGGTATGCTTAATGTTACTAACAGAAAAAAAACCGGCCAAGTGCGAGTCGAACTCGTGCACGAAGGGTTCCGTACAAAAAATGGCAGAAAAATGTAATTTGTTGGAAGGTAATAAACAACATAAGACCTAAAAATTCTGTGAAAATTTTAAGTGTCTACTTGCTACCTTATTGATGTCGAGAAAAAAATATACGAAAAAAACACGTTTATTGTATGCCCCCTTGGACCCCTTAATATTTTCATTTTCTTATTTTTAGTAATCATATTTGTCGCTATAGCGGTAACAGAAATACATAACTTGTGAAAATTTTACCTTTCTAGCTATCACTGTTTATCAGATACAGCCTGGGGACAGACAGACGGATGGACGGACAGACAGGCAGACAACGGAGGATGAGTAATAGGGTCCGTTTTTACCTTTTAGATACGGAACCCTCAAAAAGATAGATTCAGAATAGTTTAAAAATATTCGATATGATTCTTTAAATTGTCGTAACTTTTTTATTTCTGAACCGATTGACATGAAACAACAGTAAATGTTAAGAGAAACTTACCAAAATATATTAGTAAAAACTGAAAATCGGATAAGCGATTTCTGAAATTAGCGTGCACAAACACAGACAAACATACATTTTTTCGGGATAAAAAGTACCCAGTGTTGTGCGCCAAACATTTAAGTATAATTGTACCTAGTTCCATCATAATCGGACCGGTAGATTTTGTGTGATGCTTGAACAAACAGACAGACAGACAGACAGACAGACAAAAAACTCAACACTTCGTGTTCGGTATCGATCTAGTAACATCCCCTGTTATTTATTTTTTCAATATTTTCAATGTACAGAATTTACACTTCTACAGTTTTATTATAAGTATAGATAAGAAAATAAATACCTATATAGTGCCTATATAGGTACCTATATAAAAAAACGCTCACGCTCACTCAGCTGTCTTGTGCGATTTTTTAAATTTCCGCCTATTGTAAATTTTTCCTTTTTTTAAGTGAGATCAGTCTTGATGCCATTTGTAGATAGGTACATAGTCCAAATAGTCCCAGTCCATGGACATCTAACTTCTGTGATAATCTAAACTAAAATAGACTGATTTATTCCCCAAACCAACATTTACAAACCTTCTCTGATAAAACTTAGCATGTTTTAAATTATAATGGTAAAAGCCTAAAGAAACCCGTTCCTTTTTTATACATTTTTAAAACAATAGGTATGTACCTAAGTAACATGGCGAATTTATCAATTTGTGTCAATAAATCCTAAGATTTACAGGTAAAACCTAAGATTAAGCAATGGACCGGCTTTTACAGTAACATGAAACACTGAATCTACCTAGACTTTGTGCAAAACCTAATTGAGTCCGCGAAGTTAGTTACAAATCCCTGCGAAGAAGGCGATTTCATGGTTTAAAAGGGATACGCGACGAGAAGCTTTCGTCAGGTCACCATTGAAACTTTTTTCTCATCTGTGTGATCGTCGCAAGGTAAGAAACTGGGGCAAAGTTTACGCAGGTACCTTTACTGTACGCTATTTAAGTTTAGCGCGCACAGAACCGTGTATGTAGTGTCGTAGCATGTCATAGTCTAAATAAGCCTTAAAAACCGGAAAAGTGCGTGTCGGGCCACGCGCAGTTTAGGGTTCCGTCGTTATTTATTAGGTCTTACTAGGGATGTGAAAAAAGAATCGATTATTTAATCAGAATAATCGATTTATTTGTTCTATTTTTTTACAATAATAATCGATTTTTCATTTTGCTATTTTACGTAATGCTTCCGATTTTTTTTTTTAAATTTTATAAATAGATTATTAATTTATTTCGTAGTTTCCCATCGTTTTTTTAATGTATTAACAGCAACTCAATAATAGAATTATTTCCAACGCTATCTAATGCCTTGAAAACATACTATAAGCTCAATCGGTAAAACAATACAGGCATTTCACATTTTGAATTGAATAGATTGTGGTATTTTAAATTAATTTCCTCGTAAATGAAAACTTTATTTTTAACCTCTCAGGTAAAACGATCTAATTCTGTACATTTTGCATGCCCGATAACTTAATTCGCAGTTCCGGACTTCCGATCAAAACTGAATTCTTAAAAATGCGCGCAAAAAAATTGCTAGACCACCTATCGATATGATGATTGCAACTACTTTTCTGTTCTATTATAAGTAAATAAGTATTAGAGATAATTTGTCGTTAAAAAGCGTGTCACTAATATAATATTTTTTTTATATTGAAATTGTTTATGTTTATTTAGCAAGTTGTTTCGATGAACAAATAAAGATAATTATTGTAATAGATTCGAAATTACGATTGTTTTAAATTAAAACTATAAAAATCGATTAATATTTTTGATAATAAGAGCTTTGAAATTACGATTTTTTAAAATTAAAACTATAAAAATCGATTATTATTTTTGAAAATAAGAGCTTTGAATTTACGATTTTTTGAATTAAAACAATAAAAATCGATTAAAAAAAAGATTATTTTTGATGGAATAATCGATTATTTGGAAATCGATTATTCTAGCTGTAAAAATAATCGATTAATATTAAATCGATTTTTTCAAGCTAAGTCACATCCCTAGGTCTTCATCATCATCAGCCAAGTGCGAATTCGAATTCTCTGACAGAAGCAGAAGTGTCCGCTACTTCTGCTACGCTACAGATCCGCTTCTAAAACCAACGGACACCTCACCCCAATTAAGCGACATAATTTATTTTCATTGAACACATAAAAACATAATAAAGAAAAAGTTGTATGGAACTAAATAACATGTATAATTTCGAAACATAAACAATAGAGCGCGATGTAAATGATGCCTAGCGCCATCTATTGCGGCATTTCTATGGAGTCGTCCGAAATTTTCGAGTAAAATACATTTGGTCGCCTATAACTCGCAAACTTGTAAAGCCAACTTAAGTGTGATAGTTTTCTTTTTAATTTCATTATATATGGCTACTATTGCCGTAACGTTTGAATTTCTAATTACGGCCGTTTAGTCGGTAGGACACTTGACTCTAACGAAAATTGGCCCTTTAAAGCTCAATAAGTCACGAACAGTGAACTGAATCGAGAAATGATGTTTGCACATCCCTAACATTCTTACCACACTATATCAAAAACGAAAAATAAAAAAGTTATCTGCGCGTTGCATGTAGGGGAGGTACCCTAAAATAAAAAAAAACATGTTTTTATTCTATCACTTTGTCGGCGTAAATAAGTTACATACTTGTGCTACATTTCAAGTCTCTAGTACCTACCAATAGTATTTGCGCTAAACCGCGGACGGACAGAAAGGGATCCTTGATTACTACGGAACCCTAAAAATGAAATCGAAATGAAAGTTATTTATTTGAAACATAATAAGAAACATACTTAAAAACAGACAGTACAGTGCCACCAACTTATCTCTGAAATGGTAAAAAAAGGAACTAAAGCCGCCATGTTGAAGTGTCATTGGATTGTCAGTGTCTACTACTTTCGTGTGCTGTGTTTGTTTTATTGCTATATTTCTTGATTTTAACTATTGAATATGCCGAAAGCTTTGAAAAGTGATGCCCGGAATATTATTCTAAAGGTTAAATCCTTTTTTGAAGAAGAATCTCGACAGCAGGCTCCCTTATAATTCCATTTAGTCAAATATACAATCGAATTACGGCAGCAACAGGTCAGTGTTGCCAGTTCTTATCACACAAATTACCCAATTTTAATAAGTCAGTTAAATTGATACAATATCTACTTACCTAAATTTAATTTACAGAATATTCTTTATATTTTTTATTTGCGATAGCAGCTTTGGTTTGATTTTTATTTGAACAACTTGAAATAATCTGTATTTACGATTACGTTTTTCATTAAATTAGTAATAATAATAGTTTCTTTGTTTCTACCCTATCTTTGGAGTGAGCCAGCTGACCTGCTAGATGTATACTGAATTATTTTATTTTATTACAGGTGTAAGCTTAGGAACAATATCTAATATTGTCAGAGAGGGGCAAGGAGCAGAAAAATCCGATACTAAAATTCGCACACCAGGCAAGAAACGAACACGTAAAAGTGGATTTATTTTAGTTGATGATTTTGACCAGAGAGTTATTAGACGGAAAGTTCATGAATTTTATTCTGCCAGGAAGGAAGTGCCTACTGTCAATAAGCTTCTAGATGTCTTAAGGACTGAAATAAATTATACAGGACAGAGAGTTCTCTTCGAAAACTGCCCCATAAATTGGGATTTCGTTTCAAAAAAACGCTGTGTAATCGTAAAGTATTGATGGAGCGCAATGACATTATCAGCTTGGAGAGCTAGATACTGGTTTCCAATAAATTTTAAAAACAATCAATTTGTTTTTTTTTTAACGTACATATATCATGCTGTAGCCACTATAGTTATAATCTAGACAGGCTTTAGCATAATAACTTAAACAAACACAGTTGTTTTTACTCATTTAAAACTTACCCAACATTTCTTTCATCCCAATCTTAAGCAAAACAAAATTAACTAGCAACACCGATACGACGGTGACGACATCCTTCATTTCAGAGATAAGTTGGTGGCACTGTACGATGAAAACTGCATTAATCATCAATCAAAATAGTTTTATTTCTATGAGGGTAGCTCGCAAAACCCCTAAGATCATGCTACAATTTAGTTGACTCAGCTCTAGTAAGTGTAGGTAAGTAGATTTTGTATAAGATGGCATGTGAAACTTGTCGTGAGGTCTGTCAGGATATTCCTTGACATCAGAAATACCAACGCGTCATCAAGAGCGTCGTTAAGTTTTTCTGTTGGCTCGTGCGTCCGAAGTAATTCGTGCCATTAGTGACATTGATAGTCGTCAATTTAGAATTGCTATAATTTATCAAGTAAGTTTCCTAACCTATAAAAGGATATATCATGACTTATGTACCCACTTATTTGAACGATTGAGCGTAATTTAGATTTATTTGACACGTTTATTTAAAATAAAATAATATAGCTAACGTTTTATATATACATATTTACTTTTTTATTTACAGTTTTAAATTTGGTATATACCTACCTATATTTTCCCTTAAGCCATAATGATAAACTGAAGTTGTTATAAAGATACATCTCGTATTAAAGTTTAGAATAGAGTCACAATTTGCCAGTCACCTTTTTGGGAATTCTAAAAGACCCTCATTACCCAAAACTCCCTTCTCTCAAGATGTGAATATTTTCATGGAAGCCGGCAGAGCTAAAGGAGACATCAGATAGTTTGAAACTCCAACTCATTAAAACCCTCATTAAACCTACCCTAAACCTCATTAAAGCCTTTCTGATTGTACCTACTTAGGTAAAGTTCTTGAGGATCGAGCGGACGTTATCGTCCGCATAAGAATAGAAGATCAACTGTCATATTTTTCTCGTGAGCTGACGGGGTAACTTCAGGGGATCCCCAAGCATTAAATAAAAGTCAACACTCACACCCACACATTGTTTTATGTAATGAAGGTGGCAAACAAGCATGCAGTTCACATTGATGTTAAGTGATGACTGCAGCCTATAGACACCCACACAAAGACCAGAGGTCAAAATGCAGATGCGTTGCCACCCCTGAGACCTTAGTTATTGTCTCTGTAATAGAGTTATTACAGGGCCATACCACTACCATCCAACCGGAACACGTTAGTGCGGAGCACTATCATTGAGCGGCAGATAAATTAGGTAATGCGGTGGTGCCTACGCCTTCGAGCTCCTACTGTGAGCAAAGGCTTGGGCGTGCAAGTTGCTCTGAGGCATATCCCAGGGGTAGATACTTAAATAGGACTCTGGCCGGGGAGTTGGCGATATCGGAGAATGCATACCTATCAGCAGTGATTTACTATTTGTCTACTTAACTAGTGTGATTCAAACCCGGGGCCCGGGACTAGATGGTTTCGTTTAATTCAGAAATGGCTTGTGTTATTTTAAATCTCCTAAACTTCTTATTTTATTTCTTGTAGGGTTTTCTTGTAAAGTTGTGATCTGTAACTAAAGAACTATTTTTGTTCCAAGTTTTCAACGGATTTAAAGGTATTTTTTGCCATTACTTCAGAATTATTTATGTTTTATTACATACAGAAATTTTATATACAGAATTTGATATTAATGTCATTGAAAAAATATGTTTAAATTTGACATATCAACATCTTTTTTATATACTTAATGAGACTGTATGATGTGCAAGACTTTTTTAAATTGCAAAAATCAATTATAAGAAGAACTTGGATGTAACAGACAGATACCTATAAAGGTTTCATGTTCTTCCTTTTGAGGTACGAAACCCTAAGCAGCATTCTTAAAGTATTTATCTTCACGCCAAGTCCCTTACGTAGTAGGCAGAGCGTGTAAAGCCAAGCCAAGTGCCAGATATCCCGGTCCTGATACACCTCTCGTGCCTCTTCTACATTCATCATTCTATTACATGCACGCCGGTTCCTAAGACTTTTGACCCCACCCTCATACAGTCCTCGACCTATTTGGTCAAACTCAAACTCAAAAATGTATTTAATCACATGGAAATAATAGAATTTGCTTGTGGTAGGTCAAATTTCAAAATATAAAATTAAAGCGAATAACAACTGATACGTTGATTGATATGTCAAAGTAAACAAAAATAAAATAAACAATGGTCCGAAAATACTTAATAATGAAAATAGGTATGAACAGCATGTTCCATACTCTCTTTTACAAACGGCAAGATAAAAGATTTGAAAGATAAAAGCTAAATAAAAGGATACATACAAACACACATACAAATATAAATTAATCATGTATTGCGGTATGTTCTCAAATTCGGTATCTTCAAAGCCAAATAATAAAATTTTATGATCCACCAAATACATTCATCGCATTGTGATGCCAAATGCAGTTTCAATAATTATGGTATATTACGATTATGATAGAAATAATAAAAGAAATAACTGTAAAGTTTATTGATACATTGATCGGAGATTTCAAAGTTTATTTCATCATTTTATTTTTATCAGAGATTACGAAATCAGATAGATTAGGTAATGCGGTGATGCCTCGATCTGCAGTGGTGGTAGAGCGCTGGAACTCTACCATCAGTTTAAATTTGAGGAGCCACCAAGGTTACGCGGGCATTTGCGGCCCAGTCCGGTCCTGATACGATCCACATACTTATCAAATAATCGTTTGAGCTACGCGGAGACAATATCGTCCACGAACAATAAGAAATCAGAAGTCATATTTTTCTCGCTGCTTGATGGGATAATATAGCTTTCCTCCCGTGGCACGATTGCCACAACGAACGGTCCTGGGCCGCCCTCATCCAACGATTGCTCGCGACCTTCACCAGGTCATCAGTCCATCTCAAGGGGGGGCTGCAGCTGTTTTGTCCGTTACAAAGTAAATATGATACAATGACATGTCATGTCCAAACTGAATTGCAGGTTAAATACCAAAATTAAACTATTAGATGTTGAAAATTATCTGCTACAAACAAACAAAAATAAACTTTGTCTACGTATAAAATATATTACTCCCATTGCTCTGTGAATTCTTGACGATTTACCAAATGCACTACCATTCTTCGTTTTCCACACAACCCTTAGGTTGACTGGTAGAGAATGCTTTCTAGCATTAACTCCGCCTCAAGTACTTTACTTACTAGTTTGTGCAGAAAGTTTAAAGAAAGTTTTTTTTTGGCATTAGGTTGACAAACAAGCAGACGCGCCACCTAGATCCAGTATAGCTACCGTCTAGCCATATGTCTTGGTAATATTATTAGACAATACAGTAACCTAATATTGACAAATAAAAAGAATAAGAGCATTCGCAAATCTACTTCAATTGCCATGTCGGAGATTGTAATGATATAACTGTACATTAGTACGTGCAGAACAACTGCATGACCCAAGACAGTATCGTAATAGGTGATTGGCAGGATGTCAAAGCAGATCCTTAGTGATTCACTCGTTTTTCCACCTATTGTACTTACGTGTACGTATACGCCTGTACTTAGAGGACATACGTGCGAGCATGCCGTGTTTCTTATTCGCTTAGCGTATATCCGCACATCATTTGGAAATTACGTGTATGCTGGATTGCCACATGCTTTGCTGTAGTTCCGGTTCATTATTTCGTACAATGAGTTCAGCTTCACGATTAAACTTAAGCGTTAACTATTAACTTCAAGAAGGATGACTAAGGCTAATAAAATACAATTAATTTACAAATACTTACCTACTGTTATAATTTTAGCTGTATTAATGTTAACTATTTGATTAAGAAACCATAAAATCTATTATTTAATTTTATCAGTTTCTGCCTAACGGAGTGCGGGCCATATGAAATCAGCTGTTTTAATGTCAAATGTCAGACATTCCGGTTTGACGGTTCAACCAACTGGTCTAGTATTCTTTGGTTCATCAATTCATCAGTATTACAATCAGTTTAAGGTTAGCAAATTTTGAATATTTTTCATCCAAAGGATGCAAAGGAGATGTCGCACGTGTAAACTGCAATATGGAAATGTAAGATCTTCGACGTGACAATATCGAACCCCAACTAGTCCTTACGTTCACCTTTATCTACTGCACCCAGTTAAATCCGAATGTCATCGCCATCAGCCTGACCATGGCTAGAAAGGCAATTCGACTCACCTTTAATTATGATTAGGCATCATTCCAGCATGGGTCAATTCTGGTGCACGACAAACACTGACAAGTATCAACAATGTTTCAAAACACGGAACGTTAGCACTAATTGTTTACGGAGCGAAAGCGGTGTTCGAACACGGAAGTGAGGCGTCTGCGATCGCGGCTGAGTCGAAGACGGTCGACTGGCGCGGTGCTGCGTTTGCGACTCCGCAGCCAACGTTTCTCTGTCTGTGGTGTCGCGAGGAGAAAGTCTCGGCCGTGGTGCGCCCGCGCCGGTTGGCGTACCTCCGTGGAGGGGACGTGACGTGGTTCGCAAAATCAACAAACACCTGAACATCTTTGCAGTTACCGAGACGCCGGTAGGTAGATACAACAAAAAAAAGTTTCAATTGATGACGAAAAACGACGTGATGTTGGTACGGTTAGGTAAATTGTTTTATGTTTATATCACGTATGATATCGAAGTTGTTGTTTTTACTCATACCGACGATCACAGCAACTTCATTCATGCCGAATTTGGAAATACTTAGATAGGTAATAAGCAGAATATACCTATCAGTTCATTATTTAGATGTTGTATTTATATTTAACTAGAAGTTTAATTTGAAAGAAGAAAGAAAGAAAATATTTTTATTTAAAGTACCTAAAATTTACAACCATTTTCGAAGTCATGAGAAATCAATAATTACCTTAGTTTACATACAAAAATATATTACAACTAGAATATATTAACATCCTCAATTTTATTTTACATCTAGTATTTAAATTATTTAAAAGTTTAATTTAATATTGATTTCTTATTATGTTTTTTTTTAAGTTGACGATTACCACGTGGTTACTAAGGAGAACATTTTTTTATGTAATGCAAGTGGCAAACAAGCGTGCAGTTCACATTGATGTTAAGTGATGACTGCAGCCTATAGACACCCACACAAAGTCAAAATGCAAATGTGTTACCACTCCTAAGCCTAAGGTATGTTATGCCTCTGTGCCGGAAATTACAGTGCCGTACATTTCCACCTGACCGGAACACGATAGTGCTGAACACTACCATTTAGCGGCAAGTATATTAGGTATTGCGGTGGTGCCTACGCCCGCGAGCTCCGCCACTGGAGCTCTGTCACCAGTAAACTACAAAGAACCTTAACATAAATTATTATCAACATTATTCAGCAACCGATGATTCTGGCATGTCACCTCATAAATCTTAATTCTAATGACTCAGGATGTTTTCCTGCAACAATACAAAAGATTCAGATAAAAAACTGCATAATAACTTTAACAAATTAAAAAAAAGGGATCCGAATGAATCACCAAATTATTTACATAACTTCACGCCTGTAATCCTCGAAGGGGTAGGCAGAGGTAAATGCATGCATTCAAGCATACATGCACAAACACCCACGATTCGCCGGTTACGTTTTTGGCCCATGTTTTTACATGTGCCAAAAACGTAACCGTGTGGCGAGCCTATTGACATCGCCGGGCACATTACCAAACATCGAGGTACTGCGAAATTTCATAGAACCAGAGATAAGGGACTTTACACCATTATCTCTGATAACCTCCTACCCGGGAATCGAACCTAGGACCTCAGCGTAGTACCTAGTAATGGTCCGCTACCACTAGGCTACCGAAGCAGTTTATATATTACACTCTTAGATCATTTTTAACTTAAATTACCTAAACGTGAAATATGTCAACATTCATACTAACTTGTTACATGTGCCCTGTATTAACACGAACTCATTCGTATTCGGTCCTCGTCGTCATAATTTAACCAATTAAACGTTAAAGAACGTTCCCACGAACTGTTTCCCTCGTGATGTGAATATAACCAATGTAGCTCAGTCGCAACAGAAATGGTTTAGTTATGGCTTGATTTATCCTTGAGAAATATCTGATCGGTTTATTAATTCTTACTTATAAATTGGTAAGTTTACACTGTTTTTACTTTGGCAGAAACTTTGTACTAAAACAATAAAATTGATCTGGTTGTCTTTAATAAAAATAAATTGATTTGAAAAAACTGTAAGAGGAAAAGGTGAACAATGAATATTCCATGGATATCGGGGCCTATTTACAAAATTAGTAAAAAAACAACAAAAAGTAAAAATAAAAGATTTCCAATAGTTATTATAATAATTAACGACCCGTCAACGAACAGAACTCATCCGATAAAAATATGATTAGAGCTAAGAAAACCTAAAACCTCGTATAATAATATAAAATAAAATAATTTCATTAAAATGTCCATACTTGAAAATAAAATTTAATATAATACCAATTTAAAACTTAAAGTGAAACACGAAAAAATCACCGACAGCTTAAAAATGTGTACAATGACGCTAAATCTTTCGAAAAATGTAAATTATTTGAAGTTTATTTTACCTAATTAGTAAACTAAATTTTTCGAACCGTGTAAATATTTCATCGTTACTCGTAATCTTTGAATGTCCAGCATAAAACAGTCTTGCATAAAAACCCGGTTCACATCATCGGGGTCGTAAAAAATATTTATTGCCGCATTTAGTTTAAACTAACAGTGTCGGGGCACGAGGGAGCAATCGCATTTTACATTCACGATGACAACTTAGTCATTCGCCAAACAGGCACGAACTTTTACTTGTTGAAATTTAGATAAGTATTTAAAATACTTTTCGTTAGTATGTTTTGTATTACGTTTTTAAATTCACAACAACTAAGAAGCACAGGAAAGAAAAGCACACAAATTATTTTAGCAATGTTAATGAATTAAATGTTCAAAAATAAACAAATAAATTAGAGCAATGAATTATTGGTACCTACACCTCAAAGAAATAATAAAAGTAGTTACCTACTTAAAGATAATTAGCAGTTATGAAAGTAGATCGAAATATGTGTTTAGATATATGTAATATTCAATTGTTTAGTGACGATCATAAAGATATATTTAACTTAGAAAAAACTAGTTTTTTAAACAGAAATAAATAGCTACAATATTCGTTTTTAAGGTATGTTTATCCTACACATGGAACAACACAGCAAGAAATTATAAAAGAATGCATGAATAAAAAAAATACTACATCGGATTCGGGCCTGGTTCTGAAAGGCATCTGTTTATACAATTATCGGCCAAGAAGCGAGTCAGTGGCGCGCGCTGTTCTTCCTAAATGAGTCCTTCATGAATGACACCCATCGGGACTCATATTAGGATGCCAGTAATCGCAGACGAATTAGTTCATCTCTTGCATCCGAACGGTTAAGTCAGTGACGGTACTACGTTTTCTCATACAAAGTGTTAGGATCATTAAAAAACTATGGAAAATTATATCAACTATCCTTACGAAGAGAATTGGGAGCAGTTGTACTCGGTGACACCTTTTCAGAGTAGTACAGAATCTGCACCAACTGCGAAACAAAGGTGTCAAGCAAACGCGCGGGAAAGAGATCGAACGCAAAAGTTAGTATTGGTGATGTTTTCAAAGATTTTTTAAATGTTTGTATGTATGTCGATATTGTCGGATGTAGATAGGTTACGTCATTCGGTTGTTGTTATACATCTTCATTTTGCAGCTGTGCAGCTAGCCCGAACGAGCTCAATTTTTGTTTGTACTAATACTTTTCCGTAATACTAAATCAAAATATGTTTTTTTTTAAAGTATAAAATAGGGCTTGGTTGAATATTTTGGTCAGAATTACATACGCAAACAAACTAATACTTATTATAATGAAGTAATTACAAATAGTTATGCACTAAAATATCCAAATAAAATACCCTTTTAATTTGACTATAGAAAAATAATTTTAATTGCTACGTACATGATGTTTCTCTAATATTATAGTAATTCAACGTCATGATAATTGCCGTTGCAAGTTTTCGTACCTATATGATCGTTTCGCTGAAAAACACTTTAGATACACCAGGCAGGAACTCTAGAGACGCTAATCTAAGCAAATTAATACGAATCTGATGGCGACTGGCGCACTGAGCTCACCATTCAATGTTTTAGTTGTTTACAGTAAATTTAAAAAAGGATGATCCGCTTATTCGTCTTTATTATTTGTTTGTCTTTCACAATCTATACTGTTTTTTGTCATCACCACCTCAAGTTTATCTGTTTCTAAGTAATTATTAAGTTTTTTGGTTTTATACTATTGCATTCTGCCAATACTGTATTGTTTGGCGTCGTAATTATTGAATTGTGTATAATGATCATTACTATAGTCGCTTCAGCAATAATACATCTAAGTAATTACGTTTTATTATGAAACTCGGCCACTGCTGCTATTTCCTTTAAATGCACCACGAAACTCTTAACTTACTTGTTAGCAAAGTCTTTTTTGTTGTTATGGAAGTGGCAAACAAGCATGCAGTTCACATTGATGTTAAGTGATGACTGCAGCGTTTAAACACTACACAGAGACCGAGGTCAAAATGCAGATGCGTTACCACTCCTGAGGCCTAGGGAGTTATGCCTCTGTGCCAGAAATTACAGGGCCGTATATTACCACCTGATCGGAACACGATAGTGCTGAACACTATCATTTAGCGTATATTAGGTAATGCGGTGGTGCCTACGCCCGCGAGCTCCGTCACTGGAGCTCTACCACCAGTAAAAAGTATAAGTTTAGAATCGAAATGTTATCAAAATACAGTTGAATTTCCAAGCAGCGTGAACATGGCATTCAACGCGCTACGGTTGCTGATTCCCACGGAACCACCGGACAGGAAGCTCAGCAAGATCGAGATCCTGCGGCTGGCTGGCAGCTACATCACGCACCTTGACAATCAGTTGTACACAGGTATCTATGAAACTGCTGTCATAAAGTTGACGACCCGGTTAGTCTAGCGCTGTGAGATGACCGTTTGATTCGAAGGGTTGCGGGTTCGATCCCCGCACCGGGACAAATATTTGTACGGCCTACAGGTATTTGTTTCAGGTCTGGGTGTTTGTGTATGTGTTGTATGTGTACAACGGCACCCACGACACAGGTTTATACCTACTGTGGGGCTGTGAGTGTAAGCGTATTTTATTTTATTTATTTATTTATTTATAAAGGATAATCCAAATTAGACTAATCGTGAACAATGTAATCGTAACTTCACGCCTATATTTGCGAGGGTTAAAACAAGTAAGTCGTCCCACGTAACAGCTGGCAAGTCTAATGACATCAACGGTCACTTATCGAAATTCTGAGGGAAACTTCGAAAAAAATCCTCAATAGCCTATTTATCCTCGACTCTGGGAACTATGGTGTTTTATCGTACTTTAATTTCAGAAGAGATTTATAATTAATTATTAAATCTAAAATAAAAAATATATAACAGAAAAAATGAGTTTGAAACTATTACATTCAGCATCTCTGGTGGTAGAGCTCCAGTGACGGAGCTCGCGGGCGTAGGCACCACCGCATTACCTAATATACTTGCCGTTAAATGGTAGTGTTCAGCACTATCGTGTTCCGGTCAGATGGTAATGTACGGCTCTGTAATTTCCGGCACAGAGGCATAACACCTAATGCCTCAGGAGTGGCAGCGCATTTACATTTTGACCTCTGGTCATTGTGTGGGTGTCTATAGGCTGCAGTCATCACTTAACATCAATGTGAACTGCACGCTTGTTTGCCACTTTTATAACATAAAAAAAAAAAAAAGCATGCATTTCCTACCGATTCCCTCTTCTTCTTTTACAGAGGTGAAATTATGTTTATTTTTTACAAGACTAGTGAAAACGACATAAGTAGTCAGTACGAGATACTTACTTACAGCGTAACTCAAATTAGTTAAAATTGATTTACGTTTCGAATTTCGAGCATCAAGCTTCGTAACTACCGTCTTTATCTGACACATAGGTAAAAGATCTTTGCATCTGCATTGAGACTTTAAAAATGTATCTCTACAGGCGGTATTTACCTACTATCGATGCGAACTGTATAAGTACCATATTTTTACTGATGGTAGAAGAGCTCCACTGACGGAGCTCGCGGGCGTAGGCACAATCGCATTACCTAATATATTTGTGTGTTCAGCACTATCGTGTTCCGGTCAGGTGGTAATGTACGGGCCTGTAATTTCCGGCACAGAGGCATAACACCTTAGGCCTCAGGAGTGGTAACGCATGTGTACTTTAACCTTGGTCTTTGTGTCAGTGTCTATAGGCAGCAGTCATCACTTAACATCAATGTGAACTGCATGCTTTTTTACCACTTACATTACATTAAAAAAGTACCTACTCATTTGCCACTTCTAAATTTAAAAACCGCATTAAATCACATTTTAATTATTGTTACAGGTGAAATGGATCAGCCCTGTCTGCAAAGTTTGCAAAAACAAGAGTTCGACTATAAAAACAGCTCACTGTGCACTTTCTGTTGGTCGACAGTAAAAAAAGAGGTGAATCAATAGTCATTTCATTTCAATATTGTGCAATCTAATGCATGCGGGCATACATTTGTGACTGATAGTTTTTTAGGGGTCCAGGCCTCTAAAAGAAAAAGGAATATAAATATAATGATTTTGTTGTTCGTCTATCAGTAAAGACCCTTTTTGTTGAAGACCTGTATTCGGAGATATGAAGTACTAGTAGGAATTAATTTCAAAAAAGCAGTCTAGTCTAAAATCTATATTTATAGATGCGAATGGTCACTCGCTCATCACGAAACCTCTTAAACTACAAATTATAGGAGTTTAAAATTGTTTAATGAGGTTTCTTTTTAAGACGTAGGTTTGCAAATTCAACCCCTAAGGGTGTGTTTTTGCGGTAGACAATATATGTATGAACTGTTTCACTGTTGAAACAGTATCTGTATACAGTAGGGTCGGTATAAGGGAAAATAACCGCTACCCTACGTGTTCAACAAATAGTTGTTAGGTATGTATTTATATATTTGTACAATATCTAACCTTTGCCTACGTAATTTTAATATATTTTTTGCTCGAATGTTGGTATAGGAGCTTAAATTTAATTTGAAGTGATATTGCACCAAAATTGACCATTCCCGCGTTATCTCCAAAACTATTAAACCTAAAATTATGAAGAAAAAAAATATTTTTACAGGACAAGCTATAATAAGTCTATATAATTATGTATATGGATGTCATTCATAAATATAGACATCTTAGGAAAATCATTAATAATACGGAACCCTATGAACGCGAGTCCGACTCGTACTTGACCGGGTTTTTTTTGTTCATTATTGTTGTAAGTCAAGTTCATATTGCCCGCGGCTGACAGCTAGCGAAAGTATCTTAATAGCTTTACATAACGAAATCAATTGGTATTAATATATTGCAATGAAATTGAATATATTTATATATTTTAATTCAACTGACCCGTCTAATGGTTAGCTACCCTGGTAAACCAATGGTGTTGGTTCAATTCTCGCTCAGGGTGATTATGATAAAATAGGTATATCTGGACTACACTTGTCATTTTGAAATATGTTTACCAAAGTTGAAAATCTTCCGACCGGAAATCCAATTCCAATGTTACGGAGATTATTTTCAAGAGTACCAAATCACGCGACTTTTAATATTGGATTGGAATCGAATTCGTATTGCCATTAATTTGAAGAGTTGGCCCGCAGATTAGACTTTTATGTATGTATCTTCACGCCAAGTCCCTTACAGGGTCAGCAGAGATTGTGGAGCGCCAGATATCCCCGTCTTAACACATCTCCCTTGCTGCTTCTACATGCACGCCGATTCCTAAGACTCTTGACCCCAAACTCAGACAGTACTCGACCTATTTGGTCAAGGCATTTCAGTCTTGGAAGACCAAGACTGAAATTCCTCCTTCCTGCAACCATCCACATTCTTCAAACTTTTGACTGATTTAACTTAACTTTTAAACTTTTAAACTTAACTGTCTTCAAAACACAACGCCTTCAATGTTAGACTGATTTATACACTGATGTATAGGGTACCTCTGTTTTACACCTACATTGTCATTCTCACGTTTTCAATTCTAATTATTATTAGATGTCTATAGGCAACTAAGGCAACACGAGTTGTTTGGTGTGTTGCACAATTGGGGATTTTTGCATTAAGATTTAATACTTTTGCATTCGTGGGTACCTTTATTAAGTTTCACTATACGACAATAAATGAAAATAGTGGTGAATTTCCGGCACAGAGGCAAGATGCATTCTACATCGCATCTTTAGTTTCATGTAGATGTATATAGGTTACAATATTACTTACTATCAATGTAAACTGTATGATTGTTTACCACTTCAAGACAGTAAAAATACGCTGCCACCTGAGACCTAAATTGTTCTGCCTCTGTGATTGTTATTACGTTACCATACTTCTTCAGCTCCTAGTTAGCTCCCTGCTGGATCCGCTACCGATACACATACCCTTATCTATACTGTACTGTTAGGTTATGAAGTATATCTATACACGGTACACTCTATCTGCCGGAAGTTGCGAACGAAATGATGTAATCGGTACTACAGTAACTTTGTTTGACGCGGAGTTCAAGCTCACCGTTTTGTATGTGGTTCGCCCACGCCCGCATTATGTTCCTTATCCGTTTTCGTTTTATGTGTGATGATTGTCACGTTATTGTATAGTTTTTTTGTTTCGGATGTTTTATTACAAAGTTGTTCAAATGCCTCATAGATCGTTGCGCTGCTTGTTGTGTTCCAAGTGCCTACCTAAGTAGGTAAATAACAAGAAAAAAAACTTCCGAGACAAAATTATGTCATGATTTTTTTTATGGAACCAATTTGGTAAACAAGCTTGTAGTACACATGGATGTTAAGGGATAACTGCAGCGTATACAAAAACTAGAGGTCACAAAAAGTTCGTTCCTTCGTTCGTAATAAGACGTGTTAATAAAATGTAAAAAATGCATTTTGAGTCCAAAAATCAGTGTCGCCTAAAGTTAAAATTTTATCCCACCAATATAATAATATATATCAAAGGGGTAGTTAGAGGTGAAAATATATATACCTAGTTACGCAAATGTCCATGATTCGCCATTTTATTTATGAAACATGAAATAGACATTCACCGGGCACGTTACTCCGAGCCGAGGATGGCACTGGGAATCTTCCGATAATACAAATCTTAACACTTATCTTCCGAGCAGAACATCTAACTCAGGACCTCAGGTTAGCCGTAGTATGGACTACCGAAACCGTTAAAAACCCGAGCACTGTATGTATGTTTTGCTTCAGGATAGACATAAGTAGGTACCTACGTATATATCGATGGGTCCTATGTATAAGGGCCAAACTAACAATTTGGCCATTTTGACTTTTTATGGTAAACGCATCTTATCGATATAATGAATCATGTGAGCTTTAAAAAACAAAAGATTTCTGCATAGAAACACGATATTTTATGACAGTATAAGGGCATATGTAACATTAATTTAAACGTACAAGGTCCTAAGAGTAGTTAGAGAGTTATACGCGGGCTGTTCCCGAGCGTTTGTTTATGTTTTGGACCAATCAGCTGATTTGACACTTATACTACGTTAAACGGAGCAACGGCCGCACTCTGATGAATACAAAATCTGATGAACTGGTCAAGTCAAATCTAACCTGCTTTAAAATCTCACATCTTTAAATAGCAGCCATTGTTATGGGTATCCAATTAAGTAAAGACATGGAGTTTAATACGTGTTCGTATAGTAACTTTGTTCCTTTATATACATCTTTGGATTTTACATAGAACTAGTGTTTACGTTAAACAGATTTGGAATTATGGAGGGGTCAAAAGTGGCAACAAGTGGTTCATGTAATATTACACTCAGCGCTGGCCAGCCATTTCTTTTTACTATTGAAAATCATATTGAAAAACTTAGATCAGCCATTACGAACAAGAAAGCAAATTGCCAATAGACCTTTTTTATTATGTTAAGGTTGACTTGACAGACAAGCAGACGGTCCACCTGATAGAAAGTGGTCACCGACGCCTATGAACATTTGCAACACCAGGGGAATTGCCAACGCGCTGCCAGCCCTGAAAGACTTTTTATACGGCATTTTTGAAGAACCCCATATTGTAGCACCGAAGGCACACCTCAGAGGAAAGTTTATTCCACAATTTTCACGTTCTGGGCAAAAACAAACGTGAAAACCACACCGTTGAGCACTGCCAGGTTTCCAGTCGGTGAAGGTGTGAAAAGAGACGGTGGCACCATGTCGAATAGTTCAGTAGAGCACTCACCATTGTAGAGACGATATAAAACGCATAGACTCCCAATGTCTCTGCGCAGGCTCAGATGTTCGAGCCTGTAAGTCCCAGGTCGTTAATAATACGAACGTCGCGATTTTATAGGGAGTCAAGTGGACCAAGTTGGTATTTGGGAACTGCCGCCTACAAATGAGAGCAGTATTCCAGATGGGGCTCCCTACACTTGGGCCTTATAAAGCTGTAATAGCTGCCCCGATATGAAATACTGCCTCGCTTTGCTAAGCACCCCTAGTTTTTTGGATGTCAACTTGGTCTTGCACTCAATATCACTCCAGAATTGTACTTCGCTCGACGATGTCAACGCCCAGGATGCCGATACTCTTTCCTACGAGTGCCCTAGAACTGTGGTGTTACAATGAATGGGAAGCTATAGAAATTCCTCTGCAACTATTTGACATTCAGCTGTTACCAATACAACCTTCCAAGAAGAAAGATTTGCTTGATTTATGTCGATAAAATATTATAGGGAGAATATTTTTTAGTTATAATCAAAATTTAGTAGCACTTAATGACATTGCAAACAAATGCAATTAATGAAAGCGATGATGAAGACAATGAAAACTTGCATACCATTGTATACCAGATAAGTTTTTAAGTTTGTTATTTTTGTTTGTAATTTAATTTAAAAAATAATAATGTGCAGTTCATTATAACATTATTTTATTAATCAACGTAAGATCTCTTGTAACAGTGTCCTTCTTATTTATGTAATTATCATGAAAATACCAAAAATACGGGTCCTTAAGAGGAGTTTTTTTTTTATTTCAATAAATGAGAGTTGCGGGTTTTTTTTATAATTGAAAGGATCTAACTGAAAAGTCAGTTAGTAAGTTAGCAGATAGTAAAACGTATAAGTGTCAATGTGACATAAATAACTAAATATCGAAATAACATAAACTGTAATAAATGATTTACCAATTACTTCAGTTATTAATTGATTCTTTGGGTAATAAATCAAAAAAATATACTCTTTTCGCTGATTAGCGTGATACGCGTATAATGGCCAATATGATACATTGGCCCTTTTAGGGTTCTTAAAGAAAAATAATTTTAACAAAAAATAACGTAGATGGGCTAATGTGACGTAAAATAAAAACCGATAAATGTACATTTAAAATACCATAGTATAAATGACGAGGAAAGTTGACTTAGCAAACAAGCAAAGATTCGTAAGCTTCGGATTTATCAATCTGAAGTTATAGTAAATTTAAACTTTGGAAGTCTCCTGTAATGTTGCAATTTTGCATTTTGGCCCCTATACATAGGACCCATCGATATGCAAGATCTCCACGAGTCCAAGTAATGTGCAGGCTCGTTTGCTATTTCACTCACTAATAGTAACATAAATTAGTTTTTTTTTTCACAAATTCTAATTAACTAAGTAGAATACTGTTTTAAAATAATTAAACTGTGTATTCAGGTATAGGTAGTAGGCCCTTTTAAATTATTTCTATTTAGGTACTTTATCTAAGTATGACTGAATGTAAATAATATTAAATTTGTTTTTTTTTTCATTTTCAGAAGATGACGTCCTCTGCAAGTCTATACGAAACACCTTACGCATAAGCAATTATGTATTATGCCTACCTACAGAACGGTAGCAAAATCTAGTTAAAATTTAAATTATGCATCTGTTTAAAATGTATTCAATATTAGAAATACATACAAGAGGTTTTAGCCAGGGGCGGCTTAACCTATAGTGCAGGGTGTGCAATGCACTATTTTTACGTCTATGGTTTCGCATGTTTGCTGTGTCATCATACCGCCCACCTAACTCTCTAAACTGCGAATGGTTTAGCTGGTAGAGAGCGCTTTTAGCGTTAAGCTCGCCATTTGTACCAATATCATGTATGTATTGTGTGACAATAAAGAGTTAATAAAATAAAATAAATGCACGCAGTTATCAAACGCAGAAAGGCCGTCACACACATACTGTAAGCTATGCCGCCTATACCTGCTTATAAAATAGCATGTTGGAATATGAAAAAACTTTCTTATTACGATGGCAAAGTAGTATATAGTTATAGCCGCGGGGGAGGGGGTCAGGCCTAGGGGGCGCCAGGGTTTCATTGTACACGAGCGCTACACGAGCTAGAGACGCCCCTGGATTTAGCCGACTGTATAAAAGGAAGGTTCTGTCTCCAAATTTGTATAAAAGACAAATAAGGCTAGACATTTGTTTATTTCGTACTGCAACCATATTTCTGTAAAAATAGTTTGAGTATATGAAAATATAGTTTGTATTCATATTTGTTGTGATACAGGTTACTGATTATATCGATATTAGGCGAAGATAATAGTGTAAGACGGCTAGGGACGTGACGACCCCACCGCCCACTTGTGCAGGAGAATTCTTCCACTAGTGCAGTTAGCCAACCGAGCAATGGCCTTTTTCTAATAGAGAGAGTTTTAACATTATGTTTTAAAAAATAAACTGACATAATGTAAATTGTGTAGCCCATTATTTCGCAAGCGTTCGATAAAGGTCATTGTTAACTTGTATCAATGCGTGGCCGCCATAAGTAAACTACTTATACCTATCGGCTGTTAATGATAACCTGACGGATATTGTGGCCGCATTTAGGGTCATAGCTCAATACAGCCACCCGGCACCCGACCAGCACCGCCTCGTTTTACGGCGTCCACTCGTCGACGGGTGGTCCACGGGTGAACGACGCGAAGGTACGTGTGAACCACGCGCGGATAGCACGCGGTCCATTTGGGAACAGCGCGTTGGCAATCTAAAGTCAACGCAAAGACAAGCTGGAGGTCTCGTCCCCGTCATGTCTCGTTGACGCATGACGGCTTGCAGTCGAGGCGATCCAGTGTCGATAAGGAGAGGAGTTGATGTAATGAGCGCAGACTGCTCGAGGCGGTCGGCCTCATGGCTCTAGTGAAGTATGATCCTAAGACTCATTGCTTACTACTACAGCGCCGCTAACAGCTAACAACTTATCCTAAGAATTTAAATATGAGTATTTAAGAAGAAATGTAAACGTAACGTAAACTTTGCTCCAATGTATGTTGTCAGATATCATCCTACCGTAACAGAAGTATAGAGTCCCTACTTCGACATTGTTAGCGGTGTTGTATCAGCCAGGGGTGGTGACACTCTTCCAATAATATCAAAGGTATACCTAAGTTGTATAAAATAAGAGACATTATCAAAATGGCACCATTTATTGAAGTAGATTTCATTGCAAAAAGTATGTACTTACAGACGTAACAAAATGCACCATAAGATGTTCTCCAGAAATATCACAACCAGATGTAAAGTTTTCAATATACATATTCTGGGACATCGTTATTTTTATTTCAAAATATTATTATGTAAAAAGCTTCATAGGCAGTGATTCTGGTCCTGATCAGTGTATCTATTTTAATGTAATTAAATATCTACATACTTAATACAGTTATTTAAAATATGTAAGTAAAAAATCTAATATAAATACTGCTATATTATTTACATCCTCATACTTATTTGTATATTCTAATTGGTTTGAATTATATTAATATTTCTTTAAAGTTTTCGTTGGCAATACAGGATTATTATACGGCTTTAATCTATCACCATATATTTTTTGTGCCGCAATAGTACATAATCTACTAAAAAAAGTTGCTAAAAGGACCTACATTTCAGGTGCTCTGTAAGAACGGACATTAACAAAAAGATAGCAATCACGAATCTTGAGCGGTAGACGACAGAGTGGCTAATTCTTTTAGCACTGCTCACATAAGTCAAAATAAAATGCTTACAAATTGATTGAAGGACGCGTACAGTAATCAAAGCACGAAACAAAACTGGCGGTTTAGACGCGACGCGCGATGGGACCAATCATTGTATTGATATGATTTCCCCACCCTCGCGCCTTACCCCAGAGTCCCAGTAGTTCACTTCTGTATAGGTGCAGGCTAGCGCTCAAAATCCTTCCCGAACTATCCCCCCCATAGACGAATGTGATAAATACTGAAATGTTAGCTATCTTTAAGTACCTAACACATTTATTTTATGATTCTGTCTTTACGGATTATTTGTTTAGCAGCGACAGAAGTACTTGCAAGCTCTTTAATATGTGATACTAATAGTATTCAACTTTACGAATAATAATAATGTAAAGAAGTGTAATTAAGCCAAATAAAATGGTTCCATGAAATTTGGTGCCCCGTGAGCGGGTTTAAAATGTTCCACCTGAGAGCGTCAGACTATTAGACGTTACCTTGGCACTCGCTGGAATGACCTTGTCGCGACCAATCGAATGCCAGCATTGTCTTTGTTGGATGTGTGAGTGTTTGTTGCAATTTGTTTGTGTCATAGAGCAACACGGGCCACAGGCCGCGGTGGACCGGCGGGGATTAGCTATATACAGGCTTTCCCTTCTATCAAAGTACAAGCACAAGTGTTCCTATGCCTGTCGCGGAGATTTTTAAATGTGTGCGTGAAATTGTTTATGTTTTTTGTTAAAAAGTGAAGGTGAAAGTTTCGTAGTAATAGACGTTTATTTGTAGAGTGTGTGTGTCACAAAAAATACAGACTGTTTTGAATCGGTAATATCGCTATCCGGTCCGCCGCGGCCGGTGGACCGTGTTGCTCTATACTCTATGGTTTGCGTAAATGTAACAAAAATCGAAACGATGATTGTAGGTATTATAATAATATGAGTTACACTTCTTTAACAATACGTTATTATTCGTACATTCCACTAAAATAGTTCATGTTGGTGTATGATTATTTTTATTTGACGATAAATTTATAATTGCTTCTAGCATCACACTCGGTAACGGTAGAATCCTAATTCATTAAAACTTGTTTTAAAATCATAAAAAAATAACAATAATTATAATTTATTCATGATTCTAAGCTTCCTGGGCGTAAATTATTATTTTATTTAAGTACTTATAAACAAGTAGCACACAACATGGATTCAACAATTCAACGTTGATAATGTTAAGTAACATTAAGTAGTACCGTAGGAAATGTAATAAGTTTTGTGACCCTCACTACCACATTATACAAATATACCTATAAACATAGGTAGTCTTCTCTGTGACTAGCATAGATATCTAGTCGAATTACAATCCTAAACTACATTACATAAATAAGAATTAGGGCAAGTACGTATTTACAGAATAATACATGATTCATTGAATATTTATAAACAATCGTAAAACATCTTCGAACTATCCTATTTCTATATATATAATAGAAATGCAATTGAAAAATAAAACATTATTCCCATCTAGGGAACCGTGCAACACATCAACAAAACATAAAACGCCGTGGTCGTTTAAAACATCACATACAAACTTACACACGTATTTCCTCTATGAAGACATCACAGTCAAATGATATTTAAAATTAGATTACTTATATAATACCACTTCTGAAACATCATACAACAGTTTGTTAATTCTTTTAGGTATTTACACAGTTTATTATATTTCAGTTCCAATTTTTCCACTTCTTAAAGAAATGTAAGCCGTCAGCTATCGAATGCTATTTCTATCTCTTCCGATGAACGGGCTGGACTCGTGATTGTTCTTCTCCAAGTTGCCAGACAACGTTGGATCTGGTCGACTTCGCTTAAAGAAACCTAACTTCCACAAACCTAATATGAGTAACACTAACACTATTAGTCCCACGATCACTGAAACTATAATCACCCATAATGGGACTTCTGAAGGCTCACTTATCTTCAAATCCGGATAAGCCACAGTCTCGACCTGCAAATTGATTAAAAAAACAGTTAAATGTATCAAATTGCAAGCTTTAGTGGCTTCCATCAGAGAGAATAAATTTACATAATATACCTATTCCTCTTTCATCCGTATTCATGCAGAATACATAAGCACTTTCTTTCACCCCTACACTGAGCATCATGATCCCACACAGTTGATACAACTTTATCAATATTACAAATTTATCAGATAAGTTGAATTACTAGATAATATTCGATATGGTGCCACAATTCGATATCGTTCATGTTTGGCAGCGCGTTTGTAACTCCCTTAGTCTTGCAAATGTTTATAGGCTACGGTGACCACTTCCCATCAGGTGGCCCGTCTGCTTGTCTGTCAACTGTCTACCTTTTTAACATAAAAAAAATGTATCCATAGAAATCAATGGTTCAATATGGTGTAATTATTGTTGAAAAAGCAAAAATCACCATCGGACTGCTGGCAAAGCATCTGTAGGTGAGATATTCGTTATAGTTAGTGGATAAAAGTACTTAAATTAGTAAATAACTTCACGCTAAAGTGCATAAACAAAATCAAACATTAATAAATACCTTGCAACCTAGCCCGAGGCAGAGAATATGTAATAATACGTATAGAATGGACACTTTGACGTCCCGCCCGATTTCCCCGCATTACCCAACCTCCTAACTCTTATGGGCGAAGGTTGGTATTTTCGATGTGTTACGCACACAGGTGTACGTGTAAATACACGTCACTGATTGATGTCTGTGTAATAGAGACCAAAATAAGAGTTTGTATGGAATTTTAGCGGAGTGTCCGCGGTGTGCTCTTGGCCCAGCGCCAGTCTAAGTGTAACTGTTTAGTTCTTAGACCTGGTTTACATATTAGATTTTTTGTTAATTTTTACTTTTACTTCCGAACCTCTATGAAAGTAAAAGCTATTATATGCAAGCGATAACGATAATCAGGTTAATGCTATTGCTTTCATAGACTGTACGAAAGAACATAATTATTATTTATCCCTCAGGCAGCACGAAAAATATAATGACAATAGATTTCTTATTGTTTTTGGACCTCTATGCTGCTGCTTCAGGGATTAAAGACGTAAACCAGGACGAAATCCATGAAGAGGATGGATCATACGAATTATCAACTTGTCGTGTCTGATTAGAGGCATAGAGGTCGTAACTTCCCCGTTATGAGTGTAACGACTCCTCCTAGAGCCGCCACTGATTAACGATTCTATAAGCCACACTTCTTACCGTAGCAGTATCATCGAGATGTTTGCTCTGGTGTATGTTATAATGTTCAGGTATGTATATGGACGCGGTGGAGGCGATGTTGACGTGGCTGACGCGAGGGTAGTCTTCCACGAGCGTGGCGTTCCACAAGCGCGCTTTCACCGTGATCGTCGAAGCTTGCATTCGACCCAGTCTGTAGATCACGCATTGGAACTGGATGCACTTCGCTGACTTTTTTTGACAGTTCTAGAATTAAAAAATTCAAAATTACAACTTTTTTTTTTTATGTCTGAAGGTTGACAGACAAGCAAACGGGCCACCTGATGGAAAGTGGTCACCGTCGCCTATGAACATTTGCAACACCAGGGGAGTTGCCAACGCGCTGCCAGCCCTGAAGGACTCTTTTGACGCCATTTTTGAAGAACCCCCATATTGTAGCACCTAGGGAACACCTCAGAGGGAAGTTCGTTCCACAATTTACACGTTCTGGGCAGGAACGAACGTGAAAACCTCACCGTTGAGCACTGCCAGGTGTCCAGTCGGTGTGAGTGGAAATTCTCTTCGGCGGGTAGTACGGTGTAGGAAAAGAGACTGTGGCACCATGTCAAACAGTTCAGCAGAACACTCACCATTGTAGAGACGGTACAACACGCACAGACGCCCAATATCTCTGCGCAGGCTCAGATGTTCGAGCCTGTCATTAAGTCCTGGATCGTTAACAATACGAACGGCGCGTTTTTGTAGGGAGTCAACTGGACCAAGCTGGTATTTGGGGGCTCCCGCCCCCAAACGAGAGCAGTATTCCAAATGGGGCCGCACTTGGGCCTTATAAAGCTGTAGTAGCTGCCCCGATGTGAAATACTGCCTCGCTTTGTTAAGCACCCCCAACTTTTTTGAAGCCAACTTGGTCTTACACTCAATGTGACTCCCGAATTGCACTTCGTTCGATATGTCAACGCCCAGGATACCGATACTTTTATCAACGGTGAGCGGAATGCCCTGGAACTGTGGTGCTACAATTAATGGGGTTTTTTTAGCGGTAAACGCGCAGACTTGTGTCTTCGAGGGGTTGAACTGTACTAAATTAAGTCGACCCCAATCCGTGACCCGCTCCAGAGAGTGCTCGATTTTAGACACAAGTCTAGTCCTGCTTTCCTCGATAAGTGTTCGAAAGGCATTTGCACGGCTAGTGTAGTGTGCATCTCCCGTACTATCATCGGCATAGCAATGAAAATTGGAGTTTTGCTCCAATATTTCATTGATATGCAAAATAAAAAGCGTGGGAGATAGCACAGAGCCTTGCGGCACACCAGCGTTGATAGGTAGTCTGTCTGAGCGCTGACCGTCAACTAAGACTTGTATATAACGCTCAGACAGAAAGCTGGCTGTCCAGTTGCATAGCCTCTCGGGAAGACCGTAGGATAGAAGTTGCGCGAGGAGTGCCCTGTGCCAGACCCGGTCAAAGGCCTTAGCAATGTCCAGGCTTACAGCCAATGCCTCCCCACTCTTGTCCAAGGCGTGGGACCAATGGTGCGTGAGATATACTAGAAGATCACCAGCAGATCTGCCATGACGAAATCCATATTGGCGGTCACTGATCAGCTACACAACTTCTTGTACTATAAAACTTATAATATTAAACTTAAGAATATTTTTTTTTTGATGATTGTTCAAAAATGAAATTGGTATCGACCGCACTCAACATACCTACTAATGTTGGTGTTTTAATCGTAATTGCTGTATCTAAATTATTTCCATCCGTCATTCTATAAAAGTAAAGACAATTGTCCTAAACAATATTAAAAAGGATACCAAATTATTAAACTCGATGTTTTTGTCAAAATTGACTGAATACACTTATTGATATATTTGGTCAGTTCGTTTTAGCATTAACTACATTTTCATGAATCATTAGATAGATACCTATATTACAAATATTATGAAAACGAGATTCTGTTTGTTGTCAAAGAACTTATAAGTAATGAACTTACCATGTTAACAACATGTTTTCTTAATCCATCTTTATCGGTATATGCTTCAGCTTTTACAATATCGTACTCTCTCTTTTTTCTCACTTTATTTTCGGATGAAGTCGTAAATTGTACAATTTTTCTACTTCTACTCGAATTGAATTCCTTTTCACTCGAACTGACACTAAGTTTTCCGGTACTGAAAAATGGATCCATTTCCAAATTTTCTATGTGAGGTTCTGAAGTACCGGGCCGTTGTGTTAAATTCAAGGGGTTTATTTCGCTTTCAGATTTGAAGCAGTCTCCATTCTTTTGATCTGGAAAATTAACAAAATTATTACATTTTTAGATATGTTTCTGTTTAAAATACAATTTGGTTATATTTTTTTCAGAATTTAACTAAAAACCCCACTTGAAGTTTGGTTCAAATGGTCTTAAATTAGATAATAATATCACTCTATACGAATAATATATTTTTCCCAGAATATGATAATATTATCTAAGCGTCACCTAAGCGTAAAATAACTGCTTAAGCAACAGTTAATGGTAGCAGCAATTTGGCCTAGCTCAGGAAGTGATACTGAATTTCTTTAATCAGAAGTAATTATCAGAGATCCCGCGTGGTGAATGTCTATTGGATTGTCAAGTATACGTAACAAAGATCTCAAAAAACGTAACTGGAATATCATGGATGTAATAAACAAAGAAGTGTACTAACTGTATTTATTTGATCCAGAAGAAAACATCTAATGGTAACAATGAAACAAACAAGATACGAAAAAAAAAGTTACCTGCTTCGCCGACAACCGTAGGCACGTCTTCAGGATACAGCAGCCATTTCCCCTGCATGTTTTCAGAAGCAACCTGATACGGCCACGATATAACAACTTGCACCGACGACACTCGCCACGGTCCTTCGTTGAAAATCTGGAAAAAGAAGTTACAGATTTTTTTTTATTTCAATCGAGTTAATAGTGAATCTTTGTATTGTGTTAAAGTTAGTTAGCTTATGAAGACACTACGATGAAAATTGCTGTAATTATCCTATCTTATCTTCAAGCCTACGTGTCAAACGTAGCAAAGTTAAGCGGCGTGAAGCTTTTTTAACTGAACATTTAATGGAGGACACCAGCAATCATTTTATATTTTTCTATAGATTCTTTAATTAAAACTACAGTATGCAACAGTTAATATGTTTTGGTGATTCAGGTCGAGAAAATTATTACAGTTAATCCTAACTCCCTAATGAAATATCCGAGACTGGGCGACGACAGGTGCCCGATTAATGTTAAATAGACTCTCGTGGAACTAAAAGTAAATAAGATATTGGCAAATTCATTGACATTACATCTTTTGATTCAGTAAAACACAGTAGCGATGATTATGAGACAACTAACACAGCACGAATTAAGTTTATTGTAAACATTACATAGTAAGAATGTTTAACTATCTAAAAGTGACATGATAGATGTGAAATTCACTTAAAGTTATTGTAGGATTTCGAATATAATTGTTCTTTACCTTTTTCTAACTGAAAACTCAACTAACCTGATACGTATGCATGACTCTAGTGCCGATATCATCGAAGTACGTCATAGCGGATTCTCCCTTCACTTCGCCTCCATAGAACACCTGTTCGGGGCGCGCCGCGCTGCAACCATGCAATACACCGTTACAATCATTGTTGTTACCTTAATTATATGTTTTAACTTATAGCGGATGTTGCGATATTGCCTTATTATGTAGCATTAGTTGAATTTAGTATTTTGCTTGAGTAACAGATTTGAAGTGGTTTCGTTCGCTTATAAAATTAAATAGATAATATATTATACCGATTCATGAAAAAAATATTAGTGCAGTGAAATAAAAAACCAATCCATTATACAATGATCATAAATATATAGTACGCATTAAAAATGAAAACGTCGTAGATATGCTACTTAAAAAGTGATAAAAACTGAGATTGTCACAATTCATTTTTAAGCTTTATGTACTAGTTTGATAAGCGGGTTAATATGTAATGTGCCCGGATATGTATAAATATGACTCGTGTACGTATGGGAGCACTTTGATACAAATTCCATTTGCCAGAAAATTGATATAGTCAAATTAACATGTAGGTACACTTTCTCAATGTAATTTATATCACAGTATCTACCGAAATAAACAATGGACCAGATTAAATTATATTTATAGCCGTCATTGTATTCTAGCGTTTTTAAAGACATTACAAAAACATTGTGGCCACTGCCACATTTTCCTAATCGCGTATCCCACCCCTTCTACATCATAAGATTGTCTTCGTCGTGGCGACTTGTAAGAGTAAATAACTCCACAAACGCATTTTAAGATTTGCGCGTACTGTATATTCCTACTTCAAGGAGTTCTTGGTTACGGCTTTGAACTATGTTTCTAAGTTTTAGCTTAAGTTAATAAAGAACAGATCTAAAATCACTAAATTTTTGCAACATATATGCGAGCAAACATTTGTGGTATTTTTTGTTTAAAAATAATTATATTTGCAATCTGATTCCCACTTACCCTTTAATCAGAAGCTCAGCATTCTTAATAACAAGTGCCTCAACAGTCACGGGTTTCTTGCCGGGATGTAGTTCCTTGGAAGTGGAGTTGGCCCAGACGACGAAGGCGACGGATGGTTCGTTGTCTTCGAGGGCGCGCGTATCGAACCTCATCGTGATGGCAGGCGTACCGTCCGGCTGCTTCTTGAACGGGTTCTCGAGCATACACGACACTGTTGTCTTGTTTAAACTTGTGCAGATCATATGCTTGCCCTGCAACATGTTATGTTATTCATTAAATTAAATAACTTCGTTGTAATTTATTTAACCTTTTTTTTGTGAATGGAACCTTTTTTTACTGAATTATTCAACACTTACGCTAATATTTGCTGCTATGTAATGGAGGCTGGAGTGATGCTGGACAAATACTTGAGCTTCGTAGGCAGACTCGCCGTAGTTGTCGACTGAAATGGACAGCTTGATTTCTTCCTCTTGTCCCAACGTCAGCGCGTATGCCTTGCCGTCTGCCGCTGGAATAAGAAAATTTAAAAGAATTTAAATTTTTTTAGACTAGCTTTAACTTGTGTCACGTACTATTCCTGTTCCCGTATGAGTTTTGGAAATAGCTTTTTAAGTTTACTGGTGATAGTAGTGACCTACATTACACCTTCGAGTAAGAACTCGAAGGTGTAGTATAGGCACCACCGCATTACCTAATCTATCTGCCGCCAAATAGTAGTCTACAGCACTGACGTGTTCCGGTTAGATTGTAATGTTTGGCCCCGTAATAACTATCACAGAGACATTTGTATTTTGACCTTTGGTTTTTGTATAGATATACCCCCTTATTCATAAACGTATTTTAGCTAAAGTTTTGCTAATCTCTCCTTTGTCTTTTTCCATCGTACACATTTCACAACACAACTGACAAAGACAAAGTATTCTATAGCTAAAACGTATCTAATGTAGGTTTATAAATATGGGGGTTAGTCTATAGGCTGCAGACACCACTTAACTGTGAACTGCAAGCTTGTTTGCTACTTTCTTTACATAAAAAAGTGTTGCCTTCGTTCCTCAAGGCACCAGCATGACGTATTTCTGTTTTTCTTATGCCCGTACTTATGTCCCTAAGGTGTTGTTCAAACCAGTTTCCATAGACACCACTTTCTTCCACATTATATTAAAGAACCAGACAAGTCCATTTATTTATAGTATTATATTTTACGCTTTGCATTAATTTTATACAACAATCTGACATTATTATTGATCATGACTATAAGTATGTGTTTAAATATTCATTTGATGACCCAGTTGGTCCAGATCATTACAACTTCCTTCGCCGTGGTCACAGATCTCCTAACATTACATACATACCTAATTACACGTCGGTGACCAAACATATAATTATTATTCGTTTGCAAGAATATATTACGTATTTAAGTACCTATATAAGGTAGCAAGACCAAGTAATACTAATAAATACTAAAAATACCTAAGAAATACCTATGAAGACTTAGTAGGCCTCTCTCTATAAGGAATATGTTTTCTTTAGATATTAAAATGGTCAACTTTATTTCCTGGTTTTACCAAAAGAGAGCAGCTGTAACATTTGTGGCATTCAGTATGACTTTTATTCGATACTAGCTGACCCGGCAAACTTCGTATTGCCTCAGAATGAAATAATGTGTCAAAGGTTTGATAGATATGGCCTCTTTGTATGGGAAAACAAAATTGTGGTTTTTACTATTCCTCTTCAATTTCTTTATTCTTTCATTTTATTTTTTTACCTTTCAAACCTTTCCTGGACTTCCAACAATCATTCAAAACCAAAATTAGCCAAATCGACGACGAGACTAACGAACAACCATATACACTTCTCATCAAAAAAATCGAAACACCTTGCAAGTTTATGTTTTGTAAGAATTTTAACAAATTGTGTATATTTAAAAAGAAAATTTTTAATGTCGTTTTATAGTGCATAGTGTGAGGTCTTAAAATCCTAATGTTAATGTTCTAAATTCAAATTACATTTTCATAAGTTTTGTGTTTCGTTTAATGAGTAATTTTTACCCTATATGGAGTTTGGATCGCAATGGATAAAAAAACACACTATATTGAAAAAAAAAAGTAACGTGAATTTAATAACTTGGGGAGGAATCCCCGAGCTCATATTACTGCTTCCATGCGGTTATTCTTTTTAAACTATGGATACTTCTTCTGCAGAAGCCGCCCAAGTGGTGGCACTGCTGGATTCTGGACTCAGTCAGCGCGTTGTGGCTGCAAGATTGCATCTAAGCCTATCATTGGTTAATAGTCTTTAAGCGCTATCGGGAGACTGTTTTGTTGACGTGCCGTTTAATTTCTGGCAGGAATCGGGTCACATCTAAGCGAGACGATCGATTTATTGCAATTACTTCTTTAAGAAATCGACGCCTCAACGCTTTTCAACTGCGGCGGCAGTTAAGTGCTGTACGAAGGATGGCTGTAAGTGACTCTACAATAAGAAGAAGATTAAAAGTACATGGATTGGTACCGCACAAGCCAGCAAACGGGTCGAAATTAACTGCAGACCACCGAAGAGCGCGCCTTAACTTTGCACGTGAGCACTTGAATTGGTCATACTCATAGTGGAGCAAAGTTCTCTGTTCCGATGAGAGTAAATTCATGCTGTATGATAACGACGGAAGGAACAAGGTCTACAGAAGAGCTGGAGAATGCTTTCCGCAATGTCGCATTGAAGAAAAGGTCAGCTATGGTGGTGGTTCGTGGACGGTTTGGGGAGGAATCAGCCCCGAAAGTAAGACAGAGCAGGGCAAGAAGAAGAAGAGCAAGGCAGAAAGGCATCGTGTCCGGGCCCTTTCTGCCTACACTTAATAGTAAGCGGTACGTCGAAAAATGTCTTGAGCCTCATGTGATGCCCTATGCACATTTTGTTGGCAATGGCTTCATATTCATGCACGACAGTGCTAGTACTCATACTGCGGGCGTCGTGCGAGATTACCTTATCGAAGTCGGTATCCCCACTAAGGAATGGCCAGCAAGAAGCCCGGACATGAATCCAATATAAACATCTATGAGACGAATGAAAAAGACGAATTCGTGCAATAGAAATGATTCCAGAAACATTTTACCAGCTGCGAAATGCCATTCTAGAGGAATGGTACAACAAGAAACAACAAGGGATCCTGACTCTCATCCGATCGATGAAGAACCGCATGGAAGCAGTAAAAAAAACTCGGGGATCCTTCCCCAAGTTATCGAATTCAAGTACTTAGTTTTTTTTTCAATAACGTGTGTTTTTTTGTCCATTGCGTCCATAGTCCATACATGGTAAAAATGACATCATTAAACAAAATACGAAACTTATGAAAATGTAATTTGAATTTAAAACATCAATATTAGGATTTTAAAACCACACACTATGCACTATAAAACGACATTAAATATTTTATTTATAAATATACACATTTTGTTAAAATTCTTACAAAACATAAACTTGCAAGGTGTTTCGATTTTTTTGATGAGAAGTGTGTATATATATATATATATACTATATATATAAAGATAAGATTTGAGCGCATGGATTGCCACAGTTCACAGAAACCTAAATAACCATTCATATTCGGTACCTAAGCTAGTTAAGCCATCTATTTGCTCAAATTTACTACTTAAGCCGTTCTTGCTCTTGTAGCTAGAACAACACAACTCAGACTACAACATCTATAGAAAAGTCAGAATGAAAAAATATTAGATACATTTAAAATGAACTCACTTTTAGGCAACTGCAAGACGGGGTCCACCACTAAGTCACTCACGCAAATACCATCAGCTCCACAATCATTTAAGAAGTTAGCACTGAACATGGTTGTGGCAGTGGCATTCAGCACCGGATATTCATCTATGTTCGGCAATTCTCCGATGGTAGAATACCGAGGTTGTACGTGAACAATTTTATACGTCACTTGAAACTGTAAAAGGAAAAACAAATTACAGAAGTTTCATAAACATTTTGGAGGATTCTTTCAATATCTACTTACTTTAATCGGAGTTTGTATGTCTCTCGTATTATTTTTTAAATAAACAATGTGTTCTCTACATTCTTCCACGTCTTTACCAAGATGTATTATCTTGTTGACTATATTCGTTTTTTCAGCATCAAAGAACACTCTTGAGTATTTCCTGCCTCCAGGGAAGGTTTCAGCCTCTATAATGTAGTTTAATTCGTGTTCATTACTTTGCGTTGATTTCACGAGTGATTTAATAATACAACATGCTTGAAAATGGAAGCATGTGTGGTTCGCGCTAGGATCTTTTTCACAGCCCTGTATCGTTGGATCTATATTTATAATTGTATTTGATGGTCGTATCGAAGTTTTGATATCGATGATTGGTTTCGTTCGGATTAATGCAACGCTGCTCTGTAACAAAAAATATACAAAATTTGATTCAATCACACATTGTATTTTTTAGAACACGGTTAAGTAAGAGTGTTTCTTTAAATTTAAATACCTGTTCATAAGCGCCAACAAGGAGATCAGGATATCCATTAGCATCTAAGTCCAATCCTCCGGACAAAGAATAACCAAATGTCTTCAACACCCTTGGCAATGATTCAGCTGCTATAATTTGATCTGGTTTAGATTTTAAGCCGGTCTTTCTGTCACCCATATGAATATAAACTACACCGTTGCCTTCATACGGACTTCCAATCGCCACATCCTCGCAGCCATCTTTGTTCAAGTCACCCGTGTTAGCGATAGCTATTCCGAATTGAGACTCTGGTTTACCAGTTAGTCTTATATTATATTGTTGAGGTAAATTGCGGTTTTCGTTAAGATATAAATAAACGGCACCACCAGTGTCTCGGGAAAAGAAGAACGGCGCACCAACCAAAAGATCCGGTAGTCTGAAAATGTTTGGGTAACGTTAACGTTTGTCGTTTAAATATATAAATACTGATATACGAGTATTAATCCATTATAATTCATCGATCTAATCTATACTTAATATTATGAAGCTGAGCAAACAAACAAACGAGTTTGTTTGCTTGAACGCGCTAATCTCAGGAACTACTGGTCCTATTTGAAAAGTTCTTTCAGTGTTAGATAGCCCATTTATCGAGGAATATATGACTAGGAAATAGAAGCGGAGCAGCTCGGGCGAAACCGGGGCGGACCGCTAGTTTATAAATAAAAAAAATACTAGTGTTACGTTTTCCATAAGTTTTTAAAATATACCATTGTAGTAATGGTATTATTAGTATTATTAGTAGTAGAGTTCTTGTAGCGGCGGACTAGCCATAAAGTCGAGGAGGCGTTTACCAGTCCAACCTCAGCCAACTCGGCCCCCTACTGATCTGACTAGCGGAGCTTGCCGTACTCACTATTCAGTTTAAGGCGCCGGGTGTGTGAGGAGCCTCCAAGCTATCCGGGTATTTCCAGCCCAGTCGGACCCTGACTTCCTGTATCAGAGCTTGAGGGCGTAACCACCATTTATTTTAATACCTAATCTATCTAGCACCAAGTGGTAGTGTGCAGCACCATCGTGTTCCGGTTAAATGGCTTAGGCCTCAAGGGTGGCAACGAGAAGCTGCGTTGTGTCGTCGATGGTGGCAACGCACCTTAACCTCCGGTTTTGTTAACAAGCCCATAGGTTGCAGTCAGCACTTTCCATCTAACTACATGCTTGTGCCATATACCACCACTACATAAAACAAGTTCTTATTATATTTCTGTACCTATCCCTCAGGCCACCAGAAAAATATGACAATTGCTTTCTTATTGTTCTCGGTCCCGATCGGGGCCATTGCTGCTTCAGGGATTAATGAGATTTGCCTTACAGATACATCCCACTTAAAATAATTGACTTACCCGTCACCATTAACATCAGCAGCCGCGACTTCATAGCCATAACTGGAACCAAACTGTTCACCATTAAGTATCAAAGTGAAGTTTAGAATATCAACATCAGTTCTGGTCCAGTCACTAATAACTCGCTTACTAAACAACACAACTTGGCCAGTACCGTGTGCTCTAGGCGCGCCTGCCGCGTACGATGGTTCTGGACCAAAAAATTTGGCACCTGACACTGACATACCTGCAAATGAAAGTTTCATTGATTGAAATAAAATCAGTGCTAATTCAAAATTCAATACAAAAATGGAACAATTTTAATTGCTTCTACTAATAGTTTCATTTAAAGAACTGAATTGTGTCAAATGTATATCTATCTATACTTAATAAAGAACTGTAGAAGTGTCAATTCTGTACATTAAAAATGTAGAAAAAATAAATACCAGGGCATGTAATACTCGTAGATCGATACCGAACCCAAATATGTGATAAGAATTTTTTTTGTCTGTCTGACTGTTTGTTCAATCATTACACAAAAACTACCGGTCCGATTATAATGAAACTTGGTATGATTATATATAATAATATAATGTAGGTAGGTACTCCAAATTATAAAGTACTTGATTGCGTCATACCGCGGATCCCAAGGTCCAGTCAATCATATAAGAATTAGAATTAGTATCTGTTCAGTAGTATTTTATATCATTGAAATAGACACGTATTTAATTCAACTCAGAGTCATTACCGCCCTTTTACCCAAATGCGAACATCAACATACATAGACATAATTAAATAAAAGTAGTTTTATTTGAAAACTTTTAATAAAATAAGTAGATAGGTACTTTAAGCATTTTTACTGGTGGTAGAGCTCCAGTGACGGAGCTCGCGGGCGTAGGCACCACCGCATTACCTAATATACTTGCCGCTAAATGGTAGTGTTCAGCACTATCGTGTTCCGGTCAGGTGGTAATGAACGGCCAAGTAATTTCCGGCACAGAGGCATAACACCATAGGCTTCAGGAGTGGTAACGCATCTGCATTTTTTCTTTGAGTGGGTGTCTATAAGCTGCAGTCATCACTTAACATCAATGTGAGCTGCATGCTTGTTTGCCACTTCCATCACATAAAAAAAAGTAAAAATAATCTGACTAGCTAAACGTTATGTACAAATTCAATCTGTTCTTTTGCCTCTTTGATCGTTCCTTTTATTTATTTATTTATGCTTCTATGCACCTTGTACATATGGCGGACTTAATGCCACTAGGCATTCTCTGACAGTCAACCATGGGGTCATGAGAAAGCTTTGTGTAGGGTGCGGAAAATAATACATAAATGAAAATAAGTACTTAGAGAAAAAAAAAACGTTCATACGTTTTTTACAGTACATAAATACTTTTATTCATTAAAGACAATAAGTTATACTGAATACTTATATTCTTACCCAGATAACTATATTTCTCAACAGGACTTGCTCTATCTTCGACCGGTGCCATATAAACAACGTGGTCTCTCTCTAGTAAATCATCGTTCGTGTCTTGAGTGAAGATTGTCCCTCTCCAAGTATATGGCCCCGGACTACCCAGCAGTAAAGTGTCATCCTCTAGGAGTGAACTGCTTGTTCCTACTTGACAAATGCCGAATTCTTCGTGTTCCCTGTAATTGAGAGAAATTGGTAATGTTTTTATTCAAGGCCATAAACGTAGGTTTACTTATATAATACCATCTACATGGTGGTTCTACACCATAGCGCAAGGATATTTATACATTTATTGAACATCAGATCATCGCTATTAATACAATAAAGATAATCATTAGGACGTTAAACAGTACCTCGTTACAGATCGACCTCGACACGGCTCCCAAGCTTCAACTAATTCGAGTTCGTTGCTCAGCGTGTAGCAGAGACCTTGGCCATACTGCGATTCACCAGACTTACGGATATATCTGAAATTTAATTTTAAAAATGTCAAAATTCTAAGTCATCATCAGAATTAAGTAAATTGTCTTAGAGTTACAAAGGAGACGTTCCAAAATGTATGAAGCTTGGGCCTGCACCATGTACACTATATTGAGAGATGAAGCATAAAATACTAAATCATTTTCAGCTATTCAAATAGTTTATTAAATCTTCAATTAATTGTCGTAAGTATATTTCGAAAACAAGAATGTCATAGTAGCGATATGGCAACATATTCTTGTCATACAAAAATTACGTAAAATAAATATTTCCGACAAAAAAACAACGATTCAAATTATTTTTTGAGTATTTTTCAATGATTCTGCGTATTTTTCTCTAACTTTTGATATAGTGTACAAGGTGCGGGCCCAACGTGGAACTTCTCCTTTATCAAGACAATTTTAGGTAATGATATTCAATATGTTCAGAATATTTTGTATGGTTGCGCTATTACAATTGTAATATCAGCTAAATGATCAAACCAGCGCCATAACAAAGATTATATTATTGAATCGTATATTATTAGCTTCGAAAATAAAGACAGGCCCGGCTTATTAAATGACTGAAAACTTACCCCCTTATTCATAAACGTATATTAGATACGTTTTAGCTATAAAATGCTTTGTCTTTGTCAGTTGCATTGTCAAATGTGCAGGGTAGAAAAAGACAAAGGAGAGATTAGCAACACTTTAGCTAAAATACGTTTATGAATAAGGGGGTTAGGTTCTATTTATTCATGCATAATATGACTAATGATGATTTAGATGCATATGTTCAAGATGGTGATTAAATGAGCGAAAACGAAAAATTATCTTTTCTTACCTATGAGCGCACACAACGGCCTTTTTGCCGGGACCCTGACTTCGGACTGACACTCCCAGCCACTGGCCATCTTTGATCTCATCCGGATGAGGTGAAGATAGATGTTGTGAATCCATAGCTATATCATTTAAATTAATTAGTATAAAAAATGACATATAGTGAAATAAGCTTTTGGTTTTAAAATCATTGAGCCAAAATGTAATAATGATTATTAATTGCTCGAGTAAATTAGTGATCACTTCCTCTTTTCGGATAGTATATGCCCGAAAATGATATATTATTTCAAAAGCTTAAAACAAAGCTCAAATTAGACACAATATTAAAACCTTAGACAAATAAGTAAAAGTCGTGTAGACCACAATAAGTTCAACCCAAACAGTTAAAAGAAAATATAACATTCATTCAATTCAATTTGAATATAGATCATTGATATTTCATTATACATGATGAAAACACCGTAATTGATGATTCACACAATTACAGCGCTTTCAACAATACAATATTCAATCCCAATTACAAACCAATGGTGGGGTACCTCGGCAAATGCAAAGCTTTGCAATCAGGCGTGTATGATGAAAAGTAAAATGTAACTTATTACTTAAAATCAATTAAAACATAATTAATTTCTTCAAAATAACATGATATCATCGTGCAAATGCCTCTTAAAATGGTCAAACCTAAAACCATGCATGGGCATATATTCACAACATTTTGTATAGTTTTGCTAATGGTGACGTGTGTAGGTGGTAAGGTGACGATAATCTGCAGCCGACCTGTAATGAATCATTGTGAAGATACGGCGTGATACGGTTACACTCTAAACGTGTGGTCTCGGGTTAATGGACATTATCGAAGTCTACGTTTTGTTAATTTCGAGCTGATACTGATAAATAATTAATCGATGGCCGATTCGTTAATTCACCAGAAAACACCAAATTACGTTTTAATTTGAAATGAGTGTGGCTAACTGTTATACTATTATGTTAATCGGCCCAGCGTTCTTCATGAATCTATCTATTGCTTGATGTTAGACGATATTGTTATGATTACCAGATATAGTTTGGTTTTCGCGATTACCAGTATTAATTTATGTACGGATAGTGTATGGTTACTTTCAATTTACGAATTGAATGGGAAGGTTAAATCATTATTTTTACACCAGTCACCTTTGTAATTTGTTAGATCTCTTACGTTCACAGAGTTCAAATACTCTGTGAACGTAAGAGATCTACAAAGTTTCGTTGTACAAGCCTAATTTAGTCAAAAACAATGTTTCATGACATAACCGAAACATGCAATTGACCGTAATATACAAAGCGTTTGTCCTGTTGAACAAAGCTAAATACAAATAATATCATTTACAAATTAACTCCAAACATGAGCGCTATGTAGCTAATCTTAGATCATAATAAGCAAGTCAATACTTTATACATTAACTCGTTGTTTATACAATTCCATGGACAATATTATCTCATTGATAGATTGAATATCTAATAAACTGAGTGCTATTTAGCGCAAGCTTATAAGTGGGTGCTTTCGCAAGCAGTTAGTGCTGATTCATGTTTTCGTATTTGGGAAACATTTAACTATATTTCCCTCAAAATCCAAGAGATTTTTCTGTACAAGACGAAATATTTCAAATGGTTCCCAAATACGTGTGAAGTGTGAATGCAAAAATAATATTCAAAAACTTAATTAGTGATTGCGTAATGCTCATGCGTTGCAATAATCATAATGATGGTTTAGCTGGAACTGAGTAAGACATGGGCTATTAGTAGATAAAAAAAATACAGCGATTAGTCGGTATTAGTTAAGGAGCAAATTGATTAAGTAAAAAGGATGTTGAGACCACAGCTCACTTACTCGTATTTATCTTGCCGTACTTCGCTGTTTGGGGCACCACCGACAAAAGACAACATTTTAATTAAAACTTATAAGGATAATCTGTATACTGAAATGTATGTTCCATCATTGTTCCAGCAATCCTAACCTTTTTTTTTCTGTCATAGTTAGTTACTTTGGTATCAGTTACAACGAGTTTTCTACAGCTAACTATAACTAACTCTACAAAGTGTAGAAAATACTAATATCTAACCTAAATAACACAAAACTCTAAAAACAGTGCTTTACTAGGAAAATATTTAAATATCTTTGCTTTTACATGTCATTGTGATATTTAAAGTACCTATCTCTAATGTGCATTTTAATTTTATTTCCATGTGTAATTTACTATTTCTAGTTAGGTATAGCAAAATGACAAATGCAATTTGTATAATATTGTAAATTTACAGGAGTAGAGAAATAGAATTGATTGAAATTACAAAATACTTGAATGGAAATATCTATGTATGTATCTTCACGCCAGGTCCCTAACGGGGTAGGCAGAGAGTGTAGAGCGCCAGACATCCCGGTTCAGACAAACCTCTCGTGCCTCGGAAATATCTAAATCGAAATGACAGTTGAATGCATCCAATGTTTACATTAATTTGAATATGCTAGTGAAATACTTGATGCAAATGAAGAATCTGAAGTATGCCTTTTGACATTTGAAAACATCTTCAAATTTTGATTATGCGAAGACCTTAAAGATGCTTTATGCGGATCTGGACATATACTAAGACATCTTATTGCGATTCAATGTAAGATTTACCAAAGTGTTGCTTATTTGTTAATATCGGTACGGATCTTGAGCATTGATCTTCACGTGCGCAATGTGCATTTTATTTTGTCCTAGATACACGATGCGCAAAACGATCTCCACTCTGTCGTTCAGCGCTAAAGATCAGCGCCTATAGCTTATATGAAAAAAAGGAATAAAACATTAGCAATTAAGGTTCACAATAAGATGTCATGATACGGGCCCTGGAGGATGCAATGTATTTCGTGTGGACATAACTCACTTCGTTTGCCATCAGTTACAATTTGTTCGCAGTCTCGTACAGCTGGCGTGAGCTGACATTTCCATAGCGCACCCGACCTGGATGTGTTTGGCTGCAGATTCTGGCCCAGTGGTGCGCCAACTAATAACCTGTGAACAAGTATAAGTTAACGTTATTTTTTTTCTGTACTCTAAGGAAGATATTTTTAGGATAACTACGACCAGTAGTGTCGGCTGTGCATTGCCTGCAAGTCACTCTAGAATACAGTACTATACAGTACTTTCGGAGATAATCTGCCGTCGGACAGACAGATGAACGAGTGATTTTCTAAGGGTTTCCTTTTTGTTTTTTTGAAGTACCTAACCCTTAAAAACATTATTCTTTCGTAATCCACAATAACGAGATGCACACGATTGTAGACTTGTGGTTGTTCATTATGTCATTACTGGATAATGAGGCACACGACTAACGGTGGCGCATTGAAATGACAGTAACGTTGTATATCTCCTAATTATTTACAGAGATCAAAGATAACATGAGTCGACACGCTATCCTACGTTTTGTGATGACTGTGTTTTTTTAATTCGGTGCATTTAGAAGTAATATTAATGATATATGAGTGACGATATTGTTCCAACCTTCATTACAATTCCGGGACTATTTTGCGTTAGAAATTGTTTTTAGCCAAGCCCACATGTAGGAAAGTACCTAACATAATCTTCTACTCAATTTCAAATATTATGCCCGTCCTTATCGTTTTATATCGTAGTTTTGTTATTAAATAACAATAATTTAATGTAATAATTAAAAATAACCGAGTCAGGAATAACCAATCTATCATCTTGTAACGAATTGATTAGGAGCGCGCGCGGCTCATTCGGGCAACTTGACGCCAAATAACACATCGGTACAAATTCAATTTAACATTGGTCACGGGTAGCGAGCCCTATGTACGTACCGCATGCCCTTATGCATTTAAATTACTATAAATCACTACAAAAAGTCACCGGCTTTGATGTTCACTCCACTCAAATCATATTAATTTTAATTGAAATGTAATGTAATACTAATGAAAGCTTTTAGCTCCTCATTTATACTCGTGCGAGGTACAAACGCGTTCCCATTCACGGAACGTACGTTTATTGTGTATTTCTTGCTTATCACTATCGTGCTACCATTGTTCGTGATCTGTGTATTCTGAACGACCAGTATTCACTGCACTAGTAAACAAAACACCCACGTTAAGGTCAATGAACATTTGATATAGGGATAAACATTAAAGTTGAGAGATACATACAATTAAGCCTTCATTGTTTTGCTCAGTATTGCGACATCGCCTTATCTTAACATGTTTAAAGTCCCGAGAAAGCTGTCTCCTAATTTCGTGTACAAATATCCACGTTGCGTCGGACATGGGTCGAGACAGACATTTAATTTTCAAAACTGCAAAAGGCAATCGGTCAAACCCTCATGACCAATTTACTGTACAAAGGGTTCATTATAGTGCAACGGTGTTCCGCGCCCACATTGTGACGATCGATCTTGCCCCCATTGCTCCACGAACGCGCCTACGCGCATCCATGAATATCACAGCATTCGTACAAAGGTATTAAATTATTACAAACAGTAACATCTCTGTAACTCGATCATTCCATTAAACAGTGAATAACAAACATCCATCGTATAACAGACCGCTCCTAGTCAAAGTCTCGCATATCGGGTGTATCCTTGGGCGTGCCTCGCCCCTCTGACAACGATAAATTCCCATCAATACACTATCCGTTCTTGACGTCGCCCGATACCACCTCCATATTGCACAGCCATTTAGATAAGTTTACAATAAAAAAATAAAAAACGCATTTCATGTTATCAACCCCCTTGAATTTCCTTCCGATACGAAACCGTCAACAAAAACCTTTTCTTTCTCTATAAAAATTACTATCCATTCAAAGCAGTCAAATTGAATGAGTACTTACGTTTGACCGATAAAGTAATATGGGAGGCGCAGCGATCGCCTTATAAAATAGTAATCTATTGAAAAGTCTATGGGATTAAGTCAATTGTGAAGATCAAAGGGCCGGTGTATTGAAGATGATTCGAATGTGATTGCTCGCGTCGTGCCCGCACGAAGATTACACCGCACACCATATTTCAAAATCACACCTATACGTGAAGTATTCGTTACTTCGGCAATAAAAATGTATGTTTACGAGGGCTTCAATTTTAACGTGAAACGGTAATGAAATAACGCGAATTCCATTAGTTTGTCGGCACTTTAATTAATGGGAATTCATACAGATTTGACGTTGGGTAAACTTTCTATTAAGAGCGATAGGTTCATTTCATACCTACATGGTGAAATTTTAGTGGTGGTTTTCCCGTTTGTAAACGATTTTGTATTCTATTGTATTTCGGTTTAATAGTAAAAACCTAATAATAACTAATACATATTGATATCCGGTTTTTGTGTAGATAGTAGAGTAGAGTCTATTAGGCTACAGTCATCACTGATGCGAGTTGCATATTTGTTCGTCACCATCCTCTTCTTATCTTTGTATATAAAAATTAATTGATGTTCTTTAGTCACGCTAAAACTCGAGAACGGCTTCACCGATTTGGCTAATTTTAGTTTTGAATGATTTTTGGAAGTCCAGGGAAGGTTTATAAGGTAAAAAAATATGAAGAAATAGTAAAAACCACAATTTAATTTTCCCGTACAAATAGACCATAATATCTATCAATCCTTTGACACATTATTTCATTCTGAGGCTATATAAGCCCCGAGCCGAAGCCGAAGTATAGCCCCGGGCTATCAGCAGGTCATTAAATAAAAATCCTTATCCGTCCTAGAACGATTTATTTCATAAGTATTATAACTGTTAACACATATTTATTTTAATGGGAGTGTTCTCATGATTAGACGCTTCCCATAAAAAATAAAATGCAAGACAAGTTATCATATTGTTATAATGCATACAGTAGGAATCTATACAAGTGAGGGAGAGCGGTTAGTGCGGTACCAATGAAACTTAAAACTTTGTAGGCTTAAAAAACATCCATGTGAACTGACAACCACCGTTCATTGTGCAGTCAGAACATTAATAAAACGTAGGTGTATAGCAAGCAATAGATTGTTTCATGGGGTAATGTGGTTTGTAGTCACAAACCGTGCATCTAGGATTTATCCTTGGAGTGGCAGATGGCTTATAATGGTTTGTATCTAAAAATAAAACTACGTAGAATACTAATCGTATTAATTACTAAAATAGCGCGCGACAAGTCGTGTTCCTCACGTATGTAAAGTTAGTAAAACAAAAACTTCAAAAACAAAATCCGAATACAAAAGATTATAAATACAATTTGAGAAATGTTCCGCGACTTCCTCGCGCACGTTAAAATATTCCAGTAATCCCTTGCTTGTTCGGCCATCAGAAATAGTTATGTACTTTAATATCGGAGGAAGAGTTATGGGTTGTGCAGGGTGGTACCGATGTAGGTGGTCCGCAAACACCGACCTCAGCCATTGTCCACTTTATCGATGTGCGTGTACTCACAAAAGTTACCGATCATAACTGAGTATTTGGCCATCCCTTTTTAAAAACTCTCGATTTACCTTACATTAAGTTATTCGATACCTTTTCATAATACGTGCCTAAATCTTCAGTAGCAAAACAATTTCGTTTGTTGTAAAAACCTACTTTCCGACCGGAATAAGCATTTATGAATTTAAAAATGTAAGATATTTCAATAAAGCCTGTAATGCAGAATGCTTTAAATGCTTTTCACTGCAAGCAAACGTTCCATCGTGTGTGGCACAAATAGTATGGAAATAAGCCGACAAGTGAATGCAAATATGTCCAATGTCATATTATGAACATACTACAAATTGTTGAATTGAAAAAAGCAATAATTCTCTTTACGTCGTTCTTTCCTCTTTCTTTTTCACATTGGATTAAGACTAAAAGGGCTTATGGTCGTTTTATGCTTTCTATTCTACTACATGTACCAAATTCTGGTAATTATTTGTGTGAAATTGCATACAAATCTTCAACTTGTATAGTAAGCAAGTTTGCTTACTATACCTATTGAAGGTACTTTTGACGAACTAGAATCCCAACAAATATACCTACAAACATTCACGATTTGTAAGAATGTCGACTTCCCCCATCCAACAACCCTCAAAGGGCACTGTGAAACCGCTCAATTAGACTCGTTCATAATTATTTCAAAGTTACTATACAAATCGTGACCGACGTCGGTAATCCTGTCACAGTACGTTTCGTGTTCCCTAATTGAAAAAGGCTACATGCACCGTCAACACGGCAAGTAACAATGGACTTTCTACAAAAACAATAGGGGACCCTATCATTTGTTGTGCACTGAGATGACACCTCGAAGCAATGAAACCATTATGCATCATCTTTTGTGACATTTAGAATTTATTACCGGTGTCTGAATGATGGAGTAGGTGTAGCAACACGACCGTAGATATTCAGGTAACGAAATGCGTTATTATTGCATAAAATCATTTTTCAAATTGTGGATAGCCAGCCGCGTATTTACAAAAATGTATTTTGTAACAGTGGTTTTTATTTTACAATGAAGTTTCTGCTACTCCAAGCTCAGAAAAGAAAATATTTGCGATACATTATTGAGAAAGAAAAAATAAACACAAGAAGGTTCTCTTATATAGGTATAAAGGTATACTTCAAACAAGGAATATATTTTATACCTACACCTGAAGATGACAGTGGTCAATACAAAATAAAACGTCGGTACAAGGTTAGTATAAGGTTGTAGTAACGAACGACCAGATAACAGGGCCAAGTCACGAGTGTTGCCACTATGCAACTGCTAATGAGTGATCGTGACGCTCGATACGTGGAGAGTTGCGACTTCGCCATCGGAATATAGCAGCGGTACCTACGCAACTATTTTTCGTGGGCCCATATGTTAACTAATAGTATGATTGTAATTTGAAGAAACATGTACGGTATCCAATAAAAAAAAATTGCACATCGACTTTAGTAAGGAGACATCGGCTTATTTCGGGTCTGTAGAGCGTTATCATTTTCGCACCTTAGGTACCTATGTGACGTTTCTGAACCATTCTGATCAAGTTGTGACGAATACCGGACTATCAGTGCTTAAGTAGGCAGTGTGCAGCAGCTCTACGAAGTCGAAACTAGCCGATTGTCTTTTTCGTAGGCTTGATTTGCAATATTTCTTGCTAGATACTTGTGTATATTTATGTGTAACTAATAGGTAAACAAAAAATTGTAGTTCTGTATAGTAGGTATGCTAAATACCTACTTCTTTGAAATTAAAAAATGAATGTTTTAGTGTCAGTCATCATTGACGAATGAAAATGAGACTGACACAAACAACAAGCAAGTGGGGTATAGTAGTCTGTACAGAATAAAACGTCGGTAGGTACAAGTTTGTTGTAACGAATACGATATTAGGTATATACATAACATATGATTACTGTATACCTAGGTACTTATGATATGTTATATTGTAACAGTCTCTGTAACTTTTGAGATTATAGAGTTTTAACGATTCTGAGATCGTAGACACCTCACCCACAATTACGCTTAGACATGAAAATAATTAATCAGATAATCGCCATTATTTTAAAACGTACCTATGTATTTACTTAAAATAGATACATCATTTGCATAAAACTAGAAGGTACTATCTCTATCAAAGCTACTCTACACCAGACAGAAAATCTATTAACGTCAAGCACTAGGTACCTATCTTTGCGAGCGCTATTATATTGACCATGGTTTTTCTTTAAAAGGACTAAACATACATCTTTTAGTGGCAGTGTAGTGGTAATAAATCACCTTGTGGGGCTATCTCAGCTCATTCAGTGACATATCAAAGAGTTCAGACGACATGTCTTTATCTGGACATAACTATCGTGTACAAATTCAATGGAGCTCCTCAAATACTTTCACTTGGACATATGTTTCTAGTTTCTCTACGTTTGTACAAGTTTTGCTGATTGATGAAAGTGTCCGTGTATTATATATAGTATTGAATAAATACCTACTATCGTCCCGTTGAGGCTTCACCAAATCAACTTTAACCAATCTTATAATATCGCATAATACGAACTATAAATTACTAATCAAAGTTAAGAAAATTTCGAACAGAAAACGTTATTTTTCAAAAGTTTTTTTTATGGCCAGAAACAAAGAAAAACACGCAAATACATCGCTGTTACGGTTTTGAGTTCATACCTACAAATCCCATAGAGAAAAATGCTTATGTGTGATCAGTATTACACATAAATGCCTATTTAAAATAAACAAGAAAGATCTTTGTGGCAGATTTAGGCTACGATAAGAAAAATGAATGTATTTTTCCATACCGGTTCCAAATTGGATAAATCACCCCATGTAGGTATACCTATAACTACGCGTGGGCGACCAAGGGGGTAGAAACAAACGGAATGGATAGCGTCTCTAAAAGGAGGTATTATATCATCTATCTTTTACTATTGCTACCTTGCCTGATTTAACCGACAAGGGTAACCGTTATGGATATAAATTTACTCTTATTTTAAAGGTTCAAGATAAGACATCTACATACGATTATGTCTATGGAAATGATTTCCAAACAACAAGATGTTGTTTAATGGAAAACAAGTTAAAAATATCTCGTCAGCTTTCATAGTCAAAGTAAAACAAAGAAAATAAACAGTAGTACGAAATGCGCCGGTGGCCAATGTACTCACTATAACCGCGTTCTCGGCTTTCACACGCTTCTACAATGTTTGCTAAATCCTATTTGTGTATTCCCAATCCATCAACTACATGTGCAAGTAACAAGTCAAATATTTTTTTAACTGCCAAGAAAACTCATTAAATATTTTAAACAGAATCTTTACTTGGAATTCGTGAGGAATTTTTCTGAAGAGGACATCGTTAGGGTCGTCCGACATAATCGTATGTAGCAAAAGCTCGTGGAATCGATAAGATCTACAATTCTACGAGTTTCTGTTACGCGAATATTCTAATGAACTGCAAAAAAAGGTGTACCTACCTAGACGGTCGCGCACTTTAATAACGGTTGAGCTTTTAATTTAATTAAAGTGAAATGAATACATAATTAATAAATTCAGCCAAGATAACATCAGAGTAATTCCAAGGAACAGGATGACAAAATGTATGAGAAGTTGACACCATTGTAAATCAAATGGTAGTGCTATAAAACAGTGCACGCGGAGAGGCAGAGAAGCACCGCCATCGCAGATTATCGCAAACCTGTTCTGCCGACTGCAAGTAAATGATAGCTGGTGGAACGCATTAGTCAGATATCGACCCCCTCTGTGTGGGCGACTTGAAACAGGGTTCACCTTTCAGGCAATAAACTAAACTACATGTAAACATGAACGCTCAAGTCTAGATTCCGTTCGTTTTATTCAATTTAGTTACGCTCGATTACGTATCTTGGAGCATAATTTTTAATTGGAATAATTTTAAATACTTGTTCTATGTTAATCTCAAGACTTACTTATAAACTCTATGGTTTGCAATTATGCGGATGCGAAATATATTTCAATACTGACCAAACTATCAAAACAAGTTTGACAAGTTTATGAACACTTTCTCTCCGTTTTAAAATGTGTATCACGAAATAAATTAACTAGTACCTACCACTTAGTTATTTAAGAAAAAAGAGTCAACTCTGCAATATCCGTGCGGGATATCTCCTTAAGAAACTCGTTGGTAGCCTTTAATGAGGCAAAATAAACTTCAAGCAGGTAATTAAGTTAAAGTTACGTGTGTGGTCGATGAAGTAGTTTTTTCTAGGATTAAAATAACATTATTTCCAATGTAAGTGCGGTGGTCCAAGTTTTTCGAACGAGAACACTCTTATGGACTTATTACACGGCACGGTATTCAGGGTACGATAGCAAGGGTCAGGGTAGTGTAATAACATTTAGGGAGTTAGGGCCCTAATTGGGGCGACCGGAGCAGCCCGGTCAGCCTAACGCCCTAACTACACACAGTACAAATATCAACAGTATGGAACTACGTACAATACTTTCAAAACGGCACACTCACACAAACATGCGCATCGTCGTTCGAGTAGCGAGTGACGGGAGCTGCGCGCGCTGGCCCCTTAGCGGTTCTCGCGCTCGTTTATGCGCATGTTTGTGTGATTACGCCGTTTCAACGTTTTGTGCGTAGTTTCCATACTGTTCATATTTGTACTGTGACTGAGTTAGGGCCCTGTCGACCGGATAGTGTAATAAGCGGCAAACCGGCGCGAGGCCACGCCCACCCTTTCTGCCGGACCCTGAATAACGTGTCGTGTAATAGCCTTTTAAGGAACGGTGATGGATGCAATTTTCCAATGCGGGTTGGTGGAGATACGTGTTAGTGGCCAACCCGCTGTCGGATGTTTTCAAACCGGCCCATAAGGCCTCCGACAAGGTTTAACGACTGCTATCTATCGATAGCAACCGGGACCGACGCGGACTGCTTAACGTACCCTCCGAAGCACGGAAACGCGCAGTTTAATTGGCCACTAGCGGTCACCCTTTGGGTGTGTACCCGACCGCACCCGTATCGCTTAACCGAGTAGATCGCTTACGATCTACACCAGCCGCGGGGTCATGCGCGCTTCTTGCGCTGTTTACATGGATGGTATGTGAATATTGCAGCCTATAGACGCCTACACGAAAACTGGAGGTCAAGACTATGATAATTACCTGTTACGGGGCCATACATTACCACCCAACTAGAATACGATTGCACTGAGCACCATTTAGTGGCAAGTACAATGGATGATGCCATAGCGCCTACGCTCGCGATCTTCATCACTGGAGCTCTACCACCAGTACCATTTACATTTGACCACCGGTTTTTGTGTAGATGTCTATAGGCAGAGGTAAACACTTAAACTGTGTGCTTGACATGCATAGACAAATGAGAAAACAAGTATTAAAAAATGTGTATTTAAAAATAAGTATAAGTAACTTGATAATTCATTTTTTATATAATCACGAACTTGTAATTTTTACGGCCCTGTAATTTCTGGCACAGAGGCATTACACTTTAGGCCTCAGGAATGGTAACGCATCTACATATTGACCTTGATCTTTGTGTGGGTGTCTATCACTTAACATCAATGTGAACTGCATGAATGTTTACCACATCCAATACATTAAAAAAATCCTAAACAATAAAATACTTTTCGAAATCTGCAAACTTTTATACTTTACACATACAAAAAAGTCAACCACCAAATTATTCCTGTTTTAATCCAATAGCAATAATTAATAAAGAGATATCTGCAAAATTTACACTTCTCATATAAACACAGATCAATAATCCAATTAATTTATAACAGAGTAGGTAAAATATCCAATAAGAGTTCTAGTCGATAGTAGCCTCTAGGTATGTGCTTCAATATTTACGCAAGCCAAAAATTCTCACGAGACGTTCAAACCAACGGAACCGACATCAGTAAGTGTCAATACACCGCCATGCCTGTTTATTGTATCAATTTTAGTTTAGTTTGTACCCTTAGATATCCAACTTTCGTTCGAACCAACGGAACAGCGATCATTAAGTGTCAATACACCGACACATCTGTTTGTAGAGTCAATTTTTGTTAAGTTTATGCCCTTATTCAAGTTTCTCACGACGTACTAAGTCTGTCATGAATGTCCCACTAACTGAGAGAGGAATTTATTTTGTGGGGAATTCTCTAACGTCATCCCTTTGCGTCACACTTAATTTTAGAACAGGGAATGGTCTTGGGAATGAACTCGCGATTCGGGTCAGAGAAGCATGCGCGTGCGCATACACGTTTGTATAATCGTGTACACGTTCAAAATATATAACTATACACCTATTTTGTGCAAACTGCTAATATATCAACTGATAAGTGTGACAGTGCCGTCGGGACGTGACGTCCCCGCCACCTTAGAGTGTGCAGTAGAGTTCTTCCGCTAATGCAGACAATCAAACGAGCGATTGCGTTCAAACCATGCCAATTGTTAACTTTACGCCTGTAATCCCCGAAGGGGTAGGCAGAGGTAAATAAATGCATGTATTCAAGCATACATGCAAACACCCATGACTCGCCGGTTACGTTTTGGGCCATGTAACAGGTGGCGAACCCGTTGCCATCTCTGGGCACATTACCAAACTCCGAGGTACTGGAAAACTTCCAGAAAATGGAAAAATCCCAATAGAACCAGAGATAAACGATTTTAAACCGTTATCTCTGATAGTCCCCGACCTGGGAATCGAACCCAGGACCCCCAGCGCAGTAGTAGTGGCCTGCTACCACTACGCTACTGAGGCAGTTAGATGACAGTAAGTGTCAGTGAATATAATGTCACATGCGATGGATAACAACGACCCGCGATAAAACTGAAGCCTCTGCAATCGCCAATCCGCATTTTTTTTTATGTCTGTCCGCATGTCAAGCGTGGCGATTATGAAATATTCTCATAATCGCCACACGGCAATATTGTTGGCATCCTTCATGTAAAAGGTTTTTGTCCACCTGTGGACGTTTTTCGGTAGAAGGAATGAAGTGTGAGAGTGTCAACAGTAACTTTTTTTTAAGTAATGGAAATGGTAAACAAGGCTGCAGTTCACACTGATGTTAAGTGATGACTGCAGCCTATAGACACACAAAGACCAAGGTCAAAATGCAGATGCGTTACCACTCCTGAGGCCTAAGGTGTTATGGTTAATTACAGGGCCGTACATTACCACCTGACCGGAACACGATAGCTCCATAGTGCTGAACACTACCATTCAGCGGAAAGTATATTAGGTAATGCGGTGGTGCCTACGCCCTCGAGCGCCGTCACTGGAGTTCTACCACCAGTAACTTGAAAATAAAAATTGAATCAGGATCGAACCTGCGACCACCACATATCTGGATAATCAGTCCAGCCCCTTTACCAGCTACCAAAGCAAAGTCAAAATGTTATATGCGCGCGAGGAAGGACACATATCGAGATGTTGGACCTTCCTCGCGCTCTGCCTACCCCGTAAGGAACTTGTAGTGAACGCACAAAATAATATAGAATAGGTAAATGCTATTCACAAAACACAATAGCAAATAAAGACATGCTCACACATTATGCATTATATGCCTTTACGTATGTATGACCTTGGTCTAGCAACAGTGTCGCAGGAAGAGTCAATTGAGCGAATGAGTCGGCGCACGATTGTAGATCGCTTGATGGCCGACTGATCACGTGTGAATTGGGTTACTGTGTCAAGTCAATAACCCCACAACACACGGAAGCTACTGAACTCCTTTTATCGGACAACTTCATGATTAAATGGGGGGATTACAAAGACAACACAACTAAGGGAAGTCGTTAACAAACACATTAAAAGATGAATTCAAATAAGACAACAAAATGTTGTTTCCGTGGATTTACGGTGTGTGACTATTTATCATAGATTCTGGTTTCGATTTAATTAAGGAACTCCCGACTTTGACTCCGTGCCTTCCCGAAGAAATTCTTAGAATCGTGAGGATTTTTTAACTGGACTCGTCATTTATTTGTGGTCTTTTTCACTTGAAAGAGTATACTACTACGGCCGAAGGAGAAATTCCCCGAAGAACCTTTGAAACTCGGCTTAGAGCCCTCTAAGGGCAGATCAGAGATGTAACATTAGGAATATGCAACTGTCGCATGTGGTAAGACTGCTCCCACTTCGATCACAAATTTACTAACAAAGCTGATAATTTTCAAAATTCAAAAATTCAAAATTCAAATCATTTAATTCATATTGATCTAAAAGGACACTTCTGCGTTGTCAGGTTATAAGCTACCTATAGTGAATGACTTATAATAATCATCCAATAGGTATTAATGAATTCCTTCATAGAAGAAAAAGAAAAATGTGTTCGTCATAATCATAGACATTCACTTAGCAGAGTTCCAAGTGCAGGCACCACTGAGAAGAACTCCGCTACCCAACAAACTTATTACGATGAAATTTGTTGTGTGCGTAGCCGTGGGATCAAGGATTACGAATTACGATTCGACCCGACAGGTGGCCCTAGGGTCAAGTGAGCTCAAGTTATATACTCAACGAATTATTCTCCAGGACCCACAACACTATTGTAGGCATCTTCGGGAATGGCTTTTGTCCAGCTGTGCACGTCATTCGGCTTGTGATGAACTGTCTCTCTAGTCATCGCGATCGATTGGTAGCATGAGAATGATACTCAAAATAAAATAATTAAATCTTGGAACTTTGCTTATTCCTCAGGAGCAATAAAGGCGTGAAGCAATGTAATTATAAATATTCAACGATTCTCATGAAATATTAAGGTGCTGCCAATTAGTGCTCGTTTTGTACCCAACTCGAAGTTTTAATAAAACTCCGATCCGTATAAGTCCACGCCATATCGGGAAAAATTTAAACTGATTGGAGGCAGACGTGACTGAACAATACAGACTTCTTACCGAGAAACGGTTAAAATTAACCCTCGGATCGTTCCTTCCACTAATTGGGCCCTAACTTGGATATTACCGACAAAGTGTACTTTGGTATTCACCCCGCCGATGCATACAAGTCAAGTACTAATTAAAGTGCGAGCTTACAAAGTTGTATAGATATTTAGTATTTTTTTAATACCGGTCCCTATTACGCACATGATTGTTTTTTGTTTCAATGAGCTAATCTTAGTTGCACAGTTAGATTAAAAAAATATATGTTTTTTATGACTATTTTCTAGGGATTGCTAGGGAATATTAAACACCATCTACGTATAATGTTATAATCTTCGACGTAGTCGTAACAGTAGAAGACAATAGGGACGCGTATGGAAATGTCACAAGAAAAAAAAAATACGGAATACCTACTGTTACCAATCTATTAACTACGAATATATTTTTTAAACATTTTTAATACATCTGTAATCATCATTTAACATCCACATGAACTGCGTGCTTATTTGCCACCTTATTTACACAAAAAAACATGTAAGAAAACAATCTGTACAAAAATACATAAAACACCAACTATTCCCCGCGTCTTCGTCTGCGTGCACTTTGATTTTGACACAAAAAGCAGCCTGTGTCCTTTCCATGGATCCATCTCCAAGTTCAATTTCATGACAATCGGCTCAGCGTCTGGTGTGCAAGCGTAACAGGCTGACAGACAGAGTTACTTTCACATTTATTAGAAAAGATCTGTTTGTATATAGGTACGCCATATAAGCGGAAACCGAAACTAAATACTACTCCAAAAGGTTCCCAAGGTTTATGGTTCAATACAACCTGTATAGATGTTATAAAGGGTCGAGTTATATAAAATATTCGATAATCCCTTCAATGGACAGTTGCCGAATCCCCCAAGAGGTGTGTTCCTCACGTCTGCTTAACATAACAATGGCAGGTACAATCGGAACAAGACACTGACATGCGTACCATCCTCTATAATTTATGGAAATGACCGCTAACAAAAACACATGACAAAGGTGTCTACTCGAAATTAAGTAGATGGGTCGAGTTTTGTTCCCCATTGTCTATTGTCGAGTTGGTTTGTAATCGTAAATTGTCCCTTGGAGGCCATTATTAATAATGGTAGAACAATGAAAAATAAAATTTTGTGGTTATTTTCTATAAGGTAGTTGATAATAGTGACAAAGCTTAATTTATTAAATTTTATTATGCTTTGCGTGTCGTCATCCCTTTCAACATTATTGTGGAAATAAAAGTATAGATATATGTAATAGGTAGTTCAGGTACAACTATATTATTATGTGTATTTTATTTTCTTTTTACTCTTTGTTATCAAATTGTAAATGGGAAATGAGACATTCTACTGATATACTTTTTACATTAGTTTATGACATTAAGTTTTATCTTAGTGATATTTTTGACTTTACTTAGATTTTTTATCTTGTTTGACATGTATATCAATTGTTATTCACTTTAATTTATTTTGTTTGTTTTTGACGTGTAATAGATAATGATGCCATGTTGTATGACGTTTGACCACTTCGAACATACTAAACAGTTATTCAGTGCTAAGGTGCTGAATATCAGACTCAGTTTTAAAGACCATGAAAACGAAATCGGCTCCTTACCATTATTATGGTGAAAATGGAAATTAAGCACCAAATATACACCCACATTTAATTAATTTTATTGCTGTAGCTGTACCTCATGAAAAATTATTAAAAATGGCTTCCCGTTTTACACCGAACGCCTTCTAAGAAACGTAATATTGTGTATCCTTTTTAAATAGATGCATATCTGGTGTCGCATGCTGAGCAAGACTTGTTAGGTAGCACCCGCAAGATATGTTAAGTGGCCCGACGTTGCTTTGTGGAGATAACGCCGCCGACTCCTGCTAATTGGACACAATTTATTGCACGCGACATTCGGAAACCAAAAGCTTTGTGTATAGCTATTTCTTTATCTAACGCATCTGCAAGAAGTCTTGATGAAGCTGATCTTAGATCCAGCAAAATCTAAGATCAGCTAAGAGGTTCTATGTGATGTGCCGAACTTTTTTTCAATGAGTGGCGATAATCTGCCAAATATATTGGCAGAATTACTCTTAGACCAAGCCTGCCAAAGTCTGTTGATTGGAGAGTCACATAAAATAATAAGCATGGGTAATAATAATTATCTAATTATGTATATCTGATAATAATCTAAATCATTTGAAAAGCCTGTCGTAATTTATATTCTTCCTGTAAATTTTACATCCTTCTCTAACTGTACCAATTTTGTTAAAGTTAGAGAAGGATGTAAAATTTACAGAATTTTTAGGTCTTTTGTTTTTTTTCAAACTCAAACTCAAAAATTAATTTAATCACTTGGAAATAATAGAATTTGCTTGTGATAGGTCAAATTAAAAATATAAAATTAAAGCGAATAACAACTGATACGTTGATTAATATGTCAAAGTAAATAAATTAATAATAGTCCAAAAATACTTAATAATAAAACAAGGTATCAACTTCCTGTAAATTTTACATCCTTCTCTAACTGTACCAATTTTGTTAAAGTTAGAGAAGGATGTAAAATTTTACATTTACGATATTAAAAAGTTTTGACCACCTGGCCGCGATTCTTCTTACAATTTCACATAAGTAAAATGTAACGATACAGAAAAAGTTACTACACAATGTGCACAAACCAATAATGCTTTCCTTAAACCGTAAGTGTTATTACACATTTATTTTCATGTTTCCAATCCGATCCCTTTTGGAACTAGTTCAGTGGGCTATGTTTAAAAAATGTTGCAACTCGTTTCGTTGCATCAGAACAACATCAAACGCATTTTCATGGAGCCCACGCAAGTCATTAGCTTTGTTTACGATTCGCCTTTCTAATAGTAAACGCCCAATAGATATAGCACCATGTATATACATACAGGATAACCTGTAAGTAATAGATCACCTTTAGGGGGAAGATGAGTAGTCAAGAAGAGTTTGGTTTTGAGTTACAACCACATATCTCTAAATAACAAGACAATAGAAGTGCCATGATCGCAAGAACTTGTCGCTACAAATTGGTGTCGCTTTGACAGTATTCGTTCACCAATTCCAGTAATCTATCAAATCTTGTCATACACATAAATGTCAGTAAGCGATTTAATAAAAATTTAACTTCACGCTTGTTTTACTTCAAGAGGTAGGCAAAGATAACTAACAATTTCTACTTTTAGGCAATATCTATCTATTTTCATGGGGAAACACCCACGCGATCGATACGCCAGATTACGTCTGTGGGAACTTATTGATACTTATCGTTCACATTCCAAAACTCCATGAGTGCCACTTTTGTAAGGATTCCGTACATAGAAAGGAAAAAACGGACTCGTGCCTCTGTTAACCTGACTGTCCGTCTGATTTTTTCATGTTATGATGGTGGCAAACAAGCATGCAGTTTGTTTTTGTCCCTATGCGGGGATCTAACCCGCGACCCTTCGAATCAAACGATCGTCTCACACCGCTGAACTCAATGGGTCATCAACAAACCTTATCTTTATACCTGATCCATTTTTAACAAGATACCCAGTAGGTATACTTACAGCCACGTTCATATCATCAATCGTGTTAATTAATATGTTTGATCGCTACTATCTATCAATGATCACGATTTAAATTGTCGATAGACACGAAAAATAAATGAGTTATCATAGTAAAATACGTGATCACTATTTATCACAATTTTCAAACTGATTTATAATAGCCGTTTAACGCATAAGTTTTGAAGGTTGATTAAGAACTATGCATTTTATTCTAAGTGAGTCAAGGAGAAAGTAAATAGGTAAGTACCTAATCAATGTGGACGTGGCACATTGGGTTCAATTAGAATAATATTACATATAAATAAAAAAAAAACATGTCATTCATGTAAAAAAAAATAGGTGGTGCGTCATTAGTTTTTGGTTACTATACCTACTCGGACTTTTAATTCGATTCCCGATTTGACATTAGCTACTGTCACTTCGTAAAATAATGATACCACATTTAACCTAATAGTGATGGCCCCAACAATCGATCAAAAATCGCGATGTTATGTTTATTTAATTAATATTGGTGTGCCAGTTTTAAGAATTATCGAACGATTTTATTGAAAAAAATACATTATAATTAGTTAGTAACCATTGCACCTTAATAAAAGAGCCTAGATAGCTAGTTTTCTTTAACTTTTAGTTTATTTATTTGTTTCGGTTTGACATCAAAATCTTCAGCCAAGTACATCACAAAAAGACGTAAACACATTGTCCCCAACGAAAAAAAAAACCTTTACAAAAGCTTTGACGGTTACTGAAAAAGTAATGATCCGCTACGCCTACAAGTACATGAAAATCGAAATTACTGTGATAAAATAGTTGTTGTTTAGATAATACTATAAATGAATTGAATCGATTCGGAAATATTTCATTTGCGTATCGATTAATTTCGCAGCGTATTTAGCATTTGTCATTACGTTGCAACACTGAAAATGTCAAATCAGGAATCGAATTAAAATTCTGAGTATAGTAGTAATTTTTAGTATACTATGTTGAATGTGTCGTTATTAATTGAGTCTATGATTTGTAATCCATGTTGATTTTAATTGATGGAAGAAACTATAGGCTATGGGCATCTTTAAAAAATCAATAACTGGCTTCTTTATGGTAGAGTTCTGAAACAACTTCTCAATATTGCAGTCTAAATCGTATATTATAATGGAGACGCGTTGCCATTTCTGAGCCTTACGTTGTTTATTTAGTTTATTGTTATATCTAGGTAATACATTAAATAAATAAAAATAAAATGAAATACGCTTACACTCACAGCCCCACAGTAGGTATAAATCTATGTCGTGGGTGCCGTTGTACACATACAACACAAACATACACAAACACCCAGACCAGAAACAAATATATGTAGGCCATAGAAATATTTCTTCCGGTGCGGGGATCAAACCCGCGACCCTTCGAATCAAACGGTGGTTTCGCACCGCTGGACTAACCGGGTCGTCTTAACATTAACATCATTACGATAGTGCTGTACACAACCATTCAGTGACCGATAGATTAGGTAATGCGGGGATGCCTACGCTCTCAAACACATTTACCTGGAACTCTAACACTAGTAAAAAATATAAACTCTTGAAAACTCTACTTGTGAGATTCACAGACCGCACTACGACTTTACTTTCAGCAAAATATGTTTCGAATTGTCAGTAAAGTATGAGTTATGACAGTTCTAAGCGTAGGTACTCTACAATAGAACTCTACCAAGCTTGCTTGGTTAAATTGGTAGAGTTTCACATTAGGTACCTATATTAGTCACGATTATTAGGTAATATGTATATCAATGTGTAAATAGGACGTGCACCTGGACTAAAATTCAATAATTTGATAGTCCTGGACTTGCTTTTTATATTGACCTACTAGATATTGTATGACTACCGTAAAATATTGTTTCAGTAAGAATCTCTATTAATTATCACGATATTTTAAATAAATTACAGTCTTATATTTTCATACACATTAGTGTGTAACTCTTAAGCTTTTAAATAATAAAGTAATAGTCTCATTAGGTCTATATTGGTGAAATGATATCGTAGGTCAGATGTTAACGCACCGCAATATCTCTCGCAACATCATTAAAAGCCCATTCTTTTAAAGATAATAATAATAAATATAATCGGCAGATTACATTTACCTACATAGAGTAGGAAAGCAAGCCCTTCAAATAGGTAACTTTCTATTTTTTCGATAGCGATGTGGATCGAATATTCAGACGTGGGCGAACGCGTTTCGTAAGCTGGATATAGAAAATCTAGTATTATCATATCTGTCCCATGACAAGTAACGTTAGAACCACTTATTTGTGTAAATTTAATGTGAAAATATTTGATAAAATTGTTAAGTAGCTGATAGTACGCGGTAAAATTATGTACGGTAATTTTCTGATCACGGATAAGTGATATTACTTGCATATTTTCATAACGGATAAATTCCTAAATAGAGAACTTCTATACCTACCTAAAGTTGGTAAAGTATTTTTCGCGGCCCTAACTATCTTCGTACACTTTTCACTAATTTGCAGTATGCTAACAAATGTTTGAATCAGCGAAATGGCTTTTGGTAACATTCATTATCATTAATTATGGGACTACGTGTTAAACGGAAAAAGTGCGTCCCTAAATAATTATATGTTTGTTTCAAAACTATAATTGATTCATAATTCATGCCATTATATAAACATAGAGCGGCGTCAAGTAATAACAAAATTCGGCCAATTTGCATACAATCCCAGTTGGTACGTGGCTATGGTTTTTGGCCAAGACTTATAAAGCGACAAAAAACATCAATCACCTCAACGACTCGATGAATCAACTTGAACACTTCGCTGACAAAAATGGCATCTGCTGCCGCTCCGAATTAGGGTTGTCAAATATTTTAAAGAATAAAACATCAAATATTTTATTTGACAAACAATCATAAACATATTTTTCAAATGAGAACACCTTTAATTTAATCAATTGGTAGTTTAGTCCCAACTGTCTTACTTGACTCGCAGATTTCTGCCTGGAATTGCAATAATAACATTATCCACATTGTTTATTAGCTACATCACTGTTACAATCAATCTACTCGTACGTACATAGTTGCGACACATAGATACCTAATATTAATACAAATTATCATCCGACGCTGAAGGTAAAAAACTCCCTTCACCTTTACATGAATGTCATGGTGTTATTTAGGAATCCCTAGACGTATTCAAATGTACGAACTGCCACCCTCTTGCATAGGTACCCTACCCACTGACGAAAAATATAATCCCTGCCGTCCATGACAATAACAATGGGAGGCCCACCTTAGTAGAAGTGTGACGTAAATAGTTAAGTATTTAAATATTCAATTCGAGAATCGCTGAATGAAAGACATAAATCAAATGTGAAACAATGATTCATAAAATTTAAAGTACTTAGGTATATTCATAAACACAAGAAAATAACTCACAAGAGGGCTTAATGAATCATAGTTTAGATTTATTAGTAAAATTAATTTAATACACACACTTAGGTATTATTATACATTTATATTTTTGTTTCAACAAAAATACTACCCTATTTCGACTAAACAATCAAACAAAGTTTTCCTCAATGAAATTACACAATCGTCAATTCAATTGATGAACACTGTACATTATTATCCAAATTGGTGACTTAATGATATAATCACGTACACAGTAGGCCCTGAATGAAGTAGCGGCGCCCATTTGAATAGTAAACCCATTTGAGCACGAGTTGACAGTAGTTAGGACGGCGACGGCAGCGAGTGGCGAGCGAACGACCTGCGACCTCCGACCTGCCTTGTCCCGTCTACACCACCGCACAAACAAGTCAAACAACCCGCTAGATTACGATGTACGTGCATCTGCCTTACAGATGTTTATCGCGGCCCTTCTCCTCTTTATAGCCGACTAAAACTACCGACAGTAAAGCTTTGTTAACATAAATATCGCATCATTTTTTCATATGCATCTTTCAAACACGAAATATGTGTCACTTCCGCGTTCAAACGATATGTCCATATAAAATTTACTTCGTTCTCGTTTCCTTAATAAATGATGTAAGCAGAGATGCAGACGCGATCTATTTTGAGGCGTATATTGCATTTTAAATGTGTCGGTGTGTACTGAAAAAATCTTTCAATTAGTTAACACGCGAGGAATCTTTGTGTTGACTCACAGCTGAATTAAAGAGAGCATAACAAATAAACATGAGTGCCGCTTTGCGTCTCGTTTCGTCAATAATGAATCACGATGTGAGAAAAGAGGCAATTACTCCCATTATTACCCCAGCATATGACTCATGTGTAAAGGAAGCGGGTCTCAGGGTGTTACATGTGATACAAAGTTGTTTGGCATTCTCAAGGGGTTTGATGACGTAGTCCTGCTCAAGCTAGAATGCAAAGTGGTTAGCGCCCACCGTTATTGAATGCGTTTAGATGTCACAGTGGCTTAGTTTACACATTTCACCTTGGTTCCACTGGTCAAAATTCTAAGCTAATTCTTATATCATTGATTGGCTTACAGAAAATGTAATATTCGTGAGACAACAGTACCGGTGTTGGAAAAAGAGTTCGCCTAATCAGATTGTTCAGTAATTAAGCGAAACGAGCATCTAGAGTTTTTGTCATACGAGGGTATCTGTATGGTATCCAGACTACTCAAACCTGATACACGACATCATTAAACGTGCAAAAGGTCTGAGAGGCAAGAAAATAATGGTGCCTCCATTGCTGGTTTTAAAGGTTCAGGAAAAGTTAACTTTAATTCATTAATTTAATTTCTTTAATTTATAAAAGTTAACTGTTAAAATATTACTACAATCTACTGCCTAGTGATAGCAGGCCACTGCTGCTATGCTGTGATCCCGGGTTCGATCCCCGGGTCAGGAGGTAAATGTTATCAGGATTTCTTTGAATTTTCGAAGGTTTCCTTCGGAGAGTCGTAACGTGGCCGGCTCGTCACCTATTTATTACATGGAACAAAATAATATAAATGCCGGATTGTGGGTATTTGGGTATTTGCATACATGCTTCAATGCGTGCATTTGCTTCTGCCTTCGGCCTACCTCTTGCGGAAATAAAGGCATTAAGTTTTATTACGATCAAAGGGAACTTAATGCTCAGGAAGTTTAATTTGATATTAAAATTGTGATGCTATCCAAAATCATAATTACAAATTTTAATATAAACATTGTAACAGTGTATGAGCGAAATCACCTTTGTACTTCACTAATGGACTAGCTGCTGTAACCAGCGAGTAGACTGTGCGTCATTCCTGCATTTCCTGCTAAACGCACTTAAATATATCACATTCCTGATACGTATGTGTAATCCGGAATACGTAGGTCTATTTATTTAATTAGTATCATGGAAGAAAGAAAGGAACGGTCGAACGGATATGAAAAGCGGCTGGCAGAGAACATACGGCTCTAATCATGACGGTATACAATGGATTTGTTTATTTCTATCGTACGCGGAAACTGTATCTCGATACCCAAGTGGGTGGTCGATAGTCAGATCGACAATCTCATCTTATTCATAAACATTATCGATTACAAATCAAGATGATCTATATTACAGCGAACGTATAGGAAATTGTGACAGAAATTTCAAAATTTGTTTGATCTGTTTCTAACCTTTAAGAAGTAGGAATATAAATAAATTTTAATATGTTTAGTTTTATATTTTCTTGTGATTTTATTTCCATGTATAATCTTAATCGTGCTGAAATTCTAACAATCGTACGAAATATTTATGACTATGCATCTGGTCAAGAATTCGTCGAAATATCATCAACACTTTCATTTGTCCCAATTAAAGTTTTGATGGCAATTTTTTAATTATTGAGAAAACGTAGAGGTGAAAACAATATAATTACATTTATAGATACGAAAGGAATCGTGGATGGTCACTATTCTACACAGTAACATATAAAATAACATAAAATCTGAGCACGTGGCGCTCTTAAAATAAAATAATTTGAAATAACCGTTAAAACTGCGTTATCTTTGTACTAAAATGTACCTTCATAGAAAAGTACTTGAACAGCACTTGAACCATGCATGGTAGCAACGCACCCACTCGAGATTAACACCTTAAATAGATTCAATCTTGGTTTAACATTATTTGATCTTACCACTTGAAGAGCAGTGCGTAAGAACTGTATATTATGTTGCTTGAAATGAAAATGACCCAAGTTAGAGCTTGGTTTCGTAGTCATTACATAAATAGTTTTGTGGTCGTTTAATTAACTTTTATTTAAAATAATGACTCTGAGTTATAAATTTGAAATAGATATAGCGTCATTTCGCTTTGGCACCGTAAATAAACAAGAAGTCATAAACAATCTGACATTTATTTATTTATTCTTACGTATTCAATGATATACTTATACGGCATAAAATTGTGATCAGGCGTTATCACAAATTTGATTTAGGAAACATAGTACGGTAGTATATAATAAATTCTTGGCGATAATATCAAGTTATTGACATGTTCCTTTAAAACAAAAGAATTCCTATTAATATACCTAGAATGTGTAGGTACTTTATCTCCACAGTAGCCTACAAACGTAACAGAGTAAATTATTATCAATGATAACAATATGGTAAGATATAAATCAAGTAACGTAGGTATGTTCCCTACCTAGATATCGCAGATTCTCGTCGGAACATAAACATAGCAATGCATTAATATTGTAGTTATATCAGATACAAGAGTAATATGACATTGTTCACAGCAGGTCGCAACATCTACATGTGTATCTCATTACTTTTGAACTATGATATCAGCCGACGCACTAACGGCGCCAAGATGCTGTGCAGCGTCTACACAATAAATGTAATTATGCGAAGCATTATTATCTGTATGCTGAATATCTTTATCGTTATCTACCTCAAAATTAGTCAAAATATTATTTTAATCTATTGTTCAATTTGCAAAATCATCCTGAAATGAACCCATAATTTCAGGATGATTTTGCAAATTGAACAATACCTTGAATACGCTGTGTTGTCGCCCTTCTTTCACACGGACATTCGGGTTTTTAACCGACTTCAAAAAGGAGGAGGTTTTCAATTCGATCCGTATGTTTTTTTTAAGTCACTAAATGGTAAACCAGCGCACTGTTCACATCGATGATAAAGTAATAATGTAGTCTTTAAACATACATCAAACCAGAGATTTATATGTACTGCGTTGCCACTCCTGAGATCTATGTTGTTATGCCTCTGTGCCGAAGATTACCATCTTTGTTACACAAACCACCAATTAAGCACCGTACATGACTGCTCTATAATCATATTTTCTCTGACAATAAGCAACAATTAGTTGCCACTCAGTTTTAGAATTAGTTATCCTCCACTCCACTTTGATTGACTGCGAATCATGTGATTTTTTATCGTTTTGATGTAAAAATAGAAACTAAGGTTTTCAAATTATCAAATTAACATTACTAATTGTTTGAACAAGCTAGTAAGTAGGCGAATCACGTACCTACTAAATAGTTCAACCTCGCAGAGCAATTAACTAGAAATTGCCACATTTCTACGGGAATAGTGCTCCTTCAAACATTACTATCATAGTAACCGAGTACTGAAACTGACTATATAATTTCATATTTGAAAAAGAAAGTTGATAAAATTGGGTCACAAAAAAGAGAAAATTATACAAATCCACTTCTATATTCATAAATAGGTGTGGGTGAAGAAAATGTTTAATTTATACCAACACTCGATAGGTACTTGACTGACGTTCTCCAAAGAGAAATCTATAGATATAATAATCCCTTCCACTCTAATCTTAAGCGTTTTACTGCTTATCAGAGGTCCACTAATTATACTTGAAACAAAACGTACGCCCACGAGGAAACTTCGACTATAGTACAAATATAATCGTAGTAATTGAATTAAATATATAATAACAGGGCTGTCCTAAGATCGTATCGTATGTAAACAGTATAATTACGGCACTGTAACGTGGCCTAACTGTAATCTTTTTGATCGCTGTATCGACATGTAAAATCTGGTACCTTTTTATACTTGAACCTGTTGTACTGATCTTTATCGAAATTAACACAGGCGTGAGTACAAAAGATTTTGTGTTAGTATAATAAACCGTTGAGTTCTATACATAATATTAAGAACCCGTTTTAGTTAAGCATGATTAATTTGAATGACACGTTGATTTTTCGTCACTTTATCTGTCTGCTCAGAAATAAAAAAATCCTTCAGACTAAAGACAATCATTTACTTCACTATAAGTGCAAAAAAAATAAATTGAATGTGATGATCGAAACCACTCCTTTGACAGTCGCTAGGCCGCGAGATAAAATATGATCGTTGCTAAACACCTTTAGGATGGACCCTGATCGTCTGTTACACTCATGCTGTACTAGCAACCTGAAGATAGAAAGAGTAGGAACACACAGTTCAGGTGTTATATTATCTGAGGTCTAAGTGCGAGATTGCGACTTTACTTTGAGCAAAGTACGCTTAGAACGGTCAGAAATGTATGGGTTTGACAGTTCGAAGCGTACTTTGCTCGAAAGAAAAGTCGTAGTGCGGTCTGTGAATCTCGCCCTAAGTCATCATCAAGTCATCATCTGAGGTTATGAGCAGGTTATTTATTATGGAATAAAAATAATTGAGTAAAGGAATATTATTAGTAAGTAGAATATTATTATTATTTATATTATTAATTCAAAATGTTTTTATGAAAATGAATGTTTCTTTTCTATAGCTAAACGTCGAGTGTTTAGCTTTTGAGCATGTTCTCTAACTCTATTGGAGTATAAATAAATAATAAATAAATAAATGTAATCATTGGTCGCCTGTACCCACCAGCGAAAACCAAACTCAATACATAAAATTTTTAGAGGAAGGATTTCAATAAAAAGCCTACCCCCGTACCAGACTACTCTCTATGTATATATCCTCCGAACAGAGAGTTGTAAAAATATCAAACAAAATAGCATTCGAAGATCATATTACGGTGGCTTATTAAATACGTGTCGCCACAAGTACAATCTCAGCAATCCACACATCCGCTTCTGGTTTTCGGTTTTTAGGGTTACGTACCTCAAAGGAAAAACAAACCCTTATAAGATCACTCGTGCGTCTGTCAGTCTGTCTGTCTGTTTCAGCCGATTTGCGCCGAAAGTAGGTCTGGACCGAGTGAGTTGAAATGTGATACACAAATGTAAATGAGTGACCCAAACATGAACGTGTAACTTAAATAAATAAATTTCATACAATGAGTCCATAAAAAGGTTTGATGTTTTTCAAAAAAATAAACGAATTAATATTAACCATTCCTTTGCGTCCAAAACTGGTCTAAATTTAAAAAAAAAAAACCAGGAAACATTTCCTACCGTGTATACTTTGTATAAATATCTTTACAGGAAAACCTATAAAAAGTCTATCGCATATAATTCTAACATAGGAAAATAATGAATTGTACAAAACCCTGTGAACACAAGTCCCAACCGCACTTGGCCGCTTTTTTTGATGGCATCACCCATACCGACAGATAATAAGCCTGCTGGGATGAAAGACGCGTTTATGAGTTACCCCGGATAGAATTACAAACTGACTGAAATATTAGGGGGAACTATTTATTTATATTAAAAGTCTTCTAAATATTGACCTTAGATATTTAATGAAGGTTTAAGAGGCGTGAGAAAATTTAACAAAGTGCAGCTTGCCGGTCTCACTCTTGTAGTGTGAAAATAAGTATAACAATAAAAATAACTACGTTAAGAAAAACCGACTTCAAATCTAAAAAGTAAAAAATAATACAGATTTAATATTAATTGTATACTACCTATTATTTATATGTGTTATTTACTAATAGGATTGAAGTCGCTGCCAAGCCTTAAATAAATAACTATATTTTAATCACTTAAATATGAATACGAGCAAATGAATACAATGAACAAAACGTAACCGGCGAATCGTGGGTGTTTGCATGTATGCTTGAATGCATGCATTTACCTCTGCCTACCCCTTCGGAGATTACAGGCATGAAGTTACGTTTTAATACAATGAAATGCCTACTTTAATGATTTTGGCTTGGCACCGACTTCAATCCTATTAGTAAATAACACATATAAATAATAGGTAGTATATAATTAATATTAAATCTGTATTATTTTTGCTTTTTAGATTTGAAGTCGGTTTTTCTTAACGTAGTTATTTTTATTTAATACTTTTAGTTTATTGCTGCATTGTCAATAAGATTAATGTTCACATCTGTTAAATTTGTAAAATATGACTCTTTTAACTTCGTGACAATAAGATAGGTACATAATTTAAACTGTTTAGATGTGTCGATACAAAATTATTACACGACTATATGAAATCATTGAAAAAAAAATTATTTTTGGGGAAAGTAATCATGGACTGTTAACTCTATGCATTTATCCACGAAGGAGTAAATAAGCTATGTTGTGTAGTCGATGAGTAAATATGTCATTGTCACTTGTTGTCATGCGCATTGGGACTACCTAGGACGTCAGTTTTTATTTTAGTCAAGAATTACTTAAATTGGTCCAGAAATCTCGGCGAAATTGGCGTACATACATAAATATATATATATATACCGGCCGAATTGAGAACCTTCTCGTTTTTTTGAACTCGGTTAAAAACTAGCGGTCTGCACTGGCTTCGCACGGGTGCAATTTAAGTACTTTACTTAACATGATATTGCGACTATAAATTGAGATGTAAGCTAGGATAATATCTTTCAAGTTGGATCAAACTGCACACGGTGTGCAAAAATTTATTAAAATTAGATGAGTACTTTAGGAGTCCATCGCGGACAAACAACGTGATGCATAATCTACTCGTATCTATCTGTTTTATAAAAAAAAAAAAACAATTGCTGTTCGCTGATCTCGCTAAAACTCGAGAACAGCTCTACCGATTTGGCTAATTTGATTTTTAAATATTTTTGGAAGTCCAGGAAATGTTTAAAAGGTGAGAAAATATGACGAAATTGTAAGGGAAATGGTAAAAACAACAATTTCGTTTTCCAGTACAAATAGACCGTACCTTTACTACCTAACAAACCATTGACATTATTAATTCTTAATTCTGAGGCAATAGGTACGAAGTTTGCCGGGCCAGCTAGTTTATTCATATATACCTATTAATAAAGATATTCATTCACCTAAATAGCGATTTGTAGAAGTTCTTATAGGTAGTAACTTCGTATATGGCTTACTACTAGGTACGAGTAACATTTGATTGAAATAAATTAATATTAGAACTTACAGCATTCTATGATAGTTGCCAAGTTGTTCCATCACTAAACAGCTTTCTAGTAATTTCGAAGTTCGATTTCGCCCGCCCGAAGGCATCTGATCTAAATCAGCATAATAATTATCGACGTTAAATTATTACCAGTACCACTGCATAACGTGTATTATATAAAACAGAAATTACTCGAATAAAATTATTAGTCCAATCTCACCCATCATAGTGCCGACCACAGCTGTAGGTATTTAACCCTACAGCACGTTAAGGAATCAAAGCTTTAAGTGATTCTAAGTGCTGTAAAGTAAACAAATGCACCTGATATTGATTCTTCTCAATACTTTAGTTTCAGACGGTGACGTCACGAGGACAATGAACTTATCGGGTGCTCATAAAACTTCTTACGATCGTTCGAATTCGCAGTCCAAGCAGAAATCCAAAAAATCGTCTAGACTGTACAAAATAAAATCTAATGTGCTTTACTTAGAGCTCCATTTCAACCGATGAGCAGATATTTTGCGGTGGCCCTCAAAGAAAACTTCTTACTTTTTCCTGTTATTAGTTTATGCAATATGCATATGAAAGCAATTCAAAATGTGTTTTGGTTGCGGGTATTATTTGCTCGTATATATTTATAATTCGCAGAAAATCTTAATGTGAAAAAATTGTATATTCCTAATTCTTAAGGTATAGTTATAGGTACGTAGGCACACATAAAAACTTCTTTGTTGAACTTTCAACTGTCGAAGTATTAATCGGAACAGTCGTATTACATACATATCATAAGTATGTAATACGATATTTGACGATGATTCCATTATAGTGACATAGGTAAACCATGAACCAGTTACAAATTAATATTTTTACTTAAATCAAGTGACGAAACAGTATTACGATGATTGATAGACCACAATCAACGACAGATTCTAGATAGAACAGTGCAGTAGGTACATATCGTAATTTGAATATTTCTGCCATTTATGTATTATGTACGGTACCTACGATTTCTGCTGATTAGACATCAGACACATTCTAACATTCCACCAATGCACTTCCAAATTAACTTCAGTGTATAAAATGTAAATTCAAATATATGAATACTATCTACTAACTAATTTTACAAGAATATTTAACAAGTTCATTAGTGATGTACATTTTATATATTAGAGTTAACAAAAAATTCCAATTTGATTCAGCATAACCGTCCGATGGTCTCATAGATGTGTATCAATCTGTTATGAAATGCAAAGAGATCACAAACTGAATACCAAACACAGTATTGCTATTCAAATAAAATAATAATACAAAACGTGAGATCAATATCTTATTTACAATCTCAATACTGACGGTTTAACTTTACGATTCGAGCCTAACTGAATACCAATCCCTGGCGAATACCCACAGGCGTGTAATTAAAGGAAATGTTTAAAACGCCAATTACTGAACGGTGGTTCAATAAAAACCATAAGAGCAATTAATGGGAGTTTAAATGTATGTTGCAAAAATACAATCATTCATTAAAGAAGCTTGGATGTTTAAAAAGGTTAATTTTATTTGTAAATATGTAATTGGCAATGCCCACACAAGTTGATATCGGTTCCTTGGGCGGCTGGGCGTAGTTAGCATATCGCAACAGGCTTAGTGAATCGACACCTATACCTATGTAGGTATATGATGCGATAGATTGACGAAACTTTACGAAGATGTCTGATCATTAGGCAATATTTATTTAGTTTAGTGTAGTTTGCAGCGAAATAACATTAAGCAATTTATGACATCCAACCATTTTTGTTTTATTTTTCATACTATTATCTCAATAGCCTGTAATTGTTTTACATTCAAACATCAACAAGAAAAATCAATTGATTGATTGAGGAGAAGAGACATTCTTTCAGATTTTTGTGTTAGATTGTTAGTCACATTTCCATGGATCACACATCATTGTATAGATCTACGTCAAATTCAACCTCTGACGACATAAAAAATGAGGTGGGCAATATAAACATTATGTTATCTATCCTGAATGTTTTGGTATTACCTAAAAACATTATTTCGTCGTTATCTTTAACTTTTTTCTCTTCGCAATCTTCTCATCGTAAGCGGTGGCCACAGTCGTCGACACCCAACACAATGGCAGCTACTCTGTTACGCACGAACGATCGTTCTGTGTACCACAGTCCACAGTGCAGCTCCATTTCGCGGCTCACTGCCCCCAGTAATTACTGTATGCCTGATGGATCAAACAATTTCATAGGACAATTGCGGTGTATTTAAATTTGACAACCTGTTGATTTTCATACGTTCACAATTGTTCCTGTGCATTGTTGGGAATTTAAATTGACGGTGAAATTGAACAGGTGCATATCAAAGCTTTTGATTGCTTCAAGGAAGTGTTCACACGCCTTTAAATAATCGTATTTAATCCGCTAAGCGGCAAAAGCCCGCCGGCGGCCTGATAGAGATCGGCGTAAACAATTAAGTGCCGTGAGATGTGATATTTGATAGATTTTACGTGATCTATACAAGGTGTGAATGTACGTATCAGTAATTTGAAAGAAGTGTAATGGTAATAAAGTGGCCCCACGATTTTGACAGATAACGGTACCTACAGATATTGTCAAACATCAAAATTGTTCAAAATTTGTATGCAGTTGCTGAGCGCCTTATCTGTAACTTTAATTGACAGCCCAAATCCGTGGTGCCATTTTTTTATCATATAATTTGTATAAAAAATAATCGTCATAGGTGTGAATTTTAAGGAAAGTTTATGTAAGTACTAGCTTTCACCCGCGGTCTCGCTCACATTTGTTATGTTTCGTGTTTTTTTTCTTTTACTATAAAGTATCCTAAGTATGTTCCTTTTAATACCCCCAAGTTTAAGTGTATAAAGTTTCATGGTTGATCAAGTACTTAGTTTTCGCGTGAAAGTGTAACAAACAAACTTTCATTCGCATTTAAAATATTAGTCGTTTTTTCGCATTATATCCACTAGTTCAGATTTAGTATTGGCACCTCAAGTTCTCACCAGCAAATATCGTTTAAGTAAATGCCTGATCTATAAATTATTAGCTCGTATCCCAAATTAGACAGACGCTCATTTGAATCCTTTAATACGAACATCCTCTCATAATTCCAAAAGGATGCGTTGGTCATAGTTTAAACTACGATAACATCTATAATATTCAAATTCAAACCTTGTATCCACATTTCAAGAGATGCATAGATTATAGGATTTTCAATATAATCAATAACTTTGTAAGTGATATTGATGCCTAGTAATCCATGTTTTAAAATGTGTGAGAAAAGCCACTCTGAGCCGAAGTTAATTTTAATAAATGCCATTGTTCATGTAAGACAATAGTGTGTAAAGTAGAAAGGAGCATACAACATAAGATAACAAATACAAGAAATACCTGAAACATCTGAAACGATCAATTTTAAAATGAACAATTTGGAGTTGTTTCGTCGTCTTTGTCAGAAGATAGAACAGCTTAATAGGTTTAAGATACTTTATTATAACTTATGTACGATGATTATATTCAGTTGTGTTGCACATTATTTAACAAACTTGCTTTTACTTTACTTTGCTTTGTATGATACTAGCTGTTGACCGCGGCTTCGCCCGAGTGGATGTCGTTTTATAAATAACTAAGTAGCCTATATTCTTTCTCAAAGTCAGCTCTATCTAAAATCAGTTCAGTCGTTTGGAAGTGAAAAGGTAACAGACAGACAGACAGAGTTACTTTCGCATTTATAATATTAGTAGGGATGTCTGTAAAGTAGGGAAGTAGGGACTAGCTGACCCGGCGAACTTCGTACCGCCATATGCTTTTGCATACCTAGATTAGACCTTCTGACAAACACTAACGCTTATAAATTGTCCAATTTGGTGCAGCCGTTTGGAAATTATGCGCTTAGAAATATTTCAGTGATTCATTTTAATTTATTTATTATTATAAAAATACAAACACTTTAGGTACTAGCGAATTTACCTTATTAAAACATCTATTTGAAAATGAAACGTTTTGCACAGCTGCTTCTATCCTTCTTCCTTCTTTTTAAAAAAATGTATATTTGTAGTTTATCTAAACCTTTCACACGATAAGTATGATGGGCCTGAAGTCTATCAGTTATTGTGTGCTCTTTAAGGAAAGTAAAAAAAACCTTTCAGGAAGTCAGGTAGATATCTAATAAATACACAAATATTTTAGATACCCATCGGTTGATAAAGTAAATAACCTATTTTTTTATGTTTTTGCTCATTGTGTAACATATTATTATAAAGTATAAAACAGTCATAAACTGTAATAGTGCCATTCACTTAAAAACTGATTGACGTTGCTGTATGTTGGAGTAAGTGGTTGTAATTTGTCCCCATCCAAAATTCATGATGTGCGGACTGTGCGGAGTCATTCATGAACACAATAAATTCGTTTCTTTAATGGAAAAGAAACACTACCAAGATTTCTTCCGAGAACCAAGCCAATTTAAAAGTTTAATACGACTCACGTCTTATCGTATGTTATAAACCACTAAGTACTAAAATGTTTATTTCATTGAGTACTAACAGGTCGTTTGAGGCGGCGACAGTTATATCCTGTTGGACTGCACCCTGACATTGTAATGTGCTTAATCTCAAAGTACTTCATTCTTTATGTAGATATCCAATCTAAACGTTAGTTAGTAATTAAAAAACCGGACAAGTGCGAGTTCGACTCGCGTGGTGAGGGTTCCGTAATTTAAGTAAATATTTTCGAAAATATTTCAGATTTAAAATGCATTACGGTGGTACCGGCAGGGGGGGTTATAATATTAAGAATTTTCGATTTAATTTGAATACTCAAACTTCTTATAGGTTTTCCAGTAATCTATAGACAAAGAACTATTTTCCACATTTTTTCAAAATTTTAAGTTCAGTAGTTTCGGAGATAGAGGGGGGGAATGGTCAATTTTAGTCGTTTTTCTTAAATAACTTCAAATTTGTTTATGCAAAAATTATTTAAAAAAATATATCTGAGATGCTGACAACAACCTCTTTCATTTGATATGTCACACGACACAGTTAGCGATTTTTTTTTTAATTTTCTGATTTACCCCCCTAAAATGCCCCCCCTGTTTAAAATTTATTATTTTACTTGAAGTGTTCATCTTCGGGTCACCAATTTACATATATTGATCAAATTTCAACTCAATCGGTCGAATAGTTTCGGAGCAAATTGGCTGTGACAGACGGACAGACAGACAGACAGACGCACGAGTGATCCTATAAGGGTTCCTTTTTTTCCTTTTAAGGTACGGAACCCTAAAAACACGTAAAACACGATTGACATGTCCAAAAATGGGTTAATTTTAAATTACTCGCTTTAGATACAATTTTAACGTCACAACTGGCTGTTTGAAGCATTATTTTAATGATCTTATCAGTTCTAACGATTAAAACATCCCAAGAAAAAATATGGCGTGCGGTTATCGTGGCATACCTATATTCCTAAAGTTTTTAAATACTAAACTTATTTTTTACATAACCCAAGAACAGTTTACCGTAAACTATCTTTTGAGTTACGGTAGACAAACTGGTGGAAATAAAAAATAAAGATGGCTAAAGAAAACTCAGGTAACCAATCCGAATGTCTGATTTAAATATTTTTTGACGATAAAAACAACTAACAGTACTCATCAAGAAATATTTCACATCGAGCCTCTGAAAGTGACAGTCGGCTAGTTTCGACTTCGTGGAGCGTTATCTCTGCTGCACACTGTCTACGTTACGTTAGCACTGATAGACCGGTATTGATCAAAACTTGATCAAAATTGTGGACAAACGTCATATTGATAAGATGTTTACTAATGGAAGAGCTCCAGTGACGGAGCTCGCTGGCGTAGGCACCACCGCATTACCTAATATACTTGCCGCTAAATGATAGTGTTCAGCACTATCGTATTCCGGTCAAGTGGTAATGTACGGCTCGTCATTTCCGGCACAGAGGCGTAAAACCTTAGGCCTCAGGAGTGGTAACGCATCTGCATTTTGACCTCGGTCTTTGTTTGGGTGTCTATAGGCTGCAGTCATCGATTAACATCAATGTAAACTGCATGCCTGTTTGCCACTTCCATTACATAAAAAAAAATGTGATAAAGATAACGCTCTACAGATCCGAAATAAGCCGAGTCTCCTTCCTGAGATCGATGTGCATTATTTCTTGTTGGATACTGTATATGTATCGATATAGGTATTTGGTAGATAAACAATATCTTTGCGTTGTATCATTGTAGGTCACCTATTTTTTTTTTCGCATTTTTACAATACTGTAGCTACTACACCTAATTACAGTACCTAGGTAATTATGTTCAATTTCTTCGTCCGACCAAGTAGTTTTTATGAAGGACATAAAATTGATTGAGTATGTGTTACATAGGGATATATAATACTTTATTAATTAATTACAGATATTAACAGGAAAACGTATTTATATTAGATAATATTTTTATTACTAAAACTACGTAATTTACGACGTCGTAAAAATTTTGATCACATATGCATTCTAGTTCGCCGCAGCAGTTCTTACGTCAGCATACTATAGAGTAGGCGGAGGGTCAAATAAAACAGTCATTATTTCGAAATTGTGACGTTTTTTCACTAAACATTTACCTACCTAATTGTTTACTTGGGGCAGTAGAAACTAAAGGCACTATTAGTAAGGAAAAGTAACATTTTTATGCAATGATGGTGATACTTCAGGTATATATACTTTGAATATCACGTCTTTATTAGGTGAAGAATAAGTGAAGTAAAGTGAAATTAGAGTTTGACACATCTATAAAACAAAATAAGTATTGAAAGTTCCACTGTAAGATAAAGTAAAGTCGTATAGTGCGCTCTGTGAATCTCGCCATTAGATTACCTATAACTTTCAATGCTCATTTTGTTTCACTGACATCTTGTAACTCTTGATTTACTTTGAAAAGGCCATCTTTACAGTTAAGTGAAATAAGAGTCATAACTTTCGTAGTCTGTGCAACAATTTAAGCATTGAAAATGCAATTCGACTCTAGGTCAAAGTAAAGTCGTAGTACGGTGTGTGAGGCTCTCCCGAAGTTGTTTTGCTTTTTTGATAATATTATGGAACCATAATATATTAAATACTTATAACTGTTTTTTACCTGTCTGCTACTTCTACCCGTCCACTAGCTTTTCCTTTGGAAAATATAGATTTTGCATCACAGCAGCTTGACCACATGGACACATTATGTGCTGGCAATAAAACCTATATTTGATTGATTTAAGATAAACCGAGAGTTGACCGTCTGCACGTAGAATAGTTTTATTAATTACACCTTTGAATGGCTGTTAATGAGCATTTTTAGCACACCTAAAATCATTATAACCTTCCCACGCGGTGTCTTATTATATCACACGCATTCCCTTCGCATTTTTTTCACTAATGCTAAATCTTATCTTATCGCTGCGGAAGCAAACATGGTTTGGTCGTATAATTTGATATCGGCGCGTAAACCAGAAAAAGTTGTCCTAATACAACAATGGATTCATATGACGTTACACGGTGCTGTACGTTGAAACGTGCACAGTTGGTCACTGTAGTCACTGAAACACACCATTTCTTACTTACTTACATAATAATCCGCATAACCTCTACACGAGTAGGTAAAGAACGAAATTCTGCTTTTTATTACAATATTTTAAGTTTTGTACTTTTGGAAAAATTATTACAATTTAGATTATACAACATAGTTACATGATATGTTCTTAGGTTTTCGCGAGCTACACTCATTGAAATAAAACTATTTTTACGGATTTATCTCGCGTATATTAAACTAAAATGATTTTTAAAATCAACCCGACGTTTCGGTCGCTTTTCAGCTTCCGTGGTCCCGGGCAGACTGAGGTGACATTTGTCTGACAGAAGTTTGAAAAAATTATATGTAGCTACCTCCATCGATTTCGTAAACGCCTTGCGTAGCGTTCAGGATTAACACAATAATTACTTATGGTATCTTGAGGTCTTGCAGACTGCTGCGGCTGGGATTTAATCTTGCTAAGTATGGGATCCCATGATGTTGATAATCGCCATCCATCTTCTCTATTGAAATTTGGGTGTTTTTTAATTTCAATAGCCTCGCGTACCATTCGTGGAATGGGTTTGTGTTCTCTAGCGAGTATTTGAATTTTATCAAACCGGATGTAATGGTTCGGCTTATCCGCTATGTGTTCACAGACTGCAGACCTCCCTGTTCTTCGGTTTTTGACATCAGCAATGTGCTCTTTAACGCGGGTGGATACAGCTCTCTTCGTTTGACCAATATATGAGAGTCCACAATCACAATCTAATTTATAAATGCCAGAATTTTGTAATGGAATATTACTTTTAATGGGTCTTAAATACTGATGAATCTTTTTATATGGTTTGAAAACTGTTTTAATTGAATTCTTTTTTAAAATGTTGCTGATTTTATCTGTGACACCCTTAACGTAAGGTAGTATAGCTGGTTGTCGTTCTACTGTAGGTGGTTTCACGCGGCCTCTGTGACGGACGGGTGGTACATGGAGCTTGTTGTTATGCAGCACCTGGCGTAGGTGCTTCAGCTCCCCCTGAAGATGGTGGTCGTCACAGATGCCTCGTGCTCTCTGAAATAGAGATGAGCCAACGGCAGATAAATGTGCCGGGTGATGGTGTGATTCACCATTAAGGTACCTATCAGTATGGGTAGACTTCCTAAACACAGTGTGACTGAGTGTGTTATTGGTTTTTCTAATTAATAAAGTATCTAAGAAGGCTAATTTATTGTCCTGTTCCAATTCCATAGTGAATTTGATTTTATGGTGTATGGAATTGAGATGTGAAAGAAAAACAGAAACATTATTGCTATCCAATATGGTGAATGTGTCATCTACATATCGTTTATAAATGCGAGGTGTTATGGTTGTAGTGCTCAGGGCTCTCTCCTCAAAGTCCTCCATGAATATATCGGCGACTATGGGAGAAACTGGGGAGCCCATGGCAACTCCGTCTATTTGTAGGTAGAATTCCCCATTCCACATTAGATAGCCAGATGTCAGGCACCATTCAAGTAGTTCTGCATATTGACGGGGCATATTGTGAGCAATTAGCTTTCTTTTAACAATCTCGACACAATCCTTAACTGGTAAACATGTAAATAAGGATTCAACATCGAAGCTGACCATTTTTTCATTTGCTGATAGTTGTAGATGTTTGACTTCAGCAATGAAACTGTATGAGTCTTTGACATACGCTCTAGTGTGTCCCCGCAGTGGTGAAAGTATCTGTGCCATATGTTTTGCCAATTTGTAAGTTGGAGTGTCAATTTGACTAACTATGGGACGAAGGGGAGCGCCAGTCTTATGTATTTTAGGGAGCCCATACAGTTTGGGTGGTTTTGGACAAGCAGGTAAAAGTTTTGGTACGTCAAGATCCAATGAATATGAATATTTATGCAGTAAATCGGTAGTCTTTTTTAATATACTAGAGGTGGGGTCTTTGTTTACCTTTTTATATGTGCTTTCATCCGATAACAGCGATAAGATTTTATCATTGTAGTCTGACGTGTCCATCACAACCGTAGCGTTTCCTTTATCAGCACGGAGGACGATGATGTCTTCTGATCGTCTCAACGTCGTCAGTGAGCGGAGTTCTTCACGAGACAGATTAGGTTTTGGTGGCCGGCAGTGTCGTAACGCAGACGATACGTCCTGTCGGATTTCCTCGGCTGTCTCCTTTGGAACTTGATTCCTAATGACGCAGTCCTCGACGTAACTGATAATCTCTTCGTACGGTATCCTCGATGGAGCTGGTGCAAAATTTAAACCCTTTTCCAGCACCCCAATAGTCGAATCATCCAAAGTTTGTTTTGATAGATTGACAACTGCTTTGACGTTGACATTGACGGATGACTTGTCGTTGTCTATGGGTGTGTTCAGATTTGAATGTTTTTGACCCGTAACCGACTGTTTTTCTAATTTTTCGTATTTACTTATTTGTTTAATTTTGCAGTTATTTAATGTAAATTTTGCGCGTAAGTCGGTTTGTTCGTTACAATTTTGCAAAAATTCAAAATTCAAATCATTTTAGTTTAATATACGCGAGATAAATCCGTAAAAATAGTTTTATTTCAACATAGTTACACATAAAAAATATAATAAAAACGACACTAAACATAGAAATGACGAGAGGTTTTATAAAGAACATAAATCAAAAAATACAATTAAGTACACAGTTAATACTTGCGTGCAAGACTACCAAGCCTTTCAGTCACGCCCAAGTAGTGCCTTCAAAAAGCACAAATGTCATGTTACAAGGTGCTAACACTGAGGGTTGTAGCGTGCAAAATTGTTTACCTACTCTACAACTGAAACACGCGATTTCCTACTAATATAATTTGGATAAAAGTATAATGGTTAATGATATGTTTGTATAAAACACAAATTATTTGTTTAACAGAAACACATCAACTTAACAGAAAATTGCAGTGTTACAACACATAATTGCAATGTTAGAACAGGTGGATGAAATTAAATTAACTTATCATTTTTCTTTACTTAAGTGACAATAGGTATGCAAATTTGACAAAAAGCTTTCTACAATTTAACGCATTATTAACTAAGCATACTTACGAACCCACAACCAAACTCACAAAAATTAGGTAAGTAAACAAATATTAGTGGAATAGACAATATATAAAATGGGATGTTGTTAAACAACCTGGATGGATGTCGCTAATATTTATTTGAGTGGTTGCAATAGGTAGACTAGGTCTAAGTAGACTTAGATTAAACTTAAAGTCTAGTCGTGCAAAGAGTTAAATGACTGTTTCCCTCCGGAAACTAGGACAAAAAACGCATTTTTATAGTCAATTCGTACAAAACAACCTTGGCTATTATTAACTGAATTTTTTTAGCTTTAAGACTATAATTATGTCTGACTCCTAGATATTTTTTTATGTTTTGATGGTAGCCATCAAAAAAGAAAGGTTGGCTTTTTGTATATGAACATATTTTAAATAATAAAATTTGATCATTTGTGAATACAATAACATCACTAGCATATAGGCATCTACTGAAAACCGGAAGCCTAAATTGGCTTGCGTCTGCGATAGTTATTACGGGGCCACACATTACCATCACCGGAAAACGATAGTGTTGAATACTAGCTTTTAGTGGCAGCTTTACTCTCATCAAAATGTAACCCTCGGGAATGTGAGTATTTTCAACTCATCATAATTAACACACATACAGTACTCAACAATTAATATTGCACATCGAGCCTGCGAAAGAGACGATCGGTTCGTTTCGACTTCGTAGAGCGTTATCTCTGTTGCACACTGCCTACGTAAGCACTGACAGCCCGTCAAAACTTGATCAAAATGGTCATATAATAAAAAGGCATACATACCTACTGTCACTATTGTCAGAACAAATGTCCATTGGATAATGTTCAAGTGTCCGTAAATACTAACCAGTTTACTGTTAGGTTTAGAAACATACTGTAATAATAAAGTGACGTGTCTTTTAACAGAAATGTAATAAGACATCAAACTAAGTAGGTACACATCATTGAAGTTATATGCACTATGGTATCCATCATGATATAGCATGACTTTGCTTTACAGAATAGCATAGCTGTTAATTTATTGGACGTTCATAATCTTATTGAAACTGCATGTGTCACTGACCGATTTCAGAGACGTAGGCCTGCACCACCATATATACCTAATAGGTATAAGTATGTATCTACTTTATCTATACCACTTTCATAACAAAGGAAAAATCTACAACTTTCAATCACAACATGATTGAAGTTTTTTTTATTGGACGTATGCAGGCGGTTCATTTGGTGACGTGTCGGCCGTAATCAAAGGATCAAAACGGACGCTCATCCAAAGTAACTAAACTAAGGGAAACCCCTTTTGGTTTTAGCGTAGCGGCTTAGGATGTTGCACTCTATTCATCGGTTGGTGGTATCTGGTAAAACGACTAGCGGATCGTTCTACTCGTCTGGCAACGTGGTCGTGAATCTTTTAAGACATGCCTTGGAAGGAAGGATATTTGGCGCGCACTGTAAATGGAGTGTAAGAGTCACTGAAAGTAGCCATCGTTGCATTTGAACATTTGTAACACTAGGAGAGCTTGCACTGCTATTTCCTGAAAGACTATATTGACGTCAATTTTGAAGTAGGTACCTGCGCAGATAATTATTCAGTCATAATAATAAAAAAAGGACAGAAAGGAATATCCTCATCATCCGGTCACGTATCGTCAACGATTATCGCGAATAATAATCAGGTATCATACGGATGTATCCCCGTTGCATGTAAATAAGCCGCTGATTTGGTAATATAATAGAGATTCTTGGTCTCGTTTTCAATACAAATTGAAATATTGCACGAAAATCGTGCCTAATGTTTAATACATAGACACTGGGTAGGAAAGCTTGGAAGGTAGTCTATTTTGGTATAAATAAATGGCATAGCTGATTTATATCAATACAGTGGAGTGTTTGATTGTATGTTATCTACCAGATATATGGTAATGTAACGAAACCAAGTTGTAGTGATTTGTTTACTGAGAGTTTGCAATAGTTTGCATAACTTCAAGTAAGCCATGAAATAAGAATGTAATTCATGTGAACGTATAGAGCGTCATGGTCTTTGACCAAGCTCTTTAAAAGGAGATTAAAAAAAAAAAAAAAAATAAGACTTCAAGGGAAAAAAAAGCTCTCGGTTTTTTAAGTCAAAAGATTTTCTTTTTTATTGTTTATTTTATTTTAATTTTGTATTTCCTTGTAGTAAATATGTAGGTCAAAAGGTCGACAGACAAGTAGACGGGCCATCTGATGGATGTGGGCACCGTCATCTAGGGATATTTGAAACAAAAGAATAGTTTTTTGTCAGGCCTTCAGGAATTTTTGGAAGCATAGTTTTGAAGAACCCTATATTACAGTACCAAAAGACCTCAGAGGTAAGGGGAAGTTTGTTCCATAATTTACACGTTCTGGGCAGAAACGTACTCGAAAATCTCACTTCCACGATTCCAATCTGTGCTGATGGAACTTCTCTCTTTGGCGGCATCATATTAAACATTTCAAAAGAGCTTTCACCGTTGTAGACCGTAAAGCACAATAATTTTAACACGATTTCCTGCTTATAATATATTATATCACCACTTCTATAATTTCAAAGACACTTTTTCTTTTTTATAAGCATGACTAAAATTCAAATTCGGTGTTCGATTTACGTAGGGTAAAATGGTGAAAAAAGCCCTATCAGGAAATATGCCCACTTGCAATTTATAGCACACCGAACTTTCATTTGTAATAGTTAGAGCGCCAATCGAGAGGTGGCAGTAGTACTCAAATTCGTTGAGGCAAGCGGCTGCAGTTCGTTTGTAGTTAAGAAAAAAAATTATAAAAATCTTGAAAAAAATTGTTCGGATTGTAACACAACTTACGTGGGTGAGCATTTATATGTATTTTTAACATATTCAAGTAATTTTTTTAAATGAGTGTGAACGATTTATGATTTTAGATAGGTACCCAACCTTCATAAAATTACCATTTTTTTTTTGCAATTTTGTATTAGTTAAAAACTACGGCGTACTACGGCGCTACGCTGGGGCTTATTTGCGTACGTTTTGTGAAATACGCCCCGATTTCGTAGGTGAAATATGCCTCAATTTTAATGCGCTTAAACTTGTTTTTTACTTATTAATTATGGGTAAACGTTACAAAAGAAAAACATGCAGAGCATCTTGGACGGCTGAAGCTCTAAATGAGGCAATGTCAAAGGTCACCAGTAAAGAGTTAGGGATCGACAAAGCCAGCACACTGTATCCAGTCTACTTGCCCCTTGGCAAGTAGACTGGATACAGTGTACAAGATGCTTAAAATGGTTGCATGAATATTGTACGATGTACAACAATTTCTGTAACAAGTGTGGCGGCTCTAATGTGCGGCAGCAATACAAGTAATATTTTTTCTATATTGTGTTGATTTTTCTTTATTACTATTAATATTTTGTTTTTTTTACTATAGGGCATTTTTCACAGACCCCTTGGAATACACCCTTTTCAATAGTTTTTAAAATAACGTGCAAGTCAAAAAATAATCAGAATTACTGGCGAAATGACCAAATAATAGGAGGCTGATTAGTTTATGTAACAAATTATTCCCAAGAAATAAATGTTTTTATTTGACAAAATTAAAAAGTAGGGCGTATTTAACCAGTTTACCCTATTTAAATGTTTCTATACAAAATGGTAGTTTTATTATAAGTACAATTCCTTCATTGCGAGTTCTATTTAGCGTAGTTAAACACAAATAGCATAGAGGACTGCTGTACGATGCATTGTTGTTCAGTTTATTGCCACTCCTAAATATCGACCGGGAAGTGTTTCGAGCTCCCAACAGCATAGGAACTGCGTCGTAAAATCCCATCAGCCAGCCATTTCTACTAAAAGACATTCACCAACAACTATTACACGGAATAAAACTGGCTAGTTACATAGTTTTGTACGTAAATGGAGTAGTAAAGGTAATTCAAAGGCGCCACCTTGACAGCTTTAGTTGCAGTTAGAGCTCATTTGCTTAAATGTGCCTAAAAAGTCGCTGGCTTACTTTGTGAGTATATTGTTTTGTACGGGAGAATACGTCTGGTACGAAGGTTAGGCTCATTAACTTGAATATTTTACTACCGGCAGAGTTCTAGTGTAGGAGCTCGAGCGTAGGTATCACTGCATTACCTAATCTATATGCCACTAAATGGTAGTGTTCAGCACAATCGTGTTCCTGTTAGCCCCATAACCAACAATCACAGAGATATAATAAATAAAAAACAAATAAAATACGCTTACACTCACAGCTCCACATTAGGTATTATATAAACCTGTATCGTGGATGTCGTTGTGCACATACAACACATACAGAAACACCCAGACCCGAAACAAATATCTGTAGGCTATACAAATAATTGTTCCGGTGCGGGGCTCGAACCCGCGACCCTTTGAATCAAACGGTGGTTGCGCACCGCTGGACTAACCGGGCCGTCAAAGAACTTATTAAACTTAGGTCTCAGACGCGCTAACGCCTCTGATTTTTGTCTGAATGTCTGTAGGTTGCTGTTTACACCCACGTAATCTGCACCTTCATTACATAAAAGTGCCAAAAACATTGCTGACTTACTTTGTGAATGTTCCGTTTTGTACCAAGGATACAGATGTCTGATGCGAAGGGCACGTTGAACACGCACAATTAGTCCCTATTCACCCCCGCCCCAACACTTGTATTCAAATCGTACCTGGATTCGACGTATTATGTTTCTATAGACCTTTGTTTTGGTTTTTATGTTCGATTATTGTGCGGGAATAAATTAAAGTACGTTTCATTGTTATCGAAGCTGAGGCGTTAAATACGGAACTTTGTTTTGTGATGTCGAAGCTCTATATATTTACCCACAGAGTAATGTTGCTGGTAGGCAGAATGATTAAAGATGTGCGCGCTACATCACGCGTGTCACAGATAACCAAGTACGGAGTGGATACATCTCTTCGTGATTGAGTGATTCAATCGCCCAGCAAGCTTCTATGGTAAAGATAACCTCACATACACTTACGCTTATCACTGACGATATCGTATTTGCGCGACCGTGAATGAAGCGATAATTTTACGTTATTTTGTTGCCGTGTTTTTCGACGACTCGCGACGACCGACGATTTAATATGTTCAATAATTAAAGCGCGTAAAAGCAATTGTAGCAATTCTTCAACCTTTAAATGTTAATGAACGCAGCTTTTTCTGGGGTCTTCGTCTATTTTTCTCACAGACGTAGTTACTTTCTGAAGCACATATAGGATTTATTTTTTAGACCCATATACAACGTATTTAACCGACAAGACACGAAAGAACGGCGGCTATGAAAAGTCCCATTCATACATTTTAAACTTGTATATATTATATATGCATATGCAAGTGCATGAAATAGCACCGTGAAATTACCTATCATTAGTGGTAAGTAAGTTTAAAGTGAAATTCTCGAATCACAGAGGAACCTTATCCAGTTAGCCGTTCTTCGTTGTAATCATTTTATAGCAATTTTCTCCAACTTTCCCGAGTATAAAGCTGTAGTAAACAATGCTTTGTGAAAGACACAATAACAGTGAAAAGTTTTGCTGTTAAAACTGTAAAATAAATTTCCATCTTGTTGTATAGTTTTACTACAAAAAACAACTAATCGATTCACATATGGTTTCTCGTACTAAAACGTTTACGCAATGAATACCTACGTACAAAACCAAAATTAAAATCACGCTGGCATGTCCAACCTACTCATAAATCAACATCGAGGCAAATTAATTCAACAACACGTGAGTTTTATAAGAAAAAGCAATTTGAAAAACATGACCGTTGGAAATAGATGTGGCAGAGACTCATAGATAATGGGTAGGGCCGCTTTCCTCGGTATCTAGGCCAGAACAACAAGAGGCGAACGCTAAGTGAAATTAAACACGGCTCCGTTGACGGCGCGGAAATGCATTGGAACTTGGCAACTCGATACTTATATCTAGTGAACACCTCAACTTGGTATTTTTTTTACTAGGTTGCCAAAATGTTTTTAATTTGGTTAGGTTATGATTTATACTCAGTACTACAGCGGCCCGCTGTTCTCGGGTGCTTGCAGGTTATATGACCGTAATAAATGTTTTGATTACTTTTTTGCAGAGTTGTAATTGCTTATTAATTTCGTCGTTTGTACCTATAATGTGAATAACTATGTAGGCGAACAAGTGGCAAACGCTAAGTGAAATTAAACACGGCTCCGGTGACAGCGCGCAAATGCATTAGACTTGGCGACTCGATATTGCTGACTACGACGCGACGACCAATGGAACACCTTTTAACAACTTTTATGTATTTTTATGGAGTTATGGAAAATTGTATAATTTCTTGGTTTTATACTTTCAATCTATATGTTATTGTGGAGACAGTTAAAGCAAATAAAATCCTTATGAAAATTGAAATAAGTTACGTACGGACACAAGTCTAATGATTAGATTTGCATGAGACATAGGTACCAACTTCGACCAGCTTAGCAGACTGGCTTCCCTCGAGACAGATGACCCCTAAGTATTTGAAAGTGTACGATAGGTTTGAGTCGCTTCTTAGTTATCTAGACCAGAACAACAAAGAGGAACACTAAGTGAAAATAATCACGGCTCTGGTTACGGCACGGAAATGCATTGGACTTGACAACTCGATATTGCTGACTACGAAGCTGCGAAGGCCTCAAAAGGAACGCCAAAATTAAAATATGAATTCTAAGCGGTGTACTCACCTAATAAATTGGCTATTCTTTGCTTTCTATTTTAATGTCTGGAGTACAGTTTAGCCTAACAAACTCATAATTACCTTCAAAAATGGTACCTTCATTGTAATTGCCTCATTGTTGTTATAATGTGATTATTGCTTATTAGTTTTATCATTTGTGTAATAAACCGTATTCCGGAATGGAAAAATATGCCCGGAAAATCCGGATACATAAATACATATTATGCAAATACAATCGTAGCAAAATATTCTCATATAAGTACTTATCATTTATCTACCCCAATTTCCGGTTTTGGTAAATCTGCATGTGACAACCCTATGTTTATTTATTTGATCTCTGCGCCTGTTATCACATACACATACACATAGAATTGCATTTGCTTCGCGTTTCATTAAGTAAAAAAAACACTAGTAAATAAATAAAATGAATGATAACATCGGAACATCATAAAAATAAATCACCTATTATCTTCACATTACTCTATCTGAAACACAAATAGAAACCAATTTATGTGCTCCACTCGTCCAAATATAACTTTAAAGATATTGTTCATATTTAGGAGCAACCGTAGTTGAAATAAATAGAGAATACGAAGAAATGAGAACATCAACAGTATTAAAACAATAATACTCGATATATGAGGAGACCTATTTTCACTAAATCTTAAGCAAACATACCGTGTAGTATTAAAAACAAACAATTTAGTAGCTCTAACGAGATTCTGAGGCAATATTCCGGTCAATCTACGCATCTCGCAACTTTTGTAAACATCCCATTGAGTGGGCCAAGAAAAACGTTACGCAGATTCCGAATATTTAGTTGCAAAACTAAGATAGACGACTACTAAATAAACAATCTCTTTAGACAAATAGCTGCTACTCATAACAATTGTTAAGTATCAATGGATATCGCAAAAAAAAAACAAAAATCAGTAATGACGCTGACGATTCACAATTTTAGTGAAACAAAACTATAAGAAATTTTATCACCAAACAAATTAATTTAGATAGACATCTATGTCCTAATAAGCAAGCGTCTGTCACCTCATTCTTGTATTGTAGGATAATACACGAGTTAAAATTATTAGTCGTAAAAATATAAGTTTTCATACGTTTCATTAATTAGCTACCACATACCTAATTATGCTTATCAATTCATTTATGTCGTTAACGACAGACGGGATCGAAAAATATGGAGAAATATCGGACGTTGGGGATACCTTTCGACCTTGATAGCTTAGTTTGCTAGTTTTTTTAAATATTTATTTAAGAAAACATTACAAAATATGTACATCAAAGCAAACCAAAAGTCACCAAGACTTGTCCGGTATGTTTAGGCGAATCTATGTAGGTACGACAACAGTAACATCACAGTCATTACATAAAAGAAATAATATTATACAATTTAACGAGTTCAAATAGTAGGTAGCAACTAACGATTATTAATTATAATCCAGTTCAATAGTGTTGTTTTCCCTTTCTCTTTGAAACTTTTACAATTCATAAACATCTGTTAACGAGCAAAAACAAAACGAAACATTTACAAAAAAATACATTTATTACATACTAAATCCTAATTTAAATACATATTTGTATTTCTAAATCATATCAAAACACGGCATCAAAATATTTCAACGTAAACAGCCATCAAAACAAAAAAATGAGAATGAAGTAACATGAAATAGTAATTAAAACTTCTTGAATCTTTGTATGTTAATTTAAAGCTATGAATTTGTAATGAGTAATTTAGATAAACACATGAATTGCTACCAATAGATGAGGGTGGAGAATACGACTCGCGGTAGTCGAAATACGCACGTGGTCGGTCTCAATCAAGCAAACTTGATGATTGTCGAAGGAACATAATTAATTCATAGTACTATCCCAATTCTAAGGGATCATTTTATTTATCATTAACAACCACTCATACTCACGCTGACATTCCAATAAATGAATCAAATGTTCCATGAAATGTACATCTCCCAGCAGAGCTACAAGATGTACCTATTCAAACAGGGTACAGTGTTAGTCCCAAGTAAAAGTTGTTCATAATGATGAATAAAATGACCTTGATTGATGATGAATTTGATAGTGAACTTAAAAATTAATCATACATTTAACAAGACAGACAGTTCCATACTTCGGGATATGGAAGTGTTAAAATGTAAACCAAATCTATGAAATGTAATTGGCACTGATTGCTATTTGGGTAAATATGAAATTAAATTAATCATGATTATTAATATTCCTAAAAATACTATCAAAATAATCATGAAACTCAATTTCCTAAAACAACTGTACCTGATATGATAGAACCTGATGATTGCGCTTCGAGCGCGCTATTTAAAGTTAAGCTTTGACAATGGAAACAAGAGAAAGTTGATAAGCATCATTTCAAAACAATAATTATAAATAGATAATACACTTCTGCCGCTAAATTTAACAAAGGTAAGTCACTGCACAAAAACTATTTGCATTGGGAATTCTGGACGTAAAAAAACTACAACTAATTGTATTGTTCCATTAAGAAGTAAGGTACGCGCAGACAATAAATACGGAGTCTTTTCTCAAGAGATTCTTTACAAAATGGAATTACGGTGTTAGTGAATAATTCAACAAAAGCCTCTTTTCGAGGGCCATTTAGTACAAAACTTTATTTTGTGAAAGCGGTTATTGTTCATTTTTTGCGTTTGTTTTTAGCTGCTTATCTGACAAATCGGAAGTATCACGTTGTTAATTTTGCGGTGATGGTTAGTTTATGGAAAATAGGAGAATACTTACAGTTATAATCTTTTGGAACTTGAGTTTAAACGTTGGGTTTTAACTTTTGATAACAACACAGTCAGAAATGCTTTACTAGACAATACATATATGTATATATACAACATGTAACGGGAATTATGCACACTATTAAACTCGATTAGAAAATCTAGTTATAATCGTAATACATGAACTAAAATTGCATGTTTAAGTATTTAATATTTTTTATTTAAGTAACAAGTTGTCCTCAATTTGTACGAATAGTATTCGCACCCTATGCATACTTACCCAACGTCTACTTACGACCGCACATAAAACACAAACCAACTCACACACGTACACTGTCGTAATGTGATATAGCGTAATCTGCGTAGGTACCACTATTTAACACTCGCCAGTAATAAGATTCATTATTTTTTCATTCATTTGATAATTTTCACTATTTTATTTCATAAATTACTATTAATAATAAAATGCACGTCTCAACGAGTTCTAATAAGTTGGGACTAGCATTTTATTTTGGATAGACGTAAGTCTCATTTTCGTTTGTATTGACTGTTCACCAAATGGGGGACCATCATTTCCTAAATTGTAATTAATTTTGGGACAAAATGTTACATATCAAAAACGTCTAATATCGATTCCGTTATCGATTCTGAATATATATATAGTGAGTGCACTTATTAATCTTACTGGCCCAGTGTAGAGACTCGATGGCGTAGGCACCACCGCATTACCTAACCCATCTGCCGCCAAACGGTAGTGTTCAGCACTATCGTGTTCCGGTTAGAAGGTATGGTATACGGTATAGCTCCGTAATAACTATCACAGAGACATAACAACTAAGGTCTTAGGGGTGGGTGGCAACACATCTGTATTTTGACTTCTAGTTTTTGTGTAGATATTTATAGTCTGTCATCACTTAACATTCACGTGAACTGCAAAAAAATATAGGTAGAACACGTCCATTACGTGTAATTGCGGAAGTATAGGTCTGTACAAGTAAAACGTAGTCTATGGCCACAATTATTTCGCAAGTTCATACAGTATACGTTATTGTCAGCTTGTGCAAGATTTAACTTTCGCAAACAAAACATTAGATTCAAATAAACAAACGCCTTAAAACAAAGATAAACATTCGTTTTTCTACACAGGTAAGTGCGAGTGCGCGTGACTCTACTAGAAATTTCCTATTTAAAACCTAAATAAATACGTACACATACTCGTAGAACAATAAAATTATTATTATACCCACTCAACTCCTGCGTGAAGCCGTGAATGACTTACTGACCCTACAAGGGCCCGGTGCCGCCTCGCAAATATCAACAAAGAGACTGCTGTTCCACAAATTGAACGAACCGGACAATGCCCACTGTTCACCATCACTATACTTACAAACAGTGGTAAATACAATATGTAACTTAAGCCGGGAACTTTACCTGTTGTATTAAATCAGTATATTTTGTTCGTTGGAGCTGTGAAGTACCTAGTTACCCAAGGAGAGTTTGTGATGCTTTACGCTGTGCGTCACCGTGTGGTCTTTATATTAATTTGTTGTGTTTTTTACTGGTGGTAAAGCTCCAGTGACGGAGCTCACGGGCGTAGGCACCGCCGCATTACCTAATGTAATTGTCGCTAAATTAAAGTGTTCAATACTATCGTGTTCCGGTTAGGTGGAAATATACGGCCTTGTAATTTCAGTCACAGAGGCCTCCCCCAAAAAAGGGGAGAGCCTTGTGCCCAGCAGTGGGACGTATAATGGGTTGCCATTATTATTACCTACTTGCCTATGCTATGTATGCTTGTTTGTCACTTCATGAAAAAAAATTGTAACTGAATACAACATATTTTGGATTTGTAGTAAATGGTATTGAATAATGCAGCCTGAAGACACTTTTATACATAGGTATATTATTATGAAATGTAGAAAAATTCATAGATATCTGACGCGTACTTGACTTATACCTAACGTTGATGCCGTGACCTTTTCGAAAGGGTCAAAAATGGATGTGCAAAATTAGTCAAGTTTTGTCAGACATTCAGAAGAGATGTTAAGTAGGCCTAAAAAAGCTTCCATACAAAATATGAGGCAAGCTCGAAGCGGCTCCATTTGTAACATTGATTTGTGAAGGCACTCAACAGGATGCAAGGTATTTTCAATGCAGGAGTGTTGCAATTTCTAAAGCCTAAACTACCTGGTACCTAATGCAGCCTACCTAGCCTCCTTCCTATTTACCTCTTCGCGCTTCTTGAAGCTCGTCTAACAATAATACCGCATCTCCTCCTATAATACCTCGGTAGTTTAGTGGTAGAATTAGTGGCTACTACTGCTTGCTGGAGTTCGATCCCCAGTTTGGATATATTGGTATCCTCGAAAGCATGTATTTACCCCTGCCTACTCCTTTGGGAATTATAGGCGTGAAGTTACGAGCAGTAATAGTTCCATATTGTACCACAATGTTTCGATACTCAAAGTTTATTTGGCCTAAACAGGTACCGAAGCATGACCTCTTTGCATTAGGAGTGGCAACGCATCTTCATTGAAACTTTTTTTATCTGTAACCACTTAACCTCAACTCGAACTCAACTGCTACTTTACTCACATAAAAAATCGATACATTTACCGTTTAAAGTGAGAAATTTTATCTTCCATTTTGGACAAAATCGCCGAACCGTTAAGTAATATAATTTTTTTATCCACGTCACATCTACATGATATGTAAACGTTAATGGCGGTCATTTAGCCAGCCGAGCGATGTAAGGAACCCGTTTTCGCATCAACATTTATAGGTTTGTATTCAAAATAGTGGTCTACGAGAACCCGATACTTTAGTATTCCGGATGTGTCGCTCATGATCTGTTTAAATAGCCCTGCAGTACTTATGTAGGTGTAGAACGCAGATTATGGAGCATAAATATTAATAAGTAGGTACTTGCCACGTGATACAAACGTCAAGGATACAAAGTTAGTCGTAGACACTTACCTGAAACAAATAAAATAATCATTATTATTTTGATACATAAATATTGGGTAAAAACTTGTGGTAAATATTGATGTTTATTTATAGTTTACATTAAAGTTAATGAATTTTGAAGTCTGTAGAAATACACTGTCAAAATTGTGATCAAAATTTGTCAAACATAAATATGATTATTTACTATAATTGAATCTCAATACAGCCGTCGGACTATGAAATCTCTGAAGGTATAATTTTGAGCAAATTCCTGATCATATCGAGAACCACCTTGTAAGAAGTAGGTTTAATAACTTAGCCCTGGTCAAGCGTTTTTTTCATAATGAACTGTTTTTTTTTTTACCTTCAAGATTGGCAAACAAGCACTCACTTCCCATTGATAGTAGATTATAGATTTACTACAGCTTATCGTATATGAATTAAAAAAGAAACACAATTCATGTTTTTCTGTTCTTGAAGCAAAAAATATATTTTTCTTGAGTGCCAGAGTTAGAAAAAACGGGGCCATACATCTCATAAGCATCAATCCAGAACACGAGAACGTTGAACTACTGTAACACGGTGCCTACGCCCTAAATATCCACTAGGTACTAGAATACCACTAGTAAAATAAAATAATATCCTCGATAACACAATAAAAATTACAATTCCTCAACAAATGTTATTGTCATATACCTAAACAACAAAAGCTGCAATATAACGTTGATTGACCCTTAAAATCGGGGTTGAAATACGACAAAACTAAGTAATTAAACGTATTGGTTTACTGGCCGTCACCGTCACCCGCGGACGCTTTATTTATGTGAAGTGACCACCCTGAAACACTATTGTGTTCCTCTTCACGTCAATCAGGAGGGAATCTAATCTAGGGGTCACATTGTGATATGTCATTTAATGACTGTCTTTGTTCAAACATTTTCATTGTATTTAAGCATGAATCCAATAGACATGGATCTGTATAGAATTCGTTAGTAATATTAATTAAGATTAGAGATCAGTGTGTAATATTAAATCGACTACTTACAATTCATTTAATTTATAAATTCGATCTATAGATCTGTCATTTATAAAATTTAGTTTGACAGGTACCTAAAGGGAAGGTCAATTGTACTAACATAATCTTTGGGTTCAATGTTATTTACTAACTATTATAACTCTATTTTAAAAAAGTTTATAAATAGATTTTTAACGGACTTACGTAGGCGACACTAGTGGACTTCTATGGGCAATTGGTGAGCGGAAAAACCTCTCAGCCTAAATAATTTATCATCTGCCTGCGGGAGATGAGATAGGTATGTCTCTGTAGATCTATCCTCAGCTTAGGACGTTATGGACATTTAAGACATATGCGATTAGGGGCGGTTTATTTGTAGATCTCTAAGTTTTATAGGCTCTACTATTCTACAAGTGTAGTCTATTTTTTTTCAGACTTCTTAATAAGAGATTTAATCAACTTACACTCCTCTAATCGTGCTAAACACTAATATTCTTTAAATAATTTCAGGAATTCAAAAGTTTTCTGAAATAAACTCTTGAATTTTGAATCCAATCGTACTATTTCTATTACTAATCCCCCACTGTCTGCCTGTCTGTACATACATCCGTCTGTCTGTCACCAGGCTGTATCTCCTAAACAGTGATAGCTATAAAGCTAAAATTTTCACTAATTATGTATTTCTGTTACCACTATAACGACAAAATTAAATACTAAAAATGAGTAAATGAAAATAAAATAAACGTGTTTTTTTTCGTATATTTTTTGCTCGATATCAATAACGGTAGCAAGAAGACGCTTGAAATTTTCACAGAAATGTTAGGTCTTAGGTATATTGTATATTACCTTACAACAAACGTATTTTTTATGCCATTTTATTACGGTACCCTTCGTGCACGAGTTCGACTCGCACTTGGTCGGTCTTTTCTCTGTTAGTAACATACCGCATAGCAGCGTCCCGGCATAAAACAATCGCCGCTATGATCACCATTCAGGATGCCAAGCGTGGCTATTATGGCGTTTTCTTTCCTTATGACGCACAACACTTTAAGGAGCATCTTCGGGAAAGGCTTTGTCCAGCGGAGAGGGATGGACGTCTTCCGGATGTAATTATGACGATGGTGATGGTAGTGGAGGTGATGGCGTTAGTGGTGTTGGTGACATTGGTGATGTTGGTAGTGGTGGTAGTGGTGGTGGTAGCGTTGGTGTCGTTGGTGGCATAGGTGTTGTTGGTGACTCTGGTGGTGGTGTTGATAGCGTTAGTGGTGCTGGCGGTGGCCACCAATGGCGTTGGTGACGTTGGTGGTGTTGTTGGTAGTTTTGGAGGCGTTGGTGGCATTGGTTGTGGTGGTGGTTGTGGTTTTGGTGGCGTTTGTGTCATTGGTGGCATTGGTAGCGAAGGTGTTGGGTGATGGTGATGGCGTTGATGGCGTTGGTGGCGATTGTAGTAGTGGTGGTGGCGGAGGTGGTAGTAATGACAATGATGGTGGTGATAGTGGTGGTGGTGAGGATGGTGGTGGTGGTGTTGGTGGCATTAGTAAGTAAAAATGCACAACGTAAATATTCAATTTTTCTCTTCTGCTGGCTCTTACGGAGTGCCTTTATTATGCATAGATCTATATTTTATGTTTCATTCTCTGTTAGAAGCGCTTATTGACTGAAACTTTACAAAAGTTTATAATAAATCAGTTTATCATATTTTTCCACGCAAACAAAGTTGCGGGCACAGCTAGTAAAGTATAAATCTCCTTTTGACGATACTCAAGAATACTTGTGATGATTAATACAATAGCACAAGAATGTTAAACCGATTCTGTGCACCGATGGAATTTATTAACAAACTAAGACACGTCGAATAACTTAACGACGATTATAGACCAATTAAGTTTAAAAGCAATACATTAGTGTTGAACGATTGTTCGGTTATTGTAAACCAGAAATAGTTCGGGCTTGGTCCACGTCGTATATCAGAGAGGTTCGGTGTAGGGATGGCGATCTTAGTTCCTTATAGTATTATTGACTTATCAATGGAATCGTTCACTTCTTAAAAAAAAAACAATTTAATCAAAAAGGGATTTTAAATCGATTAACCGAGAAATAGATTTTTAAGACCGACAAAATCTACAACTTATTATAATTTCTCTGCAGGAGACGGTCCAGCGAATTGATATTTCACCCTAGAAAAACGAGGTGCGACCTTTATTTCAATTACAAGCATACAAACACGATGGAGATGCTGGTAAAGCCAACCAGAGTGAAAGATACACATAGACACTAGTTTTACGTAATAACTTATTTCTATTCCTATTTGTTGTCCAAAATATGTCGATTGTCGGGAATCGATTGCACCTACGTCGATTTATCACACTTCGAATCGATTTAAAACTCAATCAGTTTCGGCAAGAATCGCTATCCCTAGTACGGCGTCCATACGGGGAACAACAGAATGATGTTAAACTTGGCCATGATCAGAAATAACATTAACGTACCGAGACAGCCGGAAAAAATAATACAACACGTTCTTTTGAACGGGAATTCATCTCGTTATATTCTCCATAAAAGGATCGATTCTTTCATTAAGATGTGAAAATTTTTTTTAATTGGTGCCAGTAGATATTAACGTATTTTATGATTTCCATTACCAACTTTACTGTATTTCGTTTAAGGATAAACGATTTCAAAAGTCCGCATAATATAAAGTACCGGTAAAGTTACTCAATGCAGTTGTAAAGATTGAGATAATTCAGAGAAAAAAACTAAAGTTTGGGCAAAACGGCAAAAATATTTAGGTAGGTAAGTAAGTACGACAAACACAACACAAGGTAAAAGTTCGACCTCGGAAATTATATTCACTGCTGACAGTCAGTGAATACCTACCAATTTTCCGAGGTGTTATCTTCAAGTCCGTTTTCTGCTTTTATCACTAGAAAAACACTTTACAATAGATTTAATTAAAAAAATATATTTTTGCATCTCAGTTTAAGGCGGTCAATTGTCTCGCATTCAACGGGACAGTCTCGGATTTCTAGATATTGTCTAGCATTAAAAAAGCGCCTCGCAATGCCGCATTCTTGAAGCCTGACAGGCAGAGCGCAGCGCTGCAGTGCATTTATTGATATACGGCAAGACAGAAAAATATTTTCATGACCAAGTCCCTATCACAGTAGACAGAAAGCAGAAGACAATATCTTTCCCCAAGAGTCAAAAATTTCAGATTCAAATATTTTTGTGAAAAAGTTTCAAGATGTTTAACTTCTTTTGAGTTTTATGGAACAAAAAATAATAAACGCTGAAAATGTAGTTTTAGATGCTCGCCATTACATGACATGTTTAGATCAATGGTGTCTCATAAAGAACGGCACTCACAACAACTGCAGTAGCATAAAAATACATTAAAAGCGTCGTTTGTTCGAAATGTGACAGTCAGGAGTAGTCAGGACACAATATCCTCTAATGTTTTATCGGTGCTTCAATGGCTACCAACAAGTAAATCTGTTACACCAACAGCTGCTTCATTCATGGATCTAAAAAAATAACATTAAAAAAAATTGTGCATGCAACCATAGCACTATCCATAGAATTAATAAGTACACTATAGCACAGTATGCACTTTTAATTAAAACATCACATGAGTAGGTATCTATCTACTTTCATCCAATAATTAGATTGTCGTTTTCCACAATCTTATCAAAAACAGCAATTTATATTTTCAGATCAACTATTTTGCTTAAAAAATAAAAATAAATACATAATAATTTTTTTTGGGGGGAGGCCTGGAGCTTACTCCACCACGCTGCTCCAATGCGGATTGGTGGAGGTGGGTGGGTTAGTGGCCAACCCACTGTCGGATGTTTTCAAACCGCCCATAAGGCCTCCGACAAGGTTTAACGACTGCTATCCATCGATAGCGACCGGGACCGACGGCTTAACGTGCCCTCGGAAGCACGGAAACGCGCATTTAATTTGCCACTAGCGGTCACCCAACACACTACCCGACCGCGCCCGTAGTGCTTATGGTAGTAGTAGTACACCAGCCGCTGGGCCATGCGCGCTAATTATTGGCCCAAATTAATCAATTTTATATCTAATACTATTTAAAAAATATATGACAATCATGTTGGTATATTTTTGAAATAAGGAGTGTGTCGTTGTGTCCCACAGAATAAGAAAGCGGATAAATAACTTTATCTGGGTCATAAATATATTTATCGCGAAAATATACGGTGAGATATTGTGAAATATCATAAAATTTCGTCATAAAATGTAATAAATTGCACGCTGACATGACGACATCAATAGTTTATAGTTATATGGATGGGTATTATAATTGTGTTTGCGTAGCATGTTGTAATAAAAGTCTGCAAATACATAGATACTAGGTTTTTATGTCATATTTTTCAAAGATACTTGCTTAGCTTGGTTCGTTCAATATATATAATATATACTAGAAGCCCGCCCCGACTTCGCACTGATGCAATTTTACCTACATTACTACAATCATAATAAAATATAGCCCACAGCAATCCTGAATAGTGTAACTAATATAAATAACTGCTTTCTGATTGTGAAAGAATTTTCATGATCTGTTCAGTATTTCCAAAGATTAGCCCCTACAAACAAACAAAGTTACAAACTTTACTTCTTTATAATATTAGTATAGGTATATCCTTAGACCTTAATCTTAATAGTATACGTATTTAATATCAGAGTTCTTTTACGAAAGTACGGCTACAAGCCCCGTTCAAGTTTACACATCTACTTCTACATAAATACACCTATTAAAACTATCTAATAGATACCTTGAATGGTGAGCACGCGGCCCACGATCACTCTCTTAATTTAACGTCCACTTTTTATCTTATTTTTTAAGGATACAGTAAAACAACAGTCTACTCTGAAACGGTTATTATCTAATAAAATTAAAACTATTTAGTAGACCAAATAAATGTTTCATTAATTACGTTTAAATATCTTAATGGGTCTATATCGAAACTAAATTATGGCTCTCTTATTTCTACGAAGACAAACAGGTCAGCAAGATACATTAAAAGAGCATAAATTAACTTTAAACTTGCAACAACCATATTGGGTTACCAACGTTAATGAAAACTAAAACAAAAGCAACAGTAAACGATTTTCTTCGATAAGTGAAATGAAACTTCTTAAAGTTAGTAAGTTACCTACTAAATACCTACAGAGAATCATGGCAAAATTTATAGCAAAAAATTAAGAAAGTTACAGTAGGTGTAGCAGCTTTGAAATATTACTTTGAGAACCGAAGAACATCTTCAGATGTTTTGCATATTTTTAGGTGTCCGGAATAAAAAGTTAAAAATTAAATTTTAGTATGGAAGGATTAATTCTAGTCTAGTGTTGGTAAGAAATACATTTTTATTCCGTCGATGTAAAAATAGTTTGTGATCAATGTAGAGTTACTTGATTTGTCTTAAAAATGTATAAAAAGAATATGCATATCCATCTGCAGGCATTTATTTGTGCCCTAATAAGGTGGAACTTTTCGTGCTCAAACAAGCTATTTCGACCATCTTTGGAGCGCTTTACAAATTATGCTTCTTAACAATCAATACAGAAATCATACAATCTCATTTTCGCCAAGAAATTTATGTTCACAGCATATAAACATCTCCAATTTCGCTTCAGCGCTTATAAGGATATGATTAATCATACGATATGGAGCCTTACCGTAAAAGCGTCTTCAATCGTCATCTGTTACTTACAGCCTCAAGGTACATCATTATGGTATTCAAGAACATCGCCTTCATATGGTGCTTTACTATAATAATTGATCGAGGTGCAAGATCGACGTGGTTGTGCCAAATTTTGAACATTAATCATGTTTTTATAAGGAAAATACAGCTCCATACCTTAAATGTAGACGTATGTTACAAGATCCGCACAAATTACACCTGTTGCGAATAACTAAAAACGTAACTTCACGCCTGTAATCCCCGAAGGCGTAGGCAGAGGTAAATGCATACATTCAAGCATACATGCAAACACCCACGATTCGCCGGTTACGTTTTGGCCCTGTAACAGGTGGCGAGCCTGTTGATATCACCGGGCACATTACCAAACTTCGAGGTACTCGGAAATTTCCAGAAAATGTAAAAATCCCAATAGAACCAGAGATAAAGGACTTTACACCATTATCTCTGATAACCCCCTACCCGGCAATCAAACCCAGGACCTCAGCGTAGTAGTAGTGGCCTGCTACCACTAGGCTATCAAGGCAGATAATAAGTCACAAACCGTTAACTTAATCGAAAAATGATATTTGCATACCCCTGACGTTTTTAAAAGACCTATCCAACGATATCCCACACTATATAAAAAACGAAAAATAAAAAAAAATATTCGTGCGTTACATGTAGGCGAGGTACCCTAAATAAAAAAATAACATGTTTTTATTCTACCACTTTGTCGGCATAATAAAGATGCATACTTGTGCCAAATTTCAAGTCTCTATAGTTTTTGCGCTAAACTGCGGATGGACAGACAGACAGACAGACAGACGGACATGGCGAAACTATAAAGGTTCCTTGTTTACTACGGAACCCTAAAAATGTGCTCTGTGCATCCTGGATCTTTAACAATGCCTCGAAAATCACTAGTCTCTTCTATACGTCATCAATCATTGTCAAGTAATGTCAGTAAACTAAATCATTTTATTAAAACAGTTGTAACCCATTTACATGTCTTCAATTTTTTTTGTACAAATCATCAGTTATCTCGTCGCGCAATCGTTGACCCCAAATATATTGAGTGGGATAATGAGTTTAAAATGGCGGCGATGTGCGATTCACAGAGCAGACCGATTTATGGCATGTAATTACAGGCAAAAGCCGAGTCTATAGTATGATTGCAATACCTAACAATGCGTGGGTTCTCGTGCCAACTCCAAAGATACGTGAAAGTACAACCATTGATCATACCCGCTTTATTTCAATTGCTAAATGCCGCCTGAATGTGTCTATTTCCAGGTATTTGAATTGTTTGTTTGTTAATATATCAGTAGTTTCCCTTTTAGTAGTGGAAGATTAGCTTAGAAACGTAATTTCACGCCTGTAATACCCGAAGGGGTAGGCAGAGGTAAATGCATGCATTCAAGCATACATGCAAACACCCACGATTCGCCGGTTTCGTTTTTGGCCCATGTAACAGGTGACGAGCCATCTCCGGGCATATTACCAAACTCCGAGGTACTGGAAAACTTCCAGAAAATGAAAAAAATCCCAATAGAACCAGAGATAAAGGATTTTAAACCGTTGTCTCTGATAGCCCCCGACCCGGGAATCGAACCCAGGACCTTCAGAGTAGTAGTAGTGTGCAGAGTGCCAGTAGGCTACTGAGGCAGTTAGCTTAGACATATTTAAAAATCAGATTCATGTACGCTTGTAAAAAACAAGAGGTTTATAACAACGCGGTTAATATTATAAAATAAATACTACAAATAGCCCAAAAACCTTGCTTTAGTAAGTTGACGCCTCCTTATATTTATTTCACAAAACAGTCAATGGCGATAAAAAGTGATATGCTAGGCGTATGCAATGCAAGTGAACATGGTGACAAAAAGCAAGACAAACGGGTCTGGTCCTCTCCCACGCAAATTCCACGCAAGTCACAACCACTGTGCCAAGATGCGCCAGAACCACACCTGCCCTAATAACTGCACTCGATCATTCGTACAATGTAATCACGAACAAAAAATTGGTTTTCATTCCTGAAGGACCACGAATTTATTTTTTATAAAACAAGCAAACAAGCTTGGATCACATTCATGTTAAATAAATAATGTCTTTGACTGCAACCTTATAGTAAGTACTAAGCACATAAAATGCTATCACGAAAAAATCAAGTTGTTATCCGTGAAGGCGAATGCGCATGAATTTCTTTTTTTTATGAAAGCGGCAAACGAACAAGCTGTTGAGAATCTTGGTAAATTACTACAGCAAATATATTTGACTGCAGCCTTCTTTGCGACTTCTTTTATAAAGAAAGAGGCAAACGAGCAAGCTACTCAATGGAAATATTGCAAGCGTTGTCACTACTATTTTGCCTCTATGTCGAAAATTTTTATGTACCATCTATATGAAAGACGATATCTGAAAATAGATAAATTCTTATAATATTCAGGCTAGCTACCATTTGATGGCGCAATCTATCCGTCTGAGATAATGTGCTACATTCGCCCTAGAGCTGCTTACCACTAGTAAAAAGACGTTTCACTACACGTATATGCACTTTGAAAGTCCATTTTGAAAACAACGCTAATAATATACGAACGGGTTCACCGCTAGACTACATGAAATATGGATAACTGAATATTAGCAAGTGTAATCCGATGGAATATCCTGTCGTGAAGTCGATATTTAAATGAATTTTACGCCAACTTGACATGCAACTTAATTGAAATGTATTATGCAAATGCTTGTGCACACAAAATATCCTACACGCCGCGAGGGCAATGACTTCAAGCTGATTCATCCACAAAATTCAAGATTTGTACGTGTAGTCGAGTTTGATACCTAAATATAGAACGGAAGGGTAGCGTTCTAAAATGCTTTGCGGTTGCTTAAATGCCAAAATTTTAAAACAACTTCAGACCAGAATATCAGTTCTAAAATAATCCACCAAGACAAGAAGCTTATTCAGTTACAAACCTAGACTCACTAACCTTGGTCGCCATGTAAGGATTTATCGTAAATGAATATTCAGTATCGAAAGCACCGTATTAATTGTTGAGACGTATTTATGTCATTGCCACAAAACAGAAGTTAAATATAAAAAGTTGAATTCCTTTGAAATGAAGGGTTATTTAAAACAAAGTTAACTAGCCAGACGATCTTCTAAGAAAATAGTGAATGCAATCATGTTTTCAAGAATGACACATCATCCAGACCAGACGATCTTAAATTAAAACCTATTGGCGCCTGTAATGACGCTGAATTTTGGGTAGTTCCGGATGATTCAGCAATTTATAGCGAATGGCTTCTGGTTTTAACTCAATTCATAATCGGTTAGAGATAAACAACAGTCTACAAGGACATACAGTATCTATATCACAGAGATCTCTAGTCGTCTAGACGCAATATGTCACACAGATTGGGGATAAAGGAGATATTAAATCACTACTATTTTAACTGGTGGTAGAGCTACAGTGACGGAACGCATTACCTAATCTACTTGCCGCTAAATAGTAGTGTCCAGCACTGTCGTCTTCCAGTGAGGTTCAATGTACGGCCCTGTTATTTCCAGCACAAAGACCTTAGGTCTCAGGATGGCAACGCATCTATATTGAAATCTCTAGTATCATGTAGATGCTTATAGGCTACAGCTCCAGTATTATTGACCATTAAAGTAAAATGTGTGCTTGTGTGCCACTTCATGACATAGTTAATTAATATTTGTTATTCAGAATATCTAATGCTATTGTAGCAGCATTGTACCGATACAGTACGCAGCAAGATATATTGCACATGGACCTTAGGAGAGAGAATAATTTTGGCTCTGTAGAGCGTTATCTCTTTTTGATCGAGTTTTGACCAATACCGGACTATCAGTGCTGACGTAGGCAGTGTGCAGCAGAGATACTGGTGGTAGAGCTCCAGTGACGGAGCTCGCGGGCGTAGGCACCACCGCGTTACCTAATATACTTGCCGCTAAATGGTAGTGTTCAGCACTATCGTGTTCCGGTCAGGTGGTAATGTACGGCCCTGTAATTTCCGGCACAGAGGCATAACACCTTAGGCCTCAGGAGTGGTAACGCATCTGCATTTTGACCTTGGTCTTTGTGTGGGTGTCTATAGGCTGCAGTCATCACTTAACATCAATGTAAATTGCATGCTTGTTTGCCACTTCCATTACATGAAAAAAAATGTGTGCTTGATTGCCACTTCATGACATAGTTTATCAATATTTGCTATTCAGAATTTCTAATTCTATTCAGCATTATACCGATACAGTACGCAGCAAGATATATTGCACATATCGACCTTAGGAGAGAGACTTCGAATAATTTCGGCTCTGTAGAGCGTTATCTCTTTTTGATCAAGTTTTGACCAATACCGGATTATCAGTGCTGACGTAGGCAGTGTGCAGCAGAGATAACGCTCTACGAACTCGAAACTAGCCGACTGTCTCTTTCCTAAGCTCGATGTGCAATATTTATTGACGGGTACCTAATTACTTTTATAAGCGCAGTTCTCATTAGTAAATCGCACCCGAACGTAGAAGCACAGTGCTGATATGAACAGTGTGGAAACTACGTATAAAACCTTGAAACGTCACACTCACACAAACATGCGCATCGACGAGTCCTCTAAGCGGTTCTCGCGGTGCTGCAGTACTGAGTCACTCGCTACATCGAGCGTCGATGCGCATGTTTGTGTTAGTGTGCCATTTCGAACGTTTTGTACGTAGTTTCCATACTGTTCATATTTGTATATTTGTACTGTGGTAGAAGGGTCAGGTCGCCTATAATAACACAAGAGTAACACAGTCACAGCGTAATTCCGAAATGCATCATTTGTCTCCTCAAATGCAATTTCGTGCACCAGTGAAGATCATGAAATATGCAATCCATTCTGATAGCCTTATAGCATAGTAACCTTGGGAAGGGTCATGTTAACTGCCGCTAATATATGCAAATAGGCAAAATTATGATTATCAACTTTATTATGATCAACGAGGGTCAACTTCCTCGCAACGATAAGCTTATTAGTAAGCTATTTTCAATTACCAGAAGCGGATATGTTGGTGGCGGCCTATGGCAGCCATTTTGATACAAAGTGACATTCAATTTAAAATTATTTTGTACAGCAAATATGTCTGCCCTTTTTCGTAGGAATCATTATTTTCATGTTAAATGTCCTATAAGCATAGACATACGTATAGATAAAATATTTTATTTTTTTCATTAAACTTACACATTTAACCTTCTAATATAAACTAACGCACCTACACTAAATACTTGTAAGCGGGCAGTTCTACTAATAAATAAATTGTGATATTTAATTTAATTAATTTAAAGTTCGTTTGTTGTCATTGTTGCTGTCAAAGATTTAATGGATTTAGATTTATAATCATACTAGCGGCCCGTACCGGCTTCGCACGGTTGTAATTTAGGTACTTACATAATATTACGACTTTGAATTGAGATTTAAACTATCCTATCTCTCAAGTTGGATCGAACTGCACATGGTGTGCGAATTTTATTATAATCGGTTAAGTGGTTTAGGAGTCCATTGAGGACAAACATTGTGACACGAGATTTATATATATTAAGAAGAGATGTGAATGTATTTAATAAAAAAAAAAAGCTCCGGACGAATTGAGAACCGCCTCCTTTTTTCGAAGTCAGTTAAAAACACCAAGTTATTCAGATTTGATGTATTAATCTGTTAATATATATTCTTACTTGAGAATATAATGTACCAACAGCTATAATCACGTTTCACATTTAAATATGAAAATAATGCTTCACAGTTTACAGTACTTAATAATTTGCGGATCTTCATAACCCATCAAAATATCTTTATATCAAATCATCAATCCTGTAACGGTATGAACGCAATAACAACGTAGATACTGCACGAGCACATTTTCTTCATTAAATCCATACACACGTGATCAATTATTGATGTACGTTCTACATATAAGTAGCGGAAAAACATACAACCATTAGAAGCACAGTTACGTAAAACACATAACGTTCTACTAATGGGGTAAAAAGTTAAAAACTGGTCAATTCTGCGCGGACGCAATCCAGCTAACGGATTTGCGCTGAGACCTAGTCAATGGCATTGAAAAACTAGTCGAGCTCGGTCTGCAAACCATCACGGACATACGCTCTGGCGACACATTATATTTGCACATGATGGACTTGCTCTTACATGTACAGTTAATAGAGATAGCCTTAAGGTCTTGAAGTTCCTTAATCATCCATGGTGTCTCGGTGATTTGATCAAGTTGGTTTGTAAATAATTTATAGTCAGTGAGTTTTTTTTTCAACAATCTCATACAACTTCAAGTTTAGGTTTAATCACGAAAATTAGATTAATTAAATTTAATTAGTTGGGGGATCGCAGATTTTTTTTAACTCAAAATATTAGCTTTTAAGTATTTTTTTTTTCTGCGACCATTAATTTCGATGTACCTACGAGTCATCATCACATTTATCATATAGGTACCTAGATGGGCAACATTTTTGTATTAAAAATCACACTATCACTACATATTATTAAGTAAAATTCCCCTATTTTCTCTGTCTGTATGATTGCGCTAAGGGTTTTCTGATGAAGGTTTAACCTATCTATACTTATAATAATCGGAATCGGCGTGCATGTATGAAGAGAATGATGAAGGTAGACGAGGCACGAGAGGTTTGTCAGAACCGGGATGTCTGGCGCTCTACACTCTCTGCCTACCCCGTTAGGGACCTGGCGTGAAGATACATACATACTTATAATAAAACTGTAGAAGTGTAAATTCTGTACATTAAAAATATTTAAAAAATAAATACCAGGGGATGTTACTCGATCGATACCGAACCCAAATATGTGATTAGAAATTTTTTTGTCTGTCTGTCTGTCTGTTTGTTCAAGCATCACATAAAAACTACTGGTTCGATTATAATGGAACTTGGTATAATTATACTTTAACCTTTGGCGCACAACACTGGGTAATTTTTATCTCGGAAAAATGTCTGTTTGTCTGTGCGTTTGCGCACGCTAATTTCAGAAACGGCTTATTCGATCTGCGGTTTTCACTAATATATTGTAGTAAGTTTCACTTAATATTTAGTGTCTGTTTCATGTGAATCGGTTTAGAAATAAAAAGTTAAGTCAATTTAAAAAATCGTATCGAATATTTTTAAGCTATTCTGTATCTTAGTTCTATCTTTTAGGGGGTTTCGTACCTAAAAGGTAAAAACGGACTCTACGGATTACTAATCTACCGCTGTCTGTCTGTTTCTCCGTCCGTCTGTCCGTCCGTCTGTCTGTCACCAGCCTGTATCTCATAAATAGTGATAGCTAGAAAGCTAACATTTTCACAAATTATGTATTTCTGAAACCGCTATAAAGACAAAATTAATTACTAAAAATAAGAAAAACAAAATGTTAAGGTGTCCAAGGGGGCACACAATTAACGTGTTTTTTATAATCGTTATTCGTAATAATATAGCTCGATAATAATAACGGTAGCATCTATACAATTATACAAATAAATAAAATTGGTGTGTCTGTTTGTAATATTAAAATAACCGCTTTTTACTAAATGCATATGTATGTATACACGGTACAGATACCAAAACAACATTTTTTACAATTTTTGTCTGTCTGTTTGGCGGGGCTAATCTTGGGAACGGCTTTACCGATTTTGACGGGACTTTCACTGGCAGATAGCTGATGTGATAAGAAGTAACTTAGGCTACTTTTTCTCCATACATCCATACATAAATACATACATACTTACCTACATACAAATAAGTAGAATTGGTGTGTATCCGACTTTGACGGGACTTCCCCGGGTAGGTAGCTGATGTAATAAGGAGTAACTTAGGTTACTTTTATCTCCATACATACCTACATACATACATATAAATAGAATTTGAGTGTCTCCGATTTTGACGGGACTTTCACTGGCAGATAGCTGATGTGATAAGGAGTAACTTAGGCTACTTTTATCCCATACAACCATACATACATACATACCTACATACAGATAAATAGAATTTGAGTGTCTCCGATTTTGACGGGACTTTCACTGGCAGATAGCTGATGTAATAAGGAGTAACTTAGGCTACTTTTATACTAGCTATGCCCACGACTTCGTCCGGGTAGATACTGAACAATCATATTTTTTCTCACGTGGCCAAAGTCGCGGGCACAGCTAGTCTATAATAAATGCCAACCGTGCGAAACCGGGGCGGGTCGCCAGTAATAAATAAAATAAAGTACATAAAACGTAAGAATTCTCCTCCACGTGCAGGCCATAGATATGGTGGTAGAGCTCCAATGACCGAGCTCGCGGGCGTAGGCACCACCGAATTACCTAATATACTTGACGCTAAATGGTAGTGTTCAGCACTATCGTGTTCCGATCAGGTGGTAATGTACGACACTGTAATTGCCGGCACAGAGGCATAACACCTTAGGCCTCAGGAGTGGTAACGCATCTGCATTTTGACCTTGGTCTTTGTGTGGGTGTCTATAGGCTGCAGTCATCACTAAACATCAATGTGAACTGCATGCTTGTTTGTCACTTCCATTACATGACAAAAGAGCCATCACGTCCCGACGTCATTTTACTTTATGATGTCACCATAACCCAAAAAAATATCTAAAAACGTTTTACCATTACCCGATAAATGTTAATGAAAATCCGCTCAAGATGATCCACTCAGTGATTCGCGACCGTTAGCGCCATATAACTGCACATAATGTGATCAAGTTACAATACCACTAGTACCCGCTTCTTAATGCCACTAACAATTTAAACGTGCCACCATATCTCCGACTAGTCCCGGGTACCACTTTCCGTATCGAGTTAACTGTCTAGGCTGGACTAATATAGAGGGATTATTAAAACGGGTGTACTGATTTTTAAATCGTGATGTTGCTGTTAATTAAATGTATAGAATATTTTGATTTGGGAGGTAATCTTGATGAACTGGAAATAAAATTTATGACAAATTTGTCACGGATTTGAGTAAATCAAGATTCGGAGGCAAGATTAAATGCAGATTTTACCAAAGAACAAGTGGGACTTCCTGAAACAATATCTCCTGAGGCTTTTATACGCTACAGCATCAAAGTAATCTGTATGCTTGTTTGCCATTTTTATGACATTATGAGAAAATATTAGGATGTACATATAACAATTATCGTACAAAGTACGATAAAACAGTGGCACCTTGGATTTGAGCTGTCAATTGAAGACCCGCGCTCAGCAATTTCATACAAATGTTGAAAAATTTTAATGTTTGGCGATACTTAGGTATCGTTACCTGTCCAGGTCTAAGGACAACTTTTTGTGACTGATAAGGTACATTTTTTTCCAATTAGGCTGTGATTCAGATTTTTTTTTAAATATATCCCGGTATATTACTGAGTTTTCGTGACCTTTCATGTGCATTCGAATTTTAGTGATCACGTTTTGAATCTTTTGCATTGTTACAAATAATTTGCGAATAATGTTTACTCAGTAAAAACTTAGGAATATAATTCTTTCAATTAATCAATCATTGGTAAAAATAAATATTGAAGATATTTAATTTCCAGGTAATAGGTATCAAAGGATAGGATAGATCTGTAGATAAACCATCTCTGTTCCATTTCCTTTTAGTATCAGTCGTTGATCTGACCCTCAAAGATCAAAAACGATAATATCTTTAATTATTCATGAATAGAGCTAGAAACGTTTCCTGTTAAGTAATATTAACGGTTATGTAGGAACAGTAATGAAATGCGATCCATGCTCCACATGTCAGCAAAACGACATCCATTCATTCAGGGCTTGTTTGCGCTATTATTTTCAAGGAACGGTAACTAGAAATATTACTAGACAAATACGCGGAATGTGTATAATTTATTGAGTCATTGTATTTAGGTACTCTACGCGTCTTCGGAATGTACTCCGATGCGGTTCCGGTTACAATATGTATTTGCAACCTGCTTTAATATGCTGACGAAAGAGGATTTATGCCGAATTTAATTTTTACAGTACCTACCTAAATAACAAAAAATTGTGTTAAAAATAATAATTGAAACTCAGACATGAGAGGATTTCTACAGAGAAATATGTAAAGTATCGCCGAATTTTGGAAATGTTACCATTGAAAGTCAGCCGCATCCCTAGGTATAAGATACACGAGATGAGACGACATGTCAACGAACATACCTGACCTACTGGTCACAGTTGCGGTCATCGCGGTCATAGATAAAATTGACAAAAAAAATTGCGTATAAGATTGCCAACATGTGAATTTTGGGATCATTTGAATAAAGTGTTTTTTAGTACCGATTTAAACACAGATTTAAATATTTTGTATCTGATTTGGAGAGTCACTCAGTACTACCCTACTACTCTACAATCTGCCTCCCTGGGTCCCACCTACCGATGACTAGAGCGAAAGTAGCACCGCCCGTAATCGCATATTTTGTTATGTGTCCCTCCGCAACGCCCTAAGCCGAGGTTCGGACCCACAGGGAGGAAGACCCTTAAGCAGTTGCGCTAACTTTTTGCTTAGGCTGGAGCGCCTTCTGCGCTCGCCGATTGTCCGGTGATGTAGACTAGTGCCACAGTCTAAAGAAAACGAACGTGTTATGTGCTAATGCCGTCTCGAGACGTCCCACCTCCATTAGTCTATCCTAAAAAAAATAAGTATACCTGAATGTTGCATTTCTTTTCTCTTCCTCTTACTATTCTCCTAAACGTGTTTAAGTCTGTAAATCCAACATACCCGATATCAGATCTGTGAGCATCCTTAAATGGCTGGATCAGGTAATTATAATTAATATACATTTCAATGTAGATGTAGTGTTTTAGTATATGAAATATTATAATTATTAAACCAAGAATAACACAATAAAGGGACCATGATATGATATTGACATTACATATTATTTACCTTGCTTAATGGCTATAGGTTGCTGTAAATAGGTCTTATCGTGTTATTATACCAACATTGCATAGTCACTCCTAAGCAATAAATATGCGTCACTAGTTCAATATCATATGTTTCTTAGAACACACATCAAACTGTCCAAGTTGGTTGAAATCTCATCCAATAGTATAGTCATACTAATGACAGGTCAACAGTTTTGTTTTGAATTAATATAATAGTATTATTTTGAAATGCTGATTAATAAAGGTAGTTGCCAGGTTATTTTGATAAATTTGACTAATAGCTTACCCGTTTTCCGCAAATAAGTGAAGAAACATAGTAACTAATGCAAAACTGTAAATCTATTCATAAGCATAATTATTGTGAAGTTATGCGACATCAATATAAACGTAAAATTAATAGTACGGCCGTGCCGCATTTTTGTCAGACTTGTTGTACCCCCAGATAGTTTAATTTACCCTCCTATTTACCTAGGTAGGTACATCCCTAGTTGAGGATCTCACAAAAAGTAATAATAACTATCTACATACAACATCTAGGCCACCATGGGGTAAAAGAAAATTCCATTCCCCGTAAGGAACTTGGCGCGAAGATACGTTCATTCATAAATTCATTCTGCTCTACATCACATTTTTATTTTGTGTTTACACAATAATAAATAATAATACATATTGAGGTAGGTATATGCATATGATAGGATATAAGTAAAATTATAAAGATTAGCCTAAATCGCTTACTTCTTCGAAGAAAAGAAAAGAACAGCTAAATATAGCATAACAAATCAGACTTCATGCAATCTATTTTCAGTGCCATTGCTATCTGATAACTTCGTGATAATGTGGACAACACATGGACTGGTGACGTCAGCATTCATGCGTGGAGGTGCTCATTGTAGCGCTCTGACTGTGTCTATTTCACAGATAGCCCCTCAATTGTCTGAGGTGTACTTATTTCGTCTCAAATCTTAAAGTGCTATCTGAATGCGAATCTTCATCTTTTCTGTAGGTATATTCCAATTTGATTAATAAAACAGTAGATTTCAATTCATACGGTACCTAACTATATGCCTAAACCTAAAGTGAATGCCTCGGATGATATACCTGTGTGATAATTTGTATTTTTTTACTCCATTTATACCTACATAGCTACTCGTATAAAAGGATATTAGGATGTATTTAATACCTATCTATAAAATGATAAATAAAATATATCAGAGACTAGCTGACCCGGCAAACTTCGTATTGCCTCAGAATGAAATAATGTGTCAAAGATTTGATAGATACGGACTATTTGTATGGGAAAATTAAATTGTGATTTATAATGATTCCCTTCAATTTCTTCATGTTTTCTTACCTTTTAAACCTTCCCTGGACTTCCAAAAATCTTTCAAAACCAAAATTAGCCAAATCGGTCCAGTTGTTCTCGAGTTTTAGCGAGACTAACGAACAGCAATTGATTTTTATATATACAGATTATATCGCCGCATAGGTATTTGCAGAAGGTTGTAAAATTACAGTTTAGGTAAAACTTTGAGTAGATACCTATGTCGGTTAATGTCGCTACGCTACGTAATATCTTATCAATACTTATCATTATTATCTTATCGATTATACATAAAATATAAGATTAAATACTTTCTATGTTTATTTTTAAGAAGATTGTTAATGTTTAGAATATTGTCAAGTGTAAGTTTATTTAAAACATGAGCTTGTTAATACCTAATTATGAATCATTTCTAATATCACTAATATCATACAAATGTAGAAAAATAAGGAAAGAACTATAAATAAATACTTACGTACAAAAAATATTCAATGATACAGAATTTTAAATGAACAAGTGAATATTTTAGGAATTATCACATGGTAGGTAGGTCGGTATATGCGATCAGAAGATCACTTTATCATCAACAAATCTCTGAAATTACAAGTGCTGGACTTTGCATGAGTTTCTATTTAGGACGTAGATGCTAAAAAGAAACTCCCCCTACCCCAGGTAAAGACGAAAGGAATTTTGGGAAAATCGACGCCTAAGGGTCTACTTTTGGGGTTGATAGTATGTATGAAACAGATACAGCAGGGTATGTTTAAGGGAACATAACCGCTTTCGCAAAGTTAATAATGTAGATATATATACCAAGCACCCGTGCCAGGCAAAACAACTAAATAAAAACCGGTCATGTGCGTATCGGGACACGCGCAGTGTAGGGTTCCGTAGTTTTAAGGTTTGAAAGTGTTATGAAGAAAACAAATACATTTTTTCTAGGGAGTTGTTCAAAAATTTCGAGTATTACATTTGGTCGACTATTACGCGCAAACTTCTAAAGCCAACATAGGTGTGATAGTTTTCCTTTTAATTGCGTTATATATAGCTACTATTGCCGTAACATTTGCATTTCTAACAACAACCGTTTAGTCGGTAGGTTTAGTCGTGCACTTGACTCTAACGAAAATTGGCCCTTTATAGCATAATAAGTCACGAAGAGTTATCTGAATAGAAAAATTATTTTCCACACCCCTAACATTTTTGAAAGACGTATCCAACGATATCCAATACTATATTGAAAACGAAAAATAAAAAAAAATATTTGCGCGTTACATGTAGGGGAGGTACCCCTAAATAAATAAAATCATGTTTTTATTTTTTGATGGCAACAGGTTCGCCACCTGTTACATGGGCCAAAACGTAACCGGCGAGTCGTGAGTATTTGCATGTATGCTTGAATGCATGCATTTACCTCTACCTACCCCTTCGGGGATTAAAGGCGTGAAGTTACGTATGTTTTTATTCTACCATTTTGTCGGCGTGATTAAGTTGTACATTTGTGCCAAATTTTATGCCTCTAGTACTAATAGTTTCTGCGCTAAACCGAGGACGGACAGACAGACAGACAGACAGACGGACATGGCGAAACTGTAAGGGTTCCTTGTTTACTACGGAACCCTAAAAAACGGCCCGAAGCCAGGGCGGGCGGGCCGTTAGTACAGTGATAATTAAAAGTGGATTGATTTAAAACAAGCACAAAACTCACATCAAATTACGCAGGTCGTTATGGGTAATTGGACGCAAACTAACTCAAACGCAATCCACTCAACTGTTCGTCTATTCAATGACCTTTTAAGGCTCGAATTATCGTGAATAAGGCTCAACGAGTCAACCGGGACGGAAATCTTGACCTTATGAGCCTTATGTTAAACGTACATCTCAGTATTGTAATGATGTATGGGCAAATAACAGAAATAATATGTGTTCACACACGTACATTTTATAGGTAAAACAAGATATTTTCAACGTATTAACACAGTCTAATGAAAACGAACATGTTAAGTATTACATTTGAATAAAGATGGTACATGTTTTGACCTACTCTTTATAAACTCTAAGAGTTTAAAAGATAGTGAAATAATAATTGCAACAGATAGGTATCGATATTATTTCAGATCAGGTTTATCTATTTAATTTCTAAAAATCTATTTGGTGGACACTATTATGTTTAGTTTTTTTATTGAACAGATTTATAAGATCGACTCCGAATACAGACTCCGAATTTAATAGGTTCCTAAGCACAAAGCACGTATTATATAGATTACGTGTTATTTTAATAAGAATATATACCTAAGCTATACCTATTACTGGAACGTTTCTACCTGTTATTCAAGTCTATCAGTAGTTTTTTGCGAGAAAGACTATTATATAAAAACAAATATGGGGAGTGCATTTGCACCACAAGCGCATCATCTCCGTTTTCCGCTGAACAGTAGAGTTCACGACTGTTCCGGTTAGATGATAAGTATGACTCTGCAACAACTGGCTATAATTACGTTTCTTCACGCTTATGTTGCTTTTCAGAATGGATATGTTAAAGTAAATATATTGGGAGCCCAGCTTGGTCCACTTGACTCCCTACAAAGACTCGCTGTTCGTATTGTTAACGATCCAGAACTTACTGACAGACTCGAACATCTGAGCCTGCGCAGAGACATTGGGAGTCTGTGCGTGTTATACCGTCTCTACAATGGTGAGTGCTCTGTCGAACTGTTCGACATGGTGCCACCGTCTCCGTCTCCGTCTCCGAAGAGAGAAGTTTCAGCCTCACCGACTGGACACCTGGCAGTGCTCAACGGTGCGGTTTTCTCGTTCGTTTCTGCCTAGAACGTGTAATGAGGTGTTCCCTCGGTGCTACAATATGGGATTCATCAAAAATAGCGTCAAAAGAGTCCTTCAGGGATGGCAGCGCGTTGTTAAATGTTCATAGGCGACGGCGACCACTTTCCATCAGGTGGCCCGTCTGCTTGTCTGTCAACTTAATGACATAGAAAAAAATCTGCTAATCTTACTGTATGTATGTATGTATCTTCACGCCAGGTCCCTAACGGGGTAGGCAGAGAGTGTAGAGCGCCAGATATCCCGGTTCTGACAAACCTCTCGTGCCTCATCTACTTTCATCATTCTCTTCATACATGCACGCCGATTCCTAAGACTTTTGATCCCACCATCAGACAGAACTCTACCTATTTGGTCATGGTAGGTCAGTCTTGGTCTTCCTGGGCCTCTGCAACCATCCACATTCGCATTGTATATCTGTTTAGTCATTCGCTCATTCGACATTCTTTCTATATGCCCGAACCATCGGCGCATGCCTTTTTTCATTTTTACACCGATACTATCATTCACACAAAGCCTCTTTCTTACATCTTCATTACGAACGCGATCGGTGAGTGATACACCGCAGATCTTGCGCAATGATCTCATCTCCACTGCGTTCAACTTACTTTCATGCTCTTTCCTGCATACCCAGCTCTCGCTTCCATATAAAAGCGTTGGAGTAAGTACAGCATTATGTACGGCTAGTCGCGCCCGCTGGCTGAGATGTTTAGATTCTAGCAGCTTACCCAACGCTCCATTCACGCAATTCCCAGCAAGCACTCTTCTTTCTATGTCAGTGGTGTACCTACCATCCTTGGTAAAAGCACATCCAAGATATACAATTTCATCCACCTGTTCTAACACTGCATCATCTACTACTACCCTTGCATTTGTTCTCTGCTCATCTCTTTCAAACACTAATACTTTAGTTTTATCCACATTCAATTGTAAGCCTTTCTCCATACAATCTTATAATAATAATAATGTCAACCCATTATACGTCCCACTGCTGGGCACTAGGCCTGGAGCTTACTCCACCACGCTGCTCCAATGCGGATTGGTAGAGGTGGGTGGGTTAGTGGCCAACCCACTGTCGGATGTTTTCAAACCGCCCATAAGGCCTCCGACAAGGTTTAACGACTGCTATCCATCGATAGCAACCGGGACCGACGGCTTAACGTGCCCTCCGAAGCACGGAAACGCGCAATTAATTTGCCACTAGCGGTCACCCATCACACTACCCGACCGCGCCCGTAGTGCTTAACCGAACAGATCGCTTACGATCTACACCAGCCGCTGGGCCATGCGCGCTTCGCATACAATCTTACTGATTAAGAAAAATACACTCACAGCCCGTACTAGACATAAACCTGTGTCGTGAGACGCCATATGAAATACAAGTATGTCCACTAGTATTTATGTTTAGTTTCTTGAGAGAGGCATCGTTAGAGGCTTACCTGCGTCTCTTTGTGTCGACAAGCGACCCGCCGCCTTCTGTTAGTTTTGTGTTTCTGAGAAATGTCTTACCTTTGTATACACATTCGAAACGGTTGAAGTATTACTATTATTACACTAAAGACCTGAGAACTGAATATGAACATAAGATATTGAAATACCTAGCATTTGTTTATTTCGGAATCTAATATGATAAAAGGAATTCCTTACTGGTGGTAGAGCTCTAGTGACGGAGCTCACGGGCGTAGGTAATGCGGTGGTGCATTACCTAATGTACTTGCCGCTTAATGGTCGTGTTCAGCACTATCGTGTTCCGGTCAGGTGGTAGGTAATGTACGGCTCTGTAATTTCGGCGATTTGGGTGTGAAAACATAACACATAGACAGAGTCACTGTCATATCTATAAAATTAATATAGATGAATACAAAGATTATAAAAATTTAAACATATTCGACTTATTATATTTGCCGCTAACAGGGCTAATGCATACAAGGCTTAACTTCCTGAGATCAGATCACTCATATTTACAGTGAATTGTTTTTATCATCGATGAATCATTTCAATAACGTTTTGAGTACTTACCTAATATTTTAAATTGGACACCATTGAGCAACACGGGCCTCCGGCCGCGGCGGACCCTAGGGGAGTAGCCATAGCGTTTATTACCGATGCAAAACAGTCTGTCAAATTTTTGCGGGCGGAAATGCGTGACACACATACACACTACAAAAATCGTCTATTACTTCGAAACTCACACCTTGACTTTAACAAAATACATAGACTATTGCACGCACACATTTAAACATAGGCCCACTTGGGCCTGTACTTTGACAGAGGGCAAAGCCTGCATATGGTTACTGCCCTCCGGCCCGTGTTGCTCTATGTTGGACACCGATTAATGTTTTACGGCAAAAAATAAGAACACCGATTAAGGTGTTATAATTACAAACATTATTTCAAGGTGGTTTCAAGTAATCTTTTAACTTTCATTTATCTCAATTTAAAAATGATCGACTACAGGTACGATTATACAAACAAAACAAGAACGGCTAATGCTCACGAAGCTTAACATCCTGAGATCAAATAAGTCTATAGACGTATTTGTGAAGCTCGTTGGAATTTTTAGCCAAGGATCCAGTTTTACAGACCGTTTCTTCGCCGTGTTTATAAACCGTCTGATTAGTAACTCGTATTATTTATGGACCTACCTTTAATGATCCCATTACGTGAAATTTTACAACAAACTTTATTCAAGTAGGTATTAAACATGGATGGACGCTTCAATAACGTTTGAGTACCTAATACATAATTTTTGGATTTTCAAATTAGTGGACTACACTTATATTATTATTATCTCAGGACTTTTCTATTTTGAGAATATTCCTAGTGTAGCCCTCGGAGTTTGGAACAATGCTCATTCACAAGGAACTGAAAAAAAGGTCTAAATCTAATGAACTGTGGCTGTACGCATATACAAGGATGCATGTACCTCTGCACAGCCGTTCATAAATCCAGGCAACTTATTGACCTTTTACGTATGGTTGGAGTTGATTTTATTCATTTTTTTTTTAACAATACCATAATTAACATTGTAATTTAACGCGGTACGTCGAAGCCGTTAGCAAATGAAAACAATACCTACGATACAAAATGATGTTCAATATAACATGAGATCAGGGCCGTAGCCAGAGGGCAAGTATTTACCATAACAAGGAAGGCAACACAATGGGCCGGCCGTCGGTAGGAGGAACGCGCCCAACTGGGTGTAAAACGAACAGATAGTAACCAGATATATCTCTAGTACTTTGTTAACTAGATCCTCATGATACCAGACTGTATTATTTCCTATTGTTTCCTTGCATTAACTCTCGTACAAATGATTTAGACTTCGTAGTAACTATTGATAGTTATTCAACGAATGAAGTTGATAGTCTAGAAGATTTACTAACTATTGTAATTACCTCTACAAATTTTGGGACAGTTGATAATTTTCAAATACACATTTGACATGCGAATGTAGATGATTACCTACAGAGGCTCAGAAAGACCAAGACTTATCAATGTTGACCAAATAGATCGAGTAGTCAGAAGATGGAGTCAAGAATCTCTTAGGAAACGGCGAGCATGTGAGTGATGAATCTTGAAGAGCATGGTTCACGCGGTCTGTCAACCCCGTGAGGAAGTTGGTGTGAGGAAAAATACATTTTACATGTATGCACAATAGGATATATACCTATAATTCTACATTGATATCTAAAGAACTCAGTGATGTGTAATTTCTGACGGCAATATCTTATGTCTCTGTGACAGAAATAATATTTGACATTACTGGGGTACCCCTCCTCGTAAACTATCACCTATCCAATTGGAACACGTACGAACGTAGATCGGGACCAGTTGACATGCATGGGCAGCAGATTCCCGCGATAAAACTACCGCCACTGCGATCACCAATCCGCATGCTAAGTGTAGCGAATATGGTATATTCTCCCCAAATGACGCACCACACTGTTAAAAGCATCTTAATGAAAGGTTTTTATCGAGCAGTGTAGGTCTTTCAGCTGCAGCGATAATGAAGTGGTACCTGCACTTTCTTGTGATATTAAATTTATCTACTTATGCCTAAAACGTTTTGGTTTATTTTTATCTTAAGCCAGAGAAAGCAGCTACAATACCCAACTGATTGATTGATGATTTTAGTAGCAAATCAATGAGAAATAGAGTTATTCATTCCTTTTAAATCTAATAGGTAGTCTTAACCAAGACTAATAGATAATCCGAAAAAAATCATATCCGTAACCGAAACCGGAATAATATTATTCATATATCCAATAGCATATCCATAACATCCCTACTGTCTGCTTCTAAATAGTTCAAACAACTCGCTAACGTAGTCCCAAATCACGTTCGGCCTACGTATTCAGATAAATAACGGCAGGAACTCAATATATTTTATGCATTTCAACACCCATGGTTTAAACCCAAATAAGGATTATATAAATTAGGATTATCATTATTAAGTGTTGGTTTCGTACAGCATGATATTTTAAATTATAAGCTTTGACACTCAATTTACTTTAAAATTATATTTTTGCAATAGTTGGCCCCAATGACGGATCTCAAAGCACCGAAGCATTAGCTAAATATATCTAGAGTTAAATTATAGTGTGCAGTGCTACTGCGATCTCTAACAATGGGAATCCTAATGTACGGCAGCATAATTTCTGAATCAATGAAATGTTTCAATCTCCAGGAGTGACAACCTGGCAAAGAGTAGATACGCAAAAAACTTAGGTAACATACATGCACCGAATAATTTACAACTGCAATTCGTTGCTACCTACTCTTAATCTTAAATCCAAGGCTAGGTTAGCCTTAGGCGTTAAAAAATTTAGGTGAGTTAGTTCACCTTAATATTGTTTAAGAATGGTACTCGTAATAAATACCAACAAGACAGCACACCCTTTTCCTTCTATTTAGCTGCTAATAATGGATATTATGATGTTAGAGTCACCACTTTCGTATTTTAATATTTTAGTTAGATACGTCACTCAGTAAATAGACACCTATTATTGTATGATTAACACAATTCATAAAAGAACATCCAGTATCCTTTTCTATCACATTTATTTTCCTACCGGAATTTTTTCATTATATGTATCTTTTTTATTATTGTTGATTTGTAATGTAATAGTCTTAGCTGGTTTATTATGTGTAAATATGTATAAAAAAGTGTTGATAGAAATAACAACTTCAAAATTTATGCAAAATTAAAACGAATTCGCAAAGAAACCCCATGTAGCTGTAGCGAAAGTGGTCAATGTTGAACAGTGGTCCAATGCCATAGCGGGCTGAACTGCGCAGACATCCAATTAGAGGGAATGTGCGCCCCAGGGACATGAACATTGTTCACAGGGAGTTACAATTTTCTGCTAATTGATTTTTAAGACACCAAAATGGCCCTATAGCTGGTAAATCTTTAACTATGCATAATAATAACGAAAATATCAAAAAACAACATTTTCGACATACTTCATGTTCAATTCAGCACTTTCGTAAATAACTCCAAAATGACACACGATTTACTTGCGCTTGTTAAAGAAATGAAGATATAAACTTATCAGCACTCACGACTGCTCGAAAAATTCTTCAAAGATTAAACGAAAAGAATCTGGTTTAAGATCCGCCTGTACGCGGAGATCTCCATAAAAGGCGGGCCGTCGACAATGGCCTGGGAACTTAGCTCATTTGAAGAGAAAATATTACGTCGTGTCCCGACTCGGTTCGCTAAATCGATTTTAAATGGAACTCTGCAAGCGACGTGTCATGAAAATATGACGAATGAAAATAAGTGTAAAGCAGAAAAAATCTCATTATGGTTTGCTGGAGCATTAACGGTACTAAATTATTTTTTTAAAAAAGTTATTTTCAACCGATTTAGTTTAATATTCTCTAACAAGAATAACGTCTTATTACGTATTTTATAAAGATATGTCTGAGATGAATCAAAAAAATATCTTGATCCTTCCAACTTCAAACTTCCAACCAAACAATTACCAACCAATACTCGTATAATCTTTTAAAGCCAGTTTTCATTGGTCATGAAAGTAGGTATATATCTGATGACAAAAGAAGTTCTTCGTCTTACACAGGCCCTACAGCTTAATCTTAATCACGACCATATTACCTAATCTATCTATGGTATCTCTTTTATAGGTATATTATCTAATTTATTAGTGTTGCTACCATGTATCAGGCTTCTGGGGACCTGGGACGCGACCGCCTATCGAAATTGTTGTTGACATTTTTATTGCTGTCAATTTTTCAGGTTAGTTTGTCTCATATTATTACGTTAATCTAACTATAATTATTACCTGTTTATCAATCATCTAGGAAAGTAAGAACATATCATTATCATTATTGCTTTTAAAGGAGGTACAAATTGACAGCAATAACAATTTCGATAGGCGGTCGCACCCCTTTGTCATTGCTGTCAAATTTTCGTGTCGATTTGTAGCTCCTTTAAAAGCAGTAGTGATAATCTGATTGTTTTTCTTGCTTTCGTTGGTGAAAAACAAGTAATAATGGTAGATTATTTCGATTATTGTTATTTAGTTAAAGCAAAAATCGACATGAAAATTTGACAGCAATGACAACGACAATAGCCATATCGGTAGGCGGTCGCACCCCTGATACGTCCTACAAGTAATACAACATACAAACATAAGACAGAGGCTTTTACGAATACTTGCGTCTACAAACTGCAATTATCATACTTTATACATATAGGTACTGGGTAGGGTTGTCAGGTCGCTAAACCTAATAGCCGGACAGACAACTGGCTGGTCTGTCCGGGCCGGACATTTGAGTAAACATATTTATTTATTTATTTATTTATACTTTCAAGCACAAAAATGTAACATGAGGCGGACTTAATGCTAAGTAGCATTCTCTGCCAGTCAACCTTTGACTTCCATATACTACATATATGGAACATATTATGTAGTATATGGAAGTTTCTCAAATCTTAGGCTTTTCTAAATCGCAACTCAGTTTTGTACCGTCGAATCTTTCCATAAATCTCCCTAATCAATATTTTGCAACTTCTACAGTTCTAGAGCAGCGTATCAAATCTAAAACCATCCTCGATATAACTTCCTCACCATTTCCTTATTCATTCTCTTTTTCTCCTGTTACTACTGATGAGGTTAAAAAGATTATGGGGTCAATTAAATCAAAGGCCACAGGTTACGATAACGTGAGTAGAATAATATTCTATTGTATGTGTTGTATGTGTACAACGGCACCCACGACACAGGTTTATACCTACTGTGGGGCTGCGAGTGTTAGCGTATTTTATTATTATTATTATTTCATATTTTGGACTGTATACTTCCCTTTTTCACTCATATCATTAATTATTAATTACAAACAGGGTATTTTCCTTTAGTTTGGCGCAAAGCCTTTGTTACTCCTCTTCCTAAATTGTCTAACCCCTGTTCTGTTAATCACTTTCGGCCAATTTCTATCCTGCCATACCTTTCCAAGGTTTTTGAAGCTGTTGTGCACAAGCAGTTTGCTCCACATATTTTTACACATAATCTGGTGTCTCAATATCAGTCTGGCTTTCGACCAAGTCATAGCACGGCTACCGCCCTGCTTAAAGTTACCGAAGACGTGAGAGCTGGAATGGAAAAGTCGCAGTTGACGGTATTAGTTCTTATTGATTTCTCCAACGCATTCAATACCGTTGACTATGACGTCCTGATTGCTATGCTTCAGCAAACTGGGGCATCATCAGTAGTTCAGGACTGGTTTTCAGCTTATCTTCGTGGTCGTCAGCAAGCTGTTCGCGTTGATCAGGACTTGTCTTATTGGTGTGATTTAAGCTCTGGTGTACCACAGGGCGCGATACTATCTCCGTTGTTATTCTCACTATTTATAAATTCTCTTACCGTTAGACTTAATTGCCCTTTCCATCTGTATGCTGACGACTTGCATCTCTATGTTCAAGCGGGTTTAGATAATTTAACGCACGCTATCTCAATAGTTAATCAAAATCTTAAAATAATTTCTCAATTGTGCCATGAATTTGGAGTTACAGTAAATTCCTCTAAATGTCAATCCATTATCTTGGGCAGTAGATACTATATAAATAGCATTGACATAGGTAACGTAGCCCCAATAGTCTGTAACGATTCAATAATTCAATTTTCACCCTTTGTCAAAGATTTGGGAATTTATCTGGATTCCACCTTGAGCTGGAATAAACAAATTAGAAACGTTAGCAAAATTGTTACATCTTCGTTGCGGTCGCTATATATAGATTTAAAAATTTCTTACCACTCACGACTAAAAAGCTTCTGGTTCAATCTCTTGTTTTACCCGTTATTGACTATGCAGATTTTTGCTACCCTGACTTATCCCAGGAGCATTTGAACAAATTGGATCGCCTCCTTAATAATAGCATTCGCTTCATTTATGGTTTGCGCAAGTTCGACCACATTTCAGGCTATCGTTCTAAACTTCAATGGCTTCCTATCCGTCAGCGTAGGTATGTCAGGATACTTTCCTTCCTCTTCAATGTCATTAATGATCCATGTTCACCTAATTATCTCAACATAAATTTCCAAACACTGGGCGACTCTCACAATCTTTATCTTCGTTCTTCGGAAAATCGTACCCTAGCCTTTCCTTCTCACAACACTAGTTTTGTTTCCCATTCATTCACTGTTTCGGCAATAAAACTTTGGAACGCGCTGCCCGTGGCTATCAGAAAATCAACCTGTAAATTATCTTTCAAACGCAAAGTACGTCAACATTTTTTTAATTCGCTCTCTTAGAAGATTCACATGTCTATCATTCATTGTGTTAATTTTCAAGTTGTATCTTTGATATTTATTTATATTCACTTGTATTTATACTATATATTTACATCTATGTATCTTATAATAATATATTTACATTATATGTAGTATATATGTATATGTTTATATATATATATATATCTGTATAATATATATCATTACATTATTTATTTATATACTTATCTATGATATTATATATGTTATATTTATAATCATCTAAATCTATTTAATTTATTTTGTTGTCATTCTCAAATTTTAACCAGTGCTGCACCTACTTCGTTGATTTCTACACAACCCAACGGTTGACTGGTAGAAAACGCCTAGTGGCGCCGGCTAAGTCCGCCATATGTATCTTTTTATGTGCATAAAAGTATTAATAAATAATAAATAAATAAATAAACACGTCGGACACCCACGACAGCAGCGCTCGGTCACGCTCGGCGCTCACTCGTTTGCGAAAAGGCGATATGTAAAAAAAAGCCTAACAAAAGCAATCAGAAATCCAAAACTAGCATTATACGGCTTTATCCGAATTCTATACGTACATGGTATATGTAGAGGTTCTTTCCAGTTTGCACCATAAAAAAATGTTCTCAAACATTATCAAGGAGACCATGTATGAATGTAAATAAACAGGGGGCAGCAGTGTCGCCAAATGATATCACCGGGATTATCAGACACACAATTTATCTAGAAATGATAACGGTAAACGAAGGTGGGCGCCATGTCAGATAACCAGTTCGCCGCTTATTATTATACTCGTAATTTGTAAATGTTAGTTGAGAGATTTATATTTATTGTTGAAGAACCAAATTAGTAGGTACGAAATTTTGCAGTTTTATTGATTTATATATATTACTAGCTGACCCGGCTAACTTCGTATTGCCTCAGAATGAAATAATGTGTCAAAGGTTTGATAGATACGGACTATTTGTGTGGGATAATTAAATTGTGGTTTTTAATGTTTCCCTTTAATTTCTTCATATTTGTTTTATATTATTTCGCATTAACACATGCTTGTGAAATATATTTTATTTTTAAAGAAAAATTTCTTCATATTTTCTTAGCTTTTAAACCTTCCCTGGGCTTCCAAAACTATTTCAAAACCAAAATTAGCCAAATCGGTTCAGCCGTTCTCGAGTTTTAGCGAGACTAACGAACAGCAATTTATTTTTATATATATATATAGATGTTACTTATAGAAAGAATGTCGAATGAGCGAATGACTAAACAGATATACAATGCGAATGTGGATGGTTGCAGAGGCCCAGGGAGACCGAGACTGACCTACCATGACCAAATAGGTCAAGTTCTGTCTGATGGTGCGGTCAAAAGTCTTAGGAATCGGCGTGCATGTATGAAGAGAATGATGAAGGTAGATGAGACAAGAGAGGTATGTCAGGAACGGAATATCTGGCGCTCTTCACACTCTGCCTACCGCGTTAGGGACGTGGTGTGAAGATACACACATACATGATACTTACTAGTTATATTTTACTGAAATCGTAAGGTGCCATAAAAACTCAACAATTCGAAGTAAGTAGGTACATATGTTTATACATGTCGATTTCTGTCCAAAGGTGGGGTCGAGATTTTTCGGGATCGGTAAGCATGTGTGAATAGAGTGATGAATGTTGAAAAAACCCGTGAGGTGAGGTGTGTAAGGACCGAAATATTTGGCGATCCACGCTCTCTACCTAATTCGTACGGGACTTCGCGTGAAGATACATAGGTAGGTACGGTGGGAGAACACTCCGCCAAAATCTATCAAATAAAGCTTTTATTACCACCGCATAGGGCCACCGTGGTCAAAACTAATATCTTGTTAAAACATCAAAGAAACAGAAAAAAATAACTTTGAGCCGAGTAGATACATCATATCGATTGATTAACAAATGGTTTCCAATTGACATCGTCACCGTCACCCGAAAAGTGTTTCAATAAAAACTTGAGGAAAAAATCGAAATGGATGAAGTCAACCTTGAGAGCTTACTGAGTAAACTGTCCATGTTTATTGGAGGTTGCATGTCATATTCGTGTCTTGCACGAAGTTGTAATTTTCTTACCATTTTTCCTTTTCCAAATCTCGTTCACTTGTGTCTTAAGCAATGGCATCAACGCTGGATTTGGACTTCGGCGGCCCGTAGGCAGAATATGTGGTGGAGGCCCTCAAATGGTTAGTGGTTAACTGTTGAAATATTTTACTAAGGTCGAGTTAAAGAAGAGAGCAACTGAATATGTTGGCTAACAAAAGTTTATTCTAACTTAACCTGGAGGTACCTACCTAAAACCCGCATTATTTTCGCCTGAGTTTAACATTAATAAGTGTATCGATAATATCGTCTACTCCCTAAAAAAAAATTATTTTTATCTGACAATTTGTAACAAAACTCTTCTTCTACTGAGCTTTTGTCGATTTAATTTGATTTTTTTTGTGCGGTGTGCTGGCGGCCCCTCTTTGGTGGCGGCCAATAGGCCACTGCCTATGTTGCCTATACTTAAATCCGGCACTTACTAGCAGTGGAATGGCACGAGTCAATGCATAAAAAATAATTAGACCTCTAAAAACGCTGTTTATTCCGAAAGGTTGTCAATAAGAAACTAAACTATAAATAATACGATACGAAGAATGTAAATAACAATATCCATAGTAATCCGTACTTACCTAAAATAACTTCGTCGTCATCAAAAAAGATAAATGCGTGCCTACTGTAGGTATCTTACACATGTACATTTTAATAGAAACGTAGGTAAACAAAGAAATGCACATTACCATTTTGATCTAAACTACTCAATAAGCTACTTTAGTTGCTGACTTCACCTAAATGTATGGCTAAGGCCAAACAAAATAAAAACAATCGTAAATTCATGATTTTTTTTTTTTTTTTTTATGTAACGGAAGTGGTAAACAAGCATGCAGTTCACATTGATGTTAAGTGATGACTGCAGCCTATAGACACCCACACAAAGACCAAGGTCAAAATGCAGATGCGTTACCACTCCTGAGGCCTAAGGTCTTATGCCTCTGTGCCGGAAATTACAGGGCCGTACATTACCACCTGACCGGAACACGATAGTGTTGAACACTACCATTTAGCGGCAAGTATATTAGGTAATGCGGTGGTGCCTACGCCCGCGAGCTCCGTCACTGGAGCTCTACCACCAGTAAAATTGCTTAACTTCGATTAAACTTTCCTATACAAACTAATAATAACCTCGGCTCTAATCGGCGATTCAACCTCGTACCTTTGGTAGCCGCGAGTCAATAGAGTCACATAAAAAATATTTTCATTAAAATTATTCGATGCTCGAGTTTTTTTGGTCGGCGTTCATCCCGTCTACCACAAAAAGGACTAGTCTTCTTTAGTACGCGGGCCACGATGACCTTGCTCTCGAACGAAGGCTGATCCCCATACAAGGCTTGCCACAATAAAAAGAAATAAAATACCACCGCGTAAAAGACCTGCCACAAAAAATAAACTAATAAAAGAAACGAACGATGTTCGGCGCGCGAGTGCGACCGAAATTTTTGTTTTTTATCTTTTTACTCGTGATTCTTAAACAATGCATTAGGTGTTTAAATCCTTTTTCGATGTAAGACTAGATAAGAAATTGAGGATTTATGGATTGGTGTGTACATCGGTTTTATTATTTAAATATTTTAAGCCATGGTGATGGGGACGAACTTTTATGGCAGTTTAATATACGTTTTCCGTTTTAAACATGCACCGTATCGATGAACAGAGTTTAAGCTTGAAGCCGGATGTAAAACATTTCATATTTAAAACTTTTTTAAATTGGACACATGTAGGCATGTAGTGGGCTCGGGACACTCGAGTGCACTCGAGTATGGTCCTTCTCACCTAGAAAGCGGCAAGCTCGAATAACTCTCGGCCTCAATAGTACTTATATAAGCAATTGCCCAAGGGAATCCCCTGTAGATTCAAACTGACTTGGAGCTTCGCTGAAGAAAATAAGACAATGCGATTAACGGGGATGGAGACAACCTGTCGTTCGAGTCATTTCTTGTCAATAACCTGAATAAAGACTCGCGGGTCATACTCGGATCTGGTCTGAGGTTATTTGAAACTAGATTAAGTCATAAGAACTAAATGAAAATCAAATTCACTCAAAAGTCTAGGCCATTAAGGCAATGATTAAATTCGCACGATTAGATTCATTAGATAGGTACTCACTTAATTATTTATTTATCTAGCCTAGTATTTAGCTATCAGTATAACAGCGATAGCAAAATAGTGTAGCGAGATTGTATAGCATACACACGGGCTATCACGTCTGTGAATGGACAGATGTGTTGAGAATTGGGTTACACTGATTACGCTAATATTGACGGCAAACATCCATATTATATAGAATTCACAAAATTAGCTCTGCTATAACACACGCGAGATACATTTAGATGGTAAGCACATATTATTAAAATATGCCACGGAATGTAATAAAATGTGTGAACTATAGGCGAGGCTCATAATTATTTTGCCTCGCCTAAAACAGATAAAATTAGATACACTCACGGACTTATAAACTGCATCAAAGTTTAATAACACTTTCAAACAAAAGTGTCAAGACCTTTTAACATAACCAGAAATAGAAACTCATACATACGGCTTTTTTTATTGTAGAGAAGGGCTTTAGACTTTCAAATATTCTCACACCCTATACATATTGATTTCTGAAATTCTTCCCGTATTGATCATATACCTATTATGAAGTTACCAACAATTGAGTTATTAATTAATTATTAAGATTGACCGTTGACCAAGACCATAATAAGAAATTATTAATCAAATCGATGTTATCGATGCAAATCTTAACAATCCGTATCTTGCTAGCTTAGCCCTACAAATTCAAAAACGCTCGCCAGTTACATGACAACGTCGTAATGTAGGTACAGTCAACGACAAATCAATCAAACATAGTATTAATAAAACCGTTTTAGTTTTTTTTGGCGGGAACCTTGAAAGAGGCGTATGGTGCTCTTATTTTATTTCATTTTCTTGGTGTATTTTTAAGTTATATTAAATAAAATTGGTGGCATTTTGTTTGATATAGGTTTATTACAGTGCCTGTGTATAGTGAAATAGAATAACAGTGCGAAAACACACCTTTCAGGTTGCCTCCAAAACTTCATTGTAAATGTTCTGGTAAAGTAGCCATCGCTTTACTCGAATAACTTGACTGTTACTCACTTGACTGACGCATTATACTTGATACTTACATATTATACTTGATGACTATATTATACTAACTTTTACGCTGCTTAAATAAATATTAAATACCGTTTTACTTGACACTGGCAATATGCGTAATAGCGATGCCATAATAACAAAAAAAAAACCGTTTTAAGTGCCCACGAGACCCATGATCAGCTTGAACATAGTAGAATAAATACGTTGTTTAGGCTGAAGCCAGTCTACTTTATTGTTTTTTGCATAGTAAAATAACATTCAAAATGTCACAGATAATTAATATTCCTTCACTAAAAACAACAGTGTTAGGTGGAGGTTAGGTGATTTCCAGTAAATTCGTTTCATTCCACGAGTAAAAATAACAGTTAAAAGTTTTTTGAAAAATAAATTAGAAAACAGAAAGTATAGGTATATTTAATACGTGGTTTTCACTCGTGGTAGAGCTCCAGTGATGGAGCTCGCGGGCATAGGCAAAACCGTATTACCTAATACACTTGCCGCTAAATGGTAGTGTTCAGCACTATCGTGTTCCGGTCAGGTGGTAATGTACGGCCCTATAATTTCCGGCACAGAGGCATAACACCTTAGGCCTCAGGAGTGGTAACGCATCTCTGCATTTTGACCTCAGTCTTTGTGTAAGTGTCTATAGGCTGCAGTCGTCACTTAACATCAATGTGAACTGCATGCTTGTTTGCCACTTGCGTAACATAGAAAAAAACGTAAACTACAGCAACTTAACTTAAGATTTAAAAATTAAGAAAAGCACCAAAATAAAAGCAGACATGTGGACCAATAGTTGATATAACACGAGTCGTACTCTTTTTGGACTATCTGTCTCGTTTCATCTTACTCTACACTTCCCTACTAGTTTATTTCTACAAATAAAACCAAGCGAACCTGTTTGCTGTGTAGACTTACTCAAGGCGGTAATTATAGGTCCATTTGCACATTCCAGCTACCGACAGTTCATTTGAATAACCAGCAAATGTTAAGTTACTAGATGATATAGCCGCATTGTGATCCAGTGAACACTGGTTGAAGTGGTTGAGTGGCGCCTACGCAACCGTGGGCGGGTTAAACTTGTGCCTATAGGTACTAATGTCCCGTGGCCAAGGGCAGGATCAGTACTTATACCTAAGCATTACAATTTATAAATTCGAGTCGTTCTGAGGCCCTATTCTCTGATTCAGTTTTCATCATTTTGATAGGCAATACGAACGTGATGATTACAATCGGTCAGGAAAACTGCAATGTATGGCTGTTTTCCTCTCATTACTCATCAAAATTATGTTGAACCAGAAAAGCCTGAACTCGAGATCAAACTAGAAAATTATTGGTACAATCCTGAAGAATTAAAGAGTCGAACTTACATCCCAACCGTAGCAGTTAGCTCAAATACCTACTGCAAATAGAAACATTTCTCAGTAACTACTCAATTTAAAAAATAATATATGAGTACTTAAAAAAAAAAATCCAGGACTACAGGCTTAGCGGCGCCTACTTAAGCTATGTAAGTCACCGCCGCCTGACGCACTAACTTTCTGTATTTACTATCTTAATCCATCTTAATGTATTTTACTTCGTTTAGATACCATGTCTAAATCTAAACAAACATCATCAACAGAATTTAGTAGACAGCTATGTCAAAATATAAAGTAATTTATAACGTTAACTTAATTCTTGACGTACGGAAATATTTCTAAAATAAACATGTTTTTCTAAGTCCTCGCTAACAGGTACGACGTAAAAGTAGATGTTGTCATGAGTTTTATTTATGTGCCGTCAGTAAACAAACGAACTACACGCTTGATCGTCTACCGTCAGCGAATCGACAGATCTGTTAGGTTATTCTGTACGACAAATCTCAATATTTTATATGTCACTAGCTCTGCCCGCGACTTAGCTCGCGTGGGAATTTATGATTGTTCAGTATATACTTACCCAGACGAAGTCGTGGGCGCAGCTAGTATAAAAGTAGTCTAAGTTACTCCTTATTACATAAGCTATCTGCCAGTCTCAGTCCCAAAAGTCCCATCAAAATCGGTCCAGCCGTTCCCGAGATTAGCGGGAACAAACAGACAGACAAAAATTGTAAAAAATGTTGTTTTGGTGTATGTTCCCTGTAAACATACATATGCATTTAGTAAAAAGCGGTTATTTTTATATTACAATCGGACACTCCGATTTTATTTATTTGTATAGATGAAAATGGTGAACAAGCAAACAATAAGCAGCATGTTTATAGTTCACAGCACACAAATACTAGACGTCGATAGTATTTGTGTGATACTACTAGATAAATGTTAACGTTAAGAGCAAAATTGAATTGGTACGATTATTAATCATACAATCATCACCTTCTAACCAGATCATGAAAGTGATGAATACTACCAGACTACTATTGGTCAGCAAATAGATAAGTAGGGTGCCACCAGTAAATACATTTTATTTGATTGTATTATAAGATCATTATCACAAACAAACACCAGAAGTTAAAATACAATAAATTAGATAGGTATATAATTGTTAGAGTAGGTCCACGAACTCAAGTCATTCTTCTGTAGCGAGTTCTGCGTTACAGAATAATCCCGCTGTTCGTAAACTCGAGTTATAGGTGCTATTAAAACAATGTTCCATGGTTATATTCGTTACTAGCCAATGTAAATAAACGTTTTCTGATATGATCGTTGAACTGTTATTACTTGATGTTATTTTAAAATAAATAATAATAAAATACGCTTACACTCACAGCCCCACAGTAGGTATAAACCTGTGTCGTGGGTGCCGTTGTACACATACAACACATACACAAACACCCAGACCCGAAACAAATATCTGTAGGCCATACAAATATTTGTCCCGGTGCGGGGATCGAACCCGCGACCCTTCGAATCAAACGGTCATCTCACACCGCTGGACTAACCGGTACGTCATATTATTTTTGATTACAATATGAACATCAGCCTCGTCGGGTCAATCATCTGCTTTTAATAACAGAGTATATGCGCTCTATTTGATACGCAGATTAGTAAAAGATAGCATTCAATACGTCAGTCAAAACGCTACTATTCCTTCCCACCTCCTTAATTTACATAATGGAATAATATTAGGCAGGTAAACAAAAAATTTATCGCGAAAAGTCGTTTAAATGTTGATAATGAACACTAACCTACCTCATCGGATAAATTCTTTCACGAAATACCACATAAATTAAATTTCTATTCAATAATTGGAAGTTTCATTGAATTTCATGTTCCAATGATGGTGGCCTATTAGATGCATTCGCTTCACATAAAGTACGAGAGACTGGCAGCTCCCGCTGAGCATGACGTGTGAACATTTTAATTGGAGAGAATCGCTCATTGGGGGACAACCCCACTTACACACAAATAGGATTTTTGAATAGCTCTAAAGTTAACATATTTACATAGAAACCAAATATTTGTAATAGTTTAATCATGAAACAACCATAAACCAAAAGACGCGGTCAGTATCGAACAACGCATTAGAAACTTTTTATTAGACTCGATCAACCTTTTCAAATGTAGACGCTGTTCGAAAACTAACATACTAAAGTGCCACCATAAATAGGAAAATATATTATTATATATATTATTTCTTTAACACCAGTTTTATGAGATACCGTCAAATAATGAAAAATGACTATATTCTGTGAGCAAACTTTTGAAAGTTACATTTGACACCCACATGCGTTAACATTTCGGTATTCATGTGTTAAATAGTTTAGTTTTGGATCTTTATTTCGTGAGTAAGTTACATAACTCACTTATTTTGGGCTCAGGGATATATTAATTCGAATTATGAATCTGAATTACCTATGCCTTAAGTTTGACGGTCATATTCGTCAGAATCGCTACCTATTTTCATTCAAAATTAGCTTTTAATTCGAGATGTTCAATAAGAATCAAAAATGTTAAGAAGTAGTGCTATTACTAAGTATATGATTTCAAAATGGAAGTGTTTTAACATAAGAAATGAACTTTAGTTCTAAGAATAGAGAACATCCTGACTTGTAGCTTAAAACGACTAGATATTCACACACGCATACAATCATTAACATTTCAATAAAAGTTACAAAATTATACACATATCGCATCGCTCTATTTATTTCAAAGCTTTGGTACGTTCCGAATAAACTTACAAAACGAACGTAATAACTACTATAAGGTCCAAGGTGAAATTATGAAATCTATAAATGATAAAAATATTTAATACCTACCTAGGATATCTCTTGAATAGATAACGAATATCGGTAGCTAAACGTGACAAACATAGTGGAACATCTTGCTCTATTTCAACGCAATCAAGCCTTATCGGAACAGTCCGGCCTAGTATTTAACTAGTATCCATATCTGTAATATCAAAACTCAATATTTATACTGCAGTCTCTGGATCGTGAGTGACAGCAGTTGATAGCCACGTATCCCGTTCTACGTTTTCTACATCATCATATCTTTATGTATTGATATTTACTTTATACAACTAAGTTTACTTTGATTGGAGATATGGCAAAATGATTTCAGTTAAAAAATTCTTTTCTATTTTTTTTATTGCACTTTTTCACTGAGTGGATCAATTAAGTTTTTTTTTTTATGCAGTTTCACATTGATGTTAAGTGATGACTGCAGCCTATAGACACCCACACGAAGACCGAGGTCAAGTTGCAGATGCGTTACCACTCCTGAGGCCTAAGGTGTTATGCCTCTGTGCCGGAAATTACAGGGCAGGGCAATTAAGTATATTCAGATGTTTGATAGTTGTTGGATGGGAAAAGGTACATATTATTGACGGTAGAGCTCATAGAGGAGACAAAGGGACAACTTGCTCCATTTCAATCGAACCAATCGAGCCTTATCAGACCGTTCTTGGGTCTAGTATTTTATGTAGTAGGTACTTAATAGCGACACGCGAAAAATAATAAGGTACGTATAAAATAAAGATGAAATTCAAAGATAACATAAAACTATGCTTTATAACAATATCATTAAGAATCATTTTTAACTGATGAAGCAACTGACAAATAGATCTATGTTTTAATCTAGGTCTACCGAAGTGGGAGTGGGTCGAGGATATGTCACACCAACGGCGGGGGTGGTTGGATGCTTTCCAGATTGTGTTTGATAGCGCAGTTCTTCAACGTACGTAATTTGCAATTGAACACAAAACATATTACGTAGCTATAATTATATTTAATATTTTGGATTATCCTTGAAATACACATTAACTTTTCTAAAATTATCTCTAGGTACCGAGTTTAAATGTGCTACGAAAAATGTTTGAGAGAGGAATGTTTACTTCAAATTAATTTATTAGTGATGTACCTACTATATTTTGTTAACTTCGTTTCGACAACGGTATTTCATCAGTTATTCAATTCAATCCCGAATTCTATAAATTACTTAAAGTTAAAAAATAATGTAGAGTGAATTACAATACATATAGGTCTTAATTTAATCTTATAAAACAATAATCATCACCCAAAAAAATAACGAGCAATAGAACTACACAATGTATAATATTAAAGTACATGAAGCTGTTAAGTAGGATGCATGTAAAGCATATTAATAGAAATATTGTGTTCACAATAATTACTTAATTACCTGTCAGTTTTAACATTAAATTTATTTTATACACATTACTAATATTGTTTCCGAGTTAAGGTTCAACAGAATACACCAAAGCATAATGATGTCACCGTCACTCTTCTTTTGTGCGTGACCGATATACTATTTTTACCCAAATTCCTGCAGTTGTAAGTTCACATCTCTTCATAATATTTTTAGGAACGACAAGACTTTTTTCTTTAACATTAAGGGTAGGGTGTGTCGTTAAAATGCACGACGTCTGAACACAAATGTTCGAAACTGTCAATAAAACATTCAATGCTTCGCAGGAATCCAATCTTAACTCTTTCTGGTGAACCATTTGCTTAGCAATTGCGAGTAGATCGTAAAATCCTAAATTAGTTTACGAAAATACAGGATGATTTAAAGTTTTAAGTCATCAGTTCATTGCACATTCTAAGAAACAGAGACGTACCTACCCATATATTATTTTAATAAATCAACAGTTGTGAATGTAAAAAACGATTATGATCATTATGGTGATAGTATTATATTCAAAAATTGCGAATTACGACCCGCACCTAATATGTAGGTATCTTGATTGCTTGTTTTATTATTACTTAGGAAATCTAACGATTTCAAATCTCTCCCTAGAATGAGCAAAAACATAACAATTTTGCCTGCGCGATATGCGTTCCTTGTAAATTATAACTAAACGTTGATAGGTAACTAGTGAGTGTAAACTGTAAACTGGACAATCGTTAGCTGTAATTCGTCAACTTTTTAAGTTCTTACGAGTACATCTGTATTTATATTTCTTTGGTCACAATTATAAATAAATCAGGATATAACATTGACTAACGATATTATTTACAGTTTTATTAGAGGAATAATAAGTATTAACTGCATATAAGAAGAAGAACGATTTACCAACTGTTCATCCTAATTCCAAGTAGGTCGGCCTGACAGCATCATGGCGCCAATAAGATGTATAGCACCCACCCCAGGGTTAAATTTTCTGGACAATGCACAATTGTAGGTACTTTTAGATTTCAAACTTAATGTCTTTTTATACCTAGTTGAAGAGAAATTATTGAGATACCTTGAAACCATCGGACAACGTAGAGTTTAAACATTATTAGAAACGCAAATATTCTTATCAACAATATTAGGTCAAGGCACAGTTTTACAGACACTGGAAATTAATGTAACTACATGTGAAACTCATTATTTTGCGAACCGTACGTTTTTATAGAGACAAAAGATAGATTCTTAATCTTTCTCTATTGACGCACTTATCTAAAGATTCTTAATTTATATTGCGACTTAGCTGATGAATAACGTTTGTTGAAAGATTTTAGTGGCAATTCAATGGCTTTATAATCTCGGATGAAGTACGGTTTAGTTATGTAAAAAACAAGGAAAGGTGTAAAAGAAAATGTTATCGCCGAGAACAAATTCAACGAGCATAATTCTACAATTCTTGATAAGGGACAACTCACTTCTGATAACTTGATATCAACTTCAACATAGGATTCGGATAATTATAAGAATTGTAAAAGATACAACGCGATACGAACACATGTAAAGTAGCGACCTTCACACATGACATCATTGAGGCTCATTATGCATAAGATTACATGTATCAAGTTCGATACTCACCAGCTCTTATTTCGGTCGTTATCAATGGTGAGATGTTCAGCAACAGAAAATCCAAAGTACGAGCCGACTTCTCCATACTTTATCACAGGAATCCGCGGCTCCAAGTTAAAACTAGTGGCACTATGTAAAATGCACAAAAATACAACACACTGACAACAAACTTTTGATGCCATCGTTCCGTTTGTTATGTCGTCGGGATATAAATCGTGATAACGCACCGACTCACTGTCAACCAGTTATTATTTTCCACATCGCGAATTTCGTATGAAGTAAAAGTGGCGCGCCCGGCGACGAGACCCCCAACGCGGTTGCCGTTCGCCGGTCGAATATTCCCGCTCAACTATACTCGTACTTCTGTTGACTCTACTACGTAGAGTACGTAGACATAACAAGTTCGACACGCGGCCGTGCGTCTTGTAGAGGCGACTGAACTCATAAAATGCCACTCTACATATTATACAACGCCATCTAACGGAAACCTTATTAAATATGGAGTGGTGCCATCTTTGTTGATACTCGATTATTCATTGGTCCTTCGCTACCAGATAAGCCAATACAAGCTCTACCGCTCTTGGTAGTTATGTACAATATTCAAAGATGTCTCTCTAATAGTTGTTATTTATAAAAAGGAAGAAAGCGTATAAATAAATTTAATATAAGAAAAACGTTAATATAATCGGAGGAAAACTAAAACTGATATTTCTTTGTCAATTTGGTCAGATGTGATCATCACCAGCGATTGACAAAGAGGGGCAGCTGCTCAATATACATTTAAAAAAAGTATCCGAATTTATAGCAAATTGATTTTTATCTACTAGGTATGCACATAAATATAGCAACCTGTTCCCCCGTCCTACTAGATCATCGTATATAGCAATTGCATCGAATCCGGGTATGTATCGTTGGATGACGACGCCTCTGAGTTCAGGTTTACTGTGCAAAAGTCCGAAGTCATAGAAAAGGGAATAGTAGATATAATTACCGATATAAATATAGAAGAAGCATAGACGGCTGGCAATTATAGATAACAGTCGAAGAATTAAAATTTTTAAACTTAACAGTATATAGGTGAAGTATTACCGTTAGCGGCAAACAAAATAATTAATACAGACGTAGCTAATTTTATGTCCATAAGCTGCAACGTTGAAATAGATGTATGTATTTGCACAGAGATCAAAAAACTGTTATATTTCAATGAAACAAAATATATCGTCATAATTGATTATTTTTAATTCTTCACAATTAATAAATGGTATAAATTTGGTTTGAAGCATAAGTCAAACAATCGATAAAAATACACACACTTACATTAACATGTTCGTTTTCTTTAGACTGTGCTAACAGTATCAAATGTCTAATACAAAAATTTAAATAGTTCAAAAGTTTAAAGTTCTCATTATCAACATAAACAACTCTTCCGTTAGGTACTCTAGTAAGGAAGCTCTTAGGAACTTCTGACTATTCCTTTACCTGGTTTTTTTTTCTGAAATAATGATGTCCAAAAGGGTGCGTTTAATTAATTAACATTTATGATTTTGATTTATTAACTCCTCAGTAGCCTAGTAGTAGCAAACCACTATTACTACGCTGGGGGGTCCTGGGTAGAGGGATATCAGAAATAATGATATAGAATCCTTTGTCTCTTGTTCTATTTTGATTTCCCATTTTCTGGAAGTTTCCCAGTATGCTTGAATGTATGTATCTTCACGCCAGGTCCCTAACGGGGTAGGCAGAGAGTGTAGAGCGCCAGACATCCCGGTTCTGACAAACCTCTCGTGCCTCGTCTACCTTCATCATTCTCTTCATACATGCACGCCGATTCCTAAGACTTTTGACCCCACCATCAGACAGAACTCGACCTATTTGGTCATGGTAGGTCAGCCTTGGTCTTCCTGGGCCTCTGCAACCATCCACATTCGCATTGTATATCTGTTTAGTCATTCGCTCATTCGACATTCTTTCTATATGCCCGAACCATCGGAGCATGCCTTTTTTCATTTTTACACCGATACTATCATTCACACAAAGTCTCTTTCTTACATCTTCATTACGAACGCGATCGGTGAGTGATACACCGCAGATCTTGCGCAAAGATCTCATCTCGACCGCGTTCAACTTACTTTCATGCTCTTTCCTGCATACCCAGCTCTCGCTTCCATATAAAAGCGTTGGAGTAAGTACAGCATTATGTACGGCTAGTCGAGCCCGCTGGCTGAGATGTTTAGATTCTAGCAGCTTACCCAACGCTCCATTCACGCAATTCCCAGCAAGCACTCTTCTTTCTATGTCAGTGGTGTACCTACCATCCTTGCTAAAAGCACATCCAAGATATACAATTTCAACAACCTGTTCTAACACTGCATCATCTACTACTACCCTTGCATTTGTTCTCTGTTCATCTCTTTCAAATACTAATACTTTAGTTTTATCCACATTCAAATGTAAGCCTTTCTCCATACAATCCTCTTTCATGACTGTGACTAGTGCTTGTAGCCCAGATGGTGTAGAGCTAACAATTACCGCATCATCTGCGTAAAGCAGACAGTTCACCACTAAGTCACCCATACGCACTCCCACATCCATCAACTTCACCCTCTGGAGGCATGCTTGAATGCAAGCATTATTTACCCTTGCCTACCCTTTCGGGGATTCCACCCGTGAAGTTATGTTACGTTATCTTCTTTTAATATTCAAGAGTTCAGATTTACCTAAAATAAATATACTGTTTCTGTTACTTCTCCGTATTTTGATTTGTCCTGGCAATCTGAATTGTCTACTGGTTGTCTTCTATCTATTGAACACAGTGCATCCTTTAGGGTGCTGTATTTTTTCTTCAATCTGCTTAATTGTTTTCGTAAATTATGTATTGTTCTGTTTTTCGATACTATAATGTTCCTACAAACATTAAGTTTTTTCTTCAAATGAATATTTCGTTTGACCATAAACGCGTCGCGGGTGGTTGGTGATGTAGTGCTTTTAGGAACTGCTGTTTCCGTACCTGGTTCAGTTTTTATCTGAAACAAAGACACGTTCAAAGTATAATCAGCATACAAATTAAAATACTTAAAAATATAGTTAATCGTCATTATTGCTTAATACTAATTTGTAATAAAGTATTCATATCAGCCGAATAATGTCCATTACTGGACCATAAAATTAGGGGGATATGCCGTAATACCTAATCTACTTGCGCTAAATAGTAGTGTTCAGGAATATCGTATTCCAGTCAGGTGGTAGTGAACGGGCCTGTGATTTCCGGCACAGAGGCACAACAACAAACTTTTACTTAAAATTTTCAATAAATTCTACGCAGACGAAGTCGCGGACACAGTTAGTATTAGTATGATTAGGAGGGGTGCAACTTATCTATTCTGTGGGTGTTACTCGCTCTGCTATCGGTTCAACGGAGTTCCTTTAATTTAAATGTCTTCAAAATAATTTCTTAAGGATAGAAAAAACCTTGGCTAAATAACTTAACTTTTAATAACAATTAAAGTAGGTACAATAAAAAATGTTAACAGCCTACAGCCATCCAGTGTTGGGCGTTAGCCCCTCCCTGAGCATGTTTCCGGAGTAGTTTAACTCTGATCCTGAGCGACTCGCATCAACTCCAGCCACTTCTCTAAGTCGTCGCTTGCCACTGGGCACACTACGTTTACCTAGACATAGTCTCCATTTCAGCAAAAGTCTACTCTAGCGGCTATCTCTCTTCAGCAACCCATTGCCACTTACTTATCCTGCAACGGTCACTGTGGCTGTTTGGCTGATGATCTTATTTCGTATTTTATCTACCAAAGGAACACCTAACATAAAAGGCTATTACACGACACGGTATTCAGGATCCGGCAGAAAGGGTGGGCGTGGCCTCGCACCGGGTCGCTGCTTATTACACTATCCGGTCGACAGCGCCCTAACTCAATCACAGTACAAATACACGGGCCGCTCCGGTCGCCCTAATTAGGGCCCTAACTCCCTAAATATTATTACACTACGCTGACCCTTGCTATCGTACCCTGAATACCGTGCCATGTAATAAGTCCTGTAGCTCGCTCCATCGCTCGTTGTGTGACGTTGAAGTTATGTTCTAGTCTCGGCTTTGTGTGTCGTAACGGGTAGGATACACTGGTTACTGTTTGTTTCGACGACTTAAATATGTGACTTATGACCGAATACGCAAACGTCACTTACTTAGCAACCCTCAAATATAAGCTACGTTTGTCGTTTGCACATGTTTTATAGAGAGAAACTTTGAGAGTTCCATGAGATTTCAGTATTTGGCAGAAAAAAGAGCTAAGGCAGCTAAAAGAGTTTTCTTAAAAATATACAATGTACTATGACTGCTTACAGTACCCAGCAAAAATATTGCACATCGAGCCTATGAAAATAACAGTCGGCTAGTTTCTTCGCAGAGCGTTATCTTTGTTGCACTCTGCCTACATAAGCACTGTTAGTCCGATACTGGTCAAAACTTGATCAAAATATTCGACAAACGTCCATCACTGTCCGTCGCCGCACCGGAGCTCCGACACTACAGTCACAGTAGATAGATTCTACAGCGCAATGCATTACCCTGCCTCCCCCTTTGTCTCACGTCTCACGTCCGTTGATACGTTTAAATGTCGCGTCGCGTGCGACGACGCAGCGCATTAATGTGGTCATAAAAAATATATGGAAAACGACGCAGCGTTCACGTTGTGACGACGCAACGCAGCGCAACATGAAGCCACAACCTTTAGAATCATTCTGTTCTTCACTTTCCTATGAACCAATAACATAAATTAGGTGTTTCCTGTTTAGAAATAAGAAAGCCAAATAATTATAGATTAAACATTACATACAATTTGTGGTAAAGCTGTTTTTTGTATCCTTGTGATGCCTTTACTTGTGACATACATATCACTTTCTAAAAAATGCTTTGAACATACAACGCTTCCCTCGTTCAGTTTAAAAAATTCTTCCGCTCTTTGGCGTGCAATAATGGATATCCACTCATCACATCTCACAGCATCTCGCGGAAACCTAAAAAATAATTAAAAAGCTTAGAGGAATAACGCTATAACTATTGTGTCATTTTTTTTGTAAAATTAGGTTAGCCTAAGTACCAAGTAAACGACACAGTAGATAAGGACGTAGGTACGTAAAATTCTCATAGCCAGGATAATTTTATAATGATAAGCGCCCAATTCATTTTATTGAAGACATTCATTATTATTAATAATGTGACTTACAATGCCATCCAACGCAATGGTTGAAAAAACAGGATATTATTAAAAATATGTTTACCTAGGTACTGTGTTTGAAACATAATAATGATATTAATGTAGGTGCCATGCCAACTCTATAAACCTATCTATCGATGCAATGCGTCCGGTGGGTAATTACGATGCGGATAGTTATTATTTGCCGTCAGATGGCGCTAATACCAAAAAGACTCGACATGTTACATTCTGTGCGCTGTCTCGATTAGCGTCTGGCTGTATTTATGGAATAAACGTCCCGAATATAATTATTTTTATTCCGATTTCTTCATTAATATTTGCAATACAAAAAAAAACCTGTGAAAACTTACCGAAAATATGAAATCCCGTCCTTTTTCAACGTCTTAGATGTGTGATTTTTGCAGTTTTTATAGACGCACTTCGGCATGTTTATCATTCAAACGTTCGAATTGTACTGAGGATAAAGCGTGCCGAACCGACGAATGGGCGCTCGTTGTGTGGGTCACAGAGAAGGAATTTTAAATGTGCGAGAGTCACGGTTATATTTTTTGACGGCTATATAAGTATATAGATAGCGATTAAGTGTGTGTGGGTGTGTGTGTGTGGTAAGAGGCAGCAGAGTGCTTTCTACTTACAGGGTTTTTTGGTGGTTTTTTGTATATCAATTTACAGGAATAATAAGACTATATAATGACTTTTTAGCGGAAAAATAAATATGTACATCAATGCAACTTTGCATATAACTTTATTTTGGCCCTAGAAATTAAGATCTGCCGAGTACTACTAAAATTGTGGAAATTATATTTTTCGGGTTATTAAAAAATTCAAAATAATGTACAGTACCTACTCTTACTTACATTTTACAAACTAGGCGCGTGAGTTTGCGTTTTCTACGTAAATGTTTGCATTGAATCGAATGAGACCATAACTATCTTTTTACCAACTCTTAAAGCGCTCCAATATTTTGCAAGATACTTATGAAGGATATTTGTATTATTGTTAATAAAACTTTTGCTCTTAAGTATGCTATACCTGAAGCGCGCATGGCCCCGCGGCTGGTGTAGATCATAAGCGATCTACTCGGTTAAGCTCTACGGGCGCGACGGGTAGTGTGATGGGTGATCGCTAGTGCCAAATTAAATGCGCGTTCCCATGCTTTGAAGGACACCTTAAGCAGTCCGCGTTGGTCTCGTTGGTTATCGATAGATAGCAGTCGTTAAACCTTGTCGTGGGGCGGTTTGAAAACATCCGACAGCGGCTTGGCCACTAACCCACCCACCTCCACCAATCCGCGTTGGAGCAGCGTGGTGAAGCAACTTCTAGGCCTACCCCCAAAAAGGGGAGAGAGTCGTGACCAGCACTGGGACGTATAATGGGTTGCCATTTTTATTATTCTCATTTATTTAGCTTTTTACGTATTTTATATATTTTTACATACAAATATTATTAAAAATAAAACATACATATATAAAAACATACAAAATAGGTTCCGCCGGTAGCGGGAGCAGGGTCCTAGCTGCCGGTGGTTAGGGGCTTAGGGAGAGGAACCTCCTCACAATACGTGCTGTGTCAAGAAGAACTGCCTTCTGCACCAAGCCCTTGACCCAATTTCCCAGCGAGAGCCTCTTCAGGTGTTGGTCGAGGCTCTTCGCTACGAGTCCGTTAACCGTGACGACTACCGGTACAATGACTGCCGAATCCACCGCCATTATTATTATTGCTATTACAACTTCGTACGCGTGGAATAGTGGCTTTGAGCAGAATTTTTGGATATAACCTTTGGTTAATTTTGGATCATACAAAAACAACACGCTGGGCGTCGGGACACTCGACGTCGAGACGCTCGGCGTCGGGACGCTGGGCGTCGGAACGCTTGGCGTCGGGGCACTGGGTGTCTGGACGCTGGGTGTCTGGACGCTCGGCGTCGGGACGCTCGGCGTCGGGACGCTCGGCGTCGGGACGCTCGGCGTCGGGACGCTCGGCGTCGGGACCCTCGGCGTCGGGACGCTCAGCGTCGGGACGCTGGGCGTCGGGACGCTTGGCGTCGGGACGCTGGGCGTCGGGACGCTGGGCGTCGGGACGCTGGGCGTCGGGACGCTAAGCGTCGGGACTCTGGGCGTCGGGACGCTAAGCGTCGGGACGCTGAGGTCGGGATGCTGGGCTTCGGGACGCTGGGCGTCCCGACGTCGAGCGGATAATAATTAGTATAAAGTTTCAGCCGATTAGTGCTTTTAATAGAGAATGAAAGATAAAAGATAGATCTATACATAATATAGGCACTCCGTAAGAGCCGGCAAAAGAGAAAAATTGAATATTAACGTTGTGCATTTTTACCCACTAATGCCACCTACACCACCACCACCATAACCATCATCATAATTACATCCGAAAGACGTCCATCCCTCTCCGCTGGACACAGCCTTTCCGAAGATGCTCCTAAAAGTGTTGTGCGTCATAAGGAAAGAATATAATACGAGTAATATGTCATAATTGCCACGCTTGGCATGCTGAATGGTGATCATAGCGGCGATTGTTTTATGCCGGCACACTGCTATGCGGTATGCTTAACGTTACTAACAGAGAAAAAACCGACCACGTGCGAGTCGAACTCGTGCAAAAAATACGTTTACTGTATGCCCCCTTGGACCCCTTAACATTTTCAGTTTCTTATTTTAAGTAATTAATTTTGTCTTTATAGCGGTAACAGAAATATATAATTTGTGAAAATGGTAGCTTTCTGGCTATCACTATTTATGAGATAGGTACAGCCTGGTGACAGACAGACGGGCGGACAGACGGACGGACAAACAGACAGACAGCGGTAGATTAGTAATCCGTAGAGTCCGTTTTTACCTTTTAGGTACGAAACCCCCTAAAAGATAAGACTAAGATACAGAATAGCTTAAAAATATTCGATACGATTTTTTAAATTGACTTAACTTTTTTATTTCTTAACCGATTCACATGAAACAGACACTAAATATTAAGTGAAACTTACCACAATATATTAGTGAAAACGGCAGATCGAATAAGCCGTTTCTGAAATTAGCGTGCGCAAACACACAGACAAACAGACATTTTCCCGAGATAAAAATTACCCAGTGTTGTGCGCCAAAGGTTAAAGTATAATCATACCAAGTTCCATTATAATCGGACCGGTAGTTTTTATGTGATGCTTGAACAAACAGACAGACAGACAAAAAATTTTATAATCACATATTTGGGTTCGGTATCGATCGAATAACATCCCCTGGTATTTCTTTTTTAAATATTTTTAATGTACAGAATTTACACTTCTACAGTTTTATTATAAGTATAGATACTATACCTGCGGACGAAAACACTTCCAGGCAAAAGTTAGGCGATACCATTATTATTACTGGTGGTAGAGCTCCTGTGACAGAGCTCGCGGGCGTAGGCACCACCGCATTACCTAATATACTTGCCGCTAAATGATAGTGTTCAGCACTATCTTGTTCCGGTCAAGAGGTAATGTACGGCCCTGTAATTTCCGGCACAGAGGCATAACACCTTAGGCCTCAGGAGTGGTAACGAATCTGCATTTTGACCTTGGTCTTTGTGTGGGTATCTATAGGCTGCAGTAATCACTTAACATCAATGTGAACTGCAGCTTGATTGCCACTTCCATAACATAATTAAAAAAAACGAAACTGACAAGATGATGTCGTAATCGAAAGCTAAAAGAAAGCATTAGAGTTAAGCGGTCGGCCCCCTGGTTACCGGCTTTGTGGCTTTACCGGAGATTCTTCACACTACTTGTCCCACTGTTAACCTGGATGAGTAAGCCGAGGATAAATGAGAAACTTCTGTTATTGATAATAACTGGTGGTAGAACTCCAGTGACAGAGCTCGCGGGCATAGGCGCCACCACATTACAAGGTAGTGTTCAGTGCCATCGTGTTCCGGTCAGGTAATATACGGCCATGTAATTTCCGGCACAGAGGCGTTTCAAATCAACACCTCAGGCGTATCCAACGATTACATTGAACTTTCTTTTTACGTATGTTTTAATAAAAACGTGAAAAACATTTTATTAACATGTTTATAGGCAACAGCACTCACTTACCATGAATGTGAACAATACGCTTGGTTGCCAAATCATGACTAAAAAAAATTATGAGGTTCCGATCGTTTTGTTGTTGTAGTGGGAATTTTCAAACAGTTTACCTCTATAATTGGCACTTTATAGAACAATAGACCATTTAAGTGAAATCATTTATTAGGTTTTTACAAGTTGTAACGCATTCTCTTCCGTCTCAAGTGACCATCTATAAATAAGACAACAATGACTCTCTGAGATGTTAACCTGCTTTATCCCTTCAAATTTATCCAGGTATTATTATTCACTGAACAATAAATTTTCTTAGTCAACACAACAAAATAAAACAAATTTTATTTTCAGAAAGTAATATAATGGATAGAATTGAAATAGAATATTTGAGACATCAATTAACAATATATGTATACGCAAATAATAATATATATGCACTTTAATTAAGAATCACAATACTATCCTTTGAAAGATATTAAAATTTAGAACTGATAAATATGTATTACCTTTGAAGTATCCACCTGCATACATGGATGCTAGTCTTTTGCTACTCTCTCCGATATTTTAATTAGTTATAACAAAGAGCTGCAGTCTCAAGTCAAAATATTAGGTCAAATTAATATCAAGAAAAATACTGATAAAAGTAACTAAATAATTGTATATAGCTATAATTTCTTCGCATGTATCCAGCTGGTGATAGAAAATGTTACATTTCAGTAGGTACATTGTATAAACGAATGTTATAAATTTGCACGAAACAGCAAAATCTGATGGAAATACGATTTTATACAAAATTCATCCAGCCATAGATGTTAGACAGCTCTTGTGAATAATCGTGAATGCAGCCGAAACGAATCGACAACCAAACTGCAAACAGCATCGGTACATTATTTGACCTTTCCGTGGTTGCAGACTCGTGAGTTAATCGGTTGATAAATCGACGGAGCCTCTGTCGCGCCAGGTAGAGTTGTTTAGCATTGCAATACGTAAAAACTAGACGAGGGTGCCGTCATCGCAAGTATTGCAACACCATTCGGACCTTTGTGAAATTTAAGGCAGAGGATGGAAAGTGAGCTCCGTTTGTGAGTGAGCGAAGAGGAGATTCAGACGAGAGTCCAATCCCACGTTGAAAACTTTCACCAGCTTAGCGGCACTCTGTCCTGGCTCCTTTCGAACGAGCGCAACTCCTGACACTTTCATTAAGTGCACTTCAGAATCTACGGAACCTCCACCAGTCGTGGCCAGTTTCACGTGGCACGTTACATCAACTTGAATGTATTTTTCAACCGCTTTGCCTTTCTTTCCTGGTACATCAACGTACTCAGTCTTCTCTTCAACTTGGGGTAGATCAGCTCTGAAGACAGAGGCTTCGCCAAGTAGACCCTATAAATAAAAAAAATAGACAATGAGTTGCGTCTAGTAGTCGTGTGTGATATTGCAAATGAACAAGTAAAACAAATCATTATTATTTGTCTCCATCGATGGTCCCTATTTACCATCATCACTTCAGCCGAAAGACGTCCATGGTTGGGCAAAAGCGTCCCCCAATGATGACCACAATAGAATTATGCACCATTAGGGGAGAATAAGCCATAATCGCCACGCTTGACATATGGATTGGCGAACGTCCCGACGCTATAATTTTATTGTTCTATTGATTATGAAAAGTAACTTTGAACTTAAAAAAACAAAATTCCCATGCTTTGTTTTTTTAAACTTCAAAACAACTTTGAACTGAACTGAAAATATTATTTTTGCAAAACCAACCGACCAACAAGGACCATCGAGCAGATTCGTTCGATTTTCAACGCTTGCCAATATGAGAATCATACGACAGAAGTCGCGTGCAAAGGTAAATTCAACATAACTTAATGTAAATAGACACAATTAGAAATTGTCCTTGCGCCAAAATTCTTAAGAACTATCACTAACAAATCATTGAATGGAATTAATACGATGCGCGTGGGCAATAATATTGGCAGGGGCCAAATAAATCTAAATATAAAACACATATATCGCACTTTGTTCATTAATTTACTTACTCCATTTCCTGTGATAGTGAATTTCATGTCTGGGTGTACAGCTCGCGGCTCCATGCCAACTCCTTCGGGATGAGAATCGGACCAGAAGTAGTTCTCTGGTTCATTGAGTGTGTCAGGCTTGAAGGTGATGCGTTTTCCATAGCCCATGCCGATTGATTGCAACAGCATACTGCGGCCTTGGAATAAGTGACGACGACTGTTTGCTGGACGCACGCGATAGTAAAACCCAGGAACAATACGGGAGTCAATGTATGTTCCTACGACAAAACAAAAATAGTCCCTGTATTATCTATTTATTTCTGTACAATAAATTTTCAGATAGACACATCCAAACCCAATCATTATATATTTCTGACCAGGACACGATAGCGCTGAACACTATCATTTAGCGGCAAGTAGATTAGGTAATGCGGTGGTGTCTATGCAAGCAGCAAGCAAATGAAATTATTACGTGTAACCATCGACCATGTAGCGAATAACTTACCAATGACGGGATGTTCGTATCTCTCAAGACCAACAACGCAATATTGGCAAGGAATGTCTTTAATATCAGCACCGTTGACGGTGATTCTCCTCGAAGACGACTTGATACCAGGCTTCAGCTCATAGCCCTTCTTGAGTTGCTTGATACCGATAGCAACATTAACCACTCTCAAAACGGAAGCGTTTCCACGACCCTTCTTCAAAATTGCAACTCCGGTTACTGGCACCAGTTTTGTGGCACCGTCATTCTCATACCACTCCACTTTACAAAGAGTATTGATTTTCACTTTCTTCTCAATTGTCCCATCTTCGGATATATTCTGTTCCAATTCTGTTTGACTCTTCTGTAAAGATAAAAAAAAAATATTGAAGTATACACTTTCAAATATAAAATCATATTATCATTCAATTTTAATACATCTTATCAATTACAGATATTATAATCTATTTACCTGTTGCTGAACCACTTCCAAGATTCCTTGAGGTTCATGGTTAGCGTCATAAATGGTAAATTTGTCTCCAACAGATACAGCTTCAATCTCAAATACATATCCTTCGGGGTTGGAATCAGTCCAGAAATAGTTGTTATTCTCATTCAAGGTTGAGTCATGAGGCTCAAAAGTGAGACGGCGGGCAAAGCCACGCCCAATCGATAATAAAGTAAGAGCGTTACCCCCAAATAAGTATCTTGGCTTCACGGATAGTGGAGGAGCATCCAAAGCCTGAAATATTTAAAAATATGTTGTAGACACTGAAGAAGAAAAACAGATAAACTCATTTTACTTGGCAGTTAAATCAACAAAGGTAATTTTAGATAAGTTACAAATATTTTTAATTTTAATTTGAGTTGACCAATTAATTAATCTTTAAAATAACTTCTTGAATGCAAATAAAATATTTGAATCTATAGACAAATTTATTCAAATATAAAAAGTAATGGTTATTTTTTCATAACAAAAACATAAATTAAAAGTTTAACGAATTCATTAAAAAATAATGATAAATGAAATGGTACCCAAACATGGAATCGATTTTAAAATGGAATACAATTTTGTGATGAAAAAACAATCATACTATACAATTTTGAGAATTGAGTAATAAAAACATATAAATGGCATGATGCCCTTATGAATGATACTTATGGTTTACCTATTGTGGACAGAACATGCTGCCAGCCAGTTTGCCACATTCGACCTGTCGGGTCTCTGCAAGCGTTCTTGGTGTTTGTATTGCGCCTCACTGGGCGTAGGTCTGAAAAACTGGACGATCCACATACCATCGCCTACAACGGCAAGTTCTCAACCCGTGACGAGACACGCAAGTTAACAGTGTTGGTCGTTGATGAAATTTTCATTCTGTAAATGTCAGCAACGGACACTGCCACTCACTAACTTGCACCCCTCTAGCCTACCGAACCGAACAGCCCGGAACTGCTGAAACTGGCTATCGAACTATCATTGATTTCGGCCTTGAACTCTCCAAATATAATATCGTTTCGGAATAAATCAGCAAATAATATTACAACAGCATCTTTTAACAAATGATCGTAAGGTTGCCATTACAAAAATGTTACCTAAACCTCTCGGGAATCGAATCAATTTAAATTCTGGTATAATTTAAATTGCAGCTGCTTAGTTATGTTTCTAGATTGTTGTACATATTCATGCCTACACACACACACACACAAGAATACTTAACAGTTATAAATTATATTATTACTTCTATATGACAACCTTACAACATGTGTTTTCATTTAATAAAATAATATTTAATTTTACCTTTGTTACCTCCTATAAAAAAAACTACTTCAATTGTAGTCCTTCGATTTTAATGAACCTTCGCGAAAAATTCTTTATCTTAAATCCATGTTTATTATTAGAAATATTTTATTTGTTTTGAAGCAAATTATGTAAATACAAGAATTTTCGCGTTGGTCATGAACATTTTTGTAAGATTAAATCAGAAAAACTCACCATCCTCTTGTATTCTGAAAAGAGTACGTCTTACAAAAATGTTCTAAAGTAACCACAATTAAGCTTGTCCACTAATTAACATTTTCTTCAATGATTGTGTAATAAAATCAGTATAATTATTAATCGTGTACATTCAAAATTAAAAAAAATACGTAACGATAAAATAAATCTTAATGGATAAACACATTTGTGCTAAGAGATTGCTGAACATTTCAGAATTATTCATGACCGATCTCAATGCATAATTTCAAAGAAGTAGATGCGTAGCCGTTTCTTTCGCAGTCCATAGTCAAATTTTGCCCAAACTAATATGGATCTTCATAGTTTTTCTATTCCCCTTTTTTATTTTTAAAACTTCACATTGATGATACAAAAGCTTTAGATCCCTCGGTATTGAATCGATGAATAAGCGACATTCAACATTATTAATTGAGGAATAGTCGGTTCGTAAGTTTGCGATGGAGTTCCATGCCTTATTCAATATGAAAATTTAAAGATCAAAATCGAAATGTGGAAGATTGCATTCACTAGTTTATTTCAACATAGCAATCATCAACACTTCTGGATGGTTCATCAATTTAATAAAATCCCGACGATTCCCCATTATTGCAGTACGACACATGGGAATGAACACCTTAGAAGCTACGACTGAATGCCTTGTCTCACCTGCATCGGTCTAATTTTGTATCTGAAGCCAGTTCTGACTCGAGGATCGATGTAGACTCCAATAACCGGCATTTGATGGGGAGCCGGTTGAGGAATGCGGTACACGGCGGGAATATCTCCGAGAGTGCTTGCATCCAGTAAGACTTCTTTTCCATAAACATTATCGATCCAGAAACTTCTGTGCGGTAACTCGGGTTGTTCCTGAAACCGCGGCTATTTGAATAGGTGCAACTTCGTATCAGTTTTTAATAACTTTATTACTATTTTTATTCTCATTTTTTAATCTTAAAATCTCACTTCAGTGGACTCGGATGAACTTAAGGATAGGGTATAGTCCTCGCAAATAAATTCGGTTTTGAGCATTATTGCAGCTTTAATTAATTTGTAAGAGGAATATAATTAATTAGGACAAGCCGACTGCGAGATCTGAGGCGGAATAAAACTTGAGCATAAAACACAATAGGTAGTGTACTATTACTCTTTGGCAATACATACACGTTACGTCGCTATGTTGTTATTGGCACTGCCAACAATTTGGGAAGTTATGTCATTTTTTTTCAGTATCGTACTGAAATATTAGCGGAAACCCTCTGATCGCGAAACGCGACACACCCATTTTCTTCCAAATTTATTCTCGGTGCTTGGTAACGATTCAAAAATAGATGTTACAAATGATTAATAAGAGCACATTCAGTACATATTCAATTCATTATCTTCGAAATATCATTCAATGATTCAGGTATTATTTTTATTTACATAATTATTATTTCTACATAATTATCATAAAATATAACTCCGGAACACATGAGTTTAGTTCAGTTCACTTTGGTGTATTGTTTTCATCTATTTTCAGATATCAACATGGGCTTGAGTTATGATAAACTTAATGCGCCGCACTCAGACCGCATTAGATAAATAATTGTGTTTTAATGACGATCTAAATTTATAAAACATCAATGAAAAGCAATTATTTGATGTACTCATAAATCCTAAAACTACACTCATAATCTTCACGAATATAAATCACAACGTAGTTACGGACGAAGCTTCATCGATTTTCTAGCCTTGAACTAATTTACTTATACATTTAGATTATTTTGTAGGACGAAATTCTATTACCGTATTTAGTTTTCAAGGTAATATTTATGACATTTGGGTCATTAAAGTAAAGGATTTTCTTTATATTCGTGTATTATTTTCATCTACTTGGGTATGTATTTTCAAATTTGGAATATGATCCTGCTATGATAGAGTTATCTAATGCGCCACACAAACATTATATTAGATAAATACTAATGTTTTAATTACGATCTAAATTAATAAATTGTCAACAATTTGATGCATATATCTACGATCTTCACAGATATGAATCACAAGTTCAACGATAGATCCTTGGACTAATTTATTTATAGATAAATTTAGTTAATTTTGGACGAAATAAAATTTCTGTAAATGTATTCAGACAATATTTATGTCCCAAATAAAGAATATTTACGCATCATTTTCATTCTCATAAAGATAACAACGTAATATCAGAAAAAATCGAAGTACAGAACCCGATCGCAGTTGATAAAATGATACTAGTCAATCTGTTTAACTCAATTAACTACAATTTATTCGAATTCATCTCTACACAAACGACAATTGAACGGATAAATTTAAATGGTACAAAGTCCATCGCGTCGGCGTGGTATATTTACTGGTTTAGTTATTTTTAATATTCTAAGCGCTATTTGTGTGAATGAGTATATGAAAGTCATTCCACCCTCGCAGATTTCATTTACTGCGAGGAAAACATATATTTTCTATGTCAATTCTCGTCATCCTTGAAAGCTAAAATCTAAAGAGGAGAATAAGAAAATCAATGATTGTCCATGTCATCGTCAACGGCAAAGATATGGCATGCATAATGGGATACATAATCGATCCATATACTTGAACTGTTTTCGAAATAGAAATTCTAAAAACAGGATGTTGCATAAGAACTCTTTTGTAAATCATGGACGATTTAATTGGTGTGGGATACATTTCAGCGACGTCTCTGTGTTTTGTATTTTTCAATGCATTTGCGTTTGTGTATGATTAGAAAGCTGAATAACTGAATGCGGTTTATTAATAAAGGCCTCGACACCCACACATTGAGCTATTTATATTCTTTTTGATTCAACGGTATTTTAACCACATGACACCACGAAGAAATCTGGGCGGAACCAGCAGAAACAGAAATATTTTGCGTGTCAGCGACCAAGTAGTCAACTGTCCTATTTTATTTATAGCGAATTATAAATGAAACCTTACGCATGTTCGTGACTGGACAAAATCAATGAAGCGCTACAACTGCAGTATCACAATCAAGATTGAGTCAGATTGAATGATACACAATCTAACGACAATTTCGCGACAACAGAACATTGTGTTTATTATCCATGACGTATTTTGCGTGTTCTTTATTTCAGACGCTGGCCTTGTGACCAAACATTGAAACGTCATGATGGTGAAGTCTTTCTGTCTCTACAAAATACGTTAAGTCGACAAAGATAGACAGCTCATTTATGCTTAGACAGTATTTGGACAAGAGTCCAGGACTGGATCTTTGCTAAATACTAAAATCAGTTCAGTTATTTAATCGTGAAAAGTTAATAAAAGAAGCGATTTCTTCCACATTGACATAAATGTGGTATCTTATCAATCGCGAAATACGTGTTGATTTGCTCGTCTAGACACAGGGGGTCAGTCGCGTGACGTAAACGGGCGATAATTGCGGACTCTGCTGGGGGTGTGGCGCATCCACTCTCCGTAATGAATCAACAAGATATCGCGTCGACGGTGAAATCTATAACAATGAGTGTTTGTCGCAACTATCACGATACTTACTAAATTAATAAGTATCTGTCTTTATTTCTTTTTATCTTGAGTACCTATTTTTATTTCTTGACAATTTTTCCAGCCCGTTCAATTCATATTTAGCTTACTCAATCGTTTTCTTATTATTTTTAAGCACATAAACAATTGGAAATTGCGTATATGTAATATAAAAAAATGGGTCATTTTTGTTGCCATCTTTTTTTTATTTTGATTATGCAACTGTTAAGAACTGTTGTTAAAAATCCCACAGGCCACCAGAAAAATATGACAATGGATTTCTTATTGTTATCGGACCCTATAGGGTCCATTGCTGCTTCAGGGATTAATGGTAAAACTTCTAGTAAGATTAGGCGATTCTGTCAAGTAATCTGTAAGCAGGTTATGGTAAAAATAGTTCAGTGATACATTATTGTTATTCTTATTAATAGCAAGAGAAGTTTGAAATTCTTCAACATTTGTAAAAATACTTACAGGTATCTCCAATTCATTAAAAGCTTCTTCAGCATCACTCTCACAATCACTTGGTGCTGGAATTAAACTTTTTGGGGTTCCCTCAGGTTCCTGTAATAATATAAACATTAGCTGAAAGAAGTTTCACTTTTCATATGTGATGTAGGAATCTTTTGATAGGACAAATGAGGATGTTATAATATATCTGTTTATATTATTTGATAAAGATACTTCTGTTACTACAAACGTAAATTTATCAAGGGGTGAACAAAGTCAATCGTTAATACTTTTATCGCCAATTAAGAGAGATCATGGATATGAAAACTAGGTCAAAATAATACTGATGTTTATTATGAGTACAACATTGGCCCTTGCCTTACTACTTCGCAATTGCAAGTAGATAATATAGGTAATAGAAGACATATTATACTAAAAATATTTGAATAAAGACGTAGCTAAACATCCTATAGTTGTTTATGTTTTGACTTCCTAGTTTTTTATGTTCAAACAAAAATATAACGGTTCACGACCACGTTAGCAATGAAGGCCGTTTGAGGTATTATTGAGCAAGGTCAGAATCAAAATGACCTTTCTTCCTCGTTATGTGACGAATATGACACGGTTATTTAATTTTATAACATCGATTACTGCAAAAAAAATTGCAATTGCATACATTCTGGAAATATTTTTAAACATAGTAGATACATATTATTTTAAATCTTACTACATATGCTTTTTATTTGGAACTATTTATCAGCCAATCTTATTAACTATGATTGTATTGTATAGGTAATTAACTAATGGTAAACAAGAATCAGCAATCAAAGAAGAATGATAACATGTTTAAAAGGTAAGTTCTCCAAAAAGGTTATCTTTTTTAAAAGACCTTCCTTTAGTTCATTTCCTAACGTGATATGTAACAGTAAATATGAGCCTATAATATAGTTGTACCTGAGCAGAGGGCAAGGTCTCGACTAGCGGCGTTTCATTGTCAATAGCAGTGGAGGTGCCGGCCAGGCGAGCTCGCGTCAAGTTCCAGAGGCGACGCAGCGCCAACGGAGTCTCCTCCACCTGCATTTCCAGGGCTGGACTGGACAGCATCTTGATTTACTTTCTAATTATCTGTTGAAGACATTACATAAAAATTAGTAGCTGTTATTTTTTTATTTTCTATCGTCAACCATAAAAGGGGCACCATGATTTGCCTATCCCTCAGGCAGCACGAAAAATATGACAATTGATTTCTTATTGTTCTTGAACCTTATAGGGTGAGTCCATCTGCTGCTTCAGGGATTAATTTCAATATTAGTAATTTAGGTAAGTACATATATCCTTAGTGAAGATGGATCAGGTTTATCCCTCCAAATGTTCCAAACCGGTCATCTTCAGTATTCACAAGGAGATGAATAGTGTGGGAAATAAATATACCTACTTTTGTTACAACAACCGTAACCACAGCCGTAACGTATATTTATTTCATTTACATATTCTGCTTTTTTAATAATTTAAGAAAGTGTAAATTACTTTGTTAAATTAATAATTTTAGGATACTAAGCGATTCCGCTATATCTACACGCTACATTGATGTAAATTGGTTTTCTATATTGTTTCCTGCAATGCAGACATATTGTCTTCTTTTTCCTTGTTACTAATTACAATTACCAAACATGTCTAATAATTAGGTAGGTAGGTATATGTGTATAACTGTGCCCCTAAAACCAATAGGTACCTATGCCAATTCTTTACTAATATAAATTATACCTTTTACCTTAACGTTGTGAGAAGTTCAAATGAGTTTACAATATTGTTAATGACGAAACGTGACTGTAGAACATTTTTGCATGATAGCTAAGTAACGGTGAACGTGATCTAGCAAGAATATTACCAAGTTTATTAAGCAACTATGCATACGATTTTCAAATCTTATTTAATTTTTATACCATCCTTTTAAATCTTCGCAGTTTCAATGTCAATTAACTTAGAAAACGTCTTTGATCTCTATTATTATCTTGAATTATTACAAACTTTCTATCGAAAATTATTCGATAGTCATCATAATGTTGATGTTAACACTTATTTTCACACAGCTGAATAAATACAAGTGCATGAAATGGTTAACAAGTTGGTTAACGCTGTTATAAACTTTAAGGTCGCTTCAGCTACGTACGGTGACCAAAAATAGATTTAGGGTCACCAAAAAAACACAAACTTCGTCTTAACAAGTCAAATGACAGAGCAGGTAGCCGTCCTTTCACAGTCAGTAAAAAATGTGACACGTAGAACGCTGTTGGTACCACTAGAGAAAGGAAAAACCAAGAACCTTCAATTTTATAACCGAAAACATTGGTGTGATGAACCTACTTTACAGATTAAAATATTAAAGATAATTTGGGAATGACTAAATGAAAACTGAATGTTGACATATTCATTTATTAATTACGAAATAGATGAATAAATAAACGGAACAGGAAGTAAAATTTCTAAACAGCTTAAAGTAAGCGACTGAGCAATTAAAATTATCAAAACTTGTTTTCTTTTCTAATTTATGAACTAAAACAAATATTTTTTAAGAAATTTGCCTAATTAATAAATGATATTATAATCCCTTTAATATCTATTAAATGTCTTCTGTGTAAATAACTAATGCCGTACAAATCCTATTTATTTATTTACAAACCTCCGTTTTAAAATCTATACTCATTGGAAAGTATTCGTACTGGTTACTCAACTTAACAGCGAGAGAGAAAGCGCTCGCCGATGCAGTTATTCAAATGTCGGCCATTTTCTGCGCCGAACATACCAGACTGACCAGAACATTATACTATTCGAAATAATGTCAAAAATCATTTAAAAATGCATTTTTTATATTTTTTTATACCCTAAAATATATTAAAGATATTTCATTCCATTTATCTTAAAGCTTACCTCTACTTGTAAAATTTCTTAAAATCTGCGATAAGCAGGACTTCAGGGCTTAGTAATGAATAGCGGTGTTCTGTAATACAAAAAGTTATCACAACAGTAGCGGGTGTCACACGGCGCAATTTGACAACTGTTCAGCAGCACAATTGTAACACGACTGAGGGTTAACTCAGCGTTGAAGGTATTTAAAACTTGAGTAATCGGTACTCCCCAGCTAGTAGCAGTGTACAGGAAGAGGATGCCGATATAAGATCAAAACGAGACGGATATAGGGGGCACGCACGGCCCGCGTGCTCCACCAGACATTTCACACACACATAGACGAAGGGTTACGCATGCGCAAGTTAAGCTATCGAATACGTCTACACACGTCGAGGTCGACGTCACTGTCCTCTTTTCAGTGCGGAGTTCAAGCGGGGTGATCTTTGCAATTTGCGGATGAATCTGGTTGACTAAACATTTAACAACTTAACACTAGATATTTGTACATGTTTTTTATGAAAGTGCCACTTTGATGGTAAGTGCAGCCCAGCCCACAAATATCTACCTACTTACAGCTAAAGGATCTCCTATAGCTTGATAAGTATGTTGAATAATTATGGAGGCAAGTTTATTATTAAGAGTCTTGATTGTTTCGAGTAATATGGCGACATTCGAGATCATTTTGACTTACGTTCTATTTAGTTCCTGCTTCATCACACAATATTTGTATGGTACTCAGTACCATCTCAATATTACATATCTCCTCAATATACTATCAGTAAAAGTATTATTACAACCAAATGTAAAACGTAACTAATTTCCTTATCCATTATCCAACATCAATAGTTTCTTCATTCGACGTGACTATTTCCTCATTCACTGATTCTTATCTTTTTAAAGAGGACTGATATAAAAATGTTTTTGATCATCTATACTTATAATAAAACAGTAGAAGTGTAAATTCTGTACATTCAAAATATTTAAAAAATAAATACCATGTTACTAGATCGATACCGAACCCAAATATGTGAAATTTTTTTGTCTGTCTGTCTGTTTGTTCAAGCATCACACAAAATCTGCCGGTCCGATTACGATAAAACTTGGTATGATTATACTTTAACGTTTGGTGCACAACACTGGGTACTTTTTATCCCGGAAAAATGTCTGTTTGTCTGTGTGTTTGTGCACGCTAATATCAGAAACGGCTTATTCGATTTGCGGTTTTCACTTATATATTGTGGTAAGTTTCACTTAACATTTAGTTTTTGTTTCATGTGATTCGGTTCAGAAATAAAAAAGTTATGTCAATTTAAAGAATTATATCGAATATTTTTAAGCCATTCTGTATCTTAGTCTTTTAGGGGGTTTCGTACCTAAAAGGTAAAAACGGACCCTACGGATTACTAATCCTCCGTTGTCTGTCTATCTGTCCGTCCGTCCGTCCGTCTGTCTGTCACCAGCCTGTATTTCATAAATAGTGATAGCTAGAAAGCTAACATTTTCACAAATTGTGTATTACTGATACCGCTATAAAGACAAAATTAATTGCTAAAAATAAGAAAATGAATGTTAAGGAGTCCAAGGGGCCATACAATAAACGTGTTTTTTTTCGTATATTTTTTTGGCTCAATAATAATAACGGTAGCGCTTAAAATTTTCACAGAATTTTTGGGTCTTATGTTGTATATTACCGTCTATAATAAATCTATATATATAAAAATCAATTGCTATTCGTTAATCTCGCTAAAACTTGAGAACGGCTGGACCGATATGGCTAATTTTGGTATTGAATGATTTTTGGAAGTCCAGGGAAGGTTTAAAAGGTGAGAAAAATGCGAATAATTACCGGAAAAATCCTAAAAACAGCCCGTTTCTTTTTCCCATACAAACGTTTTCTAACTAAAACGTAGAGTCAATTTGAGCTTTATTGCTATTTTATAAAGTTCATATTAAATTACAAGCACTCTGTTGTCTAAGCAATGTAGGTGTGTTCTGTACAGGAGAATTTTGACCTCGACTTTAAAATAGGTAGGAACAAAAAACTGCCAAATTATTTTTTTTTGACAGGACGAAAACTGTCGGGTCCGCTAGTTAAAAATAATGACTGATTTTGTAAAATTCATAACATCAACCATCGTTTTTTTTCGGTAAAACGTGCACATTTGGACCGTATTTTTCATGACAGAGGTGTAACAAATTCGGCCTCAAAGGTGGCAACGCATCTGCATTTTGATCTCTGATTGGTTGGTTGGTTGTTCTTAACATGCACTTAAACTTAGGTATTCCTCAATCCGTGATTTCAGATTGAGAAGTTTGATTATTGCCAAATATAATTAAATGATAAAAAAGGTGAAGATATTTCCATTCAATTAGTCCAGTAACCCCAAAAAGACTGCCCCAGTGCCCTTCAAATAAAAAAATCCAAAATCGCAAAATCTGTTAAAGTACCTGTACTATATCCACCTACCTGAATCAACAAAGGACAAAAGGCAGCATCTTAACACAGGTAGACGAATATTCTATTTTGTGGTAGGCAGGTGATAGCGAACTCAAATTTTACAATGTTCAGAACTAAAGTTCTGTTAGATCTAGCAGTTCCAATTTCAATAATTATAGAGATTTCCAATATAACGAAAAAAGAAATAACAAGCTATGCAATGTAGCCCCATTTAAAGATTCACCACTTACTAATAAGATAAAATTACTAATAGAAATACATTTACTACTTATGTAAAATGAGTATTACGAATAATAAATTATGAAAGTAATGTTCCAGTTAAAACTTTAAACAACAATTGCGTCTAAATATTATGGTCTAAAAAAATGGCGATGTAAAATCAGCGAAATTAAAAAAAAAAAACACCGAAATTTGTTGCTTTTTTGTTGCTAATTAGTTGCTAGAAAATTATTTTTTTTGCTTCAACCGATCGCAAAAAATCGGCAATAACGCTAACTTTTCAATAAGATAGCGTGGAAATCACTGGATGTGGGCTGATCGATCAAGCGAATAGTGGTCAATTTGTTGCTAATTTGTTGCTGAAAAATGCTAGGGAGAAAAAAAATTTTAAAAATAAAAATTGATTTTTTTTCAATTTTGCCAAAATAAATACTGTCCACGCTAGCTTCACTCTTGACTTTGCCGTGGAAGTTCTATAGTTAAAATTTGTTGCTGCTTATACTACAGCTTGTTTTAGCATAGAGAGTCAGCAACAAAATAGAAAAAGGGAAGTCAAGAGAAGTTGGAGATCGGCTTATAAACAAACCGGCCACGCTAGCTTAACTAACGATTTTTCCGTGGAAAAACTATTGTAAAAATTTGTTGCTGCTCATACTGCAGCTTCTTTTAGCATAGAGAGTCAGCAACAAAATAAATACCGGAAGTCAAGAGAAGTTGGAGATCGGCTTATAAACAAACCGGCCACTAACATTTTAAATAAACCAGATGGTATGTAGAACAGCAGCAGCGCAGGTAGTAATATTAGGGGGAGTAGAATAATGAATCGAATCTCTCCTTGGGCAGTCAAGACTGGCACCGTGGGCGCCCCCGACTTAGACAGGTTTGGCCGAAGGGAGCGGCGGGCGAGCTCCGCTCGCCCGCCGCACCGTTCGGTGTTAGGTATTTTTTTTTTCTCCCTAGCATTTTTCAGCAACAAATTAGCAACAAATTGACCACTATTCGCTTGATCGATCAGCCCACATCCAGTGATTTCCACGCTATCTTATTGAAAAGTTAGCGTTATTGCCGATTTTTTGCGATCGGTTGAAGCAAAAAAATTAATTTTCTAGCAACTAATTAGCAACAAAAAAGCAACAAATTTCGGTGTTTTTTTTTTTTTTAATTTCGCTGATTTTACATCCCCATTTTTTTAGACCTTAAATATTACGTATGGGAGCAAGACGCATAGTTAAAAATCTTCAAGAGATTAAAGATATTACACCCTTATACCTTGTATCAGATGATACCCCTGTGAATGTGATGCTTATCGCTAATTGCATGGTGGTGATCCTAAAACAATGAATACACCAACTGCCTCATATGCTACAATAAACCCCGATTAATAATTTTAAATACAGCTATGGAAAAATTACGTTTTATTATCCGGTGTTTATTTATAACAACTAATAAATCATAATAATAATGTATATCTCATAGCAGAGATATCAACGGCAGATTCATGTATTATCATTGACTACATATTCAGAGATATCATTACTCACAAATTCACGTTATTTCCGTCTCTAGGGCAGCTAAATCTAGATAAGATAAGGAACCGGTCTACCTTACACGTTTACACGTTATTTAACATCGATTGTTTTCTTAAAACAAACGATGATAACGTTACTATCATTTCTTTGGAGCATGCTAAAGTGTAAATATGACTCATGATTTACAAATTAAACAATAGGATTAAGTGAACTTCGATTCACCAAATATTGAATGAAATAATTATATGCAACATTTAATTAGGGACTATAATAAGTCGATAGTGAGAGGAGTTAAATAATAGGTACACGCTAATGAATTTTGTTAATAATTAATAATATTTGTTCTTAGAATTTTGTGACGTATAACAGTAATATTATTCTACCTTTTGCTAACTTGGATACGGTTGCGAATGTTACAGGCTATGTTTTTGACTAGCTCTTTGATTACCTATATATACGACGTTTATATAATCAAAGAACTAGCTGTGGATTAATATCTGTCATTTTATTCAAATTACTCGCCGCGGTGTTATTCTGGTCTATTGTATTGTACGGATGATGATGGAATCGTCGTTAAAATAAGATATCATCTTAATACAGATCAGAAACGAATAAGCAGTAGGGACACGAATTCATTCATAGTTGCAACACAGAGGAAACAACCACTTTCCATCAGATGGGCCGGCTGCTTGTCTGTCAACCTTTTTCCATAAAAAATGTAAGTAAAGTGTGGGTGCGGTTTGTTAATCTCTTTCTTCGTGCTGGTCTCGATAATACTTGCCCTCAGCTAACTGAATGGGTTCTGAACCCTCTACTGGGTAGGTACCTACTTAATAGTTAATTATAGTAGCATAAGCAGGATGAAATGACGTAGGTACTTTATGAGATTAATCTAATTAAGGAACACCGAATCATACAGCAAAAAAGTTGACACTGAAAACTAAGCCCGCGGATCATTTTACAGCTAATATTGTTAGCGATTAAGAATATTAATCTTAATAATCAAAGTTCAATAATAATAAAATTCAAAATTTAATATAATTAAAAATATGATTAATTAATTTTGCGCAAAAGATAATAATATATGAATGGTATTACAATTTCTGAACAATATACCAAGCAATGACAAGTGACAGTTGGGTTGTCAATCGATAACGGTCGGCACGGCGGGTAGACGTAGATAGTTATATAAAAGAAATAAAAATCGAATACTGTACATTTGTTAATTTTTAGTACATTCAATAAATAGTTTGCAATAAAATAGTGTATTCTTTGGAGCCCCGTGTTGGATATCTTATATCAGAAGTGGTAAGAACGTTGGAAAAAGCCCATTGGTATGTATAAAAGTTTACTTGTTATTGAGACTACTTTTACCTAAATTATTACGTTACGATACGTGATATGCTTCACGTGATGTATTAATGTTTAGTTTTTTTGTGTTATAAATCGCTTATTGATATAACAAATTATGTACCAGTACCTACAGTATTTTTGCAAATGTGTTCGCCTGAATCTATAGCAATGACTCAATCAAAAGACGGTATGTACCGACTATGTCACATATTGTATTATGTTTAGACGCTGTTTTATTTCCCTTTGAATAATTGCGTTACTATCGCATTGTACGGTTTAGAAGTGATACATGTATGTATGTAAGTAGGTAGTGTGGCTTTGTGAATAGATGTAGGTATCATAGAAAGGCGATCCATTATATTATATACATGTAGGCATTAGTATCGTATCGATAATTATTAATTTAGTAGGTACTTACTTTAATTGTCATAATTGTTTTCTCATGCATGTAATGCCTTTATTTTAACTTACTGACATTGAGAGATAAAATTACATACAAAGTAAGTCGGGCGCAACTGCGTGGGTCCCTCATTCAGGTTGTAACAATAAGATGAAAAAAAAAAAAAAAAAAAAAATCTGAACGTTGTGGAAATAATGTTTATTAGTACTTAATGTCATTGATTGTTGTTTGTTGTAAAATTTGAAACTCGTCATAATTTCTTGGACTTGATCGTGGCTCTGTCATTGAAAGCAATAGGGCCTGGATTCGATTCCTGGTAAGGACAGACATTTGTGTGACGGATAAATGTTTGTCTTCGGGTTCTGTTTATTCGTGACGTGTATTTGCGTTGCGCACTCCTAATGTGTGGCGCTATTTATTTATTATAGGTACTTATTACTTCCTTTGAATACACCTGTTATAAATCTGCTAAATAGGGAAAGCTATTGGTTGCTTATTATACACGCAGAAATAATAATAATTACATAATTTACTAATTTATTGTTTCATTTTTTTTGTTTTATCTTCCCTACTTACACTTATTACCCCATACTTACCTAGAATTTACCACGAATTAGCCACTTTTATATATATTGCTTGAGTGATGGCGGAAAGAACATACACCCCGCCGCTATTGGACATTTCTGATACAAGCGATAGAGCGCCACGAAGCACCAGCCGTGGTGTAGACACGCGAAGACGATCCATAACAAGGATGAAATCTAGATCGTTGCGGAAACGGTATGCTCACAGTGAGGCTTCTCGCCGCCGTAATATTTGTCGAAGCAGTTCGGTTGACTCGGTTAGTATTTCGTCCATAGACGGCTCAGATACCAAGAGGCGTCGTAATCGCGACCGACCCACTAATCGAAGGCGATTAGGATCCTCTACGTCAATGAGTTCTGATAGTTCGAGTTCATACAATTCTTCGGATGACGAAACCTCTACTGATGATGCGGAAGGGAGAATAGAGTCTCGAAAAAGAAAACGTTCAAATACTAAGAACAGAAATACTCGTTACAAGCCCCCTTCAAAGAAATCAAGGACTAAATCTCCTAGTAGTCACGATCGGGGAGAGAACTTCCTAATGAAATTAGCCAAATTAATAAATAATAAAGCTAGCGCATATGAAGGCGCACACAATGTTATCCCGGAGTTTGATCCTGATGCGAACTCGCAAACAGCAACAGATTGGATTCGTAAAGTCAACGACACAGCTGCTATTTATGGTTGGAGTGAAAGACAGATTATTTACCATGCTATTCCTAAGCTAACTGGTTACGCAAAAAAATGGTACCAAGGCCGTAGTTCCGTAAAATTAAGCTGGCGCCAATGGCAGCGTAGGATACTCAGAACTTTTCCAGATGATCGAAATTATGCTGACCGTCTTTACGAGATGCTGGATAGAAAAAGCAAAAGAGAGGAATCCCTTGAAGAGTACTATCACGATAAAATAAGGCTTGTCAAGATGTGTGGAATAAAAGATCGAAATGCTGTGGATTGCGTTATAAACGGAATCTATGATAATAATGTAAGACTTAATGCCCAGGGATTAGGTATAAGGAGGCCGTCGCAATTACTTACATATTTGCGACGTATATCCAAAAAGACGAGCCAAATCCGAAAATTTCCACTGAGCGGTAGATTTAATAACAACGACTTAAGAGAAAGTACTATTCGCATTGGTGTTACAAGGTCCAACTCTAGCAAAGGAAGCGATAGACTTAAGAACGTTCGTTGTTTTAACTGCTCAGCAATTGGCCATACCGTGCAGACTTGCACAAAACCGATAGTGAAATGTGACAAATGTTCTCGATTTGGACATGAAGGCCGGGATTGTAAGCAATCTGGGATTTCTAAGTTACAACATAGGGAATCAAACCCGAGTAATCGTAATCAGACTGAAGAGAAGGTATCAAGCAAACAAGTCTTACAAATATCGCAAGAAGACGTACAAAACGGTAAATATTTTAAACAAATACTGTTGAATGGTACACGTCGTTCAGGTTACATTGATTTTGGTAGTCAATGTACCCTAGTAAAATTAGGGGTTGCTGAAGACTGTAATATGATTTTAGATAAAACGGGTCTTCCTGTCATAAACGGCTTTGGATTAGGTACGGTTACACCACGTGGTCGCGTAACGATAACTTTAGAAGTTGACTCTGTGACGGCAGATGTTGATGCGTACGTAGTAAGTGATGATCTTTTAAATACCGACATTTTGATAGGTCAATCCTTTACGGAGTTACCTTCAGTTACAGTTTATAAAACAAGCTCACAATTAACTTTGTATTGCGATGATACGAAACTTAACCGTGTAACTTTGCTAAATCATTCAAATACTTCTGTAAAAGGTTTGGCGAAGGTTATTGTTAGAGTTAAAGAAAGTGATTACACGGGTCTTTTATATATATCGGGGTACTTTTGTTTTAAGCAGGGTAGTGAGTATTGTGTGTTACAGGGGTTATATGAGTTTACTGAGGGGAAGGGCTGCGTTGTCATAATGAACTTCTCTGGTAAACCTCTTAGTTTAGGTGAAAATAAGGCTCTTGCGCGTGCGACGATACTACCCGATATGGAGAATTTAAAAACAGAATCTCTCAATGCTTACGTTACCTCTATATCAGAAAATGACTCAACGGCGCCCAATGAAAATGCCAGGGCCCCAATTACAATGGACATGTTAAACATAGGTCCTAAGGTTTCTGAAGATCAAAAACAGAAATTACTCTCGCTTCTTAATCGTCATCGGAATTGCTTCGCATTTGACATGCAAGAACTCGGTGTAACACATGTGTCGAAAATGACCATTCGCTTAAATGATGACACGCCGGTGTCTTATAAACCATACAGACTTCCTTATAATGAACGTGCGATTGTAAGAGAAATGGTAGGAGAATTACTTAGTAACAATATAATTAGGGAATCTCACTCCGCTTATTCGAGTCCTATAGTTCTTGTACAAAAAAAGAACAATGAATATAGACTCTGCGTCGACTATAGGGCACTAAATAAGAAGACAGTAAAGGACAGTTACCCGATGCCAGTTATTGATGACCAGCTGGACAGATTATCTGGTAAATCCTATTTTACTAGTCTAGACTTAGCATCGGGCTATTACCAAATACCAGTGGACGAGTCCTCACGCCATCTAACGGCATTTGTGACACCAGATGGCCATTATGAGTATACGAGAATGCCGTTTGGTCTCGTGAATGCCCCAGCGGTGTTTCAGAATATGATTAATAAAGCACTCGGCAATAGACGATTCGATCTGGCGATTCCGTATCTAGATGATCTGCTGAGTACAGGTAGCTCCTTCGAAGAAGGCTTTCAAAAATTGGAAGAAATCCTTAATTTACTTTCCAATGCCGGTTTGACTTTAAATCTAAAGAAGTGCTCTTTTTTTCAGTCAGAAATAGACTATTTAGGGTACGAAATTTCCGAGGCAGGACTTCGTCCGGGTACTCGTAAAATTCGTGCAGTATCTGAATTCCCAACGCCAACAAATGTTCATCAAGTCCGTCAGTTCGTAGGCCTAGCAAGCTTCTTTCGTCGTTTTGTTTACAACTTTGCTTGCCTTGCTAGACCACTTACAAAATTGACTAAGAGCGATGTGGCGTGGGAATGGGGTATCGAACAGGAGACTGCTTTTCAGGAGATAAAGTCAAAGTTGATAAACCGGCCTATACTAGCTTTGTACAACCCAGACCTTGCAACCGAGGTTCACTGTGATGCTAGCAAGATAGGAGTTGGTGGTGTTATGCTCCAGAAGGGAGATGATAGTAAGTTGCGTCCAGTGGCCTATTTCAGTCGACAAACGACTCGTGAAGAATCTTTTTGGCATTCATACGAGCTTGAAACTATGGCTGTTGTACTCTCCCTTAAAAAGTTTCGTGTTTATCTGCTTGGGTTGGAATTTAAAGTCATGACCGATTGCGCTGCGTTACGTACAACGCTTACTAAAAGAGACCTTCTCCCCAAAGTTGCTAGGTGGTGGCTAATGTTGCAAGAATTTAATTTCACCATAGAGTATAGGCCCGGGCACAATATGCAGCATGTTGACGCACTAAGCCGCAATCCTTTACCCCTAGAAGAACATAAAGAGCTTGAAATACTTCAAATCACAACGAATGATTGGTTGCATACGGTACAGATGACAGATCCACATTTAAAACATATTAAAATTATTCTAAATACAAGCGAAGAAAATTGTAAGGATTTTAAAAATAATTATGTTCTACAAGATGACCGGTTATATAGACGTGTTGGTCGAAAATTAAAATGGGTAGTACCTCATGGTGCACGATGGCGCATTTGTCAGATGAATCACGACGAAGCAGGTCATTTCGCCGCGGAGAAAACATTAGAAAAAATAAGTTCTGATTATTGGTTCCCCAAAATGAAACGTTTCATAAAGAAGTATGTTTCCTCCTGCATAAACTGTGCGTATAACAAGGAAATGGGTGGTAAGAAAACTGGCTACTTACATCCCATTCCGAAAACTACATCAATATTCCACACACTCCATGTAGACCACCTAGGTCCTTTTATTAAAAGTAAGAGGGGTAATACCTATATATTGGGTGTTATTGACGGATTTAGTAAGTACATATTCGTGAAGGCTGTTAGAAATACAAAGTCGAAAACGACTATTAAGACCCTTCAGGAAATATTTTCTGACTTTGGATGCCCTAAAATTATTATCTCAGATCGAGGGACTAGTTTCACCTCTAGCCAATTCAAGGTATTTCTAGAGTCACTGGGAATTAAGCATGTCCTTAATGCAGTTGCGACACCGCGAGCAAACGGACAGATTGAGCGGTACAATCGAACAATCTTGAACTCTTTGGCAGCAATGAACCATGGTCTCGATGAAAAGGACTGGGATCTAAATATACAAAAACTGCAATGGAGCCTTAACAATACTCTAAATAAGGGAATTGGAAAGGCACCAGCAGAAGTAGTTTTTGGCCAGAGAACGATAGGACAGTCAGAAAATATTTTGAAAGGGACTTTAGAATCAGATAACCGTGAAAAGGTAAGAGAGGCTGTAAAAGACAATATTGAGAAAACACAAAATAGAATGAAGGAAACGTATGATAAAACACGTGCACCTACCAAACTTTTCAAAGAAGGAGACTTAGTTATGATTCCAAATCATAATCCAGAGAAAGGAAAGAGTAAAAAACTAGCACCTAAATTTCGAGGACCCTTTAAAATAACTTCTGTTTTAGACCACGACAGATACGAAGTATCAAGTATTGAAGGTCACTCTCAAAAGAGGTATAAAAGCATATATCCAGCGGACCATCTTAAGCCCTGGGTCACATTCCGTATTTCCCCACCAGCGACTGAAGAAAGCTCTAGCAATAGTGGTAGCGATGAAGCCGATACGGTGGATTAGGTGATTTTGAGAAATGGCACGCGACACGATCGTGCTGTTTAGTAATATTATTCATTCCCTATATTCCCCTGATCCTATTCCGTTCCATTCCAGCTTAGGTCAACAATTATAAATCAAAGGATGAACCAGGAATGATGATTGTGCCTGGTGATGATGGTAATTCTCAAGTGGAAAATTATTGGCAATATTGATGACGAGCGCACGTGGATGACATCGCATCTACGAGAAGAATAAGGAACCAGACCGTGTTCCGATGGGGACAAACGGTAGCTTCCTGATGAGTTAAGAAACAGGCCGTGTTTCGATGATAACAAACGGTAGTTTCTCAATCATATAATAAATACAACAGACCGTGTTCCGATGGTGACAAACGGTAGTTTCTCAATCATACAATACAACAGGCCGTGTTCCGTAGGTGACAAACGGTAGTTGATTAAATTGGTGGTATTTGACAGGCCGTGTCCCGAGGGTGGCAAACGGTAGTCATTTACCTATCACATGAAACTAACAAGATTATGATACAAAGGCAGTAAATGGTTTTAAATAGTACTAATAATTGAAATCAGATTTTTTTTTTTTTGTTGTAATAATGTGAAATTAACGTGTTACTGTAAAGAGTTTGAAGTGACAATTGATCATAACATTAAACATAAATTTAAAAAGAAATTATATAGAGATTATTCTTATGTACAATTGCATTACAATAAAATTAATAAATATTTACTAAATCAGTATGGGTATGAGGTCATTACCCCTATAAGGAAGGCCGAGGGTCCAGAAATAGGGACATTTCTGTAACAGGACGGCCGACTGTTAGCGATTAAGAATATTAATCTTAATAATCAAAGTTCAATAATAATAAAATTCAAAATTTAATATAATTAAAAATATGATTAATTAATTTTGCGCAAAAGATAATAATATATGAATGGTATTACAATTTCTGAACAATATACCAAGCAATGACAAGTGACAGTTGGGTTGTCAATCGATAACGGTCGGCACGGCGGGTAGACGTAGATAGTTATATAAAAGAAATAAAAATCGAATACTGTACATTTGTTAATTTTTAGTACATTCAATAAATAGTTTGCAATAAAATAGTGTATTCTTTGGAGCCCCGTGTTGGATATCTTATAATATGATACTTATAAGATACAAGCGACGTTCTAAGAAGGAAATGTTTAACAAACAATACAATTTTATGATGTAGTCAAATTGCAAAATACAAAACTTGACGAAGTTATTACTGATATCGTATATATCTTCACGGCAAATCCCTTACGGGGTAGGCAGAGAGTGTAGACCGTCAGATATCCCGGTCCTGACACACATCCTATGAAATTGTATATGCATTACATTAAATAGAGGTCATTCATAATCATAATCACAAATGCTTGTCTACAAAATATTTTTAAACGATTTAGGTATTTCTAGAATGTGATCTTTAATCCGCATGCGGACATGCATTTAAATTATTTATTTATATTGTTCAAGGAAGTTTTTAATGGTAATAAATACAGTTTTGTTGCTATGCATTGATACCTAATTATAATTTAATGGCAACACTTTTTCGCTTATCTGGTAATAACGATTAAGGGGTTAAGTAGCCTGAATGACCTTGGCAAAACGGAGCTCATCAAATATTTGTCAAAATTTGAGCGATCTAGCGGATACTCGCTGTACTTGGTCGAAACGATCAAAGATTAAGAAATTGTAGAGGAGACAAGCATTGTTGTGCTTATTAATGTTGCATCACAGTGATTATACTACTAGAACAATTTGAATACAAGTTTCGCTATTGGTACGGGTAGCAAGCGAAACTTGCTTGATTTTTGCTCGTTAGTTATGACTGCATTGCGAGCGGTCTAATCTTGGATAATTTAAAAACTTAATATTTTATATACATAAAATGGTGGTCTGTTGTGCTATGTATGACTGTATGGTGATAAAACTTTAATGAACGAGCTCGAAGGCGTGAACACCTCCATATCACTTACTTTATCTACCAGTAAATGATAATCTCCATGTTCACCGTTATCATGTTCTGGTAAGGTGGTAGTATACACTAGTATACAGTGGTAGAGTTTCAGTTGCCAAGCTCCAGGGCGAGCGAGCACCACTGCATTTCCCAATTTACATTTCACTAAATGTAAATTGGGAAATGCAGTGTACTGTAAGCTATATAGTATGCAAGCAATGTAAGTATCAATGTCGGGGTTCCTTGAGGTGATCATTACGAAAATGGTATCTCCTTTCAAATCGAAGACAGTGGAGATTATTATTTTTGGAAATATGATAATGTTAGCTGTTTTAAAAAAATGAGTAGAGGGTAGGGGAAGGTCTACCTATAAAATCGATTGTAGAAACGTCAGTGACACATTTCTCTTTTCGTATCATTCGCGAGCGGAAGCGCTGTCGGTTTGTGTTGGTGTTATTTGTGAATCGTTGCACGTTGGGTAAATAGAAAACCTTTGATTACTGTAAGTTCGAATTGTTCTTATTTTGCGTTTCAATTGTGAATTTGTTAAAAATCGATTAAAAAGATTTGTGATAAAGTTATTGCGTCAGCATTGTTTTTTTTTAACTTAATTAAAGCCTAAATTCTAATATCAGAAGTGGGATTGGTCCAGGCCTTCTGCTTCGACCATTCTGGCTCTCTGTTTAAAACCTATAGAACAATTCGAACATACCCTCACCGTTAATATTTTTTTCCATTTCGTGTTATTTTTGGTGAAATTTTGTGTACACGTGTGTGAATATGCCAAGTTCACGTAAATCGAGGAGCAGATCACGCCGGCACCGCCACTCGCTCGATAGGTTGCGTAGCATGTCGCGAGAATTACCCGTAGAACGACCGCGAAACTTTCGAAGTACCCGCTCACCCGCGTCGTTACGTACGTCGACAAACCCGCCGCGACATAGGGCGCGCAAACGTACACGAACGCCATCGGTACCGAGACCTAGGTCGCGTAGCCGATCGCACTCACGAAATCAGTCGGCATCTCAAATAAAATCACACGCACATCAATCTTGTCCGAGAAGCCGCAAGGCTTCGCGTTTGGAGTCTCGCTCGAATAATAGACATAGATCAGTCAGCTCGCGTCCAACTATTGACAGCACATTAGGTACAATACTATCGAGACTAGACGCAATCGAAAACAATATTACCGCTCCGTTGCACTTACAGGGAAAACCCAATAGCGAAACTTCTACCACTACACAGGTTTTAGTTGATGCTATCCAGGCTATTGTCCCCGCGCGTTCTCAAAATTATTATGTGTCAAACTTTGATCCGGCAATACATAACATTGACGTTTGGTGTAATGAGGTTGACAGAGCGCGATTGTGTAATAAGTGGAGTGATGAGGAGTGTTTGTCGAGAGTTGCCAATTGTCTAAAAGGGGATGCCAAGTCATGGCTCAATGAATGGGTCACCAACGATAGATGTTGGAGTAACTTTAAACGCGAGTTTGTACCGTTGTGTTCGAAAAAATTAGACTATGCAAATATTCTATTTGAGACAATGAATGCAACCTCCGACAAGTACTCGTCGTATAGCGAATATGCACGCCGTACCCTTTTACGATTACGAATAGTCAAGGGACTGAGCGATGAATTAATGACTCTAATAGTTATCCGTGGCATTAACGATGCACAAGTAAGGGCCGCAGCTTCTAACGCTGACTTATCCACCGAAAGTATTGTTTCGTTTTTGTCCATTTATCAAAAACCTAATTTTGGAATAGTACCATCAAAAGGCCCGTCATCACAACAAACCAAAAAACGTTTCGGTGAACACGGGAATCGTCGACCTTTGAAATGTTATGAATGCAATCAACTGGGACATAGGTCATATCACTGTCCAAAAAAGAATAAGACATCTCATCCGGATAAGACTTGTGCGTTTTGTAAAAAATCCGGACACAGTGAAGACGTTTGTTTCGCGAAAGCCAGGTCACAGCAGCAAAAGCGGAACGTCAACCTATGTAGCGAATCCGCGAGTATTACTAACAATCGTGACGTAACTACCGCCGTTGTACAGGGAATACCAATAGACGTGTTAATTGACAGTGGAGCCCTAAACGTTTCTTTGATTTCTTCAGACGTATTAAAATACTTTTCATGTAATTTAAAACCGATCACGTGTACCCTGAAGGGATTGAGTGAACGCGAGATTTACGCCAATTCATACGTTACCCTTACATTAGAGTTCAGCGAAATCTCGGTAGAAGCGGACCTGGTTGTGGTACCACCTAACTGCATGTCTACTCCCATTATAGTAGGCACAGATATTTTAAACAGGGATGGTATAACTTACGTTAGGACTAGGGATAGACAGTATTTAACTCATTCTCCTACGTTAGAATCGAGGGTGAACACTGTAAAATCTTCTAACGACATACCGATTAGAACACCGCTTCAGGGATCGGAAAAGGACTGTTTAATTAGAGTTATCAATGATTTTTCGAATTATTTTATATCTGGCACCGCAACCACCACAGTAACTACCGGCGAGTTGCATATAAATCTCACCAGCGACGTGCCTATTGTCTATCGACCTTACAAACTTTCCTTAGCGGAGAAACTGAAGGTCCGTGAAATTATTGACGATCTTCTCTCAAAAGAAATAATCAGGGAGTCGGAGTCCGAATATGCCAGCCCGATTATTTTGGTCAAAAAGAAGGATGGTTCCGATCGTATGTGTATTGACTATCGGGCCCTGAATAGAATAACTGTGAAGGATCGGTATCCACTACCTCTGATCGATGATCACATCGATCGATTAGGTGACAGAAAAATACAACGTTTCTCCTCGCTGGATATGGCTACCGGATTCCTTCAGATAAAAGTCCATCCAGCATCAGTTCATAAGACTGCGTTCGTGACACCGGATGGTCATTACGAGTTCCTGAAAATGCCGTACGGATTATGCAACTCTCCGATAGTTTATCAACGACTGATCAATAAAACCCTTCGCAAGCACATTGATGCCGGTAATGTGCTCGTATATATCGACGATATACTCTTGATGAGCTCCACAGTCCACGAGGGCATTACGTTACTACGCGAAGTTCTGAAGACGTTGACAGATGCAGGATTTTCCATTAATCTTAGTAAATGCGTGTTTCTGACGACTGAAATCGAATACTTGGGTAGAGTTATTAGCGGAGGCCAGGTTAGGCCGAGCCCTAGGAAGATAAAAGCCTTGATAGATTCTCCCGTACCATCTAACGTGAAGCAGGTACGACAATTCCTCGGATTGGCCGGGTATTTTAGACGATACATCAAGGGGTACGCCATTAAAACTCGTTGCATATCTCAACTTACTAAGCAAGGTATCGCCTTTAATTGGGGTCCTACCCAAGAGTCTGTTCGTCAAGAAATTATTACGCGGCTAACAACTGAACCTGTATTATCTATTTTTGACCCCGCATTACCCACCGAAGTTCATACGGACGCCAGCAGTATGGGATACGGAGCGGTTCTCATGCAAACCCACGAGTCGGGGAGTAAAAAGGTAGTCGCGTACTTCAGCAAGACAACCCAGGGCGCCGAATGTCGGTATCACTCGTACGAACTCGAAACTCTGGCAGTTGTGAAAGCCTTACAGCATTTTAGGCATTATTTAATTGGAATTAAGTTCAAAATTATAACGGACTGTAACGCTCTCAAAGCCACTAGCAAGAAAAAGGATCTACTTCCGCGTGTGGCCCGCTGGTGGGTGTATCTCCAAGACTTTGTCTTCGACATCGAGTACAGGAAGGGCGCCATGATGTCCCACGCGGATTACTTAAGCCGAAATCCTCAAGTAGAAGTCTATCACATATCAAAACCTCGTAATTGGGCGCAAATAGCTCAGCAGGCTGATGATGAGACCCGCGTTCTCATCCAGAGACTTAGCGAAGGAGGTCTTGACTCCAACCGGTACATTTTACAGAACGATATTTTGTTCTACAAATACAGCCCTACGGGTGAAGAATCAAGACTTTTATGTTTTATCCCCAAAGGTCATCGCCTGAGCTTATTACGAATTTTTCATGACGAACATAGTCACATTGGTTTTGATAAGACCTTAGACCTAATTCTTAAACATTTTTGGTTCCCCGGCTTGAGGCAGTTCGTTAAAAAGTATATCGACCACTGTCTTGTCTGTATTTCTAAAAAGAGAGTGCCCCGAGCTCCTCTCCAAAACATAACGTCTTGGGGTAAGCCTGAAGTTCCCTTCTCCACTATCCACTTAGACGTTCTAGGCCCCTTGCCTGAGTCTAACGGATATAAATTTGTACTTTTAATGGTCGATGCATTTTCTAAATATACCCTGCTCTACCCTATATATAAACAGGACGTAAGCGAATTGCTAAGAACGGTAACAGAGGCCATATCACTATTCGGTGTTCCAAAGTTAATTGTGACAGACAAAGGTCGAATGTTTGAGTCATCCACATTCACTAAATTCCTGAGCGAAATAGGTTCTGCCATTCATTATATAACCCCGGAGATGCACCACTCCAATGGGCAAGTTGAGCGATATGCGCGCACCGTCCTTAACATGATCCGAATTGAGGTTAATCACAGAGCAGCTGCTTGGTCCGAGAGCTTGTGGAAATTACAATTAACTCTTAACATCACAAAACAGAGAACCACGCAGGTGTCCGCACTAAACTTACTCGTCGGTACGGATGCAACTACTCCAGTTATTCAGACTCTCATCCGTGACGTGGCTGCGGAGGATTCCGGGCCAAATAGAGAGGCGCGTCGTGAGCTACGTCGGCATCGGGCAACCCAGTTGCTACGGCGAAACCAAGAGCAACAAGATGCTTATGTAAATCGAAACCGTCGTCCGCCTCGTAGTTTCGAGGTTGATGATTTAGTGTTTGTTATAAAATACTCTCAGTCAACAGGCAAGCTGGATCCCGGCATGCGAGGTCCATACCGTGTCTTACGCGTCCTACCGAGTGGGCGATACGAACTTCGCTTGCTAAGCGGATCTTACGGCAAAACTACACAGGCTGCAGCCCAGTACATGGTGCCGTGGCGAGGAGAATGGTGCCCTGATACTTGTGCCGCCTTCTTTTCTCGTGAGTATAATCAGGGTACTCAGGTCATTCAGTAAGGGCGGACTGCGGGACGACCCTAGTGCAGCGGACTGCGGGACGCTTTGCACCCATGTGATGATGACATACGAAGGGCGGACTGCGGGACGACCCTAGTGCAGCGGACTGCGGGACGCTTTGCACCCATGTGATGATGACATACGAAGGGCGGACTGCGGGACGACCCTAGTGCAGCGGACTGCGGGACGCTTTGCACCCATATGACGATAACATACAGAGGACGGACTGCGGGACGATCCTATCGGCAGCAGACTGCGGGATGCTTGCCCTGTATGTGTCTGGTATGAATCGCGTGAATGGTGGTTATGTGAGGACAGTTTGTGTGAATTATGAAATATACCCCCGAAGCGTATAACTGCGCTAAGATGTAATCTGAATGATATTAAGTGAGATGATGAACGTTTCAGGGCCTCGAACGGAATATGTGCAAGAGTATAGGCAGATGTCTTAGACAACTCCTACACCTTGTTTTATGTTACAGGCGAAGACGCGGATACAGACGAGGACGATGGGTCAAGTCTACCAGATGCTGTGGATGACGCCGTGAAAGCCGGTCCATCACTTAGCACGGTACCTGAAGAAAGCAGGCACAGTGCAGCGCTACCAGATATAGGGGACGCGGCCGTGGGCGACGCGTAGTCAGGAGAGGCCGTGTTAGCTGTTTTAAAAAAATGAGTAGAGGGTAGGGGAAGGTCTACCTATAAAATCGATTGTAGAAACGTCAGTGACACATTTCTCTTTTCGTATCATTCGCGAGCGGAAGCGCTGTCGGTTTGTGTTGGTGTTATTTGTGAATCGTTGCACGTTGGGTAAATAGAAAACCTTTGATTACTGTAAGTTCGAATTGTTCTTATTTTGCGTTTCAATTGTGAATTTGTTAAAAATCGATTAAAAAGATTTGTGATAAAGTTATTGCGTCAGCATTGTTTTTTTTTAACTTAATTAAAGCCTAAATTCTAATAATAAGTTATATGGATTTCAATTTTACGGTTTCTTGAATTTTTCTTATTCAAGATGGCGGGTAGAATATTATTTTTTCTATGGGTCTTAATTTTATAGTTTCTTGGAGTTCTGATTACGAAAATGGCATTTTTTTGCAGATCCAAAATTGAACTGACTGCTAACTGATTTTTTTTTCAAAATATGATATGGCTATCAATTTCTAGGTTTCTTGGGGTGCTGATTACGAAAATGGCATCATTTTTCAGATCCAAGATGGCGGACATAATTATCTTTCAAATTTTGCTATGGGTGATAATTTCGAGGTTTCTTGGGTTGCTGATTACGAAAGCGGCATCATTTTTCAGATCCAAAATGGCGGACATAATTATTTTTCCAAATTTTGATTTGGGTGTTAATTTCGAGGTTTCTTGGGGCGCTAATTGCGAAAATGGCATGCGTTTTCAGACCCAAGCTGGCGGACATAATTATTTTTATTTCTCTATTTTCCAAGTTTTATTTCGACTAATTCTTGTTTTACTATGGTCTAGCAGAACTTGTTTCGCCGAACAATACCGCTTCCCGATACAATACTGCTGTACCAACTCCCGCATCCCGCTCCTCAAGTCGGTAGCGAATATTTTCAAGGCTAATATATATCTACAAGCTTTTACTAGCTAGTTCGTCTGCGTGGACTTCTGGTATAAATACAGGTTCTCTTGAAACACCTTTAGTCCCATTAGTTTAATTCATTAGTTCGATCGTTAGACTGGTGAGAATTTTTTTCCTCATCGTTCTACCGTCAGCAAAAAATCCTCCTCTACCTCTGAACACATCTGTAAACTATATATACTCTACCTGTGAACAAAATTTCATCGAAATCCGTTCAGCCGCTATAGCATGACTGACCAATAACAAACAAACATCCATACTTTCACATATATAATAGTAAGAAAAATATCTGTAAATATAACTTATATAACTTAATTATATCTTACATAAAAAATAGGTACCTACTTACTTACTCATATATAAATTACACGTAGGTATGGCAAATTTAAAGAGTAATCAACTATATATATGAACTCCTTCAGTTAATTTGTGTTTCTTTTTATACGTCAATGATCCGTGTTGCAATGTCAATATTGTCAATGTATTTATATTCTTTGACAACAACATAAAATCAACTCGCGCAAAAACATAGGAGATGGCCACTATTTAGTAAAATATTAAGTCCGTAAACACTCGTGTTGTATAATAATACATAATAGGTTGGGGAAAAAGTCTTTTCGCATTATAGTATGTATGAACTTGTAATAAAATCTCTTTGGCTGTAGTATTTGTATCTGGCTGGTTTTGGTATCATTGAAAGTTAAAATTTTAAAGAACATAATTCCAAATTCAAATTAGGCAAATGTGTGATTTTCATTTGTTTTTCGTACTGTCAAGATGAGTGAATCTAATGAAGAAATTCGATACATTTTAAAATTTTACTACAAAAAAGGTAAAAATGCAACGCAAGCCGCGAAAAATTGCGATGTTTATGGACCTAGTGCAGTGTCTGTGAGAGTAGCACAAATTTGGTTTAAGCGTTTTCAATCCGGAAATTTTGATGTCAAAGATGCACCTCGCTCTGGTCGCAAAATAAATGCCATTTTTGAAAAAGTGGAGCAAGATCGACATATCAGTAGTTACGACGTAGCTGAAGAACTGAGAATTGATCACAAAACAGTTTTGGCGCATTTGAAAAAAGCTGGGTACAGCACGATATTTGGGTACCTCACGAACTCACTGAAAGAAACCTAATGAACCGTGTACTCATTTGTGATTCTTTATTACGACGTAATGAAACCGAATCATTTTTGAAGAAGCTGATAACAGGTGATGAAAAGTGGATCACGTACGGCAAGAACGTGCGAAAAAGGTCGTGGTCAAAGGCCGGTCAGGCTTCACAGACTGTGGCGAAACCCGGGTTAACTCGCAATAAGGTGATGTTGTGTGTGTGGTGGGATTGGAAGGACATTATTCATTATGAGCTATTACCACCAGGCAGGACTATCGATTCTGAACTCTACTGCGAACAACTGATGAGATTAATGCAAGAAGTTGAGAGAAAGCGGCCGGAATTGATCAACAGAAGGGTTGTGGTGTTTCATCATGATAACGCTAGACCTCACACATCTATAGCCACTCAGCAAAAATTAAGAGAGTTTGGCTGGGGGGTGTTAATGCATCCGCCGTATAGTCCTGACCTTGCACCTTCAGATTTCCGCCTGTTTCGGTCTCTTCAGAATTCTTTATGCAATGTTAGGTTAACATCACGAGAGGTCTGCCAAATCCACTTGTCGCGGTATTTTGATGAGAAGTCCCAAAATTTTTATAGCAATGGGATCATGTCCCTACCTACAAGATGGCAAAAGGTTATCGAACAAAATGATACATACATACTTTAGTTAAATTTAAATAAACTATATTAAAAAATGTTTTGAATTATCTTAAAAAATGCGTAGAAACTTTTTCCCCAACCTAATATTTTTTGTTAGGTTTTACTCATAACATTGCAGAAACATCCCAAAATACGCATGTTTATATTCCGGCAGCACGCTGTGCGTCCTCCCGTCACAAGGAGCCGTAGCCGACTTTCATATATACAGTGTACTCTGTGCCGACTAGCCAACAGATGTTGACTGGAGATTACAGTATGGCGGGACGAAAAAGCTCGCGCTCATGCACGGAAATTTCGACATTTTATTAATTTTCAGTAATAAAAACATTAAAAAAAATAAAACTCTTAAGTCAAACTGTAAGTAATTTAAAGCCCTTTCTTTTGCAATAAAAACGAAGCAAAAAGATTGTGCCGTTTTGGAGAACATTTGCATTTTATGACAAAAATGGGTGCATTTTGAAATGGTCTTTTCTAAAAGGGGATTAGCAAATATAACATTCTGTTCAAGTCAAAATATTAATTAAATCCTTGCCTGTCGTCGTGTATTTTTATATTGCGGATTAAATTAACAGTTTTTTCTAGAATTTGACTTAAATCATGTACGAATTTAGGCATTTCATCTATTTTAAGGCCTTAATGTAGTTTTTTGTGTTACAGATTAAACAGACTTCTTCAAAATTGGACTACCGAATTTAAACTCTAAATAGGTACCTATATACTTTGGGAACATGTATCATATTATCCATGCAACGTTTTGCTATTCTGTGATATCCATACTAATATTATAAATGTCAAAGTGTGTTTGTTTGTCCGTCTTTAACGTCAAAACAGAGCAACGGAGTGGTATGATATTTTATAGAGATACCTACTTGAAGAGGTGGAGTGACATAAACTACTTTTTGTGTAAAAAAATGTGCGTATTGTTTGTTAGGCTCAAAGAGTTTGCATACCAAGTTTTAACTTTCTGCCTTAAAAATTGTGGAATGCTCCATACAAATTTCCACTCCCTATTTTATGGGGGTGAGGGAATACAATGAGATAAAAAGTAGCTTATGTCACTCTCCACGTCTTCAAGTTTCTCAATAAAATATCACACCTCTCCGTTGCTCCGTTTTGACGTGAAAGACGGACAAACAAACACACTTTCACATTTATAATATTAGTATGGATCGTCGTGTCGGTGAAACATATAGTAGGTGAGACGGTGTGTCGTTAAAAGTGCCATATACCTACCAAAAGTTCTGTCGGCGAACAGTCCGTAGGTAAAATACCCTGTTGGGGAAACGGAAATAAATGAATCGTCCTGTCGACGAACAGTCCAATGGCAAACGGTCGTAGGTGAACGATTGCCAGACCCCTCTGGAGTGACGAAGCACAACACAAATTTCGACCGAATCGAAGGCTTTCTCATAGTACGAACGCAAAGTATAGGGCCTGGTATACTCTTCGATCTTTTGTATAACCTGCCGCAACGTATGTGAGTTAGTCTACAGTGTTAAAGCGTTTCTCGTACACAGGCTTGTTCCAGAAACTGGAAGTCATAGAGTCTGCGAGATAAACAATTCGTAATCACTCTCGAAAACAGCTTATAAGGACACCAATATAAAATATCTCCGATATTAAACGGGATAAGTAAACAAGCGAACTAGATAAATACTGTTTGTTGATGGCGTGCTTGTCAAGCACTTTCTAAAACCAAAAATCTCAAATTTTCAATATTACGCATCACAGTACGTTTGAGACTAAAATAATTGATAAATAACCTATCTGCCGCTAAATGGTAGTATTCGACACTATCGGGTTCCGGTTTGATGGTAATGTATGGCCCCATAATAACTATCACAGAGACATGACACCTTGCTTGGGTGTCAGGGGTGACAACGCATCTGCATTTTAACCACTGGTTTTTGTGCTGTCTATAGGCTGCAGTCATCACTTAACACCAATGTGAGCTGCATGTTGTATGCGACCTTCCTTACATAAAAAATAATGCTAAAAATATAAACTAAAATATATTTTTAATCCATATTGTCCACATTATTAATTTAAAAGTAACTGTGTGTCTGTTACGCCTTCACAACCAATATAAAATTTAAAATAGAGATACATAGTTTGAATCCTGACAGAGAAGTAAGATAGGCTACTTTTTGTGCCAAAACCAAAAGAGCAGGCCGGTCGCTGGAAACAATAATAGTTTCATAACATTTTAGAAAGGTTCCAGGAAAGGTTTAGGAAACGAAGCTCTTTATCGACCCGGAAGATTTTTTTTGGAAAATGTGGAACATTGTCAACGCCTCGCAATTATAAAATATAGGTAGTTGATACCTAGTTAATTTTATTCAGAACAGTCTACTTTGGGTATACCATTTAAATCCTCGTTATTAGGTAGATATAAAGTTGGGGAAAAAGTTTCTTCGCATTTTTTAAAGATAATTCAAAACATTTTTTAATACAGTTTATTTAAATTTAACTAAAGTATGTATGTACCATTTTGTTCGATAACCTTTTGCCATCTTGTAGGTATGGACATGATCCCATTGCTATAAACATTTTGGGACTTGTCATCAAAATACCGCGACAAGTGGATTTGGCAGTCCTCTCGTGATGTTAACCTAACATTGCATAAAGAATTCTGAAGAGACCGAAACAGGTGGTAATCTGAAGGTGCAAGGTCAGGACTATACGGCGGATGCATTAACACCTCCCAGCCAAACTCTCTTAATTTTTGCTGAGTGGCTATAGATGTGTGAGGTCTAGCGTTATCATGATGAAACACCACACCCCTTCTGTTGATCAATTCCGGCCGCTTTCTCTCAACTTCTTGCTTTAATCTCATCAGTTGTTCGCAGTAGAATTCAGAATCGATAATCCTGCCTGGTAGTAATAACTCATAATGAAAAATGCCCTGCCAATCCCACCACACACACAACATCACCTTATTGCGAGTTAACCCGGGTTTCGCCACAGTCTGTGAAGCCTGACCGGCCTTTGACCACGACCTTTTACGCACGTTCTTGTCGTACGTGATCCACTTTTCATCACCAGTTATCAGCTTCTTCAAAAATGATTCGGTTGCATTACGTCGTAATAAAGAATCACAAATGAGTACACGGTTCATTAGGTTTCTTTCAGTGAGCTCGTGAGGTACCCAAATATCGAGCTTTTTTTGTACCCAGCTTTTTTCAAATGCGCCAAAACTGTTTTGTGATCAATTCTCAGTTCTTCAGCTACGTCGTAACTACTGATATGTCGATCTTGCTCCACTTTTTCAAAAATGGCATTTATTTTATCCGTAATAGGGCGACCAGAGCGAGGTGCATCTTTGACATCAAAATTTCCGGATTGAAAACGCTTAAACCAAATTTGTGCTACTCTCACAGACACTGCACTAGGTCCATAAACATCGCAATTTTTTTTCGCGGCTTGCGTTGCATTTTTACCTTTTTTGTAGTAAAATTTTAAAATGTATCGAATTTCTTCATTAGATTCACTCATCTTGACCGTACGAAAAAAAAATGAAAATCACACATTTGCCTAATTTGAATTTGGAATTATGTTCTTTAAAATTTTAACTTTCAATGATACCAAAACCAGCCAGATACAAATACTACAGCCAAAGAGATTTTATTACAAGTTCATACATACTATAATGCGAAAAGACTTTTTCCCCAACCTATTATTATTATGTTTGCTATCCACATTTATGCAGCGTAACGCTTGAAATGATCACCGTAATTAGTATCGGCAAACAATCGGGAAATAAAAGTGCTGTTATCATTGTGAACGGGTTTTCTTTTCGATTATAACAGTGCTGTGAGCAGGATAGACGGGAATAGCACAGGCGTTCCGAGTTCGAGTTCAACGTTCTATTTCCTACAGTTTTACGAGTTAAAAAAAAATTATGAACACTGTATTTAAGTATTTAGAGTGAAACCTAGAGATGATCGCCTAAACTTATCATGAATGTCTTTTAATAACTGAAAAGTTATTTGAAGGTAAGTGTTTACTATATTTGACGACCCAGTTAGTCCAGCGGTGTGAGATGACCGTTTCATTCGAAGGGTCGCGGGTTTGATCCCCGCACCGGAACAAATATTTGTATGGCCTACAGATATTTGTTTCGGGTCTGGGTGTTTGTGTATGTGTACAACGGCACCCACGACACAGGCTTATACCTAATATGGGGCTGTGAGTGTAAACGTATTTTTATTAAACTAGTGAAGCGCGCATGGCCCAGCGGCTGGCGTAGATCATAAGCGATCTACTAGCACTACGTGCGCGGTCGGGTAGTGTGATGGGTGACCGCTAGTAGCAAATTAAATGCGCATTTCCGTGCTTAAAAGGGCACGTTAAGCCGTCGTATGAGCGGTTTGAAAACATCCGACAGCGGGTTGGCCACTAACCCACCCACCTCCTCCACCAATCCGCATTGGAGCAGAGTGGTGGAGTAAGCTCCAGGCCTCCCCCAAAAAAGGGGAGAGACTCGTGCCCAGCAGTGGGACGTATAATGGGTTGCCATTATTATACTAAGTAGATAAAACCCCAGCATTAATTTACCCGAGGGAAAGTTTCACCACTTGACTATCTTTATCCAAAACCACTTAATCTTGACCCAGTGAGTACCTACTTGCTATAATATAAATACTCACAAGATATTTTCACATTCACATGTACACAGAAGACATAATATATATTTACCAACTAATTACGATAAGACTATGTACGAACATAGTCCTTATGTATATAGGTTCTACATGAGTTAGCATGTTTAGTTGCACGTGCCAACCGTATCAGTATAATAACATAACTTGTATTTGCATACTCGGCTTATAATTTGAACCCTTACAGTATACATTAATAAAACAATTTCTAAGTTCTTTATGGACCTGTCTAAAGTCTAACCTACTTAGAGGAAAGCATTGATGTACAAGAGGAAGGCCATATTTTTTGATCATCGACACAACAAAACGTTTTTGTAGTTATCTCTAAATTGTTTATTTTCGATGCTATTTTTAAGGTTCCGTAGTAATTCTGACTGTCTGTCTGTCTGTCCATCCGTCCGTTTAGCGCAAAACTTTTGGTACCTACTAGAGACTTGAAATTTGGCACAAGTAGGTATACACCTTAATCACGCCGACAAAGTAGTATAATAAATTAAAACATGAAAAACAAAATATTTAGGGTAACCTCCCTAAATGTATCGCGCGGATATTATTTTTTATTTTCTATTTCCATGTCGTGTGGGTATCGTTGGATAGGTCCGAACATCATTTTTGATTTTGTTAACTGTTCGTGACTCATTAAGCTTTAAAGTGCAAATTTTCATTAGAGTCAATTCTCCCCCCCCCCCTCCTCCTACCAACTAAACGGTTGTTGTTAGAAATTCAAACGCATTTAGGCAATAGTATCTTTATATTATTATAATGAAATTGAAAGGAAAACTATCGCACTTAATTTGGCCTTACAAGTTTGCGAATAGTCGACCAAATGTATTTTACTCGAAAATTTCGAACAACTCCATGACTTACTTGACTCCATGACTTAAATGATCAATTATTATTAAATGTAAAAATAACTTCTTATTTGTGTTTATTGATAACCTTCTAACTCCCAAATAATAACGTTTCCGTGAAACAGTGGAAAAATATATTAGTGTGTTTATATTACAGTGTACAAACAAATAGACACATTTAACTTATAAGGAAACCCTAAACGGAACATCCTACTAAATTACTAGACAGGGACACTCCCCTTGGTAGCACGGTTCTAGTTTCTTGCATTCAATTTACCACACTTTCAGATAGTAACATGACAGATGACGCGAAAACGTCTTACAGTAGGTATAGGTACAACAAGAAATATTGCCAGATAATATGTAATAATACTACGTATAGAATGGACACTTCGACGTCCCGCCCGATTTGCCCGCATCACTCAACCCCTTCCCCTCTTATGGGCGACAGTTGGTATTTTGTTTGTGCTACGCACACAAATGCGCGTGTAAATACACGTCAAAAAAGAAACCAAATTAAGCGCATGTATGGAATTTTGGCGGAGTGTCCGCGATGTGTTATTGTACATCGACCTTAGGAAGGAGACTTCAGCGACATCTGGGGTTTGTAGAGCGTTATCTCTTTCACACCTCACCTAATTATGTGACGTTTGTCGATCATTTTGATCAAGTTTTGACCAATACTTACGTAGGAGGTCTACAGCAGAGACAAAGCTTTATGAAGTCCAAACTACCCGATTGTCTCTTTCATGGGCTCGACGTGCCATATTTCTTGCTGGGTAGGTACTTGTACATAAATAACTGTTAACAGAACCGGCTGTTTGTTCCCTGTGCCTTCTCAATATATAAACTTCATTGAAAAGGAACTTTATATCTTTATTCAATACATTCAATGCAAGAGAAAAACTAGAGCGCATCATAAGGTTACTGGTGGTAGAGCTCCAGTGACGGAGCACGCGGGCGTAGGCACCACCGCATTACCTAATATACTTTCCGCTAAATAGTAGTGTTCAGCGCTATCGTGTTCCGGTCAGGTGGTAATGTACGGCTATGTAATTACCGGCACAGAGGCATAACACTTTATGCCTCAGGAGTGGCAGCGCATCTGCATTTTGACCTCTGGTCATTGTGTGGGTGTCTATAGGCTGCAGTCATCACTTAACATCAATGTGAACTGCACGCTTGTTTGCCACTTTTATTACATAAAAAAAATAAGGTGAAAAAAAAATTGCCATGACTCCTCCCACTCCTAGAGTGTAAGATCTAGGGTTTTCTACCCTGGTACCCGGACCCGGTTATACCCGGGTTATTGAACTTTTTTGTACTCGGGTAGTTTTTACTGCCAGACCCGGGTACCCGGGTACCCACTTTGGTTCGGGAATACATCAAAATCCTCGGCAAATTACAAAATTACAAAGAAAGGTCTAAAAAATAATACTTATTAGCAAATGTGACACACAATTAAAATAAATCTAAAGAAGGCGTAGAGTTTTTTAGAAAAATCTAGTAACTATGAGGTTAGATTTGGTTATGTATTACGTCCCCCCCGAGGGTTTCCGCCTTGTCGTGGCGGGGGGGGCTCAGTACCCGGTGGTTGTCCCCACATCGGCGAAGCCAAGAGGAACCCAGAGAGGGGGCGGCGTTTGGCGTGGCTTTGCCCGCCACTCGCTGCTGTGGAGAGGAGACGGCTGGGGAGGAGCTGTTCGGGTATTTCGTTGGCCCTGCACCCTATCCCCAGCCGCCTAACGGTGGTCCCGCCGTCAGATGGGAACGTGGTGGGAAGGCGGCTGGGGAAGAGGTGTATGGGTATGTCGTTGGCGCTGCACCCTATCCCCAGCCGCCTAGCGGTGGTCCCGCCGCTTGATAGGGACGTGGTGGGGCTGCGGGGGGGCGGTTGAAGGTCAGTTCATCCCTGTCACTCTCGCTCCCCCGGGTCCGAACTGTGTGCCCCTGGACTCCTCCACCCGGGCGTCTTGGGACGCCTGGCGTTGTGAGTGGTCGGGGCAGGGACCTTTGGATGTCGGACTAGGGGATGTCCGTCGTCCAAATGGAAAAAGGTCCCAAGCTGGGTGGCGAGCACGTGTTCCGCACCCCACTAGTGTTGGTTGGAGCCAAAGAGCTCAACCTCTGATCAGCTCTTTGCTCTGCTTATTTTGGATGACATGGGGGTAGGGGAGTCTAGGTGATGATTACGTCATCGGTAGTTATTTACTTATTACATCAGTAAAATCTAATCTCTATTCTAAATCTATTTTCTTATTTCTAAAATTATAATATAAAAAAAACAATACATTAATTGAAAAATGTTTACGTAAGCATGGGGGGAGGGGTTAAGAGCTTTGCTTACGTACTTTTGCTGACAAGTGGGATGGGGGGATAAAGAAATGTAATAAATCTGCTTACGTAATACTTGAACGGCCCCACAGGCACAACACAACAACTAAAGCCTCAGAGCTGGCAAATTGTCATCGCATCTGTATCTATTTGACCTGTGTTTTTGTGTAGATGTCTGTAGGCTGCAGTCTTTACTTACCTGCCCTCTTGTCATGGGATGCGCGGGGGGCGCGGGCGATCTCACTTGCTTATTGAAATTGTTTCTTGTAACGTTGACATTAGCTGACAATGGGTTCACACATCGCCCAACCGTCGATTAGCGCTCGCCTCACAGCTTTTTTTTTTTATGTAATGGAATTGGTAAACAAGCATGCAGTTCACATTGATGTTAAGTGATGACTGCAGCCTATAGACACCCACACAAAGACCAAGGTCAAAATGCAGATGCGTTACCACTCCTGAGGCCTAAGGTCTTATGCCTCTGTGCCGGAAATTACAGGGCCTTTCGTTTGTTTGTTAATTGTTCCGTTCATAAAATGTCATTGGACGATGTTATATATTTTGTGAACAATATTTAACATAATATATCTAAAGGATCTGAATAAAAAAAATTATATAATTATTTTGGTTATAATAAAGACCAATTTTATAAAGAATAAGTAGGTACCTATAATGGGTACTTAAGACAAAAAACAAGTGTCCAACCGAGGGTTGTATTATGTTTAGAACCTATAATATTACCGTTATTTTTTGAAGTTTTAAATATTTTTTAAAGTATTTTTGCTGTCAATGGGATGATTGACAAACGGGCACCTGCTGGATACTGGTCACCGTAGCCTATGGACATTTGCAACATTTTTTTTTATGTAATGGAAGTGGCAAACAAGCTTGCAGTTCACATTGATGTTAAGTGATGACTGCAGCCTGTAGACACCCACACGAAAATCAAGGTCAAAATGCAGATGCGTTACCACTACTGAGGCCTAAGGTGTTATGCCTCTTTGCCGGAAATTACAGGGCCGTAAACATAAATATCGTTTGATACGTCTCACTCATCCATTGAAAAATTGCTGAGGTACCCAAACAGCAAGTAGAGACATCACCAAACAGGTGAATAGAAACAATCCCCAATTATTGAGGAAAAATTTATATAGGTACCTATTTGGTTTTTATAACCTGAAACAGGTACCATAGTAAAATGTATACCTACTGAGGTCTTTCACACACACATTATACAGAAATCTACAAGCAGGATAAAAACGTAACTAGTCACGTTGGTGGTTAATCCCCGTGTGGATAAGTAGGTATATTTCTCCCTTTTGAACTTTCCTACTTAGTTTTCTCCATGACACAATCTGCAAATATTTACACATATATCTATATCGAATCGTCCATAACTACATTGCTTGTTAACCGATTGCTGCCATTGTACTGCAGCCAATCAAAACAAGTGGCAAGGGGATCTCCCATTGGTGGCATCTCCCCCATTAGGAAAAAATAACCTAGGTACCGCCGACCTCAAAATATTCGGAAAATGTATTATACAACGCTTTTATATATTTTCCAATTTTATACCCGTATCAGAAATTTATATAAAAAGCCATTGTTACAAGGACAATACCTTTGTTTGGAGGTCACATTGTACTTTGATATAGTTAGGTAATGTATCTATTATTGGATGCTTGCAACAAAAGCAATTCATAATCAGACCTCTTAATGAGTAGAGAGCGTCTTATCTAAATACTACCCATGAACTTATAATTGTCTAAGCACCTATACCTATGTAAGATAGGGTCGTTTCGCCAGTTCGCTGACCGGCGCCAGTTTTCGACTTTTTCATCGACTTCTTGGACTAATCGGTACAAAATAGCATTATTAACAAGAATGGGAACTTAACATAAATACTGTGGCACCCCAAATAGTTCCGTTGTACGCACACATAGACAATATGCACATTTTCACACAGAATACGGCACAAAAAAATGCATAAGTCTGTGGTTCGCAACAAACACTAACAACGCGTGCTTCTTTGCAAAAAAAATAGTGACGAGCCTCACAGTGTGTGCTAAGTTTTTAAATGTAATTTTGCGTTTTTTTATTTGTTTCTTATGTGTATTGATAAACAATGAGTCTTACTATTTATTAAAAATAAGTCTCACTGCATATTTCTTTGGAAAAAATATAAAATTGAATGGTCGGTAACTGGTTACCTCGATTTTGTAAATACCTACTTCTCGACCGTTGCGGTCGAAAACTGTGGTTGCTGAGTCCAGTTATGTTGCCTCTTTTTTTACATATTCTTAAAGAAACTACTGATCCTAATGATAATATTGAATCTTATTCATACCATAATAGTATCAGCCAGTTTTCGACCGGATGATTTCAAATATTTTAAGAATATCGCGTGTCGTAAAAACATCTTGGTCGAAAATGGGGTATGTAATAGCTTTATGCCATATTTCGACTACCATAATCGAAATACAGTTTTTAAGTTCAAATTATATCGTTTTGTACAAGAAACACGTCAAATAGCTACATCACACGATGTATTTTGACCCGAAATCTATTTAGCTGATAAAAGGATCGGAATGTGGCTGTGACATATGGAAGTGCTTGTTTTCGACCTCAGTAATGAATATCGGTAATGATATTGTTGGAAAATAATCTTAAGTACTAAAATGAATATCGGTTGATATTGTTGGAAAATAATATCTTTCGTACTTTTAAATTTAAACTGTTAACAGTAACCCGATACCCAAAAAGGGGATCGCAGTGATCCGGCCAATTACAGGCCCATAGCAATAACCTTCCTACTCTGCAAAGTCTTGGAGCGTGAGATCAATACACAACTGCTGCAGTATCTATAGGATCATCAGCTGATCAGTGACCGCCAATACGGATTTCGTCATGGCAGATCTGCTGGTGATATTCTAGTAGGGAGGCATTGGCTGTAAGCCTGGACATTGCTCAGGCCTTTCCAGACACAGGGCACTTCTCGCGAAACTTCCATCCTACGGCCGAGAGGCTATGCAACTGGACAACCAACTTTCTGTCTGAGCGTTTTAAACAAGTCTTAGTTGATGGTCAGCGCTCAGACACTACCTACCAACGCTGGTGTGCCGCAAGGCTCTGTATATCCCACATTTTTTCTTCTGCATATCAATGAAATGTTGGAGCAAAACTCCAATTTTCATTGCTAAGCCGATGATAGTACGGGTGATGCACACTACACTAGCCGTAGAAATGCCTCTCAGACACTTCTCGAGGAAAGCAGGACTAGACTTGTGTCTGAAATCGAGCACTCTCTGGAGCGAGTCTCGGATTGGGGTCGAATTAATTTAGTGCAGTTCAACCTCTCGAAGATACAAGTCTGCGCGTTCACCGCTAAAAATCCCATTCATTGTAGCACCACAGTTCCAGGGCACTCTGCTTGCCATTGATAAGAGTATCGGTATCCTGCAGTGCAATTCGGAAGTCACATTGAGTGTAACACCAACTTGGCATCCAAAAAGTAGTGAAAAAGTAGTAAAGTGCTTATCAAAGCGAGGCAGTATTTCACATTGGGGCAGTTACTACAGCTTTATAAGACACATCTAGAATACTGCTCTCATTTGTGGGCGGGAGCCCAAAATACCAGCTTGGTCCACTTCGTTCGTATTGTTAACGATCCAGGATTTACTGACAGGCTCGAACATCTGAGCCTGCGCAGAGACATTGGGAGTCTGTGCGTGTTATACCGTCTCTACAATGGTGAGTGCTCTGTCGAACTGTTTGACATGGTACCACCGTCTCTTTTCCAACACCGTACTACCCGCCGAAGAGAGAAGTTCTACCCTCACCGGCTGGACACCTGGCAGTGCTCGTTCGTTTCTGCCCAGAACGTGTAAATTGTGGAACGAACTTCCCTCTGAGGTGTTCCCTCGGTGCTATAATATAGGATTCTTCACAAATGGCGTCAAAAGAGTCCTTCAGGGCTGGCAGCGCGTTGGCAACTCCCCTGGTATTGCAAATGTTCATAGGTGGCGGTGACCACTTACCATCAGGTGACCCATCTTCTTGCCTGTCACCTTAATGACATAAAAAAAATACAACAAATTGGTGTTTTACCTTTGAGGTAATAGTGCCAGCAAAAATTTAACTTCACTTATTACTTGTTAAGGTTAATAAAGCGGGCCATAAAGACTAACCCCCTTATTCATAAACGTACATTAGATACGTTTTAGCTATAGAATGCTTTGTCTTTGTCAGTTGCATTGTAAAATGTGCAGGATAGAAAAGGACAAAGCAGAGATTAGCAACACTTTAGCTAAAATACGTTTATGAATAAGGGGGTGATATGATAAGAATTAAAGATAATGTTCCTATTTTCCGAAAAATGCTAAAAGTGCGATTTTGTTTTTGTGTAAATCTGTGATTGGAAAAATAAATAAATCTAAGATTGACTTTAGCTCATTGACGACACTTGTTTTATTTTGTTGTCATAATATTGTATGCTTAATATTTGAATATAGTACGAGTTTTTATATTTAAAATATATATAATGCCTCATTTTTTGACATCACACGCAATAGTCGAGAACTGGCGAATTTAAAGTCGGAAACTAGAAATTTCGGTCGAAAACTGGTAAAACCGGCGTTTTCGGCTTTATTGTTTTTTTATTAATTATTTCTAGGTCCTACTTGAAAATAAAGGATATTAAACGAAAGAAGACTATACTGACTATGTGTATTATTTTTCTCCAATTTTCGCTTATAATAATCTATTTTTTTTTTCGTCCTAAATTGGTCAACTCCACTAATCGGTCGAAAACTGGCGAAACGACCCTATACTATTCATTTTTAGGGTTACGTAGCCTACAAGGAACCCTTATAGTTTCGCTATGTCCATCCGTCTTTCCGCAGCTGTGCTCGTATCAATACTAGAAAGGTGTAAGTTGGCACGAATTTACCTACATATTATCTATACGGGAAAAAAGTCGAGCAATAAAATATAGAAAAATATTTTGTATGTACCCTTTGTAGTACGCACGTAATATTTACACTTGTAATAAAATCTCTTTGGCTGTAGTATTTGTATCTGGCTGGTTTTGGTATCATTGAAAGTTAAAATTTTAAAGAACATAATTCCAAATTCAAATTAGGCAAATGTGTAATTTTCATTTGTTTTTCGTACTGTCAAGATGAGTGAATCTAATGAAGAAATTCGATACATTTTAAAATTTTACTACAAAAAAGTTAAAAATGCAACGCAAGCCGCGAAAAAAATTTGCGGTGTTTATGGACCTAGTGCAGTGTCTGTGAGAGTAGCACAAATTTGGTTTAAGCGTTCAATCCGGAAATTTTGATGTCAAAGATGCACCTCGCTCTGGTCGTCCTATTACGGATAAAATGGATGCCACTTTTGAAAAAGTGAAGCAAGATCGACATATCAGTAGTTACCACGTAGCTGAAGAACTGAGAATTGATCACAAAACAGTTTTGGCGCATTTGAAAAAAGCTGGGTACAGCTCGATATTTGGGTACCTCACGAACTCACTGAAAGAAACCTAATGAACCGTGTACTCATTTGTGATTCTTTATTACGACGTAATGAAACCGAATCATTTTTGAAGAAGCTGATAACTGGTGATGAAAAGTGGATCACGTACGACAAGAACGTGCGAAAAAGGTCGTGGTCAAAGGCCGGTCAGGCTTCACAGACTGGCGAAACCCGGGTTAACTCGCAATAAGGTGATGTTGTGTGTGTGGTGGGATTGGAAGGGCATTATTCATTATGAGCTATTACCACCAGGCAGGACTATCGATTCTGAACTCTACTGCGAACAACTGATGAGATTAAAGCAAGAAGTTGAGAGAAAGCGGCCGGAATTGATCAACAGAAGGGGTGTGGTGTTTCATCATAACGCTAGACCTCACACATCTATAGCCACTCAGCAAAAATTAAGAGAGTTTGGCTGGGAGGTGTTAATGCATATATTCCGCCGTATAGTCCTGACCTTGCACCTTCAGATTTCCACCTGTTTCGGTCTCTTCAGAATTCTTTATGCAATGTTGGGTTAACATCACGAGAGGACTGCCAAATCCACTTGTCGCGGTATTTTGGTGAGAAGTCCCAAAATTTTTATAGCAATGGGATCATGTCCCTACCTACAAGATGGCAAAAGGTTATCGAACAAAATGGTACATACATACTTTAGTTAAATTTAAATAAACTATATTAAATTTTTTTTTTAATTATCTTAAAAAATGCGAAGAAACTTTTTCCCCAAACTAATATTTGTATGGGAAAATGAAATTGTGTTTTTTACTACTTTCCTTTAATTTCTCCATGTTTTCTTACCTTTTGAACCTTCCCTGGGCTTCCAAAAATCATTCAAAACCAAAATTAGCTAAATCGGTCTAACCGTTATCGAGTTTCAGCGAGACTAACGAACAGCAATTGATTTTTATATTTAAAGAAAGAAGCAAGATTAAAAGGAAACCTCACAGATTAGTAGACTCTACAAGTTAACTTGTAATAGTCGATCTAGTTACAAAATGTAATTGGAAAGCGGAACACTACACTGCGTGTGGCCCGACACGCACTTGCCCGGTTTTATCATAATGTTTGTTGATTTGCGTCAATGATCCCAGGTCCCACATGAATGTGATTCAGCATTTCACCGAGATATGTACTATCTCTCTGTGTTTAGACTGAACCGGATGTTTATTGTAATAGGATAGCAGTCACATTTAATTTTCAAAAACAACAGACCCTAGAATAAAGAGCCACGAGTTTCTTGTCTCGAAAATACCATTATGGAAGGAATACTTAAAAAACATTTTTTACGTCTAAACACTCGTCTATACAACGCTCTTCTCGCTCGTTGCCTTGGGTGATAATCACTTCGGAATGGAAAATTATTGTGCCCGTGTAAACAGAATTTCAAAGCAATAGTAATCGTATTTCGAGATTTTATGCCAGTTGCTACCATGAGTGCAGTGCGCGAGGGTGTTTTAGTTATATCTGCTCTTCTGAGACAAGAATTTATTATGGGACTTATTACACGGCACGGTATTCAGGGGTCGATAACAAGGGTCAGGGTAGTGTAATAACATTTAAGAGCGGGCACAGTCAGCCTAACGCCCTACACAGTATAAATATGAACAGTATGGAAACTACGTACAAAACGTTCAAAACGGCACACTCACACAAACATGGCAGTTCGTTTCCTACTGAAACACCTGTGAAATTCATAACCCATTTTTTAGGCATTTCGAAACCATATCTTAGATTTCGTGTAAAAAAATGAAGTCTATACTATTTATATTTTACCGCCCTTGGATTAATTAAAAAACGTAAGAGTAGAAAAGTGTTTATTAAAAAAAATTGTAACCATAAATAAATTAATATTCACACAAACTCCCTTGGGTTCACATGTATACAAAAAACAATAAATAAGTATAGTAATTACTTTTTTTTTTTAAATAACTTAATGCACATGTTAATACTTAAATGAACTCATAAAAAATACGACGTAACTATTATTAATTACATAAATTAGAAACATGTATACTTTTTTATGTAATGAAGGTAGCAAACATGCATGCAGTTCACATTGATGTTAAGTGATGACTGCAGGCTATAAACACCTACAGAAAGACCAAAGGTATGACCTTATACAGATACATTGTAGAAATTATATTTGCGGATTTTGCGACGTTTCGGTAGCTGGAGCGACCGAAACGTCGTGTAAAAAAAGACATTGTGAATATTGTACACGCGAGAAAATCCGCAAATATAATTTCTACAATGTACATCATTTTCAATATGTTAAAAGTAAAATTTACTTATAATAATGGAATTAAAATGCCTGTTGTGACTTGATACATTAAAGTAATAAATAATTACATTTTGAAAGAATCCTACGAAATATTTACATTCATCCCAATTCATTTTATTAAGTCATTAACATTTATACGTATAATGTTTCCTTAGGATTTCACGAACACGCAACAATTTCTTTTATTTCCACCTGTGGCAATAAAAAACATTTTTTCGGATCTGTACGGCGTATACCCAACCCAGCCGACAATCCCTTGAAAACGGAAACTGAACAGCGACGTCGTCAGCAGTCACGTCGTCGGCTAGGTGATTAAAAAATGGTTTTCAATTCTATTTATTTATTTATTTATGTACAGGAGATAAAAACGTTGGTTTTATCTCCAGTACATAATCGATAATTAGGTACATCAAGATTATTTTAGATTATACACAAGATGTCATCACCTGAAAGATTTTAGGCAGATGAAACCGTGCGACATTGATTAAGCAATAGCGCCTTTTGCCATTGGACCTTGGATAATCTAGCACCCACTTATGTCACAAATATTTCTTTCTTTTAACGAAATAAAATTATACATCACAAATCCCATATAAATATTTCCTGTAACATTCCCAAAGACTGTTGTTGGATATCATTAACAGCGGTCATATCGACAGTCACATATTTGGCCGCTTGTAAAATTGTAAGGCACGATGAGTTTTCCGGCGGCAGTTTGTGGTAAAGCTGCGCGTATAGGGTTTTGGCGCAGTCGAAGTGGAAGACCAGAGGGTCCAAAATGTCCCCAAGATCAGCTGGCGTCAGAAGACAACACATGTGAGCTAGAGTTACGCATAACTGTAACAAAATAAAGATAAAGATTATTGTCTGTTTTATTTTATATTTATTAACATGTACAGCTCTGTCATTTCCAGCACAGAGGCATAACACCTTAGGCCTCAGTGGTAACGCATCTGCATCTTGACCTTGGTCTTTGTGTGGGTGTCTATAGGCTGCAGTCATCACTTAACATCAATGTGAACTGCATGTTTGTTTGCCACTTCCATTGCATAAAAAAAAATAACATTAATAATATGAGCAGACATAGTCTGTGAATCTGAGGGTTATTTTTCTGAAGTGTATGGTAGTAAAGGTGTAATTGTGATGAATTTTGGAAACGTAAGATTTTTTAATTATACGGGCATAAAATGATGTTATCTACTCTTTAGCGTCGAGAGAAAAAGACAATGATTACCTACTCGTTTTTACTGTATTTTTTCTATATAACATTCCTCCCACGCATCTTCCGTTCCAACTGCTACAAGGTTGCATCAAAATATTTGAAGATATGGTTTTCGTCAAAGTTTACAATAACGTTGACTTTTACAGTTACTGTCATAGCAACAGTGTCCTGGCAGACCCTACTACGGATGACGCCAGAATCACAATGCAAATATGAACAGTGTGGAAACTACGTACAAAACCTTGCAACGTCACACTCACACAAACATGCGCATCGACGAGGCCTCTAAGCGGTTCTCGCGGTGCTGCAGTACTGAGTCACTAGCTACATCGAGCGTCGATGCTCATGTTTGTGTTAGTGTGCCATTTCGAACGTTTTGTACGTAGTTTCCATACTGTTCATATTTGTACTGTGCCAGAATACTGTTGCAACTATATCAATTGTCAATTAGTAACGTAGATTACCTACTTACAATTTTTTGTGAATAATGTAATTCATACGAACGTATAGAACGTCATAGTCTTATTAAAAGGAGCCAAGCTCTTTAAACGGAGAATAAAACAGTTACTGTGGGTTGCGTTGCAGTTATTTTTGACATTGTTATGTTACCATGGTTGCAAGTGAATTAAGAACATCTGACAGATATTAACAATAACTTTAACCAGCGCCTCTTGGACGGTTACAGTTAACAGTTAAAGTTATGATGACATTTAACAAATTTTCAAATGGTGCAACTCGTTTTTTGCATAACCGGTACATTTACAAATTTGTCAATGCTAAATTAACATGATGCAATCCCGTCTAAGAGCTCTACAATCAAATCTAATGTTAGCGAAGAAGGCAAAATCAGTACAGGTATCCTTGAGCATTATTATGAAAGTCTAATAATAGAAATACAAAGTCCAATAGCTTCTACAGAACAACACAACAGATCAATTGTAACAATGAGTTTCGATGAGTTAAGGAATGCGTGGCGTGATGCTCTCACAAAAAACAGACGTCATTATGTTGATGTCAATAAAATCTGACAGGTCGTTTTTTGTCTGTGCAGTGTTTTTTTAGGGTTCTGTAGCCTACAAGGAACCCTTATAATTGCGTTAAGTTCGTCCGTCCGTCTGTCCGCAGCTAAGCTCGTATACTCCTAGTACCTACTAGAAACAGGGCGTTTAGAGTCGTCTTTCGGCGAATAAAAAAGGCCAAGTGAGAGTGGGACTCGCGTGTATGGGGTTTTATTATGCTATTTGGAATACCATAGATTTCTTAAAGGTTTTCCTGCTATGTGTAGGTAGAGAACTATTGAGATATAGACGAGGAAAATGGTCAGTTTTCTCTATTTTCTTAAAAACTTCGACAATTGTATGAGGCTCACAGATTTTTTTTTCCAATTTATCTCCCAAATTTGCCGCCATGTTGTCTATGTCCAACTCATTGATTTACGCATGTGAACCAAATTTCAACTCTCTCGGTCTATTATTTTCGTAGCAAATTGTTCTGCCAGGCGTAGTCAGAGGAGTCTCCGCTTATGCAATATCAATCAAATATAGCTTTTATTACTATTGCATAAAGTGCTCATATTTTAGAACAGCCATTTCCCTAATTGTACCAACATAAAGACAGACAGACAGACAGAAGGACAAACGTTATCTTATAAGGGCTACGTTTTTTCCTTTCTAGATACGGATCCATAAAAATAGCAATTACTTCATATATCTTTTTACCTGTTCAATAAGATTATCCTTATGTTTGTACTCAGTGAAATCATCTACAATTGCGGCGTTTTCCATGGCCGCCATTGTGCCACGCCACACGGACGCGTAATGCTCCCCGTATTGAGCACGTGTCGTAGGAGCACGAAGCGCGACCGCTGCGTTTATACGCACTTTGAGATTCTTGCACTCTTGGGTCAATCTGCATAGACTTTGAAGTACTTGACTCTACAAATCAAAATTTGGTGTTAAATACTTCTTTAAAATGGAAATAATTTATAATAAGGTTTACGGAACACATTACTGCCTACCCCGTTGGGGACCTGGCGTGAAGATACATAAATACATTACTTCAACAATATTATACTCGTAAAACTGATATCCTAAGTGTTACAGCAATATATACACTCTACTTAAGTCCAAAATTTCATCGAAATCCGTCCAGCCGCTTTAGCGTCATTGAAAAACAAACAATCATCTACACTTTCACATGTAAAACAGCAGTAAGATGAGGTTAGTATACCTATTATATTTCGAACGTACCTGCCATTCACTAAGACAAGTGAATAAATTGTCATTTTTCATTGCATTGCCGAGTGCATAGCAAGCGTTCCACCGTACTTTCATATTACTGACTTTGCAGGCACAGTCCAGAAGTTTCTGAATCGCGTTCTCGCATAGACCCTTTATTTGAGGATTCCGAAGTAAATTTTCGTTCTTTATCAGCCGTAGAAGATTGCCAAGGCCGCGAGTGGCGCTCATTTTAACCTACAACCCAGTTTCAAAGATATCAAAGAGCACTTAAAGATCACAAGCAATTATCTAAGATAAATAGCACAAATTGCAAACAAATAACACGACGTAGAACGTGACGACGTTATACATTATTCAATTAGATTATTCCCTCATTCGATTTTAACCTATACGTTTGTAATTTTTGACAAAATATCTCTTGATAACATAGAGCAACACGGGCCACCGGCCGCGGCGGGCCGGAGGGAAGTAGCCATATGCAGGCTTTCCCCCTTGTCAAACTAGAAGCCCAAATGATCCTACGCCTATCGGCTAGATGTTTAAATGTGTGCGTGAAATTGTCTATGTACTTTGTTAAAGTCAAGGTGTGAGTTTCGTAGTAATAGACGATTTTTGTAGTGTGCGTGTGTCACACGTATTTCCCCTAGCAAAAAATGACAGACTGTATTGCATCGGTAATAAACGCTATGGCTGCTACTATAAACGTTATTTTCCCTAGTACACTACCGATCTCAAAATGAAAAAAACTATCAGTTTTAGGTAGAAAATTTGTATTCCATATCATCCACATTAGTTTGATAGAGTAAGTAAATAAATATTTGTTGATATATCGGAGTAAAATAACAAAAACAACTAAAATAAAAAAGCAGGTCATTATCGATAACCGTGTTTATAGACTTTACATTTAGCTCCTAAGTCATTAAATAAAACATACACATACCTTATCGTTGTCATTAGCGCATTTTATGCTGACCTCTAACAAACGAAGCAGTAGGTCATCATCAATATCGTCGGTCTCCGGTTCATTCCTGTTAAAATCACAATTTCATATACAATATTATCTAATAAAGCATTCAAAAAATTAGAAATAAGGCACTAAATATATAATTTGCGATATCATCATAATTGAAGAAAGGTGAGCGTAAAGATAAAAACATGGAATTATAATTTTATTCTGTTTGCATATTATGAATATACACTACTACACATATTTTGTATTTTCAGAAAAATGCCATTAGTAAACAGTAACTCTCATAAAATACACAGCGACTCACAAAAGATAAAAGTTCTAAATCCTGATTTGTTGCTACCCCTTGGACTATAATTTCATCCTCTTTTTTTTAATAGCGCTAGTAGAACTCCACTTTCAGTGCTCAGTGGGAAAATGAGTACCACCGCTTTAATTAATTAACTTTCTCTCGCTAAATGGAAGTATATTATAACGTTTATGTTTGCTTCCCATTTCAATAACTTAAAAAATGTGGTTGACACCTTTACCTATAACATACTTACACATTAAGTACAAGCGCATCGCTGAGGTTGCCCAGCGCCCACGCTGCTTTCGTACGAACAACCAGAGTTGGTTCATTCAGCGCACGCAGTATATTTTCCCCACAGTCGCTCACGAAACAGATATCCTAAAGAAAAAACAAGTCATCTATTAAATACTTACCCCCTATTCATAAACGTACATAAGATACGTTTTAGCTATAATATGCTTTGGTTTTGTCAGATGCATTGTTAATTGTGTATGATTGATAACTTAAAAAAAAAACGATTGAATAAACCCACCCCTATAGCTCCTCTACACTCCCCAAAAAAAATACTTCTGTATTTTTTTTAATTTGTTTTTTAACAAATAAAAAATATATATAGATATAACGGTGAGTTAAAAATACTTTAAGCACATGGGAATGTTCTATAGGTTCACAAGATAATATATTATTTCAAAGCTGTTTTACCATGTACCTTTTTTTCGATACAAATCAATGTTTTGAACTTAGCATGATTCTTTCGGCTTTCTACGGCCGGTAATTTCGGCTGTCGGCAGCTCGGCAGTACGGAGTTATAGAGGTAAATGCATGCATTCAATTATCATTATTATTAATCACTTTATTCAGGTAAATTACACCCATTACAGAAATAAAATCATACACATTGACAATCATAGATTACATAATATAAAATTTACACATATCATAAAAATAAAAATAATTTAAGTCTAGGTATACAGATATTATGTGTTCAATGCAAACACCTTAGTACGATTTACCAATTTTGTCCCATGTTATAGGTGGCGATCCTATTAACATCAATGGGCACATCACCCCAAACTAGGGTAGCAATCGGAAAGCATCTAAGTTGTCCATACAGAAAACTGTATCGACTTCAGTATGTAATTTACTGGACGTAGTATAAAAATTACACTAAACATCTAAATGAAAAGCAAATAACATCTCAATGTCATTTGTAAAAAAATATTGAAACCAGACATGTTTTCAAGACCAATCCAATTTCATCCAGTAAATTAGGTGATAAAAACATGTATTTGTACAAACAATTTTGGCATTATCTGCGTATCCATATTTACACCTAAATGGACAACAGTCCTCAAGTACGTAGCTATTTATTTAATATATTAAAACACTGAGAGACGAGCGTTAAACCCAGCAGCAGGAAAGAACATAAAAAATGGAAGAGTTGAGGGCTATAAGTCGACAGTATGTAATATATTTATTTTTTTATTTTTAAAGAAAAATGGAAAGAAAAATTTGACTTCAGGCGAGGCTCGAACTCGCGACCTACTGGGAATCTAGTCCAGCCGCTCTTCCAATTGAGCTACTGAAGCCCTGCCCGATTTGTCAAATCTTTCCTTCACATCTATTGCATTGCTTTATGGTAGCAGTAGCACGTAGCAAAAAAAAAATTTAAAAAAAAAAATATATATATATATATATATATATATTTCACAAGCATGTGTTAATGCGAAAATAATATAAAAACAATTATTAAGGGTAAAAGCGACTTCTTTACGATATTCAATAAACTGAAAAGTCTATTATATCGGTTGCCTAACTAGCATAGTTGGTAATAGATGGCGCTACTGCTACCATAAAGCAATGCAATAGATGTGAAGGAAAGATTTGACAAATCGGGCAGGGCTTCAGTAGCTCAATTGGAAGAGCGGCTGGACTAGATTCCCAGTAGGTCGCGAGTTCGAGCCTCGCCTGAAGTCAAATTTTTCTTTCCATTTTTCTTTAAAAATAAAAAAAATATATATTTCACAAGCATGTGTTAATGCGAAAATAATATAAAAACAAATGTAATATATTACCCATGAAACTGCCGTTTTTTTTAAAATAAATGATGCTTATTTTTACTTATGCAATCAATGCATCTTTACCAACGCATTGGTAGCTTATTGATGCCCTTATTGCTATTGCCATAACGTTTGAATTTCTAAAAACAACCGTTTAGTTGGTAGGGGGGGACACTTGACTATTAACGAAAATTGACACTTTAAAGCTTAATAGAGGTCATTGGGGGAGCAGTGGACGTCCTATGGCTGATATGATGATGATGATGAAAGCTTAATAAGCCACGAACCGGTAACTCAATCGAAAAATGATATTAGCCCAACACTTACGTTTTTGATAGACCTATCCAAAGATACCTTACACTACATAGAAAACGAAAAAAAATATCCGCGCGTTACATGCCTTATTAAACCCGCGCGAGCGGACCACATCGAACCAAATCCGCTGTCGCTACACACAGCCAGATTTGGTTCGGAGCGTACCGACTCCGCTGTCCGCTCCGTACCAAATGCGTGTGTTACGACTATTACCCTACAATTATTTTTTTTCAAGTTTTTATTATACCACTTTGTCGGCGTCATTAGGGAGTATACTAGTGCCAAATTTCAAGTCTCTAGTACCAATCGTTTTTGCGCTAGACAGACAGACAGACGAACATGGCGAAACTATAAGGGTGCCTTGTTTACTACCGAACCCCTAAAAATGTATACCTCTCTAAGCGTTCGGTACATAACAGCCATAGCCAGAGCGCGAACGGCCGCCGCCCGTACCGCCGGCTCTTCGTCACTACACGACCCCACCAGCAATGCGCAACATAACATCTGCAAACGACTCTGAAAAAAGAATAGGTTCTATGAATACACTGTTTAGAAGCTGTAGCATGTAGACTATTGGAACTCCAGTATCGGATCTCGCGGGTGCAGGCATCACCGCATTACCAAATCTACTTGGCCCTAAATGGTAGTGTTCAATGCTACCGTGTTCCAGTCAGGTGGTAATATACGACCTCAGGAGTGGCAAAGCATCTACATTGAAAGCTCAGATTTTTATATAGACGTTTATAGGCTATAGTATCACCTACCATCAATGTGAACTGTATATGTACTTGTTTGCTACTTCATGACAAAAAGTGTCCGAGCTCGTCGGTCATTAAAAGTGTAGGTATGTAAATGACTTACCGGCAATTCCTTAAAAGCGTTCTCTCCAATATTGGCAATACAATCGCAGACCATGGCCTTAGCCAAGGAGAACTCATGGCACTGCAGTACAGTAGACAGTGGTGTTAGGAGCTTCTCCCACATGTAAACGCAATGATTCAACGGTGGTGATTGGTTGGATTGCTCTGAAAACATAATTTTGGTGTTTATATTATGGATGCAAATTGGCATTCAGTTTGTTTCGATAGAATAACATTTCTACACATACTATCAGGAAACTGGCATCAGGGTCACACGGGCATTTTAATGCTCAGGCTAATTAAATACAAAAATCGTGACTGTACATCCGAGCCAGTGCCGGATAAAGCCGGTGCGGGGCTCGTAACTACTTACGTAATTACTTCCGTCTGGGATCGAACCTGCGAGCCCGAGGGATCGAAGCTGAGTGAGGCTTCGTTAGCTTAGTGGTTAAACAGTTGGACTAGTTATCCCAAGGTCGGAGGATCGAACTCTGACCGAAGATTTTTTTTCTTTAATTTCTGTATTCATTTGCATGTGTTAAAAATAAAATATGACATTGTATTAATTTTTTTATTACTGATGTTTGACTAATGGTATTTTTATATTATTTTTCGCAATAACACATGCTCTAGTGAAATATATATTTTTTAAAGAAAAATGCTACTGCCGCCATAAGGCAATGCAATAAAATCAGGCATGGACTTCGGTAGCTCAGTTGGAAGAGCGGCTGGATTAGATTCCCTGTGGTCGCGAGTTCGAGTCTCGCCTGAAGTCAAATCTTTCTTTCCATTTTTCTTTATGGAATTTTCTTAGAAGCAATAATCCTTACCTAATTTTTGTACAGCATCACCAATAATACTTATTGTTCGCGCTGTCTGCAACACAACGTCTTGGTGCTCATGCTGCAACATTTCACTTAGAATGTCTGCCAGCAGAGTTATATGGGGCTGAAGTACTTCCGATAAGTGGTGAAATGCTATCGCTGAAAGCACTTGGAGAGACTCCAAGATCACTGGAATTGCTGATGGCTTACATTTCTATAAAAAGTATGAGTTTAATTAGCATTTATTACAAAATGTTTAAATTAAAAAAAGGCTGTCAAATAGCCAATTTCTATTATGGGACTTTTTGTACAAATTTCGTTATGCTGACTTGTACATTCAAAATTATCAATACATATAATACTTACAATCATTTCACTGTCTTTAAACATCCAACCCATGTTTTTAAAACAAATATCTAATATCCAACTTTTGAAATAACATTTCACTTTGTTGCTATCTTTATCAGTACAGTTGTTCTTATTACTATCATTTATTTCTTGATCAACTGCAGTAAACAAGTCATCATCAGAGTACCCTTCTTCAAAATCATCACAATCATCATTCAGTGATTTAATTTCATTACTTGTTTGGATTTTAAGAATGGTATGAAGCACTGTATCCTTTTCTATTACTTTGATAATTTCATTTACTTTAGGATCTATTGATAACACACATCCCATCATAATAAGAGCTCCCACTTGCAGAGTTATATCTGAAAAATAAGGAAAAAGCATTACATAAATAATAATTCATCTATTATTGACATTTTTTTAAAGGAGTTGTTGTGAGCTCGGCTCTTTTTCGTACACGTCCTCAAAAAATGGGTAATTTATTGAGGACGTGTACGAACAGTGTGTTCTACATCTATTATTGACATTTTTTTAAAGGAGTCGTTGTGAGCTTGGCTCTGGTTCGTTTATATTCTTGTATTTTTATTTAAATTTATTGTATTTTAGAGTTACAACCACATTTAATTCAAACGATTTTATCACAAAAATATAAATAAACTGCAAATAATGTTTTGTAACTGCCAACAAAGCTAAATAAGTGAAAATATGCAGTAAAAACGTTTTTATATTGATTTTGCCTGTTTAATGATGTTGTGTAGGTACAATACATGGCCGGAGGTCCATACATTTTTGCAACATTTCCTTTGTAATCATAGTAGCAAACAAGCATGTGCAAGTTCACATGGACGGTATGTGGATAGTTAGAGGCATTAATGTGATAAAAGAAAGTCATACACATGCCACTTTACACGTGGGACTTAAAATCCTACCTGGAAAATTGTGGATGTATGCATGCTTGAAAATCTGTGTGATATTACCTACAGAGAAGCTTATTATGAACCTTACCTCTATGGACTAAAAATCTTCTCGCAGATCTAACCAACTCACTAATAAGACCTTCCTCCATCTTATGATAAGGTGTTGCTTGAACTAAGGCGGCGCAACACTTCAAACCAACTATGATGACAGCATGACTCCTCTCACTATCCAAAATGCCGACTAAAACTTTGTGCATACAGTTGATGAGATATCCAAGCGAAACAGAAAATGGAATGAAAGATGTCCCAACGTTTTTACTGGAAATTAAAATTTAATTTAATTGTACTCAAAGGAAAACGAAACTTTACACATTCAGTTTAAGTTACAGAGTTAACTTGCGAATGTGCTTGAAGAGATGTTGAACAAAAATTTATTGTGGTACATATGCTACAAACTTTTAGATTAATTAATATGTATATTAAAATTTCAGAGATTGATTGATTTATAAAAAAGGTTAAGTAAAAATGATTGGGATTCTATTACTTTCAAAGAAGTCAATTTACCCCGATTCAGCTTGAGAAAGATACATTTTTGAGCCAGACAGAAGAGCTAAGATCACGCTGAGAGCACTCGCTCGGCTAGCGGCCATTGGGTCGACCACCGCACAATAAGCTAGTGTTCTTTTAGCATTTTCCTCATTACACCAGTTATTGACATCAGGGGAATCGGGAAGCAGCGCCCACCAGTAGCCAAATATTTCTTTCTTTTCTCTTACCTAAAAATGGCAAAAGGAAAAGAATTATAGTCTGTTTCTTACTTTGTCTCTCACTGTGAGTCTCTGTTTGAAATTACTTCTATTAAATCGAGCTTCTATGAAGCGCGCATGGCCCCGGGGCTGGTGTAAATCATAAGCGATCTACTCTTGCTTCGGAGGGAACTTTAAGTCGTCGGTCCCGGTTGCTATCGATAGATAGCAGTCGTTAAACCTTGTCGGAGGCCTTATGGGGCGGATTGAAAACATCCGACAGCGGGTTGGCCACTAACCCACCTACCCCCACCGATCCGCATCGGAGCAGCGGTGGAGTAAGCTCCAGGCCTCCCTCCAAAAAGGGGAGAGACACGTGCCAGCAGTGGGACGTATAATGGGTTGCCATTATAATATTATTATTAAATCGAGCAATTGTCCTTTTATGTCAAAGAGATCTAGTGATGGAACCAGATGCAATAGACACAGCATAATTTCTGGGGCCTAATTCTCTAACGGTCTTATAACATCAAAATCATCACTCCAGCCGAAAGACGATGTTGGTATCGGATCGTAAATCACTTCTATGTCTCGCTCTAACAAAAGCCGCGCGCATTGGTTAAAAAGACAGCGCAGCGATTCAATCACGATCCATTGACAATTATTAATAAGGGCTCCTTCAATTTATGCGTTTTGTGTCGGATCACTGCAGTGTCGAAGCGGTGCGTGTCGTATGGCGCACGGACGGTCACTTGTTTTCATACAAAGCGCACGGTGTGGAAACAGTATGACGTCGGTACCGACAGCGGTCCGACGCAAAACGCATAAATTGAAAGAGCCCGAAGACTAACAACATTTTATGAGTATTACTGAATTGAAGGCAAAACATCTCAGGAGTGGCCTTGGAGATCTCCATTTACTGTGGAGGGGTGCAGTATTTACTTACCATGAATGTATGCCATGAAAATGGTGAAAAGAATGGAGAATACATCAACATGGCAACATTACAATATAACCCACATTTTCGTAATTAATAAAATGAATAGGAAGCACTAACCTTAAATAATACAAGAAATAAATTTGATGCACTTTGTCTGACTCTAGACTTTAAAGCAACAAGTTTAGCTTCTCTGCTACTGTCCACATCTGACATATCAGAATCACTTGTCAATGCCCAACAACCATGTACTTTGTGCGGTTCCAAATAATTTTTACTGATAGGCTTATATGTAGAATTATTTTCAAAGTCATCAACATCTTTCATTAAACTTCTATCGCACACTGGGATTTCTTTTTTTAAACTTTCTATTGCATTATTTCTTTGCTTCCTTATTTTTTGTTTCTGAAAAATTAAAAAAAAATATTTATATTATAACTTTGATTCTAAATTAAAAAAAAAATCATTTTGTCAAATAATGTGACATTATTTACCTTTCCTCCCTTTGTATGAGGCCGAATTGGTGGTGCAGCAATAGTTTGTTGTGCCGGCATTATCCTCTCTGGTTTGTTTCCTTGGTTTACTAAACCAAACAATATGAAATAACGACATATACCTATTACCTCAGGCAAAGGTGAGTCAATTGTTGGATCATTGAAATATAAATGTGATAAAACCCTTAACGCAGATATAACCACCTGAAAATAGAAAATAACTGTATGCCTACAGATTAAATATAGCAATATATATATAGTGAAATTGTAGTGGTTGTTTTCCTACAGCCAAAATTATTTAAGTACATAGTATGATTGATCTATTAATATTATTTTTTATTATTTATACCATACCACAAAGCATGTGAGCTGATGTTCCTTTCACATTTATGAATAATCAAAGTTATTATAATGGATTTTTTTTAACTCTTTTAATAATACCCCTGAAGGCAAATTATTCTGCCCCAGAAAGCAATAATTCAAATTTCATTCTGAATAAAATATATGTAGATTTTATGTTACTTACTTTACAATATAAAAATTCATCCTGTGTTTTTGTGGATCCTTTCATCAACAATTTAATAATCACTGAAGATAAATACAGTTTTACATCTTGTCCTATATTACTTGCTTGTTCAACATTTTTTTCATCAATGGAACTGATTAAATTAATAATACATTTAAGAGATATTAAACAGATCTGTAAAGGATTCTGTGTACTTAGATGATGAGTTTTATCAACCTCTATTATATTAGTGAGAAGTCCTTGTTTACCAATGAGTTCTTCAATAAACTGAAATATAAACCAAATTCATCAATCAAACAATCTGGCACTTTACACTCTTTGCCTACCCTGTAAGGGACTTGGTATGGAGATACACACATACAATCAAACAAATCAAAGTCATATTGTATTTTTTGCTATAACACACAGGATGAAAAATAATGTAAGAAATGTTTGATTTAGAACTTGAAGCAGTGGATAACTAGCCTACTAGAAAGAAACTACTAAAAACAACTCTTGTTTGCCTAAAACAGTTGTAACTAAAATAGGTAAGAATATTTGATGCTCAGGTTTGGGCTTCTTCAGCTCAAATGGCTAGTTATACATATTTGTTTTAAAATCTTTTATAAGATATAGATGAAATAGTACTCAATTATATTATGATTATACATATGTATAGCCACATTTAGGAGGCAGTGTAAAGTTAGAAAAGAACCGAACAAGAAGCAACATAATGAAGCAAGTACCTATCTTGAAGCAAATGACATTCACACAACCAGTTATGCCAATGCATATGCATTTGCATATGCTTCAAATATACCTAAATTATAAAAAAAATCAAAACACAACCTTGACTCCAACTTGTGGACTAAACTGCAAAATACACTGCATATTATGAAGTATATCAGGCAAGATAATATCGGAACATTTCCTCAAACAGGTAATATGCCATGACATAACTTTCCACAGGTGATCTATGGGAAATCCTAGATTCTGCTTAGTTATTATACTGTTAATTAAATGAGATGCTTTTGCTGCCAGAAATTCATCCTGAGGTTTAATTGTACATAATGCAGTGATTAAAGAAGCTCCATCCTAAAACACAAAATTTATCATTTATTAAGTAGGTATAATATGTCTATATGTAGAGTAATTGAATTTGAGAACCTTTAAGGACATAGTCATTCATGCCATTAAAAACAAAACGTATAAATATCTTATGAGTAGGCTTACCTGTCTTTGTACGAACAATTCGGCTTTAAATGGCTTAGAGTTAAGTTCGTCGATGAGGGAATTTATCTTTCCTTTATTAAGATCATTTTCTCCTAGAAGATTACTCAGCCCTCTCGATATTGTTGAAAAACGTTGAGATAAAGAGCTATCCATGATTTTATATCAAGGTGTGTACGGTAAGGAACACAAATCATCAAAGATGTTATTTGTTTCGCTACTTTCTTGAACAGTCAAGTACGGATGAAGCACAATCCTATTCATTTACTTAGGTTAACTCGATCATGTATTAAAGTAACATTTAAGTGTTCAATTTAATTTTAGAGGTGAATCAGAACCTCAGCAAAACACAAGAAAGAAACCATAGATTATACTTAGATACTGAGAAAAGAAACTATGAAAACGGTCCGAGATGAAAACAGAACACAGACCAACAACTTAAAAAAACAGAAAATAAACAGTAGGTATGACAGATGACAGTGGTCAGTGGTCAGTGACATTGACAAGAAAGACAGATGACGGAACAGCTCAGCTGGCTTTTTTTTTCATATATAACAGCATCGCTATTACGCATATTGCCAGTATCAAGTAAAACGATATTTCGTATTCGTAATAAGCAGCGTAAAAGTAAGAGTCAGTCGGTCAATTATCAGTCAGTCAGTCAGAGTCACAGTCAGTAATTCGAGTAACGCGATGGCTACTTTACCTGAACATTTATAATGAAGTTTTGGAGGCAACCTGAAAAGCCGTGTTTTCGCACTGTTATTCTATTTAACTATACACGGGCACTGTAATAAACTCTATATATCTCACAAAATGCCATTAACATTATTAAATATAACTCCAAAATACACCAGGAAAATTAAATAAAATAAGAGCACCACACGCTTCTTTCAAGGTTCCCGCCAAAACCCCCTCAGCTGATTTGCTTAGGCTACGTTCAATCTTTAGTAAAATACCGCGATTTATTAAAGCAACTACAAACTCACGCAAAAGTCGAGAAATCATGCCAACAAATTGTGCAAGAACCGAGAAGACATTATACACTCATGCGATCGTCTCATTCGCATTCTCGAACGTTATCCAGAATGAACGAGTGCTAATTTCTAATTCTTATTCATTATTCCATAATTAATACTTTTTATAGCACTGACATGGTTGTACAACCCTACCCAACTTGTATTATTATAGCTTGGCGACCACAGACGGTAGATGGTATTTATTTTATATAGAAATATGTAGTACTTAGTTACTTATCAATCAATTTCACGGTCGCACTGACGAAAAAGAAAGAGAAAAGAGAAGATTCTCTTTGAAGTGGGCAAAGATACGATCGGCGAACAGAGACGGCAAGATAGCGGTCATATTCACACTTCTCGGGTGTTCTCGGTGCTTCTCGGATGAGTTTGGAGACGCTTTTAAGTTTGTACAAGTACTGCATCATTTACATAAATACTCTTTTGTTTGAGTATCAAAATGATTAATATGCATTTTGGATGTCAACGATCAAAGTCAATGATGTAGGTAAATCAGCCTACAATATCAACGATTTCAACAATCAGTGATTAATAATGTCTTTATTTAATTTAATAATACCGAACAAGGGAAAAGAAAGGTCTCCTCACCCATGGGAGCGTGTCATAAAAGATAAGTTTGCGAATAAAATTAAATATGCTCATAATTCTGTTAACAATCCGAAATACCCCAAAATTAAACATCAACTCCCGAATATCGACCGTGTTAAATTCACCGTGATAGGTGACAGGCTTTCAAAAGAATTTATCTACTGCGTTCATTTGGTTAGAATATTGCATAAATACAGATGGAAAAGTTTCAGCAGCCCAGTCATACGAGGTAAGTAGTAAAATAAAAGCACTACTCTACCTAGCGCAACACTTAAATGCCACTGAGTGAAGTTGCTTGCGTAAACTTTGTATTGTACCAGTCTCTCAGCTCACGACTACGACACAAACGAGAAAAAGAATTAGTCTCTGCAAACTTTAGTCCAGTCGCCAGCTACTAATAAACCCCCGAAGCAGGATTTCAATAACTTTAAGGTACCTAAATGCCTTTTTAACATTAACAACATAACACACAACATTTAAGTTTAACAACGTGTTACAAAACGTGAGCAGGCAAACGATAGGTACCTATATTAAAAAAATTGGTTAAAGAAATATCTAATTAACGATAAATTACGAGTGCCTTGTACTCATGACAATTCATGCATGCAAAACTATTCTCTAGTTACCTACATTTTTGAGTCCGTGTGTAACCCATTATCCAACTCTTGAGGGTGCCACCGGCAAACAACTCCGAATGATAAATCCCAATAGGTAAGTATCACCCGTATCATCGAACCCGGATCTTTAGGCGTCACAGAAGCTGCCGGCTACATCACACCACTGAGGCAGATAAAAATTAACATTCAAGCACCCTTATTCAGGTGTAACCACAGTCGAATGGCCAAATGTATTGAATAATTTGAAAATCCAGTATGGCAGCTTGGCGTATTGCTTGAACGGATCAGTTGCCGTTATTTTGGACGAGGCGCTCATTGGCGGTGAAAAAGAATTGGAGGAAATTATCGAAACAAAATATTCGGTTCATCTAGAATTGAACTATTACAAAGAGGCTGTTGCTCAATTTGCCAGCTTTGTCAAATCCGTAAGCATTTCTTTTTGTCATATCTACCTAGAGATGATGTATATCAAACGGCCGACTATCTTTCTGATCACAGACATTTTCTGATATTAACAACTTACTTAAATTTAATACTTACCTACTAGTGGCTGGATTATATCAGTAGTTTTTTTTTAATCTTTCAAGGATCGTAAGGCCACCGGCGCCCAGACACAATTGAATTTCAATTGTCATATTTTTCTCGTGTCTGGAGGGATTTAACGTACCTAATGAAGGTGGCAACAAGCATTCAGTTCACATTGATGTTTTAAGTGATGACTGCAGCCTGTAGACTCTTACACAAAGACCAGAGGCAGAGAATATGTAATAATACAACGTGTAGAATGGACACTTCGACCTCTTATAGGCGACGTTTATTCTCTACGTGCTACGCACACAGGTGCACGTGTAAATACACGTCACTGATTGATAGAGTCCAAATTAGGCGTTTGTATGGAATTTTGGCGGTTGCTACCCCTGAGACCTAAGTTGTTATGTCTCTGCAGAGGCCGGGAGGGAGTAGCCATATGCAAGCTTTCCCCTCTGTCAAAGTACAAGCACAAGTGTGCCTGTGCCTGTCGCCTAGATGTTTAAATGTGCGCGTGAAATTGTTTATGAATTTTGTATAAGTCAAGGTGTGAGTTTCGTAGTAATAGACGATTTTTGTAGTGTGTGTGTTGTGTGTCACACGTAGTCCAACACAGCGATGAGATGGACCACTGGTTAAGAAATTCTACACTATCTTCCTAACCTCCCTTTAACATTTTAATCAGATACTGATTTACTTACTGTTTTTATTTTCAGAGACCGTGTGCATACATGCATATTTCGATTAACGACGATCATGTTGGAACATTGATTTTAATGGTTATAATTTTATTAATATTAGTTAAGTCTACTACTTTGATTAGATAGGTATATAACAAGTAACTATACCTATTATCAAAGGTTGACAAAAACTGCCTCAGTAATCTGGTAGGTAGTACCAGGCCACTACTGCTAGGCTAGAGTCCTGGGTTTGATCCCCGGATCGGCGGGTAAGTGCTATTAGGAGTTTTCCATTTTCTGGAAGAGGCCCAGTGCCATCCTCGGACTTCTTTGATAATGTGGCTGGAGATGACAATTCAATAAGCTTGCCACCTACTACAATAAGCTTGCCACCTACTACAATAAGCTTGCCACCTACTACAATAAGCTTGCCACCTACTACAATAAGCTTGCCACCTACTACAATAAGCTTGCCACCTACTACAATAAGCTTGCCACCTACTACAATAAGCTTGCCACCTACGACAAAACGTAACTGGCGAATCGTGTGTATGCATTGCATGTATCTATGTTTGTATGCACGCACTTACCTCTGTACCTGCCCTTTCGGGAAATACAGACATGAAATTACGATTAGAGTATAAGAATAAATGCCATTATTACCACTGGTAATAATGGCATTTATTCGTCTTGTCTTGCCTCAGTGCCAGAAATTATTAGAGTATACGAATAAACGCCATTATTACCACTGGTAATAATGGCATTTATTCGTCTTGTCTTGCCTCAGTGCCAGAAATTATTAGAGTATACGAATAAACGCCATTATTACCGCTGGTAATAATGGCATTTATTCGTCTTGTCTTGCCGTTGTCTTGCCTCAGTGCCAGAAATTATTAGAGTATACGAATAAACGCCATTATTACCACTGGTAATAATGGCATTTATTCGTATACTCTAATTTACCAGACATACGTCGTGTCATGGTGTAAAAGCTGAAACTGTTTCTGCTTTTCAGCTTGATTTTCTTTTGTTCTTACAGTTTTTAGTATAAAGTTATCTAATTATTGTCATAATATTATATTATTCATAAATATCTCCGAAATATCCTAACATGAAGATGTGAATGAAAACCCACAATACATTGTATTACAATATATTTTAAAATGTAACTTACAGCTATACTCGGACATAGTACCGAACACATGTGAGAACTTTCTTCGCCTTTGCCAATCAAAAAGGGGTGGCTATGGAGGCACGCCTGTACATCGTATAGTAAAAGACGGTTGGATCCAATGCGGTGGCTTCGGAATGAAGAGTTCTGATTTAGAATGTGAAAACTTTATAGTGCCACATGACCAACGCGGCGTGCTAGGAATGGCTAACGACGGCCGGTAACCTTTTTGACGGAATATTAATCAAAACCAAAGTAGGTATGAAATCTGGCAGTATGCAAACAAGCAAAATTTTTATAATAAATAAATTTAGGTATAACAGTTGGATAAAAAACTCGAGGTGCCACGCTTGAGACCCAATAATTTCTATCACAAAGGTAAAACAACTCAGACCTCAACTGAGGCAACATATCCACATTTTAACTTACGTTGTGTAGATGTCTATAGGCTTTAGTATTCACTTACCATCCATGTGAACTGCAGTGGCGGACTAAGGGGCGACTGGGGCGGTCTGCCACGGTCTGTCTGGACGGCGAAAATAAGGACAGTCAGCGGACAGTCTGTGCCGGGGTGTGGCCAGCGCGCTCGCCATGGAAGGTGATGCGAGTCGGTATTCCGTGGGGATGCCGATCAGAAAGGTGGACCAATCGTCATTACTCTCTTTTTTTAAATGGATATCCTTGGCTTTCATTCTGTTTTTAGTTCCCACCAGAGGTTCCATTTCGGCGGGACGTAGGTATCCATGTGACAATTGCGATTCTTCGTGGTGACCACTTTGGCCAACGTCAAGCCCTGGTCTAAGAGCGTATCGGTGAACGTGCGCATTTTCCCGACAAACTCTGCGTCCACTCGGTGCGGGTCCGAGTCGCTGTAGGTACTCTCCAGTTTGCAGAGGGTTTTGCTCTTCTTGCCGACGAAACACTTTGTCCTGTCAACGCGGCCGTGACCGATTTCATAATGAATGTAGATGACGTCACAGGGCGCGGTCACTCCGCAGCACGACAATATCCGAGATTAGGCGCGGGGCTTTAAAGATCCTCTTCTTATCGGCGGGCAGCTCAAAAGGGTGACGTTTATAAACATTGATTTTCCTTTCGAGTCTTCGTACACGCCTAGCTCGTACGCCAAGTACACGCACATCAAAAAAGGCGTTCTTCGAGCACGTAAGTGCGTTCCTGTTTCAAGAGGGCCATGATGCCGCGGTGGTGCAAACGTCGCAGGTAATCGCCGGCGATTCTATTGATAACTTTTATGCCGTCCATTTTTTTTAACAATATGTGCGTCCGAGACTGGGAGTTGTAATTGACTGATCGAGAATGGTTATGCTTTTATAGTTTTAATGCTGGAAACAGGATATTTGCGCGATTAGTTTTCATCCTAGCGGAAAGCTGATATCTCACATGCGCGCGGAATTCCGTGAATCAACAGGAAACAAAATATTTGCGCGATTTGTTTTCATCCTAGCGGAAAGCGGATATCTCACATGCTCGCGGAATGACGTAAATCAGCAGGAATTAGTAAATAAGCCACCCACGACGCGAGAATAAACTGTTTAAGTAACCTTCCCTCCAACCCCCCTCTCACCACCCATCACCTCTCATATGACCTTTTTTTTGCTCGTGCGTATCACTAGTGAGCCTCCAAACGCCAAATGCCGCTTCGGGCCCCTGATGACCTTAGTCCGCCACTGGTAAACTGCATGATTCTTGACCATCAGTGAAAAAATTTACATTCAACAACCAAAACACTGTAGAACCTGCACATATATTTAGGGACAATTGAACACTACGAGTGCGACCGGTATTTAAAATAACAGACATTAGTTACGTACAATATCGAATCCCACTATAATTAAACTTATTTTTAGACATGTAGACTGCTCCACACAGTTCTTTGTTTTACTGCAACCAGCACCATGGATGGCTCAAAAATATGTAGCGTTTGGCCAACTAATAGACGGCGAGGAAACCTTGAAAAAAATCGAATGCGTACCAACTTTCTACGAATCACCGTTATCAAACATCATCATCTTCCAAGCAGGCGTATTAAATCTTGAATGTCATGATATAAGAATAAATAAAAATGCCAACGAGTACATCTCTGGACATATAGAAGACCTTGTTTCTTTGGGAGATGCTCTGTATGAGGTACTAAGTTTTGATATTCAAGTCATGAATCTTTTGTTAGTTATTTTATTTTAGCTGCAAAATCATATTAACTAGCTGGCATATGCGCGCGGCTTTGCCCGCTTGGATGTCGTTTTTGATCTGCAAAACATGTAATGCCTACCGAATCATTTTACATGAGAGGAGCTGCAAACTTCTGCCCCCTTCTGTAAAGAAAGGCACTGTTTTTGTTTTATATGGCTCACTAGCCTGTTATATATATCGTATAGCGAAGTAGGTACTTCAGTAAGTTACCTATATTTCACGGCATTACTTCGCTATACACACAGTTACACATGTCAATTATTTTTTTTATGTAATGGAAGTGGCAAACAAGCATGCAGTTCACATTGATGTTAAGTGATGACTTCAGCCTATAGACATCCACACAAAGACCAAGGTCAAAATGCAGATGTGTTACCACTCCTGAGGTGTTATGCCTCTGTGCCAGAAATTACATTAAGAACGGGAGGTAATAAAAACAAATGATAATAACTAAAATACACGCGGACGAAGTCGCGTGCAAATCTAGTTTAAAGATAATCTTGTCATTTAAGGAGTTAATGCAAAAAGTATTTTCAAATATTGAGCAAAAAGCTGCTGAAGAAGAAACGGGACAAAACATTCATGCTACACAAAGGTTAAAAAACTTCCATTTTTTTCATAAATAGTTATTTCAAAGTTGTTAGCTGATAGTCTAATGTCTTAATATGCCTTAACAAAACAGATTCTTGCGTAAAAGAGAGGATATGGAAGAACAAATGCAAAAAAGCCAAGCTGGTAGCCAAAAATCTTCAGCGCCAATAAGCGAGCGTGACGAGGGAAATAATGAATATGACGTTGAGGTGTATGAATACGAAGCCGAGGAATATTCGTACAAACACGTTTCACTTGCAGAAGTTGAAAGTTTGGCTGTCAAACTGCGGAAACCGTTTTATATACCGTTGACAGACGTGCCTTATCCGGGCGAAATTGACTCTACTTATGATTTGAAAAAGTGAGTGGTTTCATGCGTTTATTCTGCTCTAGATGTAGATAGATTGTAGGCGTGAATTTTGTTTGATTCTGCTTACTTAAATCATTGTAGATATAAAAGTCGGTTTCTTGGAATTCAAATAAACCTGAAGGAGTACATTTAATTAAGGGGTTTTTTTTTACTACAATTTGCTTAACTAAATATGCAAGGTGCTTAAGATTTGTGTTAAGACCTACTAGGCGACTTCGGCATTTATTTATAAATATTTATATGTCTTAAAGTTCTCTTTTTATTTAGATTTTTGAAAGGCAATTATTGTCTAGAGAGCGATTTACAAACTCGCCCCGAAAAAAAGGCTGTTTCTGTCAATATATCATATCTATCTGAAATGTTAAAATTAGAAGATGAAACTGACTCTGTCTCAAGTAAGAATTGTTTACCTTTTTCTATTTAATGTTATTGAATTGTTTTTTAAGTTTTGATATTTTTATTACAGTGGAATCTTTCGGATCGGATGAAGAGAGAGAAATCCGAAGATACATAAAGTGGACATTACTTATATTTTTAATTGTGGTATAATATTATGTTTTATACAGGTACTTATCTTTAGGGGCATTTTTTTCAGGCTTCACGTGGATCGAACTAGCTTCGCTGGTAACGTCATAAGAAACATAGCCCGAGCTAAATTTAATATATATGATAATGTAACAAAGTATGTAACAATGTTTAAGATAATAATTAATTTTTTTTTTTAATTAAAAAGTGATGTAAACAGTTGATTAATTTGCAGATCTCAATTATTATCAGATGAAGAATTGCGGAGGTTAAAGTATGTATTTAAATACATTTCTACTATATTATTATCATGAATCACGAAATAATTTATGAAAAATCTTGTCAACGAGAAGGGATACCAAATGTTCAACAAAGTCAACAATATAAATGCATGTTATGAAAGAAAAATCAATTTTATAGATAGTGTTCTATCGTAGTGTAAATTACTGTAAAGACTGCACTGCATAATATAGACATTTTGTATCGCTTTTGGTTATTCACATTTGGTATCGCTCCATTTAATATAAGTGAATTTTATATATTTTTATTTACCTACTAGGTTAGGCGCAACCGATTATCAAAGCCAGGCGTGTCAAGACAAGTGAGTAACTTACTGCGTACATTACATATATCATTATATATCATGGGCGTAGCCAGCCATGTACTCAGTGTGAGGCAGTTTGCAACATCTCCTGTGCTGTAAATTGGGCTATCTTTTAATCTCCAGGGAGAAGCTTTCTCCTCTACTCTCCACCAATCCTCTGGTGACGCTCATGATGGCGCAAAGTAGCCTATTCCTTTATTTTACGTATTTTTTTTGTAGAAAAGTGTCTTTATCCTTACCACCAACTAAAGTTACACGGCATAAGATAAAAAGACGACAAACTGGTTTCGTAAAACCTAACGACTTGGAACAGATGATTTTGAAACAAAAATCTATATCGATCGTAATTTCTGAAGACGAATCTCAAACATTTAACAGGTAAGTAACTAATACTTACCGATATTCTCTTAATGCTGGCGTCGGGACGTAACGACCCCACTACAAATGGAAGAATTTTTCTTCTACTAGAAGAGAATTTTCCACCAGTGCCTTCGGTCAACCGAACAATGGCGGTCAAACCATTCTTATGAAAGTAAGTGCAATAACGCAAGATTGGCAGCAGCGTCCTGCGATAAAACGGTGATCGGCAATCCGCATGCCAAGCGTGGCAGTTATGGCATATCCGCCTTATGGAGAGGCTTTGGTCCACCAGTGGACATCTTTCGACTGATATAATGGTGATGATAATTCTCTTGATGGCCAAGCTCTCAAGTAACATTTACTCATAATTATTATTCTAAAAATATTACTTAGGTTAAAAAGGTAGTTAGCTACTAGATATCCGTGTTATCTCCAATTTATAATCCGAATCCTAATTATGCAAACGCTTAAAAATGTTCAATGGATGGAATATTTGTTAAAGTATTATAACATTATAAATAAAAAAGGCGGCTGTCGTGATAATTACAGTGCTCATCAAGAAATAACACATCGAGCCTTTGAAAGTGACAATCGGCTAGTTGCGGCTTTATGGAGCGTTATCTCTGCTGCACACTGCCTATGTAAGCATCCGTAGTCCAGTATTGGTCAAAACTTGACCAAAATGGTCGATAAACGTCAAATAGGTATGGTGCGAAAGAGATAATGCTCTACAAATCCGAAATAAGCCGACGTCTCTTCCTGAGGTCGATGTGCATCATTTCTTGTTGGATACTGTACGTATTTTCAAACTATCGGGGTCGTCTGAAGAAAAACGTTCACAAACACTGACTCAAAAAAATATATTTTCTAGGAAAGTGCGTATAGACCCCTCAGTAGTGACACACGGTGAGACACGGCCCGCCCGCCGGGCCACGGGCTTCGTCCACGCCGCGATGAGCGAATCCGACTCAGAACTACGGAGGCAATCGGTTCTGACTCGACTATATGATAACGTTGCTACGGATGAAGACCAGGGACCAACTTTGAAGGAATATAAGTATGTCGTTGATTTATAAATAGAAAACATACTCAACTATGCTATGGGGCTTTAACTATGGAAGTTTACTATGGAAGGAAGTTTCCTTGCCACTCGGCTAAATGAGGTAATGCAGTGGTGTCTACGCCTTCGAACTCCTACACTGTAATTGTACTCGCTGTAGTAAACTCAATTTGATTTGATTGGTAATAGCATAATTCTAAACCTTAATAGTAAAGCTACATACATTATATTATATTTTTAAGTAATCCTAAACCAAAATTTGTGTGACATTTCATCTAGACCAATGGCAGAACTACGTTCGAAAAATATTTTACTGACTTATTCGTCTTATACACGTATCAAGAGTGAAGAGAATACACGAGAAAAATATCGTCAATCATTCTCAACCGAGAATCATTCTTTCGAGCCAATACTTAATATGCAACACAACAAAAAAATAGCGCGGAAAATGTCATCGGATTACGTAAAAACAATTCACGCTATGCAAAACAAACCTGAGAATTCGATACGCAGTGTTGAGTATGCGAAAACACGACCATCGATTAGTGTGAAAGAATATCAACAAAAAAATCTAAAACATCAAGAGAATTTGCGGAGCTCTTCAAAGTTGAAAGGTAACTCTAGTAACACAGTTGGGTACTCAAGTACTCACAGCAGTGGGACCAAATATTTGATCTCAATCCATTTTTGATAACTTTCCGTCGTTACTTCGATCCATTTAACAAAAAAAGGGTCCCAATAACAAATCTACAAATGAATTCGCTGTCAATTGTTATTGGGATGCTGACAACGGATCAATCAAAGGAACGTTTGCAATCTAGATTGGTGCAATCCGTTATCAAAGGTACAATAATGGGACAGGTCGTAAACAGATGAAAAGTGGACAAACATACAGCAGTTCATTTTTAGAAACATTAAAAAGACCTATGAATCAGATTAATAAAATTGTTTGATAGTCAGGGGAATTAGCCAGGGTTGACGAGTGTCTTTTGAATTTTGAGTGCAAAATGTAACAGCAATTTAGAAATTTACTTTTGAATACATATGTTCTCGTAACGATTATTATATTAAGAATTAAATGCAACTTTATGGAAGTGAGACGATCGCGATGCACTCGTTAGCACTTTAACTATGTACCTAATGCGGGCTTTTGTATGTATTCAAATTATTTAAACCATGTATCGTAAAAGTAATACTACGATTTGTATGGAGTTGAAATATTGCAGTGTTTTTGACAATAATTGGTAAACGTTTGTGAGATACGCGATCGATATACTACAACACACCCGATGCCGTGTTTTCGTTTGTCCGCTCTTTGCTCAGAATTTTTCATTCGCAGGTTCCCTTAAGAAGCATTCAGTTCATGGAATTCGATTACCTGGTGACACACCGCTATATTCCATGATAGATGTAAGTTCTCAAGCTTTCCGATATCCTCATGGCCTGAGTTATTATTATCACGTATTCAGTCATCCACGAAAAAAATGAATAACGATAATTCTGTAATTTCAGGTGGAAGAACGCAATTAGATCACTTCTTGTACTTTTTAAAACTCTTTTGGAAATGTGTACCATAATTTAATTAATATTTTATTGTAGTATTCTTGTTTCTACACTATTATCTGTGGTCTATTCTCAATGCCATGCCGAAATAAAAATATATTAAAAAAAAAAAACGATTTATTGTAACACTGAATTGCACATCAAATTTCCCATCACAATAATTATAATTAATACTACTAAGGTACATTACAATTCTTTTTTTTTTCAATTTGATCTGATTTCATATTACATGTAAAAAATAACAATATCACGTAAAATCATTACAAAAGAGCAGATACTAACGATCAGTCACGTTCTTTACACTAATGGCACTACAAGACGTTATAACCGAAAAACAGATTTTCCGGTTAATACATGAAAATGCCAAGATTCTTGTAATTCCTCTAGCACCCCATACGTTTAGATTCACAAATTCTGAAGTTCATCAATTACAACGCGATAACGTTCAAAGTCCTACGAAAGTTGATAGCTTAATTTTGCAGAATAATCTTTCATTGAGACCGTATTATAGACTAATGAATTAATCGTATAATACATCAACGGAACATCAATGCAACGAATGCCTTTGTAAACGATTGCCGTATGTATCTAATATAGGTAACATAGCTTTAAGCTTCATAGCTTAAAACCAAACTCGGAACCGGTTTGAAAAAAGTGTTAAGGTTCTCGCGTGAAGGTTTCGTACAGAACGATAATCCTGATCATTTTGTACTTCTCACCGAAATACGACTTATGAATACAAGTCAGTGAATAGTGTGATGAATACCGGTTAATTAACCTTTAAAGTGCACAAATTTGAAACGAATATCTTTAAATACCGGTTTCATCAGAACGATACCGTAATATACGTTCATGCGTTACGGCGAAACCGCTACGATAATTTAACCGGTATCCGAGCTTTGCTTAAAACAAAGTAACCAGACCATCACAAAATTACTTGGGATAATTAATTATGCCTTAATTATCCCAAATACAATATAAAATTAATGTCACAGAGGTGTTATACTATCAAAGAGCAAGATTGCACCGCACCGCAACCTCACCACTGGATCAACTTATCAACTTTCACTAGTCTAATACGGCGCCGCGAGGTATTCCAAATTCTAACAGTCGCCACACTCGTCACTCTCCCCGACTTCGTAATCGGGACGGACGTAATTGGTTAATCTAATACGAGTAGCGGATCAAGGGGATTAGGGCTCATATCCTCTCCCCGAAAAACCTTAAACCCAGTTCCTCCATGACAAATTTTAAATTAATTTTTTTCCCCTCATTCATAACGTAAATTAGCTCAGGAGTAGGTTATCATTCTTCTGTTTTTTTAACCCTACCTGATTGACAGTTCAACTAACAAAATATAATTTATGGGCATGGACCTTGAGGGCTGACATTCACCTGCGCAGAAGTGAATAACTGGGATTCTTTCTCTTTTGTGGTATGAAGTAAAGCGCACGGGCAGTGGAACCAGTACAGCCAATCAACCGAACAATGGCGGTGAAACCATTCCAATACAAGACACACGGAATGGGTAGGCCCGCCCCGCGATAACACTACCGCCACTGCGAGCGCCAATCCGCAAGCCAAGCGTGGCGATTATGGCATAATCCCCTGTTATGGGTGCTCATAGACTTTCGGCTGAGATGATGATGGAAGTGATAGATGCGCAAAGCGATCCCCACTCTGTCGTCCAGCGCTCAAGACCTGTGCAACTATTTCTATATCTACGTTTATGAGTAAGGTATGAGTGTTGGCATTAATAAGGCCTGTATTTAGTTCGTCAACATTTCTGAATCCGCTATTGATAACAACTAATGTCCGTGGCCATGGCCGAATGCGCTAATGCCGTTCGATAAGGTCGTTGCGCGGTCGTTATTGTTGTTGCCTTCAGCGTTTGTGTTGTCGGCATTTGTGCGCGCCTCCAGTTGTTGGTGCCACATCGATGCGTAGAAACCGTTTTGGCTGAGAAGTGTTTCGTGGCTGCAACAAGGTTCGAGAGTCAGTACAAATTTGTCTATACAGTTGCTTTGCTAGTCTATCGGCTAAACAATGAAATCACACTCAAATCCTAAGTGGAACTAAGACTATTGTCTCTGTAAAACACACGCAAGCGACAGAGATAGCTTATATTTCAATTACTTGAGGGTTGTGTAAAATTAAATAATGACGTTTGAGTATTCGGCCATATGATTTGCAAACGTAACAAAATTTTTTTGTCAGTCACAATAAGAGATATAAGTGGGAGTTATGACTTGCATAAGTCTTATTTTGATTGATTTTGTAGGAGTGAGTTTCAACTTGACATGTGACACTTAAAACATGCAGTAGGTATAGACCGACCGTTTAACTCGCGTATCGCCTTCGCCTTTGCCTTAGTAGAAGCCTAAGTTTTGCAAGCAGAGAAAAATACTTATTTTATTCTATTTTTGTTATATTAATATTTATATTTGTTGTTATAGCAGCAACAAAAATACATCATCTGTGAAAATTTCAACGCTTTAGCTATCACAATTCATGAGATAAAGCCTGGTGACCGACCGAGTAGTAATAAGGTACTGTTTTTCTAACCTTTTCGTACGGAACCCTAAAAAGACGAATAGCTGCACAAACGATATTAATTTTAGAAACCGAACACTCACATGCATTTTTAGCTCCACTAAATCTACAACATACTATGAAAACTTCACTTACTTTCCTCTCTCAATGATCTCGCCATCTTTAAGCACGAGGATTTCGTCCGCGTGAATGATAGTAGAGAGCCTGTGTGCGATGATTAGTGTCGTACGATTTGCGCATACGCGCGCCAACGCCGCCTGTAAATTTATTAAGAAAAAGTAAACTTTAATGCATATCAAGAAGAAATTGAGCATCTACTCAACTTCAACTTCTTCTTGATATACAAGAGGAAATTACAGTGGTTGTTTTCCCGCTGCAAAACGATTTGCCTTCAGTAGTTTTATCGAACATATACCCCCTTATTCATAAACGTATTTTAGCTAAAGTGTTGCTAATCTCTCCTTTGTCTTTTTCTATCCTGCACATTTGACAATGCAACTGACAAAGACATAGCATTCTATAGCTAAAACGTATCTAATGTACGGTTATAAATAAGGGGAGTAAGAGTTCAAATAATTTAAGAAATGATAGTAATTAACTTAACGTACGTACTACTTTTGCACACACACCACCGTGCGCCGCCGACAAAGAGAAATAACAGTGAATATCCATAAGTATTCAGAGAAAAATAAGCTCACGTGCCCTGTGATACGGTATATTTAATAAAGAAAGAATATTATAGATTGACCATACTAACAAAATAAAATCATTTTGCTGCGGGAGAACAATCTTAAAAATTTCACCGAATTTTTTAAATAATTTATTATACAGCCGGGCTGGGGCCTAATTCTGCTAACGTTATTAGTCGAAATCCTCATTGGATCGCGAGTGAATGGCTTCGCTGTCTCGCTCAAACAAAGAATCTAAGGCCGCGCATTGGTTAAAACGAGACAGCGGAACGATACATTCACGACCCGATGACAATTACGACAAATTACATGAGCAGAATTAAACCCCTGGCATTTGTTTTGCATTGATCATGGAAAATCATGGATAATAAGTCAAGTACGTCTAATGTATATTAAAAAAAAACATGTGTCAAGAGGAAAAAAGGTACAGATGTATCTATTAGTACTCTTGAGATATAAGAAATTGTACTAACGATAACGTTAAATGAGAATACTGCCCGCTAACAGTTCCATTAATATAACTTATACAACATTTAAATCCAGATACAAAAAAAAAGGGGAAATAAATAGGAAATGTAAGAGTTAACCTGAATATTTCGTTCCGTGTTCGTGTCAAGTGCTGATGTAGCTTCGTCCAGAAGCACTATGGCTGGATCTTTGAGAAGAGTACGCGCGATGGCTATCCTTTGTTTCTCTCCTCCACTGAGGCGAAGACCTCTTTCACCCACCTGTTGCGAAATTATATAAGATCATCAATATATTTTACGGCCCTGTAATTTCCGGCACAGAGGCATAACACCTTAGGCCTCAGGAGTGGTAACGCATCTGCATTTTGACCTCGGTCTTTGTGTGGGTCTATAGGCTGCAGTCATCACTTAACATCAATGTGAACTGCATGCTTGTTTGCCACTTGCATAACATAAAAAAAAATAGGCAGTGTCAAGTAGACATCAAACCGATCGCATGGTGAAGCGTTTTCATTTTGAAATGTATGGATTCATTTGAATCTGGTCAGATAGAATACACTACCATTAGGTAATGCGGTGGTGCCTATGCCCTCGAGTACCTACACTAGAACTCTACCATAATGGCTCATTTCAATATTACAATATTTACCTGTGTATCATATGCATCATTGAATGTCAGGATTCTGTCGTGAATATCGGCATTTTTCGCGGCTGAAATGATATCAGCGACGGAGGCGTTCAATCTACCATATTGAATGTTATATCTGGAAAAGAAAATTAAAGAACGTTGAAATTCATCGCAAATTGCAGTCGAGCATGCAGTTCACTGGAGCCTTAAGACATCTACACAAAAAGCAGATGTCAAAAAGCAGATGCGTTGCCACCCCTGAGACCTTAGTTGTTATGTCTCTGTGATAGTTATTACGGGACCATTAAGGTGGACCATACAAACATCTCCAAAAACTATAGAAATTGTCTTTTGAAGAAATCTTTAAAATGATCGGAGCAGAAAAATTAAAATGACAGACAACACCCTAAGTTACTGTCAACGAAATTGAAACACCGCTGTTTTTCAGTGTCCTGCGGCACGGCGCCGATAGCGAGGCCTACGTCACTGTACGCACGTCCTCCCCGTCTATATAAATATAAAACCGGAAAAGGATTCACATCACAGTCGCCTTTTACCTTAGCTCTGTTTTTGTTTGACTTTAATACCTGTTTTAAATTGGTTCTATAATGGGAGGCAATCCTATATACGGTGAAAAATAAATCAGTTAATTCATGATATCACATCCGTCTCAGACGTCCGACCGCTCAAGGACAAATCCATTGTTTGCACAAATTGAAGTAAATGTGGTTGTTATTACGTGCGTCTGCGTGCGTCTACGTCCTGCGGCTTACGAACGCCTCTGACAATTTGCTGAACTCCTTAGCATTATTTACTTTGACATAGGACTGTGAGGGAGAGGGAAACGCTGCCGTTTTGCAGTATCCCACTCCGTCTTTCATGCTCACCTGACGGTGTTATTGAAGAGCACCGTGTCCTGCGGCACGACGCCGATGTTGGAGCGTAGCGAGGCCTGCGTCACCGTGCGCACGTCCTGCCCGTCCACTAGCACGGCACCCTCGTTCACGTCGTAGAAACGGAATAGAAGACGCATCACGGTCGACTTGCCCGCACCACTCGGACCCACCTACAAAATTATACAGTACTAGCTAACCCGGCAAACTTCGTATTGCCTCAGAATGAAAATATGACATGTGTCAAAGGTTTGATAGATACGGACTATTTTTAGGGGAAAATGAAATGGTGGTTTTTACTATTTCCCTTCAATTTCTTCATATTTTCTTACCTTTTAAACATTCCCTGGACTTCCAAAAATCATTCAAAATCAATATTAGCCAAATCGGTCCAGCCATTCACGCGTGATGCCGTGACCAAGGAAAACGGGTTGCATTTTTATATATATAGATTTTCTTGAACTCGGATTGCAAGGCCGGGTTGCACCAAGATATTTGTTAAAGTTATTGTAAGATTTCACATCCTTCTCCAACTTTCACAGATTTCTTTAAGTTAGAGAAGGATGTAAAGTGTTACAGTAACTTTAACTTTAACAAATATCTTGGTGCAACCCAGGCTAAGTGTTATGTTGTACCGCGGGAATTTTATGACGCGAGTTCCATACATGTTATCTTGATAACAGCATGACAGCGAGCAGCGAGCTTCGAATATATTTATATTTTGAGTCGCCAACTAATAAGGTTAAGAACCGCTGCAGTACATACTAGTATAGAGTACAGAACAGTAATTCTGAAACAATTTTCTAAGCGGTGCGGACGATGATACCAAGTTAACCATTGCCGCGATGAAAGGATTCTTACAAAACAAGGAACCGATCTACGCTCCACCAAGTACCGCACCGCGACCTGACTCTAGTACGACCCGGGAGTTGTTATTCCGATTATCAAAGCTAGATTACAGTCTCACCGCTTTGGTCGCCTAAGTCTTATCCTGCCCAGCATCGCTCTAAGGCGAGGTTTGGTCCCATAAGGCTTTTGCTCAGGTAGTTCCATAAATATTTAAGCTGAGAGCTATCAGCCTTCGTCACTTGCCTGGTGAAGTAGACTAAAGGATGACTCAAAATAAGCCATATCCAAATATTAAATTAAAAACAAAAACAGCATTAACTTTTGTACACAGACTAACCGTATTTTACGTATTTTAGTTAAACTGTTGCTAATCTCTCCTTTGTCTTTTTCAATCCAGCACATTTTACAATGCAACTGACAAAGACAAAGCATTCTATAGCTAAAACGTATCTAATGTACGTTTATGAATAAGGGGGTAAGTAAGTATATAAACTTACCAAGGCAACAGTAGCACCAGGAGTGACTCTGAAGCTGATATTATTGAGGACAAGGCGCTCAGGGCCGTAGCCGAAGGACACGTGTTTGAACTCGACGCCACCACGCTGCACCATCAGATCTGGAGCTCCTATGACGTCCTTCACGTCCGAATCTACTCGCATCAGGTCAAACATGTTCTCCATGTCCACGAAGTTCTTTTGTATTGCTCTAGAAGTAAATGAAAAGTAAGTTAAATTCTTCTTACTAATGAGAGTTCTTTACTGGTGGTAGAGTTCCAATGTTGGAGTCAGAGGGTGTAGGGACCACCGCATTACCAAATCTATCTGCCGCTTTACCGCAGTTGAGTAAAATTACCCCGTAAAATTGTGAAATGTAATCGTAAATAACCTTACCCATATGTTGGGTATGATACGTCGATGAAATAGTTTCAGAGTTCATCGCGGACCACAAGGCACTTTTAAATCTGTTTTATATCTTAAATTGATGTCTCACCTGTAGTATGTACCGAACCAATTGAGAGGCACATAGAGTTGGACGATGTATGAAGCAAACAACACATAATCGCCAACTGTCAACTCGTATGTTCTGACTACCATAGAAACTGCCAACAGAGACCCTGCCAAGAGACCTGCAAAAAAAGACGGAAATTGGATCACAATCGCTTCACATTAAGATCAGGCTGGGCGCACTTCGCATCAACCATATTGATTTACTATGCACCTTCGAATAAGACTCGTTCGTAGATATTTTCAGCAAAAATTAAAATATAAATATCCTGGACCATATAGATTGTCTCGTGGCACGTCAATAATTATTCATGCGTCGTCCTCAAGCTTGGTACCTAGGATTAATATTATTTCTCATGATACAGTTATATCTGAGGACGAAGCATGAAGTATAATTGTGATGAACTTCACTTTGGGTATGTTCGTTTAATCAATATTTTTCTCAAAAAAACAACCCAGAAGAGATAAGAATTACAGCACAGTCAAGGTGAATACAATAGTAGGCGCTTAGTACTGTGCATTCTAAACTACACTTTATTTCGTCATGGCAATGATTTTCAATCCCGGCATCGGGGCAAATATTTGTATGAGTCACAGATATTTGTTTTGGGACTGGGTATTTATGATGTGTGTGTACAAAGGTACCCACACTGTGAGTGTGTGCGTATTTTAATTTTATAAAAAAATAACGAAATTAATCTCTTGTAGGTGTGCCATTAAAAATTCTGTGCAACTATATCAATTTATATACATTGTGATACGCTACGTACCGCCGCAAATTATAATGTTTTGCAATGTATTCAGCATGTTGAGAGTTATTAAAGATTTGAATTCTTCTTTCTGAAAAATATAAAAGCAGTTTATTTCAACATGTTTGCAATCAATCTAAACCCTAGTTATCACTAAAAACATTAAACATAATGATGTTTCGCAACCCGTCGCATAAAATATGTATTGCGATGTCTTGTTAATGCTGTTTTTCGCACTGCTGTCAAACCTATCATTTTAGTGAAACATCTCAAGATTTGTTGTTATCTTTGTTTGCATTGACATAAAACATGTATTGTCTTTTATTCATGTTTGTCTCTAGATTTATCTAAGTTGACGTTTGCATTATTGCTATACAAATCACACAATTTGTCTAATTTAGATTAAACAAGAAACATGTAGAGGACAAGATCCGATACCCTGAGTGTAAATCTGACAACCTAATCAAACATGTTCCAAGACTATTATTGATAAAACTTGTTGCAATTCAAGTGTTTTGAATTGCTTCCGCAATCTGTGTTTGCTTTTACATGTTTTATGAGAGTGCAAATGCGATAAGATACATTGTCAAGAAACAGGAATTTTGACATGTTTTTATGTGAATGTTTCATCAATGCAAACTCACAATATTATAAATTAGTTACATTGTAGTTTATATAAAGATTTTAATTATTTTTTTTTTTACATATATATATGAATAAAAAAATTTTTTGAAAGATCAATAAATTGACTATCGTTGGTGTGTGATCTATTAGTGCTGCTACATTACAACTGACTTGAAGCCGTATACGGGACCTTTACTCTATATTGTGTAAGGTGTACTTCTCGAATTTCTCGTATTCTTTTTAATATTATAGGAGTTTTTTAATCTAATAGGTACCCGTAACCGAAACTATTCGAAAGTCGGATAATCCAATAATAATCATATACGTAACCGAAACCAGTGAAATATTATTATTGATATATCAGTATCCATTTTACTGGTGATAGAGTTTAGGTGTAGGGACTCGAGGGCGTAGGCACCACCGAATTACCTAATTTATCTACCGCCAAATAGTAGTGTTTACTTCTATCGTGTTCCGGATAGATCGTAATGTATGACCCCGAAATAACTATCACAGAGACGTAACAACTAAAGTATTAAGGGTGGCAACGCATCTGTAATTGACCTCTGGTTTTTGTGTAGATGTCTATAGGCTGCAGTTATCTTAACATCCACGTAAGCGACAGGTACTATCGTTAGATAAAAAAAAAAATATTTACTACCGAAATGTCATAAGCGTAACATCCCTACTAAAAACAAATACCACCAGAAACCGAATGTCATTGTGAAAGAAGGGTGACCCCATAGACAGATCCCGAATAATTATGTAATGTAATGAGTCTTTTATAGAAATATGAAAGATAATAACCTGATAATTAACTATAGCTTCCCTGTACGATATGACTTCATATGACTCAGCGCCATAATATTTAACGGTTTCATAGTTTAGCAATGAATCTACAGAGCGCGCCTTTTGTTCATTGTCCGCCAAATTCATTCGACGCTGGAATTTCGTTCGCCACTCAGTCACTGCTATCGTAGCGACTGAAATCAAATAAAAAAAATTAACTGTCGATATCTTCACAAAAATCTATTGATCAGCAATCGTCAATCTACGTGATGTAGCTCATTACTTATTTATCTCTAATATTATCGTCAGCGTATTTAGAGACCATCCATAAATTACGTTGGGGTTTCTTGACTGCTTCACCGTCCTTGTCACAGCTAGTCACATTTTGTGAGACGTGACACACCATAGGGGATCTAATGTGACGTCACAAATTATGTAATTTGACAATATTGGACGATTTATCTGAACTGAGATCTGTCGGTACATTAGTACATTCAATGTAAATTTGGAAACAAAATACCTACACATTGTTTATGTAGATATGGGAATATTTTTATGTTATTCTTTAGTAGGTATTTATGTTGTTGAAATTTTAATACTATAGATAATATTATATTTTGAAATGTGCTGTCACGAAATTAAGGAGCCCTCCCCACCCCTCGTCACACATTGTGAAATATCGCGGAACCTCTCCGTCCTTAACGTATGACGAAATTTATGGACGGCCTCTTATCAACTCTAAGTCATACAGTTTAATCTCATTTAACAGCCGCTTTGATGTAATTATAAATAATAGACACTAGATCATGTCTTTTGGTCACAATTCTCTTCTGCGTAATAAAGATAAAACTATCAAAGTATACCGATTACTCACTAATATACAGCACCATTGTAGAGAAAACTATAACGCCGAACCACACATTGAATTGTGATATAAAATAGATAACAGCAATCACTATGTCGACCAACGTGGGGGCGATGGAGAACAGAATGTACGAAAGGAGGTTGTCTATGGAGTCTGTGCCTCGGTCCATCACACGGAGCACCTCGCCAGTCTTCCGCGACAAGTGCCACTTTAGAGGCAGACAGTGGAGATGCCTGAACAGTTCTAGCTGAAACAAACAGTATTTATTTAGGACTTGCCTTCCGCGAGATAACAAGTTCCAGTGTAGAATCCCGAGGGCGTAGCACCACCGCATTACCCAGTCTATTTGCCGCTAAATAGTGTGTTCATCGGTATCGTGTTTCAGACAGGTGGTAATGAATAACACCCTAGTCCTCATGATAGGGGGGGAGCCCTAGATGCTATTTTTGTAGATACTCGGGTACGTCAGAATAAGATATGGAAGATACCTTGCACCAAGGTAAGTACCTCCATCAAATCTAAAAGTGTATGTATAGAGACGCGCCTGTAGGGCAGCCCTTAAAAATTTCGCGCGCTCCAGTAACTGCAAAAATCCCCTCTTGGGCGCTTCTACTATCAGGAGTGGCAACGTATCTATATTGAAATCTCTGGTTTCATAAGTCTTGACAGGCTACAGTAATACTTACCATCAATGTAAAAATTAACCAAAGATTTATATACATATATAAAAATCAATTGCTGTTCGTTAGTCTCGCTTAAACTCGAGAACGGCCGGACAGATTTGGTTAATTTTAGTTTTGAATTATTTCTGGAAGCCCAGTGAAGGTTTAAAAGGTAAGAAAATATGAAGAAATTGAAGGGAAATAGTAAAAACCACAATTTCATTTTCTCATACAAATAGTCCGTATTTATCAAATTTTTGACACATTTTTTCATTCTGAGGCAATACGAAGTTTGCCGGGTCAGCTAGTATATATATAAAAGCTAGCTAAATATAAAATAATTTACCTGCAACTCTCTAGTAATGTACTGTTGAACTCGAATCCACAAGAAAGAACGCAGGTTGTTCAAAAAACCCATAGATATCTATAGGCTACACAATTAACCAAATCAATATAAAAGCTAGCTAATATAAAATAATTTACCTGCAACTCTCTAGTAATGTACTGTTGAACTCGAATCCACAAGAAAGAACGTAGGTTGTTCAAAAAACCCATAGATATCTATAAGCTACACAATTCATCAAATCAATATAAAAGCTAGCTAAATATAAAATAATTTACCTGCAACTCCCTAGTAGTGTACTGTTGAACTCGAATCCATAAGAAAGAACGTAGATTGTTCAAAAAACCCATACCACCGGTGCCACCACCTTGCAAGAACTTGAACAGTACATAGGTGATCACGAGGTCCCAGCGGAAATATAACGGCGGTATTGACAAACTATCAACTGAAAATAAAAACTTGTATTAGTATCAGATACTGTAACTTCTGAAGCGCGCATGGCCCGGCGGCTGGTGTAGATCATGAGCGATCTACTCGGTTAAGCACTATGGGTACGTTCGGGTAGTGTGATGGGTGACCGCTGGTGGCATATTAAAATGCGCGTTTCCGTGCTTCGGAGGGCACTGTAAGCCGTCGGTCCCGGTTGCTATCGATAGACAGCAGTCGTTAAACCTCGTCGGAGGCCTTATGGGCGGTTTGAAAATATCCCACAGCGGGTACGGCTACTAGCCCACCACCTCCACCAATCCGCATTGGAGCAGCGTGGTGGAGTAAGCTCCAGGCCTCCCCCCAAAAAGGGGAGGGACGTGCCCAGCAGTGAGACGTGTAATGAGTTGCCATTATTATTATTCCACTCATTTATTCATAAAACTTATTTAATATGTTTTTACATAATACTGTATAAAAAAACAACAAATACATATAAAAAAATAAAAAATAGTGTGCCGCCGGCAGCAGGAGCAGGGTTCAAGCTGCCGGCGGTTAGGGGGCACAGGGGCACAGAGACAGGAACCTCCTCACTATGCGTGTCGTGCCGAGAAGTACTGCTTTCTATATCAGACCCTTGATCTATCCACCTAGCGAGAGCCTCTCGATACGAATATCGGCACAATGATGGCCGAATCCACATCCCACATGGCGACAACCTCGTGAGCCAGATCAAGATATTTAATTTCCTTGTCTTTTTCGGCTTATTATTATTACTGTAACTTCGCCCCAAGTTTTAATGGCGGTAGATCTCCTGTGACAGAGTTAGAGGGCGTAGGCTCCACTCCACCTCATTACTTTATGTACTTGACGCTAAATGGAAATGTTCAGTACTATCGTGTTTCAATCAGGTGTGAATCGACAGCTAAGGCCTCAAGAGTGGCACGCATGTACAGACGGGGAACTATCCGTTTATAAAACATCAATACACCGTTTATAAGCACCGTGTAATTTTTTTGTTTAAGTAATGGAAGTGGTAAACAATAATACAGTTCACATTGATGTTAAGTGATGACTGCAGCCTATAGACACCAACACAAAGACCAAGGTCAAAATGCAGATGCGTTACCACTCCTGAGGCCTAAGGTGTTAAGCCTCTGTGCCAGAAATTACAGGGCCGTACATTACCACCTAACCGGAACACGATAGTGCTGAACACTACCATTTAGCGGCAAGTATGGTGGTGCCTACGTCCGCGAGCTCCGTCACTAGACTAAATGGGCAGCTACCACCAGTAAGCTGCCCATTTAGTCAAATGGACAATAGTTCTCTGGTAGTACATAGAAATATTTGGTTTTTATATAGATGTCTATAAGCTACAGTATATTACTTAACGTATACTATACTTGCTGCCACTTTAAGGACATAAAAAATATCTCCAACAGTGTAGAGAAGATAGCGTGAAACGCCAAACATCGCTCTATTCGCAAACCATTCGTGCTTTATCTTCATTCTATTCATACATTCATTTATACAAACATCACTGCGGACGTACCATGACCTTGAATCACGCAACCCACTCATTTCTTTAATTTCTTCATACGCTCCGTTGTGTAAACATATTAAATATTTTTTGCGAACTAGTTGGTAATAGCTCTTATGGCAGACTTATTTCAATATTACCTCGTTTTGACGTATAACAAACGTTAAGACAAATTTAGATTACATTCAGACTGAAAAGATGTTAAGCTTACTTTTCATTGACGTTCACCATGCGTCAAAACCAAGTAAGATTACAATAAGACTGCTATAAGAGATAGTGGTATGGCCCTTGACTTCTATTACTATCTACTAGTGACAATTTCCTCAAGCATGTTGGGTGTTTATCCATTAGGTACATAATAATGTATGCGTTCTCATGATTACGGCCCCGGGGCAAACCTGCTTTCGCCTCATGAGTGGCAAAGTAATTAAATTAATTGAGGTTTCTAGTTTCTTGTCTCTACAGGCTGCAGTTTTCACTCACCATCAAATTCAACTGTCTAAATAATTTGCCACTTTTGTGATATACCAAAAATATTTGTACGTAAGTTGTGTTAACGCAACAACAAATCTAAAATCTGCATAATTATGACGTAAACGCTCCATAATTAATGAAAATGATAGGATCATTAATTGTATTAATTAACCTTCCCGTAATGTAGCAATCATCGGCCAAAAAATGATAAATAATACTATTTAATATATTGTTTATGATGAGGCTAAAATAATAAAAAGAAACCATATAATATGGTTTGCCAAACGAATAATTAACAACTAATAAAAACACAATAAATTATATTCTTTTCCGCCGTAATTTTGATGATGTAAGTGCGATAAATAATAAGATATCATAATTTTCCTGAATTTTTTATCTCATTCGATACAATGAACCGCAACAAAATAAGAATTAACTCAGTAGGGAAGTTATCTAGTGGTCGTCGTTCTTAATAATTCGACCAAAAGATAACCTTCAGTTTACATAATCTTCAGTTTACATAACCTTGATGCACTTATAAAATATTAGCACATTCGATGTGATAACTGTTGTCCGTTAATTGCTATTTACTCTTTCACAACTTCAAACGAATGAATTACTACCAATATAGGTATCAACGTGTTATCTAACTCATTTGCCGCTAAATGGTAGTGTTCGATACCATATCCCGATTGATAATATAATGTATGTGTACCAGTAAGTACCTACTTAAGTAGCAATAGGTACGAAAATGCGAATTTTTATAATGGAAGTTCTTACTCCAGACAACCTCATTGTCTATTTCACCGGTCAAACTGCGAACGAATATTGCTCTCAGCCTAGACAAAATACATCGTGTAATATTCAAATGTGTGTTTCGTTTACATGATAATGTAGTCCTTTATTTTCTGGCACAGAGAAAAAAGCAACGCTCCAAACGCTGAGTATCGGACCCAAAATCTCTCTCGGGTAGCTTCTTAAATATTTAATGTCAGAGAGTCCTATATGCTTCGATTGCATGATGATGTAGCACGAGTAGATAACAGCCATCTACACACGCTCTTAAATAAAAATCTCTGAACTTCTTGTTATAATAACAATTTATAAGCAATCACAGGAAAACATCGCGTAGAATAAGAGGAAACCCTTATTTCATCCCGATTATTTTAAAAAAATACAACTCGCTGCTAGTAGTACGTTGGCTTATAACAATATTATGAATTAAGATTGTAAAAAAAAACAACCAAATTATCTAAGTATTAAATAAAGTCATAAAAAGTATTAAATAAAGTCAGTTTCGAATATTCTATTTAAAAATCACAAATTAATCATAACTTTGTTAAGAAATTACAGTAAATAACAATAGGTATTATTATTTTAATCGGATTATCTATCTATCTATAATATAGATAGATAGGTAATCCGAATTACATAGATACATTTCTATTTATATAGAATCTATATACGAGTAAATAGAAATGTATCTATGTAATGTATCGCCAAATGTATTGCTAATCGCAGAACTCGAGAAAGACCGATGTCGCAAATTCTTTTTGTGTCGTATTATAATTGTCCGGAAAAGATTTGTAAGAAAAAAAAATCGATAGTTGCGCGAAAAATGTATTATTTTTCGCGCAACATTTTAAGAAACTTCACTATTATATCAACTTCTCTAGTGTAAACTTATGGCGCTGTACATAACGGTCAGTCGTCAATTATCGTTTCATATTAAGTAAAAATATGGATTTAAACAACATAGTTAAAAATGACAATGACATATTTACTCATCGACGACACAACACACCTTATTTACTCCTTCGTGGATAAATGCATAGAGTTAACAGTCCATGATTACTTTCCCCAAAAATCAATAATTTTTTTCATTGATTTCGTATAGTTGTGTAATAAATTTGTATCGACACATCTAAACAGATTAAATTATGTACCTATCTTATTGTCACGAAGTTAAAAGAGTCAGATTTTACAAATTTAACAGATGTGAACATTAATCTTATTGACAATGCAGCAATAAACTAAAAAGTATTAAATAAAAATAACTACGTTAAGAAAAACCGACTTCAAATCTAAAAAGTAAAAAATAATACAGATTTAATATTAATTGTATACTACCTATTATTTATATGTGTTATTTACTAATAGGATATATAGATAGCCAAAATCATTAAAGTAGGCATTTCATTGTATTAAAACGTAACTTCATGCCTGTAATCCCCGAAGGGGTAGGCAGAGGTAAATGCATGCATTCAAGCATACATGCAAACACCCACGATTCGCCGGTAACGTTTTGTTCATTGTATTAATTTGCTCGCATTCATATTTAAGTGATTAAAATATAATTATTTGTTTAGGCTTGGCAGCGACTTCAATCCTATTAGTAAATAACACATATAAATAATAGGTAGTATATAATTAGTATTATTTTTACTTTTTAGTCGGTTTTTCTTAACTTAGTTATTTTTTATGATAAGTAAATAGTTTTCTGCAGTCCATACTAATCTACAAAAAGAAACAAGGGTGTCGAAGTTTTCGAAAAGAAATCACAAAAACTTCCATATTAGTAACCATAAAAAAAAACATTTATAATCTTTCAATTATTATCTGTTGATCGATGAACGATTAAAATCTTTTTTTTTTCAATTCATTTTTGCCATGTTTATTTTTAGGCTAAGAGTCATTTGCGCTAACCCAATGGCCGCGCCGGTGAAATACTGTGGTTGCTATGGTACCTATTTGGAACAAGCCGCCTGCGTACGTACAATTAAAAAAAATAAGAGTTCCTTAGTGGTTAGCACGAAACCCTAAAAAAAACTTTGTTTAGACATACTGTACAGAAAACGGGCCCAGTATGAAACAAAGAAGTACGAAAATGTTAACATATCGAATTATTTCATTATTTGATTCATCTTCTCTCTTTTACTTCCATGGTGAATGCTACGCACCTAAGAGCCGTAACGTGATATCTGAGATAGCCTATAACCTAGCGCATTAAATAGATGATAAAATAAAAAAAAAACATTCTGACCATGACCCAGAGATAAGTGCGATTAAAAAAATATGTTACAAGCAAACTTTTTGATTTATAATATAAATCTTCACCTCCTGTGACCAGGGCCGTCTTAGACTATGCTCGGGCCCTTGGGCACACAAGAATTCGGGGCCTTTTTGGAATGTAAAGAAAGAGAACTATGCATTTTTAATTCACTGTGATCTGCTTTATTACACACACTACACACACTTGTACATATATACACTCACATACACATACCTACACACACACACGCACCAAACCATTGGCATGACAACAACACTTGGCTTGTGAAAACGTGGCCAGCAGTGGGTTACGTCCCACTGCTGGCCACGTTTTCACAATTTCTTTCACAAAAATTTGTGAAAGAAATTTTCGGTCCTTCGGGGCCCTCTGAGGATGGGGGCACTGGTCCCGAGTGCCCTTATGGTAAAGACGGCATTGCCTGTGACAAGTGATACAAATATTTTGCAGTGCTAACACACTTTCTAACACACTTGTTAGCACTTCAAAAGCTGCTTAAGTCCTGAGCCTGAGTTGCCTCAATATTATTTTTTAATGTGATGAAGGACAAATAAGCCCTCAGCTCACATGGATGTAAAGTGATGACTCAGACATATATCTACACAAAACTGAGAGAGAAGAGGACAAAATGGTTGTTACGTCTGTTATAGTTATCACGGGGCTATACATTACCATCTAACGGTAACACGATATTGCAGAACACTAACACCCATATTCTAAGTCGTAACCTCGACCTTAACTCAATCTTACTCCAGGGAAATGGTATTCTTAGTTGTAACGAACAACGTCAACTCGACATTCTGCCTCCGTTTGAGGTAAGGAAGCAATTGTCAAACCTGAGTATTTACATTTACGCCATATTCTTGCTCTCAATAAGTTTTTCGTGTCGGAACTGTCTGGAAATAATTAAGTACCATATTTTCTATAAAAAAAAAGATCCGGACAAATTGAGAACCTCCTCCTTTTTTCGAAGTCGGTTAAAAAATGGATTTTCAAGACTTTGTGAATTATCTATATGATAATCCGTACACATGAGTTACTGTCAAAATACAACTAAGAATATGGATTTCGAGGCGTCCTCATAAAGTGTCCTCAGCTGAGTGTGAGTCAAGGAATGTTTCGAGTAATGTCTTATGCCGGGACTACACGTAGATAGATACATCTGCAGACGTCATCTGCGTATGCACCCGCCGACGTTAAATACCTACCATAGACGCTCAAATCACCTCCTCTACAAGTCGGCCAACGCACACGGAGATGACGTCTGCAGATGCATCTATCTACGTAGTCATCATCATGATCATTTCAGCCAAAAGACGTCCACTGCTGAACAAAGCCCCCCCCCCAAAGAATGCCACAACGCCCTCATCCAGCGATTGTCCGCGACCTTCACCAGGTCGTCGGTCCACCTCGTGGGCGGCCTGCCTACGCTTCGTTTTCCGGTACGTGGTCGCCACTCTAGAACTCTTCTGCCCCAACGGCCGTCAGTCCTGCGAGCTATTCAGTTTCGCTATTCGGTGGGCTATGTCAGTAACTTTGGTTCTCATGCGGATCTCCTCATTTCTGATTCGATCTCGCAGAGAAACTCCAAGCATAGCCCTCTCCATTGCTCTCTGAGTGACCTTGAGCCTTCTTATGAGGCCCATAGTGAGCGACCACGTTTCGGTTCCGTATGTCATCACTGGCAACACACACTGGTCAAAGACCTTCTTCTTCAGACACTGCGGTAAATTGGACGAGAAGATATAACGCAGCTTCCCGAACGCTTCCCATCCGAGTTGGATTCGGCGATTGACCTCTTTCTCGAAGTTGAACCTACCTAACTGGACCGTTTGTCCCAGGTATACATAATCGTCAACAACTTCGAGTGTAGTACCCTCGACCATAACAGGAGTGGGCGTAACAAGGACATTCGACATAATCTTCGTCTTGTCCATGTTCATTTTAAGGCCCACTCGTTGGGAGGCCCTACTGAGGCCATTGAGCATTGTGCCAAGGTCTTCTAGGGTCTCAGCCATGACTACGATATCATCCGCAAATCGGAGGTGGGAGATGTACTCGCCGTTAATGTTGATGCCGAGTCCGTTCCAGTCCAGAAGCTTGAAGACATCTTCCAATGCAGCGGTGAACAGTTTCGGAGATATGACATCTCCCTGTCTCACACCTCGCTGCAGTTGGATAGGTTTCGAGCTCTGGTCCTGAAGGCGAACCGACATAGTAACGTTTTCGTACAAGCTTCTAAGCACCTCAATGTATCGGTAGTCCACTTGGCACCTCTGGAGAGACTGTAGCACAGCCCAAATCTCGACCGAATCGAAGGCTTTCTCATAGTCCACAAACGCTAAACATAAGGGCTGGTTATACTCTTCTGTCTTCTGTATAACCTGCCGCAGCGTGTGTATGTGGACTATGGTGGTAAAACCTTTACGGAACCCGGCTTGTTCGGGAGGCTGGAAGTCGTCGAGTCTGCGAGATAGACGGTTCGTAATTACTCTCGAAAACAGCTTATAGACGTGACTTAGAAGTGCGATGGGCCTTTAGTTTTTAAGAAGGGTATTGTCACCCTTTTTAAAGAACAGAACCACCACACTTCTGTGCCACGCCTGTGGCATTTTGCCCTCGGATATGACGGAATCGAACATCAACTGATGAGCTTCTAATACTGGCTTTCCGCCCGCTTTCAGGAGTTCAGCAGTGATTCCGTCATCACCCGGCGCCCTGTTGTTTTTCAGCTGTTTGAGTGCCGTACTAATCTCGTCTAGACTGACGTCCGGGATATCTTCGGTGTAGTGTCGGGTCAGTCCGGCTCTAGGATCTGCTGCCGGACTGTTAACAAGTGGTCGCGCTATCGCGTACAACTGTCCGTAGAACCGCTCGATCTCTTCCGCAAGCTCAGGTTTCGACGATACGATTCTGTCGTCCTCTGTCTTCAGCTTAGTCAGGGCAGCTCTGCCCTATAGACAGATTTTTGGCGAACACTTTGGAGCCCTTGTTCCGCTCTATGGTCGTTTTAATACTGTCAGTATTAAACTGCCGAAGGTCGCGAGTCAGTGACTTCGAGATCTGTCTGTTGAGCCGCCTATACACTAAAGCGTCTTCAGAGGACTTCAGAACCATACCGCGCCTCTCATCCATGAGCTTGAGAGTTGAGTCGGAGATCTTCTTGGTCTTATTTTATTTTTAAAGAAAAATGGAAAGAAAAATTTGACTTCAGGCGAGGCTTGAACTCGCGACCTACTGGGAATCTAGTCCAGCCGCTCTTCCAATTGAGCTACTAGATTCCCAGTAGGTCGCGAGTTCGAGCCTCGCCTGAAGTCAAATTTTTCTTTCCATTTTTCTTTAAAAATAAAATATATTTCACAAGCATGTGTTAATGCGAAATAATATAAAACAATCTTCTTGGTCTTGTTTGTGTGGCGGGTCTTAAAGCACTTACACCCAGCCGTACGGACAGTTTCCACAAACCTGTTGTTGTATTCGTCCACATCTACGCAATCACTCAGGCATTCGAAGCGATTTTGAAGTTCGAGTTGGAAGCTCTCGGGGTTTTGGATTAGGGCAGGTGCTGGTCGGAGCGTAGACTTCATTAGCCGGGATCTTTCCAGCTTGACATTAATATTCAGTGTGCCTCTAACCATTCGGTGATCGCTGCCGGTTTTGACCGACTTGATCACAGAGACATCACTGAATATATGTCGCTTCGTGGACATAATAAAGTCTATCTCATTTTTAGTTGCACCGTCAGGGCTGATCCAGGTCCACTTCCGGCACTCCCGCTTCCTGAAGAAAGAGTTCATCATGTAGAGGCTCTCTTTTTCCATGAAGTCAGCCAGAGTCTGGCCCCTGGTGTTTCGTCGCCCATATCCAAATCGTCCCACTTTCAGCTCATGATCACCTCGAACGCCCAATTTTGCGTTGAAATCCCCCATGACAACGTTGTAGTGGGTCTTAGAACTATGTATGGCTCTGGAAATATCCTCATACATAGTATCTACCTCATCATCGGAGTGTGCGGAGGTCGAGAGGTAGACCTGTATGACCTTCAGCGAATACCGTTTGGTTATTCTAAGTATAAGGTACGCCACCTTCGACGACACACTCTCGATTTTGACAACGTTGTTCACGAGGGACTTGTGGACGATGAACCCGACACCACCCTGGGACAGTTGTTCGCCCTCCCGGAAATAGAGCAGGTTACCAGACTTGAGGGTTATCGAGTCCTCCCCCTGTCTTCGGACTTCCGATAACCCTATAATGTGCCATCGTAACCCGCTCAATTCTTCCTCCAGTTCCATGACTTTCTCGTCAGTCCGCAGTGTCCGTACGTTGTATGTTGCCAGGGCCAATTGTCGTCGGGTGTGGTACCCTAGCATCTCCCGGTGATTCTTAGCATCCCCTGCCCCGCCATTACCATGACCGGTACCACCATGGTCAGGAACCGGGTACTAGGGGCCGTTGTGTTTTGGTGTGACTCATTTGGGGTGATTTGCCATAATCGCCACGCTTGGCAAACGGATTGGCGATAGCAGTGGCGGCAATTTTATCACGGGACGCTGCTGCCCATCCCGGATACTCCTACCGCCATGGTTTGACCGCCATTGTTCGGTTGACTGACTGCACTAGAGGAAGAATTCCCCTCCACTAGAAGAGAATTCTTCCTCTAGCGGGCGATGGGGTCGTCGCATCCCGACGCCAGGCCGCCAATCTACGTGTAGTGCCGGCATTAGAATATGGGTGTGACATTTGGCGGCAGATAAATTAGATAATGAGGTGCCTACGCCCTCGAGTCCCTACAATGGGACTCTCCACCAGTGCTTTATAGTCTAATAAACAAATTATTATATTGATATTGTAAAAACAGTCAAAATTCTTACCTATCTTCTTATTATAAATAGGCACATATAAATTAATAGCCCGCCCCGCTAAGAGCGCCAAGATACATATGAGCACGTATATTTGCAGACCCAAGCTCTTCTTAGGCCACAGGAATGGCAAAAGCGTGCGCAGTTTGCTGAATACATTTCGGAATGTCGATCTATTGTCATCCTGAAACAAGTTATAGTTCACATGAAAAACTTATTCGCATGAAATTATTTATATAAATAAATATTTTTGCCAATTTTATAACATACCTGTAACATCCTTTTGTAACATAAAGACAAAGTTTCACAGTAAGTAGTTTATAAGTATATGTGATTTTAAAAATGCACTGTAGTTAGTTCAGTTCACTTAGAATTCTATTTGCCTACATTCGTTGGTCCATATTTCAGTAAAAAAAAAAACAAGAATGTACCTATGCTAGAGAAAGCTCGTAAGCACCTACATGCCTGGTCACTATCTTGTAGGTACTTCTATCGGAAAATATTAAACATATCATGTACATACAAAAAAATCACATAACCGACTTAATAGGTATAACAAAGAGTGTAAAAATACCTTTTTAAATTCTTTATCTTCGCTTACACTTAAATAATTTTGATATGGACATGACATCTTAACTTCGTAAGCACTATCAAAGCAAAGAACAGATAAAATTATTGCATGATTTAAACTAAGCTGCCAAGGCAACAGATTAAGAATTGTTAAATGGAACTTTTTACTGATGTTTTCGCCGACATTACACTTAGGCCGCACTAAGACTAAATCGCCGCGATTTCTATCTGTTTAATTTTTTTAGTCAGAGAGACATGTAACAGTTTTTCCCGTGTAGATTATTTTATTTTTTACCAACAACCACAGCGGTTGGACCTCTCTTTCTGTGGTATCACTAATCTTCTATAATTACATATATCGATAGTTTTATATTACTCCAAATAGGTTAATAATAAAAAAAGAATAATAGCTACATAAAAAAAAGAAGGTATTCAGTGTGTGGTCTCCGTCTTTATTTATAGCTATGAATCTATGAGATACACTTACTGTTCGGAATCTTTATCGGACGACATTTAGTCTGCAACAGCATATCGGTCAAGCGGAATGTCGTGTTATTTGTAGTGTTAGCAGTCGTAATCTTCTACATTTCATTTAATCAGAACACAAATGCGAGGATGGGCTTTAAAAATTAAATCGATCACACATTTGAAGGTCAACGATGCGAAATGGCCATTAACTGTATCAATCAGTGCAAAGAGACTTCGATAAAGTAATCGAAATAACATTTCAAATGTTTATCAATAAAATTATATATGTATCTTCCCGCCAGGTCCCTAACGGGGTAGGCAGAGTGTAGAGTACCGTACATCATTCTCTTCATACATGCACGCCGATTCGACTTCATCTCGACCGCGTTTAATTTACTTTCATACTCTTTCCTGCATATCCAGTTCATCATATCCATATAAAAGCGTTGTAGTAAGTACAGCAATAAAATCATGCTTCTGAAAAGTCTCAAGTTGAAATTTTAGTCGCTCTGACTCAAAATCTAAGAAAATTATTATTGTGCACTTGCATAGCGCAGTGTATTGTATTCCTGATTTAAATGCTACAAGTGGTTCGATTCATTCGTTAATTGGTTTCAAAGCGATTTTATTCCATAAATTTTCTTTCTCTAATTGGTTATATAAAAATATTTCATTGCGGACTGAGTGACAATTTTTTTTTATTATTTAGTATGTAGTTTAGTTCTAAGCTGTTGTTGCAAATAAAGTTTACATCTATTCTAAATGACTGGAAATCGCACGGATGAAGCTATTGATCGTCGAAAGCTGAAAGAATAATACACGAAAGCGAACTACTGCCATATTTTCCTCCTCGTGTACCACTTCTACACCATATAATCGTCTTCTTTTCGCGACTTGTAACTAACTTCACGGACGCATTTAATCTTTGCGGGTACTATAAGTTCACGTTTAAAGTAAAGGGCAAAATTATTAATTAAAACTGCATGAAATCGGCATCATTGTGGACTCACCCTCGACGGAATATTTCTGCGATTGTCCTCATTCTCCAGATATTCGAACTGGTGCATGATACCCGGCGCCTTCATTCCCAGTATAAACATGATCATGCATGATACATAACGGCCCACAAACAACGACATCTCCAATTGGTCTTGTAAACTGAAATGTAGAGAACATTTTGTAAAATCTTTAATATCTTTCTAAGCTTTTCTCAAAGTAAATTACTTATAAACAGTGTCCGGTTTTGGCGGGAACCTTGAAAGAGGCGTGTGGTGCTCTTATTTTATTTTGTCTTCTTTATTAAATAAAGTAGATGGCACTTTGTTTCATATAGGTTTATTATAGTGCTCGTATACAGGGGCCGTTCGAGTATTACGTAAGCACTATGGGGGGGCGGGGGGGTCTTCAATTTCTAATCTATTTTCTTATTTCTAAAATTATAATTATAACATTATAAAATTATAATATAAAAAAAACAATACATTAATTGAAAAATGTTTACGTAAGCATGGGGGGAGGGGGTAAGAGCTTTGCTTACTTTTGCTGACAAGGGGGATGGGGGGGTAAATAATTGTCATAAATCTGCTTACGTAATACTTGAACGGCCCCACAACATGTAACAGGATTGAATGTACAAGCCGAAACTAGTTTGTTCAGAATCGATAACCGAATCAATTACAGGTATTTTTAATATAGGTAATATTTTATCCCAAAATTAATTACAATTGAGTAAATTATAGTCACTTATTTGGTGAACAGTCAATACAAATGAAAATGAGACTTAATTCTAACGCAAAAAGTTACATTAAATGCGATTCGAGTATTTATAAAATACAATTAAGAAAAATGAGTCTTATTACACAACAACTATTACAACTATTACGTAGACAGACGCCGCGCCGCGTGGCGCGTGCCGCTCGACGTCGGGACACTGGTCGTCGGGACGCTGGGCGTCGAGACGCTGGGCGTCGGGAAGCTGGGCATCGGGACGCTGGTCGTCGGGACGCTGGGCGTAGGGACGCTGGGCGTCGAGGCGCTCGACGTCGGCACGCTGGGCATAAGGACGCTGGTCGTCGGGACGCTGGGCGTCGGGACGCTGGGCGTCGGGACGCTGGGCGTCGGGACGCTGGGCGTCGGGACGCTGGGCGTCGGGACGCTGGGCGTCGGGACGCTGGGCGTCGGGACGCTGGGCGTCGGGACGCTGGGCGTCGGGACGCTGGGCGTCGGGACGCTGGGCGTCGGGACGCTGGGCGTTGAGACGCTCGACGTCGGCACGCTGGGCGTAAGGACGCTGGTCGTCGGGACGCTGGGCGTCGGGACGCTGGGCGTTGAGACAATCGACGTCGGGACAATCGACGTCGGGACGCTCGGCGTCGGTATGCTCGACGTCGGGACGCTCGACGTCGGGACGCTCGGCGTCGAGACGCTCGACGTCGGGACGCTAGGCGTCGGGACGCTGGGCGTCGGGACGCTGGGCGTCGGGACGCTGGGCGTCGGGACGCTGGGCGTCGGGACGCTGGGCGTCGGGACGCTGGGCGTCGAGACGCTCGACGTCGGCACGCTGGGCGTAAGGACGCTGGTCGTCGGGACGCTGGGCGTCGGGACGCTGGGCGTTGAGACAATCGACGTCGGGACAATCGACGTCGGGACGCTCGGCGTCGGTATGCTCGACGTCGGGACGCTCGACGTCGGGACGCTCGGCGTCGAGACGCTCGACGTCGGGACGCTAGGCGTCGGGACGCTGGGCGTCGGGACACTCGGCGCGGGGACGCTGGGCGTCGGGACGCTGGGCATCGGGACGCTGGGCGTTGAGACAATCGACGACGGGACAATCGACGTCGGGACGTTGGGCGTCGGGACGCTCGACGTCGGGACGCTCGACGTCGTGACGCTGGGCGTCGAGACGCTCGAAGTCGGGACGCTCGGCGTCGGGACGCTGGGCGTCGGGACGCTGGGCATCGGGACGCTGGGCGTTGAGACAATCGACGACGGGACAATTGACGTCGGGACGCTCGGCGTCGGTATGCTCGACGTCGGGACGCTCGACGTCGTGACGCTGGGCGTCGAGACGCTCGACGTCGGGACGCTCGGCGTCGGGACGCTGGGCGTCGGTACGCTGGGCGTCGGTACGCTCGGCGCGGGTACGCTGGGCATCGGGACGCTGGGCGTTGAGACAATCGACGACGGGACAATCGACGTCGGGACGCTGGGCGTCGGGACGCTCGACGTCGTGACGCTGGGCGTCGAGACGCTCGAAGTCGGGACGCTCGGCGTCGGGACGCTGGGCGTCGGGACGCTGGGCGTCGGGACGCTCGGCGCGGGGACGCTGGGCGTCGGGACGCTGGGCATCGGGACGCTGGGCGTCGAGACGCTCGACGTCGGGACGCTCGGCGTCGGGACGCTGGGCGTCGGGACGCTCGGCGCGGGGACGCTGGGCGTCGGGACGCTGGGCATCGGGACGCTGGGCGTTGAGACAATCGACGACGGGACAATCGACGTAATTTTGACTTTATAGCGGTAACAGAAATATATTTTTTTTTCTAGCTATCACTATTTACGAGATAGGTACAACCTGGTGACAGACAGACGGATGGACGGACAGACAGACAGCGGAGAATAAGTAATCTGTAGGGTCCGTTTTTACCTTTTAGGTACGAAACCCTGAAAGATAGAAGATAGATACAGAATAGTTAAAAATATTTGATATGATTCTTTAAATTGTCATATTTTTTTTATTTCTGAACCGATTGATACGAAACAAACACTCACCCCCTTATTCATAAACGTCTTTTAGCTAAAGTGTTGCTTATCTCTGCTTTATCTCTTTCGTATCCTGCACATTTGACAATGCAACTAACGAAGACAAAGCATTCTATAGCTAAAACGTAACTAATGTACGTTTATGAATAAGGGGGTAATGTTTAGTAAAACTTACCACAATATATTAGTGAAACTGCAAATCGGATAAGCCATTTCTGAAATTAGCGTGCACAAACACACAGACAAACAGACATTTTTCCGGGATAAAAAGTACCCTGTGTTGTGCGCCAAAGGTTAAAGTATAATTAAATCAAGTTTCATCGTAATCGGACCGGTAGATTTTGTGTGATGCTTGAACAAACACACAGACAGACAGACAATTTTATTTCTAATCAGATATTTGTGTTTGGTATCGATCTAGTAACATCCCCTAGTATTTTTTTTAAATATTTTTATGAAGGCAGAATTCACACTTCTACAGTTTTATTATAAGTATAGATATCGTTTTACTTGACACTGGCAATATGCTTAACAAGAGATCCCATTAAATAAAAAGATAATAATAACCTGTGTCGTAGGTGCCCTTGGACATAAACAAACACCCAGACCCGAAACAAATATCTATAGGCCATACAAATATTTGTGCCTGTGCGGGGCCTCTATCAAACCTCGGGGTCGTGGTTTGATCAAGCGATTGTCACAGACAATTGGGTTGTCATCATTAAAAAAATATATAAAATCGAAGCGAAAACCGAAGAATTCTTAACCTTAAGGAACGCAAAGCCGCCGGCAGCTAGACACAATTGAAAATCAACTGTCTTATTTTTCTCGTGACTTGACGGGTTTAGATTAGAGAAAAAGTACGAGTAAGTAAATGAAAAATTTGACAATCAATCTTACTTTTTTAGGTGCCACCACCATCCTTCCTTATTGATATTCAAGAAAGACAGATTCTCTGATATAAATATCATCGCCCAGAACACTAGCAGCACGAATCCATGGCCTCTGGGCGGCACAGACGGCAATAGGGACCGCCGTTCTAAAACTGCTAAGTAAGCTGATAGTGGAAATACTACTAGGTTTACCACTAGTGCAACTATCTGAAATATAAAATACCTAATTGTTATACAAAATAATTAAGTGCCGGCATCTATTATTTGTGGGTTAGTCCGTTCATCATCATCACTCCAGCCGAGTGTTGTTCACAGCTGGACAAAACCCATAACAGTGTTTTTTTTTAGTGTAATGGAAGTGGCAAACTAGCATGCAGTTCACATTGATGTTAAGTGATGACTGCAGTCTATAGACACTTACACAAAGACCAAGGTCAAAATGCAGATGCGTGACAACCCCTGAGGCCGTAGTGGTGGTATAGGTATAGACTCACCAATATTTTTTTTTATATGTTTATTTAGAAAATTTTGAAAAACAATGCATATTCATCAACTAGAATACAGAATTATCATAATATTATTTACTATTTTAATCTACTGATTTATAGATAGTAGTTAAGCAATTAACGTTTTTTATTTTACGGAGGTACAATACAGAACGAAACGACATCTTTCAATTAGGTACCTATATTTCGTATTAAAAAATTTAAATTTATCTCCAAGTCTTTAACCCTAGAAGCCTAATCTATTACGGACGTACACAAAGCCTAAATATACGTCTCAGAGGCGTACACGTATAAAAGCCCCTATTTTAGGTTTATTAATTAATTATTATTTTTATTATTAAGCAGAAATTTGAATTTGGAATATAAACTAAAAATAAAACGACACTGTTATTCATTATAACTATAATCACAGTTATTTATTACAACCAAAAAAACAATATGCATAAATTTAAACAAAAAAAAATAACTTCTTGAAATTCAACTAAAACATTATGTAATTTTCTTAGAATATACGAGGTGGATCCAAATGTTCGAAGCCCGACCAAGAAAATGAAAGAAAAGTGGGTCTAATTTTATTTTTATTTTTCGACATAGTCTCCATCTAGCTCAACACACTTCTTCCACCTGAACTGCAACTTGATTATCCCCTCGAAAAAAAAAGATTCCGGAAGGTCGGCGAAATACTCGTTTACTGCGACTATCACCTCATCTTTGGTCGAAAATTTCGAGCCACTCAAATGTTTTTTTTTAATTTGTAAATAAATGATAATCTGAGGGGGCTAAATCCGGCGAATAAGGTGGGTGGGCAGCAATTCGTAGCCACAATCATGGATTACAGACATTGTTTCAACCGAAGTGTGAACACGTGCATTGTCTTGATGGAACAAAACTTTCTTACGCAACATTCCCGGCCTTTTTTCTTTTATTTCTTCTCGTAGTCTTCGTAAAAGGTTACAATAATAACTAGAATTAATAGTTTGACCTTTCGGTAAATAATCTACAAAAATAATGCCCTTTATCGATGTTTTCTTTCGTAGTAGAGGTTGTAGGCCGTCCACTCCTAGGATCATCTTCAATGCTCTCACGACCGCGCTTAAACTTAGCTACCCGCTTCTTGACACTGGAATACGATGGAGCAGACTCCCCCAAAGTGCCCACCATATCTTGATGGATGTCTTTTGGTGACAGGCCTTTTTTATTGAGGTATTTAATGACTGCACGATGTTCAATTTTCTCCATTATTGAAAATCGCGTCAGAATGCTTCAAACAAATAATCACAGAAAATTAATATTGTGCAGTATCGGAATGAAACTGCGCACAATAAATCAATAGAAGACATACTAACAAATGACGGTAAATTTAAAAAGATGTCTCCTTTGTCATTGTCATGTCTCCTTGTAGTTTGGGCCACGAACTTTTGGATCCACCCTCGTATTTTTTTTTTACGCTAAATATTTATTCATAGAGCAAACATTACTACTTATCAGACTTTGAAAAACTAGCTTAACTTTAGGAGCAGTATAGTATCTTAGTTAAAAGTACATAAAGTATACATATAGTACACAAAGCCTAAACATACGTCTCGCAGGCGTGCAACACTTCGATAAATCAAAAATGGCGGGACTTACCTTAACGATACGAGCACCGTCTTCTAGCTCCCGTCGGCTACGGAGGTAACAAAAGAGCACGAGACGATAGGTTCAACCGTTAGAAAGAGACAAACGATATTCGATTGCGTGTACGCCTCGCAGGCGTAGATTAGGCTTCTAGGGTTAATGACGGAGCTCGCGGGCGTAGGCACCACCGCATAAACTAATGTACTGCCCGATTAATGGTAATGTTCAGCACTATCAATTCAATTCAATTCAAATTGACAACCAAAGCTGTATATTTACAAATACAATATTATAAACAAATTGGAAAAATGTCATATTTTTTTATTTTGTTACGTAATTTCACGTCTGTAATCCCCGAAGGGGTAGGCAGAGGTAAATGCATGCATTCAAGCATACATATAAACACGCATGATTCGCCGGTTACGTTTTTGGCCCATGTAACAGGTGGCGAGTCTGTTGACATCTCCGGGCACATTACCAAACTTCGAGGTACTGGGAAATTTCCAAAAATGAAAAAATCCCAATAGAACCACAGATAAAGCACTTTACACCATTATCTCTGATAACCCCCTACTCGGGAATCGAACCCAGGACCTCAGCGTAGTAGTAGTAGGCTTGCTACCACTAGGCTACCGAGACAGTTATTTATATTGTTCATAATGAAGTAATTGAGTTTTCAGTATACCTATTATAATTACATAACAATATTTTCTTACCATATACCCATAGATATGCCCCGATGTAAATACAAAGGCTTGCAAGAAGAATCTTATCACAGCCAATACAGGTACAAAAAGTGTGAAAAACAATTGTAAAGAAAATAGTTTCGATGGTCGGACGTCTACTACTTCTGTGGCATATCTGAAAAAGGAAATTTATCATTTAATAAATTCAAGTCAACATACATCAGGAGTGGTAGGCAGAGTTATACAAGTAACTAGCTATTACCCGCGACGTCCACGTCAAATTCTTAATACTTATTATTCAGGGTTAATTTAAATTAGCGCATCACCTCTTGAAGGCAGTCTACAACAATACCAACAACACCTGTTCTACGACTTATTAAAATATTGAATCTAAAACAAAAAAAAATAAACAAAAAAATGTATTGAATAGTTCAAAAGAGCATTGCGGCCGCTGCGTCACCCCGCAACCCGGCGCGGCGTCCCGCTCTCGCTGTCTTTTTGTACAATAATATGAATTTCTCTATTGCTTATGTAGGTATACTGTTTTATTCATATTTTTTTAGTTCAATTAGTTTTAAAGGCGTGTTTTTAGTTTTTTCAAACTATACAATTTTAATTTCATACATATCATAATATAACAGTCTAGCAATAATTGCTTATTTTTATTTCAATAATTTAAAAGAATTAACCACCTTAATGGTATATTAATTGTCCTTTACTGGTATTCTACGGTTGTTTCCAGGACAGAGAGCATTATTTACCATTACAAAAGAATCCCAATGGTTGCAGTTTCTCCTCCTGATAAATTGTGTACTCATATATCATATCATACTATCATATATGTATGTATATATGTATATATATGTAAAGAAATACTATTTATTTCTTCGCACTCTGTGTGTTTATTTACCATGAAGTTTGGTTATAGTTTTTAACTTTTTAACTGTCTGATTTTAAAGAAGAAACGAATTCAGAATGTCAGAGACAGATTCAAATAAGAGTTGATTGACAATTGCATAATCAATGAAAATTTTAATATTATATTATTTTATGTTTTAAAAGTGAAAGAATAAACTTTGAAGTATGAAAATCAAAGGATAAATATTACAAATGAAGGACGTTATCCATGCAAAATATACGTAAAATTAAATAAAGGGGTTCGCTATCATTCCGAAGCTACATGCTAGTTTAGAGTTAGAGAAGATGATAAATTAAATAAAAGATATATTAAACATGTAAATAATTCAGTGATTGCTAGCAGAGTTAAATGAAACAGAACAAAAAAACTAGTAGTGACACCATTAATTAAGATCAAAGTACTATTAAATAATAAATTAAAAATTTATGGAGTATACGATTCAGGTTCAAATGTTTCTCTAATTAATTCCAAATTACTAAAACTAAATACGAAAGGACATAACTCGAATGAAGAAAATATAGTAACAATTAATGGTGTCCAAAAAACAAGTGGTTTGACAAATTTAAAAATAAAAATTTTTGAAATAGAAGAAAATGTGGATGTGTACATCATTGACGAACACAAATTCAGATATAATTTCTTAATAGGATTAGATATGATAAAGAAATACAAGCTAGTACTAAATGAGGAGTTAAAAATAACTCAGAAACAATACTTACATGAAAAGAATAGTAAAAAAATGGAGAAAAAGATAGACGAAGGTGAAAATGAAGATAAAATTAATTTTAATGAACATATCAAAGAAGAGGAATTTGAAATAAAGGTTGGTCATTTAGATGATGATAAAAGGGAAGAAATAAATAAGCTAATACAACAATATCAATCAGTTTTTGCAAAAAACAAGTATGACGTGGGAATGGTTAAAGGATATGAAGCAAGAATAGATTTATTAATGGATAAATACTGCAGCAAGAGGCCATACAGATGCACTATAGAAGACAAAAAGAGATAGCAGAACAAATAACCGAATTATTGGATAATGCGCTTATAGAAGAATCTTATAGTCCATTCGCAGCACCAGTAACTTTGGCATTTAAAAGAAGAAAAAGGCAATATATTTAGAATGCTTAGCTATTAAAGAAGCACTGAGATATTGGCAGTACTGGCTGATAGGTAAATCGTTTACAGTCTACACAGACCATAAACCATTAGAAAACATGAACTTAAAAGCTAGAACAGACGAAGAACTAGGTGATTTGACTTATTACCTTTCACAATATGATTTTAAAATCAAATATTCCCCTGGAAAAGATAATTTAGAAGCGGACTGTTTAAGTCGGAATCCTGTATTAGAACCAGAGGATAATCTAGAAGAACAACTGAAAGTTGTGAACTTAATTACATTAGAAGATATTGTAATAGATCAGAATCAAAATAAAGAAATACAGAGAAACAATAATAAAATAATCAAAAAACACAATTTATACTTCAAAAGAATTAGGAACAAAGAGAAAATAATAATAACAGAAGAATTCAGTATTAAATTTATAAAGCGAATACATGAAGATCTATGTCACATTGGAGTGGGACAAATGCTAACGACTATTAGTTCACTGTACGCAACAAAAAATTTAACGAAAAATATTAAAAATGTTTGTAGGAATTGTGAAATTTGCATAAAAAACAAAACAAGAGGACAACACAAATACGGATTAATGTCATATTTAGGCCCAGCGACAAGACCCTTTGAAATAGTATCAATAGACACAATTGGAGGTTTTGGTGGTTCAAGATCAACCAAGAAATACATACATCTTTTAGTGGACCACTTCACTAGATATGCATTTATTATAACATCAAAAACCCAGGGTGCACATGACTTTATAAAGCTAATAAATAAGGTCGTTGAAACCGAAGAGATTGGGATGCTCCTTACCAACCAGTATCCTGGAATAAACTCTAAAGAATTCAAGAAATTCCTTACTGACAAACAAATAACAATAATTTTTACAGCAGTGAATGCACCGTTTTCTAATGGCCTAAATGAAAGGTTGAATCAAACGATAGTTAACAAAATTAGATGCAAAATCTATGAAGATGGAGAAAACAGAGCGTGGACTACAATAGCACATGAATGTGTAGAAAAATACAATCAGACTAACCGCTCAGTAACTGGCTATGCACCATGTTATTTGTTATACGGAACAGATGTTAAGGTCTTACCAAAAGAACTACAACAAGGAGGTATAAATAGTGACTGGATCGGAGATAAGAAAACAGCGCTTAATAATACCTTGAAATCACATTACTATAACAAAATGAGGTATGATAGGAATAGAAAACAAAGATAATTAAGTGTGGGAGATCTAGTATATATAGAAAATGGGAATAAACTAAATAGGAAAAAGCTAGATGAATTGAGAATTGGACCATATAAAATAATTAAAAAGAAATCTAATACAATTTACGAGATAGATACAGGACATAGAAAAACAGAGTCAAATCTTTTTCATATCACAAAACTAATTCCAGTACAGATAACAGAGGATGAGAATGTGCAAGTATCAAATGGAGAACTGGAGTGAAAATTCAAGGGTGAATTTTCTTCCCCATGGGGGGAGATGTAAAGAAATACTATTTATTTCTTCGCACTCTGTGTGTTTATTTACCATGAAGTTTGGTTAGGGGAGATCCACAAATTACGTGAGGTGTTTTTTTGAATTTTCTGTCCCTCCCTCTCCCCCTGGTGAGATGTTGTGAGATTTTATTCAACCCCCTCCCCCATCCCCCAATCTCACGTGAGATTTTTCAAAATGTGCGTTTCTTAAATATGTAAACGTGTTGGAGTGTTATTGTAAAAAGAAAAAAAAAATTGCTTCGTACTTTTATTTACGACTAGTTAAGATTAGTAATCAATATTGCTGAGTTATAAGTGTAATAAAAATTTAACAATAGAATACTTAAATCGTAACTAATGCGATTAAAAAAATATATCTACTCTAATTCAGTCCATGGAGAATCATGCGTGGTCTCAAGAGAGACTATTGGAACCAACATGTCCATATGATTTTCAATAAAATCATCTGCTCCTTCAACTTCGTTCTCATCTAGCCACTCTAAGCCGTTGACACTTGCGCACAGTAACTCATTAGCTCGTCTTGTAACAATCCGTGAGGGTCGCACTTTGCGGAACATACGCGCTTGCTTAGCTGGTGCAATGTGGGCTGCTCGCCTGTGCTCTGCAGCTCTTGTGATAGATGCAAAGTAAATGCCGCATGAACTGCAGCATCTTTTCTCTAAATCATCACGTACACTTGGGCAATAGAGATCATAAGGTGTGCTGATGAAGGCATTCAGCGGTTGAATCGGTAGACAGTGGCGTATTAGAAATGGAGCAAATGACTTTCCGTCATGCTCTTTAAAGTCCGGAATTGTCAAATGTCCATCAATCTGAGTGATAGGGTATGGAGGTGGCAGAAAACGGTCGTGAAGAATCATATGCAGATCACTTCGGCGTGGGCTGCAGCACGTCTGGTCATCGCATTTCACAACCTAAAAAAAAAAAAACAATTTCCCTTTGTAACTCTTAATAAAAATTTGTTGAAGTTCGCGCTCGTAAAAATAAAAAATAAAAAATAGGCACGCATAAAATTTTGATATGAACCAACTGTAATGTACCTGGAGTAAATATTGGCTCTCTTTAACGTGCTCAGTGTACCATACTTCGGCTGGCAGGTCTGGAACGCTGAAGGTGTCATTATTCGGGTCTATATATTTAGCGACTACTTCGTGTCCGTCAATGCACACTGCAGACCATATTTCAGCCAAAATATCCCCTGCCTTTTTGAAATTATCCTTTTCCAGACTTTCGTCTAATGTTCTGCCGCTGGAATCAAGATGATTCCCAAAAGAATCATGGGGAAGAACAACGCCTGTTAGCTCTCGACTGAGTGGAGCCATGCGTCTCTCTACTCTGTTGAATGCGCTCCTGCCAGGGGCATTAGTCACAATAAATACTGCGTCCAAATCATATTGTTTAAAATGCTCTATGGCGTGTGTGATCACTTTGCGATATCGCGGATTCTCGTCAGGCCCACCGTCACTTGAAATAATAAGAACAGGTTTAATTTTGCTGTCTATATTCTTTATAAATTTGGAAAAAGACTCAATTGTTAAAAGAGTGTCCAAGTCTTGAGCGTGACTAGTTGCAGTTGACGAAGAGTGCTTGCCACTTCGTATTGCTATATAAGTTGGTCCATTATATGAAACAGCTTCTGGTCGTCCCATCTCATTGGGTTTCACTTGACACAAAGCATATACGCTTGTATACATATACGCATATAAGTCGTGATCTGGTAACGACAATTAAATATATTTTTTGTTGTTTATACTTATCTTCATTAAAATTTATTTCACAATTATATTAGCATTTTTCGTTTATTATTGTTATTGACTCATTTTAAGAATTATTTTTTACTTTTTAATTTGATGTGCTTTTAAAGCGTGTTCTTTAGTTTTTTTAAATTATATTTTTTTATGCTATTAATTGTAACAATAAAGTTTGTATAAAAAAAGAATTTTCTTTACAAAATATATTTAACCTACCTTTTGAAGAAATGCTAAAGTAGACCGAACTTTTCTCTCAGTGGCTTCCCTAAGAAGACGTTCAATCTCATGCTGAATGTGTTGTGTTAACTCTTCTTTCTTCGGGAATTTTTGTTTCGCTGTATTCCATAATTTTATCACTTCGTCCTGGCAGGACTTTTCCCTCTTATAGACGTATCTTTTGACGTATGCATTATAAAAATCTTGATAACTCATTTTAAATTAGTGAGAGCATATACTGAGTCGAGTAAAACATTTGCAAGAATAAGCAAAGCAGGTTGGAACCTGTCCGTGTGTCGCTGCCATTCAGCTCGTACGCTCTCGTTCATCGAGCCGCGCGTTCGGCTGACAGTGGCGCGAAAACAAAGGACGGGCTACACTGTATCGTAAACTCTGATTCAATTGAATTATTTGGTATAAAACAAATATGGTAGTTTGACAGTCAGTAGTAATGTATAACGTCGAAGTATGAATGAAATTATTTTCTTTCGAATGAATTAGTGAATGATCTTAATCGTATTACAGTTATGCTTAAATCTTAAGCATGTAGAATCTGGATAATGGGTCAAAATAGTATAGTTTTTTTTTGTTTCAATAAGAAAAAAAATTGCGTGATATTTGCCGAGACCCCCCCTCTCTCCAACGTAAGGTTAGATGAGATTTGACTCGACCCCCCCTCCCCCTTAAACATCTCACGTAATTTGTGGATCTCCCCTTATAGTTTTTAACTTTTTAATTGTCTGATTTTAAAGAAGAAACGAATTCAGAATGTCAGAGACAGATTCAAATACGAGTTGATTGACAATTGCATAATCAATGAAAATTTTAATATTATATTATTTTATGTTTTAAAAGTGAAAGAATAAACTTTCATTGTCGTTTCTTCTTTTCAGGTTTGAGTTCATATTGTTTTATATTACCTAGATAAAATAGTCTCTGTATAAAAAAAACTAACAATAAAACTTCTTTTCAGCAACACAAGGTTTATTTCTTTCATGTAGTAAAACAGACTTATGTATAATATAATTATATATATATATATATATATATATATATATATATATATATATATAATTATATTATACATTAATTTGCCCTTTGCCCCATTAATTACCCCTTCAGGGAGTACCTCCATTCATGAAGTTACATTTTATGTTTATAAAATGGTCAATACATAATATTGTAATTGAGGACTTCGTAATCCAAGGGTAACAAGTTTGATTGTTGATTAGCCATCAACTGCATAATGAACCTATCAACTGTATATTGCCAACTAAACTATTATTATGATGTGTACTTGATAAATATTCAATTATTATAATTGTTCAGTAACTTTGTATATTTTCAGAAAAGTCAAACATAAGAAGTTTTGTATAAATATATTACAATACATATGCAAGGCACACTTGCATACTGAAGATTCCATGCAATTGAGACCCTAAGTTGACATAAATATCAAACTTCTCATAGGTAGGATTCTTCCATATTTTTCAAATTTTTATGTTTATTAGTTTTGGTGATAAAACTAAATTGGGTTGGCAAGGTAAGTTGTCGGCTATTTCTTAAAACACTAACTAGTACTTCTACAGTACATATAAATAAAAACCGGTCAAGTGCATGTCGGGCCACACGCATTGTTTGGTTCTGCAGCTTTTAGATTTTGACATCAGCCAAGTGCAAATTAATTACCAATTAACTATTTGAAACGTAAACAATAGCACAATGTAAATTATTGATTTTATAATTTCCAAATAATACATATTTTTTCTGAAATACTTCTTTCATTTAAAAAAATATTTACAACAATCAAAATCAAGCTCCTCATGCTTTCTGTACAATGAATTTTTCAATTGATTACTACTGTTTTATTTATATATTTTTAGTTCAATTAGTTATAATGCATGTTTTTTATTATTTTTTCAAACTATAATTTAGTTTGTCGAATGAGCGAATGACTAAACAGATATACAATGCGAATGTGGATGGTTGCAGAGGCCCAGGAAGACCAAGGCTGACCTACCATGACCAAATAGGTCGAGTTCTGTCTGATGGTGGGGTCAAAAGTCTTAGGAATCGGCGTGCATGTATGAAGAGAATGATGAAGGTAGACGAGGCACGAGAGGTTTGTCAGAACCGGGATGTCTGGCGCTCTACACTCTCTGCCTACCCCGTTAGGGATCTGGCGTGAAGATACATACATACATACATAATTTAGTTTTAACTTTTAGTTATTATTGCATTGTCTTCAGTTCTTGATTTGAGAGTTCTTGATTGTCCATATGCAAAAATTCAAATTAATCAGACTTCTAGAAACTGGTGAAAATTAAGGTCAGTCTTCCCAGATTTTCACCACATGTGTCCGTAAGGGGTTAATAATTATATATTCACCCAATCTTGTTTTTTATAAAAAAATTGGGGAATATAGAAGAATCAAGTAAGATTTATCAGAAGACAGAAATGTTTGGAGTTTCACATTCTCTACAGTATATTATTATGTATGAATTTCCTATAGTGAATGTGACATAGTATGATGAAAAAGCAACATCCACTGTTTACAAAAGATAATGTGATGATCAAATATTATCTATCTACTTGCTATGAAATGTTCATTATCAGCACATATTTATGATTCATTCATTCATACTCACATATTTTCATATTGCAAAATATTGAAATAAAATTTGATAAAAAGTTATAACAATCAGCATGGCACAAATAGATTTGGCCCTTAACATACTGGAGATTATTTGCAAGAATTTTTTTTTCTGTATTTTTAAAACAATAATTGTGTACCATTCTCTAAAGAATTATATCATAATTTTCCTATAAATAATTAGATATGTGAGTTCGCCGAAGAAAAAAGTCATGGCTGCGCAATATTTGCGAGTGGACCGGCATCAACAGCGCCGCTGAACTATTTCGTCTCGCAAAAGACAGACATAAATTTTCCGAACTGACGGCCAACCTTCACTAGTTGGAGAGGCACTACAAGAAGATGTGAGTTCACATCAAATCAACAAATCAAATGAGAGAAGCTTAGTACAAAAAACAGACAGCAGGTAATTAATAGATTTTTTTAATTAATCTGATGAAATCATTGTTCAACCATATGATAAAAGATTATCTTCAAATGAATACTCACCGTTTATACATAACAATCTGAAGTATGCCACAAATAAGGAGAAAACCACCAATGAAGACTGCAGATACTGTCTCCATAAAACATTGTGATATGCCATGGTCCACCCATACTTCCCCTAGGGTTACGTTTGGCGGACAGTACTCCATTTGTCACCTGAGGACAGGTTTATTCATGAGAATAAATCGTAGAAGAAAACAAAACACTTCTATTTGAGAGTTTTGTTTTATTCACTTCATCATGATTTAAAGACTAATATATAAAGAATAATATATTTATTATTAAAATTACACTCACACACGCACCTTAAGTGCAAATTAATTAATTTACACTACGGCTAAGCCAAAGGCAACCTGCAATCGATTTCAACAAAAGATGTAATCAATTGAATTTCACCGGCGATAGGTTAGACACTCGTAAATCATAGTGAAAAAAGCTTATCAAAATTTCCTAATCACGCTTCAAATTATACATTCGATATTACGCACTCATTCGACACTCCGATTAATATTAAACAAGTGCTGTGAACTGTTGTGTACACTTCTGATTGTGTACGAAATAGAAAATTGCGAAGCGAAAGACGAATGATCACGAAAATCAGTTTATGTAACCTGTCATCTGTCAATGTCATTAATTTAGTGATTTTTTAATTGTTTTACGGCTACGGATTCAAGTCCTTAACAGCCAATCTACAGCAATTTTTATCTTCTTTTCTTATGATAATGAATATCCATATGGAAGATGACGATGTTTGGATGCTTCCATGTGAAATATGATGAGATGACTCCAGTAAAGTGATGGGGACTTTGCTAGGAGATTTAACGAAGTTTTGGAGGCAACATGGAAAATCACTTTTTACTTCATAATATCACTTTCTTATACCCGTGAACGTTATCGAATGTTTTATGATAAAAATCCACCACCATTTTTACTCATAAAAACGCGATTATACACAAATTTCGAAAATAATATCACGCAGCGTCACAGCTCTTTTCCGTGTTACCGCCAAAACTCATTTATGAATATGCATAGTGATGTATGCGTGCGACTCCAGTCCCTCGTGTGATTATGAAAAAAAAATGTTTTAGTGAAAATATTGTTAGCTCGTTTTGACTTGTGCACTTACGGCACATCGTATCATCTTACCTCTGAAGGGTTCGACTAACTTAACTACTTATGAAAAACACCATACACATTACACATACTCATCTGTTGTTTAAATACTTGTACACAGATTTTGACAACCAATCAACCTGTCGATTTCAGTCGCAAACGTCGATATTCTTTGGTAAATAATTTTTTAGAATTTTATTAAGAAAAATTTTTCAATGTTTAAAAAATATATCCACCTATTTATATTTTCATTATTCTAAATAAACCTACAATATTTTATAAAAGAATAAGAGCTAGGTATGTAGGAAAGAACATGAAAATAAATAAAACGCGAGATGAGATCTTTCCCAGCGGTGTATCGCTCACCGACCGCATTTATAATGTAGGTGTAACAAAGAGGCTTTGTGTGAATGAGAGTATCGATGTAAAAATTTAAAAAGGCATGCTCCGCTGGTTCGGGCATATAGAAAGAATGTCGAAAGAGCGAATGACTAAATAGATATTCAATGCGAATATGGATGGTCGCAAAGACCCAGAAAGACCAAGACTGACCTACCATGATCAAATAGGTCGAGTATTGACTGAGGGTGGGTCAAAGGTCTTAAGAATCGGTGTGCATATAAGAAGAGAATGATGAAGGTAGAAGAAGCACGGGAGGTATGTCAGGACCGGGATATCTGGCGCTCCACACTCTCTGCCTACTCCGTGAGAGAACTGCCGTGGAGATACATAAATAAAATACGCTTCCACTCATTAGGTATTATCGATACTCTATCTAAACTAATTTATAAAGCTGAAGAGTTTGTTTGTTTGAATGCGCTAATCTCAGGAATTACTGTTCCGATTTGAAAAATTCTTTCAGTGTAAGATAGCCCTTTTATCGAGGAAGGCTTTAGGCTTCTTTCGGCTTCAAAACATCACGCTAAGACGAATAGGAGAGGGTAGGTTACATTGCACCCGCGCGAAGCCGGGGCCGTCCGTTAGTAATATATAAGCCTGTGTCTTGGATGCCGTTGTACACATACAACACATACACAAACACCCAGACCCGAAACAAATATCTGTAGGGCATACAAATATTTGTCCAGGTGCGAGGATCGAACCCGCAACCTTTTCGATCAAACGATAGTCTCACGGCTGGACTAACCGGGTCATCCAAATAAATACTCACATAATCAAAATATCACTTCCTACAAAATAACAGTGTAGTGCTAGCTCAAGTACGGTCATGTCACACTGCACGAAATATTATTATTTCGCGAGTTGCGCGGCTATAGCCGATGCATGTTACCGCTATGAGTGCTGAGAAACTTGTAGCCAATGAACTGTTGGCGTTCATACAACACGCCATTGACACCATGGATGAAGTTAGTGTCAGGCACGACACTTTACTATTTACTGGATTGAAGACGCACGCCGTATGGCGGATAGCAGTGCAAGCGAACCAGGGTGACACGCTCTACCGGTCTTCCAATAAAACGCTTTTTCACTTTTCACTATTATTTTCCTTCTGATTTCTTCCTTAGTGATCCGAGTATTCCGAGTGCTGTCGACGAACTGTACCGGCTATATTGCTTTTTTTTTTTTTTTATGTCGGGCTTTGTGTAGGCGGCCTGTCTCGAAACGGCACTAGTCTACTTCACCGGGCAATCGGCGAGCGCAGAAGGCGCTCCAGCCTAAGCAAAAAGTTAGCGCAACTGCCTAAGGGTGACCCATGCGGGTCCGTGCCTCGGCTTAGGACGTTGCGGAGAGACATATGAGACATATGCGATTATGGGCGGTGCAACTTTCGCTCTACTCCATTCGGTTGGTGATAACCGGAATGTCATCGGCCTCGCGGGGCCGGAGATAGGGTCGGGATCAGGGGCGGGCGCGGTGCGAAACGCGTCGGCGCGTTGTATTGGCGGTTTGTGCAGTGTGATTCTGTAAATGATTGTTCATAGCGGCGATGGCCAACGTGGTCTCATCGTCCGGATCTTTTAAGACGTGCCTTGGACGTCTCCTTTTGGCGCGATCAAAGGAGTGTAAATCGCGGCCGCTCTGACCAGCGGATTCGGGTGGTGACTCGCCCGGTCGAAATAGCGAGCTGAAGCTCGCTTCATAAGCTGCCGGATGGTAGGCAGGTTTGCGTCAATGTGCAAGTTTTTATTACGTACGTACCAAGCCGTAGGCGGGCTCTACGTAAGAATCGATTCTGCAAAGTTTGAAGCTTGCGTAATGTTGTGTTTTTCGCGTGGGCGAATACCGGGGACGCGTAACATAGTATGGGCCTTATGAAGGACGTATAGGCACGGAGTTTGTACCGGGCCGATAGCTTGCTCTTTTTGTTTAATAAACAATGTTATTGGGACAACACGAATGCAGCCTTTGCGCGCGCTGCTTTAACATGTGCAGCGAAGGTCAGATGCCGATCAAGTGTCACTCCTAAGTATTTGATTTTGTCCATCCAGGGAATGGGCTCGTCAAACATTTGGACTGGGGCTACGTTAGGTCTGGGAGCGTGGTCCCGTATAAAGAGTGTGGCAGCGGTCTTGCTAGGATTTGCCTCTATACGCCAGCGGCGGAACCAAGACTCAAGGTCTTTGGCCGCCGCTTGCAGGGCTTTCCTTATAATCTCTGGCTTTCGGCCAGAGACATAAATAGCAGTGTCGTCAGCGTACATTGCCACCTGAACGCCGTGGCGGACAGGGATATCGCTAGTGTATAGCGTGAACAGGAGGGGGGAGAGTACGGATCCTTGGGGAACACCGGCTGTTATGGTGTGACGGTTCGAAAGGGTACCCTCGACCCGATATCGAAAGCCCCTGTCCGACAGAAAATCGCGAATGATGAGCGCTATTTGGGTGGGCACTCCGAGAGTGTACAGCTTATATAATAAGCCGTTGTGCCACACGCGGTCGAACGCTTTAGCGATATCGAAGAAGAGGGCTCCCGTCATAATCTTTCTATCGAATTTACTGAGTATATGCTCAGTGATTCGATGTACTTGATGGACATAGGAGTGGCGAGCATGGAAACCCGAACTGTTCGTCCGGGATCAAGTGCCGCACTCGGGTGAAATCTAAGAGTCGAGCGTACACGACGCGCTCGTAAAGTTTACTTAGAGAACTGAGCAGACTTATCGGCCTATATGACGAGGCCTGGTTGCTCGGCTTACCGGGTTTTTTAAACCCGATAACTGGGGCCTCTTTCCACGCGGGTGGAAACATACTATTTTTAAACGCTGCGTTGAGTATCGCAGCCAAAAGGGCAATGAGCAAGGGGGGAAAGTTTCTAACTGTGCGATTGGAAATGCCGTCCGCACCCGGCGCTTTCCGCACTTTTAGACGCTTGATCAGGTCTGACACCTCTGCGACTGTCACAGGTCTGAGAGGATCATCATTATTTTCGCTATTACCGTTAGCGTTTTCATCGACTTGCGTGTCGGGGATGGGACCGGTTTCGCGCGGAGGGGTTGGCGGTCTCGCGTTCCTACTTTCGACTTCAGAGTTAATCTTATCTAAATGATCGGCAGCTATCGGCATCGTACTTGGAGAGCATTGAGTCTCGAGTTCGCTCGCCAGGCATCCGTCTACGACAGATTGTACGTGATTAGTGAGAGTAAGGATCGCACTATTGACATCGTCAGTGGTCTCTATCAGGGAGGGGATCGAATTTAAGTCTGCGGATGTGGTGGTGGCCAACTTGGATCTCACTTGAGACCAGTCGGTCACCACTCTCATCGGGATGTCGCTAGGACCTGCATCAGTGGGACCGCTATGGGGGATAAATTCTATGATAACAGGTCTATGGTCAGAGTCTAACTCGTGTAGCACTCGTATAGAGTGTAGACGTAGGTTTACATTCTTTACAAGTGCTAGATCGAGTATGTCGGGTCGTCCCATGCTGTCGTCATAACAATAGTGGGTGGGTTCGAGTGGCACTAGAATGTCTATAGGTGCTCTGTCAAGATAACGTTCTAGAACTGTCCCTCGTGCGTTAGACGAGTTACAGCTCCACATTATGTGTTTGGCGTTGAGATCTCCTGCCACTATGACGGAGTCGCCTAGCTTAAATAGACGATCTAGGTCGCCTACTAAAAGATCGCGTTGGGGGGATAGATACGCCGACACTATAGTGATCGGCTGATGACCGGTCATCGCTAATAGGCAAACTGAGACTTCAATGTTCTCCAGGTCGTAGGGGGGTACCGGCCATACAAAACTGCCCTACTTTTATTCTAAAATCTCATGGTCATCGAGCTTAAGAAAACCTCTGGTGATTGGTTATTGATTCAAGTAAGCAATCTCAAGAGATATTTAAATTTCAAGTAAACAAATTTTACTATCCATGATTGGTTGATTCGAACAACCAATCAGCTATCAGATCTATTTGGCCAATTAAAATCTCTATGTATCTCAGATCATTACCGAAAGGAAACAAACGACATCAAAAATCTTTATTTTCAGATAAAGTAAACACATTACAACTATAAAACTTACATAAAACTATTACAAATGTTCAAAGATACAAACAGAAGTCAAGAAAAACAAACATATTCAAATAACTATAAAATTATACACGAAAAACTGTTAAATTATACAAAATAAAGTAATATTAAACACAAACGAGCTTTAAGTGACACAAGACTATTAATTACACTCTAAATTACACAAATATTACATAAAAAAGACAAAATCTAAAAATAGAAGCTATACAATACTCTAACGCAATTGGTCACTTAAGCACTATCTACGTTCCGACAACGTATACTATTGTGTACTATGCTATCAACCACTACACAACGTGATTGTTATAGGTTGTCTACGCGCTGACAACGTACACTATTGAGGACTGTATGGTCGATCACTATCAAAACTGTTTTTTAATCACAAACACTGTACACTATTCACGAGCGTCCTGCGCAGTTAGTATTATACAAATATGTAAAACTAACTTCAAAGAAGAAGAAGTCGTCGCGGCCGAGGTGCTGCTGTACCAGACGCTCGGGCAGACTGACAAGATGCCATCTCGCAGAAAGGATGAAAGAGGCGAACGAAGTCTCCAGGATATCATCACCCTGTTGAAAGAGACCGATCCCGATGACGTGCCCGCTTTTGTGGCGAAGCAGCTCCTTAAGCTGCCTCGGGTCACTTTCGACCACGTCGACGTATCCCGGCTGCTGAAGGATATCAACACCCTCAAGACCAGGCGGGGCGAAGTTCAGTTTCGATTGCAGACTTCGGAAAAAACCATCAATGATTTACGGGCCGAATTAGTTTCATTACGTGGTGCTAGTTCGGTATGTAGGTCAAACGAGGCCTGCAATGTGAACATGAGACGCGGTGCGCAAAATACGTCGGTCAGCAGTTTTGAGTCGGCCTGCTGCAACAGCAACAATGCGTCACCGAGCGTCGTCGCGCCGCGCGATAACCTGCGCCCTGCCGCCCCCGCTGCCCCCGCCGCCGCTGCCCCCCCGCCGTCTCGTGTCGCAACGTCGACTCCTCAGCGTGCCTATGCTGCTGCCACCGCTGCCCTTACATCTAAGCAGCCTGCTACCCAGGGGAAGAAACCTAGTCCTTTGGATAATACGCGTGGGCCTATAATCACGGATCCTCGTAAGGCACGGTGCGACGAGGATGGCTTTACGGTGGTACAAAAGAGGAAGAAGAAGCCCGCCAACCGCAACCAATGCGGGACGGCGCTGACCGGACCGAAACACTTGTTGCGCCCAGCTGTACCATCACCGCAACTGGTCGACGAAAGTTGAAAATCTCGTTGACTACATCCGCGTCAAGACGAATTTCACTCTCAGAGTCGAGAGGTTGGAGTCTCGCCATAGAGTGAATTTCAATTCCTATTTGGTGAGAGTACCGACGCAGCACCTGCCGACTTTCATGACGGAGGAGTTCTGGCCGCAGGGAGTCTTATTTTGGAAATTTCGAGGACAGGTCCTGGCAGAAAAACCGCGCATCACGTCGTCGTAATCACGTGTAGTGTTAGTTCACAGTGTTATTTATGTGTGTTAGTCTGTAAGGTATAAATTTACATGGGCCTTTGTTTTACTTATAGTCAATACTCAATACTCAATACTTACATTAGTTGCCTGAAATAAATAAAATACCACCACCCAATAAATCGATTCTTGTTTAAATAATTATAAAAATTTATATAACTCGATCCACAGTACTGGATTGATCTAGTGAATCGAAACTATACCCTGGAAATTCGAAGATTGATCTTTTTGGTTAATTCACATAGGGACATAGGAATCATACAGATCATAAGATTTAACGTTTAAACGTGAGTATAGGAAGCATTATACCAGCATTGAACACTGTTTTTGGGTCGAGTTGGTTTTTTTTTTCGGTCGTCTGTTTTCCTAGAAATTTAGTATTACGTAGCCATAATCAAAAATAGATCGATAATCGAAGAACGATTTTTTCAATGTCGAATTAATCGTGGATGGATTTTAGACACTTCGAAATCGGAAATGGAATCGCCATCCCTACTACGAAGTATATAAAAAGCTGCTACGAACTTATTTATTAAAAAAAAACAACAAAAACAAGTTTTAAAGTTTTGAACAACGACTTAGCCCTCGGGCTATTGATATAATATTGATATTTTTTCGATATGTCGATATTAAAAACTAATAAAAACTAAACTGGCCAATTTTTAGGTCAAAGAATCAGCATTGCCATCCAACGAGGCAATGCTGCCAGCCTTCTGGGCCAACCATAACACAGGAAGGCAGTGATGCGGAATTTTTAAACGCATGTTGTTTTAGTTTAAGAATAACTTTATTTTATGTAAATATTATTTAGCTTTTAAATATATTTTAATGTTTTTTTATTATGTAGATTAATTAAGGTTTTTTGATAATTACATCTGAAATAATTTGAAATATTTATTGTTTTGTTGGCAACAAAAACAAAAAATATCAAAACGAATTAAAATTTAGATTTATGCATTCGATATATTTTATATTTTGAGAAGCTACGCTGTGTTTTTTTGCTCGTTCGTCTTTTTATAATTTTGTAGTTGGATCAAGGAAGAGATTAATCGATGACACGCAAGGTCAAAGAATTTTTTAATAATTATATTGATACATCGATAATTTTTTCGATATATCGAACACTGGTACTGATATTTTTAAAATAAAAAGATCAACAGTCCTACATCGAGTTTGACAAGCTGACAACGACAAGACAGTGACATCTACAATTTTTTTTAGGGTTACGGCACAAGGCACTGGATCTATCGCCATTCCACCCTAGGTGTGACGTCATATGGCGCATACGTCTTTTTAGAATACACTAACTTTCAAAGTAGAAATTATGAATGAAAAGTACAAAATTTCGAAAAATGGTTAAACACGGGTGCCCTAGTTTTGGATTAACTTTTAAATAATGTAATAAAACATGTAGGTTAAAAATATGAAATTTTGTCAATTGTGGCCTTGAACTATACCTACTGGTGGCATATGGCAGTGGTGGTACCGGCGGCGGCGGTGGTGATGGAGATGGTAGTGATGGTGTTGGTGAACTGTTAATTCATCATCCCTGCCTCCGCGCATGACTCGCAACAGAAGGGTGGGATAGTTCGGGGGTCGAGGAATGTCCTTCTTCCCCGGGCCTATCTGCCCCCGAGGCGTCGGGGTCGTGGTCCTAAATGGGAGATGCTTTCACGCAGGCGAACTGCCTGAGGGAAAGTTCATACACTTTTTTAAAAAAATTTTTTGAGATTTTTAACCCTTTTCTTTGTTTTATAATATTTTTTTTTTTGACATATCATTTTCTCTCCCTTAGCTGTTCCCCCGCGCACCGCTTACAAACAGTTATTGGTGGTGGTGGTGGTGGTGGTGGTGCTGCTGCTGGTGATCGGTTTTTCCCAAATCGATATAAGGGAAGACGGACATGATGACACTTCGATTCAAATCGATTCAAGAATCGGTCTTTTTAGAAAGAATCGAATAGTGCAAGACTACAATACAACGCAAGGTAACACAATGAATGGAGTACTTTAGTCATCGACGATGTATCGTCGATGACTTTAGTCTTAGACTAATTTAGTTCACAATCACACAACTGAATCGCTGAATTCAGATTCTATGGTGACATGTTAAGGTGCAGTAAAATTTAATTGGTCCGAGACGATATTTTCGTTTGTCTATGTATTATTCGCGTTTTTGTGTACAAAAATGGTGGTATTTTTATCATAAAACATTTGATAACGTTCACGAGTGTAGGAAAGTGATATCATGAAGTGAAAAGTGATTTTTCATTTGCCTCCAAAACTTCGTAAAATCTCCTAGTAAAGTCCCCATCACTTTACTGGAGCCATTTTATTATATTCCACATGGAAGCATCCAATCATCGTCATCTTCCTTATGGATATTCATAATCATATGAAATGAAGATAAAAATTACTGAAGATTGGCTATTAAGGACTTGAATCCGTTGCCGTAAAACCATTAATAAAAAAAAGTTATTAATTTGTTGGGAACATGGAACACCGCCTCTGCTTATTTTGGCGTGGTGGAAACACTGAATTTATGCACCATTGCCACTGTGTAGGAAACTTCCCAAATTGCAAGGAATTTATACTCAATGAATGATTTGTTTGTTTGCTTTGACTGGTTTTCTCAGTTTTCTGTAGATATTGTAAGGAATTGAAAAAAAAAAAAAAGAATTAGAGTCAACATTGGATATCTATAGGAGATTTTTAGAGGTTTGCAATAATGTCTATTATGGATCAAGCAGAACTTGAATAATTGGACGCCTACTGTCCAGTAGGCGTCCAATTATTCAGGTTGCACCATAAAGCAACACGGAGGGGAGTAGCCATATGCAGGCTTTCCCCTCTGTCAAAGTACAAGACCAAATGATCTAACGCCTGTCGCCTAGATGTTTAAATGTGTGCGTGAAATTGTTTCTGTATTTTGTTAAAGTCAAGGTGTGCGTGTGTGTCGCGCGCATTTCCCCCCGCAAAAAATAAGAGACTATTTTGCATCGATAATACACGCTATGGCTACTCCCCTCCAGTCCGCCGCGACCGGTGGACCGCGTTGCTCTATGGGTTGCACAGTAGTCAGTATACGATTCTCGTCTCACGTACTCGTAATAATACATATTAAATAATCGGTACATATATTTGACTGTCAATGGAAAAGTCGATTTGTTTTATCCATGGATGAAAAGTTTCACGATGATTGGGCTCGGGAATTGGCCACTCTCTCCTGTACCTGCACGTATTAGGTCGGGGAAAAAAATTCTTCGCATTTTTTAAGATAATTCAAAACAATTTTTTAATATAGTTTATTTAAATTTAACTAAAGTATGTATGTACCATTTTGTTCGATAACCTTTTGCCATCTCGTAGGTAGGGACATGATCCCATTGCTATAAACATTTTGGGACTTCTCATCGAAATACCGCGACAAGTGGATTTCGCAGTCCTCTCGTGATGTTAACCCAACATTGCATAAAGAATTCTGAAGAGACCGAAACAGGTGGAAATTTGAAGGTGCAAGGTCAGGACTATACGGCGGATGCATTAACACCTCCCAGCCAAACTCTCTTAATTTTTGCTGAGTGGCTATAGATGTGTGAGGTCTAGCGTTATCATGATGAAACACCACACCCCTTCTGTTGATCAATTCCGGCCGCTTTCTCTCAACTTCTTGCTTTAATCTCATCAGTTGTTCGCAGTAGAGTTCAGAATCGATAGTCCTGCCTGGTGGTAATAGCTCATAATGAATAATGTCCTTCCAATCCCACCACACACACAACATCACCTTATTGCGAGTTAACCCGGGTTTCGCCACAGTCTGTGAAGCCTGACCGGCCTTTGACCACGACCTTTTTCGCACGTTCTTGTCGTACGTGATCCACTTTTCATCACTAGTTATCAGCTTCTTCAAAAATGATTCGGTTTCATTACGTCGTAATAAAGAATCACAAATGAGTACACGGTTCATTAGGTTTATTTCAGTAAGCTCGTGAGGTACCCAAATATCGGGCTTTTTTTTGTACCCAGCTTTTTTCAAATGCGCCAAAACTGTTTTGTGATCAATTCTCAGTTCTTCAGCTACGTCTTAACTACTGATATGTCGATCTTGCTCCACTTTTTCAAAAATGGCATCCATTTTATCCGTAATAGGGCGACCAGAGCGAGGTGCATCTTTGACATCAAAATTTCCGGATTGAAAACGCTTAAACCAAATTTGTGCTACTCTCAAAGTTTTTTTCGCGGCTTGCGTTTCATTTTTACCTTTTTTGTAGTAAAATTTTAAAATGTATCGAATTTTTCCATTAGATTCACTCATCTTGACAGTACGAAAAACAAATGAAAATCACACATTTGCCTAATTTGAATTTGGAATTATGTTCTTTAAAATTTTAACTTTCAAATTTTTCCCCAACCTATTATATAATGTTATTATAATGTTCTAATAATATTTTTTGAGGACGCCTTGAAATCTCTCATCTCAGTTGTAGTAGGGTTTTCTACATCCCCTATCTAACGCCGTTTTGGGTAATTGTATGGACAAAAATCCATTTTTATAGAAAAAAATAATTTTATTTCTAAACAGTTTTGACACGAAAAACTTATTGAACTCAAACGGAGGCAGAATATCGAGTTAACGTTATTAGTTACAGCTAAAAATACCAATTCCATTGAGTAAAGTTGAGTTAAGGTCGAGATAACGACTTAGAATATGGGTGTTAGTTTATGTGATGTTGGTGGCATTGGTTGACATTGATGGTGGTAAAGGTGGCGTTTGTGGTTTGGTGACATTGGTGGCGTTGGTGGTGGTGGTGGTGGCGTTAGTGGCGTAGATGGCATTGGTGGCGTTGGTGACATAGGTGGCGTTGGTGGTGGTGGTTGTGGTGGCGTTAGTGGCGTTGGTGGCGTTGGTGACATTGGTGGCTTTGGTGGCTTTAGTCTTATATCGTGTACAGATAAATATAAATGTAAACCAGATTTTATAACTACCCATAAGTGTTTTTGTATAATCCAAAATTAACCAAAAGTTAGCCACAAAAAATGCTGTTCAAAGTTACTTTTAGAAGTGTTATGAGTTTTAAATGTGTTCTAACTGCAGAAAGTGAAGGCACCCCAATAATAGTTGGTATAAAATAAATAAAAGTTTATTCTCGGAACCTATATAGTCACAACAATTTTTCTTAAGCCGAGTGAGCTGTACCTAACATCTCAAAGGACTGACTCTGACTACGTTTACATAAGAAGTGTTTAATGAATCTCGATGCGTTAGGTATAGGGCTGTCCCTACTGTTACTGTTCCACGCGAACAAAGTCGCGGGCACAGATAGTGTGTAATAAAAGTCCCTTTCGGCGAGAATTTTGGGGAAGTAGGAAAACAGGTATTGGCAACGCTGAAATCAAGAGAATTAGAAATTGAGAATGAGAAAGAAAACCGAACCGAAATGAAGTGACGGATCGCGGTCGGGTCATGAAAGGACGGCAATGGTGGAATTGGTTAAACTTTTCGTAGAATTTTGTTGTTCTGAGAAGTTTTTAAAGCTTTATCTACATATTAATTTTAAATAATGATAACAAACAACCACTGTTGAACATTGAACTGTAACTTAACCTTATGTGTAGCTTACGATATGAGAATGGATATGTGTCAATCCTCATCAACAAATGGTTTAGTGATCAAGTGAACAGTCGTCATGTGAAGAAGGTTATGACTATTATTGGAAAATCCAATTGGTTTTGAAGTAGTGCTTGTGTTGTGAGCTAGTGTTTATTAGTTTTTCTGTGGTGAAGGTGATAATTCAGTCTCAAAATGGCGGACCTCGAGGCTGTACTAGCCGACGTCAGCTACTTGATGGCAATGGAGAAGTCAAAATGCACACCAGCAGCTCGAGCCAGCAAAAAAATTGTCTTACCAGATCCAAGGTAACTATCGCCGTTGGTTTGCTATATATTGAGCAGAGGATCTCGTTTGTAATTTACAATGAAACATTGTTATTGTAACTTGTTTACAAAATTGATTTTGTAATTTGGGCAACAAATAACTCTTCAATACTTTTTTAAATACGAGGCAAGAAACTGTAAGTCATATTACATGACTGTTAATTCCATGGCTGTTAATTCCACTATGGTACAAGGTTTAGGAAGTCCATTTTTTTTTGTAGATAGCACTCGTAAATAGGAAGCGTTTTGCGAAGTTTTAAATCGCGCAAATGCACAGTTCTTGAAATATATATTTTTTTAATTTCCATACTAAATCAACTAGATGGCCATAGAAGTTTGATATTGATATTATATCATGTCTAGAGGTGAGGCGTATTTATCGGAACAGGTAAAAATCACAGGTAGAAGGCAGATAACAGATACCAGTTGCTCTCGTGGTTAACAAATACCTGTTCCTAAAAATACTCTCAATATATGATATGCTCAAGTAACAGTCGCCAGTCATATAACAGGTAGGCTCTGATAACACTCAATACCAATACACACGATAGTGTTCTGTTCTCATCATCCGTCTCAATCCATCTTACACAAATGTCACTGGTTAAAACGAGACACCTAGTATTTTATCCGAAAAATACAATTGGCAGTTGAGCAGGAACAAACCATCTTTGACAAATGCCTCCTAAATTATGATGACGCTGTAGAGAATATGTGGCAATATTGTATATTTCTCAACCTAATTTGGATAAAATTTTTTGAACTGTGATGAGTTGTATTATTATTAATCCCTCTCACAGTAATTGTGGTACGCACGGTGGTAATTAACCATCTGTCTGTCTGTTTGTACAACAATCTTGCATGAACAATGTGTAATAAAACTTTCAATAAATTGTGTTTTTAAAAGTGGACTTTAATTTACAGCATAATTATATAATAACCGATTTTATTGAAATTTTACACTCGAAGTTAGTTTATTTTAGGTAGAGAATCTGAAATAATACTACGTTTAGGTACTTAGACGGTTAGGATTTATTTTGTAAATATTTCAATTTTAAGAACGCAACAGAATCACACTTTATCCCATCATACTAACATGGTTGTGAACAGACAAGAAGACAACTAGAACAAGAACAGACTAGTATTTAATAACAGATATTGAGAACAGGTATTTCTACGGAACAGGAACAGGAAGAACAGGTATTGCGATTGACCTGTTATAACCCAAGCCTAATCATGTCTAATGGCAGCATTGACATTTAACATTTAATTTCTCGTCAACATCGTTTAGTTCTATTTATTTATTTAAAATTTAATTTCGTAAATTAATTTTGTTTTATAATAAAAATTTATTAAGTTTGGTGTTAATAATAACTCCTGTAGCACATATTATCGATCTATTTTTATTTTTTTTACACATAAAATATACAAACTCGTGTTTACTTTGTTTGGAACGAAATGCAAAATGGATGCCATTTTCTTCTTCTTCTTTATACTATGGCTTTTACCTCGGTTTGGGTAATTCTGCGAAATTCTGGTGATTAAGGAGGCACTAGACGTATGAGTTATGATCGGTGATCTGAGGGATGTCCGTTAAGAACGAAAGTGTTTGTGTACATGCAGTGACAGCTGTGATGAGCTGTGTAACGTCAGTCCAGTCACCGTTTGTTGTGGTTTGTCGCTCTTGCAGTTGAGATCGTTTTCGCGTACTTCTGATTAATCCTAAGATTTCCAATCAGTGACTACCATGGCGTCTTCTACCCATGCTTTGTCGGAACCGGAGTTGAGTGATGTGCGAGTGTTGGACTCAAGTGAGCCGCTTGTCACGGCCTCCTCCGCTTCCGTGGCGTTCGAGTGTGTGCATGTTATGAACTCAATAAAGTTGCTTGAAGGCAGGCTAGGCTTCAACTTGTAGCTCTATTGTAAATACAGCGCGCAAGCCGAGCGAGCGTGGCGCGGCAGCGGCCGCCGAAGCGCCAGAGTCGAACTTTTAAAAAAAAAACCTAGTGCCAATTTTTTATCCAAACTTTAATTAGCCATATCTCCTAAAACATAGGGATGCGCGAAGTGGGAGTGTTATGAGGGGGGATGGTAACATCCCCCTCTTGGAAAGAATTACCAGTGTACCAACCGTTGCCCATAAGAGGGGAAGAGATTGGGTGAAGCGTGGCAAATGGGCGGGACGTCAAAGTGTCCGTTCTATACATAGTATTATTACATATTCTCTGGTAATGTGTTGTAAGGCGGCCAACTTTCTGAAAATAGCATACAGGACTTTTTGTGGATAGATAGGGTATGGTGAATGCGAAGTACGAAGTCTTGTGAGTACCTATACGTACCAAAATTACTTAAAAACACAAAACTTACATACTGCAGTCATGTATTTAAAAAAAGTATTTTTTATCACTAGCGAGACACTAATTTACAAGAATGCAAAATGGAGCAAAACGATCATATACACACACATGGGTGTTGTGTAGTGTATATTTTGTGTGTGTAGATCAATGCATCAAATGCGGGACATGCGGGATGCATCCAACGTTTTACGGGACTATTTTATTAATTCTTGCAAAGCGGGATTACATCCAACATTACGGGACAGTCCCGCAGAATCTGGGACGGCTGGCCGCCTTAATGTGTTGTAGTCAGTTATTCTTTCTTTCTTTCTTTCTTTTGGTTAATGGCAACTACCAACTTTTAAGGGTAATTCTGCCAAAGTCCGGTGATAGAAGAGGCACAAGTGAAAGGAAAATGCCCGGTAGAGATGAAGGCTTTGTATCCAGTGCAATTATTTCGCGTTTTGGTATCTACAACAAAAGACAAAGACAAACACATAGGGTTAAGTTAGTATTAACAAAACAAATATAGTTAGTAGAGACATATCAACACAGATTACAATTTAATATCATTTACACGGATGTATTTACAAAGAATATATACAAAAGGGGAATTGACACGCATAAGAAGGGAGTTTAAATTGGTAGGAAGAGGGATTTTTGGTGGGAGATGGGAATATAGGGAATTCTGGTTTAGAGAACAGTTGAAAAATATATGGTCCGGGGTCCCTTCATCCAAGTCACACTCGCAGATAGAGCTGTCCCTAATCCTTAATTTGTGCAGGAATACAGATGAGCATACATGTCCCAAACGTAGACGGCATATGGTAAGTTACAAAACCAGGGTTTGATGGGGATGGAAGGTTGAATTCTAGCATAATGTTTTCCCTTAATTAGTTGTGAACGCTCCCATTCTTTTTGCCATTCTTTAGCCAATTGAACTGTCGATAAAATAATGAGATCATGACAGAAAGTCTTATTATGGTTAGAGCAACCGCTATTGATAGCCAACTTTGCACACTGATCAGCAGTCTCGTTTCCAATGATGCCACAGTGACTAGGTATCCACGCTAAAATGATGTTAATATCTCTCCTGTAACACTTGAACAATGCTTCACGGATGTGGAAGATTATGGGGAATTTGGATTTGCTACTAAATAGGTTCGATTGTACGGCTTGAAGGGTGCTTAGTGAATCTGAGAAAATAACTGTAGGCGAAATGTTGTGAGATTCAGCGTATGTAATAGCTTCCAGGATCGCTATAGCCTCACCGGTAAAGACAGACGATAAATAAGGTAATTTAAAGTTTAAAATTATTTTGTACTTGGGTATCCAGACTGCTGCCCCTACACCACTGTCAGGGGATATTTTTGAGGCGTCTGTAAACATGTGTACCCAGTCTGGAAATTTAGAATAGAGTATACCTTTAAAAATTGAATTTGCGCCCGCTGAGTCCTTATTAATTCCTAGATCTAAAATTATTTGAGGGTTGAATGTAAGGGCATCAAAGCTAGTTAAAAAAAGGGAACATTTATCGTAACTGTGAACGGCGTTTTTTAATTTTTGTAGACAAATAAAACTAGTCACAATCCTAGGAGGAATTTTATTCGTCCAATATTTATTTGATTGTATTATTGAAGCTCACGCCCGAGAGCCTAGATTTAAGTGGGTGCGAATCATTCTGAATAACCTTGTAAACAAAGCGATCCGACAGATATTGACGCCTGAGGTGATATGGCGGATCACAACATTCCACTTGGAGAGCATTTCCTGGAGATGACTTCATGCTCCCAGTAATAATCCTAAGACATTTTAATTGTATTTTATTAAGTTTGTCTAGACTACTTTTATTGCAAGGCTCCAATAAAAAACAACCATAATCCAATATACTTCGAACCAACGCATTGTACAATAATTTTTGAGTGTAAGGATGCGAACCCCACCATACACCAGATAAAGATCTTAGGATATTTATGTTTTTTCACATTTATGGATTACATTATTAAAATGGTCGCATCCTTTAAGCCTTGAATCCAAAATGACCCCCAGAAATTTAACAGAATTTTGGACAGGGATGATTACATTGTTAACTGTAACTTCTATATTAGGTGTCTCCCTTTTCCTTGTGAAAATGACCAAATTACTCTTGGAAGCGGATAGCGAGAGACCATGAGAATCTAGCCAGTCATTAAGATATCGCATAGCGAGGTTCAGGCGATCGGAGGCATCATCTATGCAGTCGGTTGAAAGGTAGATGGCACAATCATCAGCGTATTGGAGGGAGTTGCAAAATGAATTTACTACAAGATTGAGATCATAGGTGTATAAGTTAAATAATAATGGACTCAAGACTGACCCCTGAGGGAGGCCTTTCCAAACTGTCCTAGTAGAAGAGACTGTATTATTATATCGCACTTGTATTACTCTACCACAGAGAAGCCGCATGACACAATACACCATCTTCGGGGGTACGCTCAGTTGATGCAATTTATGCCTGAGGAGATCGAGAGGGACGTTGTCATAAGCTGCTTCTATGTCCAAGAATATCCCCACTAAATGTTGATTTTTAGATAACGCTAATCTAATATCGGTTATAAATACGCTGAGACTATCCATTGTGCTAAGTCCCTTTCTAAATCCGAATTGGGTACTAGATAATATACCTCTACTCTCCACAAACCACTCTAAACGATTCTTTATCATATGTTCAAGAATCTTGCCTAACACAGAGGAATTGAGCAATTGGCCTATATGAGGAAGGGTTAGAAGGGTCCTTTCCAGGTTTTAAAATGGGAATCACCAATTGCTTCTTCCAAGGTTGATTTACATTTATTACTAAGAACGACCACATTTACAACTTAATCCTATTTTTATGTACAAAATATACAATTGATCTTAGAATTTTGGGATTGGAATTGGACAGGAATAGTAGGGTGGGGATATTGATAGGAAAAGGAACAAGTTTCTGTAGAGTTTTAATTAATTGGGAACGATCGTGTGAGGGGCAGGAAAAAAAGATGTGGTTGACGTCCCCATCGTCCAGACCACATTCGCAGATGGATGAGTCCCTGATCCTGAGCTTGTGTAAGAGTATTGGTTAAAATTAGATCTAACAACGATGGTCGATTACCCTGCCGAAATCTAGTGTGTTTGTTTACTAATTGTTGAAGATTAGTATTTTTGTACCATTGTATGAAGTTGTCTTCTATTTTTGTTACATATGTATCCATAAGTGGCCAATTTACTCCACCATAGTTGAAGTCACCAAATATAGCTACAGTATTTGTCTCTGATAAGCGTTGTAAAGTGTTGTCTTCATCCAGTGTAGAATCATGTCCTCTGTATAGCACGCACAAAAGAAAAACATTATTACCAATTTTTATGTCAAGGATTAAGTTTTCAGTAGCATTATGTTTCTTGTTGTGAGTAGTGTTTAATTTGGCAGTCATGAAATTCGTTCTGTTTGAAACAAATACAGCCACTCCCCCACTGCGTTTTTCCAGGCGATCATCTCTGTACAAGTCATATCCTGGTATTTTAACCATTGAGTCTGGTATACTTGGTTTAAGCCATGTTTCGGTAATTACGATAAAAGTTGGTTTCAAAGTCAACACTTTAGCCATTAAGAGATCAAGTTTTGAAATCAGAGATTGGATGTTTGTGTACAAAATTGAGATTGTGATGATGGGGCATACTTGTTTTTTTTTTACTGGAATATAAGGATCGTTACTTGGTGGAATTTTTAGTTTTTTTGCATCTTGGTTTTCACAATCATTGGGGGTCCTCTAATATATTTTATAGTGAGGTCCGTTTCTCCTTCCCTCACTCTTTTATTTAGTTCCTGTCGCAGATGTTTCAAATACTCCCTTTGCATGGGAGTTAAGTCCGAGGTAATATTAGAAGGTGTACTAAGCCTGTTCCTATTGCGTAGGACTTCTTGTGCATCTTTCCTGTTGCGTAAGATAACTTTTAGAGGACGTGGTCTAGCCCTTGTATCATTCTTAGGGGCCCCTAAGCGAAACATCTTTATTCCGTCACTATTAATTTTGTCACTGACAGTATTTAGTACAGAAACACACTCCCTTCTATCATATTCTTTTCGTTGATCAGCCACGTTGCTTGTCGACTCTGGTATGTCATAGATGATAATGTTTGTCGATCTATTGTCTCTGTCAGTTAACTCTTGTATAGCTGATTCCGTAGCCAGCATATTCAGACGCATCCGCAACTGCTGAACTTCTTCGGTGAGTTCGTTCAATTTTTTAAGTATCAATGGCAGCTGTGTCATGACGGATTTGCAATCGCCGCAAAGGTAGCTCATCACTGTAGCAACAGTTTTAAGCTCTAGAACACGAACTTCGGTAGGCGACAGTCCATGACAATCACCACATAGAAGAATTTTACAAGAATCGCAATTAATGGTTTTTTTATCATTTGGTGGTTTCTTGCACTTAGCACATTTTTCTGTAGTTGGGTTAGAGTTGTCATTTTTCTTGGTGTTCATTTTAGTTTAGTGTATAGTTAATATTAGTTTAACTTGGTGGTAATTTATTTTATGAGAGTGACAACACTAGTATTTCACTTTGATGCGATGTCAGTTAAAAAAGAAAAGATTTTTTTTTTTTGCGCTGCGGAACGTTTGACGAGTCATACGCGGTTTTTTGTTGTTGCGATTCTTCACAACTTTTATTGTGATATTCATCATAAAATCTGTGTTATTTATGTTTGTGAGTGTGTTGTAGTTTCCTGGAGGCTATTTTGTAAGTAGTTTCCTATTGTTTGTCCTTGTCTTGTAAAAATTTAGTGCAGCATTGTGATCGTTTAAATTTTTGCAAGTACCCCATATATATATATATTTTTTAAATATTAACCATGAACGAGCCCCCTGACCCTGGGGATCCTGATCCTAATCTTCATACAAATTCATTTAGCGCTCTCCTGACGGTCTCTGCCGAGCAGTTCGAGACTCATGAAAGCACCTTGTCAAAAACAGTAAAACCAAGAAAACAACGTAAGAGGAGACAAACATCATCCAAATCGAGGTCAAATTCAAGGTCTCGTAAAAGTCGCGTGCAATCGCCTATTGACAATTCATCGTCCATGGAATGTGGAATCCCTTCGGGCCAATGCACCCCCCCTTCTTCTTTTTCACCAGCCATATTCCCTCCATCCCTTTCCCAGACTCAATCCTCCCCGAATCCTATGCCTACCCCAATAGGTCGCTCAGACTATCACTCAAAAGATGTAGGACCATTTATAATACATGTGCAGCGCATTGAAGTCGCACCCAACAGCGGATCCACTCTTCATCCAGTATCATTTGGCCGTTTCCTACAAAAAAAGAACATCACAAACATCGTCGATGGGAGCATCAAGAGCATTGGGCGCAATAGGATAGCCCTTTCTTTTGTATCTGCACATGCAGCTAATGCATTCAAGAGTAACCCAATACTCTCCGATCACGACTATAAAGCTTTCATCCCATCATTTAACGTGACAAAATTAGGCCTTGTTCGTGGCATTCCGTCTGAATGGTCTCCGGAGGAAATTCTAGAATCTGTTTCCTTACCCCAGAATTGTAACAGCCCTATTTTAAAGGCTAGACGTCTTAACTTAAAAGTCGTGGTCGATGGTAAGCCCTCATGGAAACCATCCCAAACAGTGGTTCTGACCTTTCATAGGCAGAACCTTCCAGATAAAATATATCTTTGTTACAATGCCTTGCCTGTTGAATTATATATATTTCCCACCGTCCAATGCTATCAGTGTTGTCGTTTCGGGCATACAAAAGTGCAGTGTCGCTCTAAGCCACGCTGTTTCAAATGTGGACATGACCATCCAAGCGAAACTTGTTCAGTGGTTGAAGATGATGCCTACTGCATTTCATGTGGTGGTTGTCACTTTGTTACTAACAGATCTGTTTGCCCAGAATTCTCCAGACAAAAGGCTATTAAAACTGCCATGGCTGAAAAGTCTATCTCCTATGTCGAAGCTTCAAAACTTCACGCCCCTGTTAGTAGATCATATGCAGATGTGGCGAGCTCTGTCGGTACCCCTCGTGGTGGAGGGTTTAGCCGTACGCAAGCTAGCCCAGCTTCTAAATTCTCATACAAAAATACTGTTTTCTTGAAGCCAAGGACTCCCCCAAAATACATGAAAGGCTATGACCAATCATCTTATAATGCTTTAGTTAAGCCGATAGCTTCACAAACACCCAATGGGTGTGCTCTCATCGGCCGTGATACTGATTTGTCACAGAGTGAAAATCTCAATATTTCCTACCCTGAATTCATAGCTTCCATCATGTCTATTTTATCCTCCTTATCACAAAACTTTCAACCGTCCCACGCTGCCCAAATACTGTCATCTGTCTCCACGCTTTTTAAAAATGGCTCCACTAGCGAGTGTTCTCCAGTGGAACTGTCAAAGTGTTAGGTCGGCTTGTAAACGAGCCGACCTAAATATACTAATTAAAAATTATAATCCTTCTATTATTGCCCTCTCTGAGACATGGCTTAATTCTGGGTGTTCTTTTAACATCCCTGGTTTTGCATGTCTTAGAGAGGATAGAGCTGATGGGTGGGGCGGTTCAGCCCTGTTTGTCAGAAACACAATCCCTTTCTCCCAAATTCCTATCCCTCCCCACAGCGTCGGATTTTAAATCGTCGCTGCACATGTCTGTAATATTGCCTTTGTTTCCTTATACATTCCTCATCCTTCCGACACAATCATTGCAGAGTTAAAAACCGTCCTATCTTCTATTTCCACTTCCACTCTTTTAGTTCTTGGTGATTTAATTGTCACCACCAGGTCTGGGGTTCTGCTTTCCTTTGGAGAAAAATTACTGGAACTGGCTGATGAACTAAACTTATGTTTACTTAATGATGGGACTGCTACTTTCCGGACAAGACCATTGGAAAGCATCAGCGCTTTGGATCTGTCATTCTGCTCCCCATGTTTAACTCCTGAGCTATCATGGAATGTTTTCTCCTCGACACACGGGAGTCGCCATTTCCCCATCCTCATTGATCTCCCTTTCAATAGACCTCCCACTCGTAATCGCACTCCCCTTCTTAAATATCGCTTAGAGGATGGTGATTGGGATGGTTTTTCAATCAGTTTACATGACAAAATTAGCTTATTGCCTGCTATTAATATTAATTCTATAGGTGCTTGCTCGGAGTCGTTCTCTGCTGCCGTTATAGAATCAGCAGAGGAAGTATTTCCAAAAAAAAAACAATCGCTTCATAACTCATCTCCGCCTTGGTGGGATCGGGAATGCACCGATATAATTTGCGAACGCCGGACAGCCGAACAAAATTATTGTCTCGAAATGACTATAGCAAATTACAACGAACTCAAGAGGGTAAGCGCCTTATGTCGTCTTAACTTGCGGGCCAAAAAGCTTGACGGTTGGAAGACATTCTGTGCTTCTGTCTCTCCGGATACCCCTATATCGCTAGTTTGGCTTCAAATTCGGCGATTCCGTCACTCTAAAACACCAAATCCCATCTATCCCATTCCTTCACCAGAGTGGGCTGATTCATTTATGGATAAAATTGCAGCACCTTCATCGTCCCAGAGAGTGAACTTCCTTCAGATTACGCTCTCTTTTTACCATCTTCCCCTGATCCTATGGAAGCTCCATTCTCTATAGACGAGCTTAGGAACATCCTGAAGAAAGTAAAAAATTCCGCTCCAGGGTTAGATGGTATTCCGTACTCATTTCTATCTCACGCTACTAATGCTACCTTAAGCTATTTCCTAGAGCTAATAAATATCATCGTACATACGGGCATTATTCCAGATTCCTGGAAATCACAAATTGTAATCCCAATTCTTACAACAAAGACCCAAATGATCCTGGCTCCATCCATCCCATCTCCATGTCAGATTCTTCAATATGCTGACGATGTGCTAATCTTCGTTTCCGACCCCTGTATTGATAAAGCCTCTGAATTAATAAATCACTCTCTCCGTTCTCTGAGTTTGTGGCTCAGTGCTAATGGTCTCCAGCTGTCCGCTACCAAGAGCACTGTGGTTGTTTTTACCAGAAAAAGACTTATCCCAGCTGTTGACATCTACATTGATAACAGTCCTATTCCTGTAAAGGACCATGCTAAATTTCTAGGCCTTATTCTGGACTCAAAGTTAAAGGGAACTCATCACTGTGATTATGTGGCTGCCAAGTGTGAAAGAAATCTCAACATTCTTCGCTGCTTAGCTGGAGTGTGGTGGGGAGCACATCCCTATTCCCTAAAGCTCCTCTATAATGCAAAATTCAGGAGTGTTTTGGATTACGGATCGTTCTTGCTGGATCCGGCCAACAAGGCGGGGCTCAAAAAGTTCGATTTGATTCAGTTCAGGGCACTCCGGATAATTTCTGGAGCTATGAAGTCCAGTCCCATTAATGCGTTACAAATAGAATGCGTTGATCCACCACTTAACTGCAGAAGACAATTTTTATCTGACACGTATTTATTTAGAATTTCTAAATCCAAAGATCATCCGCTATTTCCTACCTTGGCGGAAATCCTTTAAAAAAAGCGTTTATCACATTTAGTAAATTCTTACAATTTCTGGGCATCGAAAATCCCCCCTCGCTTAGTCAACAGTTTCCGCAAATTTCAAGATCTTGGTGCCTCCGTGCATCGATCAAATAAATTACCTGTCTTCAGTTATCCATATGAGACTGTGATAGCTCTACCTAAAATAATTTTTGATTTAGGCGTCCATAAAACTGATCCTTTCGCAAGGAATCACTTTCAACAGATAATGAATAGGGACTGGCAAGGTTGGCATTAGATTTTCACCGATGCCTCTAAACTTTCCTCTAGACGGTTGTGTCGGAGTAGGTTTTTACCACACTGAGTTCAACATAGTTAAAAAATCAAATATCCTCCTGAGACTACATTTTTTACAGGTGAATGCATAGGTATTTTAGAAGCAGTTAACTATATTATTATGTTTAAACTATCCCAATCACTTATTTTCTCCGACTCTTTAAGTTCCCTACAATCTTTCCTTTCAAATCCGTTCTCAGACAACTCCCATAACCCTATTATCCTTCAGATAAAAGATGCTCTGAGAAAAGCTACAGAAAATGGTTTGTCTGTTATTCTTGCTTGGATCCCAGGTCACTCTGGTGTGCCGGGGAACGAACGAGCGGATCAGCTTGCCCGGGATGCTGTGCTTTCTGGTGACCTTCATCCATACAAATTTTTTCCTCCTGATTTAGTTCATCAACCTAAGCAATAATTACATGAGGCTTGGTTCCAAAACTGGCCCCCAATCTCTGGCACGAAGGGAGCCTATTATGGTGGTATTCAACCTACAATACCGCCAAAACCTTGGTTTTTTCGCTACAGATTCCCTAAACGGGAAACTTCTATCATTTGTCGTCTCCGCCTAGGTCATTGTTGCTGTCCTGTTTTTCTTAACAAGCTTAGGATCAGGGACTCATCTATTTGAGAATGTGAGCTTGATGCTGGTAATGTGAACCATATATTTTTCTCTTGCCCTATTTACGATCGTCGTCAATTTCTAAGTGCCCTCCAGAAATTAGTTCCTTTTCCGACAAATATACCAAATCTTCTATCCCTCCTTAATCCTGATATCCTCTCAGAAATTGTAAATTTTGTAAATAAAAATAAAATAAAATTGTAAATATTAAATTGTATAAATGTCCATACAACGCTTTGAGTGTTTCTAACAATGTGTATCGTTTAATAATCTACTAACCTTACCTATAGGTAAGGTTAGTAGATCGCTCTGTATGATGCCTCTGATTTGCTACTTTTATGTAGTTAAAAAACTTGGGTAGTTGTTTCTTCTTTTATTAGTCTCTACTTTGGTAAATTGGGTAATTCTGGCTGTATCCAGTGTTTGGAGCTGTGCAAAGCGAATTATGACTGGTTGTGCAAGAGGATGTCTGGTATATGAAACATTAATCATAAAATCATTATTGAGCATTAAGAATTACATAGGGGGAAAAAGTCTTTTCGCATTATAGTATGTATGAACTTGTAATAAAATCTCTTTGGCTGTAGTATTTGTATCTGGCTGGTCTTGGTATCAATGGAAGTTAAAATTTTAAAGAACATAATTCCAAATTCAAATAGGCAAATGTGTGATTTTCATTTGTTTTTCGTACTGTCAAGATGAATCTAATGAAGAAATTCGATACATTTTAAAATTTTACTACAAAAAAGGTAAAAATGCAACGCAATTTGTGTGAAAAAAATGTGCGATGTTTATGGACCTAGTGCAGTGTCTGTGAGAGTAGCACAAATTTGGTTTAAGCGTTTTCAATCCGGAAATTTTGATGTCAAAGATGCACCTCGCTCTGGTCGCCCTATTACGGATAAAATGGATGCCATTTTTGAAAAAGTGGAGCAAGATCGACATATCAGTAGTTACGACGTAGCTGAAGAACTGAGAATTGATCACAAAACAGTTATGGCGCATTTGAAAAAAGCTGGGTACAAAAAAAGCTCGATATTTGGGTACCTCACGAGCTCACTGAAAGAAACCTAATGAACCGTGTACTCATTTGTGATTCTTTATTACGACGTAATGTAACCGAATCATTTTTGAAGAAGCTGATAACTAGTGATGAAAAGTGGATCACGTACGACAAGAACGTGCGAAAAAGGTCGTGGTCAAAGGCCGGTCAGGCTTCACAGACTGGCGAACCGGGTTAACTCGCAATAAGGTGATGTTGTGTGTGTGGTGGGATTGGAAGGGCATTATTCATTATGAGCTATTACCACCAGGCAGGACTATCGATTCTGAACTCTACTGCGAACAACTGATGAGATTAAAGCAAGAAGTTGAGAGAAAGCGGCCGGAATTGATCAACAGAAGGGGTGTGGTGTTTCATCATGATAACGCTAGACCTCACACATCTATAGCCACTCAGCAAAAATTAAGAGAGTTTGGCTGGGAGGTGTTAATGCATCCGCCGTATAGTCCTGACCTTGCACCTTCAAATTTCCACCTGTTTCGGTCTCTTCAGAATTCTTTATGCAATGTTGGGTTAACATCACGAGAGGACTGCGAAATCCACTTGTCGCGGTATTTCGATGAGAAGTCCCAAAATTTTTATAGCAATGGGATCCTACCACCTGTCCCTACCTACAAGATGGCAAAAGGTTATCGAACAAAATGGTACATACATACTTAAGTTAAATTTAAATAAACTATATTAAAAAATGTTTTGAATTATCTTAAAAAATGCGAAGAAACTTTTTCCCCAACCCAATAAATTAGGTATCTAATCATAGTAATCATCTATAACAGGAACACGATTGTGATGAACACTCCTAGTTAGCGGAAGATTAGGCGATGGCGCTTCGAGATCCGTCACTGAGCCCTATCGCCTGTTCAAGTCAAGCCTCAATTAAGAACTAATAAAATACTCTTATGCTGGGTTGCACCAAGATATTTGTTAAAGTCAAAGTAATTGTAATATTTCACCCTCTCTAACTTTAACAGTAAAGTTAGAGAGGGATGTGAAATGTTACAATTACACTCACAGCTTACTCTCAGACTAGTTCAAAATCTGTGTCGTGGGTGCCCGCCCTACAACGGCACCATAATATAGGTAGGTACCTACTCAAACACCAAGGCCCGTAATACTACACACATCACAGTCCTTGAAACGATCTCAAGATCACGTTTTTCCATACCTACTTAACGTAACGGGATCTTAATGCCGTGTTCTGGGAAACTGAGGTTTGTGTATTAATACGGGCCATATAGTATAGATAGACACACAACACTTACGCAACCACCCAGACAAAAATTTGTGCGATTGTATGGCGCCATACAATGTTATAAATATTTGTCTCGGTGCGGTGTGGCGAATGGCGATCGAACCCGCGGCCCTCAGGTCAAGCGGTCTTAAAACAGCTCTGGACCAACTTGGCTCAACTGAATTGAATGGAAGTACAGTCGGAGAAATCACCGCTTATACAAAGTCAATCAAATAGGTAGGTATAAGTACCTAGCTTTTATTACCACCGCATGTTTTTTTTTAATTGTAATGATAGTGGCAAACTAGCATGCAGTTCACGTTGATGTTAAGTGACGACTGCAGCCTATAAACACCCACACTAAGACCAGAGGTCAAAATACAGATGCGTTACCACTTCTGAGGCTAAGGTGTCATGCCTCTGTGCCGGAAATTACAGGGCCGTACATTACCACCTGACCGGTACACTATAGTGCTGAACACTACCATTTAGCGGCAAGTATATTAGGTAATGCGGTGGTCCCTACGCCCGCGAGCTCCGTCACTGGAGCTCTTCTATCATCAGTAAGCGGCCCGTTTCCTAATAGTAGGTACATACCATTACCATATTTTCTTTAATTCAATCCTATTGAGCCGTACGATTATTGGGACAAATATTTTATCTCAATCGCCCACATAGTGTCCCAGTTAGTTATATCGACCATTTGTTTGTGGATGCAGGTGGTCCCGATGAGTGAGTTGAAACGAGCGTTAGTCTTCCACTTTCAAATGTCGATTAATGCTGATTTATTTATTCGTGTACTATTAGGGAACTGGTCGTTTGATCACACCTTGTGCGATGGTGATAAAAGCTATATTTAATTGTTTTTTGGACATGCTGAAAGCTCCCCGACTATATAGGTACCTAGGTATATTTTGCATGTGCCAATAACTTCTTTGGTCTCGCTATGAGAAGCACCGACTATTTATATTTGAAAGCCACTAAAAAAAATGCGTATGTATTATTTTGTACCGAATGAAGTGGGCCGATCAATAGGCACTCTGTATCTCGGTGGCCATCAATTTGAAAGTCACTTCGTTGTTCATTGCTGTTTTCTTAAAATGATCCTAGCTATTACGTCACGTCAAAACAGCAATGTACCTACTGCAAAGTGACTCGCGATTTTTTTTAAAAATATTTTGAACCAAGTTTAATATAAGGTTTTATCTAGGAATTATTCTCTATCTTTATAGGTACAAACTCTTTTTGGCCTATAACTTTGCTCTGTTTGTGTGTAGAAACTATTTGAGACAATGGAGAAGAAGCGATGGGGGCTCGGATCCACCCATCAGGCACTGTCTTCGACGCTGGGGTGGTTTTAGAGGGCTCAAGTATACCGGCCCCTTATGATTCACAACCCGAAAAAACGGCCCCTAGTCCCCGGCGGCTCCGCTATTCCTGACCATAGTGGTACCGGTCATGGTAACGGCGGGGCAGGGGGTGCGAAGAATCACCGGCAGATGCCAGGGTACCACAAACGACGACAATTGGCCCTGGCAACATACAACATTCGGACACTGCGGACACGAGAAGGTGGCTGAAAAAGAGGAAGAATTGAGCGGGTAACGATGGCACATTATAGGGTTATCTGAGGTCCGAAGACAGGGGGAGGACTCGATAACCCTCAAGTCTGGTAACCTGCTCTATTTCCGGGAGGGCGACCAACTGTCTCAGGGTGGTGTCGGGTTCATCGTCCACAAATCCCTCGTGAACAACGTTGTCAAGATCGAGAGTGTGTCGTCGAGAGTGGTGTACCTTATACTCAGAATAACCAAACGGTATTCGTTGAAGGTCATACAGGTCTACGCTCCGACCTCGGCACACTCCGATGATGAGGTAGAAACTATGTATGTAGTCCATTGAAATGTTACATGAGATTTACATTTGTGAGAGGACGCAATTTTATTTTTGGGACATGTGAGGGGGGGTCAATAGAAGCTTAACCTCAAGTTTGTGGGGTCGCCACCGTTGTCCCCCGGCCGCCATCTTGAAAAAAGGCGCGAAAAAAGGTATTTTTCGCGATATCTCGGAAACTATGCGTCTCACAAAAAAATTGTGAGACGCATAGTTCAAATCTCACAAGTTGGGCGACTTGATGTCACGAGTCAATAAAACACATATTTTAGAAATTATATAAATATTTCCTAATATTTAAATTAATCTAAGTTACTTTTAGGTGTCCACTAAATTATGACGTTTTATTTTAATTTTGAGTTATTGAAATAATGTAATCAATGTTCAAATCGTCAGTACTATGGCGTGTCATAACTCCCAAATTACACAATAGATCGTACTTTTCTCCAGATGTTTACAAGTTATTGTAAACTTTACTTGTACAATGCAGAAATAGAAACATTTTGTAACGTATTTTCCATATTTAAAATTATTATTAGTATATATAATTAAATTATTATAAGTATTAATAGTTAAAAAAAAATATGTCTATACTTTGTGTTTGTTTTTACTCGTCAGTCCTGTGTGCAATATTAAAATTCAAAAATCTCGCAAATTATGTAAGTTCAAACATCAAGTCCTCGATCTATCTATAGTACTATTAGTGAAGTTATCTACAGGTGCCATATTTGTCAAGCCGGCATTTTAAAAACAGCGCCAGCTGGCCGGCAGGGGCCAGTACCGTGGTGAGTAATAATTACTCATTTTTTCAATTACTCAATTCTTTATTTTAACATATTTTCCTGTAATTTCAATATAACTAAGTGTGTTTTTTTTTAAATAATGCACCCCACTTACGAAATTGACCACTATAAATATTACTTGGCATTTTAACCTAGAATTTGTATCTAATTCATCAGTACCGTGTCATCAGTCCTATGGCAGATGCTCCGACAAGGGACTGACGTGTTACCACGGTACTGATAACTTTATGTTAGGGCCTTTAAATTTGAATAGATACTGGTAGTTAAACAATATTTTTATAATTTCAGATGAAAACAGGAGTTGGAGAGTTGAGAATCACATTGCTCATAGTCTGGAATACGGACGGTACTTTGTTTCAACTGGACGAAAACGACGTGTCAGATGTGCCAGTAGAGCAGATACTAAAAAAGCTTCTCGTTCCAAGTCTTGTAATGAAAGGAAATAGGATATTTTAAGAATTTGATTATGTTTTTGAAAAGTGTTTATTTTGTTCCTACTTGATTATGTTGTTATTTTTTGTACTTTGTTTCAACTGGACGAAAACGACGTGTCAGATGTGCCAGTAGAGCAGATACTAAAAAAGCTTCCCGTTTCAAGTCTTGTAATGAAAGGAAATAGGATATTTTAGGAAGTGATTATTTTGTTCCTACTTGGTTATGTTGTTATTTTTTGTCAATACTGAAAAGTTTGTGACTCAGACTTCTATTTTGCGAATGTTATTTAATGACAAAAAGGTGTTCGTTAAATATTTCATAACTACTTAATATGTTGTCTATTAATAAGGAAATTACTTAGCAAGTTTTCAGTGGACTGTTTTGAAGACTGGTTTTTTACAGGTAGTAAGTAAGCAACCTCGAAATTTGTTACAGTGAACTAAATAGTTGTCTGTATTTTGATTTACTGGTGGTACCTGTCCAGTAAATCAAAATACAGACTGAGAGCTCTAGGTGTAGGCACCACCGCATTACCCAACCTATCTGCCGCCATATGGTAGGGTAAAACACTATCGTGTTCCGGCTAGATGGTAATATACGGCCCCGTAATAACTTAGACATAATAACTCAGGTCTCAGTGGTGGCAACACATCTGCATTTTGACCTCTGGTCTTTATGTGGGTGTCTATAGGCTGCAGTCATCGCTTAACAGCGATGTGAAACTAGTAGACCAGTGCAAATATAATTCAGAGTAATTTGATTTATTGTTTAACGCCCATAATCATTGTGGTGATATGCTCAATTCAGTGAGTTCAGAGACTGTATATGATTCTCCTGCTAACCAGCCCCAGAGCTCATCTAGCACAGTTTCTAACAGTTCCTTATCATCAAATAATGTTAAACAGAAATATGTAATGTTCAGTGATGACATCGGTAAAGACTTTGGGCACTTATTGAATTTTAGCTCGGGACAGTCAACATTTATAAACCACTGCATGCCAGGGTTATCATTTGATGGCATATTAGAAAAAATAACAGCTTTTAGCTGTTTAGCAGCTTTTAGCGACAACACAATATTGAGTAGTTGCACTACCAATAATGTGAAAAACAACTATATACAATTGACATCTAATTCGGTTCTTGAACCAAATAATTTAAATTAAATTTAGGGACAAAAGAGACAGCCTCTTGCTCCCACTTTAAAAAGGTAGAGAGAAATCCACCACTTAGTAATAAAATTAAGTTAAGCAAAAAAAGTAATATTGTTAACCTGGTGTACCAGAATATACAAGGGATGATGGATAAAGACTTAGAAATTGAGTTATTTTTTTAATGATCGTAATGTAGACAACTGTTGTTTTACAGAACATTGGTTGAAATCCCATTCATTAATATTCAATTTCAGCAGGCACCAGATTGGTAGTTCGTTCAGTAGAACACATGCAATACGTGGTGGCTCTCTAATATTGTTAAATAAAAACCTTAAATTTAAGGAACGTAGGGACATAATAAATCTGTCTATTGAACAAACTATTGAAATAGCCTGTGTTGAGCTTGAGCGCTTGATAATTTTATGTATATATAGACCTCCAAGTGGGTTATACGATTATTTTGAAAAACAATTGGATGAGGTGTTGACCAAATTATTTGAATTTAAGAAACGTATTATTGTTTGTGGTTATTTTAACATTAATCTACTAGATGAAACACCAACATGTATTCGATTTAAATCATTACTGATGTCATATAATTTGCATAATGTGTTTCTTGAACCTACCAGAATCACCCAGAGCTCTGCGACCTGCATAGACACTATATTTATTGATTTCAAACCTACTCAAAAACATGTTTTTACTGAATTAAGTTCTGATCACTGTGGTCAACTAATATCCTTTCATGATGAAATCAAAAATAGAGATTCAAAACATGACATATGCCTAACTAGCATAGTTGGTAATAGATGGCGCTGCTGCTACCATAAAGCAATGCAATAGATGTGAAGGAAAGATTTGACAAATCGGGCAGGACTTCAGTAGCTCAATTGGAAGAGCGGCTGGACTAGATTCCCAGTAGGCCGCGAGTTCGAGTCTCGCCTGAAGTCAAATTTTTCTTTCCATTTTTCTTTAAAAATAAAATATATTTCACAAGCATGTGTTAATGCGAAATAATATAAAACAATTATTAAGGGTAAAAGCGACTTCTGATTTAAATTGTAAAATACACAAAAACCTAAAATAAAATATCCAGAGTAATCCAGACACGATGGTATGTACCTAATTGATATAGAATTCGCATACTGACATTGACCATATAAATAAAATCACCAGTCAAAGTAGTTTATCGCTTTGTTTACCATGTGACAACCGCCGAGTTTTTTTATGTGGAACATTCTTACTTAGCTTTTGGACTTTTACGATCTATGGAACCCGAAACTACGGAATATTTGTTTGTCGAAAGTACTTAACTGTTGTGAACATTCATATTTTCCCATATTCTTATTGTTTGAGAGATATTCACGTGTAGGTATAACAGCAAGACAGTAAGTAATATGGTAATAACTCCTTAGATTGAAGTGGAAACGTCGTTAGCGGCGTTGTGTACTTTTTGTGATGGGTAAAAAATGTTAAACTCGAGTCAGGACACGTGACCTGATCGAAAATTCGTAATGCCGGCACTACACGTCGACAGATGCATCTGCAGACGTCATCTGCGTATGCGTCCGCCTACGTTAAAAATCACCAAATCACCTCTACACGAGAGGAGAGGAAGAAAGAGTGTATCGTCATGTTTGCGTAAGTACGATAGCGCAATAAATAAATATTGTATTTTACCACATAAATGATAGTACTGATAATTAAAGCAATTCGTGCAAAATTATACCCTAACCCTTCCCAAATATCAAAAATCACACCGTCAATATTAAAGTTTTCACTTCTGTCGGCATTCCCGGAGTGCAACCCCCGCTGTTTTTTTATGTCATGTAACGAAGGTGGCAAACAAACATGCAGTTCACATGGATGTTTAGTGATGAATGCAGCCATCTACGCTAGAACCAGAGGTCAAAATGCAGATGCGTTGCCATCCCTGAGACCTTAGTTATTATGTCTCTGTGATATTTATATAATATGTGTATATACGGGGCCATAAATTACTATCTAACCGGAACACGATAGTGCTGAACACTACCATTGGGCAGCAGATAGATAAGGCAATGCAGTGGTGCCTACGTCCTCCCTACATTAAAATTCTACCACCAGTAAAAAGTAGTAAAAAAAACTGAATGCTTAGGGCTCCGCCTCGAGATTTTTTGATGGAAGCTTTGATTGCGTACGTTCGTTACATCGTCTCTGAGTATCTGACATGCTTCATTAGTTTTTAACCTCCATTTTTAAAAGAAATAAATCTTTACGAAAATGACACGGCATCAACATTATAGCTCATGGACGCGTCAGATATTCAGAGATGGTGTAAAATGGCCCAAACAAAGCTCCTATCCAATTCAGACGGTTCGGAAGGTAAGTGAGATCGTAACGACTTTTTGATTTTTTTTTGAGAACTGCCATAAGGGCGCGTCTCAGATTTGACAGCGATACTCAACAGGGTGTAAGCTATTCCCCATAATAATATCTTAAATTAGACGCGCTGGAGTAACTGCAACATCCCCTCTTGGGCTTCCCCTACTATTACGCTATACAAGTAGGTATATGAGTTCGAATGACTTTCATTTCAAGAAACAAGTGGGGTATTTGTGATCGTATCGCATGTGCAATCGGACGTAACGTATGGGCTACGATAATCTGATAAAAGGTTACACAAACGGGACGTTGGGGTCACTGACTTGTCCGAGATGTGGGCTCTGTCATTGCATTAGCAAGAGAGGCGACCGTTTGCCGTATCTGAAGATCGAGTGGGCGAAAAATTAAAGGGACAAAGACGTTTTATGAGAGAGAGAGACGGAGGAATGAGATGAAAGAAACAAAGAAAATATTTTTATTTCTAATAGATCTTTACACATTTGATCCTGAAACCAATGTTATGTACATATTATACATATATATATTTTTATGTTGTGTTGGAAGTTGCAAACAAGCATGCACATTCATGGTAAGTGATGACTACAGCGTCTACAGCCTATAGACACCCACACAAAGACCAAGATCAAATTGCAGATGCGTTACCACTCCTGAGGCCTAAGGTGTTATGGCTCTGTGCCGGAAAAATTACAGGGCCGTATATTATCACCTGACCGGAACACGATAGTGCTGAACACTACCTGCTTACACTGCTTAACGGCCAGTATATTAGGTAATGCGGTTGTGCCTACGTCCGCGAGCTCCGTCACTGGATCTCTACCTCCAGTAAAAGATACAATACTTCCTCTACCTCTACCTCCTATGTAGGTACTGAGGAAGAGCATGATGTTTTTGTCTAGAGTTGTAGGTACACTCTTATGCTCTCATTCCTTTTTTAACGCAGTTACGTAGTTCAAAACAGCACTATCCACCTTACCAGGCAATAGGCGATCACAAAGGGTTCTTAGATTAAATTTTACGCAAATATCTAGTAAGTCTCTTAGGGGGCGTCCATAAATTATGTAGGGCGACGGGGGGAGGGGGTCTAGTCGAATCTCATCTAATCTTACGTTGGAGAGAGAGGGTCTCGGAAAATATCACGCAAGTTTTTTTCTGATTGATCCAAAAAGACGTGTACTATTTTGGTCCATGATCCAGAATTAGATTACGATTAAGATCATTCACTAATTCGTTCGAAAGAAAATAATTTTAATTAATTACTAGTCCTAAATAAAAGCACGAAGCAATATTTTTTTCTTTTTATAGTAAAAATCCAACGCGTTTACATAAGTAACAGACATTTTGAAAAATCTCGCGTGAGATTGGGGGATGGGGGAGGGTTGGATAAAATCTCACAACGTCTCACCAGGGGGAGAGGGAAGGATATTAAATTTAATAACACCGTAATTTATAGACTCCCCCTTAAGAGAGATTGTGGGTCCGGTCCTTAGCTTAGGGCGTTATAGGGAGACACATAAGAAATAGTTATGAGATTAGGGCGATGCAACTTACACTCTTGTCACCGATTGATACAACTACAGTAAGTAGGTACGCAGGTAGATTCACAATACATCTTTACACAACTTAAAAAATGCCCGCAGTAGTCACTTACTACCGATTCTAGCCAATCGTAAGTAAGTAATATGAAGCCTGTACATAATTTCCTTACTAATTTGACTGCTTCAATGGTAAAATGGCCAAAGGATTGAAATAATACAAACATAATAACGAAGTTATCTATACTTTTGCAGCAAAACAAGAAACAACTTTGAGACAGAAAAACCTGTTGTATCCAAAGGAGAGCCACATTGTACGTGGTTACGTGTCATACCATCACAAAATGTTTATTATTTCATACAACTTTTAAGTTCCTATTTATAAAGGCAGGTCACGCTATAACGGGGCGGCAGACGCGTAACCACTCATGACACGACATCCGTTTACAAAAAAGGGGCAACACGAGACAATAAATTATATCGTTGTGTGTTTCCTTGACACTCAGTGGTCATTTAATTGCTATAATCCTTAAACAAACTCAAAACAATGGTGATCCGATCAGCAATATAGTTAGTAAGTAGTTAATACCGAGCCGTAGGCTCGGTATTCGTCCTCTGAATTTGGCCCTTGCCGTTTGTTGAGTTCTCTCCGCAAAATTCTAATACTCGAATTATCCTCATAGACCAATTGTATGATAGTTAAGGATATATAATAATATAAATCTGCAAATGCTAAGCCCTCGCCGCTTATTCTAGTGTCTTTCTGAGAGACATCTTTTGATAAGAATAATATGCACATCGCACAGTCCTTCACCTGGCGTGAAGTTACATACATACATATACTAAGTTTATTTGCATTGTTTCTTTATGGAAAACTATGTGTAATATAATACTTAATCTAAACTAATATTATAAAGAGGTAATATTTTTTTGTTTGTTTGTTTTGAATAGGCTCAAAAACTACTGGACCGATTTTAAAAATTCTTTCACTATTCGAAAGCTACATTATCCACGGGTAACATAGGCTATATTTTATTTTGAAAAAAATAGGGTTCCGTAAGATATTTGGGTTTTTCAGACAACTGAAACAAGGTGTAAAAAAACAACCAGAAAAGTTACTTATTTTGCGTACGCTGCCTAAAAACTATAAAAGATATCGTCACTATTCGAAAGCTACATTATCCACGGGTAACATAGGCTATATTTTATTCTGAAAAAATAGGGTTCCGTAAGATATTTGGGTTTTTCAGACACAAGGTGTAAAAAATCAACCAGAAAAGTTACTTATTTTGCGTACGCTGCCTAAACTATAAAAGATATCGAGGAAGACTTTAGGCTATATCTATGTATAATCATCACGCTAAGACGAATAGGAGAGGGTAGGCATCATTGCACCGCGCGAAGCCGGGGCGGGCCGCTGTTATAAACTAGTGTCCTCAATCAATTGCAGTGTATTCTCAGTCAATTCAATTCTTCTGGAATGTCGTGATTTGTGACCGAGGGATGTTTATTTACCATTTGTGCCAAGTTTATCTGAATGGAGTATAGATACTTAAGGTTTTTAGTACACTCGATACAACAGGCTCGACATAAACAATAAGTCGGACCGCATATTCATCCGAACCGACCGCGTCAAACAATTCGAACGAAACGAATTTTAGAATTCCGTGTGGAATGTTATGGAACCTCACACACTTGCTCGAATATGTTATTGCTCGAATTGAATCATCCGAACCTGGTAGAACACCTGAAATTCGACGCGCCTTATGAAGTCGACTCGTATGATGCGCTCGCATTCTATCAGTTGCGTACGACAGAGCAAAAAGTATTACTTCTTCATTGTTTAAATAAATGAGTGATCCCAATTTAATTGCATTAGTATAAAATTACGAAGAGCTCTTTCGAGGGACATTACAATCTATACTTATAATAAATCTGTAGAAGTGTAAATTCTGTACATTGAATATATTGAAAAAATTAATACCAGGGGATATTACTAGATCGATACCGAACACAAATATGTGATTAGAAATTTTTTTGTCTGTCTGTCTGTCTGTTTGTTCAAGCATCACACAAAATCTACCGGTCCGATTACGATGAAACTTGGCATACTTATACTTTAACCTTTGGCGCACAACACTGGGTACTTTTTATCCCGGAAAAATGTCTGTTTGTCTGTGTGTTTGTGCACGCTAATTTCAGAAACGGCTTATTTGATTTGTAGTTTTCACTCATATATTGTGGTAAGTTTTACTTAACATTAAGTGTTTGTTTCGTGTCAATCGGTTCAGAAATAAAAAAGTTACGAGAATTTTAAGCATCATGTACCTATTATCGAACATTTTTAAACTATTCTGTATCTATCTTCTGTCTTTTTTAGGGTGCCGTATCTAAAAGGTAAAAACGGACCCTATTACTAAACCTCCGCTGTCTGTCTGTCTGCCCGTCCATCCGTCTGTCTGTCACCAGGCTGTATCTCATAAACAGTGATCGCTAGAAAGCTAAAATTTTATTTTTTTATAGAAAAATATATAATAATTTTCTATAAAAAAATATAAGGTTATGCATAAGAGTTTAAAATGGCCCTTTCGAAAATACGGTTCAGCATAGGATGAATGCGCGTTTAAACACATAAGGGGTCGTTCATAAATTACGTAAGAGGTTTTGAGGGCTAATTTGACCCCCTCTCCCCCTACTGTAAGACATCATAAGATTACGACTAGTCCCCCCTGCCCCTTAATAAAAAAATTTCGTAAGAAAAGATTTTTGTAAGATTCAATATCAAGTTAAAGAGATGAAGTACAGATGGCGCTATTCAATAATGCCAATTTTTAGCGCGAAAGTGGTAGAATTTTCAATTTCAAATCTTACGTAATTTTAGATTCTCTGCCCCCCTTACCTATAGTAAGAAGTTATAATATTCAGTCAACACCCCCCCTCCCCTAAACGCCTTACATAATTTATGAACGACCCCTAATTAGCAATTTTTCGCAATCCTAGCAGGCTGTGTGCTTTTATATCCGATGGCCATACGTCTAATATCGGGTAAAGAGAATGGAAAGTTGATTTTTTAAGCTACCCAAAAGTGTTTATGATCCAAAATTAACCAAAATGTATATCCTAAAGCGCTGCCCTAAGTCCCAAAGCCACTATTCCAAGCAAACAAAGTTGCGGGCACAGCTAGTCTATCATAAACATCAAAGATTCATTACAATTCACAAAATAACTGTGCAACAGGTGTTGAGGAAATGGAATATTCTTCTGCGGTGCGGACATGTGTGCGAGGCCTTCTTCACTTCGATTACTTTGACGCGTTCGGTTCGGATAAATGTGCGGTCACCTTAAGGATGTTGCATCCTCTTGTACCAAAATTAAAAATATATTTCATAACTGCCAATCATGACATAAAAGTCATAACTCATAGGTAGGTACTATAGCAGACACAGTCGGATTTCGCTCCGTATCCGTATCCCTAAACTACTACTAGATAGACATTAGCTGGACCTTACATATATATAGTATGTGACGTGTAGGCATAGGCCATACATGGTTGGTTAACGAATAAATAGCAGCAGAGAATCTTAAAGAGGTCGTCATTATTACACAAAGCTTGTGATTATACGTCATCAAATATTTTTTTGAGTTTAAAAAATTGCTTAGAATACACAATTAAATAACGTGATGAGACTTTAAATGGCTTAGTTTATATGGCGTGACGCTCTTATGAGCATGACGTACATAATTCGAGATCAGTCGCCGTTGTGAGAGTGTGCTTAGGGTCGCTGCACACGCGCTACCGGCCACAACCACAAAATGCCGCCACTGGCATATTTCCTACAGTTTTCTATCATACATTTTATATGGACTCGCCGCACACGATTGACGCCGGTGGCAACCTCACGCTATAAATCGTCGTTGCTCGCTTCTTTTGGCCTGCACCGGCTACTATTCCGAATGATAATAAAAAATAAAATACTTAAAATAATACCTCAGTTCACCTGTTCAAATCGAAATCAAGCACGTACGTATGCAGCCTGTTTGTTGTTGATTGGAATAAATATGGATATAAAAGTATTTATATCAGAGATTCAATCCCAAAAAAACTGCAGTTACCGGCTACAAGTGGCTGTCGCGAGCTTCTGATACTTTTGTAGCCTCGTGGCGGCGTTTGTGGCTGTCGCGTGTGGCCCGTGTGCGGCGACACTTAGCAGGAGGTAAAACAAGTAGATACCTACATGTTTTGTACACAATACATACCTATTGCTAAGGGTTAGAATTACCTTATTCAGAGTAATTCAGACCCTTAGCGACGTAACATTATCAAACACTTAACGTAACTTACTAAGTTACTCCCTGTTGCCATAAGTTGCCAGCAGCCGCCACCAGGTAAGTTTGCATCAATTTGAAACTTTAGTTTTAATGGCAATTAGGTGTATCGTGTTTACTACTCATAGAAAGGGTGCAAATGGGGTTGCCAACGGTCACGATGAGGTGGGACGTCTCGGTTCAACGTCCAGCCTAAGTTAATTCTAGAAACATGAAATTCTAACGGTTTTTTTTATACTTAACATTGTGGGAATTATTTTTGAGGATATCTCGCACTTTAAGAATACCACCAACACTTTGTCTTCCGCAATTACCCAATAATTAGGGCATTTTAATTGTTCGCACGAGAATCTGGGTTAGTAGGGTCTCTCAAGTGGGTTTTGAAATGAACATGGACAAGATGAAGATCATGTCGAAGGTCCATGTTTCACCCACTCCTATTATGGTAGCGGGTACTATCCTCGAAGTTGTTGACGATTATGTATACCTGGTTAGATCTACGGAGACTAACGGTCCAGTTAGATAGATCGAACTTTCTCTTTTTGGAGGTAAATTTGTATCTTTAAAAAAAACTTAACTTCACGCCTCCACGAAGGGGTAGGCAGAGGTAAATGCGTGAGTTCTAGCATACAAACATCCACGATTCGCCGGTTACGTTTTGGCCCATGCTATAGGTGGCGAGTCTCTCGACATGTCCGGAAAAAAGCCCAATAGAACCAGAGATAAAGGATTTTACATCGTTATCTCTGATAGCCCCCGATCTGGAAAACCCAGGACCTAGCGTAGTAGTAGTGGCCCACTATTATTGCTACCACTAGTCTACTGAGGCACTTCTTGAAGTTTTTTTTAAAATGTTAATTATTAATATTATAGACTGAAACACGTGTATGATATTCATACAATAATGGTATTGCGAAAGTTTTCGAATAATGATTCAACAATTCAATTCAATTTCTTTATTGCATTAGTTAGGTACATCGGATGACAAATAATAGACATAACAATGATAGTTCCTTATAACTAGCTTAAATATATGAAGCATGCAATATAATGAAAACCTTCAATAAAAACGAATAGGTACATAAAACATAATCCTGCAAACTTATATTTTTTGGTCCAAGTATTCTTCAACGCTATAAAATACATTCTCAATTAAAAACTTATTCAATATTGTTTTGAATTTCCTTTCTAGCAATTTTTTTATGAAATCAGGTAGCTTGTTGAAGATGCTGATACACATAAAATAAGTGTTTTTCATATACATGGCAGTTCTAGGTGCTTTATTAAAAACAAGTCTTTCTGGTTTTCGAGTGTTCCTAGGATTTATTTCTTTAGCTCTAGTGAATAAATGTCCATTCGATTTCACAAAACAGCATACTTCTCGTATGTACATGGATGGTAGTGTTTATACTCCCAAATTTATAAAAAGTGGCCTACATGTATCATATGGTCGAACATTACATATTGCACGTACACTTTTTTTTAACTATAAATGCTTTCTGTATGTGTGCACTATTTCCCCACAACAAGAGTCCATATCGTAAAAGCGATGAGACATATGCGTGATACCCTAGCGTAGATATGGTTTTAGAAGTAGTTTTAGTTAATCTCCTGAGAGCGTACACAAATCTGTTCAATTTTCCACATAAAGTAGTAATATGTTCGTCCCATCTAAGGTTTCTGTCAAGAATTATGCCTAAGAATTTAGTTTTGTCCACTTGTACGATTTGCTTTCCTTCACTTTGTCATGGTTGGTGTTAAAATGTATATAATTTGTTTTAGTAACATTAATATGTAAATTATTCATATCAAGCCATTTAACTACAGAAGTAATTGTATCATTAATGTAAGTTTCAAATAATTTAAGGTCTTTATTTTTTTCACATGTCATAATAATTGAAATGTCATCTGCAGATAGTATACATTGTTGTTTTATCATATCAAGTAAGTCATTAATATATAATATAAATAGCAAAGGACCAAGAACACTTCCCTGTGGCACCCCGCATAGATTTAGCTTTGATTGTGATCTAGAAGTGTTCACTGTATCTTCATCAAGCCTGGTTATTTGAACAATTTGTTTTCTGAGTTTAAGATATGACTGAATCCAACATAAAACTGGACCTCTTATACCGTAATTTCTAGCTTGCAAAGTAGTATTTTATGATCAACGAAATCGAAAGCTCTGGACATATCAAAAAATAATCCAACAGTATGCTTTTTTGCTTCTAGATGCTGTAGAATAATGTGAGTCAAATTACAGCCTGCTAGAGTAGTGGATTTTCCCTTGAGAAACCCATATTGTTCATCTTTTATTATTTTTAACTTGTTACAGAATTGCAGCAGTCGTTTGTGCATACACTTTTCAAATATTTTTGAAAGAATTGGGATCAAAGTTATAGGTCTGTAATTTCCCATATCAAGTTTGTCTCCCTTTTTAAAAAGTGGTTTGACTATTGAGAGCTTAAGTGGCTCAGGAAAACAGCCTTCCTCAAATGAGAGGTTGACCAAATAGGTTAGAACAGGGACGAAACTATCTTTACATGACTTGATTACATTCGTCGTAAGTTCATCATATCCACAAGCTTTTGTGTTACTCAATTGAGTAATAGCTTTAACAATTTCGTTTTCGGATACAGGACTAAGGAACATAGAGTTAGGTATTATTTTAATATTGTTAGCATTATTATCTACATTGGTGTCAGTTATTTTAGTTTGACCAATAAAGAATCATTAAATTCCGTCGCTATGTCCAGAGGCTTAGTAATACTTTGTCCATTATTGTTAATCTTATTAATATTAGTCCCAAGGTTATATAATTGTCCTTCTTTAATTAGTTGCCAAGATGCTTTACATACATTCTTACTATTAGTTATGTGTTTAAAATTTATATTTTGATGCGACGCGAGTACATTTAGTCAACATTTTTGAATATACGTTGTGTGCTCTTCTGTGTTCAATACTTTTAGTTTTATAAAATTGCAAAAAATAAAAAATACATATATTGGAAAAAAAGGAAAAAAGAAAGCTTCGCCGCTTTCTTTTTTCCTTACAACTTATTTTAATACCTTTAGTGATCCACTTGTGTCTGTTTCCGTTATTTTTTATTTTCATTTTAAACTTTTCATAGGGTAATAAATAATACATGTATGATTTATAAGTTAAAATGACATATTTGTTTTTAGTCTGTTATATGGGTTATATGGTGTTTGATTAATATTTATTTTCTCATTGTTTCAGTGTTCGGAGTGTAATGCACAAATATATGGAAAAGAAGAATGAAGTAAATTTCGACAAAATATTCAATCAAGTATTAGGTAAGTTGAACAACTGAAACCATTAAATTATTTAATTAATCTTGAAGTTTATCTCTCAGTTTGTTCAAATATTGTTCGAAGATGTAAAATCACGCCTCTATTGCCCCAAGGGGTAGGCATAGGTAAGTGCACTCCCATAATTCCGCAGTTATTGATGGTAGAGCTCCAGTGACGGAGCTCGCGGGGCGTAGGCAGCACAGCATTACCTAATATACTTGTCGCTAAATGGTAGTGTTCAGCACTATCGTGTTCCGGTCAGGTGGTAATGTACGGCCCTGTAATTTCCGGCACAGAGGCATAACACCTTAGGCCTCAGGAGTAATGCATTTGCATTTTGACCTTGGTCTTTGTGTAAGTGTGTATAGGCTGCAGTCATCACTTAACATGAATGTGAACTGCATGCTTGTTTTACTTCCATTACATAAAAAAAAAGTTACTTTTTGTCCCATGTAAGAGGCGCGTATTGACATCTCCGGGTATATTACCAATCTCCGAGGGTGGCAATGGCAAACTTCCGAAACGAAAAAATCCAATAGCGCAATCCCGGGAATCGTCTACAACTATTACAAAGGCAAAACAACTTAGGTCTCGGGGGTGGCATTGCATCTGCTTTTAACCACTAGACTACTGAGGCAGTCAATATATGTATAGGTATGTATATCGTAACGTAACTCGAGGACTATCTCAAGGATAGAAATGTTTGGCTAAATGCTGATCTAGCTCCACAAAGGTGTTAAATGTAATAATCAAAGTGTAATGTTGATATTATATTGTTAATTTTTAAGCTTGTTTAAATTATGGAAAATTGTAAAAATATGCCTAAGAGATATTTTTAAAAGAGCCGACTGAGTTTTTTCCTGCAAGTTTTTCTCAGATCATATTGGCCTTTGGAACTTTGCTTTTTCTTTTCTTTTTACTCTTTGTTATCAGTTTGTAAAGGGGAAAAGAGACATTTTACTGATATACTTTTTACATTAGTTTATGACATTTAGTTTTATCTTAGTGATATTCTTGACTTTACATATATTTTTTATCTTGTTGGACATGTATATCAATTGTTATTCGCTTTAATTTATTTTGTTTGTTTTTGACGTGTCATAAGAGGTGCCTGTCACCCTAAATGAATAAATGAGTTTCTGATTCTGATTCTGATTCTGATATCTTTTACATATATAGGTACCTAGTTATAACTTTTGAAAACTTTTTTTTATACGCTTACACTTCCAGCCCCACATTAGGTAGGTATAAACCTGTGTCGTAGGTGCTGTTGTACACATACAACACATACACAAACACCCAGATCCGAAACAAATATCTGTAGGCCATACAAATATTTGCCCTGGTGCGGGAATCGAACCCGCTACCCTTCGAATCAAACGGTCATCTCACACCGCTGGACTAATTGGGTCGTCTAACTGCATATTATATCGTAATGGTCCACTGTTTTTTCACATCACTGAGCCGTTTTTGACTTTTGTTTACTTGCCAACTAACTGTTGCCTGCTCACTCGGGTAGTCCAATTTGGCAGCTTCTAAGCTATTCCAGACGATACTGAGTGTGACCAAGTGTGATACTGATAACTACGTATTATTTAAGGGAGAATATTCCGCACAGTTCAACCGTAGAGGTTGGATGCATAGTAAAAACAGGAATATAAACAAATAAGAAATATATTAACAAGTGCGAGTCGGGCTCGCATTCACAGGGTTCAGTATAAGTAACGAATATCCTATATTATCATAAATACCATAGTCTTCTTTTACGGTTTTCTATAACTATCCTTTTCAACATTTTAGGCCCAGTAGTTTCGGGAGTTAAAGGGGGACCATGGTCAAATTACGTTTATTTACTTCAATAACTTCAAATCTACGTATACATATTAATATTATCAAATAAAAATAGGTATCTATTTGAGAGCCTCACAATGAGACCTGTCCCACAATATAATATATGGTCAGTAAAACTTTTTTATATTCTCCAATTTATCAAAGCAAAGAGAGTCGTTGCAACACACTCGGAAATTGAGTTATAGACCTTCAACTCCGCGTATTTTCGAGAAATCACAAAAATGTATTGAATTATGAAGTAGTGCGAGGATCCGGTCCTTCGAGACATATCTTTCATCTATATATATATCTATATATTTATGTATAGATATCTAGGTACTTATTATCCATGTCCTAACATTTAAAAGTTTATTCAAACATTTTAAATTCTATAAAAAATAGTACATTTTATGCGTACTATCCGTGGCTCAAAAGGAAAAAGTCCTTTTAAGAACACTTCTGCATCTGTCTGTCTGTCCGTCTGTCCGTTCGTCTGTCATAGCCAATTTTCTCCAAAAGTACTCGGCCGGTTGAGTTGAAATTTGGTACACATTATATATGTATATTGGTGACCCAAATATGCACTTGCAAACTTAGTAAATTTATTTGAAGTAGTGGCCACTCCCTGGCAGGACAATTTAGAAAATTGAAAAATTAAATCATTTTAAAATACATCGTTATGAAGTAATTTAAGAAAGTGATCGAAAAATGTATCTCGGACGGAAGTGGCCCAATTTATAAAATTAATGAGTCAGAGTCATTTTGAAAAAAAAAAGACACAGAAAATAAATAAGTAGTTATTTAAGTACCAGCAGTACGTAATGGATTTTGGTCCGAAATAAAATGATATCGAGACTATTGAACTTATACTATCGCTCTTCTCAACCATTTATTTATTATGTATGTATGTATCTTTACGCCAGGTCCCTAACGGGGCAGGCAGAGAGTGTAGAGCGCCAGATATCCCGGTTCTGACAAACCTCTCGTGCCTCGTCTACCTTCATCATTCTCTTCATACATGCACGCCGATTCCTAAGACTTTTGACCTCATCATATCAGCCATAGGACGTCTACTGCTGAACATAGGCCTCCCCCAATGACTTCCATGCCGACCGATCGGAAGCGACGTGCATCCAGCGGGTATCTGCAGCCTTCACTAGGTCGTCGGTCCATCTTGCAGGTGGACGCCCTACGCTGCACTTGCCGATACGTGGTCTCCACTCGAGAACCTTTCTGCCCTAGCGGCTATCGGTTCTCCGAGCTATGTGCCCTGCCCATTGCCACTTCAGCTTGGAGATCTGCTTGGCTATGTCAGCGACTTTTGTTCGCCTACGGATCTCCTCATTTCTGATTCGATCCAGTAGGGAAACGCCGAGCATAGCTTTTGACCTCACCATCATTTATTTATTGTTAACATTTTTTTTACATCTCCTACCTCCTCCCTAAGCGTGCGGTGTCGAGAAGAACTGCCTTCTGCATCACTGAGAAAACAGTTACTGTACACACAGTACAGAGAAACGCAGTATAAAAGATTACGTGGAAGCAAGTCTTAGTAATAAAACAATTAAAAATTATCTTTCCTACGCACTGAATGATATCGTCGTATCCGTGTACTACGTCACTATTTTTGTAGTTTTGTTGTTGTCAAAGTTGGACTTACAATTTTAAGTAATGAGTGCGGTCTGTGAATTTTCTTAAAGGCTTTTTACATAACGAAGGTGGCAAACAAGCATTCAGTTCATATGGATGTTAAGTGATGACTGCAGCCTATAGAGGTCCACACAAAACCGAAGGTCAAAATGCGTTGCGTCCCCTGGGACCTAAGTTGTTATGTCTCTGTGATATTTATTTTACGGGGCTATACAAAATATATTATATGTTTGGTTCACGCGATATAAAAAAAAACAATCAATGCAACGTTATCGTCTCTTACAATAAAATTTAATAAATTTCCTTAATTATACTATAAATTGTTTTAGTAATGATTGATTTTTTTATGCATCGATTTACTAATTTACTAATTAGACCTTTCATTTCAACATTCGTAATGAAAACCAATTCGGGCTTGGTCATTAGTAAAATAAATAGACTCGATAGCAAGCACACACGTTATCGATGGTTGCTGGTTAGGTATTGGTAGAATGTGTGAATATAAAGCGAAAGTAAAAATCAATTATCGCGTACCTTAATTACGAATGGAAGAACCATTATTTGGAAACTGTTCTACCGAATTGACAGATTTTCTACCACTTTGAGAAATACTGTCTGGCTGGTAATATAAAGGTATAATCTTCACGCCAAGTCCCTCACGGGATAGGTAATATAAAGGTCCTCGTCTAATTGTAATTTGTGTAGACCAATGTATATTAAGTAACAATAAGCGCGCATGGCCCTGCGGCTAGTGTAGATCATAAGCGATCGGTTAAGTGATGGGTGACCGTTAGTGGCAAATTAAAATGCGCGTTTCCGTGTTTCGGAGGGCACTTTAAGCCGTCGGTCCCGGTTGCTATGTATACATAGCAGTCGTTAAACCTTGTTGGAGGCCTTATGGGCGGTTTGAAAATATCTGACAGCGGGTTGGTCCCACTAACCCGTATCTCCACCAACCCGCAATGGAGCAGCGTGCTCTAAGGCAGTAAGCTCTAGGCCTCCCCCCAAAAAGGGTAGAGACTCATGCCCAGCAGTGGGACGTATAATGGGTTGCCATTATTATATTATTATTAGTGTTGCGCCGAATAGTAGTTTCACCGAATATTCGGCCGAATTATTCGGTTTACCTTTTTACTGTTTTGCCGCGTAAACGCGGTTCTAACGTGTCGCTGCTTGCATTCGAGGGCCACACTAAAAGTTCCTAGAAAATAAAAAACTGAGCAAACCAGCAAGTTATAAGTTTTATTATACTCGTATCTTTTCAAAATAGTGTCCATTCACATCAAATTGTGTATCTTTGAACCATTTCACGGCACCTATCAACACGAAGAGTTTTTTTGGCCTCGGTCAAAATATGGGGCCTCTATATACGACTCGGAGCCGAGCTATGCGGCGTTGGTAAAGCGCGTGCTCAAAGCCGCCTCAGTGTGTGGTGTGCGTTAATGATACGTTCGGTGGGGACGGTAGTACCAAAAGTAATAATAATAATAATGGCAACCCTTCTCATACGTCTCACTACAGGGCACGAGTCTCTCGTTTTCTTGGAGGGAGGCCTGGAACTTACTCCACCACGCTGCTCCAATGCGGGTTGGTGGCTGGTGGAGATAAGGGTTAATTGCCAACCCACTGTCGGATGTTTTCAACCCGCCCATAAGGCCTCCGACAAGGTTTAACGACTGCTATCTATCGATAGCAACTGGGACCGACAGCTTAACGTGTCCTCCGAAGCACGGAAACGCGCATTTTAACTTGCCACTGGCGGTCACCTATCACACACCCGACCGCGTCCGTATCGCTTAACCGAGGAATTCATTTGCGATCCGCACCAGTCGCAGTAGATTGGGATGGCTCGGAATAGATTGACTTTAATTTATGTTTAAATATAAAAGTTGAAAAATAAATGCTGATTTAAGGTTTAAAATAAACGTTGACTACATGTCTAAAGGTAACACTAACTACAGGACTAAAGGTTTAAAAATATGTTGATTTGTTATTTAATGGTTTTATTTTATTAGCTTTATTCAACACATTTTTATAGAGTTTCTTCGGCTTATAAAATAACATAAGAATATTTATCATGTAGTTATATACCGTGTCGTGTAGCCAATAACATAGAAATATTCGAACCGAATATATTCGGTACCAAAACCGAATAATTCGGCCGAATACGAATAGTGGAAAAGATGCCGAATATGCCGAATACCGAATATTCGGCACATATCTAATTATTATTATAATGTATATAACCTATTTGCTTAAATTTATGTATTTTAAAATAAATATTAGGGTCTACGTTCATAATATTTACATGGATGATAACCAGTTTTTACATCATACAGGCTATCAGAGATGACGGTGTAAAATCTTTCATCTCTGATACTATTGGGATTTTTTTCCTTTTTCTGGTGGTGTCCCAGTACTTCGGAGTTTAATGATGTATAATGTATATAACCTATTTGCTTAAATTTATGTATTTTAAAATAAATATTAGGGTCTACGTTCATAATATTTACATGGATGATAACCAGTTTTTACATCATACAGGCTATCAGAGATGACGGTGTAAAATCTTTCATCTCTGATACTATTGGAATTTTTTCCCTTTTTCTGATGGTGTCCCAGTACTTCGGAGTTTAATGATGTGACCGGCTGCATGACAACAGGCTCGCCACCTGTTACATCGGCCAAAACGTAACCGGCGAATCGTGGGTGAGTAGGTAAATTCATTCAGGGGATTACAGGCGTTAAGTTAACATGTTAAGTTGTTATTATTATCTTAAAAGATATTATTATCATCTTAAAAGATAATAATATGTATTCGAATTCCTTTCTTTACAGAAGAAAAAAAACACACATTCTCACTATATCACTCAACTTTCGGTCACTAAAACTCCAATGCCGATAAATCACTCACAAAATGTATTTTACTCATTGAATTGGGTCACTAAGGTCGGAACTAGAACAGCAAGCAATGTCGGGAACATTTTAGAGCCAGTCGTTATGCCGTAGTGTGATCCAGCTTTATTGACATATTTTATGTATCGGAAACAATACTTATGTGAATAATAGAACATTGATTTATTAATATTAGGTAAATCTGTTTTATGCTTAATTCGTATTTAAAAGGGATGTCCTTGATTTTGAAGGTATCTTGCTATTTGATTTTTAATAAAATTCGAGATTTGAAGCATAACGTGGTACTTTCAGTTTTACTAAGACTACTGTACTAACTAGTCACTTACCACTCGCACTTCCTCTTACTTAACAAAGTGTAAATAATGCATAAGGGACTACACTACCCGCTATCTCCCCCAGGATTACGAGAATGTCAACCCCGATAGATATATAAGCGACATGTCTAAAACCAGCATAGTATAGTAGGTACTCATGACAGAGCGTGATATTGCTTCGGCGGTGCTCTCGGACGAGCTACAAACGCAATTTACGATGGCCCCACTTCGACTTGCAGTAAATAACTTCATCGAGTGCACTGGACATTATAGCGACTTTTATACGGTGAATGCTATTTATTTTGTCTTTGCACGTTGTTTACGGGAGTCTGTTATCTATTTTGCCTTGTTTTTAGGCGACATCAAAAAAGGGAGCGGTTCTCAATTCGTCGGGATCTTTTTATGTATGTTCACAGATTACTACGTCAGCCGTCAATAAAATTGTAGACGGACTTTTAAAAATCTTGTATCGTTTGAAAGGATACACTTTCAAATTGGCTCCATTGCCACCAAATTCATCCCTCAAACCCCAAAAAATGTATGGACTTACAGGGTTTTAGTTGTGTTTTATTAATTTATGTACGTATTTGTATGTGAATATAATCGTCATCATCGCTACAGAGCTCTCATTGGAAGCCACGGCACTCCTCAACCGTAAGGAGTTAGGGGATAATACGAAAATATGCCGATATGAAATAAAAGATACCGACTTCGAAACCAGATAACCGTACCTATCACTAAAAAGTGAAAAATAACATAATAGGTACAGACAGACGTAGTCCCTAAGAGCACGTATTGCCCGTTAGGGGCCGTTCAAGTAGGTTGCAGTTCTATTACGTAAGCAGATTTATTACAATTATTATTTACACCTCCACCTCCCATGTCAGCAAAAGTAAGCGAAGCTCTAACTCTCCTCCCCCATAATAATAATAAATAAATAATAGTTTATTGACACAAGAATATACACACATTTGATCACAAACTGATAATAACAATTAATGTTTGTACAATGGAATTTGTTGAACACCTGGTACCCAAAGTAAGATTAAACTTGTGTTATGAGTACCAGGGCTCTCGCACCTCACTTGTACAATTTACAATTTAGTGTCGGTTATGTTTGGTGGTATATTAATTGCAGCAAACGTCCGTAAATTAATATATATTTTTAAACAACTTCGACACTCTGGCAATCCTAATACATTACATCTCGTATATTGCGCTTTATGCCAATCTATTATAACATATTGCATATCTGTGTGGGGTGGTGCAGTCAAGTCACACTTGTTACCTCTCGAACGAGCTCAAAGAGTAATCCTAAAGGTGATGAACTTTAAGCCATATAGATATTCGACAGATCAGCTCTATAAAGAATGCCAGTTACTTTCCATCAGGCAGCTATTTGTGCTTGAAACTATCTGTAGGAAACACGCCTGTCTGGAATATGATACTAGTTTTTCGAAAAAACGTCGAGCGTACAAAGTATGCCGTCTACCGGTTTTTAAGAGTGCCCTAGCTGCACGTCATCATAATGTCATTGGATGTCATCTGTATAATAAAGCCAATGATTGCTGTAACATTTATACATTGTCCAAATATACTTGTAAAAAGGAAGTAACTAAATGGCTCATGTCTAAATCATACGATGACACTGAAAATATGCTTAAATTAACAACACTGTGATTAGAATTATTTGGAACGTCAACATACAATATTCACTCTTATAATTATATAATATATAAAACTAAACACACACACCCCCCCCCCCACACACACACACACAAACACGCGCGCGCGTTAATCTTAACTCAATGTGTATTCATTCATGTTTACGTTACATTGTAATATGCATTTTTTTCCGTTTTTTATTTATTCATGAAAAAATTATAACCATAGGTTATAATTTTAGGAATAAATAATAGATTAAGGATAGAGGACTGTAATGCTATGAACCTATATTATTATATTAATTTAAACAAATTTTGTTTATCCATTCCCAAAGAATTGTTTTCTTTTCAAACATAAGCGTGTGTGTTGCCTGTGTAAAAAAGTAAATAACTACTGATGACGGAATCACCATCTAGCCCTGCCCCCTCCCCCGTGTTATCAAATATAAGTAATTCAAAGACCTCCTCGCCCTCCTAAAGTGCTTTGCTTACGTAATACCTACTTGAAGAGCCCCTTATACTCTTTCCAACATTTCAAACAGAGGAACAAAATCCGTTCACAACTTTCCGAGATTAGCGCATACATACAGAGAAAATAGGGGAACTTTAATTTATAATATGTAGTGATTAATAACAAAATATATTACTCTTCAGCACATATTAGCGACATGTCTTACAAAGTCGTATTTCTATCTCAATGAATAGTTTCTAAACGGATTCACTTAAAGAGCATGATTAGGTACAAGAAAGTGACTTACTACATATTATATTAAGAGCAGTCCGTCTGCCACACTGTCTGGGAAGTCCGAGAGAATGGTAGCTTTCAGTATGTATTTAACATCTATCAATGTCTCTCGTTGATACGATCTTGTGTTATTTTGTTATCGTGTCTCGCACACTTGCTACATAAAATAACAACGTTTGGTGTTAAATAAGAATTTCCTTAGTGTTGTGTTAAAATTGCTGCTTGAAGGTTGTGAGGAATTATAAACATAGACCATTCCCACCAAGATACCAGTGGAATATGATGAGATCTATTTCTTTTGGAAGTCAACCTACTAATGGTGGAGAAAGTGTGTGTCACTAGTAGGTAGTCACTATATTACTCACACTTCTACGTTAGTCGCGTGACGTTTCTGGGAGTCACCACATCTATTTTATACTAGCTGTGCCCGCGACTTCGTCGCGTGAATTTATCATTGTTCAGTATCTACCCGGACAAAGTCGTGGGCACAGCAGTAGCCTAAGTTATTTAGCCTAAGTTACAGCAGTAGCCTTAGTGGGTATAGCAGTAGCCTAAGTTACTCCTTATAACATCAGCTATCTGCCAGTGAAAGTCCCGTCAAAATCCCGTTCCCAAGATAAGCCCCGCCAAAGAGACAGACAAACAGACAATTTTAATATTACAAACAGACACTCCAATTTTATTTATTTGTATAGATTGTATAGATTAACTTGTAAATTATAACGATAAGTGATACAATTTACACATTTGGTCATTGCGATTTGTCGTCATACTACCTCTGAATAATTACTAGAATCCAAAGTAATCCTTACCCAATCGACCTGTAGGACCTTACCGTGAAGTATTATTCCTATTTGATGCTAAATGTTGTTTAATTTATTTATGACGGCGCGTTTGAAACGAGCCAAATTATTAGCCATTCGGTTAATTTCGGTTCAGTGGTTTGACAGCACTTTCGTTCTCGTTTTTACGTCTTTGATTTTTCTTGTCCTATTGTATCGTCTATTAGAGCAATTGCGATAATCGCAATATACCTGATGACTGACTGTTGTTATTGCCTTTAGTATGCATGAAAGCGATACCGATAATGGAATTATTGCTAGGTAGGCTCTTAAAGGTGGCACGAAATAACAAGAAAAAACTGACGTATAGGAAGACAACTATTCACCTAGGATTTCGCTTCGCAGAATCCTAATTGACTAGCCATATCAGGTCATTTCACGGCTCTATGTTCTTTTTAACCGAGTTCAAAAAAACGAGTAGGTTCTCAATTCGGCCGGTATATTATTATTATTTATTTATTTTTTTTATGTATGTACGCCAATTTCGCCGAGATTTCTGGACCGATTTACCTAATTCTTGTTGTGTTTGATGCGGAATAGTTTCGAATTGGTCCCATAAAAAAATTATTCAGGTAGGCCCATTAGTTTTCATTTTATGATCATTTTTTACGTACTTTCACCTCAAACTAAAGGAATAAGATTAGACAGCGTGTTGTCTTAACAATGCGTAGAATCCACTGACGTCTTAGATAGTCCTAATGCGCACGACAACAAGTGACAATGACATATTTACTCATCGACGACACAACACACCTTATTTACTCCTTCGTGGATAAATGCATAGAGTTAACAGTCCATGATTACTTTCCCCAAAAATCAATAATTTTTTTCATTGATTTCGTATAGTCGTGTAATAAATTTGTATCGACACATCTAAACAGTTTAAATTATGTACCTATCTTATTGTCACGAAGTTAAAAAAAACAGATTTTACAAATTTAACAGATGTGAACATTAATCTTATTGACAATGCAGCAATAAACTAAAAAGTATTAAATAAAAATAACTACGTTAAGAAAAACCGACTTCAAATCTAAAAAGTAAAAAATAATACAGATTTAATATTAATTGTATACTATATTATTTATATGTGTTATTTACTAATAGGATTGAAGTCGGTGCCAAGCCAAAATCATTAAAGTAGGCATTTCATTGTATTAAAACGTAACTTCATGCCTGTAATCCCCGAAGGGGTAGGCAGAGGTAAATGCATGCATTCAAGCATACATGCAAACACCCACGATTCGCCGGTTACGTTTTGTTAATTGTATTAATTTGCTCGTATTCATATTTAGGTGATTAAAATATAATGATTTGTTTAAGGCTTGGCAGCGACTTCAATCCTATTAGTAAATAACACATATAAATAATAGGTAGTATACAATTAATATTAAATCTGTATTATTTTTTACTTTTTAGATTTGAAGTCGGTTTTTCTTAACGTAGTTATTTTTTTGTCAATTTCATTCACTAAATGCACGTTAAATAAGTCATAACAGAAACAGCAGTTGTTGCTGTCACACAACACAGCACACCTGTTGCTGATTCTTGTATTCTTTTCCATCCAACTGAAAATATGAGCATCTGCTTTTAGTTACTTGCAGTAAAGTACGTAAGGAAGAGATCAGGGTCAAAATGTGTTATTTTTAAATAATTTATTTACTTTTATAAAGTAAGATGATGATGTTTGCCAATGTAAAATATATATATCACCACCCCCCTAGTAATAAAAAATAAGTTAAAATAAGTAATGTAAAATAAGAATTTGACATGTCTCTGAAATAACAATAATATGTTGTGAAAGTGAAAGTTGGACTTTATGTCGCTCTTATAAGTTACTCTTTGGGAGATCTTTTATTTGGAGAGGATTTTATTTTTTAACTATGCCTCTTATTTTCACCAGCACTTATTTCGTTCCCCGGCTTCTGAGTACAATGCCCGAGCGCAGGCAAGTACAAGTTATGCACATACGGCTTTATCTATCATACTGCGACATTATTTATCTTTCTATTATAGACTTTTGATAATTTTACCTGAAAACGGGACAATTCCGCATTGCAAAGATTTCGTCGGGGACATCAGGATGTCGTGTAGGTAAACGGGCCTGTGCCGTTTAAAATGGGACGTATGGTCACTTTAAGCCATTACTTACTCTGCTCCTAGTGATTATAGCTTTCCTCATAAACATGGCTATCATGCACATGTTTTATACGTTCGCATCTCTTGAGATATATAATATAACCTGGTTATGAGTGGTGGGGTAGTGGGTTTCCATGGCACAACGTCGTCAAACAGCTGTTGGTAGAATGCCAGCTCGAGGGCATAGGCATCACCACATCACCTTATCTGTCGCCAAATGGTACTGTGTTCAGCAGTATCGTGTTCCGGCTGTGTTATAAATATTGGGTACTACGTCTGAACGGACCAAAAGGAATGGACCGTAGTCCATTCGGCCGTAATCAAAAATCGTCTACGTCTCAACGGACCGGTCATAAAATATTGTAAACAAATGTATACATGGAGTACATTCGAGTGCAAAACTTATAAATTAAAATACTTAAGTCTTAATTTTTTTCTTAAATTTGTATTAATTTCTTTATAAAAACAATGCTCTACACTATCTGCCTACCCCGTTAGGGACCTGGCGTGAAGATATATATATATATGTATACATATATTAAAATAATCAACCACTTAAACATATTGACAAAAAAAACCCGGTCAAGTGCGTGTTGGGCCACGCGCAGTGTAGTGTGCCGTGATTTTTAGGTTTGATTAATGTAGAAATTAAAGCAAAATTAGCTTACCGAACTGGTAGCTTAGTGGTAAAGCGGTGGGAATTCGGTAGCTTAGTAATAAAGCGGCTGGACTGGTTATCCTGAGGTCGCAGGTTCGATTCCTGCCCGAAGTCAAATTTTTCTTTCCGTTTTTTTTTTTAATTTCTAATGTTTACTCGCATGTGTTATTGTGAAAAATAAATTGTACAATTGATTAATGTAATGAAAAAATATATAAATATTTTCTATGGAGTTGTTCAAAACTTTCGAGTATTATATTTGGTGGACTATTACTCGTAAACTTGTAAAGCCAACTTAGGTGTGATAATTTTCCTTTTAATTTCGTTATATGTAGCTACTATTGCCACAACGTTTGAATTTCTAACAACAACCGTTTAGTTGGTAAAGGGGACACTTGACTCTAACGAAAATTGGCACTTTAAAGCTTAATAAATCACGAACAGTTAACTAAATCCAAAAATGATGTAAGCACACTCCTAACATTTTTGACCCAAGACCTATCCAACGATATCCCACACTATATAGAAAAATAAAAAAATACCCTATATAATATTATTTTTATGTTTTTATTATACTACTTTGTCGGCGTGATTAAGGTGTACACTTGTGCCAAATTTCAAGTCTCTAGTACCAATAGTTTTTGCGCTAAACCGCAGACGGACGGACAGACAGACAGACGGATATAGCGAAATTATAAGGGTTCCTTGTTTACTCCGGAACTTTAAAAAACACTGATTGCATATTATTATGAACCTTATTTTCGCCACTCCTCTGACGTAACAGATAAACTGCCTGCTTGTGATTCGTTGATAAGAAAGGGTAATTGTTGAGTTAGGTACCTGAAGTCGTGCCAACTAGAAACGAAGATGTTAACGATTTTGTGTACTTAGATTATAACTATTAGATTAAATACTTCTTTAAATATGCAAATATTTTGTAGTGAAAATTTTTAAACCATACGACTGTTACGCTTGTATGCGACTGTACTTTTGAATTATTTTATGACCGGGCCGTTGGGACGTAGACGTTTTTTGATTACGGCCGAATGGACTACGGTCCATTCTTTTTGGTCCGTTCAGACGTAGTACCCAACTATTATCTATCACAGAGGCAAAAGAACTAAGGCCTCAGAGTTGGCATTCCATCTGTATTTTGACCTGGTTTCTGTGAAGATGTCTATAGGCTACAGTATTCACTTACTTACCATTAATATGAAATGCATGCTAGTTTGCCACCATTAATAACATTAAAAACATAAACACTGTTCACATTGTATATATATACCTTAATATGGATTTACGTATAAACTTTACGTATCTGTGTGTAGTATATTTTTCGTTAACGCATACCTACGTTAAGGAAATTCCATTGTGAATGGTAATAACTATTGAATTAAATTACACGTTGTCGTCTGACGTCGAAGAAATGACGTAAAATGAAGTGACTCATGATTAAATTATGACAATTTGTCGGTATTTGTAGTTTAAAATCAGTGTGGTCGAGAAGAGGTATGCGCGTATGCAAAATATGCGGTGTATTGACCATCGATTCCGTTTGTAGTACAGATGTAAGAAGGAGGCACGTCACTTAAATTTATTTACATATAACAGCAACACTTCGTTTATTGAGAAATTGGACACAATTTCATATGTAGGTAAATAAACATGCGGGTCACTCGGATGTACGTACAGTTCTCCCTAGAACGATGGCCTATAGGGCATTATAGGCTAAGTGAGTCTATAAATTTTAATGTGCAACCCATATCCCTTTTTTTAATTGGACTTGATGCCACCAGGCATTATCTCCCAGTCAACAAATTGATAGTAATAAAAGCATCGAAATCATAAAACTGTTCTCACTTAGATTTTATTTCTATCAATTTTATCAACACTTTTCCAAGCATAAGCATACCTATAAAATAATAAACACCTGAAAGTTAAATTACATACAATTTAATTTAATTCACACGCGTTAGGTAGGTATATCAAACATACATTTGTAATAAGTTTTTCTTTGTTTCAGGTTATTTATTATTTAAAGAATTTTGTGAACAGACCTCAGAGGAACCAGTGCCACAATTAAAATTTTATGAAGAGGTATGTTAATCGTACATTCTCGTATAATAAATACCTACGTGTTGCTAAACATGTTGATTTAATACAACTTTTATATTTTCCAGATAAAAACGTATGAAAAACAAGAGTGCGTGGAAGAGAGGCGAAGAATTGCTAGAGATATATACGACAATTTTATAATGAAGGAATTATTAGCACATTCACATGTAAGTATCCCTTATTATTGATAAACTTACATAATTCAATACAAACACCCGATTGCAAAGAATTCGCATCCAAATAGCAAAAACGTACCTACTCCATAAATATTATGTGGCCATGTGTCTCGGTTACTTAGATGAACCATTTTCGAAGGAATTTTCTAACGGCATCAGGTTAAATTCTTCTTCTCTATATAAAATATATATACTAAGTTTGCTCCGATAAACTGCAATGTTTTATTACTTATTAAAGTGGAGTCATCTTCCTTAATTAAGAATCGACTTGTATTCAGATGTTAGAACAATCGCCCGATGTTTACAATCATCTCATTAAGAACCCTGTTTCATTAGGACAACACGGTGGCACGACCATTAGCGCAACTGGTGGCAGGATGCGTGAGATCGTAATAGCTTGATACATGTCATGTTAATCATTGCATCACCAGCGGGTGATTCTGACACCGGCAACAACTTGTTTGCGCTACCAATAGTAGGAGAGCCCGAGAGGGGATTTTTAAATTTACTCCAGCGCGTCAGATTAAGATATAGGAGATACCTTCCACCCCGTTCAGTACCTCCACCAAATCTAAGATTTCCATAAAGGGTCGAACCTTTAGGATTTCCGCCACGAGCTTGCCTCACATCCAAATCGTCAGAATTCTGGATGAGACTGGACCTTTAATTGGGTTTACTTTACATCCTGTCTGAGTTTCTGACATTCTTGAGTAATTTTACATCTTAATTTTTGATAGAATCAAATGCTTTTGAAATGGGCGCTGCATCAACGTCATGGGTCAAGAGCGTGTCAGATATTCTGAGAGAGTGTAAAATGTGGCCAAACAATGCTCCTATCCAAAATTCAGATGATCCGGAAGATGATAGCGACGTTTTGATGTTTTAAGGGCTACCTTTCGGGAGCGGTTATATATTCAAATTTAATAGAAGTAACCAGCGGGGTTCAAGGTATCTCCCATATCTTAATCTGACGCGCTCGAGTTAATCCAAAATTAGCACCCTGGGCTCCCCTACTATAAGTTGATACCAGGTGAGATACCCACCGTACGAATGTAGATGGAATGTAGGCAGTACCAGCAACAAAATGTACACAAAATGTGTACATTTTGTTGCTGGTGCGACCGGGGTGACCTCACCATGGTGTTCTTAATGAAATCGGGCTCTCGCTCGTATTTAGCTACACCGCATAGTCAAATTATTTTTCGGGTATAATTTGCCGCTAGTTTTTGGGACACAATTATGATTACTTATTCAATTTCAGTTAAAATGGCAAACAAAAAAAAGATTGTCTCAAGTCTTTTATCTTAGCTGTTCCAAAATTTCTTATTTAGATTGAACCATGTAGTACTTGTACTACCTACCTACTTCTTTTATGGTTTAAGAATAAAATAATTTATTGTTCGTCTTCCCTAATTAAATGTAAGTTTTAAATCTTAAGAAACTGCCGTTAGACGGTAGTAGTGTTCACCTATTGAGCAATTATCGTATTTTGTTTATAGATTGTACGAATATGGAGGGCTATTCTCGAGGCAAGCCTTATGGCCAAGTGGCAAACCCGAATCGCTCTCAGTCTGAACTTATCGTAATTTGACCTCTCGTTCCTTAGACAGATGACAGTCTGTAAGCTGCAATATTAATTTACCATCCATGTAAACTGCGTGCTTATTGCAAAGGATCTTGTTACCTTGGAAGACTAGCTTCCTTCGATTTTTTTTGACATTCTTATGATATGGGTGAAGTTTGTTTTTTGAGATTTTCCACAGCATATGCTGTATATTGCATGTATCCCTTCTATTTGACTTTAACATATTCAGTTGTGTCTTTTTTTTTTGCTTACAACACTGTTTTGTTTTCAATACTTATAATAAATCTGTAGAAGTGTAAATTTTGTACATTGAAAATATTTAAAAAATAAATACCAGAGGATGTTACTAGATCGATACCGAACACAAATGTGATAAGAAAAATTTTTGTCTGTCTGTCTGTCTGTTTGTTCAAGCATCACACAAAATCTACTGGCCCGATTACGATGAAACTTGGTATGATTATACTATATAACCTTTGGCGCACAACACTGGGTACTTTTTATCCCGGAAAAATGTCTGTTTGTCTGTGTGTTTGTGCACGCTAATTTCAGAAATGGCTTATCCGATTTGCAGTTTCACTTAACATTTAGTGTTTGTTTCATGTCAATCGGTTCAGAAATAAAAAAGTTACGACAGTTTAAAGAATCATATCGAATATTTTGAAACTATTCTGTATCTATCTTCTAAGTTTAATTGTAATTATGATGATGGTGGTGGTGGTGGTGGCGTTGGTGTCGTTGGTGGCGTAGGTATTGTTGGTGACTCTGGTGGTGTGGTGTTGGTGGCGTTGGTGGTGCTGGCGGTGGTTTTTAGTGGCGATGGAGGTATTGGTGGCGTTGGTGACGTTCGTGGTGTTGTTGGTAGTTTTGGTGGCATTGGTGTCATTGGTGGCGTAGATGTTTGGTAGTGGCGGTGATGGCGTTGGTGGCGATTGTAGTGGTATCGGTGGTAGAGGTGGAAGTGGTGAAAGTGGTGGTGGTGATGGTGATGGTGGTTACGATGGTGATGGTGGTGTTGGTGGCATTAATGGATAAAAAATGCACAACCTTAATATCCAATTTTTCTCTCCTGCCGGCTTTTACGGAGTGCCTGTATTATTCATAGATCTATCTTTTATCTTTTTTTATTCTATAAAAAAAAATATGCATAGAAGTTTAAAATGGCCTTTTCGAAAGTACGGTTCCGCATCGGATGGGTTCTTCATGCGGGTTTAAACATATAATTGGCAATTTTTCGCAGTCCTAGCAGCCTGTGTGCTTTTATCCCCGATGGCCATACGTCTAATATCGTGTACAGAGAAGCATTACTGTAAAGAAGATTTTTTTAGCTACTTAAAAGTGTTTATGATCCAAAATTAACCAAAATGTGTATCCGAAAGTGCTGCACAAAGTCCCATAGCCACTTTTCCACGCAAACAAAGTTGCGGGCACAGCTAGTAATAAATAAAATTTAAACAAAATTCGTCCCTGTACAATTTTCAATAAAAAATGTTTTAAGCTGGGATTTAATGTTTTTGGGACTTATAATATCACGCACATGTGAGGGTAATGGATTAATTAACCTAGGTAACAAACACGGCGATGAGTTTTGGCGGGAACCTCGAAAGAGGCGTATGATGCTCTTATTTTATTTCATTTTCTTGGTGTATTTTTAAGTTATCTATATATATAAAAATGCAATCCGTTTTCCTTGGTCACGGCATCACGCGTGAATGGACCGATTTGGCTAATATTGGTTTTGAATGATTTTTGGAACTCCAGGGAATGTTTAAAAGGTAAGAAAATATGAATAAATTGAAGGGAAATAGTAAAAACCACCATTTCATTTTCCCATACAAATAGTCCGTATCTATCAAACCTTTGACACATGTCATATTTTCATTCTGAGGCAATACGAAGTTTGCCGGGTCAGCTAGTCTGTAATATAAAAATAAGTTGGGTTTTCCTTCCTGACGCTATAACTCCAGAACGCACCAACCGATTTCCACGGTTTTGCATTCGTTGGAAAGGTCTTGAAAAACATTCAACGCGGGCGAAGCTGCGGTCAACAGCTAGTCACAAATATATGAATAGAGGATTCATAAAAAAAACTTGCTAACGATTGCGCGATGAAAATAAAAGAAACTTTACGCGCTTTTCTATAGAATTAAACTGCACCACCGCACTGACCGGAATATACGGAATGCACAAACATTTTTTTTTATCTCATGGGACGACGTTCATACCGAACAAGCAAAACAAACATTGATTATTTTATACTGCCGTTTGACACACGTTTCACAAATCGCGTTGTTCCACAAAAAATTAAGGACTTAATTGCTCGTGGGCTACCTATAATATCCAATATGTTTTTTTTTAATAATTAAAAAAATGAATGAATACTTAACGACCATGTTAACTTTTCTAATGTAAACCTTATTTCGCTTGACATAACGGTCAGTCCTCAATTATCGTTTTAAAAAGTTGGATCGGTAGAAATTTATGAAACTGAGAAAAAAGACGTCCACTGCTGAATAAAAGCCTCCTAAAAGATATTGGATGGCTGGCGATTGCAGTGGCGGTAGTAGGTTTTATCAGAGAATATGTATTATATCTAAACATCTCAGCCAGCGGGCTCGACTAGCCGTACATAATGCTGTACTTACTCCAACGCTTTTATATGGAAGCGAGAGCTGGGTATGCAGGAAAGAGCATGAAAGTAAGTTGAACGCGGTCGAGATGAGATCTTTGCGCAAGATCTGCGGTGTATCACTCACCGATCGCGTTCGTAATGAAGATGTAAGAAAGAGACTTTGTGTGAATGATAGTATCGGTGTAAAAATGAAAAAAGGCATGCTCCGATGGTTCGGGCATATAGAAAGAATGTCGAATGAGCGAATGACTAAACAGATATACAATGCGAATGTGGATGGTTGCAGAGGCCCAGGAAGACCAAGGCTGACCTACCATGACCAAATAGGTCGAATTCTGTCTGATGGTGGGGTCAAAAGTCTTAGGAATCGGCGTGCATGTATGAAGAGAATGATGAAGGTAGACGAGGCACGAGAGGTTTGTCTGAACCGGGATGTCTGGCGCTCTACACTCTCTGCCTACCCCGTTAGGGACCTGGCGTGAAGATACATACATATGTAATTATACTACGTATTGAGTGGACACTTCGACGTCCCGCCCGATTTCCCCGCATCACCCCTCTTATGGGCAACGTTTGGTATTCTCTACGTGCTACGCACACAGGTGCACGTGTAAATACACATCACTGATTGATGTCTATGTAATAGAGAACAAATTTAAGCGTTTGTATGGAATTTTGGCGGAGTGTCTGCGGTGTGGTTTTATCGTGGAACGTTTTTGCCCATCAGGCGTTATTTCATTTACCTACTACCACCATATTAGATTGATTTGACAGCTATTGTTCAGTTGATTGATCGCATTAGCGGAAGAATTTACCTACACTAGTTGTCAAGTCCCGAGACCTTCGATTATAAGTATACTAAAATCTTGTAAATTTTTTGCATATTGAACATGCTGACTTTTGATATAGTGGCTGTGAAACCGTAAAGAAAATATTTTTTTTTAGGTACACGACATTAAAATTATTTCAATTCAATCGTAACTCTTCACTGCGTCGCATTAATAAACGTTTTGTCCGGCATACACTTTGCCACTCTCATATCCATATTTCCAGTTGCGCAGTTCGCTTGTACACCTAATTGATACAACTGGTACATGTTTAGATAAATGACGAAATTGATTTTATCAGTCAACTAATTGACGTGTTTAAGTTTCATACAGTCTCCGGCTAAAATTACAGCGCAGATAATCAGCAAATCGAAGCGAAGTGTGTTTATAGGAATTCACTAGAGACTAACTGTGATTTTGTTTGTGTTACATAGGTACTATCATAGAAGATTCGGGTCATTCAGAAACGTTGCCAATTAGACTATCTTCACACGCTTAAGGAACCGACATGACCGACCGGACATATTTTCCGTAGTAGGGACATTAAAAATAACTTGGCTTTATTATACTATCTGTAATAACAGTTGCAAATTGCTGAATTACGTTTTAAATATATATTTTTTTAATTTTGCTGTTAATTATTCCCGAACGAACTGGAGATTTAGAACAATGTGTTTTTGGTTTTGATCATACAATCATTCAGTCATGCCGCCAATGGGCTATCTCTAATGTAATCTTTCATAGACCTACGACGGCAGTGCGTTACCAACTCTCCTGGATTTGCAAATGTTTATAGGTAACCACTCCACGATGGCATACATCCAATTTTTAAGAACAGCTTACTATACCCATTATAACTTTCAAAAAATTCATAACTTACAATGCGGTAATTGAAAAGCTATTTGACAATATAGTATTAATCCATAAAAAATTAAGTACTTTAATTGCCTTAAGTATTCAATGCATATTATTATAAATTTATAATGTACTAGCTGTTGCACTCCGCCCGCGGTGTAGGTTGCTATTCGCGTAACCTGTGGAAACTCATCAAATCATCCCATGGCATCCCACAGGAACATTTTTTCGGGATGAAAAGTATCCTATAATCTAAGTCATCTAATATCCTATCTGTGTAACAAATTTCATCAAAATCCGTTCCGTAGTTTCGGCGTGATTGACGGACAAATATTTCACATTTATAATATTAGTGTGATTGCGCCATATAATTAAAATTAATGTCTTAAAAGCTGTCGCAACTTCTGTTCAGCCACTTCAATGTTTTTTTTTTCGTAAATGAATAATGTTATTTATTACTAATTTACAAGTATGTACATTTTAACCTGTCAAGGAACGTAAGGCCACCGGCGCCCAGACACAATTTAATTTCAATTGTCATATTTTTCTCGTGTCTGGAGGACTTAAATAATAGGCTTCGTTAGTAGTCACTTGGCGGCGTGCCACAACATCTTGTAAGACTATCTCGATCTGTATCCAATCATTCATTTATACTTACCAGTTTGACTCGGATACGAATTTACTAGTTTACTTAAAATTTATTTATTTGTAAATAATGAGCGTCGTTAGTAGTAAGTTGGCATCATGCCCATAGACAAACAACTTCTCAAGACCTATAGCGATCCGGTAGGAAACATTCATTCATAATAACAAATAGAACCCAGACACGAATCAAACCGTAGACGCTTATTATTTGCAAATAAAGAAACCGTTTTATGAAGTTAAGTACATTTTTAGGGTTCCGTAGCCAAATGGCTAAAAATCGGAATCCTTATAGATTCTTTATGCCTGTCTGTACCTGCTTGTATCCGTATGCCTTACAGGCACTTCACTCCGAAAATATTAAGACTTCATACTTGAAACTGGGCAATTAGATGTATCACCTTGTAGTCTTAATATTTTCTGAGTAACGTGGAGATTATTGCTATTCTACTCTCGATACTAGAAGCCTTATAATATGTATGCTCTTTGACCTGCACTTGGCCGATTTTTTATTTATTTATGTAGCATGTGTATGAAAATGAAGATCGATACGTCGTTGTAGAACTTTTTACGAAGTCGAAATTCGACCACGTCGCCGTTGTTTAGTCGTCCGTAGTGTATGAGAATAATAGTGAATGTGATTTCTTCGCCTTGTTTTATGATTTAAGCGAAAATAAGCTGAACGTTTCCCTAAGAATCTTTTCACTATACAAACTTTATCGCAATCTGCTTAGCCATTGAACAAACGTCAACAAAAACGAATTTTACGAGTGTAGACCAGACCACACTAGAACTAATTCTTGATTTTTTGTCACAATTTTCTGGCTAACGTTGCTTAGTTTATAACTGAAATTGAAACAAAAATATTATTCTTTTTTAATTTGAAGATTTTTTTATGGCGTTAATATACCACATAATTTTATATTCTTGACGAGCGATGGCATGTTTCGACTAAAAGTTAAAAAGCTCTTAGTTGTACAAATTGAAGATTTCACGCGGATTTTCAATTGAACGAGAATCGTTTCCTCTTTCCTCTCTACCAAGGATACCGGCTCAATTTATGGTTTTATCTATTCTATGACTTTCATGAAGCACAAGTTGTTGCGACGTTTCATTGTTATTTCTACAATTTATTCCATAAATTATTGTAATCGTGACATTAATGTTGCACATGAACGTATTTTTAAGAAAAGCTGTGACTTTAAACCGGCAAAACACCATTGTTGTGCGACATTTGATGCAAAATACTTCATCCTAATAAAAGTAATCCACATCTCTGAAGTTGGGCATAAAATTTTCATTTTTTATCATACATCTTGATACGTCACTTTTTTATGGACAATACAGTAGAAAATGTCTTGATCAATATTCCTTTCTATTATTCATGTAATTTATTTTGTTACAGGACTATTCAAAAGAATGCGTATCGCATGTACAAAAATATTTAATGAAACACGAAGTACCACCGAATCTGTTCGAAGTAAGTTTGATAGAATACGTTTTCCTGCACCTCCGACTCTAGCCGGGCTTTCAACGACATAAACAAACATGCTTTTTTCAACAACAGAGAGTTGTAATAAAATAGCATAAATCCCAAAATTTTGTTGAAAATACAGTTTAGAAAGTAGATCCGTGTCGCAGTTGACCCGACCTTATACCATACAATAAAAATGTTTTAATGTTTTAGCCATACATTGAAGAAATATTTCAACACTTAAGAGGAGAGCCCTTCAAAAATTTCTTAGAAAGGTAAGAGTGAGTAAGATTTGGTAGTACATTTTTTTTTACGTTACTCAATGTACCGGTTTGTAATATATATAGTGATGTTTGTTGCAGTGATAAATATACGAGATTTTGCCAATGGAAAAATCTAGAACTCAATATTCAATTGACAATGAACGACTTCAGTGTGCATCGGATTATTGGACGAGGAGGTTTTGGTGAAGTATGTAACATTTAGATACTTTAAAGTTTTTATTCTTCTGAGTCAGGTAACGTTTTATAATAGACTGCTGAATTGGCTCCGCCTGCCCTCAATTGTAGCTGTCTAGAACTGGCCGCTTAACTGATTGCAGGAATGTAGTACAGAAACATGTTATAATAATAATAAAATTATGGCCTGGATCAAAACAATCATTCCTTATATTGATACTCCAGTGCGTCCGGAAAATGTTGATATAATCGGTCAGAAGTTGATGTCTACTATACATGTTTTTCAAAGTGGTTTAGGTCAATAGCGTTTAAGTTTTTTACTGGTGGTAGAGTTCCAGTGTCGGGAGTCGAGGGGGTAGATCACCGCATAACCTTATCTATCTGCCGCCATAACTTGGCGGCAGATAGATTCAGCACAAACGTGTTCCGGTTAGATGGTAATAAATATCATAGAGGCAAAACAAGTTGCGCCTCTGGGTTGGCAACGCATTTTGACCTCCGGTTTTTTTTCGGCGATATCTATAGCCTGCAGTAGTCATGTACCATTTATGTAAATTGCATGCTTGTTCTTCACCATCAATACAAAGGTGAAAGTCGAGCAAAGGGTGGGTGAGAGTGGCGAACGGTCTTGCCGCTCGTTGTGGGCATCTTTGGTGGAAGGTTTTGTTCAATTCGGCTAATGATGATGACCATCATCATCACGTGAGACGTCTATTGCTAGAGAGAAGCCTTCCAACTCTCAACTCCCAACGATGCTTACATCAGTGTTGTTCTTCATTAGGGCAGAATATTATCGCTAGTGCCTGGCATGCGTGTTGGCGATCGCAATGGCGTTAGCTTTACGCTGCAGCCCATCCCGCGTTATTGCACTTACTACCGACCTATTGGAATGGTCCTTCACTAGGGAGCAGCGGGATCGTCAAATACCGACGCCGCTAAATGAACGTTTTTTTATGTAATGGAAGTGGCAAACAAGCATGCAGTTCACATTGATGATAAGTGATGACTGCAGCCTATAGACACCCACACAAAGACCAAGGTCAAAATGCAGATGCGTTACCACTCCTGAAGCCTAAGGTGTTATGCCTCTGTGCCGGAAATAACAGGGCCGCACATTACCACCTGACCGGAACATGATAGTGCTGAACACTACCATTTAGCTGCAAGTCAATTAGGTAATGCGGTGGTGCCTACGCTCGCGAGCTCCGTCATTGGAGCTCTACCACCAGTAAGAACTGTTGAATAAGAGGTCCTTTTATATTTTTGGCTACAAATGTAATGTCACAACCTAATTCATCTCTCCACCAGGTATACGGCTGCCGGAAAGCGGACACAGGCAAGATGTACGCGATGAAGTGCCTAGACAAAAAACGTATCAAGATGAAACAGGGCGAGACGCTCGCGCTCAACGAAAGGATCATGCTTTCTCTAGTCAGTACTGGGGTATGTATTATTTAACTGTTTATTTTCCATCATATTATCTGTTTGTAGGTACCTAATTGGTTACTGGGGTATGCCTATTTGTGACACTATAATAGCTCCAGTAGCTTTTGGAGCTCTGCAGTGGTTTTATTCTGGTAATTACTCCACCTATTCGTCCTGTGATGAAAAAAAAATCGATCGACGTAAAAAACATAATATCCTATATCACGCTTCATCATTGGCGCGAATATTAGGAAGATTATGAATTGTCCCTCTATAGAAATAAAAAGCTATCCACGCCACACTTTCAATCTAGGTAGGATATACAATTTGGTTTGATCAGCTGTTTAGGCCACAAAGGGCAAACAAGGGTAACATTGGGCGTTTCAAATAAAATAGTAACCTTTGTAAACCTCCCTTCAAGTATGGTATGGGTTTCAAGTTTTGCAAGCGACAATTGTTGCTTTAAAGAAGTTTAAAAGAAGACAAAGATAATGTTGATGGCCAGATGTATGATTGTTTTATATTATTTCGCATTAACACATGCTTGTGAAATATATTTTATTTAAAGAAAAATGGAAAGAAAAATTTGACTTCAGGCGAGACTCGAACTCGCGGCCTACTGGGAATCTAGTCCAGATGTATGATGAATAAATTGCAAAAGTTATTGGTTTTCACGATATACTGTATTGATGCCAGGTTGCCACAGTTGCGATTGCAGCTATAGGTACTTTATAGGGCGAGGATAAATGTCTTTTTTGCAAGTAATTGTTTGAGTATAAGTGTTTTTTTTACAGAAGAGTACCTATATATATGATTTATTATGTTGGATCACATTTTGTCACCTAGCTATTTTTGTAACAAGTGATGTTTGCCTCTCTAAGTCAAGTTAAACAACATCTTGGCAATACAGTAGGTAACTGTGTATACGTCATACTTAGGTACTAGAATTTGTTATTATTATTATAGTCATAAGCAGCAGAACTTAGACGTTTTCCTAACAGTTTAATATGAGGACCCCATTGCAATTTTGAATCCAGCGTTATACACAAGAAGACAGCTTCACTAACAAATTGTGTTTTATCATTGTTGAAGAATATTTCCCCTTCTTTACTTTTGACATTTAGAAGAGTAAAACGAATACATTTAGTACAACCGTCCCCCATAAGAGGGGAGGAGGTTGGGTGATGCGGGGAAATCGGGCGGGACGTCGAAGTGTCCATTCTATACGTAGTACTCGTATTATTACATATTCTCTGCTACAGGTATACAAAAACCAGAGATCACTTGTTACCATTATTGGGTCTAACTTGTCTCCTTCTGGAATGAATACGTGTTAGGTAATAGCCTCTTTTTGAGAAGAATCTTAGTGGTAAAATATTATTTAACTAGATTTTTATTTTTTTGCACAATAAAACAGCAGCATTTACCGGTCTATTGATTGCCACTTTAACGACCTCCAAAAATGTAATGATCTTAGATCTTGGATCTTGGTAATTTAACAAATAAGACATCCATTTCGTTCAATCTCAAGAATGTATCTTGCGATTTTGTGTTCAAGATGAACTTAGACTGTCTGGGTTGTAACCTTTGTTGTTTTTCTACTATCAAATGCATGGACCAGCTATATATCTCCCGAGACTGTGGTCGTTTAGCGGGGAGACTTGAATAAGGAGATAAATATATTCCTCATTTTTATGGGTGTGTTGCGGGCGACGTATCAATGTTGTGAGAGTCCCGAATAGTTCTCAGCGCAAATAGGTTACGACAGTGCGCAAACTCCGCGGTTGGGCCCTTTTTGTATTTTCCTTCGCCAAATATCCGTTTGATACTATCACAGTAAACAGATATGAAGGTGTATTAGAAGACATGAAAACAGAATAATCGGTGTAGATAAAAAATGGGGTAACGGCGAAATGAAATTAATACTAAATGAAATTATGACGTCTAAAACTTAACTTAATATGTATTTATGGAGATATTTTAAAACATTATGTTCGGTTTTTAAAAAGTAAATCTAATGTTTAGTTTTTTTATAATATTATCAACAGGCTGCTATCGGTAGATAAGAATCCTTAAATCTTGTCGGAGGCCTTATGGGCGGTTTGAAAACATCCGACAGCGGGCTGGCCACTCGTATCTCCACCAACCCGCATTGGAGCAGCGTGGTGGAGTAAGCTCCAGTCCTCCCCCCTTAGAAGGGGAGAGACTCGTGCCCAGTAGTGGGACGTATCAAGGGTTGCCATTATTTATTATATGAAGAGGTAAAGTTTGTAACTTTGGTTGTTTGTTTGTTTGTTTGTAAAAGCTAATCTTCGGAAATACTGAACCGATCATACAAAATATTTCACAATCAGAAAGCTACCCTATTCCGGAGTGTTATAAGCTATTTTATTATGATGGGAGTAATGTAGGTAACATTGCACCCGTTCGAAGCCGGGGTAAGCCGCTAGTTCATAAATAGATCAGGATCGGATTTCGTTGATACGTTTCCTGAAATCGCGTCTTATATGCCTCGTTATCACTTAAAGTAGGCACTAAAACAGCTAGAACAAGAAGCTTATCTTCGAGTGGTTAATATTTTCATGAACACAAATTAAGCACACAGTAGGTAATCGGGTGCGGCATATCAGTTGCTATCTGATTGTTTATCGATAGTGAGCTTGCTTTGATTCAGCACAATATACCTAATGTGACCATACGTCTCTTTTTGAACGGGACAGTCCTATTTTCATGTAACCCGTCGCGGTGTCCCCGAAAACTTTTGGAACGTAGAATTGTCCCTTTTATTGGGAAATAATTACAAAAATGTATAGAAAACTAGCAGACCCGACTGACCACGTCCTGTGACCACGTCCTAAAACTGAAAGGAGATCAGCCGAAATGGTACATAGATTGTACATGAACAAATACTTTACATAAAATTTGTACGGTAAATTTTTCAGTATATTATTATACTGAAACCCACCGGAAAAGTATTTAAAACATTTTTTGAAAAAATCTGTACTTTTGATATTTATGATGGCTTAAAAAGGAACGTAACGAAATGTAATGGCGTAGGATATAATTATTGTATCAAAAAGTATCGATTAATCATATTAAAAAAAAATCAATTACTTATCAAATAAAAAAAAAAGTGCAAGTACACGTTAGATTTTATTTTAAGGTGCCAACAATCAGATGAAGACTTATTGAAAAACATTCAATTAGGTTATAAAATCAACACAAAAGACTAAGTGACCTATTCTATCAATGGATCGATATTATTAAACATCGATATTATTTGACAGCCGCCTATGTTGACAGTTGACACATCCGTTTTTGACGCTTTGATATGTCACCTCATGTCATCTGTCACGTCATTGATGATTGACGTGACGTCATTTACTTGCTTCTGCTCGTTGGATATTGTTGGCAAGTGGTTATATTCTCTTTGGTTGGCGTTCTGTGAATTCTCTGTGTTTTTGATTACTGGCTTGTTTTTGTGCTTGTTGAAACGGGTTTCAAGTGCTCTTGCGATTTGGATTACGACGATTGGATAACTTGGATTTAACGACAACCATTTGACGTGATTAAAAGGACGTTGTGATTTGCTTTCTGCTTTGGATATTGCCTTCATTCTCACATTTTTTAAATTGGTATATCTCATGAACCCGATTCGTCAGCGAAGTCAAATATGTTTTGAATAGTAGTATTATGAACTAATGTCTTAAGACGTAAAAGTTTTGTTGTTGTACAATTATGTACCAATGTCCCATACAAAGTGGTGGATCTCCTTTCGAAACATTTTTTAATCTGTTGTAACAATCTGGGTTTGTTGGGTACAATGGGGATTTGTATGGTTGCAGAGGCTCAGGAAGACCAAGACACACCTCATTTCTACATTCATCATCTCTTCATACACGTAAGCCGATTTCTAAGGGAGAGATACACAGACAGCACTACCACTTTACTTAGAGCAAAGTATGCTTAGAACTGTCAGTAAAGTATGAGTTTTGTCAGTTCTAAGCGTATTTTGCTGAAAGTAAAGTGGTAGTGCTGCCTGTGAATCTCTCCCTTAGAAATCGGCTTACGTGTATGAAGAGATGATGAATGTAGAAATGAGGTGTGTCTTGGTAGAAATGACGAAAGTCATAGTGCGGTCTGTGAATCTCAACCTATGAATCTTGACGAACGAATCTTCATCATCCCTCCCTCAGCGCGGGAAGCGCAACAGAGGGGGGGGATGGTTCGGGGATTGAGGGAATCCTCGTACCCCGGGCCTATCTGCCCCCGAGGCGTCGGGGGCGTGGTCCTAAATGGGGGATTGTGGCACGCGGGGAAACTCACTGAGAGAGGCCATATATATATATTTTTTTTTTCCCCTCCCCAACGTTATTCCCAAATCTTGACGCCACCAGACAGTACTCGACCTATTTGGTCAAGGCTCTGTTGCCGTCCTATTGTAACAAAACCAGATTGTTACAACCGATTCATTAATGTTTCGAAAACTTTAGTTTTAAGACGTGTTCACAGGACTTTATCAGTCGGGTCAACTAGTTTTCTATACTCAATAACGGGACAATTTCATGTTAAAATATTTTCCCAGAGACCAGGACGCGGTGCATGAATTAGACCTGAGTCGATCACTCCTTCGTCGGGATTCGGGTCGATCGCGACCCATTGACAAGGTGATCGAGTCTAAATGACTCGATCGTTTGGGTCATTTGGGTCGCGACTCGATTTCGCTCAAACGTATACTGTAGCTCATGATCTCGTGATTCGAGACCCATCTGATAAGGATGCGAGACTCGAGATCGCGATCCACACATTATGTCGCTGGCTATTTTTCATTTTAATACATTTGTATTAATTAGCACTATAATTTCATTCTTAAACTTTATAGGTATAAAGCATAAATTTTACAATTAGATGACATGGTGCAGGGGAGCTTGATCGATAAAACTGTAAACAAACTGAAGTGTACCTTATGCTTAATGTGATAGAGTTCACGAGAAACAAAGTACCCAATGACCCAAAGGACCCAAATGATCGACTTTTTTTGTACGTCACGACCCGATCACTTGTGTTTGGATCGTGATTCAATCAAAGTGATTCTATCGCTCGCGATCGACTCAGGTCTAGCATGAATACGATACTGTCCCGTTCAAAACGGGACTTATGGTCGCGCTAGATATACCTCATACACACGTATAAGCAATAAGCGATATGGCATCGGGAACATAAACGATATCCAACCAATTGGAGTGAAACGAATTGGCTCGCCCTCAATTTGTCGTCGTAGTCCAATCCGCTTCCGCTGCATTTTGTTTCACAATGTTAACCCACCGATTGGTTTTTTTAAGGTTCCGCACCCATAGGGCAAATCAGGATCCTATTACCAAGACGTTGTCCTACGTTTATCTTTCACCAGGCTGTATCTCATGAACCCTGGTAGCTAGACATTTTAAACTTTCACAGATGATGTGACAACAAAATTAAAAGCAGAATAAAATAAAAATATTTATGGGCATAACCCTCCCATACAACAAACGATTTTTTTTTGCTCGATATCGATAAAATAATAACAGGTAGGCGTTTGAAATATTCACAGAAAACTAAAAACAGAATAAAATTCTAAATATTTTTATACAACAAACGTGTTTTTTGTTTTTTATAAATAATAGTATGGAACCCTTCGTGCGCGAGTTCAATTCGTATTTTCGTATTTATATTCGATTTTTTCACTTTGCACACTGTACCCGTATCGCCACCACAAACACGAAACTGTTTTGGGAATAAAACACGAGAATAACGTTTGGTAACCGTACTATTTTATTCTTCCGTGACCTGAAAGGCTCCCACTAAGTTTAACAAGGCCGACCGACGGTATCCGAAGTTTATAAAACTGGAAACTGTCTGTACTCGTGTTATACGTAACTTGTACCTACACGCTACGCTGTAACGTTTGTATGTAGTTAAGTTTTGACATGAATTTTCTTTTACCGTGGTTTTGTTTTAAAACTTACCTAATAACGCGATTTAAAGTAATGGTATATTTGTTTTTTTGATTTAAAGTAATATGAGCTTCAGCAAGAAGGCTTTCTATTTTTAAGGCTAGTATGAAATTTCATTCCAGTGACAGAATGTCAAAAGTACCTATTAAGAAAATTAGATCTTTCAATTCTTTCAGCAAAGTGTGTGGATGTTGGCGAACAGCACCAAGGCACGAAATCACTTCCCAAGATACCATGTTTTTCTTTTTTTTTTTAATCATATAAATTCATATACTTATTTATTAATACAAATTATACAAAATTTTACAGTAACTTAAATTAAAAATTGACATAAAATTAATTAAGCTACATAATGTATTATACAATATAAAAAAGAAATAAAAAACAATGAACAACATTACATTAAGAAATTTAAATCAAATCAAAATTAAAAGCAAATCATTACTAAATAAACATAAAAATTAAATCACAATTAAATATATGTCATATTTTTTAAACCTATCTAAAATGGTGACTATGTCTCCATAGTCAGTCAAACAAACCGCCCCTGGTCATCCCCGGTGCAAAAGAGCCCAAACACTATCTGCATTTCCCCTTTGAATGGCAATGGCTAGCCTTTGTATCAGGAAATACCCGGAACGGTAGTCGAAGCCCCTAAGTTTAAGACGGTGGCCAATATCTCTAATGAAAGACAGTGACTCCGTCGCCCAACTCCCAGCAGTTTCCACCGCAAAAGGGACAAAGAGATAACTCGGCAACAGAGGTGCGTATTTTTCTCACTTCTTCGCGGCAGCCACCTCAGCCGCTGCAGCAGCATCCCTAGATGTGCGGCCTAAATGAGAGGCGGCGAAAGTGCACACACAAGTCGCATCCCATAGGAGGCATCTGCCTCTCTGCCAAGGCACAAGAGTCAGACCGTCTGGTCTCTTTCCGTCCGTACGGCTCAAACCCTGAGGTTCTAGGACACAAGGGACGTTCGCTGAAATAAGGGCTCTACGAATAACGTCGTTAAGGGCGTGGTAACGAGGGAACCTCCCGGCACACCGGCAACAGACCAAGGCATGGTGGCCATTCGCTTCCACCATAGCCCCGCATGTGCATTCATGGGGCTCACACAACTTACACCCTAAACGAAGGGCTACGGCCACCCGCAAGGTGTCGTTGTCCAGGAGGGTACCCAAATGCGGAGATGGTAACGCATGTAACCACGCCCCAGATTCTGGTCTCGCTACGGCCCTTAGTCTCGCCTTGTCCACAGTGGTTGCCACACTTAGAAGATAAGCGTAAGTTTTCTTGGCTCCAATTTCGTCCCACGATCGTTGCGACCGTAAAATAATTGGGGGTTGAGCACCTATGTTTACAGGCTTCCACTCCTCATAAGCGTCGGCGGCAAACGGGATGGAGACCATATCACCATCTAAAGATAGTATCCTAGTAACAACAAAATGTATAAAACAATGTTTTTCAAGTTTCAGTTTTCCTTTGTGCAATTCAAATAAATCACTTTCGGCGCCCTATAGGCTTTCTGCATTTTCTTAAAAATGTAATACCTATCATATTTTCTGTCTAAGCAGTAGGTGTTAGGTATGAAAATAACATTATGTGGTAAGGCGGCTCTTAACGTTTTTTTGTGGAGATTCACAAAAAAATACGTACTTACCTACTTCTTTTCATAATTCATTTAAAATATTTATTTAAATATAAGCAACACAGCGTATTATTCCCGCGCACATGCGGGCGCCGCGGTTTGGCAATGTCTCGTGATCACGTGTGAGCGGCGCTCCGCATTAGGCTAATGTCTCATACAAAATGTTCTGTTTCACGCGCCGGCCTGTGTCGATGTTTCCCTTTCGCACTCATTGAATACAGAGCTAGGAATTGTACTAAACTTCGTTTCATAGGAGCACAATCGCTGGCGCTCCACTCGTTACAACTTGACGCAAAATGTACGCGTAATAAAGATAATTTAAAAGACTTGTTTGGGTATTGCACAATAGAAAGAGTGTAATGTAAGGATAGTAGAGTCCGATACTGCACAATATAAATTTTCTGTGATTATTTGTTTGAAGCATTCTGACGCGATTTTCAATAATGGAGAAAATTGAAGATCGTGCAGTCATTAAGCACCTCAATAAAAAAGGCCTGTCACCAAAAGACATCCATCAAGATATGGTGGGCACTTTGGGGGAGTCTGCTCCATCGTATTCCAGTGTCAAGAAGTGGGTAGCTGAGCTAAGCGCGGTTGTGAGAGCATTGAAGATGATCCTAGAAGTGGACGGCCTACAACCTCTACCACGAAAGAAAACATCGATAAAATTTATGATCTCGTACTGGGTGATCGACGTTTGACCATCGGTAAGATAGCTGAGACAACAGACATTAGTTATGGCCGGATGCAACACATAATAACGAAAGAATTGGGATTCCATAAGGTTTCTGCTCGCTGGGTCCCGAGGTTGCTTTCAGCTGAACAAAAACGAGTTCGATTCACAATTTCGCGAGACTGTTTGGAACTTTTTGAGACTGATCCCGAGGACTTTTTGTCGATTTGTTACCATGGATGAAAGCTGGGTTCACCACCATATTCCTGAATCAAAGCAACAATCCAAACAGTGGAAAAGATCTGACTCACCTACACCGAAAAAGGCTAAAGTGGTTTTGTCGACTAACAAAGTCATGGCTTCTGTTTTTTGGGATGCGAAGGGCATTATTTTTGTAGATTATTTACCGAAAGGTCAAACTATTAATTCTAGTTATTATTGTAACCTTTTACGAAGACTACGAGAAGAAATAAAAGAAAAAAGGCCGGGAATGTTGCGTAAGAAAGTTTTGTTCCATCAAGACAATGCACGTGTTCAACACTTCGGTTGAAACAATGTCTGTAATCCATGATTGTGGCTACGAATTGCTGCCCCACCCACCTTATTCGCCGGATTTAGCCCCCTCAGATTATAATTTATTTCCAAATTTAAAAAAACATAGGGTGGCTCGAAATTTTCGACCAAAGATGAGGTGATAGTCGCAGTAAACGAGTATTTCGCCGACCTTCCGGAATCTTTTTTTTTCGAGAGGATAAACAAGTTGCAGTTCAGGTGGAAAAAGTGTGTTGAGCTAGATGGAGACTATGTCGAAAAATAAAAATAAAATTAGACCCACTTTTCTTTCATTTTCTTTGTCGGGCTTCAAACTTTTGGATCCACCCTCGTATAATGTTTACTAAAACCAGTGATCCAAATGCAGGTGCTTTGCCACCCCTGAGGCCAAGTTGTTTTGCCTCTGTTGCAAAAATAATGGATAGTTTTTTTTTAAACTTACCTGATTGTGTTGGACCTGCAAAATGTATTGCAATCTCCAGTGCAGCTTCTGTGAAAACAGTTTTCGAGTAGCGGCCTATTAAATTATATCATTAGGTTTGCACGGCTTAAATTTTAATGCATCTCAGGTCCATTCTGTGCAACGATTAAACTTATCTTTTATGAGCGGCCGTCTGGTGGCTTGGCGCCGCTTCGTCTGCCAGTGTCGTACAAAATAACAGGATCGAGGCTATCTAGCCCAAACACGCTTCGACTCAACGGATCAGCACTGCATTTACTACGAGCACCTACTCAATCTAATGAGCATTGATCGATATGAGATACCTACATATACGGGATTAATGGGATTTACGTAATTACATACTTCGTTTAATGTATAGTGAAGTGGAGGATTTGAGGCTCTATACTAATAACATCACAGTTGTTGAATCGCAATTAAATCGAGATGCCTTCTTGCTTCAACCGAAGCGCACGCCCTTTGATAAGAACAAGGAAGTAATCGATTCAATTGCGATTGAGGTTTTGCAATATCAAGAGTATAATACTAGTCTCTGTACAATAAAAGCTCGAGGTAAATGTAACAGAAGCATCGCGGTGATCAAATGGATTAAGACTTCTCCTTACTCGTATTCACTACTTCTTCCCACATAGAAGCCTCGCCGCACTAAATTTCACAGTAGGTACCACTCTTTTACACTAGTTTCTGAATTTCAGAATTATTTTTATAATATCTAAGTAGGTACACATAGCAAGACATATTTAATGCAGTTTTATTATTATCTTTTTGTTTCATGAGTTGGACACGTTCGTATTACTAGCATCTAGGAATGAATCATGCTGGGTTGCACCACGATATTTGTTAAAGTTATTCTAACATCTCACATGTCTCTCTAACTTTGTGAAATGTTACAATAAATTTAACATTAACAAATATCGTGGTGCAACCCAGGCTTAGTGTAAGATCGTTACAGTTATAACTGACTGGGACCCCGCAGTCATTTGCAGTCATGTAACATGAAATGCATTTGCAAGTTTGTACTGTACTCTCTAATATATCAAACACGTACAGTACCCAGCAAGTAATTTTGCACATCGAGCCTACGGAAGAGACAATCGGCTAGTTTCGACTTCGAAGAGCGCTATCTCTACTGCCGCTGAAACTGACAGACCGATATTGGCCCAATCTCGATCAAAATGGTTGACAAAAGTCACATAGGTACGGTGCGAAAGAAATAACGCTCTACAGACCCGAAATAAGCCGAAGTCTCCCTCCTAAGTTCAGTGTTTCTTGTTGGATACTGTAACTATCATTAATATCATATTATTACTCATTCTATGTAGAAGAGACACGGGAGGCATGTCAAGGCCGGGATATCTGACGATTTACACACTCTCCATATCTTGTAAGAGATCTGGCGTGAAGATACATAATAATATATTCTTCTTCTTAGTCGTAACACTCTTGTCAGAGTGGTCGTGGTCGTTATGTTGTTGGACTTGCTTTTTGCTATGCGTCGCCACTGGTCCCTTACTGTTGCCTTTCTCGAACACTCGTGCAGTTGACCTCCCACTGCTGCTTTGACTTGGTCCGTCCATCGCATTGGTGATCTGCCGCGTGGCCTGGTTCCCTCCACTCGACCTTGCACCACCAAGCGTTCGATAGACTGACCGTCGCGTCGAGATATGTGTCCAAAGAAAGTGAGCATGCGAGATTGAACAACGGATGACAAACGATACATAACTACATACTCATTCTAAATACAAAGATTTAATCGTGTGGACTGGCGTAATTACCATATCGGTCAATTCATATTTTGTTTTGTATGAGGTACAACAAAAGCTGATGAATATTGAAAAGTTGAATATGTCATCTATGATGTTGCTAATAAAACATTGATAAATTATTAATGTTATACAAATAACTGTCTATAGTCCCAACAGCGAAATTTATACCCCGGGGATGGCGAACAAAAATGTTATCCTTATCTTCTTATTTACGTGTCGTCGTTGATGTGCGATACGAATTACCATATAATGATGAGAAACGTCGTAAACGCGTATGATTCAGTCGTATTATCACACGGTCATTGGATAAACAAAGGGTATGCGTACACAGCGGACTGCGCTACACAACACAGTTAGTGGTAGTTAATATTTCCGCTCACAATACCCGGTCATACCGTAACCAGTTTATTGCTTTAAATTAGTGATGCAACGAATATTCGTGTTCACCGATTATACATATACCAAGAGGAATCCACTGTAAAATAATTAAAGCTATGTATGTATATAAAAAATTAAAAACCAAGGGTCACGAAATCTTAGAAATTACAATTGCTAGGAACTTTCTCATTTTGCAGTGTTCTTTTTAGGATGTACATGCTCACTAAGACGGGATTTTGCTTGGTGGTTGGTTGGGTGTTAACCCCAAAAACAACCCCTTAGGGTTGATATAAAACTGTGCTTACAAGTGCTAGTAGTGTGATGAGACTCATACTCACTAAAACCCCGCGGTGTTCCTTCTCAGCGCCTTTATTTGGCGGAGTCGCGGGAACGCTGTCGCATACTTCCGCGAATCCGCCGGCAGCTGCCCGGATCCGGGCCCATCTTCAGGAGCTCAGCTTTCAGAGCTCCAAACATCACAAGTGCCGTGCAGAACACTGGCACGCCAACCTGCTCGGGGACCTCACTCCGTCGGGCGACAGACTTCCCCTAGTCTATCGTCCGGAGGTCCAGTTAGGGCGGCAGGTGGTGCGTGTATGCCATCCGCCTGTACGTCTGCGACGGATTGGGCCGGAGAGAACATCGTCCTCCCTCAGTCGCTCCGCCGCCTCCTTTTGCGATACGACTGTTTCGCAGAAGGAGGTAACCGCGCGCCACGCATCCTCACCACCAACCATGCATTGTACCACAGCCGGCAGCGAGAGATTAGGTCCTACAACTGCGATCAAGTCGGAGCGGGGCTCCGCCCTCATCGGGCACTCGGCCAACGTATGCTGCGCTGTGTCATTATCGCAGCCGCATTCGTGGCATGCCGTTGTCGGCTCCCTTCGCGCCACATTGCAGAGGTACCTCCCGAAGCAACCGTTCCCCGAGAGGACCTGCGTGAGGCGGAAGGTGAGCACGCCATAGCTTCGTTCAACCCACTGCTTGAGCACAGGTCGAACTGCCTCCAAAATGAGTCGGCCGAAACTCGGCTCCTGCGAGAGGATGTCCTCCATCGCCTTACCTCTTCCGGAACTACGTGGACTCCACGGGCTCGCGTCTCCGCGCATCGCTCATAGACCGCCGTTAAAACCTCGGCTTCCAGGTCCCAGGGCGGGCTTCCTGCTAAGGCGCATGCCGCATCACATGATATGGTGGAGTATCCTCTAATTGCCCTGTTTGCCATGACCCGCTGCGCTCTCCGCAAAAGGATCTTGTTAGAGGCAGTCATGGCATCTACCCACATCGGTGCTCCGTAAAGAGCCATCGACCGCACCACACCACCACCAGTCGTGAAGTACCCAAAATGAGACAAGGAAGTCAAAAGTACCTGTCTGATATTGAAGAAGATAAGGTTTCTTTCACCATCGGAGTTTGGTTTTATAGTGCATGATGTATGCTCCAATACAAATCTTATAATATGGCAGTCAAAGACGTTACTGGTGAATCGTGGGTAATCGATGGCAATGAATGAATACATTCAACGCAACCATCGACCATGAGGAAGGTTCTAGGGTCGATGTTTGTTACGTACCAACCCATTTGAAGAAGACAAGCGTGAAGTTACGTTATTAGTTACGAATTTGTCTCGACAAGTTTTAAACCGTGAAAGGTGTTCGCCGAATAATAAAATATTCGTATTACGTCTACATCCACTACTATATCTCTGGCGGTCCTGGGTTCGATTCCCGGGTCGGAGGTTATCAGAGATAACGGTTTAAAATCCTTTATCTCTGGTTCTATTGGGATTTTTCAATTTTCTGGCAGAGTTTGGTAATGTGCCAGATGGCAACATTACAATGGTCAAAAACGTAACCGGCGAATCGTGGGTGTTTGCATGTATGCTTGAATGCATGCATTTATCTGTGCCTGCCCCTTCGGGGATTACGAGCGTGAAGTTACGTTTTACGTCTACGAATATTTTATTATTCGGCGATGCAGTACTTATCCCATCACTACTTTAAATGCCATTTTGCATTTCGTCCAACTCAATGCATCAATCTATATTTGTCACATTTCCATAGATTGCGTAATTGGGCGTTCGAAATTCGATTTTAACTATACACATAACTCCCAACGTTCTTCAATCACGACAGGAAAGTACGAAATAGATTTTATTCCGGTCATTTTGTTGATATCAGTTTTATTCCGACGAAATAAACGGACGGGTCATAGGCGTGATGTCATGTTATACGTAGGAAAGTCAGTTAACGAAATTTCCTCATGGTGCCTGGTGAAAGCAAAAAGTTATTCTGATTTATGTATATTCTTTGTAGATTTCTTTATCTTTTTATGTGTCTGTATATAAAGCACAGGTACATATTTTATGTAGTTGATTATAAGAGCTTACTTAAGTACGCACCTATTGTCGCGGAATTCTGTGGCTTATGATTATTTGCCTTAATGCAAAAAAAACAGAGCCGAAGGTGTATTATCATCTCACCGTAACACTATTATTTAGCGGCATATTAATTTAGTATCTAATGTTGTAACCAGTGGCGTAGCTAGGGGGGGGGCGGCGAGGGGGGTACGCAACTGGTGCCACCAATTTACGTACATATTATTATATATTCTTTAAATATAAGGTTGGGGAAAAAGTTTCTTCGCATTTTTTAAGATAATTCAAAACATTTTTTAATATAGTTTATTTAAATTTAACTAAAGTATGTATGTACCATTTTGTTCGATAACCTTTTGCCATCTTGTAGGTAGGGACATGATCCCATTGCTAGAAAAATTTTGGGACTTCTCATCAAAATACCGCGACAAGTGGATTTGGCAGTCCTCTCGTGATGTTAACCTAACATTGCATAAAGAATTCTGAAGAGACCGAAACAGGTGGAAATCTGAAGGTGCAAGGTCAGGACTATACGGCGGATGCATTAACACCTCCCAGCCAAACTCTTAATTTTTGCTAAGTGGCTATAGATGTGTGAGGTCTAGCGTTATCATGATGAAACACCACACCCCTTCTGTTGATCAATTCCGGCCGCTTTCTCTCAACTTCTTGCTTTAATCTCATCAGTTGTTCGCAGTAGAGTTCAGAATCGATAGTCCTGCCTGGTGGTAATAGCTCATAATGAATAATGCCCTTCCAATCCCACCACACACACAACATCACCTTATTGCGAGTTAACCCGGGTTTCGCCACAGTGTGTGAAGCCTGACCGGCCTTTGACCACGACCTTTTTCGCACGTTCTTGCCGTACGTGATCCACTTTTCATCACCAGTATCAGCTTCTTCAAAAATGATTCGGTTTCATTACGTCGTAATAAAGAATCACAAATGAGTACACGGTTCATTAGGTTTCTTTCAGTGAGTTCGTGAGGTACCCAAATATCGAGCTGTACCTAGCTTTTTTCAAATGCGCCAAAACTGTTTTGTGATCAATTCTCAGTTCTTCAGCTACGTCGTAACTACTGATATGTCGATCTTGCTCCACTTTTTCAAAAGTGGCATCCATTTTATCCGTAATAGGGCGACCAGAGCGAGGTGCATCTTTGACATCAAAATTTCCGGATTGAAAACGCTTAAACCAAATTTGTGCTACTCTCACAGTTTTTTTCGCGGCTTGCGTTGCATTTTTACCTTTTTTGTAGTAAAATTTTAAAATGTATCGAATTTCTTCATTAGATTCACTCATCTTGACAGTACGAAAAACAAATGAAAATCACACATTTGCCTAATTTGAATTTGGAATTATGTTCTTTAAAATTTTAACTTTCAATGATACCAAAACCAGCCAGATACAAATACTACAGCCAAAGAGATTTTATTACAAGTTCATACATACTATTAGGTTGGGGAAAAAGTTTCTTCGCATTTTTTAAGATAATTCAAAACATTTTTTAATATAGTTTATTTAAATTTAACTAAAGTATGTATGTACCATTTTGTTCGATAACCTTGTGCCATCTTGTAGGTAGGGACATGATCCCATTGCTATAAAAATTTTGGGACTTCTCATCAAAATACCGCGACAAATGGATTTGGCAGTCCTCTCGTGATGTTAACCCAACATTGCATAAAGAATTCTGAAGAGACCGAAACAGGTGGAAATCTGAAGGTGCAAGGTCAGGACTATACGGCGGATGCACTAACACCTCCCAGCCAAACTCTCTTAATTTTTGCTGAGTGGCTATAGATGTGTGAGGTCTAACGTTATCATGATGAAACACCACACCCTTTCTGTTGATCAATTCCGGCCCCTTTCTCTCAACTTCTTGCTTTAATCTCATCAGTTGTTCGCAGTAGAATTCAGAATCGATAGTTCTGCCCGGTGGTGATAGCTCATAATGCCCTTCCAATCCCACCACACACACAACATCACCTTATTGCGAGTTAACCCGGGTTTCGCCACAGTGTGTGAAGCCTGACCGGCCTTTGACCACGACCTTTTTCGCACGTTCTTGTCGTACGTGATCCACTTTTCATCACCAGTTATCAGCTTCTTCAAAAATGATTCGGTTTCATTACGTCGTAATAAAGAATCACAAATGAGTACACGGTTCATTAGGTTTCTTTCAGCGAGCTCGTGAGGTACCCAAATATCGAGCTTTTTTTGTACCCAGCTTTTTTCAAATGCGCCAAAACTATTTTGTGATCAATTCTCAGTTCTTCAGCTACGTCGTAACTACTGATATGTCGATCTTGCTCCACTTTTTCAAAAATGGCATCCATTTTATCCGTAATAGGGCGACCAGAGCGAGGTGCATCTTTGAAATCAAAATTTCCGGATTGAAAACGCTTAAACCAAATTTGTGCTACTCTCACAGACACTGCACTAGGTCCATAAACATCGCAAATTTTTTTCGCGGCTTGCGTTGCATTTTTACCTTTTTTGTAGTAAAATTTTAAAATGTATCGAATTTCTTCACTAGATTAACTCATCTTGACAGTATGAAAAACAAATGAAGATCACACATTTGCCTAATTTGAATTTGGATTTATGTTCTTTAAAATTTTAACTTTCAATGATACCAAAACCAAATACAAATACTACAGCCAAAGAGATTTTATTACAAGTTCATACATACTATAATGCGAAAAGACTTTTTCCCCAACCTATTAATACAAATTTGAGCTGTTTAGACGTGAAAGCGCAACACAAAACTCACTTTCGCATTTATAATACCAGTGGGCGCCACAGGCAGAATTTGCTCAAATAGGGGGGCACAACGGTGGATAATAGAGAAATAAGATACAAAAGAATGGGAAGTATTTCCTTTTTAGGGTTCCGTACCTTAAAAGGAAAAAAGGAACCCTTATAGGATCACTCGTGCGTCTGTCTGTCTGTCTGTCTGTCTCTCTGTCTGTCCGTCTCTCACAGCCAATTTGCTCCGAAACTACTCGACCGATTGAGTTGAAATTTGATGAATATATGTAAATTGGTGACCCAAAGATGAACACGTCAAGTAAAATAATACATTTTAAACAGGGGGGCCACTTTTGGAGTGTAAATCAGAAAATAAAAAAAAATGAAAGAGGTTGTTGTCAGCATCTCGGATATATTTTTTTATAATTTTTGCATAAACAAATTTGAAGTTATTTAAGAAAAACGACGTAAATTGACCATTCCCCCCCTATCCCCGAAACTACTGAACTTAACATTTTGAAAAAAAATGTGGAAAATAGTTCTTTGCCTATAGATTACTGGAAAACCTATAAGAAGTTTGAGTATTCAAATTAAATCGAAAATTCCTAATAATATAATCCCCCCTGCCGGTACCACCGTAACCGCTATGTCCCTGCATTTTAAATCTGTAATGTTTTCGAAAATATTTATTTAAATTACGGAACCCTCACCACGCGAGTCGAACTCGCACTTGTCCGGTTTTTTTTTGCTCATCCGCCCCGGGTGCCACTTATATTAGCTACGCCACCGGCTGTAACGCCTACACTTGAATCAATAGGGTTTGATCTTTCCTCAACTTCTTATTGACACCGTATTATAATACCCGATTATTATTTGTTTTCTAATTATTGTAGAACTAAATGGTATTTCACGAAATTACTGTCAATATAATCACCATTTACCTATTGCATCTATAAACTCACTGTTTTCCTGTATCTAAGAAGTGATGACTGTGCGATTTTAAGTAATGTCCCAACACGAGTTTAGCAATGCAAATGAAGGGCTTGGTACGTTTAATGAATCATAGAAGTATGTGTGTATACTGGGTACCTGTAAAGTACTACCTGCTTACTTCACTGTGTGTATACTGGGTACCTGTTTAGTACTACCTGCTTACTTGACTGTGTGTATACTGGGTACCTGTAAAGTACTACCTACTTACTTGACTGTGTGTATACAGGGTACCTGTAAAGTTCTACCTGCTTACTTGACTGCGTGTATACTGGGTACCTGTAAAGTACTACCTGCTTACTTGACTGTGTGTATACTGGGTACCTGTAAAGTACTACCTACTTACTTGACTGTGTGTTTGAGGATTATTGCTATACTGTGACTGTACTATCTGGAATCTTGTGGAGACAGATGGTCGATAGTTTAGTTTTATTTATTTTCATTCAGTCTCAATAGAAATGACCACGAGCAATATTAGTTGCAATTATGACATGTCATTTTCTATGCCGGTATATCATTTGAGAGCTGGCTTGTTTAATTGGTATAATAATATGTCATGCAATATGCAATAGCTGCGCAGTTGGTCAACGTTTAAAGGTCCTTTTATATTTATAGAAATTGTGCGTGTCAGACATGCCGTGATTGTCCAAAAAAAACCTATAAATCGCGTATTGACGTATTTGTTCGGACTGGCGCGGCCGTTTACGATGGATATAAAAATGTCAATACGAACTGTATTGAACTGAATGAAAAAAAATTAAGCTACTCATAAATTATTTACTGGAGATTCAGAGACGACTAATTTGTATACAGAATCTTTACGGGCATCGCTTCAATCTGAAACTGCCTTTAGATACTTGAAAGGCTATTTCGGAACATCACATAATTTTTTTTCTTATGAAACAAAAAATATACAAATATATAAAAATATACCGCATCAAATATTTATAAACTCTAGTATGAGTATATGATATCCCTACTATATACATATTTATATATATATATATATATATATATATATATATATATATATATATATATATATATACATACAATTAGAAATCTGCCCCCATCCCTTTAAAACAGGGGGTGAAATTTTAAGGTATTGGGCTTACCGCAGTGTTCAAGCTGGAAAGCCAAGTGATAGTTTGTACGGGTATTTTGTCAGTTTTTAATGCCTGAAAATTGGCTTATGTTATATACCATAAAACCGCCAAACTCCTTAAAATGGTTAATGGGACTTATCGCAATTTTCATGGTGGAATATTAGTGAACAAGCTCTGTGGTACAAAAATAATAAAACAAATATTAATACTCTTGGGAAAAGATAAGAAGCAGTGTTACCCATGGCCTTTGATGGATGGGGCCACAAGTTTGTTAAAACGCGCTAACGCTGCCTTCTTGATCTGTCGGAATTACTTATCTATGCTCGGAATTAGACGTTTGATTCTACATTGATTATTTATTTGTGATTGATTTTGTAATTGTATACGAAAATGTTATATGAAACTACTGTTCCTAGAGACTTGAAATTTGGTACAAGGGTTCCTTTCATGATGTACAAGAAAGGATTTTTAGAGATAAATATAAAGGACCATAGAAAACAGGTAAAATTTTTAGTTTAGTTTAAAAGTTTTTTTAGTTTTGGATTACAATAAAAAAATATCTGTGTAGACGAAATGGACAAATTCTCTCCTAAAGGGGGAAAATTAAGTGTTAAAATTTGTATGGAATGTTTCTCATTCCTGAACTTAACAGTACAAAAATTGGTATAGAGGGTCATGCTTAGGAATAGTAAAATGATCTGATTAAGTGAAATGGACAAAACTTTCCCCTAAAGTGGCAAAATGGAGGGGTATTGTTTGTATGGAATTGAGGTTAAAATTTGTGTGGAAGTTTTGGCTTGAAGGCTGCAGATTTTTAACATGTTTTCATAGTGTGTTACGGGAGGGACCTGCAAGAGGGTCGATTGAATTTGCACCAAGTAGTATCATGTACGAATTTATCCAGGAAATTTAGAATAGATTAAATGTAGGATAGCTCTTCGCATCCAAAGTAATCCAAATGGAACTAAGTGCCGACGTCGTCGAGAACTGGTATTTACAAGGTTCCAGTCATCCCATGCATCACTCCAACATTAACCGGATTAATGTGTGACGTCTCTGTTGCAGGTAGACTGCCCGTTCATCGTGTGCATGACGTACGCCTTCCACACGCCGGACAAGCTCTGTTTCATACTGGACCTGATGAATGGCGGCGACCTACACTATCACCTCTCGCAGCACGGCGTCTTCAACGAGGCCGAGATGAAATTTTACGCCGCGGAAGTTATATTAGGTATGCAGTAGTATCTACTCATTATTTCTAGAACATTGAGCTACCTTAATGTTTAAGTTAGGTACTTCGGCGCCATTATTAAATGATTTTTTTTAACACCAGTGAATAGAGAATTCAGTTCTGCCGTAAACGGTAAAAATTAAATACCTGCGGCAAAACGTGTCTCCGTTTGAACGTCGCGTTATGTATGTATGTAGATATTACATGCATTCGTTTATCTTGTGTAATACCGTCAAGTTATTTTTAAAATACCACTAAACTCTCATTTCCTTGTGAAAGAGTGATTATTATGATTATTGACCTTTTAAACTTTTCCCTGATCCAATAACCCCAGTAGAGTACCAAGTCGCCGGGTGGAACTCGATTTACTTACCAAACCGGTTCCCGATAAATTTGATTACTCTTAAAACAATGTTGCAGACTATTTACGTATATTTTAGTTATTTAAGAATGACAAAAACAAAAATGATGTCCCTTACTACTGTAACTACATAATAATATCTTATTTACAAACAAAAGTGCGTATATTTTTTTCTTATTTTCACGTTCTAAATCAGAGGTTCCCAAAGTATTTTTCTTGTAGACCCCTTTCAATTTTTATCTGGTTCGGTGGACCTCTCCTTGCTGCATTTATACCACATTACCAATTTTTATTCACGCCTACGTAGACCCCCATCTAGTCTCCCATGGACCCCAGGGGGTCCACCTGGACCACTTTGGGCATCACTGTTCTAAATAATAAACCGTAAACATTTTAACCATTTGAACGATTACTGTGTCGATACGTTTCTGCTGATCTCATGCATATTAAGAGGCGAAGTTTAAGGAGACGTTCCAAAAATGTATGGAGCTTGGACCTGCACCTTGTACGCTATATTGCGAGAAGAAGCATAAAATACTAAATGATGTTCAGCTATTCAAATCGTCTATTATACTTTTAATTAACTGTCGTAAGTATATTTCAATAACAAAAATGTCATAGTAGCAATATGGTGACATATTGTTGTCGTATAAAATTTATATTTCCAACAAAGAAACAACTCTGCCTACCCCTTGGATAAATACAGGCGTCAAGTTCCGTGTGTTAAAAAGTTTACGCACATAATCATAAGTTAATTTATATGTTTCACAGGACTGGAGCACATGCACAAACGGCACATAGTGTACAGAGACCTGAAACCCGCCAACATTTTACTCGACGAACACGGACACGTTCGAATATCGGACCTTGGACTCGCCTGCGACTTCTCCAAAAAGAAACCACATGCCAGCGTGTATGTACCTATGTTTTATCATCAGCATTGTCATCGCTTCATCCGAAAAATATTTACTGTTGGAGAAAAGCCTGCCCCGAACGATGCCTTCAAATTAAGATATACCTTTTCTATGGGGGATACTTAGCACCCTCTTGAGTACCAAATCTGAGCTTTATAATAGGGTCGAGCCCTCAGGGCGGTTGTTAATTTTTTTCAAAAACTCACTACAAGTTTCCCTCACTTTCAAATCATCAGAATTTTGGACGGGAGCCTCGATTGTGTTTATTTAGCACTCCCTCTTAGTATCTGAAATGCTTGAGTACTTTTTCATCTCCATTCCTGTCCCGTTAGAAAAGGTCACGGCAACCACGTCATTGGTAAAAGACCCGTTAAATATTCTGAGAGAATGTTAAATACATATAACTTGAACATTTATAACAAACAATGTTTGGGTATATTTCCCAGAACTTCCCTAATTTGAAAATATATTTTTCACGACAGTGGTACACACGGCTACATGGCGCCCGAGGTGCTATCCAAGGGAACGGGGTACGACTCGTCGGCGGACTGGTTCAGTTTCGGATGCATGCTCTACAAGCTGCTGAAGGGCCATTCGCCATTCCGTCAGCACAAGACCAAGGACAAACACGAGATCGACAGAATGACGCTCACTATGGTAAATATTCTTTGTTATTCAAATGGTCAGGGAAGTTTAGTCCAATCTCAATGCCTCAGGGGTGAAATTCTAGTAACAAAATAGTCGCTAGTAGTTCGCGAAAACCTAAGAAGCCATAAGAATCAACAGGATAGTTGTTGAATCGCAAAAGAATTTATTCGTGGTCTTGCTTTAACAATGCATGCGGCTATGGTCTATGGAGGAAATGTTCGGAAATGGGCTGACAGTACTGTCAGTACTGGAGGTCCGTTCCAAAATACTTTGAAATTCATATAGTATACGGAACTTCTGACTTTCGGCTATCGAGACCGGCAGCACCGAGGTAGTGCACATCGCGTATTGCATATGGCCACGCCCATGTTGTGTGAATTAAATTATGGTTCACGTGCACAGATGTAATGATACTAAATGTAATTAGTTTCTCCCCAATTACGTTAAAAGTATATACATAAACTTATGTTAATTGCAATACAAAACATTTTTCAGTGTCATAATTTATAGTGGAGAATTCGATAGCTTAGTGGCAAAGCGGTTGGACTGGTTATCTTGAAGTTGCAGGTTCAATTCCTGCCTGAAGTCAAATTTTTTTTTTCCATTTTTTCTTTACTTTCTTAGTTCACTCGCATGTGTTGTTGCGAAACATAAAAATATTACAAGTAATGTATGTTGTTTACATAATCAAAGAGACAGAATCGCTGAACAAAAAAGGACATGCGACATGCATTAAGCTTTTTTTATGTCATGAAGTGGCAAACAAGCATGCAGTTTACATTCATGGTGAATAACCTTGAGCCTATATACATCTACATGAAACCAAAGATTTCAATGAAGAAACGTTACCACTCCTAAGGCCTAAGGTGGTATGCCTTTGGAAATTACAGGACCGTATATTACCACCTGAAGGAATGTATCCCGGAGCTCTATCACCCGATATAATACATAGATATTTAAACAAACATATTTTCTATATTATAAGTATTTTTGTATTGTAACTTTTTTATACATTCTATATCATCCTGAATTATTATGTTCTTTAATATGTCCCATGACCCACGACCCACCGGTCACCCAGTATATTCAGATTTATGTTGTAATCGCCTATGCCATTGAATGTAAAGATGGAATCATGTCTGCAATAGAACTACAACGTGTTCCAGAACGTGGAGCTGCCGGACACGTTCAGCCCGAGCCTCAAGAGCCTGCTCGAGGGGCTGCTGCAGCGGGACATCAACAAGCGCTTGGGCTGTAAAGGACGAGGGTATGAAATCTTCTGTTTCACCACATAACTTTTTTAAAATATTCTTTTGTGGTGTTCTCTTATTAGTCAGAAAGATTAATAAACGTAACTTCACGCCTGTAATCCCCGAAGGGGTAGGCAGAGGTAAATGCATGCATTCAAAGCATACATGTAAACACCCACGATTCGCCGGTTACGTTTTGACCCATGTAACGAGCTTCTTGACATCTCCGGGCACATTACCAAACTTCGAAGTACTGGGAAATTTCCAGAAAACGGAAAAATCCCAATAGAACCAGTGATAAAGGACTTTATACCATTATCCCTGATAACACCCGGGAATCGAACCCAGGACCTCAGCGTAGTAGTATTGGTAGATAAATAGTAATCAGTGTTTACTTTTATAAATGCAGGGCTGACGAGGTGAAAGAGCACGTGTTCTTCGCGGGTATCGACTGGCAGCAAGTGTACCATCAGAAGTACACGCCGCCGCTGATCCCGCCGCGCGGTGAGGTCAACGCGGCCGACGCGTTCGACATCGGCAGCTTCGACGAGGAGGACACCAAGGGAATTAAGGTTGATTGGCTTGTTTCGACGTTTTGCTAAGGGTTTTTGCAGTGGCGTACTAAGGTCATCAGAAGCCCGGGGCGGCATATAAGTTAAATTGAATGGCAAACAAAAATGCGCCACTAAAAAAAACAATAACGTTACTCGAAACGTTCCGGTTTTAGTTTTTTCTTAGTGATATTCTTGACTATATATATATATATATATATATATATATATATATATATATATATATATATATATATATTCAAGCTATATATATATATATATATATATATATATATATATATATATATATATATATTAGCTTGTTTGACATGTATTTATTAATTGTTATTCACTTTAATTTATTTTGTTTGTTTTTGACGTGTCATAAGATGTGCCTGTCACTCTAAATGAATTGGGGTTCATAAATAACTGATTCGGGTTACCCACTTACCTATATAATATCCACCAACCCGCATTGGAGCAGCGTGGTGGAATAAGCTCCAGGCCTCCCTCCCCCAAAAAAAGGGGAGAGACTCGTGCCCAGCAGTGAGACGTACAAGGGTTGCCCTTTATTATTTTTATATTAGTGATTAGATTTTAATGATGAGAATCTAAGCACTAATAAAATACCAAACGTATTTCAGTTAACGGAAGCAGACCAGATGCAATACAAGGACTTCCCGCTGGTCATATCGGAGCGCTGGCAGTCGGAGGTGGCGGAGACCGTGTTCGAGACCATCAACCAGGAGGCCGACAAGGTGGAGCTCAAGAAGAAGGCCAAGCAGAAACAGAAGTTCGACGCCGATGAGAAAGGTTTGTGCGCTTTTGACGTGAATAAGTCTTTAAACCTCCGTGAAAACCAGTGTGCCGCGACAAACTACCATCACACGATCAAACATCACACACATCACTTATGGGGAGGCTTCTGTCCAGCTGTGGACGTCTTTTGGCTGAAGTGATAATAATAAAAAGCTTAATTGACAACATTTCATATTTTTAACCTTCATGTTTTATTACATTATTCAAAAGTTAATCCAAAACTAGGGGACCCGTGTTGAACCATTTTTCGAAATTTTGTACTTTTCATTCATAATTTCTACTTTGAAAGTTAGTGTATTCTAAAAAGACGTATGCGCCATATGTCGTCACACATACGGTGGAATGGCGAAAGAACCATTGCTTTGTGCCGTGACCCTTTAAAAAAAATTGTAGATGTCACTGTCTTGTCGTTGTCAGCTTGTCAAACTCGATGTAGGGCTGTGCTGTTGGCGATCTTTTTATTTTAAAAATATCAGTACCAGTGTTCGATATATTGAAAAAATTATCGATATATTCATATAATTTTTTAAAAAACTTAGATCTCGAGAGAAAAATCTCTTAAATCTGCGTGTCGTCGATTAATGTCTTCCTTGATCCAACTACAAATAAAAAATGTCAATATTATATCAACAGCCTGAGGGCTAAGTCGTTTAAAACTTTTAAACTTGTTTTTTTTTTTTTATTAAATAAGTTCGTAGCAGTTTTCATAGACTTCGTAGTAGGGATGGCGATTCTTTCTGAAATAAATCAATGTTCGAATCAAAGTGTCCAAAATCCATCCACGATTAAATCGTCATTGAAAAAATCGATCTTCGATTATCGATCTATTTTTGATTTGGGCTATCTAATACTTAATTTCAAGGAAAACAGACGACCAAAAAAAGCAACTCAACAGTGTTCAATGCTGGTATAATGCTTCCTATCCCCACGTTAAAACGTTAAATATTTTATTTTAATTTTATTTAGTTATCTTTGTTTTTTGTTATAATATTACTATATCAAATTTCGTAGATATGTACGTCAATTTAGAATAGATTATTTAAAGCATACATCGTAATAACGTGTACCGTGTATCAGCCAATTTTTTTAAATTATCTATTGTTGATGACAGACGTTTTGCTGGCGTAATTTAGGTTAATTTTTGTCACAAAATCGGCCCCAATGGAAGACCAGCGCCGCTTGTAAGACCGGCTTTAGGCTGAATTGGGGACCTTTTTGTAACAACCTTGATTTTGTGTTCTTTGTTTTAGTGTTCATGTTATTGTTACAAATAAAGTTTTTCTATTCTATTCTTAAATCTTATGATCTGTATGTTTCCTATGTCCCTATGTGAATTAACCATAAAGACCGATCTTCGATTTTCCAGGGTATAGTATCGATTCACAAGATCAATCCAGTACTGTGGATCGATTTAAATAAATTATTATAATTATTTAAATAAGAATCGATTTTTTGGTTCCTAAGGATCGCTTTTCCGATTAATCGATCTCAGGTGTCTGATCACCATCCCTACTTCCTAGTTTTATACTTTGACATTGACGTATCCATATCAATTTGACACATCTTGTCACAGAGTATGTAACAATAATGTTTTCATCTAAAGATAGGCAATGGTAACTACTTCATTCCACCATATAAGTGACGTCATCACATATTTTTCCGTTTTATTTTTTTTTCACAGAAATTAAAGAAATAAATAAATACAAAAAATATATATTTGAACTCTGAAAAGAAAAATAAAGAAACGGTATTTTTCTTTTAGGGTCGTGTCAAATTTGAAATGTTGTCATTTACTATGATTTAATTGTTAAAAGATAGAATTCGTTATGTTCAATGAAAAATGTGAGATTTCACATTCAAAAGATTAAGAAGTTCAGAAAAATACTCGTTATGTTATCATGTTATGTAAAGAACAGCCATGTCCATGATAACACAGCCATATCACATTTCATTGGTATTCATATTGAAACGACGATTTATTTATTTAAAACTTTAATGCACCATGTACATCAGGCCGACTTAATGCCATAACGCATTCTCTACGATTCTCGATTTTGTGGTAGTGGAACCAAATTATTGTAGGGGGTGCAATATATTTTTAAAAAAATCATAGAGAAACAGAAATTTACCTTCATAGCAATAAATATTGGTTGCAGCTTACACATATTCGTACTATCCCATGTATCAATCAAACAAGGGTTTAAAAAAGCGTTTGAATGCCTTTGAGAAGAACTTAAATTTGAATCATAATTTATGGACATTTCAGAGTCTGACTGCATACTACATGGCTACATCAAGAAGCTCGGCGGCCCATTCGCCAGCGCGTGGCAAACCAGATACGCAAAGTTGTACCCAAACCGGCTGGAGTTGCACTTTGAGAACAACGCCAAACCTGAAATGATACTGCTCGACAGTGTCGAAGAAGTATCCTCTGATCTGGTCTCCATCAAGAGTGAACAATGCATCGTGCTCAGAACGAGGAATGATACTAAGATTGTGCTGACAAATGCGGTAAGCTACCAGATCTATTCAAATCTAAAACTTGTTATAGTATGATTCAGCTTTGCTAATATAGGTTTGGACGCTATATCTTATGAATTAACATTCGTAAAATGTCGCACAAAAACCTCGTCTCATCTAGTCTATTTTATCAAGTAAACTTAGTCCAAGTAGAATGTGATCCCATCAGGCTGGTCATCATCATCTCTTATTTAATTTATTTTGTCAAAGCTGTCTTTCACTCTGTCAACACGCACTTTCTGTAGTTCGAAAGTGTGCTTACTTCTTAGGTATCAGGAAAACACTGAGACATCCTGGTAGATGTTTACAGTGTAATTCTTCACTTACCATAGACGTCGATCTCTCTCACTCCTTCTCACTCGTTCATCACTTTCAAAACATTAAACAACTATGCACGAAACGAACGATTAAAAATGTGATTTAATTGCGATCAGGACGAAATCGGACTGAAGGAGTGGGCGATATCGCTGCGTTCGGCTCACAAGTGCTCGCAAGAGCTGCTGGCGTCGATGGCGAAGAAGGCCGGCAAGATCTACGGCACGGACGGCGCCAAGGACGGCGGCCTCGCGCGCCCCCCTCCCGCCGCCTCGCCCGCCCTCGCGCGCGCGCCCAACGGGAGCAACTAGCACGAGCTTCCCGCGCCCAACAAGGGCGCGAAGATGTTCCGCCGCTCCAAGAGCGCGGCGCAACTCATCAAGTGAGGGCACCGTCGTCCGCGACCGGCCGCCTCGCTCGCGGCCCGCTCTCCTCGGACTCGCCTCCGCTCGGCCTCGTCCTCCCGTGACGATCGCGATCCACGGTGTGTGCCAAAGACCCGGTGACTCGTCGCCTATCGAGGCCCTCGACGTGCGTCGACTCGGTGACCGCGGCCGCGCGACTCGACTCCTCGAGCGAGCCTCGGAACGTCGCTCGCCGCCCCGGCCTCCGCGGACCCGTGTGCGATGACTCTGCGTTCAGATAGACTCCGGGTGCGACGTTCGTCGCGAGCGAGCGACGGTGTCGTGAAGTGTGTCGGTGACTCTCGGTGTGCGCGCGACCGTTCGCCCGGCGGAAAACTCGTTCTGCCCGTCCATTGGCGTAACTAAACGTGGCGGTGACGTTCGCCGGCGTTCCGTGTATCCTAGACAAGGAGTGAGCTCGGATAGGCGTCCGCTCGGGCGGGGCTCGTGTGACTCGCTGAAAGGTCGTAATCCTTTTTCTCCTAGAACCTAGAACTAGAATTACAGATCTATTACTATTCTAATTGGAAAATCTCTTATGCTAAGTACGCACGTAAAGTATGGACTAGGATGTAGATTAAGGCGAATTACATAATTAGTCTAGGTGCCAGGCCCACCCCAAAAATGTTCCTAGTTACGCCAATGCGTTCGTCGTGTGCTCCTCTAGTTGTTAGGTGGAACGTTCGCGGGTTCCGTGATTTTACGCTATTATACTACCGAGCTCCTAGCGCTAAGAACTATAGTGAACTATTAGGACTGCCAATTATGATTGAACGAATGCGGGCATTTTTATTGTACGAATTAATGTGATAGGACCGATCAAATTTTATTGTGTATAAATAAAATTTCATTTACCTACAGTGAGTTTTCGATCGTGGATGATAAGAAACTTTTGTAATTGTTTGCACCGATTGAATTTTGTAATTATTAAGTGTAATATTCTGGATGTTGTATTTAACTATGTGATAGGTATTGTAAAAATTTAATAACATTATTAAATGAGTAGATAAACATAGCAAGTACCTATATGTGTTTGTGCAATAGAGGAAAAAGTACTAAAATCAAAAAGATTACTAATGATCACATCAATTAGAATGTATTGACGTTTCGACGCAATTGAAATAATATATAATTATAGAAGCTTCAACTTAATCGATTTATATTGTAATTAGAGATTCTAGCACTTCGGTTACTCTCCGACTATTGCACGTATGTAATCATATTTTATATGAATTGTTTTATGTTGTCTATGGTGGCTCTCTTGTGCAACTCTGTTAAGTTTATATGAAAGGTTCCTTATCAATAAAACCTATGGAACGACACTATTTATTGAATGGTACTTAAATAATTAATTTTCAATTTGTGTTTATAAATTGAAATATTTGCTTTTTAATGTTATTTATTCACATAGAAACCAGTGTAAGTAGATCTAATATAAAATCTCTTTTCGTAATATAGAGGCAATACTTTTTTAACAACATTTAGGTGTGGTGATTAATAACAACAGCTGTGGAGGCAATATTAGAGAGAATTGTTAACGCGTCTCGTGTCCGGAACTATATCGAGGATGTAGTGTGACTCCTTAAAGTGAATGTTGCATGCCAAGTACAACATTTGTACGTTTTATAACAATGCAATTTTATTTGACAATTATACCGTCTGATGCAGATTTAGTTCGTTTTTCTATTCAGAGAATAGTTTCTTGTTTTTACGCGATAACGGGATATTATACATTATTTTCAATCATTTCATCATTCAATAAATTTATTTTACGAAGGGATTTGCCCAATAGTATCTAATATCATTGCTATGAGAGGAATTAAATCAACATGGTAAGGTAACAGGGTGGGCAGTTATTTTGAATTAAATTTAAAATAATAATGTTCATTGTAGTTTAATATGACGCAATAAAATTAACTTGTGTACATATGATACGTTTATGTAGTAAGTGTGTAATATATCAAAACTAAGGAATCATAATCTGTATTTTTTACATTTATTATATTTTATATGTAATGTTTTCTTTAGCATTACTCATCTTCGACGTATATTTTTCTTATGAAAAAGGTTTATAAAAAATTTTATTGATACAAAAGGTATCAGATCATCTATGATATTAAATAAAATATTCATGCAGAAGCGTGTTCAAGCTATTTAACAAATTTAACAGCTTTTTTGCAATACAGTTTTTTTTTTATGTTAATACAAGATAAGAAGTTAGAAGATCTTTTAGCATTTTATGATAAAGTAGACATGTCATCATCTTGATGGTAAAATATAGAACGAACATTTATAGTCGATGGCTTGTTTTTTATAATCGTTGTTGTGTATAATCGTTATACCCGTCGGTAAAAAGTCATCAAGTGTTTGAGTTGCATACCAAAAGGAATCCGTTGATCCCTGCCGGTTATGGCACTATACTTCGGTGGAATATAGTTGCAACAGTTAGCAAACAAAAAAAACTGTTCGATTGACTGCTTAGTTTAATTATTGAAACTATCCTATTGGCTGTTTCTTTTTCCATACTTATAAAGAGTTCATTAATCATATCATACAGAAGTTTAATAGAAAATTAATTATTTTAATTCATTTTAATAGAATACATACGTTTATACTCATAGTCGTAAATAAATAAAAGATGTGAGCTTTACTCGTAGTTTCTTATCATGAATTTACTTAATTCATTCTTAATTCTTCAATAACATCAACATTACACCTTAATATTGATATCAACTTAGTCGTAATTTAGAATACACAAAGTATATTTTAAATAGACATAGACAATAAAATAAAGGACGTCTAGACAAAATGGGCACAAATAAGATGTGTATTTGCGCAATAACTAATGAAAAAAAGTATAATTTTTTCATTTCATTTTGTCGCTGTTAATACTAAATATAATATCGTTGTCGCGGTCAATTACTGGTTCAATAAATTAGTCGGGCTAGTGTGTATGTCATATTATACTCGTCTATTTTTATATTATAATGTTTAGATCTTTCGTTTTATGCCTATAAATTACCCTTCGATCAAATATAATATTGGTTATATTGGTATTAGTGTATCAAACACTTCCAATTGTTACAATTTTATTTAATCTCCACATGATAGAATGAAATAGTTAGTGTCAAATTGTATCAGATGGAAGTGAAGAAAGGATGGAAGATTTGTGTTTTGTTATTTTTATTTCATTAACGGATACTTTTATTGTTTGTTCTTACGCGCGAGTATAAGCACGCGCATTTGTTCTGCGCATAAATCTTCCTCGAAATATATTTTTATTATTAAATGACAATTTAGTAATCAAATTCTTTTTGAGTAAAATGTTACAATAATTTTAATTGTTATATTTCCAAACAGATTTTTGGGAGAGAAATATAAAAATACACTGGTATATTGTGTATTAGTTTGCACTGCGCTGGTCATCCTGAGGTTGCAGATCCGATTCCTGCGCGGAGTCAAATTTTTCTTTTCCATTTTTCATTAATTTCTTAATTCACTAGCATGTATAACTGCGAAAAATAAAAATATGTCATTTGTATATGTTAACGCCTAAACTTGTTCTAGATCAAATTAGTTATGTTTAGGGTGTAACTGCGATAATACTGCCTAAGTCAAACAAGGCCATCCTGAAGCCATCTATAGTACGAACTTAGTAAAGTTAACCACATTACCGCTAATAAGTAATGACTTTCTAGCATTCTAATTTCTATGGTTTTAACCATTAGCAGTTCGCATTTAAGAATCAAGCAAAAGTTTATCTTAAAATTGAGCAAGGCTGGTTTTATTGTCGATCACGGTTGATGGAGTTTAGAGTAACACTAACTGCAGAGGGCTTACAAATATTACGTGCTGACCATCGAGTGTTCGGTTCCGACGATCAACGTGATGCTCAAATCAGCATTAGGTCCCCATTTTGTATGTAAACATGTAACGGTGATCGATTTTATCGGTATTTCATTTAAATTTCATATGTCTATAAGCGTTAGTTTTGAGATCATTTCCTTTGTATATATTTTGCGTTAGGTCTGGCCTTAGTTAGGTGCTTAGGCGTTTATGAATGTTATTTGATTTTTATTTAATATTAAAACTTATTTATTGTTTTCTTTTACTTATTTATTTTGTTATATTTTTGCGTGATTGTTATAAGATATGAATATTTTAGATGCTAGTCAATTGAATTTACGACACCGTGAAATAATCGATTGAATTTAAGTAAATAACGTAATAGCTATTTAACAGTTTGAGCAGTATTATAGGTTAGTTGTTTGATAAAATCATTCTATCTAATGTGATAATTATTGTTTAAATGTGTGCATAATTACATCTGAGGCTTTTATCTTCCTTCAAAAATGTGTAGAATATGATTGCTTCTTTCAGTAATTCTTAAAATATTGTTTGTCATACTATCATTCAACATGTTAAAATTTATACGTAGTCATTCAATAATGTTTTAGAATATCGTCTATGAAATATTTACACAGTTTGAAGGCCAAAAAGTAGTTGGAAATTCTCAACATTCCGATATGCCAAATTAGTTACGTAAATAGTGTTTGAATGATAAAATACATGCATTTAAGGTTTTATTTTTATCTCTATATTATTATATACATATGTACACTTATTATTATATACATAACTTATATCTCTCTTCGCACAAATAATTGTATGCACTGCAAATTACGTTTATTTAGCAGAAATTGAGTCTGTTAGTGTTTAGCTGGTAATAAAATTAAATAGGTTAACATTTTATAGGACAACTCGAAGTTAGATCTGCATCAGACAGGTATTCGTCGTACATACCTCTGTTAGAAAATATTTTTATTGTGACATGTGTACATTATGTGTAGTAAATTGTTTATTTAATCATAATGCAGTTTCATTTCTTTCTTTTTAAAGTTATGTTTCGAGTAAACAAAGCGCTTAAACAGCGTACCAAAATCTACGTCTTTAATGCCGAATCATTCCCCTTTTATTATAAAAATCACACAAAACACAATATATATTCAATATATACATTGTTTGCGACCTAAAGTCTTTGTCTTGGCCCAGCCTGTACTTAATTAATTTTATAATATGGGCGTTGATATTATTTGGATACATTTTTGGCCAAATACCAGCCATATTAAATTTTCACAGGAAAGCTAGTAGGTACCTAATACACTCACCTCGCAGACCTCTCGTATAAATAGGTTTCCAAATTCTCATTTGAATCGGAAGTATTTTATTGCTCAATTTCTAAATATGAGAGGAAAAGGGGAAGACCATAATATTATTAGCAGTACCTACCTACATAAACATTAGCCATTAGTCAGGTATTTTCGAATTAGATAATAAATCTATGGGCATGGGTATTTTATATAATATACTTCTCTAGGTTTTCATATTAGATAGCTAATTCCATAGATTTACGAAGTACTTAGATAATAAATGTATGGCTAATTCCTTCGACAGAAAGATAAAAGTATTTTTACTTTATGATTCAAGCAAAAATAAATATGTCAGTCAGGAATGCCAATATCATGTTTTGATGGTTTTGATTACAAAGGATTTGAGATGGAAGATATCATCTTCTCTTCTTCGATTTTTCTGTGTATATCTCTAGGAAGTTATTACAAGAGCATAGAAGATATCAATATAAAACGTAATTATGGGACCGGGTTGGGCTTACTTGTGACATGCCTAATATGTGGTCATCATGTCTTCCACTCTCTTTTCTTGGTGTGGGGCAACATTATTATAATGAAATGTTGTGAACCGCGGTACGTATCTTAGGGTCGCCGCACACGGGCCACTTGCGACAAAAACTAAGGCCGCCACGAGAAACTAGAAGCAGCTACAAAGGTAGGTATGTATCTGAAGCGCTTGTGGCCGGTGGTCGGCACTTGCATTCAGTGGCTGTATCTTTTTCTAACAGAATGTGAGTTACCATTAGCTTGAATACGTTAAGTGAGGTAAGGGATAGAGGAGGCGTGGAGAATCACGAGGATGGAGTGTAGCGGGGCTTTGTGTCGCCGGCTAGTGGTCACAAGAAGTAAAAAACGACGATTTGTGTGGCCGTCTGGATTAACCGCGTGCGACGAGTCCATATAAAATGATGCTTTGCAGATTGTTCATTTTTATGTGATTTTTTAATTTAAGTTTTAAGTAGCAACAAATAACACTCTTTTGGTTCTAACGGTAGGTATAATAGGAGGACACTACTGTTAGAGTTGAAGTGACCGGTTCGATTCTCAACCCGGTAACTATGAACTAATGAAACCGTACTACACTGAGCTTAACTCAACTGGACAATTTATATGAATATTGAAAAATATATTATCACAGTATTAATAGATAGATATGTTCTTTAGACTGTGCTATTATTATTTTGTACCTACACCTGGATAATACTGGTACTTAACCATTTTTACTTTTAGTTATGTACACCAGATCAGTATGGCATATACGTGGATTTATTTGCTGTATCTTCATTTGAACCTGATGAATCACGCTTACATTTTATGGCTTCATCAAACACTCGCTTTGAGACTAGTCGGATTGGCTTTCGAGTTAAATGGCAAAGCGAAAACGAATACTGATCAAAGAATATCTACATCAAAATTGAATATGGGCGATAATCAGGTTTTTACTCAAAATCCAAGTGCTGTTGATATAATTGCCTACGCCTACTTCTTTATTGGACTGCATAAAGGTACATTTTATCATTTTTATGTCATGAAGTGGCAAATAAGCATAAGTACACTTTACATTGATGGTAGGTAACTAGGTATAGTAAGTAATACTGTAGCCTGTCAACATCTTTTTTATGTAATGAAGTTGGCAAACAAGGATCCAGTTCACATTGATGTTAAGTGATAACTGCAGCCTATAGATACCCACACAAAGACCAGAGGTCAAAATGCAGATGCGTTGCCACCCCTGAGACCTTAGTTGATATGTCTCTGTGATAAGTTATTACGGGACCGTACATTGCCATCTAATCTGAACACACCAGATTATTGATAAGGTAATGCGGTGGTGCCTACGCACTCGAGCTCCTACAGTGGAACTCTACCACCAGTAAGAATATCGAAGGTGAAACAGGTTTGATATACCTAGGTACCTACTTATTATCTCAATACCTTTTAAGTAAAAATAACATTTGCCTATTTTATAGGACCATATTACAGATGGAAAATATTGGAAGATCACTTCAATTCACCATTAAGCGTGTTAGGCGATTTTAGAATAATAACATTGCAAAAAATGAAAAAGGCTTTAATGTGCGTTATCGGATATCTCATTTTACGGTTGAAATTTTCACCTAACGTAAGTGTGCATCATTTTGATTTAATGGTATGGTACCTATTGTTACCCAACGACGATGTGGGTCATACACGCTCACTAATCCGCCGCCTTATATCAAGGACCTCGCTATCGTTGAGTTTTAAGTCTCGTAGTATTATTACATATTCTCTGGTCTCGTGCTACCATTGCTGTTAGTTTCCTTTGCCTCTTCGTGGTTCTTGGTTTCTGGGACACGAGTCGGTATAACTGCACATGTTTTTGTATTGTGCTCATATTTTTTACACCCCTATGGATCCCTACGGATCAATTTGGCTTTATATACATTTAATATTATTATTATTTCAAAAATTACAGATATATTATGAAGATGCGTTTTATACGACATTTGGAACGGACTTTCGATACCTATACAACGTTCCTCAGTTAGTGATGTTTTGTTTGAAATACCAAATTATTATGCTGTTGTGTACAAGTGTGTGTACGGAGACTGGGTTTGGCGTGTACCCTGCTAATTGCCAGGCCGTACCCGGTTATGGTCCAACTTTACACCAAAGTTTATTGAAATTCAACTCTAAGTAAGTGTATCTATCATTAACATTTGGCTCCGATGTTTAGGTTTTCAAATAAAATTGACCGATAAGAACGAAAGGGGTCAGGAGTTTCAAGTCTTTGGAATCGGCGTGCATGTACCTATATGGCAGGTGTGTAAGGGACATGGCGTGATATATTGCTAAGGTGGTGTGAAGCTCGAGAACTTCAGGGATAGGATAATGCTATCCACTGCCGTTACCATTTTTAAAATGCTTGTCGCTGGTGTTTGAAGAAGATGGCTTCGCAGTTTGCAATCACACGATAATATCACCAGATCTACAGATTTTTTGATTGTGTACCTACGGGCGTAGGCACCACCGCATTACCGCCGCCAAATGTTCAGCACTATCGAGCCCCGGTTAGATGGTAATGCATGGCCCTGTAATAAATATCACAGAGACATAATAACTTAGGTCTCAGGGATGGCAACGCATCTGCATTTTGACCTCTGGATTTTGTGTAGACGTCTATAGGCTGCAGTCATCACTTAACATCAATGTGAGCTGCATGCTAGTTTGCCACCTTCTTTACATTAAAAAAACATGTGTAGGTAGATAACTACATATCTGTAACTTCAAGCAATCGACGAGTGCAAAGGGCTAAATAGAGTTGACATAAATTAACACAACTGCCTTAGGGGGATGGGATCCCTGTGGGTCCGATTCTCGGCATAGGCCGATGGGGAGAGAGGGAAGGGTCCGGAGGTAGGGCAAATTTCCCTCCATTCATCGGTTGCTCATAACCGGAATACTGTCAAAACATTTTTTTTTGTGATTGCCACAGTGTGAAGACTTTGAACTTGCCCTTGGATCAGGAATATAATTTTTCCATACTAAAATGCTTCCAAAATGAGAAGCTATTGATGGGTCCTAAAATGCGGGATACCCTCAGGAGTTGGGATATGCCCACAAGGTATTGGTTCCGGTCCTATGTGTTCAAGGACTTTTTGAAAGCAAACAAGGAAGTTAGGTAATATTTTTATTATTATTAGACTATGTACGTGTACGCGCAAAACATAAATACTTACCAAAATACCACTCAATGAACTAAGTAGCCTTTGTTCCGGTCTCTTAGCTCGCTACGACGATGTAGACAAGAGCGAGTTTCAATGTTGGCCAGACAAAAGCGAACAGTAGGTAGTAGTGGCAGTACCACATTTGACCCTCACGTATCCTTTCTTCACCATAAAATCACAACCGTCGTAGCTTGTAACTAACTTCACGGATGCATTTAAGATTTGCGCGTGCGTGTATCTCAATTTTGTTTTTCTGACAAGCTTTAAAACTTATGATTTATTTATCATTTGCAAGCAATCTATTACAATAATTGGTGGCAAGTGATTACAGCGGAAAAAGTTACCAGCACATGCAATGTGATTGGAGAATATACCTACATGCATGCCGTTTTGCTTTTTGCTAAGTAGGTATAAGGCCTTTGCTTTTGCAGCAGAATACATAAGTAGTTAACACTACTCCACCCAGTCAAGGCAAGGCAATCACTACCTGCCTCCGTCCTCGATTTCAGAATCACTACCAGTATTTAATCAATATTCAACTTTAATTAATTTTGCACTATTGTATCTCATGCCAAATTAGGTACCTATCTATATCTCGAAAAGCTTAGCTACTACTACCTACATGCCTAGTTATTAATAATAAGGCATGTAGGTGGCAGCACCAGCTTTTTAGGTATGAAAATAACATAAGTAGGTATCTACCTATAAAGTATCATTGACCGAGATGACATAAATTTCAATGTCACGTCCATCACAACACTATCATGTTATGCTGCGTCATCATAAAAATCGGTCATTGCCCGTGGTACACCTACTTAGTGACCACCTGGGTGAACCAGAAGTAAAATTTTTCGCCCATGGGTACACCTATTATGAATTGGGTGTACCAGGGGTTATTACTTGTTTCCGTTGGCCACCTAAGTTCACCTAGGTGTTCCAAGGGAAATATATTTTTCCCGTGGTCCACCTGTATAAGTGTTTGCGTAGAACTCATATTTTTGGAACTTACGGGAATCATCAAATCTTTTCTTATGAGTTGAGTGTTATGTACAACGTAATACGATAAATATGTATGGGTTCGAAACAGATGGGTTAGGTTATGTTAGAACGGTAATCACACAACGTAACTAAAAACATAATTTTGAATGTAAAATCAGAAAAGAATTACAGCGGAAAAAGTTACCAGCACATGCAATGTGATTGGAGAATATACCTACATGCATGCCGTTTTGCTTTTTGCTAAGTAGGTATAAGGCCTTAAAAGAATTGAAGTTGGATGTTTTTTACTTGTGTCAACTAATCTTTTATTTACAGTTGATAATTGTTAGGTGAACCATGAGCAATATATTCCACTGAATTATATAGCAGGTGGTATAGCAGGTACCGGAAGTACAAATTACCCCTGGTACACCTAACTCACAGGAGGTGTACCACGTGCAATGACCGATAAAAATATTTGTAGGAGCGCCTTTTCCTCTTTGGCTTGGTCTGTGTGGTGTGGGCCTTCATTGCAACAACTCATCATATCGGCTACATTGTGGGTCCACGTGCATCTCGAGACCGAATACGACGGACTTTACGACACCGCCGGCTCGGTAAATACGATGTTAGATGTTAGCAATTCTTGGTATGAATGAGAGGTAATGAATGTAATTTTGTTATTTCATGAAAGTAGTGTACAAGCCTCTATTTCACATTAATGGTAAATTAAAAATGTAGTCGTTGAACATCTACATAAAACAAGGGATTTCAATGTAGTTCAAGTTTCAACGTTGCCATCTGTCAGGCTTTAGGCGACCTAATTGAGCGCAAAGTCATGTTTTTTATTTTAGCAGATGGCAACTGTATCTACTCCTAAGACCTTAGCTGTTATACGCCAGAAATTAGAGGGTTATGTTGGCACCTTATATAAAAATATGACAAGAAATAAAAAACAAGAATACGTCTCAAATATTAAATTAGAAATGGAAGGCTATTTATTGGCTTTTGCAGTTGATAGGTTGATGGGAAATTCTGATGAGGTGAAACTATTTTAAATATAGTTAGTAGGTGCTTTTGTGAGGTTTAAGCTAGTCATCGAAATAAAACTACTTTTACGGATTTATCTCGCCCATACGGAAAACGTCCGGAGTTCTCCACATAATATTCCACAGCTGTTTCACCTTGTACCATTTTGCCTTGATGGACGTACTTCAGATAGGATTCGATCTCACCTGGGGCGCCTATCGATATTGTTATTTGAGAGCAATAAGTTTTTCACTATCACTTGTTTATCACCTACAAAAGCGAGAACATCACTATTGCTTTTAAAGGAGGTCAACAATTTCGACCGGCTGTCGCATCCCTGGTGGTTATGGGAGTAACTCTCTCTACTATAAGCTGTCTTTCTAGGTCGATAACGGCATTGTTTCATTCTTATAATTTATAGGTATGTATTATGCCTTTACGAAATCTAGCATTTGTATTTCAGATGAAAGTGCCCTGGAACATTGGATTTTCTATAATGCGCATGTTTTGTCTGATCTACTTAACTCCATGTTTCGTAGTTACCGACACTGCAGCAGTATTCAAATACTATAACTCTATATTCTGGTCGTTCCACATTGTATTATTAATTTTGATTGTAACTGCTGTCATAATTTACAAGATTAGAGGCGGTTAACATTCAATTTTAATAAAAATATAATTTTATGGAATGTTATATTTGTTTTATTTCTTATCTACGTATTTAGTTAATTTTATGGAGAAGTAGGTAAGTGGCTGGCTTTGCCACTTAGGCTTAGCAAACGTGAAAATTCTTTATACACAAATGGCGTTACTTTTTTAACAATACGTTACATACGTATCACTAAGCAATTACTCATGATCATGACAGTTAAAAGTATCATCGGTACACAGTATGTATACGCACTCATTGTCAATACCGACGAATTGAGAACCTACCTTTTATTTTTAAAACGGTTAACTACTAACAGAGTAACTGACATGATCATGAGTAATACTCATGTTCATGACAGATAACAAGGTATAATCGGAACACAGTATATGACCGATCTTTGGCAAGAAAATTCAATATTCTAACAGTCAGAGTTTCAGTAGCGAATGTCGAGAGCTTAGATACCACCGGATTACCCATTGAACAATAATCTTCAGTATTTAAGAGTATTAGGGATAAAGTGTTCGAGATGGTAATGGACAGTCGCAAGTCAATGAATAAGCTTTCTTACCCATTGTAAATATACAGTTATATTACCAAGGCCATCGACTGGGAATAAAAAATATACATTTTTCTCATAACAACGTTCAGTATATTTATTTCTATTTAATGCAAATCGACATAAAATTAAAACATTCTATATTCAATAAATCACAATTTAAAAAAAATTCTAACATCACAAAACGCAACAATAAAAGTATTCAAATATTTATCTTTTATCACAGATATGCCTTTAATATGGAAATGGAAGACGATTTTAAGGGCTATAAATGCCTTTTTATCATATCATGCATAACAGCAAAAAAATATAACACTTATTCTGTACTTTCTGCTACAACTATTATGCGTACATACATATTTATATAGGGTTAGTAATTTATTGTCTTGTAACATTTTTACACTGCAGTAATATTAAACGAAGTAAACTAATCATAGGTAGGTACATATTTAAATTAGGTACTTATTGGTTAAAAATGTATTTAATAGAATCAGATATCGTTTATTCCTTTTAATTTTAATATTCATGTTTACACTATTGAGATTCACTATAATCAGAACAGTAATATAGGATAAAAACTGAATTTTTTAATTCAATATGTTGGTGTACAATATAGAGCAACACCGGAGGGGAGTAGCCATATGCAGGCTTTCCCCTCTGTCAAAGTACAAACCCAAATGGGCCTATACGTATGGGACCTGTCGCCTAGATGTTTAAATGTGTGCGTGAAATTGTTTCTGTATTTTGTTAAAGTCAAGGTGTGCGTTTCGTAGTACCTAATAGACGATTTTTGTTGTGTGGGTGTGACACAAATTTCCTCTTCAAAAAATTACAGACTGTTTTGCATTGGTAATAAAAGCTATGGCTACTCCCCATCGGTCTGCCGGTGGGCCTGTGTTGCTCTATGTATAAGACTGTTTGCAGACTTTATGTTTTAAAAACACCAACATATTATATCGATTGAGAATAATTAAGTTTAATCCGTTTAATAAAACTGCCTTTGCTCTAAAAAACTTGACACACACTATTTGGATGTAGCTAGGGTAGACTTTGAGACTTTGATAAAAGCAAAGCATGGACCCTGGGATCAGTCAATCAGATTATCAGATGATTAATAATAAATCTGTTTCTCCAACCAAAAGGAAGGATCCTCTGATCTAGCGGGATGATAGCCATGATAGGATTGGGTTACCCCATCCAGATACAACAGTTTATAGAATGTATGTTACATCACGTTTTAATAATTTCGTTAGCGCGATTCAGTCGTAATTAGTCGTCTGTACTTTCGTTCAGGTTCTACAGCTTCATTTAAATGTATTTACATATATAAAATAACATAATGCTCTTCAAATATTAAATGCTCTAAGGTACATTAAATGTACTTATTCAATTTAATTATTAACATAAAATTAGAGTCAATTTTTAATCTCAACTGCGGTTATATTTATATTTGGATTTTCAATAGTGGACTTATTTTGTATGAGTCTTAATTCTATATTCGCCGGGACCAGTTTGCCTGATGGTTGAATATCTGCAAAAAAACATAGTTCATCAATTATATCATCAAGGTTTCTAGTATAAAGTATGTATAAGTGTGTAGATAATATGCTACTTGAGCATCGCAATTGTTTATGGGCATGGGCATCGAAATCTAAATAAAAAGACAATAAAAGTGTATGGCACTTCTATCATATCTCGTGAAAATCTTCGACAATATGTTCAAATACATTCTACAAATCTAGCAAATCTTGACATAAATACATATGTTGGCAAACGAAATGTAATAGAATCATTATCGCCATCGCTAGCTACTTAGCATTTTAGTAGTATGTAGTTAAAAACAAACGTGTTTTTGGATTGTTTTTTTTTAAATACGCACGAGTGTGCTTCATTAATTTTAATGCATGTTATTTCTTTTATTAATTATTGCTTTGACGTAAATACGAGTATAACTCTGTAATAACTTAATTGACGTACTTAACAGATAACAGATACTTTAAAAACCTCATGAATAAAATAAAGGTACGTAAAGATTTTTCTTTCCATTTTAAAAATATTATGAACGGATTCAACAAATTATTCAACCATAAAATCTGTTGTAAAAGAAATTAATTATTGTCCTGTTATTGGATAAAATCAAAATTTGTTATTTGCTCTTTGTTACTTGTCAATGTATAAAAATTAATTAATTATGTAAGAGTCAGTTAGTAGACAAATAAACAGTTAAATGGAAATTTACCTATGATAAGGCAAATTAGTTGCAGTGTCTTTCATGATACGAATTACATTGTTATGTACTTTTGTTGTGATAAGGACATTATTATCATTGAACAGCATGAATAAACATATATCTATCATTTATTTGTCTCTGCTAATATTTGCAGCGTTAAATGTCGCCCTTTATTGTCGGTTTGAACATGGCCTCTGTAAACTAAATTTAGTACAGACGCAAGATTTACCTTTGCCCTGCATAGGTGTTTATTCATCTAACTGTTTTTTCATGTAAGAAAGGTGGCAGATAAGCATGTATCTCACATTGATGTTAAGTGAAGACTGCAGCATATAGACACATAAACCAGATGTCAAAATGCAGATACGTTGCCACCCATGAGACCGAAGTTGTTGTCTCTGTGGTAGTTATTTCGGGGCCATACAAACATATTTGATTACTAGCAGCAGTGGCGTGGTTAGGATGAAGTGATGTAACAATATAGCCCAGAGTCAATGTAAAATGAAATTGAGGCCTTTGAAGCGCATTTTTTTTTTGCAATTCAGGAATTTTATTATTTATGGACAAAGGGCCAAATCCGAGTTGAACCCGATCTGATTAGATATCGGAAAAAAGTGTCCTATGTCATTCAGTGGCAATTTAGTATTCTATTGGTGCCACAATTTTTAAAACAATGTACGGCCCTGTAATTTCCGGCACAGAGGCATAACACCTTAGGCCTCGAGTGGTAACGCATCTGCATTTTGACCTTGGTCTTTGTGTAAGTGTCTATAGGCTGTAGTCAAGACTTAACATCAATGTGAACTGCATGCTTGTTTGCCACATCCATTATATAAAAAAAACAGCTTAGTAGATTTTTAGTTATTCGTTACAAACATACGAATATGCAAATGTTTTCCCCTATATTAGCTAAATGTATCGGGACGTGTCCATCCCGCCGCTCACACCAATCGCATGGCGGACTGTCACTGCGATCGCTAATCCATATAGGAGGGATATCCAAGGAGAATATATCATAATTGCCACGCTTGGCATGCCCAAGCGTGGCAATTATGATATATTCTCCTCAAAATTACGTATTACTCTGTTTTGGGCATCGTTGGGAGGGCTTTTGTCCAGCAGTGGAGGACGTCTTTCGGCCAAAGGGATGATGATGATGCTAACCTTATGTGTTGTCCACGAATAATAATGTCAAGAAATGTAACTATCATTCAATCATATTTCGATTTTAGTTTAATTTATGGCAAACAAACTAACTGCAATACATTGCTCTACAATAAATATTGCACATCGAGCCTAGGAAGGAGACTTCGGCTTATTTCGGGTTTGTAGAGCGTTATCTCTTACGCACTTAACGGTGTGTCCCATTTATGACTCCGCCCAGGGTGTGTCTCTTTACGTAAAACCATTTAATTACACTTCTTTGCCCTATTATTCGTAATGTATTATGCAGGTACTATGTCCCTCATACAACGAAGATAAAAATATATTAAGCTTACCTCTCGCATGTTTATACGTGTCCTGTACAATGAATTGCAATGTTGCAATAGTCTTCTCTAGAGTCAGCTTGAGGTCATTATTGGTTTTTTGCGACCACGCCAAGAACAGAGCGGCGAACAAATCGCCGGTGCCAGTGAAATTCGCATCAAGCTTTGGAATTTCAATTTTGTAACATGAATCTGAAAATAAATTATTAATATAAATTAAAAATACTGTATTGTAATGAATTGGGAGGATTTTTCACGAAATATCCAACATCTTAACTGCCTCAGTAGCTTAGTGGTAGCAGGCCACTACTACTACGCGGTCCTGGGTTCGATTCCCGGGTCGGGGGATATTAGATATAACGGCTTAAAACCCTTTATCTCCGGTTCTATTGGGATTTTTCCATTTTCTGGAAGTTTCCCAGTACCTCCAAGTTTGGTAATGTGCCCGGAGATGTCAATAGGCTCGCCACCTGTTACATGGGCCAAAACGTAACCTGCGAAGCGTGGGTGTTTGCATGTATGATTAAATGCATACATTTACCTCTGCCTACCCCTTCGGGGATTACAGGCCTGAAGTTACGTTTTATATCCAAGATACTATATTTGTTAAGTGACACGTAACTTGCGTGAAGTTACGTCATCATCATCATCATTTCAGCCAAAAGACGTCCACTGTTGAACAAAGGCCTCCCCCAAAGATTGCCACAACGGACTGTCCTGGGCCGCCCTCATCCAGCGATTGCCCACGACTTTCACCCGGTTTGTCGGTCCCTCTTGTAGGGGGCCTGCCTATGCTTCGTTTTCCGGTAAGCGGTTGCCACTCAAAAACTATTCTGCCCCAACGGCCGTCAGTTCTTCGAGCTATGTGCCCTTTCCACTGCCACTTGAGTCTCGCTATTCGGTGAGGTATGTCGGTAACTTTGGTTCTCCTCATTTCTGATTCGATCTCGCAGAGTAATTCCATGAAGTTACGTGCCATTTAAAAAATATAGGATATTTCATGAAAAATAATCTCGGCTCATAAGCTACCCAACTGTTGACTAGAGCGAAAGTTGCATCGCCCCTAATTGTAGGTCTTATGTGTCTCCCCGCAACGCCGTAAGCCGAGGATCGATCCCACAGGGGTCTCCCTTAGGCAGTTGTGTAAATTTATTTACGCCGAGAGCCCTTTGCCTTCGCCAATTGCCCGGTGAAGTTGACTAGTGCCGATTCAAGACCAGCTACCTAAATATTTCCTTTCAAAAAAGCAATACAATCAAGCATACATGAGTAGTGAGTACCTACTTGGGTAAAGTTGGGTAGGTACAGTATCCAACAAGAAATATTGCACATCGACTTTAGGAAAGAGACTTCGGGTTATTTCGGATATGTAGAGCGTTATCTCTTTCGCACGCACCTCGCGTGACGTTTGTCGACCATTTTGATCAAGTTTTGACAAATAGCGGACCGGACTATCAGTGCTTGTAGGTGGTTGGTCTGTGAGTGCTTGCGTAGACAGTGTGCAGCAGAGATAACGCTCTACGAAGTCGAAACTAGCCGATTGTCTCTTTCGTAGGCTCGGTGTGCAATATTTGACCTATTCGGGACACCTTGGTGATAAAGAAGCTGGTAAGTGCAATCCAGAGGTCGTAGGTCGAATAGCAATTTTTAGTTATCGTAGTATTTTTTTTCTTTAAAAATGTAATGGAAAACTAGGAATATCATTGGTGCAATAAGTACCTATAATGTTCATTTATCAAGGTCTTTATAGTCGAGTAAACTTGAATAGAATTATTACAGTATAACCATGACATGATTTTTTACTTGCAATTGAGACAATGACTGACTGGTCAGATGATGTCAGACAACAATTGATTGGTTTTTCTAACTAAATAGGTAATTGTCCCTTTCATGATATCAAAATATTTCGAATGTTAAAGAAAATAAAAGATATCTAATAGGTATTTTATGTGCAGTCGGGGGAACTCTTATCCAAACACCGCGGACACTTCGCCAAAATTCCATACAAACGCTTAATTTGGTCTGTTACACAGACATCAATCAGTGACGTGTATTTACATGTGCACCTGTGTGCGTAGCACGTAGAGAATACCAAACGTCGCCCATAAGAGGGGAGGAGGTTGGGTGAGGCGGGGAAATCGGGCGGGACGTCGCAGTGTCCATTCTATATGTAGTATTATTACATATTCTCTGTCCAAAGTTAACCAATTCAAGACAATTAAAGTAAAAAGCGCGCATGGCCCCGCGGCTGGTGTAGATCGGAAGCGATCTGCTCGGTAAAGCACTACGGGCGCGGTCGGGTAGTGTGATGGGTGACCGCTAGTGGCAAATTAAATGCGCGTTTCCGTGCTTCGGAGGGCACGTTAAGCCGTTGGTCCCGGTTGCTATCGATAGATAGCAGTCGTTAAACCTTGTCGGAGGTCTTATGGGTGGTTTGAAAACATCCGACAACGGGTTGGCCACTAACCCACCCAACTCCACCAATCCGCATTGGAGCAGCGTGGTGGAGTAAGCTCCAGGCCTCCCCCTAAAAAGGGGAGAGACTCGTGCCCAGCAGTGGGACGTATAATGGGTTGCCATTATTATTATTATTATTATATTAAAGTAAAATCAAGGGGCCAGTGCCGTGATAGTGTCTTTTATGTAAAAAATAATGCCTACCCTTATTGCTAGCTATCGCGATCATGTGTTCATGATTACCCAAATCGGTACTGGACAGTACAACAATTTTGACACCTTTCTGGTGCAATGCGTTCGTAACTTTCAAAGCAGCTTCCAGGTCTTTCATGGCGATACCAGTCATTAGTTCCGCCTCGAATTGATTTGGCGTGATTATATCCGCGAGTGGAATCACTACATCTCTGTAAACGGGTAATATTTCTTCTGGGACGTACATCTTCCCATTGTCGCCCATCACTGGATCGCATACTGAAACAAAATATATTGTAACAAAATAAGTTCATGCCCGCATTTTACAGACGGGGCAGGTAGAGGTAAAAAAAATATCTACCTTCACATATGTCACAGGGGTGTATTTACCCTAGGGCCAGAAGGGCTATAGCCCGGGGCGGCAGGTCGCGAGGGGCGGCCCACGGGCGGCCAGTAGGCCGCCTCAAGGGCCTTGGATTGGACGTTTGAAAAAAAAAAAATAAGTCGTAAGCCTAGAACGCCCCTGAGCCTCCTTTCCACATGTTAATTTCATATCTGAAGAACTTATAAATTCAATTAATGTATGCAAACCGCCCCTTGTTCTTTCCTGAACCGGTTGAACTGTAAATTTTTTCCGCCTCGGTTTTGCTTTATGCTATAGGCACCGGGGCGGCGAAGCAGTGGAACAGAACAGAATTCATTTTTGCGGTAGCGCCCGGCGCGGATCATCCGAAGTGAAGTCAGTCTTGGAACCAATAACTATCTACGGCTCGCGTTGGGTTATGCGCAGTGTTTAGATGTATTACACTATGGTATTCTCATTAACTCTCTAGCGGAACACTGGATTCCCCACCAATATCCCAGGGAGAACTTGATTGGAGATTAAAGATATTACCTAAAAATTAAAATGTATTTTAATTGAGATGGTTACTCGGAACGTAATAACTCACCGTGTTAATTTCAATTCAATAATTACGCGTTTTTATTTCCCTTGATACGTACAAATTTACTTTGTCATTCTTTGTTGTCTTAAGTTTTGAGTTTAAAAAATGGACAGTCATAATCTTGGACGTTCATCATCGGGGGGGTGGCAGAGGGGGGTAGCTGCCTCTCTCTAGACACTAAAAGCCGAGCAAAGACTGATGTGTACCATAAGTATAGGTACCAACCTGGCCCCTCTAGAGCCAATCTGCCCTACCTTATAGTCAAGCTGCCCTCTCTAATTCGTTGGCTGGCGACGTCTTTGGTGATAATGACAGCGCTGAACGAGAAAATAGTCAAATACCAGCTAAAAGAAAGCGTCAAAAGTTTTGACCCATTACGTATTGCTGAACATTAAAATGAAGCTACAGGTTAATTGGCTCAACTTAATTCCTTAGAAACAGCGATATTATCGGAATTCTGGGGATCAGTCCTAAAACAATTTCATACCATTTCTAAAGTTTTGCAAGGTGTGGACACAAAGGTATGTAGTATTATTACATATTCTCTGACAAAGGTTGAGGTAGTCTTTAGTCTTTACGATTCCCTGATTATTTTTGTGAAAAATCAACGCGAATTATTCTATGCATTTGGAAAAGCTGCAAAAGAAAAGTGTACTGAAGACGACTGAAACGAGACGATGAGCAACGCGAAGGAGAAGTAATTTTACAAGGACGGTACTATTTTATATTGAATACTTTTTTGCTTTAATATGCGACTAATTGTTGGGCGAGTAACCGCCAAATTTGTATTTCTATCCAATTTAAGTACACTATCTGAGGCGGAAATTAAATCGACGCATTATCACTCCAAAAGTATACTATTAAATAATATTTTGCTGTCTCAGGGACAAGAAACTGAAACAAGTTTACGCGAACTAAAGTTATATATATATAACTAATTATATATTATTATATATATATATATATATATATATATATATATATATATATATAATTAAGAAAAAATATCTGAATGTGGCGTTTCCTTACATTGAAATTGCGTTGTGCATATTTCTTTGTACTATAGCGCAGAACGCTCATCATTTTTGGTACTGGAAAAAGGATCAAAAACTATTTGAGATCGCGTCTTATCGAAGAACGGCTTAATAATTTGGCAAATTCGATTCGATCGATTTTAATCGAAGCCCATTTTACATTTTGTACACAGAAAAATTATGTAAAATATAAAACCTATAATGTTTTGTTTTCTTTCATTCCTTGATGGGGCGGAAAGTTACAGGAGCCCGGGGCGCGCAATCTTTAAATACGCTCCTGTGTGTACATGTTTAACCCGGATTAACACGTTGGCCTCAACGTTGGTTTATGACGCGCCAGCCAATCACCAACGCGCATCGCTCGCCCCAACGTTGGGGCCAATGCTATTCTATTTTCAAGGTCCACGAACCAGAAGACGTGTAGCGTAGACGTGGAGACCAGAAGACGTGTAGCGTAGACGTTGAGACCAGAAGACGTGTAGCGTTGGCGCCAACGTTCGGACCAATGTGTGGAGCCGGCCTTATATTATTATGAATAGGTACAACATACTCCTATGTTTAGAAAATGTATATTACGGTATCATAATATAGGTACTTACTTTATCTAAAATGTATTGTCGCTCTTTGATGAGTATTGAGTTAGCGACGTGAATTGAATAGATATTACAAAGTAATTAAAATCTCATTAAATCCCGACCTACATTGATTACATCCACACATTTCTTCAATAGTACATCATGTTTTTATAGATGACAGTGTGATATAATATTAAAGGACATATTTTGCTACAGCTGACATAGGTATTATGGTCTATTATTGTAGCCTTGTTTCACTACTTAAAACCATAGTTACCAATTTTAGGAAAGGTGAAACATAATTGTCTTGTATTACTTATAATCTTCTATTTCATTCGTTTTAATAAAAGTTAAAGCAAGCAAATGTAAATTATTATTTCTTTACAAGGCTTTAAAAATGTTATCTATATTGTTTTCTGACCTTCAAGTAGGTACTAGTAATAATAGAGATAACTGACTAAGTATAGTACAAATGACAGGCAATCATTCCTCGACACAGATCACTTTTTTAAATAATTACCTACTACACAAAGTAAAAATTTGCTTTATCCTGCCATTGTCATACCTACAATTATATTGTTATTCATGATATAGGTAATTAACAATGTAAAATTTTACCACTGTTGAATTGATTTGGTATGTTCCAAAATAAATGCAATCAAGAGGTGGAATAACTTGTTTACGTAAATGACCTTGTGTTTGAGCCGCATAAGATAAGGCATTAAATGTTATTAAGTAAATCATATGACTTTAGTAATATGAAGATGATGAACATCCATTATTTCAAAAAAGGAACTGTTTTTAGTCTGTATCAATAATTTAAACGAACATAGGCTTAGGGGGTTAGTAAGAGTTAGGGGTAAAGAATATTTTGGATACAAGTTAAGAGGAGATTCTTAGCACATTGGAGCAAAATATATTTAAAAGTTTTACAAAGATTTTAAGTAGGTATGTATAAGCTACTTTTATTTATTTATTTATACTTGATTGCATCAATAAAACCTTGGTACAAATGGCGGACTTAACGCTTAAAGCGCTCTCTGCAAGTCAACCATTAGCAGTCATAAAAAATTGTTGGTGGTGCTAGCAAAAAAAGTTAAATAAACAAAATATAAAACATTAAAAAGAAACTTTCAGTAGGTAAGGTATACTCTACCAACATAACTTTTGTTAGTACTCGATAAGTAACTTTTGGACATTTAATACCTAAATCTCTTCCTGTTACATTAGTCCCTTTTATCTTTTACAGCTACACATTAGCGTCCAGCAACAGGAGCCCACCAGTCACTCTTAAACTAGGTGTCTTTAGTAAAAAACGCTTATGTTTTTTTAGAATATGGTAAAGATCTAGTAAAATATACTGCTTTATTTCAATTTTGGATATTTTTCTTTTTACAACTTTATAAACATAAAAATAATGGTAAAACGTATGTAAATATGGTTATTTTTTTTAAAAAATTAGGTATGACATTAGTATGTATCTTCACGCCAGGTCCCTAACGAGGTAGGCAGAGAGTGGAGAGGGCCAGATATCCCGGTCCTGACATACCTCTCGTGCCTCGTCTACCTTCATCATTCTCTTCAGACATGCACGCCGATTCCTAGGACTTTTGACCCCACCATCAGACAGAACTTGACCTATTTGGTCAGTCTTGGTCTAAGATAATGTTACTTGGTGTATGACATTAGATAATGTTAAATTAACACGTTGAGCGTGTTACCGGACAAATATGCCCGGTGAAGAACTTCACCGCGGTGCGAACGCCAATAATGAGGTTTTACCGCTCGTGCGGACTCCTGTTAGGTACGATATACTGTGAGTGGAATGGAGACAAATATATATTATTACTTTAAACTCCAAGCCGATCTTATTACCATAGAAAAAAATATGCAAAGCACTTTTGTCCTGTACGTACTAAACGAAAACACTTTGCGTTCAGTGCGTTACCGGACGAACACTTGTAAGTTTATGTCCTGTATCGCACCAGCGACGATGCAGTATGCGTTAGTGTGGATCTGGACTTGATTACCGTTACACGGTTGTCGATAATATCATGTTTGTCCGCGCTTTATTTACGTAATAAGTATGTTTGTAATTCATGAGGCGCTCCCAAAAAATGTTGGGTTATTTTTGCATTTTTGCACAAATATTGATCACTACCCAAAGGTTCACTGGGAGAGAATGCTTTTTAGCATTAAGTCCGCCGCATGTACGTAATTGTGCAGGAAATAATAAATAACATCGATAAACATTTGTTTTGTTTTATGAACATCACTATCTGGTCATCGACAATTTGAAAATTTTGATTCTTTAGGTGCTTTACATGACATTTATGTCTGGTAAGACGTTTATATCTATAAGTCAAAAATCACTTAGCCAATTCTGCAACCAAGAAAAAACATACAATTGAAGGTTTAAAGGTATAGTCCAAAGTCAAAGAATTGCCATAAAATGAAAATTAAATAAGAAATATAGGTTTAAAAAAAGATTGTGTACCGGACTTATGAGCCATGTTTCGCACCAAAGAAATGTTTCATACATAGCAATATGGTCCTGTACCGCAACAGTGGAAATATTGTGTTTTTGAGCTCCGCAGTCAACGTGTTAAGTATTATTGTCAATGATAAAGTTTGACCATACACTACATTGTACAATGAATCATGAACTAAATTACTATATTGTATGAAAACTCACCATAAACTAAATTAGGATTTTTCTGACGTAACTTCTTAATGATTTGGGCAATTTGTTTTAACGAGTCTGGAGATCTTGAGTAACCCGTTAAGAAGTGGGTGTAGTAATCAACATCATTCAACGAGAGCCCTTCCATCAATTGTTCCAAATCTTCATTGTTAAGAATGGTGCCTTTGATATGCTTATATGCTGTATGTGTTGAAAATTGAACTGTGTTGATGGCATCTACTTCAAAACCTAAAACCTACAACAAATATAATTTCGTTAGTAGACATTTTCATGAATATACCTGTTACAAGAATTAATACTTTGATTTTATTTTTAGTATGGAAAAATATGCATGACTTACTTGTAGTGGGAACACTGCACTTTTGTTTCCCACATACCCATGTACAACATGGCTTTGAATGGAAAGAACTCTTGGGCTGATATCTAACGACATTATATAATATTAAACTTTATTAATATAATTTTATCTTAGGTCGTGTTGGTTATAGTTTCAATTGCAGGTTACCCCTTTAACAATAAAAAAAACAATAAATTAAATTGATTCAAGAAATATTCGAAATATTTATGTACCTACTTATAGTTTTTATTTTATAGCTTACAAACTAAATAATGAGAGATTTCCTGAGACTGCACATTGAGCACCCACAAAACTATCGTCTTACAATCCACTTGCATTTGCCACTTGCTGGCTGGCAGGCAGAATCAAATCAATTATTATCAATTGCACAACAAATTAAACGATGTACACTTACTTGTGCGACTCAGATACTTTGATTATTTACACGTATAGGATAATGAAGTATGTATGTGCATAGCTCGTAGCTACGTATATTACCACTAATTACCAGTCTTCAACACAGAGACAGAGACGGACACGGTGAACAAATCTTCAATTCTGATTACTGTACTCTGTACTGATCTGATAACCAGTATTCAGTTTAATGCACAGAGTACATTGTTGGTTTAATCATTTAATGAATTTTAAAGTATCCACTGATAACTAGGAATATATACAATGTACTCTGTGCTAGGAATGTAATAAAATATTAAAAAAAAAAATATTTAAAAAATCGATTATTAATCGATTATTTTTTCTGAATAATCGATTTATTTGTTCGATTTGTTCCTTAAAACAATCGATTTTTTTTTCGCTATACTTTTTATTCGTAATGCTTTCGATCTTTTTTAACTTTTTAAATAGATTTCTGATTTATTTCGTAGTTTCCCATCGCACTTTTAATATTTTAACAGCAACTCAATAATATAATTATTTTCAACGCCATCTAGTGCCTTCAAAACATACTATAACTCAGTCGGTAAAACAATATAGTCGTTTCACATTTTCAATTGAATAGACTGTGATTTTTTAAAATCATTTCCTTTTAAACTAAAAGTTGGTGGTATTTTGTTTGATATAGCCTTATTACAGTGCCCGTGTATAGTGAAATAGAATAACAGTGCGAAAACACGGCTTTGTAGTTTGCCTCCAAAACTCAATTTGAAATGTTCTGGTGAAGTAGCCATCGCTTTACTCGAATTACTGACTGTGACTCTGACTGACTGACTTATAATTGACCGATTGACTCTTACTTTTACCACAGTTGTACTTAAAGTAGTTTATCGCTTTTGAAGTTTTGCAAAATGCCGCCTTCCTTCACATATACCGAAATGCTTCAGGGCTGCCACATTTAGTATTTAGTTAATTACGATCGGCTTTTACGTCAGTTTATGATGTTGGTTATCAAAATAGGTAAAAAGAAACAAGAAAATATCCGTAATAACTATTATAGGGTGGCAACGCATCTGCAATTTTACCTCCAGTTTTTTTGTCAAAATGTCTATAGACTGCAGTGTGCACTTAACTTTCATGTGAACTACATTGCTCATTTGCCACCGCAATCACAAAAAAAAAGCTTTTTACTGGTGGTAGAATCCCAGTGTTGGGAGTCGAGGACATAGGCACCACCGCATTATCTACCTAATTTATATGCCGCCAAATGGTAGTGTTCATCACTATCGTGTTCCGGTTAGATGGTAATGTATGGCCCTATAATATCTATCACAGAGAAATAACAACTAAGGTCTCAGGGGTGACAACGCATCATTTTGATTTTTGGTTTTTGTCAAGATGTCTATAGGCTGCAGTCATTACCTAACATCAATGTAAACTGCATTAGTAGTGGGCGTTGAATGAACGAACAGTTTTTTTAGACTGTTTCTTGGTCGTCGACTAATAAACTAGTTTACTGTTAAAAGATAAACTAGTTTACCAATAAACGGCGCAACGCGCGCGACATTTGTATATTTGCCGTTTACTGAACTAGTCGATCAACGTCAACGTCGTCAACTACTCAATTAAGAAACGTTGTCGTTTCATGAACTTTCGTTCGTGACGACGCTCGACGCGGCGCGCGAACCGTGCGAGACGGCAACAATGCACGATTATATTAATGTATATAAACTTAAGACTCAGTAATATAATACCTAAACATTTCCATCAAATGTCGTTCACTTTAACCATACGCGCATAATATGTATGAAATAAACTTGTTGAAAAATATTTCATTAATTCATGCATCGTTGACGGTAAACGGTCAGCGTAATCAACATAACTAAATTTCAAAACTAGTCCACGAAATAAACTAGTCGAAAAATAGACTGCTTCATAAACTCATGTATCGTTCACGGTAAACGGTCAAACAACATAATCGACTACATTTCAAAAGTAGTCTACGAAATAAACTAGTCGAAAAATAGACTGCTTCATAAACTCATGTATCGTTCACGGTAAACGGTCGAACAACATAATCGACTACATTTCAAAACTAGTTCACGAAATAAACTAGTAGAAAAAAAAAACTGTTTTTTCGACTAGTTTGTAGTTCACGGTAAACGGTCTTGTTGCGTTGACGTGAAAACCGTCGACGACCCACGTCTAAACTGCATGTTTTTTTTTTTTTTTTGTTATGGCATTGCTATTACGCATATTGCCAGTGTCAAGTAAAACGATATTTCGTATTTATTTAAGCAGCGTAAAAGTTAGTTATTGGGCTTTCTGCAGTGTACAAGGTGGAAAGCCAAAAATTGGTATGGGGCCTCTTTGTTATTAAACTCGGTATGCGAACTCTATGAGCCTAACAAACAATAAGTACATATTTTTTTATTTTATCTGCCCCCATCCTCTTTAAAGAGGAGCGAAATTTGTATTGGGCTTTCCGCAATGTGCACAAGTGGAAAACCAAAAATTGGTTTTCCACTTGGCCTCTTTGTTACTAAAAAAACAATATTTTTTTTTTTTTTTGTAAATCTGCTTCACGTTCTGTCATAAGGGGTGGCAATTTGTAGAGAGCATTCCTCAATTTTCAAAGTAGAAAGTTGAAACTTGATATGCGGACTCTTTGAGCCTAACAAATAATTTCGTACATATTTTTTTTTAAATCTGCCCCACCCCCTATCATAGGGGGTGGCAATTTGTATGCATTCCACAATTTTCAAGGTAGAAAGTTGAAACTTGGTATGCGGACTCTTTTACCAAACAAATAATTTCGTACATAATTTTTTTTGGACATCTGCCCCCATCCTCTAACAGAGGGGGTAAAACTTTGTATTGAACTTTAGGCAAAAATTGGTCTCCAGACTCTTTGTAACTAAAGAAAACAACGTTATAGTTCTTAAAATATTTTTTTTTTGGCAAATCTGCCCCAACCCCTTTAAGAGAGAGTATTTTGTCAGTTTTTAATGCCGTTTTTTATGTCGTGAAACTGGCAATCAAGCATGCAGTTTAAGTTCAACATTGTTGTTAAGAGATGACTGCAGCCTATAGACACCCACACAAAGACCAGAGGTCAAAATGCAGATGCGTTACCACTTCTGAGGCCTAAGGTGTTATGCCTCTGTGTCGGAAATTACAGGGCCGTACATTACCTCCTGACCGGCACACGATAGTGCTGAACACTACCGTTTAGCGGCAAGAATATTAGGTAATTCGGTGGTACCTACGCCCGCGAGCTCCTTCGCTGGAGCTCTACCTCCAGAAAAAATGTTTTTTGAAATTTGCCTTTTTTTACAGGCTTCTTATGTTATGTACGAAAAATAGTTGCATCAATATTTTTTTTGAAAAGTTTCCCCAAACCCCTAAAAATGGGTAATGGAAATTGGTACTTACCGCAATTTTCAAGGTGGAATATTAGTGAACAGGCTGTTTGGTACAAAAAAAGAGATAAAGCAATAGCATAAATAAAACTATTAATATTCTTGGCAAAAGATAAGAAGCAGTGTTACCCCATGGCCTTTGATGGGTGGGGTCACAAGTTTTTTAAAACGCGCTAACGCTGTCTTCTTGAACTGCACTTAAGTCGGGGCAGCGGCCGTGCTACCTATGCTCTGAATTAGACGGTTGACTTTTGATTTTGTAACTGTTTAAGAAAATGTTACATGAAACTACTGTTCCTAGAGACTTAAAATTTGGTACAAGGGTTCCTTTCATGATGTATAAGAAATGATTTTTAGAGATAAATATAAATGACTATATGACAACAGGTATAAACATTTTGGATTACAATAAAAATTGATCTGTGTAGACGAAATGGACAAATTCTGTCCTAAAGGGGTAAAATTAAGTAGTAAATTTTTTTATGGAAAGTTTCTCATTCCTGAACTAAACAGTGTAAAAATTGGTATACAGGCTCATGATTAAGAATAGTAAAAATGATCTGTTTAAGCGAAATGGACAAAATTTCCCCCTAAAGCGGCAAAATGGAGGGGTACTGTTTGTATGGAATTGAGGTTAAAATTTGTGTGGGATTTTTGGTAGTTTCTAAGTTAGAGACTTGAAAAGTGATGTTCCAGGTACACGTACCTGTACGTATACCTGTCCCGCCTGTGATTGTGAAGACATCGATGCTCATGAGCTATTATTTTGTTGGCTAGTGAGGGACTTTTTAGATATGGTGATTTAATGTGTAATAATACGGTTTTATTTGCATTCAATTCAAGACCCGCATCGTTAACTAACTAAGACATTAGTTTTGTGTTCGCGTCCATTGCGGACGCAAAGTGGAAGTTTCATAGATTCGGTGTAGTAATTCGCGTCCACCTTATTTTTATCGTTAACAATTAAAAAAACAACCAAATTCATAGTGAACATCAATTTTTTTTTCATTATTAACGTCCTAGACACAGCTTTGTATCCTAAAATTCACCTAAAACTATAAAATACTTACCGACAAACGTGCCGCTGCACACTATCTTTTTTTATCAATATCCCCGCGTGTTTACACTCTTTTGTTCAATAACCGAAATAAACTATTTTTTAAGCACGATTAGTAAGGCGCACAGAACTTTTGTCTATATCTGCGTTTCTCTTATACGTTGAGGTATTGGCGGTAATAATTTTTCATTTGATTGGTGAGTTATTACACTTATTTTAGAGATTTTTGTAAGGGAGATCCGTAAAATGGACGCGAACCGGCGAAATGACCCAAGATGGTATTCATGTGTGTGTGTGTTTGACGACCCGGTTAGTCCAGCGGTGTGAGATGACCGTTTGATTCGAAGGGTCGCGGGTTTGATCCCCGCACCGGGACAGATATTTGTATGGCGAACAGATATTTGTTTCGGGTCTGGGTGTTTGTGTATATGTCGTATGTATACAACGGCACCCACGACACAGGTTTATACCTACTGTGGGGCTGTGAGTGTAAGCGTATTTAATTTATTTATCAATAATACCAGGAATCGTTTACTGTCAATGTTCCTGTAGATTTGTGTATTAGTGATGATATTGACGTTCCAGACACTCACGATTATGTTGTTACGAATTCTTTGTCACAATTTTCTACAGAAGTTACTAAATATACATTGTGTAACAGGATTGAATGTACAACCCGAAACTAGGTTACTCAGAATCGATTTTAAGCATTTTTAATCTAGGTAATATTTTGTCCCAAAATTAACTACAATTAAGGAAATTATGGTCACCTATTTGGTGAACAGTCAATACAAACGAAAATGAGAGTAACGTCTATCCAAAATATAATGCTAGTCTTAAAAAGCTTATTAGAACTCGTTGAGACGTGTATTTTATTATTAATAATAATTTAAGAAATAAAACAGATAAATGAACCTTATTACTAGCGAGTGTTAAAAAGGGGTACGCAGGTTACGCTAAATCACATTGCGACAGTGTGCGTGTGAGTTGGTTTGTGTTTTATGTGTGGTCGTAGGTGGAGGTAGGGTAAGTATGCATAGGGTGTGCATACTATTCGTTCAAATTGAGGAGTTTGAGGACAACTTATTTCTTAAATTAATATTAAATACATAAAATGCATACATGCATGCAAACATGTAATTTCAGTTCACGTTTTATGATTATAACTCAATTTTCTAATCGAGGTGTTTAAGAGTGTGCATTATTCCCGTTACATGTTGTAAAGCTGGCTTCTTTGTGTCTAAAATGTTTAAAATAATAAAATGCGAGGAGTGTCTGGCCTCATTAATATGTATAGATAAATATAGCGGATTTATTGCACACAAGGATGTTGGTGGACTACATTATCCATCCGAGGATGTGATAAAAATATGCTTATTCTCAGAAAGGGTTTTGAGATCTTTTTTGGCTCAGCACGGTCCGTCGTCTTTATCGAATGATAAAATGCTACCAAAAGTAATTTTGGTAATTGTGAAACACTTTATTGGTGTAGATTTATTTCCGACCCTAAGGGAACATATATTTGAACAAAGCCCATTTGATAACCATTTAATTTGACTTCCAAAAGCGATAACTTACAGATATTCAAATCCTTTACTCATAAAAATTAAAAAGTCTGAAAGAAAAATTTGACTTCGGGCAGGAATTGAACCTGCGACCTCAGGATAACCAGTCCAGCCGCTTTACCTCTAAGCTGCCGCGGTCCGACACCAATGCGTCAAACTTTGCCCTTTTTGGTTTTTGACCGATTGAGGGTCGGTGAACGACATCTATTGATAATTAATAGCTATACAACCGATATGATACACTTTGCAGTTTATTTATGATATTCGTCAATATCGCTGTGCTCTTAATAATTGAAATATTTTATTTTTCGCAATAAAACATGCGAGTGAACTTTAGCAATTAAATGGAAAAGAATTTTTACACATGTGTTAATGTGAAAAATAAAATATTTAGAATAGTTGTTGTTGATGTGAAAGAACTATGTTCATAAGTTTTGGGGACATAATTTTTTGTATATCAATGGACATAACCGACTATTTCGTTAGAAGCACTGCTAGCTTCGTAACGGAGAGTCATGTAACATGTTTTATTTACATCGTGTTTCAGGGCATTTGTTGAGAGCCATCTGTTAAAATGATATGATTATTAGCCATTTTATATATAATCTGGTATACATCATCCCATGTATCGGTGTCAGAGGCTTAACTTTTCAGTGATATATGTCAGCACATCTGCATTTAAATCAAGATCCACTCCATATTTACTCAGTATCCACTTATCGATATGAACTTGTTGAACATTGTTGGCAGGTGTATGTTGCTTGCTTTTAATGTTTCAAGGGCTAGCAATAAAAATGGTTGACTCTTCTGAACGTAGTATTTCCATTCATTCCACGGAAATACTAACATTCCCACATTCTGACATTTCATGACAGGACACTAACGTTATAATTGTGTAAGATTTATGTTTTAATATTTATAATTTGAATAATAAAGCGATACTCATGCTGAAACTCTTGGTTTAATTTAAATATTACTTACACGCAAATTTTGAATACTTTACCAGATACAGTAATCGTTCTGATAAACTATCAGACTAGGTACTATAATAATTTATTATAATCACTCTTAGTGAATTAATATTTAATTAAGTAGTTTCCATTCCAAGGGCCGATTTCACCGTCGAGATAAAATGCGTTTTATGTTCTTAATTCAATAACTATTTAGATTTCTCCAATGATAATTGTTTATAATAAAGTGGAAATTGGATGCAAATTTTAAACAAAAACATTTTTTTCAATGGAAAAATGTCTACAATCTTGTGTAAATTTCATTAAAATATACAAATAACATTATCTTTTTATTGATGACATGGCTTCTATAATTCCAGTGGCATGGATGGTAGGAGTATGCATTTACAGAATTATCTTAATATATATAAATCTCGTGTCATATTATTATAAATTACATATTGCACTCGAGCATAGCCAGGGTGGGTTGCTAGTTTTTAAATGCTTAGGTACATTACATAGTTTTAAGTATGAAATATAATTCATAAAATATAAAGTAAACAGGTATTATTGGCTACTACTTGGTTGGATTTGTGTAGTTTCATATGCTCTCTCCAATGTGTCTGTGATGATCTTCATATCACCTTCAATGCTACGTGCCCAGTTCTCCACATCACCAATTTCTTTTAATGCACTGCTGAAGTTTTCGACAAGGGCAAGCCATTGCTGAGTTTGTTTAGCAAAATTTATAGCACCTTGATGTAAAAGCTTGGCTTCGGCATCCAATTTCTTCTGATTTAAATATGCTTGTGCGACTCTGAAATACAATATGTAGATGAAATCTCAAATTGCCATCTTCCTTAAAGCTATAATTTTAGCAACAAAAGAAGTAATGTGAGAGCATTGAGACAACTGCTTTAAAAATCAAAATTTTCAAGTTTTGAAGTTTTAAACAATTTCAATTTACTGTTTTTACCAAAAAGTTTTAATAAATGAAAATTTGAGTCTAATAGGACTACTATTAGACTAATTTGAGTGATTATAAAGTTAGGTAAGCTTGATCAACTTACCCCACATTTAGGTGGTCTACCAGGGCTTGAGTTAAGTCGTTAGCTGCTGCTATACATTCTTTACGTTTTTGCTCTGTAATGTGATTTCATACGGTTATGATAGAGTAAAGCATGTTTTTATTTTCTATTAGAATCGGAGATATACCTACCTTGAATTATTCGTTTCGCAGACTGTCTTGCTTGATGTTCTTTGATCAGGGATGATAGCATTTTTGATTGTGATTACACTTCATTTATAAAGTTTTGTCAAATTTCGTATTTAATTATCTTATTTATATGTTCTGCTATAGTAATTATTGTATTTGTCATTCGTCATTAAACTAGCTAGAAACACAGATCAATATTTTTTTTTTTTTTTTTGCTTTCTTGGCAATTGTCCTAAGACATTTCTGCCAGCATCACGTTTGACATTATGTTAGGTCTTCAATGATACTTCAGTGCGTGATGCAACGACAGACACAAAATCTGAAAAAGTATATATTAATATTGTTAGTAGGTGGTTAGTTGAGAACGAAAGACAACCAAAGTTAGTATTAGTAATGTTATAACAAACACATAAAACAATAATAATAATAATAATAAACACACAAACACACACACACACACACACACACACACACACACACACACACACACACACACACACAGACACACAGACACACATAGATTTTTTACAGGTATATTAGTTATTTACAACTTAATTTTATTTATATTTACAAAGTTTATAATGCCTAAAAGGACTGTTGGATCTTGGATAGAGAGAAGAGTAGGTATGCAAGTGGGAAGCGGGACATTTTGGTGGAGGAGAGATAGGAATTGGGAACGATTGTATAGGGGGCAAGAGAAAAAGATATGATTCACGTCACCTTCGTCTAGACCGCATTCACAAATTGAGGAATCCCGAATCCTTAGCTTGTGAAGGAATTGGGGAGATGTACAATGACCTAAACGAATACGACAGATGACAGATGTTACTCTCTTTGAAGCTTTGACTTTAAAAAACCATGGTTTAATAGGGATTGAAGGCTGAATCCTTGCATAATAGGCTCCACGGGACTTGTTTGGTTTCAGCCAGTGAGAAGTCCATGCATCATACAAATATCTCTTTGGCTGGTGAACCAAATCATGAGGGAAAATTTTATAAGGAAACAGATCACCGGAGGATACTGCGTCCTTTGCCAGTTGGTCGGCATGTTCATTACCCGACACACCAGAGTGGCCGGGTATCCAGGCTAAGATGACAGTTAAATTACATTCTTTGCATTGTTTTAGATTTTTTTTTATTTCCAAGAGGATAGGATTATGGGTTTTTTGGGCAAAGGGATTACATACAAGGGATTGCAATGAGCTGAGAGAATCAGAAAAAATTAAGGAGAAGGGCAGTTTACACATCAGTACATATTTTACGGCTTCAAGTATCCCAGTACATTCTCCGGAGAATACAGAAGTCTCAGGAGGATATTTAATTTTTTGAACAATATTGTACTCAACATGATATATGCCGATGCCGACACAACTATCAGGGGAAAGTTTGGAGGCATCCGTGAAAATAGAATGCCACCCTTGCCAGTCCTCTTTCATGGTAGCAATGAAACGCTCCTTGGCGCATGGGTCATTTTTATTTATGTCAAAGTTGAAGATGATATTAGGTTTAAATTTAACAATGTCATAAGGGTAACTGAATATAGCAAGTTTACAAGATCGATGTACTGGCGCATCAAGAGCTCGGAATTTGAGGTAGCTGTTGACTAATTTGGGAGGTTCTTTATGAGACCAATAATTGGAAGACCTAACAAGATGTGATAATTGTTCCAGAACTTGAAATAATGGGTGGTGGGAAAATTGGCTAATACGGAACAGAAACTTATCAGCAAGATATTGTCGTCTACAATTGAGTGGTGGGTCCACACACTCAACTTGTAGTGCATTTATGGGACTGGACTTCATAGCTCCTGTTATAATGCGGAGTGCCTTAGATTGAACCCGGTCCAATTTGCTGAGCCCAGCCTTATTGGCTGGGTCCAATAAAAATGACCCATAATCCAAAACACTTCTAATGATCGCATTATACAGGAGCTTTAGGGAGAAGGGATGAGCCCCCCACCAGACGCCCGCTAAGCATTTAAGTATATTGAGATTTCTCTCACATTTGGAAATAATATACTCACAATGATTTTTACCAGTTAAATGTGAATCTAAAATAAGTCCAAGAAATTTTACATTATCTTTAATGGGAATTGGGCAATTATTTATTTTTATGTCAACAGCTGGGATGATTCGCTTCCTAGTAAAAATCACCACTGTACTCTTGGTCGCAGACAGCTCAAGGCCATTAGTATCGAGCCATTCGCTCAGAGACGACAGAGCATGATTCATCGCAAATGAAGCATTTGTTATACAAGGATCAGAAACGAAAAGCAACACATCATCAGCATATTGGAGGATTTGGCAGGGATGAGGGATGCAAGTCTCTAAGTCATGGGTGTAAATGTTGTAAAGGATCGGACTGAGGACTGAGCCTTGCGGTAAGCCTTTATATATGGAGCCAGGGGTCTGTTCGTGGCCTCTGATGTAAATAAAACGTTCAGAAAGAAGGTTTAATATGAGACGGATCCAATTGTCAGGCATCCTCAGCTGTTGAAGTTTCTTCCTGAGGATGGGCAACTGGACATTGTCGTAGGCGGATGATATGTCCAGAAAAGCACCTACTATGTGCTCCTTTCGCGAAAAGGACAGACGAATTTGGGATGTGAATATGCTGAGACTGTCTATGGTGCTTTTACCCTTTCTAAAGCCGTATTGCGTATCAGCCAGAATACCTCTATTTTCGATAAACCATTCCAGACGATTTTTGAGCAAATGTTCAGTAATTTTTACTAAGACAGACGAGAGTGCGATTGGCCTATAGGAGTTTGAATCGTTCGGATTTTTATTTGGTTTAAGAATAGGAATTATTAGTTGCGACTTCCAAGATATTGGAACTTTACCTGTATCCGAAATAATATTGACGAGTTTTAAAAAATAGTTAAGGGTGGATTCTGGTGCTTTGGATATGAAAGAGTACGGAATGCCATCCAGTCCGGGAGAGGAGTCTCTAACATTTGTCAGGACATCCTCCAACTCTTGTAATGAGAAAGGAGCTGCTAAATAATCGTTGGAATGTTGGTTTGGTGTATTAGAAAAACATGGGAGATCATTGAAGGAAGGAACAAAGGGAGGGGCAATTTTATCAAATATTTTTTCAAACATATCTTTGGAGAAGCAGGGTGGAGGGGGTTTATTCAGTTTTGAAGATCGAAACCGTCGAATTTTATTCCATACAGTGGAAGCAGGTGTGTCAGGAGAAATAGACATGCAATATTCTTTCCAACCATCTCGTTTTTTGGTGTGAAGAGTGAGCCGACATTTGGCTGATATCCTGTTAAGTTCAATATAGTTATCACTTGTCATTTGGTAGCAGTAATTCAGTTCAGCTGCTTTCCGTTCTGTTACCGATTGAGTACATTCTCTATCCCACCATGGTGGAGAAGGAGGTTTACCATCGCATTTTTTTTTCTTAGGAAATGCTACGTCAGCTGCTTCAGTTATAGCGGAGATGAGACTGTTTGAGCAAAACTCTATATTCTCCGAAGAGACCATTGGCAACTGTTCAGTTTTCAATGTTAATATTTCAGAATATTTTTTATAATCACCATATTTGGTTTGATATTTTAGGAGAGGAGCATTTTCTTTAAAGGGAATATAAGTGGATGGAAGATTAAGGACAATAGGGAAGTGGCGACTCCCGTGTGTCGAGTGCATAACGCTCCAGGTAGTTTGGGATGCCAGATCTGGGGAACAGATTGACAGATCAATTGCACTCGCATTCTCCGATGGTCTGGTTCGAAATGTGGATGTTCCGTCGTTAAGTATGCAAAGATTCAGTTCATCAATGATATCAATTAGAGTTTCACCTGATGCATCACTTCTAGAGCTACCCCAAGACCGGTGATGGCAGTTGAAATCCCCTAAGACAATTCGAGAAGAAGGAAGGGATAGTATAATATCTTTCAGTTCCAAAAGGATTGAATCTGAAGGATATGGGATATATAAAGAGAGGAAGGAAATATTATTTACAGATACAGCTACAGCTTGGAAACTGTTGCTGTGAGACGGGATAGGAATTTGGGAACAAGGTATGGAGTTTCTGACGAGCAGGGCGGCACCACCCCACCCGTCAGTTCTATCCTCCCTGAAACATACAAAGCCCGGCAGCCCAAATGAGCTGGTCGGGCCCAGCCATGTCTCAGAGAGGGCTATTATGTTGGGATTTATATCGCGGACTAGGAATGTTAGGTCTGCCCTTTTACAGGCAGACCTAATGCTTTGGCAGTTCCACTGAAGGATTTTCTCCAATGGAGCCATTTTTGAGCACAGATGATAAAGTTTGAAGTAGATAGTCGGCGTGGGACGGTGAAGAGTTATTATATAGGTTAGAGATTGTTGAAATGAGAGAAGCAAGAAAAATAGGAAGGGATATGGTTGATACATTGGAAGGTGACTCATTGCAATGGTCGAGGAGAGCACACCCATTAGGTGTCTGAGAAGAAGAAGGTCTGATGATCTCACTATGAGCAATTTTGTCATATCCTTTAGATATTTTAGATTGGCTACGAGGATGCAAGAATACAGTTTTTTTGTACGAAGGAGAGTTAGGCAAGCTAGCAAGAGTATGGCTAATCCCACCACTACGTGGGATACTTTTAGAGCTTGTCACATCTGCAAAAGATCTGTTCACTTGGGCATGAAGTTTTGTAGCCTCGGCATATGAGATGGACTTTTCAGCCATGGAAGTTTTTATTGCCTTTTGGCGGGAGAATTCTGGGCACCGAACCTTGTCAGTAGCAAAATGGTGTCCTCCGCAAGAAAGGCAAAGGGCATCCTCTTTTTCTACTGAGCAGGAGTCACCGGCGTGTTCCTTACCACACTTATAACAGCGTGGTTTTGAACGACACTGTGTTTTCGTGTGCCCGAAGCGACAACAGGTGAAGCATTGTACGGTGGGGTAGATGTATAATTCCACTGGTAAGGAATTATAACAGACAAAAACTTTATCTGGCAATTGCTGACCATCAAAGGTAAGAACTACAGTTTGGGATGGTTTCCAAATTGCTTTTCCATCAATTACTACTTTGTAGTTTAGTCGCCTAGCCTTGAGAATGGGACTTCTGCAATTATTAGGGAGGGAAATATACTCTATGATTTCTTCTGGGGACCATTCGGATGGAATACCTCGCACAAGTCCTAGTTTTGTAACATTAAATGAAGGTATAAATGCCTTATAGCCTTCGGTGGTAAGAATGGGATTGGTTTTAAAAGAATTTGCATGATTTGCTGAGGAAAATGCTAGGGCAATACGGTTTCTACCGATACTTTGAATGCTGCCCTCGACAACATTAGCAATGCGTCTCTTGAAAAGGAACCTACCAAAATTGACAGGATGGAGAGTGGTGCCTGCATTGGGAGTATTTTCAATACGTTGTACATGGATAATGAAAGGTCCTACATCAGAGTCGCTGTAATCTACACGACCAACGGGTGTAGCAGTAGTAGGTGTTGTAAGTGACGATAAAATAGATGTAGGAACCTGGGAAAATTGAGTAGGAGGTGTAATTTGTCCAGCGGGGATTTCAGCATCCATTGGAATTTGTACGGTGGGATTTTGCGGTGACGCTTTCCTACGTTTCGAATTTGAATTTGATCTCGACCTAACGGGAGATGTCGATGACTTGCGTATCTTACGATCAGTATTTCTTGTTTTTTTTGTGAATTTTCGCTCATGCGAGTCGAATTCTTGGGCAGATACAGTTAAAAGGGCAGAGAAAGCGTTGTGGGTGGGAATACTGGGACCGGGGTCCCCAGGATCAGGAGGTTCGTTCATTTTTGGTAAGCAGGAGGTAGATCAGAAAAAAAAAAAAAAAACCTAAGATACTGTGTGAAACACCAATGTGACAAAGTATTTGTATTTGAACAAATAACTACGAGATCTATAACTTACCCAGCACCAAAACACATAAAATCACAATCACAAAACAAATATGTTAGACTTTGTGTCTTCAAACCACAATTTTTATGAAGAAAACCGAGAACTCAACGCGACGAGTCAAACGCTCCGCTGGAAGTCCACAGATCAATATACTAGAAACCAAACTTGACACAAGCTTGTTACTGTCAAATCTGTCAAAACACTTTTTTTTTCTTATTATGGCATCGCTATTACGCATATTGCCAGTGTCAAGTAAAACGATATTTCATATTTATTTAAGCAGCATAAAAGTTAGTATAATATAGTCATCAAGAATAATATGTAAGTATCAAGTATATAAGTTATCAAGTATAATATGTCAGTCAAGTGAGTTACAATCAAGTTATTCGAGTAAAGCGATGGCTACTTTACCAGAACATTTACAATGAAGTTTTGGAGGCAACCTGAAAGGTCGTGTTTTCGCACTGTTATTCTATTTCACTATACACGGGCACTGTAATAAACCTATATCAAACAAAATGCCACCAATTTTATTCAATATAACTCAAAAATACACTAAGAAAATGAAATAAAATAAGAGCACCATACGTGAACATACGCCTCTTTCATGGTTCCCGCCAAATCTCCAAAACACTATTTGCAGTCTGACGTCTGATTGACACCACAGCACAGATTCATATTGAATGAAATGAGTAATGCCTGGTGTACACTTGATTAAATCAAGTGTTAGAAGTTTTTAATAATATCTGGAGTGTTTACTACGTTTTATGTATGTCACAAACATAGAGCGACTCGGCCCACCGGTCCGCCGATTATAATAATTTGTGGTTCCAATAGCTCATTAGGGAGAGCGGCCGGACCTATCAATTTTCTGTCCATTTTTGAAGTGCAAATTTCTTGATAGCGGCTTTGTGCACATTATTGTAGACTAGTATCAGAGTCTAAAGAAAACGAACGTGTTGTGCTAATATAGTGATCTGTGGTCGTGACCTGATCGAAAATGCGTAAGATGGAGTCTAATGGAGGGAGAGTAAACCTCCCCGGTGCGGCGGCGTAGGAGAGGAAGTAACCTCCTTTATTTTTACCGCGTGGCGAAAATTTAAGGAGACGCAAGTTTTTTTCGCTTGCGCGGCGTTTGCTGCAGCATTAAAACTAACTTGAAATTTCTTCGTTCTATAACGTAAAATTAAGTTGAATTTTTAAATTGTCATGTTTGTGTAGGATAGCTCAATAGATGAATATTGTATTTTACCACAATGAAATATATTATGATAAAACTTTTTTATTAAAAATTAAAGTAAGTACCTAATTCGCGTAAAATGGGGTAGCGTAAGTCGGGTAACGACTTACGCTACCCCATTTTACGCGAATTCCGAGATACGCGGTTTTTTATCATACCGCGCGCGTAGGCTCCACCACGGCTCCACTACTCCGCTTGGTCAGTGTTCGGTTTATGAGAAGTTCGAGTAAGTATATATTCATGATTTAGGTACCTCTATACCTAATTTAATAAAACGAATGAAAGCGCGCATGGCGCCGCGGCTGGTGCAGATCGTAAGCGATCTACTCGGTTAAGCGATACGGGCGCGATCAGGTGTGTGATGGGTGACCGCTAGTGGCAAATTAAAATGCGCCTTTCCGTGCTTCGGAGGGCACATTAAGCCGTCGGTCACGGCAGATAGATAGCAGTCGTTAAACCTTGTCGAAGGCCTTATGGACGGTTTGAAAACATCCGACAGCGGGTTGGCCACTAACCCTTAGGCAGAGAGTGTGGAGCGCCAGATATACCGGTCCTGACACACCTCCCGTGCCTCATCTTCCTTCATCATTATCTTCATACATGCACGCCGATTCCTAAGACTCTTGACCCCACCATATATTACCCACTTTACACCATTATTAGAGATAATGGTGTAAAGTCCTATGTCTCTGGTTCTATTAGGATTTTTCCATTTTTTGTTAATTTCCCAGTACCTCGAAGTTTGGTAATGTGCCCGTAGATGTCAACAAGCTCGCCACCTGTTACATGGACCTAAACGTGACCGGCGAATGATGGGTGATTGCAAGTATGCTTGAATATATGCATTTACCTCTGCCTACCCCTTCGGGGATTACAGGCGTGAAGTTACGTATTTATATCATACAAAAGACCAAAAATATTTGTAGGTAATTTGAACCTAGTATTTATATGCAAAGGTGAACCCCGACTTACGGAAAATCGACTTACACTGCTATCACTTGATTTCACCTATCGCGTAAGTCCGGGGTATTACGGGGTACCTAATTCGTGCAAAATTTATTCTTTATGCATTTCAAAATATCAAAAATGCACAACTTTAATATTAACTGGCACTCCCGGAGTGCAACCCGTTGTTTATTTTTATTTCCATGATAGTCTTCTTCTACTACTGTAAATTATTGATAGTGTGAGATTGTTCATCATCATCATTTCAGCCAATAGACGTCCACTGCTGAACAAAGGCCTCCCCCAAAGAGTGCCACAACGAACGGTCCTGGGCCGCCCTCATCTAACGATTGCCCGCGACCTTCACCAGATCGTCGGTCCATCTTGTGGGGGGCCTGCCTACGCTTCGCTTTCCGGTACGCGGTCGCCACTCGAGAACTGCTCTGCCCCAACGGCCGTCAGTTCTTCGAGCTATGTGCCCTGCCCACTGCCTGATGAGATTGTTAATGTGATTAAACCGTTCAAATGACTGTAATGTATGGTTTAATTCGTTCAAATGACTCGCAATCTTGTAGTTACCTTGTGACACACATATGAAACAACGGCTGGGCGAGGGTTATTACATATTCTCTGACGAGGGCGTACAAAGATTAAGCCTGGGTTGCACCAAGATATTTGTTAAAGTTATTGTAAAATTTCACATCCTTCTCTAACTTAAAGAATTCTGTTAAAGATAGAGAAGGATGTGAAATGTTACAATAACTTTAACCAATATCTTGGTGTAACCCAGGCTAGCTTAGTCCCATCGTCACATCGTGTTTTTAAAGGTAATCCAAAAAAAGAGCTGATACCTATATTCACTCTGTCGCTAAGATCTCGAGAATAAAAAGCTTTAGCTAATTTAGATATAAAAAATTGCTACTCATTCACTTTCGAAAAAAATCGCCTATAGGTACCTACTTATTCGATCTTCTCGCAGTCAAGGTTTTTATTCTGTAAGTGCCCAAATAAATAGTTGATGCAATGAATGCTACACGATTGCATTGCATTAATTATACGTTGCTAATGGAAGAGGTTCGTATTGATTTTCGCTTATCGTTTACGACGGTGCCAGCTGTGACATCGGAAAAAGATTTCCAACCTTGTTACGGGATATTCATTTTTTATGGCGTTCATTTAAAATAATTAGATCAAAATGGAATTCGAATTAATGTTGCTTTATAGCTTCATTAGGTTAGGGATAAGGAGAGATGAGAATGCACACATTATAATAATAAGATATTGATTCAACCACAAATCATAAGTTTTAATAGACCAAACAGTCGGCAAGGCGTCATTTCAAAGACTTTCGGGCCTGCGGCAGTTGATTACCTAACTTTAATCATGGATAGGTTGTTTGTCTGTAATGTTTGCGGCTGTTGATCCTAAAGACTCTGAATCTTTTCATTTTTTTAATAAGAGAATAAGATTGTTGAAAGTTTTCAATAATACTACTGTTTCAACTTCCCCTCCTACCAGACGTTTCGGTAGCTTTCCAAAAAATATAAATTTTACCTATAAAATTAACAAACTTTATTATTAAAACTCATTCACTGGTGGTAGAGCCCCAGTGACGGAGCTTGCGGGCTAGGCACCACCGCGTTACCTAATATACTTGCCGCTAAATGGTAGTGTTCAGTGTTCAGCACTATCGTGTTCCGGTCAGGTGGTAATGTACGGCCCTGTAATTTCCAGCACAGAGACATAACACCTTAGGTCTCAGAAGTGGTAACGCATCTGTATTTTGACCTCTGGTGTTTGTGTGGGTATAGGCTGCAGTCATCACTCAACATCAATGTGAACTGCAAGTTTGTTTGCCACTTTCAATACATAAAAAAAACACAGATTTTGTTTTACTATCTTGGTTTATTCTTTAAAAATTAAATAATATCTAGTAAATATACGTAATAACTAAACCCAATGTAACTGCAGTCTTAAGTTAGTTAAGCGGTTTTTCTATCATTTGTATTAGATACGACTCCGAATTTTTCTTTTAATTTTTCGGTAAACTCTGGGTCGTCCCAGCCCCAGAGGCGATGGGTGCCGTCGCCGGTCCGCAATGTTCGTTGCTTGATGATGTCAGGTGAAACCGATTTCAGGTCGTAGGCTTGACCGATCTGGAATATTTCATACTTAGAATGGTTGTAAATTAGTGCATTTAGGTATGTTTTTCTGCTCATGGTGAACGACCTTCCGACTTTTTTTTGTTCTTGGACATGCAGAGTGTATTCTTTACGCAGATGATCTCAAACTGTACGTAGAGATAAGATCAGAAGCGGACTGCCTGGCACTCCAGGAGGATATACCTACGTGCTGTATACGAGTGGAGTGTCAAAAACGATATGGAATTTAATCTCTCGAAATGTTGTGTTATGAGCTTTGCCCGCACGAAACACCCGATCATGTTCGACTACAAAATAGGTATTACCAAAAAAAGTAGGTCTACGGTAATGAAAGATCTGGAGGTCATTTTTGATCGTAGACTTAATTTCAATGAACACGTTACTACTGTTGCAAAAGAATCGTTCCAGCGTTCTAAGATTTGTACTGAGGAATGCCCGTGGCTTTAGTAGTGATTGAAGAAAAAGAAGAAAGAAGAAAAAACATTTATTGGTGCAGCCCCCATACCAATATCAGGTACTGCATTAATAAAAAAAACAATAGAACAAAAAAAAAACATTTAAAAAGGGTTGACAAAAAAAATAACTTAGACCTATTTAAAAGAGTACCTAGTTAAAGCAGAAAATAAGAAACATGATCCCACGGCTGCACCAAATAGTTCCCAGTTCAGCATTATGTCAAGCCGAAGCCCGACGCTGGTTTTCAACTGGAAACTACTCGGTGGGACACGGCTATCAGTCCTAAAAGTCGATATAATAAATATTTACTATAAAACATATATAAGTGCAAATAAGTATATGTAAAACTAAACACAAATAAAATATATAAGTACTTGAATAACAGCAAATAATATACAATAAACGTAAGTACAAAAAAGTGTAAGTATATAGGTATGCATGTATAAAAATATAAATAATTATATACTTGTAAAATATACGGACGCATACAAAAACGCCGAGAGCGTCATGCACGCGGCATGATCTCCATCTCTCTTTGGCATATCTGTTCACCACGCGACCTCCCCCGACTTCACCCGAGCCGTTTCCCAATCGACTTTTCCGAACGAAAGCCGAGGAGCTAATTATTAATTAATAGGTCGCGTGGTGCGCTGCGCTGTGGTCAACCGATGCGTAGGTAGTACGTCATAAAAAAAAGAAAGTACCCAAGCGAGTAAAACTATCTTCATTGCCAACAATTCACCCAATATACCAACCCAAAACAATTACTGACCCATAGGTATAATGGATTCAACAATTGGTATCCGTAACTTTGGATTGCGTAATACGGCTTTTATACAACGCGCTAGTCCGTAGCAAACTGGAGGCTAGTTCATGCGTGTGGAACCCACATCATTCCACCTACGAACTCCTACTAGAAAAGGTACAAAAGGCATTTCTAAGATACCTTTACAAACACAAGTTTGGTTATTACCCACTCATGTACCCCACGGCTTTCCTCCTGGGGTGCCTCAATTACAACTCCCTGAAGACCAGGAGAGCCAATGGGCAATTGTTATTATGTTCAAACTCCTCCGTGGTTTGATTGATGCTCCGTGCCTGCACAATGAGTTGGCTCGTTTATACGTTCCGGCCGTCCAGGACAAATACTTGCGTGCCAGGAAAGATAAACTACTCGCTGTACCATCTACTCGGACAATTGCACACGCTAACTCCTTTGTTCCGCGCGCTCTCTCTGTCCTCTGTGCTCTATTGGAGGCCTTTCCCGACTTCGACTTGTTTGTGGATGGATGGAAGGCTGTTGTGAGTGTGTGTTTGCAGTTCAGTGAAATCCTCTGAACATTACTAAATCTTATGTTTTTAATTTAATTTTGTGTTATTTTTTTTTTGTTTTGATATGACATGTATCCGAGTTAGTTAGTGTAATTGGACTTGTTGTCCGTTCTAGTTAACTATAAATAAATAAATAAATAAATGTTTTTTTTCAATATGGAAGGCTCGCCTGGAGACTGCCGTAGTGTACTTCAATGGATAATGGTCGAGTGTAAAGGACTCTCAGCCAAATGGAATCTCCATGAATCCAGTGATTTCAGTGTATAGGACTCTCAGCCTAATGGCATCTACATGAAACCTGTGATTTCAGTGTAAAGGACTCTGAGCCTTATGGCATCTTCATGAAACCCATCGACGATAGAACTAAGCTGCGTTGTGTCGTCGATGTTGAAACCAGTGATTTCAGTGTAGATGCGTTGCCACTTGTGAGGCCTAAGGTGTTATGCCTCTGTGTCGGAAATTATAAAGCCGTAAATTACCACTTGACCAGAACACGATAGAGCTGAACACTACCATTTAGCAGCAAGTAGATTAGGTATTGCAGTGGTGCCTACGCCCGCGAGCTCCGACACTAGAGCTCTGCCACCAGTAAAGGCATACATAAATGTAAATGTCAACAATTTTTATTACAAAAATTGTTTTGGTCGATCGATTTCGGTCTGCTTTTGGCATTACACCATATCCCGCGTCACACTTTATATTACAATCTATTTGCATTCGTAAGTAAAGGGTCTTCCCTCGATTCAAATGCCTTGTACCTTGGCCATAGCTTCGATGAATACAATAGTAGGTGTAAGCATGTTGATGATGGGGTGTTCGGCAGCTCTGTAGTCCCATGGGAACGTGTGGTGGTAGTTGTGGAAGCCCTCCACACATACCATCCAGACACCGATGTTCTCGCGAGGATTCAGCGACCTGAAATGAATGGAAATATTTGTTATAGTTACCCTTACGTTATTGTGTATCGATACCCTTTTATTTCATGTTACTTATTTCACCAATATTATATTAATAATACTTTTTATATTTTTGTGCCTGAATTCTTTTTTTATGAGACAAAATTAACACAGGTATACAACGTGTAACAGGATTAAATGTACAACCCGAAACTGGTATTTTTTGTTTTATGTTATGGAAGTGTATCCAAACAAGGATGCAGTTTACATTGATGTTAGGTGATGACTGCAGCCTTTAGACACCCACATAAAGACCGAGGTGAAAATGCAGATGCGTTACCACTCCTGAGGCCTAAGGTGTTATGCCTCTGTGCCGGAAATTACATGGCCGTACATTACCACCTGACCGGAACACGATAGTGCTGAACACTACCATTTAGCGGCAAGTATGTTAGGTAATGCTGTGGTGTCTACGCCCGCGAGCTCTATCACTGGAGCTCTACCACCAGTGGTATGTTCAGAATCGATCACCAAATCGATTTTAGGCATTTTATATAACATTATGGTCACCCATTTGGTGAACAGTCAAAACAAACGAAAATGAGACTAACGACTATCTGATAATAAAACTGTAGAAGTGTAAATTCTGTACATTAAAAATATTGAAAAAATAAATACCAGGGGATGTTACTAGATCGATACCGAACCTAAATACGTATTTAGAAAAAAAATTGTATGTCTGTCTGTCTGTTCAAGCATCACAAAAAAACTACCGGTCCGATTACAATGAAACTTGGTATGATTATACTTTAACCTTTGGCGCACAACACTGGGTACTTTTTATCCCGGAAAAATGTCTGTTTGTCTGTGTGTTTGTGCATGCTAATATCAGAAACTGCTTATCCGATTTGCGGGTTACTAATATATTGTGGTAAGTTTCACTTAACATTTAGTGTTTGTTTCATGTAAATCGGTTCAGAAATAAAAAAGTTATGTCAATTTAAAGAATTATATCGAATATTTTTAAGCTATTCTGTATCTTAGTTCTATCTTTTAGGGGGTTTCGTACCTAAAAGGTATAAACGGACCCTACGGATTACTAATCCTCCGCTGTCTCTCTGTCTGTCCGTCCGCCCGTCTGTCTGTCACCAGCCTGTATCTCATAAATAGTGATAGCTAGAAAGCTAACATATTCACAAATTATGTATTTCTGATACCGCTGTATAGACAAGATTAATTACTAAAATTAAGAAAATGAAAACGTTAAGGGGTCCAAGAGGGCATACAATAAACGTGTTTTTTTTTGTATATGTTTTGCTCGATAATAATAACGGTAAAAAAAATATAATACGCTTAAAATGTTCAAAGAATTTTTAGGTCTTATGTTGTATATTACCTTCCATAATAAATCTATACATCTATCTATAATCTATAAAAATAAATAAAATTCGAGTGTCTGTTTGTAATATTAAAATAATGCGGCTAATCTTGGGAACGGCTGGACCGATTTTGACGGGCATTTCAAGGATTGGACTTTTTTTAAAGAGTAACTTAGGCTACTTATATCTCCATACATACCTACATACCTACATAGAAATAAGTAAAATTGGAGTGTATCCGACTTTGACGGGACTTCCACTGGTAGGTAGCTGATGTAATAAGGAGTAACTTAGGCTACTTTTATCTCCATACAACCACACATACATACATACCTACATACAAATAAATAGAATTTGAGTGTCTCCGATTTTGACGGGACTTTCACTGGCAGATATCTGATGTAATAAAGAGTACCTTAGGCTACTTTTACGACCACCGTTTTTTTTAGGCCCACGACTTCGTCCGGGTAGATACTGAACAAACATATTTTTTCTCACGTGGACGAAGTCGCGGGCACAGCTAGTTCAAAATAAAATGCTAGTCTCAACAATTTTATTAAAACTCGTTTAGAAGTGCATTTTTTTGTCCCCACTAATATTATAAATGCGAAAGTAACTCTGTCTGTCTGTCTGTTACCTTTTCACGTCCAAACGACTGAACAGATTTTAATGAAATTTGGAACAGAGATAGAGCTGACTTTGAGAAAGAACATAGGCTACTTTTCGGCATCCACGCGGGCGAAGCCGCGAGCAACAGCTAGTAAATAATAATTTAAAAAATAAAATAGAGATATTTAATCTCAATAACAGCGAATGTTAAATAGGTGCGCAGGTTACGCTACATAATATTGTGTGTGTGTGTGTGTGAGTAGGTTTGTGTTTTATGTGCGGCCGTTGGTAGTGCAGCAGGGTAGTATGTACTATTCCATGAAGTGGAACACACAATTCACATTGATGGTAAGTAAAGTTTTATACTGGTAGTAGAGTTCCAGTGTAAGAAATCGAAGGCGTAGGCACCACCAATTTACGGTTACGGTAGTGTTCAGCACTATCGGTTTTGGTGAGATGATAATGTATGGCCTCGTAATAAAAACGACTTAGATCTCAGGGGTGGCAACGCATCTGCGTTTTGTACTATGGTTTTTGTGTTCCAAAATGTCTATAGGCTGCTGTTATCACTTAATATCAATATGAGCTACATGTTTGTTTGCTACATTCCTTATATAAAAATCCAGCTCACTAACATGGCATGTAACATTTGTTATTTTACCTCAGTAATAGTTATTATGAGGTTATGAGTGAGATATTGAGAAATTATTATGCTCAAAAAGGAAGGTTTAAAAGGTAAGAAAATATGAAGAAATTAAGGGAAATAGTAAAAACCACAATTTCATTTTCCGATACAAATAGTCCGTACTATCAAACCTTTGACACATTATTTCATTCTGAAGCAATACGAAGTTTGCTGGGTCAGCTAGTTGTTAATAAAATCAAGGACACGCACACTAGGTACATCGGATAGGCAGAGGCCATCATGAAACATTCATTGTCCCCGTTTAAGGTTGCCTTGCCAGTCCCTTTTCATTATAATCCCGGCCTGTCACCGTTCATGTCGGACGAGTGTCAGTCATACCTAAAATTGGTGTACCTACGTTTTGTTTTCATTAGCGCTCACGTTTTTATTTCTATGAGAATAGCAACGACAAATTCGTCTTCAGTACGTATGCTATGAGTATTGAGTAATCGGGATGTCTGTATGTATCATTGTGGCTTTGAGAGCCAGGCAGTATATACACACATTGTGTAAAAACGCAATTCTGTGCAATTTTTTTTTCTTTTATAAAATAAATGTTGTCTTTGTTGCCATATACAAGTTCGTACTGAGCGGTAAGAGTCTGGGTGGATCGGTAGCACCTCACACACGCCTAGGCACAGGGCCTAAGACAGATGGTTGCGGCATCTCCCGCAAGTCACACCCGTGTGGTGTGGAGTCCCAGTAAGCTGGTGCCCGGCTGGCAAACGCTACTTCGACTATATTACCAGTCTGACGCTATCCATATGAACGGAATCATTTCTAATTGAATATTAGTCAACTAACAGCCTTATCACGGTGATATTATCTTATCGCTACTTATACTCAAATCACGGGCGCTTGGGCCCAAGTAACATTCACACAAATAGTACTGCCCGTATTTATACATAAGTAAGTCTAGAGTATGACTTTTGCTCTTCATGAAGGCCCTGCTTAACTTATTATTAGGTTGGGGAAAAAGTTTCTTCGCATTTTTTAACATAATTCAAAACATTTTTTAATATAGTTTATTTAAATTTAACTAAAGTATGTATGTACCATTTTGTTCGATAACCTTTTGCCATCTTGTAGGTAGGGACATGATCCCATTGCTATAAAAATTTTGGGACTTCTCATCAAAATACCGCGACAAGTGGATTTGGCAGTTCCCTCGTGATGTTAACCTAACATTGCATAAAGAATTCTGAAGAGACCGAAACAAATGAAAATCACACATTTGCCTAATTTGAATTTGGAATTATGTTCTTTAAAATTTTAACTTTCAATGATACCAAAACCAGCCAGATACAAATACTACAGCCAAAGAGATTTTATTAAGTTCATACATACTATAATGCGAAAAGACTTTTTCCCCAACCTATTATTTTATTAGTCTTTTATCATATGACAGCGCGTTTGAAGAAACGGGATAAAGCTGACGCTTTCAGCTTTATCCCAGTTCAGCTTAGGATGCCAATAAAAGGTAATGTTAGGGCCGCTGTGGTTCGAATTGTATTTATTTTAGTAGTATCAGCCTGATAATACTCACTTATCGTACGGTCTGTATCCATAGTGATGAGCAAAACTGTTCACGGACCAGACGATGTTGATGCCGCAAGTGTAGCGCAGTATCGTTGGTATGAAGAAGGAGTTCAACCAGGTTTCATTCCAAAAATATACCGGTATCACAGTTGGTAGCAAGAAGCATAGTATCGGCATCATTTTCATGTAATGTCTAAAATATTGTTAATTTCTTGTATTAGATACTTAAGTAACTTATGGTTGAGGTAGCATTATTAGTACCTAACTTGAGCCCATGTTTTTAGCACAAGTCACCTTTCGGTGTGCACCCAGATACAAAGGAGTAACTTCACAAGGAGAGTACTGCTTCCTGTGCCACTTTGTTAATTATAAAATGTATTGTATGTGAGATTCAACAGCGAATTGATGGCGTTTAAGCTCTACGAGGCGTTGCATCAAGGTTGCAGAAGGTACCATAGATGTGTTAGATGTCCTGGGTTAGATCCTCTGGTAGGGAGCTATCAGAGATAAAGGTGTATTATTCTTTATCTGGTGCTGTTGGGATTTTCCCATTCTACTCTCTAAGTTTCGTTATGCTCGGATGTCAATAAGCTCGCCATCTGTTATATGGGGCAAAAAGTTACCGGCGTGACCGATTTGCAAGTTAGCAGTAAAGCAGCTGCAATAAACACTTCGATTTAGTGGCAGGTAGACAAGCAACTCCTACGCACTCGACCGAAGCTTTACCACCAGTGTGTTTATCATTTCCGATTCTCACATTATTCTCTGCTGAATAACGGTAACGACAATTATTTCACGTTCTAGTCGATCTATCACCACAATATCAAGCTTGTTAACTAGAATAGTCCCGTCAGTGATGATAGATCGATCCCAGTGCAATGTGACACGACCATTTTCGAGAAGTAGGTCGGGTATATTAAACCGTAATGTGATATACTTATGTACGGCCACAGTACAGCACTTCCTACACTATATTTCAGAGTAATTGGTTGATGAATAGGTAATTTTTTGTATCTTCTGATTATGTCACAATAATTGTAAATACTACGTTTTATTTTTATGTAATGAAGGTGGCAAACAAGCATGCAGTTCACATTGATGTTAAGTGATGAGTGCAGCCAATAGTCACTCACACAAAGACCAGAGGTCGAAATGCAGGTGATGATAAGTACCTACTGCCTTAAGTTTCTCTAGGATTTGCTAATTTTATTGGTGCTAGAGTTTCGGTGACGAAGCTCGGGGCGTAGGTACCTACTATAGCATTACCTAAACTACTTGCCGCTAAATGGTAGTGTTCAGCGCTATCGTGTTCGTTCGGTGCTTAGATGGTAATGTATGGCCCGGTAATAACTATCGCAGAGACATAATAACTTAGGTCTCAGGGGTGGCAACGCATCTGCATTTTTACCTCTATTTTTGTGTAGACGTCTATAGCCTGCAGTCATCGCTTAACATCAATGTGAGCTGCATGATTGTTTGCCACCTATTACCTACATAAAAAAAGGCTTTTAAAAATCATGACAAGCTCCATACATTGATTTGTACAGAAAAATCAATACGAGGTAAAAAAACCTTGAAATCAAAAGAAAGTAGAGCACATTTTGCAATGTCTTAAATGTTTTAACTTCTCTTGAATAAAAAGGTTCAGACACACCATGTGCTTATTTTTTTAAATACATATCATGTCATGATGCCTTGTTATGTCATAACGTAAAAATAATGTGGTAAAAATGAATGTATCTTATAATGCGACAACTTACTTTTTCTGGAACATAACAACAGGGTCTTCATACAAATCAGTTAAGTCCAGTCTTCGTCCGCCTTCTATAACCTCTGGATTCTTCTTGCAGCAAAGCCAGCCCATATGGGAGAAGAATAAGCCACGCTCTGCGTTATGAGGGTCTGCGTCGGTGTCTGCATATTTGTGATGAGTTCGGTGGTCCCGGGCCCATTCGAAGATGCAGTCCTGAGGGATAATTAGTATAATGACATTGTATATATTTTATGGCGATTTTTTTTGTTGAAGGTTAGTTTTTACGATAAAACGGAATAACTGTTTGGATGAAATGCAGTATTTTTTAAAAAAACTGTTGTAAGTTTCTACAATATCGACAACAACGATATGTGGGGTAGTTACGGAGTCTTTGTTTTTAAAATTATCGTTGCGTTTATTTTTTATTTCTACTGAGAATGATGAATACCCCTGTGGGTATTTACTGTGCTCTAACTGCTGTTTACTTAAGAAAATTAACGTGTTTTTTTTTGAAGATGTACGATAGGTATGTGGTCGGCTCGTCACGAGACATCACAACTCGTACTTCACTGGGATATTGGTGATCGTACAGAGCTCAGTCTAAATATATTGACATGACTGCCTAAGGGTGGCTCCTGTGGGTCCGATCCTTGGTTTAGGGAGACACATAAGACATGCGATTAGCTGTTTCGTCATTGTGTGTAATGCTGGTGTGCATTGTAAACAATGACGTTCTTTCTACTTTTTTACGGTTTCATCAGAACGAAACCGTTATATTATGTGCATACGTAATTATGGCGATCCGGTTCGAAAATGTAACCGGTATTCGTACCCTGCTTGTACAATACTGAAATATATCTTTAAAAACTTTCTCAACGTTTAAAATATATCCAACCACTTATTCCTCTTATAAAAATGTAGAGGAAGGTACTTTATATATTGGCTTATAATTGTAAACAGGGGGTTTACAATAATAAGCCAATATATAAAATTCTTTCAAGTGAAAAATATGAATAAATAAGGGGCTCATTAAGAAGAAGGGAATGGGATAATCATAAACAGCTACGTTATATGATGCCGGTCTATCTCATTACTGCGATTGAATACTCATTAATAATTTGCAGCCCTTACAAACTCCCTTTAGACTGCGCCTTTAGTAATTAATTTCAATACACCACTGGCAATTATTATGTAAGTAGCAAGATTAATTAACGACGGTGGCAAATTAAGTTCTAGTAAAATATTTGGTGTATTTTAATTACTTAATGTAATTATTAAATGTTTAGGTAGGTAATTAAAGCTATTTAATAGGGTCCGTTTTTTTAGGGATCGTGTAAGGACTCTGTGCCTCTGTCCCCATATCCCTAAGTTGTATATCTGTATCTGTGTCTTTTGCCGGCACTACACGTCGACAGACGCATCCGCAGACGCCATCCGAGTATGCGTCCGCCGACGCTCAAAGCACCTCCTCTATACGTCGGCGGACGCATACGCGGACGTCGGCGGACGTGTAGAGGAGGTGATTTGAGCATCTGTGGTAGGTATTTAACGTCGGCGGACGCATACGCAGATATCGTCTGCAGATGTACCTGTCGACGTGTAGTGCCGGCATTAGTCTTCGTGTCTATGTTCACAACATAGATTATCTCTACAATCATCTTTTGCTTCTGTCGTCGTGTCTCCATGTTTCGTACCTCTGTCTTGGTACCTTAGTATCCGTGTCTATACAACACCTCCACATGGACCGGGCATGGAACTCCCTTATGGAATGCCACGTCAAGAACATCAGGTCGGTACCTAGGTGAAGTGGGTATATGTGTTGGAGCATCGGGGCCTATCACATCATACCCATTCCTTTGGCTGTCCTCGAAGAACATCCTTCCGGCCGGAGTGATAACGTTAGAACCCCAAGTAGGATACTTGGCGTTCATATCACCCACGGCTAGTGTAGGCTTGTCTCCGAGGATGGTCCGGATGTCCCCGGCGTGGAAGCGCTCACCTGGGGGGCGGTACGCCGCGAAGATACGGAGCTCTGTGCCCTCTGCGTAGAGTCGCACTCCCTTTGTGCGAGTCGACACGAAAGGCAATGTGTCCAACTCCTCGTGCACCATGTCCCGCCTGACAAGTGCCGCAGTGCCCCTATAAGCGGGGCCCCGCGGTGACACCTCGTCGTGGCGGTACACGAAGTAGTTGTTCACCCTGAGCTCCTGCTCGGGGCGTAGCTTGGTCTCGCCCAGGAGGATAACATGAATATCCTGCGACTGGGCGAGTTCCCGGAGATCCCGTACGTGACCCGTGATCCCACCTGGGTTCCAATACAGGATCCTCAGCTTACACGGGACCACTGTAACGTCTTAACTCGGCCAAACCTGCTAACAAGGCGGGGACAATATCCTGTCCGGCATTGTACGCCGTCAGGATCCCAGTGAGGGTGCTTACAAACACTCCTAGCAACTGGGATACCGACGGCTCCATTAATTGCCCTTGCGGGGCGGATATCCCCCCCCGGGGTGCGGTCGCTTGCTCGGCTTGCGTGATCGAATACGCGAGCCCAGTGCCGTTCACGTGCGCCATTGAATGCGTGCCTGTAGGTGCCGCCTCCCGGGCGGTTACACTCACCTCCCCCTGCTGCCACCGCCTCGTGTTCGGTGATGCCTGGGTGGTGCGGTAAACATTTTGGGCCAGAGGCGCCGCAACTTCTTGCACATCTCTCTGGCCGGTGAGTGCAGGCCCGGCGGCATCAGCCAGCCTAGACCTGGGGTTAATTAACGCCGTGTGCGCCTGTTGCGGCGGGGCGGGGCCAGTTGGCCTCGTTCCTTGCAGATGCGGTGCTGGTGGGACCATGTCCAGGGGGACGGGGCGCTCTTGCCATTCCTCAGTTGGCTGGGCGGCTGTCTCCCGTCTGTCTTCCTCTTGTCGCGCTGCGAGCGCCGATGCCAGGGACCTCTTCTTCCGATCGCGTCGGCGCCCGCTGCGTGATTTTCTTCTTGGCAACCCGTCATTAGCTGGGGTCGATAAGGTGGCACCGGTTACCACTGACCTGTAGATAGGCGGCGGTTGGGTTGCAGGAGCAGGCGCCATAACCATTATCGGCCCGGGCCCACCGGCTCTTTTTTCCCCGGTTGGTGGGGGGAGGGGAGGAGGAATCCTGGCATTCTTCTTTCTTGCCTCCCTCTGGAACGCTGGGCAGCGCCGGTCATTGGCTGTATGCCCTCCCGCGCAGTTGGCGCAGGTGGGCTGTTGATCACGGGAGCGTGGGCATTCGCTCCCCGGGTGGCCCTCCGCACATCGTACACAGCGCAAGGGGCGATGACAGTTGGCGGAGGCGTGTCCGAAGGCTTGGCAACGGTGGCATTGTGGGGGTCCCTCCCTGGGTCGCCACGCCTCTACGGACACGCCCCTCAAATGCAGCAACTCCGTCGTCTGGAAAAGTCCGGCGAGGTCCACTGGGTCGACATGATCCATCTGAACAAAAAAGACGGCGCCGGGTCTGCCCCTCTTGGGGTAGACGGCGCGTGCCGATCGGGCTGGGTAGCCCCTTGCACATAGGGCCTGCACTATATCCTCGGGTTCAGTGGTCCGGGGAAGCCCTCGGATACCCACCTTGGTAGGGCGCTCCTCCGCAGGGGCGTAGCAGAACCACTCTATTTTGGCATCTGCCGCGGTGGCCTCGATGAGGTATGACTGCACGGCACGGTATTCCTCCGGCGTCTTCGGCATGAACCGCACGCCGGCGCCGGTGGCTCTTGCATTCGGGGCATACCCCAACTTATTGGTGATGGCCGCAAGATGGCGCGGCCAGTGCGGCAATTTCTCCACCACGAGTGGCGGGTAACTCCTCGCTAAAGACGTAGCTCCCTGCGGTGCTTGCGCGGGAGGCAATGAAGGCGGAGACGTGGCGCGCGGTGGCGGCGGGTTGGTCACCACGGCCGCGTATGACACTGGTGCCGGCGTTGTTGGTTCCACCATCGTGTTCCAGTCAGGTGGTAATGTACTGCCCTGTAATTTCCGGCACAGAGGCATAACACCTTAGGCCTCAGGAGTGGAAACGCATCTGCATTTTGACCTTGGTCTTTGTGTGGGTGTCTATAGGCTGCAGTCATCACTTAACATCAATGTGAACTGCAAGCTTGTTTACCACTTCCATTACATAAAAAAATGGGTACATATGTAGGTACATTTTACATACCTTGCTCTAAAATAAAAAGCAAAAACGATTTTTTTTTTTTTTAATTGCCTGTTCAGAAACGAACTAATGCCTAAGGAACATGGAACAATGGAATACAAGAATAACTCTTCGATTTTCTCATCAAGGAATTCATGATAAAGAACAATTCAGGTAGGTACATACACAATAGTAAGATTGATACCTAGGTACTTTCCATATCCAATAAGTCACATATAGTTCAAAATAGGCATGTTGCTCATGATTTTCACATTAAGTACGGAGTATTCATACCTGGAAGCCCATAGTTTGCCATATCATAAGCACTGTACGGAGTGGAGTCTTCGCCTTGAAACTTCGGTGTGTCCATAGTCTGTGAGATCCAGCTCCTATCCCTATAGCGCACATGAGATGAACTGCAAACGCTGCAAACAAGACAAGTAGTTAATTATTAATTGTAAAGAAACAATCTACGTTGAAAGTAATAATCTATTCGTTTTATGAAAATTCTTTTTTTTTATGATACTAAATGGCAACTATTTCGCTTCGAACATAAAAGTAATCACGTTTATCAGATCAGAAATCTCGGTATAATCGGTTTACGTACATATAAAAAACATACTAACCAAATTGAGAACCTCCTCCTTTTTGAAGTTGGTTAAAAAGTGGCCCAACATCCTACTTCAGAATGCTAGCTAAATTTAATCCTTTCCAAATACTATTGAAATCCAACAGAGACGCACAGGGAAGGAGTTAATTTCGCACGTTTGAATATTTGATAAACTTACCAAAAACATTAGTTTGCCATTTCGCCGAGGTTAACGCCAAATATATCCCATAAACGGAGCTCACGTGTAAAAAGAGGAACCAGAATATATTGAACCACACGTACTCATATTTCTTCGGTTTTGCTTTTTTTAGGTCAGTCACATCTTTGTCTAAACCTAAATCCGCTGTTTGTGTGTCTGATTCAAAAAGAACACCACTTGGTATTGGATCAACTAGTGGCGGCATTTTCTAAAAAAAAGTTATTATCAAAAAGTGTTCGGTATGTTTTTGTGTTTTGTTCGTTTTGTTCGAACGTTAACAACAGTTGGCTTTAAGATTTTGAGTAGGTTTTCATAATTAAAACTGGCTCTTGTCGCAAAACTGGAAGGAGTTAACTGACATGATGTTGGCGCTCTGCCAAATGTTGGATTCGACCTGGTATGCGCCGAATATGGTTCTTAGCGCTTCGATGAATTTTCAGTGGAAATTACTCTAGATAGCAAGAAAAAAGCAATAGATGTAGCTTTAAAATATTCGTGAATATTGATCTAAGGAACAAAAATTTTGTAACTCTTACGCTTTTGCTCTTTTTAAGTAATTTAATAAATATATTGACGCGTTTTAAGGCAATTAATTATCAATCAGATATTACCGATAATTGAATTGACTATTTAATGCACTAACGAGACTTACCGTGGGTCACACTCTACTATTTGAGAATAGTTAAGTCTCCTTTATATAGCCAAAAGAAACAATGGAGGTACATTTACATTTTGTTTAATTGGATTGAACTACGTAACCCATCAGTGACACATTTTATCTGTGAACTAATTTCTTGAACATTGATTTAATTATTTTACGGTCAACGCAATCAAGTGACTGGCCGATAGACACCAGTAGTTCACAACTTGCAATTTTTAATTTTCGTAAGGATAGAGGTACGATACCAATGTAGCCACTGGAGAAAGTTATCACAAAAGGCTGGTGAATATAACACGTGAAGAATAAATAAATTGGTAATTGGTAAATTGGTATATTGGTATATGTGTCAAACTAAAATTATAAGACATCCCTATAATGCTTAACCTGAAGAATGAGACTGTATTCAATTATAGTCGTACAGGCCGAGTGAAAGAACACCCAGTACTTGGACTCAAAAATGCCCTAAACGTTGCACTTTTGTCTTCAGCAGTAAAAGGTGATTGTTTTCTTTGTGGTTCCATAATGTGCGACCTAGTTACTAGTCGGAAACGCGAATGACAATAAGAATACTGTGCTACTTCAAATTGCTCCATTGCACGAAGGTGCACAAGCGATACATTAGGTAAAGAGTACCCTGAAGGGCCATTCATTAATTACTTAAGCGTCCCGAGAGAAAAGGCTCCCCCTTCCTCATTTTTGTTTGAAATCTTACGTAGGTACATGAGGATGGGGCGGGGAGTGAGGAGGTCAAAAATTGCCAAAATCCTGACGTAATTAATGAATGGTGTAATATGCATCAATAATGGCTGCAAGAGTAGATATAAAATTGACATTGTATTTACCTTCATCATATAAAATCAGGACAAGCTGCGTTGTGTCGTCGATGAAAATCAGTCAAAGTTAATTTACTGTTAGACAAATGCCTCTCTCTAGGATATCCCCGACTAGTACTAGTGAGGTCTGCTTACGATTCGAGTACCTACGTGGTTGTCAGCTTTCGTTATGTCGTCTGGTCATCACCCCTAAATCTTTATGCTGCAACGATCTTTGAGATATGAATCCACCACTGTTGTGCACTACCTCCACAGTTCTGGCCACATTGAGTTCCAAGGCTGCAATGCCCTTAAGGCTGTGGCTTAAAACTGTATAATCTACGGTCTATTTATCATGGTTAAGTGTTATTTAATTAGTCGTTGAATTTGTGGTTAAAGTAAATGTTTATCAAAATTGAGAATGTATCATTAAATTAATCACAAAAATCTATGACGTTTCATAAAGTACGACTTAGACAATGGATAGGTTTTATAAAAATATATATTTTTTTAATAATTTTAAACTTAACTACCTACTAGCATACTTACGAATTTCATTAAGATACTCCGCTGCACGCTACAGTGCTGCCTCAGCACTACTGGTCTCCATTTAAGTTTTATCTATAAGTTTATATGAGGTTACATTCCAAGCTACGCGACAAAGTCGCGGCAGCAATGCAGTAGAATATAGAGAATTATGGTGCTGCGGCAGCACTGCGGCGGCAGCCCTCTTGCGTGCAGCCTGGTTGGCCGGACGTTGGAACCTTTTCCAGGTCTATTTCTTAAAATATCAAAAATAGTTTTTTCATAATCTTATGTAATATAATATTTTTAAATAAAGGGAACTTTCCGAGACTGAATTTCTTGTCCATAGGTAGTAATAATAGAAAAATGAGCAAGCTTTTTATGAAAACAGGCGACAATCATGCTTTTGGTGCGGACTCGACCGGACGGTTCGTTGCACGTTATTTCCCCAAAAGAGACCAACTTCCATCTCCGCAAACACCTACCTGCTACTGTAATAATAATATAGGAACTTATACTTCGAATTATGAAATTTTGACGAAAGTTAACGGTAAGTGAAAACTGCTATTTACGGTATAGCGGCGTACCAGAAAATATATGAATATTATTGGAGAAGAGTTTTTATTAATTTACTAGCTGTCGCCCGCGGTTCCGTGTAGGTCCAGACTAGGTAATTATCCAGACTTATAATAGACTTATAGTAAATTTGAAGTAGTGCTTGAAGTAAATTTTCAATTGACCATAACTGCTTTTTCCCATAATACCTTAGGCCTCAGGGATGGCAACATATCTACATTGAAATCTCTGGTTTCATGTTGATGTTTTTAGGCTACAGTATTACTTACCATAAATGTAAACTGGAGGCTTGTTTGCCGCTTCATGACATAAAAAAACATACCTAATTAAAATGTATGTCTTATAGAAGTTTTAGCTGAAAATAGCGCGCAGGAAAATAAATTTAATTCCAACGCATTGCTCATACCGATGATGAGAAATGGGGTTCGCTAGACTTTCTTTTAATTGTGTGGGAATGGCTTTACCATTTACTGCACGGCAGAACGACGTTTGTCGGGTCAGCTAGTATAATAATACTGGCTGTGCCCGCGACTTCGTCCGCATGAGAATTTAAGATTGTTCAGTATCTACCCGGACGAAGTCGTGGGCGCAGCCAGTATAAAAGTAGCTTGAGTTACTCCTTATTACATAAGCTATCTGCCAGTGAAAGTCCTGTCAAAATCGGCAACGCCGTTCTCGAGATTAGCGGGAACAAACAGATAGACTGGCAGACAGACAGACAAAAATTGAAAAAAAAAATGTTTTGGTATATGTACCGTGTATACATACATATGCATTTAGTAAAAATGGGTTATTTTATATTACAAACAGACACTCCAATTTTATTTATTTGTATAGATAATGTTATAACAGTGGCAAACAAGCATGCAGTTTTATGTATGGAATTAATGTGTAGGTTAGTGACTGCTGCAGCCTACAAAAATCTACACAAAATCCAGAGGTCCATATGTAAATGCGTTATGTGGCCTAGCCTGTTATGCCTCTATGACAGAAATATCGGGAGCCATATATTACCATCAAGCCGCACCATATGCTGAACACTACCATCTATCGACAAATATATTAAGTCATTCGGTATACGGTGATGTCAACGCATCGAGCTCTTTTAGTGAAACCCTATCACCAATGAAATTAGAAAGGTGCAAAACAGCTTCTAATAAAAAAAAAAACAACAACCTTTGTTGTAGGTAGGATTTATTAATACGGAAGTATTTATCTTCATAACTCTCGTGGCCTATCACTGCCGGGACTCTATTATTAATAAAAAAACACATAAATCACTGGTACAGGCATTTAGCATCGAATTAATGTCATCGTCTATCCTATTATGTTGTCAACGAATTCCGAGAAAACATTTGCTGTCATCAAACTCGATCAAACCACCGCAAAAGCCTCACAAATTAACTGTTAGCACGTAACACTTTCGAATTTATTCACCGCAAATGAAGAAACGAGTATAATGTATAAACGCCGATACTAAATATGCGTATGAAAAGGCCTAATGCGCAAATGACATCAAAGAATATTGCTCAGAATTCTCGTATTTGTACCGTAAATACGGTGAACACATGTGTAAGGATGGGAATGAATGGCAAATCTTCCGGGCGAGTAACTGGGGCGTGAAACGGAGATTTTATTTTGAGGAGGCTCTGAGACCACTCCGATTTTTCCGAGTCGTCGGTGATTCCCATCGGCGAATCGCATACGTATGTGATACTGATACAGATTGGTTATTAAAATCTTTAATCTTCTTTCTTAAATCTTTACCCCCTTATTCATAAACGTATTTTAGCTAAAGTGTTGCTAATCTCTCTTTTGTCTCTTTCTATCCTGCACATTTGACAATGCAACTGACAAAGACAAAGCATTCTATAGCTAAAACGTATCTAATGTACGTTTATGAATAAGGGGGTTAGTCTATTAATCTGTTAAAACAAGCGCTGCTATTTCGTTTAATTATATTTAAATTTGGTACTATGTCAAATGGTTCATAAACCCACGGAAGTACTAATATATTCAAGGTCGTATCACTACCGGAACTTCACCAAATAAAAAAAATCAAAGGCATTTAATTAATGTCACTGTCTATCTCATTATGTTGTCAACGAATTCCTCAGCAATTCCGAGAAAACAATTGCTGTCATCAAACTTGATCAAACCACCGTAAAAGCCTCACAAATTAACTGTCAGCACGTAACGCTTTCAAATTTATTCACGGCAAATATATACGGCAGTATAATTTATAAATGCCGTTACAAAATATGCGCATGTAAAGGTATAATGCGCAAACGACATTAAAGAATATTGCTCAAAGTTCGTATTTGTGCCGTAAATACGGTAAACATATGTGTAAGGAAGGGAATGAATGGCTAATCTTTCGGGCGAGTAACTAGGGCGTGAAACGGAGATTTTATTTTGAGGAGGCTCTTGCCGGGACCTCTCTGATTTTTCCAATTCGTCGGTAATTCGCATCGGTGGATCGCAGACGTATGCGATACTGGATATACAGATCAGTTATTTAGGAGAAATATTTTTAGTTATATTAATGAGATTCTAAACATTTTTTTGCTGTTATCTCGACTCATCCTTTTAATAGTTTGAGCTACGCGTAGACGATATCGTCTACGAACAATATGAAATCAATTGTAATGTTTTACTGCAGCTCAAGAGGTTAAGACTGTTTTGTACTTTCTAAGGTTTACCTACTTAGTACGTAGACTGAGGTTTACTTGTTAATAGAATTATAATTATTCGTAATGATAGAATATATAACTACACTTGGGAGCTTTAAACTGGAATCACATAAACTGGGGTAACAATATAAAAAAACAATAGTAACACATGACTGAACAAGCCCTGTTTATTGTGATTCCAATTTAAAGCTCGCAAGTGTATATTTTACTACTATGGACTCATGAATATTACTATGAATACTACTATCCATTGCTATGCATGCATGTATAGATACAATCATAGATCCTGTAGGTCATGGAACCCGAAACTTTAAGTCTAGCGTCAAGGGCCTTTAAACAACGATGCAATTCTTCGTTTATGCACATGTGTTAAGAAATTACAGTAATGGTGATGTCAATCTTAAGGCTCTCTTAAGGCCAAGTTCAATTTCATGTCGTCAACGATATCACGTGACATATCGATGACCACTCGAACATTACCCATTAGCGTTTCTACAGCGTTAATTATATAGATCATCAATTTGGCTAAGAAACAAGGCCGGTGCAGAAAATCGAGAGTGTCAGTATAGCTTCGTAAAAAATATTTTTAAATTTTTTTGATATTGCGAAGAACCAATGAAATAAAAAACATCACTTGTTTCTGGTGGTTTTTATATTTTATCAATGTTATCGATAAATTTTGATATATACCGATTAAAAATTTTAAATTGTGTTTCAAATTATGTACCTACCTTCCATTTTTTTCATAATTAGGTATCAGAAGATAAATTTAGTGTATGCTTTCTTAATTATATTTATCAACCTACCTACAGTTTCGTCACATCTCGTACTCTCGTTTGGTGTGTTTAACATTTCAATGCTTATTAGGTATCTAAGTATCTACTATATTTATTCTTTATTATACATTTCATATTATTTTCCAGCTCTCTGAATGAAGCACAATGCCCCATCGACCGCGGACGATTGGAGCACAAATACCTTTCAATTCATCCATAATACGATATTTGTATTGTAAGTGGTCTCTAATTGAATACACGGCAGCGTAGTCGGCGTGTTATTTGGCCGGTATTGTTGGTACCTATATAGTGGGAGCCATCCGATTACCTGCATTGTAGTTTAAATCGGCTTCGTTCTTGAAAAACGATTCGCTTGTGCGAGAGATTTTCAATTTAACAAAAAACCAGTGACTATCAATAAAGTTTTGATTGAATTTTTAGTTCAAATTTATTTATTGACGATGATTATAGAGCTCATAGTAATTATTAGCTTACACAGAATATAGTTATGAATTAACTTATTAATGGACTATTGTAATATTTTTGCATAATCAAGGATATATACTATAACAAAAGATAGAGGAAAATACGAAGTATCATGGAAAATACTTAAAAAATATTTGAGTCGTTGTTCTTTTGTCGGAAATATTTATTTTATGTAATTTTTGTATGACAGAAATATGTCACCATATTGCTACTATAACACTATTTTTTTTGAAATAGGTATACTTACGACAATTCATTAAACGATTTGAATAGCTGAAAATGATTTAGTATTTTATGCTTCTTCTCTTAATATAGTGTACAATTTGCAGGCCCAAGCTCCACACATTTTGGAATATCTCCTTTCAGTGTTCAATAAATAATATTTACATTAATAAACAAGTTCTTAAAGAAAGAAGCACGATCTTTCATAACGCATTTAGTCTAGTTGTCTTCCGGTCGTGTTTACAAGAACAACTACTTCTTACCATACTTTAAACATTAACATTAGGGCATGAAAACATTGTGATGTTAATGTAATTCAATGTACCTATAAATAGTAATAAGGTGTAATCGTCTCAGAATATTCATAAGTAGTATAAGTTGTGCAAGTATAGAACGCGTACGGTGTCGAGTCACAAAGGGCGGCCAGCAAGCTCAGATTCAATTTCTCCAAATTGAGTGAGTTTGTGCTCTCACAAGAGCGGCATCGACTATCGCGTACTTCCCGAACTGCTGGCTCACTGGAAATGTGGGCAACTTGCTAAATGACTTCGTTAATAGTTGGTTGGACTTCGTTTTGGTAGAAAAGATTTTAAACAGGAATTCATCTGGCGTAAGCTAATATTTATAAGATTTTATGATAAAAGATGACAACGTCTTCGTTTCAACATTTTACACAAATCTCGATTACAATCCTTTAACTGGAACTGGCTCGCTGGAAATATGGGGCTACTTGCTCGATGGTCCGGTTTACATTGTCTTAGTGTTTAGGAGAGTGCTTTAGGATAGTACTTTAGTTGAAACATGTAAACGCTATTTGCTTTAGTACGGTTCTATTTGACTTTCAAGTTGTACTAAATAAAATACTCTCCTAAACACCTTAACACCAGGTAAATCAATCAGGTAATGTGAGGTGGTTCTGTCTATTAGGTATTAAAGTACGTATGATCATTTCAGAATATTCAATACAAGGTGCTGCTCATATGTTTTATATGTTGTGGCAATAAATATTGAATGAATGAATGAATATTCAATACACGGTGTCGGGTAACAAAGGACGACTAACAAGCTGAGATTCAATTTAGAGCACAACAGCGGCATCGACTATCGCATAGATACTTCCCGGACTGGTGGTTCAATGGAAATGTGGGAAACTTGACCCACCTTACACTGACTCCATGACCTCCATAATAGTTGAATTGACTCCGTTTTAATAGAACCGATGTTCTTTCTCAAAGTCAGCTCTATCTCTGTACCAAATTTCATTAAAATCGGTTCAGTCGTTTGGACGTGAGAAGGTAACAGACAGATAGTGTTACTTTCGCATTTATAATATTAGTAGGGAAATAGGGATTAAAAAGTCGTATATCTTTTTTAGGGTTTGTGCCTATTTTAAAATCACATGTTGCATGAAAAAAAAACCTATAAATCGTTTCACAGTTCTGAATATACATTTTTTTATTTCGTAATAGTGCATATATGCTTAATTTATAACTATTTAAGATTAAAAATACAGGTGATAAACAGATGCGTTGCTGTTTCTGATAATCTTTGAGTAATCTTCTGGTATGCTTTGAGTACCTACTTGAGTATCAAGTGAGATTCGTCTTCGACTTTTTAAATTAAATGAAGATGGCAAACAAGCATAATATGTGAAAACAGCGGAGACAATGTCCATAAAATCCGGATTCTCGAAATGCAGGTCACTAGTAAATCATGGAAATCAGGAGGCTCAAAACTATTGTTCTTTTAGGCGATACTAAACTTTTTTTTTATTTTTTTTATGTAATAAAAGTGGCAAACAAGCATGCAGTTCACATCGATGCCAAGTGACGACTGCAGCCTATAGACACCCACACAATGACCAGAGGTCAAAACGCAGATGCGCCGCCACTCATGAGGCCCAAGGTGTTATGGCCTCTGTGCCTGAAATTACAGGGCCGTACATTACCACCTGACCGGAACACGATAGTGCTGAACACTACCATTTAGCGGCAAGTATATTAGGTAATGCGGTGGTGCCTACGCCCGCGAGCTCCGTCACTGGAGCTCTACCACCAGTAAAAACTGTAATTGAATTAAAATTTGGTACGGTTTGTAATATGTTTTCATTTTAAAAAAGGAATAAATCAGTCAACTGCAAGCTGTACACCAAAACGCTCCGGAAGCGATTAGCTAAATAAATGATAGTGTCTACTAACGCTACGCGAAAAACTACCTCTATTTATTTGAGCGATAAAATAAATACAACATCATTTATTTGTGTAGCGACTTTAATCCTGTTTAAAGTTCTAAACAATCAGATTACATACAGCTTCGGACTTACTAATTATTTTAGTTGTGCCAAGCTGAATTGTTTGGGACGAAGCGTACTTTAACTACATAATTTTACACAATGTACAGTGTGCTCAGTACTTAGTCACTATTCAAAGTAAGTACCTATGTAAATTAAATGAAAATACAAATGTACATTTTAAATACTTGTGATAGTAATAAATTTAGTCAGTTAACATACAAGTGGAATAAGGGCTATCTAAACTGCATTATAATGTCTCGTAGTTTCTGATACATTTAATTTCTATTGCACATCGAATTTAGGAAAGAGATTTCGGCTGTAAATCTATCTCTCTACAGACTAAGCTCGCGGGCGTAGGCACTATCGTATTACTTAATCTATTTGCCACATCGAGATTAGAGAGAAGGAGACTTCGGCTTGTTTCGGATCTGTAGAGCGTCATCTCTTTCGCACCTTACCTTAATACTTATTTTATGTAGGGGAAGTGGTAAACAAGCATGCAGTTCACATTGATGTTAAGTGATGACTGCAGCCACACAAAGACCAAGGCAAAATGCTGATGCGTTACCACTCCTGAGGCCTAAGGTGTTATGCCTCTGTGCCGGAAATTACAGGGCTTATTTGACGTTTGTCGACCAAGTTTTGACCAATACCGGATTGTCAGTGCTTACGTAGGCAGTGTGCAACTGAGATAACGCTCTACGAAGTCGAAACAAGCCGATCGTCTCTTTCGCAGGCTCGAAGTACAATATTAATTATTGGGTAGGTACCTACTGTACGTAGGTACATTTTATGTCACTTCTCGTGAAAAAGTAAAAATATTATAACAATGGTTTTTTTGCACACGTATTGTATACATAAATACTGATGATAGCGTCGCGTAATGGATTAGTTTGGTTTCAGTTTTTTTGCTTATTCTGCTTTTATTTTCTTTTCGTGTGCGGTTGGTTCTCTGAAACATGAATTATACTACACCATTTTAGCTAATACGGCTTATGCATTTAATTAAGAGTGTTCGTCCTCCAGTAAGTGGTTTTACTCATCGAATCAATACATAATCTCAGGTCTGGTCTGCATTCCCAAAGAGGTAAGTAGTCGTTTTTTTTTATGTCATCAAAGTGGCAAACATGCATGCAGTTCACATTGATGTAAAGTGATGACTGTAGCCTATAGACACCCACACAAAGGCCAGAGGTCAAAAGGCAAATACGTTACCACTTCTGAGGCCTAAGGTGTTATGTCTCTGTGCCGGCAATAACAGGGCCGTAAATTACCACTTGACCGGAATACGATAGTGCTGAACACTACCATTAAGCGGCAAGTATATTAGGTAATGCGGTGGTGCCTCCGCCCGCGAGCTCCTTCACTGGGGCTCTACTACCAGTAGTTAATAATTACATAACATTAATGTATAATGGCCCCGAAGGCATTGGGACGTGACGACCCCATCGTCCTCTACTGGAAGAGAATTCTTCTATTTACTCTGACATCAGACGAGCGATGTAGTGATGATAAGTCTATCAACGCGTAATTCATTCAATATGATCGACTTTTTATAAACATAAATACCTATTTAAAAATTGCAATAGTTCGTTTCAGGGACCGACATTGGTTCACTCAGAGAATCACGTTACGAACATTTCAGTTCGATAGTTCAGACCTTTCGACCGTCATGAATTTCATAAACGGCAAAAGTTGTTTATGTTCTTAGTATTAATTCCACGAGTAAAACCACATGCTAGTGAACTAATCTTCCTTATTTTTTACTCTTCATTAAATGCATTTAAGCCGCATTCATGTAAAATAATGTAGTATAATGCATGTTTGAGGGAACGGTATTGATTAACTGCCTGCACCGAGAGTCACATAACGAACATTTCAGTTCGATAGTTTAACTCGTTTAACCTTTCGACCGTCATGAACTTTCAATAGACGGCTAGTTTTTTATGTTCTTATATATATTTACTAAATCATAGTCCTACAGATAATATTCTCTACTTCCCTACTAATATTATAAATGCGAAAATAACTCTGTCTGTCTGTCTGTTACCTTTTCAGGTCCAAACGATTGAACCGATTTTAATGAAATTTGGTACAAAGATAGAGCTGACTTTGAGAAAAAATATAGGCTACTTTTCGACATCCACGCGGGCGAAGCCGCGGTCAACAGCTAGTGTCGTAATACATGAAATATTTTCAAACAGTAAATTTATTTTGTGAGCATAAAAGTATTACGGGGAGGTAGATGTGTTTTGTTCGTGCAAGTTGTTTGAATTTATTTCTTAATGAACAGAGCTAGAACTATGGTTGGGTTATATGATGTGGTTAGTCGGACGTTGAAACACGTTTAATATGAGTTCTAGGTTGATTTATAATGAAATAACATTCTTGTGTCAGCTTTTGTAACATCTTTATGGAACAGTTTTTTAGAAAACTTTGTTTCTCGGCGTAATAATAATCTGCAATTTAATTTTATTTAGCAGACTTATTTTCGGTTGTGCGCTCCGTGCATAACAAAGGTGTATTCGTAGAATATAATATAAAATAAGTAGATCTGATATAGGCATAATGATACAGTGGCGATGTGTTGTTCGCTTTTCAAAGTTGATTTAAAAGTTATATTAAAGATTCAAATGTTTTTTGGGATTTTTGTTCGGGATCTTAAGTATTGACAGGCTAATATCATCAAACGCCATAACTGTAGCAGTGCAATCTTAATTCCCAAAATTGTATGTAACTCACTGTATACCTCGAAGGGGTTGGCGTAGTTCATCATACCTACCCCCCGAGGGTTTCCGCCTTGTGGCGGGGAGGCTCAGTATCCGGTGGTTGGCCTCACACCGGCGAAGCCAAGAGGAACCCAGAGAGGGAGCGGCGTTTGGCGTGGCTCTGCCCGCCACTCGCTGCTGTGGTGAGGAGACGGCTGGGGAAGAGGTGTACGGGTAGATCGTTGGCCCTGCACCCTATCCCCAGCCGCCTAGCGGTGGTCCCGCCGTCAGAGCGGGGGGGTGGTTGAAGGTCAGTTCATGCCTGTCACTCCCGCTCCCCCGGGGCCGGACTGTGAGTCCCTGGACTCCTCCACCCGGGCGTCTTGGGACGCCTGGCGTTGTGAGTGGTCGGGGCAGGGACCACGGACTAGGGGATGTCCGTCGCCCGAATGGAGATGTCCCGGGCTGGCTGGCGTGCAGGTGTTCCGCACGCCACTAGTGTTGGTTGGAGCCGAAAGGCTCCGAGGAGGGCTCGGCAACGAGCACCCGCCGGTGCGGTCGCGGATGTATGCGATAGCATTCCCGTGACCCTGCCACTGATGGCGGACGAGTCGGAACACCCAGGGGTTTTTAGTGGGTAGACGGATGCCTTTTCTGGAGTCCCACATAACCCACCCCTCTCCCCAAGGGTGGGTAGGCGTAACGCATTTTCCCCTGTTAAATAAAAAGGTCGTCATACCTAGATGTTTGCGTGTATGCAAGTATGCATGCAGACATCTGTGACTTGCCGGTTACTTTTTTTTTTTGTTATCATGGCATCGCTATTACGCATATTGCCAGTGTCAAGTAAAACGATATTTCGTATTTATTTAAGCAGCGTAAAAGTTAGCATAATATAGTCATCAAGTATAATATGTAAGTATTAAGTATATAAGTTATCAAGTATAATATGTCAGTCAAGTGAGTTACACTCAAGTTATTCGAATAAAGCGATGGCTACTTTACCAGAACATTTACAATAAAGTTTTGGAGGCAACCTGAAAGGTCGTGTTTTCGCACTGTTATTCTATTTCACTATACACGGGCACTGTAATAAACTTATATCAAACAAAATGCCACCAACTTTATTCAATATAACTTAAAAATACACCAAGAAAATTAAATAAAATAAGAGCACCATACGCCTCTTTCAAGGTTCGCACCAAAACTCAATTCTTGTCACATGTAATAATAGATGGCCAGCCCATTGATTACTTCTGGGCATATTACCACACTCCAAAAGTGGCATTGGATCCTAAGAATAATAGAAAAGATCCGATAGCACTTACGTTCTGACCTGAGTAGGTATCTAAACCAATACTCCAGCAGAAATACCTAGTTGTCTAATACCTTTTGACTGCACCATAGAGCAACACGGGCCACCGGCCGACCGGAGGGGAGTAGCCATAGCGTTTATTACCGATGCAAAAAAATCTATCATTTTTTGCGGGTGGAAATACGTTTGACACACACACACTACAAAATTCATCTATTACTACGAAACTCACACCTTGACTTTACCAAAATACATGAACAATTTCACGCACATATTTAAACATCTAGGCGACAGGCGTAGGCCCAGTTGTGCTTGTACTTTGGTAGAGGGGAAAGCCTACATATGGGTACTCCCTTCCGCCGCGGCCGGTGGCCCGTGTTGCTCTATGGTAGCGACAAATTAGAAATTCTTCGACTCTAGTATCAAAATTTGGACCTTCTTCTGATGCACGGGCATCCTGCACGGGACCACTAAATCACAGAGTTAGTCGTTAGAAGATTTATCATCAATAAAATTGGAAAACATCTCTCTGAAGTATACCTTATAGCAATAAACTAAATAAGAATAAATAATAAAAGAGCTATTATTCTCCACAAAACGGACAATAAAAATTTCATGTTTGATTCGAATGCTGATATTAAATATTAAAGCACTCACAATACGCCTTATGCGTTGTGGTATTAAATTGACCCCTTGTTGCGAATCGGACACAAGCTACGTGTAAAATCCTTTCATCTTTATCTATTACATACAATCGGAAAGGGATGCAATATTTCTTGTACGGTCACGTATTCTCCGAGAAGTACTGTAATCAATTTGGTATTTCACTCGTCATAGAGATAGATATAAAAGATGACGTTGGCAAAAGTCTTCAGCAATCATTTGCTGACAAAACTACATTTTTAAGTCTCTGACACGGTTTAAGAAATATATTTATAGGTCGTCTATTTATTGCGTGATTACGATTATTTAATAACGGCGAGACCTTATTCATAAACGTATTTTAGTAACAATCACTCTTCTGTCTCTTTCTATCTTAAGCAATTAACAGTGCAACTGACAAAGATAAAGCATATTATAGCTCAAACAGTACCTAATACATGTTTATGTATAAGAGGGCTAGTTTATATGTTTCATAAATTTTAATAGTACATTGTTATATAGCGAATATATAATAAATATTTTGGTTATTTTTTATCGACTGCTCCCATCTATTGTCGATGCAATCCTCAATTATTATTCTTCTAAACTAGAGAGAATGAGAAATATTTATGTTAGTCACTAGCGTCATCTATGTTCTATATTCCCCATGCGTGATCTATATTTTTAAACGAAATTAATAGTTAGCTATTTTATTCAATAACCAAAAAATGTTAATAAGGTTTTTCAAAACAGTGTCTTCTATGGTTACCTAGATTTTATATTTAACTTAATTATTAGGGCGTGATTTAACTAGTCAAGCCATTATCATTTATTTTTATAATGTAACATAACATATATACGTATATAAAAATCAATTGCTGTTCGTTAGTCTGGCTAATTAGGCTAATTTTGGTTTTGAATGATTTTTGGAAGTCCAGGGAAGGTTTAAAAGGTAAAAAGATATGAAGAAATTGAAGGGAAATAGTAAAAACCATAATTTTACTTTCCTTAACCTTTGACACATTATTTTTTGACTCATTGTGAGGCAATACGAAGGCACAGCTAGTGTAACATATAATGTATGTCATTTTTAAATAATTGCGAGTGTATTACTTTCGTATACCGTATCTTGTACTACAATTATATTGGTTTCATTCGTTCGTCTATCAAAGTGACTGTTCGGACGCTCCCCAGCTGTCCTGAACCCTACTGACCCGACTTGTCTCATTCGATTACAATTTGTGATTTATTAATGAATCTTTTAACCAACTTACGTGGCTATGCCTGTAGACTGATATCTACTATTAGCGAGTAGATTTAAGACATAATTTTTAACAAGATTTTTGTCGTTTTTACCCGACTACACCAGAAGAAGGGTTATATTTTTTTAATGTATGTATATCTGTTCTTCTGAATCACTTGACGGATTGTAGCGAAAAAGGACGAAAAAAACACATACACAAGAAATAATCATTGGAATGAATTGGTCAGTAGGTATCTACGGATAATACCCAGAGTCTCACGGTTGCACCAAGCAGGTTCCAGTTCAGCGCAATATCCTCAACATATACATTCATAGTGGTATCTTCGAAGTTTACCCGATGTAATTTGGCCAATAGTCACCATGTGTAGCTTATAAAACGTCACTGATTAATCATGGGCCTATGAATAGGTATACAATAATACAGAGTTACCTCTGTCTACCTCTTGGGGTTATATGAAGTTGTTCAGTAAACTTTTATTGGGTTGACGTGTAATTATGTAATGGAATACTAGTAATTTGATTTAAATCTTCTCATAACAAATGTGTTACGGGCTTGACACTTTTGAATGATGTATAACCGGTAACTTAATAATTGGCTGGAGCCTCGAATTAGAAGAGGTAAAAGCTTGTTTTTATTTGTTTGTAAAAACATAGTAATAAGACGATGTGTTAAAATTTTACCAAAACAACTGCCTCCACTGCTATTTTGAGGTCTTGGGTTTGATTTTCGGAACAGAGGCTACCAGAGATAACGATGTAAAATCCTTTATCTCTGGTTCTATTGGGAGTTTTTCATATTCTGGAAGTCTCCCAATACTTTGAAGTTTTGTAATCTGCCCGTAAATGTCAACACGCTCCCTGTTACATATGCCAACACATAACTGGCGAATCGTGGGAGTTTGCGTGTAGCATACATGCGTTACCACTCCTGAGGCCTAAGGTGATATGCCTCTGTGCCGGAAATTATAGGGCCGTACATTTACCTCTGCCTACAGCCTAGGTCGCGGGCAATCGCTGGATGAGGGTGGCCCAGGACCGTTCGTTGTGGCAATCTTTGGGGGAGGCTTTTGTTCAGCAGTGGACGTCTTTTGGCAGCATTGATGATGATGATGACGGCCTACATGCATTTTCTCTGTGTTCAGGTTGTCTTTAAGAATTTACTCTATTATCAATAAGACCACCATTTGTACTGTGCTACTTTTGATTAACTTGCTGCTGCCGTAAGGCAATGCAATAGATGTGAAGGAAAGATTTGACAGATCGGGCAGGGCTTCAGTAGCTCAATTGGAAGAGCGGCTGGACTAGATTCCCAGTAGGTCGCGAGTTCGAGCCTCGCCTGAAGTCAAATTTTTCTTTCCATTTTTCTTTAAAAATAAAAATATATTTCACAAGCATGTGTTAATGCGAAATAATATCAAACAATTATTAAGGGTAAAAGCGACTTCTTTACGATATTCAATAAACTGAAAAGTCTATTATATCGGTTGCCTAACTGGCAAACTTTCTGTTTGTTACTTGGTGTATAATAAAGAATATTGAAGCCTTAAAATAGTGACCCTCGGATCAAATAGTCATCACACATCGCTGGTCTAACTGGATAGCCAACTATTAGATATATTCTAGAAAAATATCAATCATAATCAATTATCGCTATATACAAACTTAATTATAATTTCTGTATAAACCAAACAAGAGTACTCGAAATATGATACTTAAACAGAACTTTGTATTAGTTTCCAATAATGAAAAAGTTATAGTTCAAGACTTCATTAAAGTTTGCTGTGCAATTAGCATTCGCTATATCACGAAGTCTTTATTAAAAAGGATTGCCGTCCTTTCGTCGCCGATGTTGTAAGTTTCAAATATCTTTTATTTATCTTTTCTGTAGCTGGATAACAAACACCGTTGACTGTATTAAAAAGAATATAATAATAGGTATATACAAGGCACGTTTTTATCCATAATTAAAAAAGGAGAGTCATTTTGGTAACATTATTATTGATAGAGATAAAATGAGGATGGAGTTATTATTTATTTGTGTTAGTATTTTACGAATTTGTGATACCTATCTAATCGCTTGTACTTTATCACAAACACCTACAGTGCTCATCAAGAAATATTCCACAACGAGCCTATGAAAGTGACAATCGGCTAGTTTCGACTTCGTAGAGCGTTATCTCTGATGCACACTGTCTACGTAAGCACTGATAGTCCGGTATTGGTCAAAACTTGATCAAAATGGTGGACAAACGTCATATTGGTAAGGTGCGAAAAAGATAACGCTCTACAGACCCGAAATAAGCCGAAGCCTCCTTCCTGAGCTCGATGTGCATTATTTCTTGTTGGATACTGTGCACATAATAATTTATTGTATTAACCTTCGAATATAAAAATTAATAATTTTTATACCTAAATATGATATCGTTTGTATTTTTTTTATTATGTAATGAAGGTGCCAAACAAGCATGCAGTTCACATTGATGTTAAGTGATGACTACAGCCTATAGATAAAGACCAGAGGTCAAAACGCAGATGCGTTGACGCCCTGAGACCTTAGTTGTTATGTCTCTGTGATAGTTATTACGGGGCCATACATCACCATTAAACCGAAACACAATAGTGCAGAACACTACCATTTGGCGGAAGATAGATAAAGTAATACATTAACACGTGATTTTTCTTTAGACTGTGGTAATACGGTGGTGCCTACGTCCTCGAGCTTTTACACTGGAACTCTACCACCAGTAAAAGTATTTTTATTGTTAGGTATTTTACTAGTTATCTTTTTCGTCATTCAGTCATTATACGTAAATTACCATTATTTATCTATTGCCATTCCCCTGTGACAGAAAGAAAGACATCCATCCAAACGTAAGTAGCTGTTAGTTTTAAAAAGCAATAAGGAAATGAGCCACATAGCGCTACTTAGTAAATATAATTTTCTCTAGATTGGTCACAAACAGTTCATAAGAAAGAAAGACATCCATCCAAACGTAAGTAGCTGTTAGTTTTAAAAAGCAATAAGGAAATGAGCCACATAGCGCTACTTAGTAAATATAATTTTCTCTAGATTGGTCACAAACAGTTCATAAATCATCATAACTTGGTGATGGTGACAATGTGACGTCATGTCTACGTCCAGCTAGTTGTTCAACCACCAGTACATAACAGTAAAAATATTCTTGTTTACTGTTTATTCATATTATGAAAGTATCAGCATCTAAAATTGACTTTTACGAGATAGGTACATATTATTCTCATCAAAGGAGATGTTGCGAGCTCGGCCCTGGTTCGTACAAGTCCTCAAAAAATGGGTAAATTATAGAAGAATCCGAAAAAAAAACAAATAATTTAATCAAGAACATATTTTAGAGTTACCACCACATTTAATTCAAACGATTTTATCATTTTCAACCATGTTCAACACGGCGGCGATACAGCCAACGCTTGGTATCAATCGATTTCGATAGTATTTATAAAATATTTTTTTTTCTCCAAGTACTAGATAATCAAAAAACAATTTAAAAAATGAAAATGTCAAAATGACATCGTCCGCCATATTCGCCATGTTGGTTTTAAGTTGCAATTCTAACTGCAAATAATGTTTTGTAATTGCAAACAAAGCTAAATAAGTGAAAATATGCAGTACAAACGTTTTTATATTGATTTTGCCTGTTTACTGATATTGTGTACAATACATGGCCGGAGATCCATACATTTTTGCAACATCTCCTTTAATTTATGTAGAGTTCAGTAGAGTTCTTATAGTAAGTATATTTGGTTATTTGTAGCGTGGTCTGATGTAACCATGCCACTTAATGCATAAAATGTATGACAACGTAACTTAGCCCCTATATTATTGCCTCTGCCTACCCCGAAGGGGGTGAATAGTTAGCAATAGTAACTGTTACCTCTTAATTGCAACACAAAACTAGAGAGCTTGATGAAAATTCGTTGTCTGGGTGTTTGTCTGAGGCCAAAGATGTTTTGCTTCTGTACCAGAAAATGAATATTGAAAATTATACATAATGAGATTACCTAAGTGAATTTGTGTTATCTTTGCCCTCGACTTTTGTTATTAGAGCATTACTATCAGTAAAAACTAATTTACTTTTGTACACTTTTTTAGTTCTATGTAATACGGTTAAAGTATCATTACAATTGACCTCATTACACCCACAAGCCCACAATCAATTCAATTAACACCTGACCCGTTGCGAAATAATAAACAATAGTGGTTAGCTCATTAATGTCATCCGTGTTTAATTTCGCTTGACGAATGATTGTGTGTTAACGCTGGGACACGAGATTGAAACAAAATATAAAGGCGCTCCCACACAACAGTTAATAACGTTATTAAACATTGTGTAGCCTGATATCGTTTTCTACCATAGAACGATTTTGCTATAATATGTTTTAAAGATGATTAATGGAAAAGACAATGTTGAATGTACCGGTACACCTTAATCCCATTATTTTGATATATCATGTTGTTATAAGCTTATAATAGTTTGTTTTGTGAAGTTGTATAAAGTTACAATTTATAGCTTAGGGCATTATATGTTCAAAAATAAAAGAGTTACTCTTAAATGTTATGTAACATTCTGTAACGTTATACAATTGCTATGTGGGAACACCTTAACCGATGACGTAGCCGCTTTCGCCCACGATATACCCTGGGTCACTATCGTGCGATCACTAGTGCATTTTTGTTAATAGCCCAAACTCCCCTTAGTACAAGCGACAGCGTAAAATTCATGTCACTTCAATCTAATATTTTAATCGTGCACTCATAGATTGTTACTATCGTTTTTAAAGGGGATGCACTAGGACCCTTGTAGTTGAGTGCTTTTGATATACGTTTGAATAATAAAGAAAATGTCGTCGCGTATTATAATTTCTACTTATTTTTTAATTAAAATGTCCCTACTGACTGGAAATCCCTGACGGCACACACCTTTTTGTAGGTTGGGGAAAAAGTCTTTTCGCATTATAGTATGTATGAACTTGTAATAAAATCTCTTTGGCTGTAGTATTTGTATTTGGCTGGTTTTGGTATCATTGAAAGTTAAAATTTTTAAGAACATAATTCCAAATTCAAATTAGGCAAATGTGTGATTTTCATTTGTTTTTCGTACTGTCAAGATGAGTGAATCTAATGAAGAAATTCGATACATTTTAAAATTTTACTACAAAAAAGGTAAAAATGCGATGAAAAATTTGCGATGTTTATGGACCTAGTGCAGTGTTTGTGAGTGTAGCACAAATTCGGTTTAAGCGTTTTCAATCCGGAAATTTTGATGTCAAAGATGCACCTCGCTCTGGTCGCCCTATTACGGGTAAAATGGATGCCATTTTTGAAAAAGGTGAACAAGATCGACATATCAGTAGTTACGATGTAGCTGAAGAACTGAGAATTGATCACAAAACAGTTTTGGCACATTTGAAAATAGCTGGGTACAAAAAAAAGCTCGATATTTGGGTACCTCACGAGCTCACTGAAAGAAACCTAATGGACCGTGTACTCATTTGTGATTCTTTATTACGACGTAATGAAACTGAATCTTTTTTGAAGAAGCTGATAACTGGTGATGAAAAGTGGATCACGTACGACAAGAACGTGCGAAAAAGGTCGTGGTCAAAGGCCGGTCAGGCTTCACAGAAGTGTGTGGCGAAACCCGGGTTAACTCGCAATAAGGTGATGTTGTGTGTGTGGTGGGATTGGAAGGGCATTATTCATTATGAGCTATTACCACCAGGCAGGACTATCGATTCTGAACTCGACTGCGAACAACTGATGAGATTAAAGCAAGAAGTTGAGAGAAAGCGGCCGGAATTGATCAACAGAAGGGGTGTGGTGTTTCATCATGATAACGCTAGACCTCACACATCTATAGCCACTCAGCAAAAATTAAGAGAGTTTGGCTGGGAGGTGTTAATGCATCCGCCGTATAGTCCTGACCTTGCACCTTCAGATCTCTCTTTAGAATTCTTTATGCAATGTTAGGTTAACATCACGAGAGGACTGCCAAATCCACTTGTCGCGGTATTTTGATGAGAAGTCCCAAAATTTTTGGGCATCAATGGGATAATGTCCCTTCCTACAAGATGGCAAAAGTTTATCGAACAAAATGGTACATACATACTTTAGTTAAATTTAAATAAACTATATTAAAAAATGTTTTGAATTATCTTAAAAAATGCGAAGAAACTTTTTCCCCAACCAATATTTCACTGGTTACTTTCCATTTAATCAAATGCTGCTCGGAATGTTATGCACAGATTATATAGGTACAGTAAAACGATTCAATAAAAATGTTACGTGCCTGTTAAAGCAAAAGGATGTAGAAAAAGTTTCAATAGGCTTAAAAGTGATCAAAGTATAAAAAAAAACATTCTAAATGAAAACTAAGCAAAAAGCGTCATTTGTTACTATGATGTACTAATGAATTAATTTTTATGCATAAGGCGTCTTATGAACCTAACAAATAATAATATTTTGGAATGAGGCCAGCTCGTATTAGGCTGGACGCCAAAGCTATATTGTTTTTTTCCAAGGTCAAGTGTTATTGGTATGAATGTTATTGGTATGTGTATGAATGTGATCCTGAAAATTCACATATTGTTAGGGAACTAAACTTTGACAACGAAAGTAATGTAATGTGTCAAACATCTCAAGAATATTTACGATATTGCCTTTATATTTTTGCATAAAGAAGAATATCAAATTATCTTAATAAAAACGTAAACGTTGTGTGAGACATAAAAAAATGTTTTCTTTTTCAATAATAATAGTTTAGGTGGCGCTCATAACTTACGCCATATTGATATTTCCCCTAGCAGAGGGCAGTGTGGCAGGGGGGCCGATGACAACCCCAAATAGAAAGGGCCCTCTTAGAAAACTTTGCCACTCCGTCCCTTCCTTTTGTTACGAATCTCATAGATTTCCGCTCAGCTTCCACTATGGAGATTTATTCGATAGATAAAAATAGAACAACTGCGTACGTAGAGTGATGTTAATAATTTATGGATATGTCTATTTACTAAGATAACGTTATATGTATCTTCACGCCAAGCGGTAGGCAGAGAGTGTGGAGCGTCAGATTGCCCGGTCCAGAAACACCTCTCGTGCTCCTTCTACATTCATCATTTCCTTCCTAAGACTAATAGCCCACATTGACGGTCAGTTTTTTGTAAAACTTTTGTCATAAAACTGTGGCGTCACTCCAAACGATTTACGCCAACTAGATTTCCCCATTCACGAACTGATGCTAATGTCAGCTAATCACCAGAAAACCACTAAACGGCTATTTATCGATAACTCGTTACAACGACACGTTATGCTATTTTTTGGCTATAATATATTAGGTTGGTATAATATATTAGTTTGATAGAATGTAATAAATAGTTATGTATTATATAAATATACAAAACTAATTACTATGTATATAATATTTCCACTACTACTACGCTGGAGGTCCTGGGTTCGATTCCCGGGTCGGGGCTATCAGAGATAATGGTTTAAAATCCTTTATCTATGGTTCTATTTAGAATTTTCCACTTTCGGGAAATTTCCCAGTACCTCGGAGTTTGATAATGTGCCCGGAGATGGCAACAGGCTCGCCACCTGTTAGATGGGCCAAAAACGTAACCGGCGAATCGCGGGTGTTTGCATGTATGCTTGAATGCATGCATTTACCTCTACCTACCCATACGGGGATTACAGGCGTGAAGTTACGTTACGTTTTTATGTATAATAAAAAGTTTTGTGTTACTTGTATTTAATAGTTTTCTTGTAATATATTAGTATAATCTAAACTAATATTATAAAGAGGTAATATTTTTTTGTTTGTGTGTTTGTTTGTTTGTATTGAATAGGCTCAATAACTACTTGACCGATTTTAAAAATTCTTTTACTATTCAAAAGCTACTTTATCCACGGGTAACATAGGCTATATTTTATTTTGGAAAAAATAGGGTTCCGTAACATATTTGGGTTTTTCAGACACAAGGTGTAAAAAATCAATTAGAAAAGTTACTCATTTTGCGTACGCTGCCTCAACTATAGAAGATATCGAGGAAGGCTTTAGGCTATATCTATAATCATCACGCTAAGACGAATAGGAGAGGGTAGGTAACATTGCACCCGCGCGAAGCAGGGGCGGGCCGCTAGTGTGATATAAAATATATTACTTTATTTTGTTAGAACGTCGTATTAAGATTATCTTTGAACGTACAATAAGTAGGTACAAAAAATCGCGTCCCGACGGTCCTTTGGAACGTAGACGTTTGATAGCTGTCGAATGGACCATGGACTTTTCCATGTCCTATCCATGGTCCATTCGACCGTAATCAAATACCCGTTATATAACGCTCAACCAAATGAAGCTATTTATTAGTACGAACTGATATGCACTGACACGTTTTGTACGGCACCATAATTTCCGGCTCTGGTCATAATACCTTAGACCCAAGGAGTGGCAACGCATCTTCATTGAAATTTCTGGTTTTGTGTTGATGTTTGAAGGCTTACCTGAGGTGAGGCTTACAGGCTTGTTAATGTAAACTGTATGCTTGTTTTCTATTTCATTACATAAAAAAAAATCATCTAGTAAAATATCTAACGCGTAATATATTAGCCGACCAAGAATGGGAGATTGAAACCACCAATTTTAGTGGAAAATCTACTAAGTTGGTAACACTGGTTGGATTATGAAATGTAAGGAAAAATTCCGGGCGCGTCTTCAGTTAAAACTGTGGATTTATGATTCGCCACTGACGATCAAATTTTAGTTTTACGTCACTTTTAATCAGATCAGTTTAACTGATCGTCAGTGGGGGCTATAACGTTAGTTGCAATTACACGTTTAAACGTGCAGTTGCACGTTTAAACGTTGTTGATACCTATCGTGAGACGGCAGATAACGGCAGGATACATAAAAGTAATGGATGAGCCACCCACAAAAGACGCCAGTCAAGATTAATCAAATGTGATGAGACACGAAATTGATACTCAAAGAAAATGTTACAGGGAAGTACGATTTCTATGATTTAATTCTATTTTTGGAATATATTTCGCCAATAGAAACAAATGAAATAAAATGATTACGGTCGAAGATTTATGTATTTAATAAGATTTTGTTGAAATATCACTATTAAAATTGTTTTTTTTTCACATCCATTAGGGAAATGTAGGCTTAAAGATTTATATAATTTTCTACTAAAGAACCAGGACGTCTACAAGTAATCAGGTTTTTTAATGCAGATGCAAATGCCAGAATCATTAGATTACTATCATTAGATGTTTGATTAAAATTAATAATGAAACATAGGAAGTACTTATTATTTATTTTACTCCCTCAAGTACCATCTCAAAAAACTGTTAATTGTAGATTAGAAAGAGTGTCACTTGGGCTTCAATTTTTTTATAAATAAACTTTGGAATGAATGATAATCTTTAAACATGGTGGTATTTGTATTGCGGGCTATGCTGTATACCATAAAACGTTATTTAAAATAGTTACAGTAAGTTCATCATGACTTTATAAAAAAAGAATATGTGGCTCAGTCTCATCTTGAAAGAATTATTATATTTTGTGTATCGTGGCATCAATAGAGAGTGCAATAGTAAATTTAAGCATTTGCGTTGAGGGACACTTAGAAAAGAGTCTCTTACGGAGAATTTTGTGCGTTGACTTGAATCAGTGACCGTACCTATAATTGCGAGCCAAAACTGAATCTATCATGCTTAACCTCGTTTATAAAATCGTTTTATAATTTTATTAAAAGCATACGAATTTTATAAGCTTTAAAATGCTATTGATCATATTATATTTTCTGACAGCTTATCTTCAATCATAAATGTGTCCCTAATAATAATACGCATCAAGGCGTGCTGTGTAATTCTGTAATTAATTGTTGGTTCATAAAAAATATTTTATAAGCTTTGTTTTACCCTTAAAATAGTCTAATCTAATCTAATAGAATTAATCTTGTTTACTTTTACACTAATGGCACCATATTTTACTTAATTTGTAAATTACGTGTGAAATTGTGCAACATTACAAACCTAGTAGCTTAAAAAATGTGACGTAAGGGACTTAGTTTAATAAATCTCCAGCAGGTTGATTTATAGCGCGTAGCGGGTGCAGCAGTGACGGATAGCAGAGCGTGGGCGCTGTGGCCTTTGTGAGCGGGGAACGTTGGTGTTGCCAGCTTGATTTACTCCAATTCCGTAGGTTGGTATCAGATATTTCCTAGGATTTTGTTAATGATATTCCAAAATGTCTTCAGAGGTCTTAGTGTCAAAACTATACAGCTAACGCACAAAAAAATTCAATTTTAATGCTCACTTAAATAAGAAAATAGGTTATTATACTAGAAAGGAAATTAAGGAGTCAGATTCTGACCCAGAGATAAAATAACTATATTTATTTACAAACTATATTTTTCTTGTAAAGTCTTTACAATTTCAAAACGATGAAAAAATTCGTGGTTCTACGAAAAAAATGTACAGTTGGCAATACTGGTGAACGCTCGGGGTTGAGCGCTAAGCGCCGGCCGCGAGCGCGGAGCCAGACGCCTGAGCGCTGACGTCACGCTGCACATGCGCACTACACTACTCCTTGCTGTACAGACTAATGAAGCCACACAGATATTCCTTTTAATAAAAATGATTAATCTTATTATACAATAAAAAGAAAATCATCGTAGTGTTTAATGCAAATATAATATCATCATATTATTAGCATTTTTGTATAATGCTCTGATTTAAATAGAGTTTTTGATAGTATCTACTTCTATTTATTGCTAACGTATTTATATTATAAAGTATATAGAAAAGTATTTATTTAGTTTATTCCGAAAAAAAATAAATGTTAATCAAATTTAAAAAATATTTTTTATAGAACACAGAACGGAAGCCAATTTCTGCTAGTAACATGAGATATAATTTACTTTGTTTACATACCTTATGTAAATATTATAATCAATTTTAACTAAGCAGTCAGAAATCATATATAAATAATATTTGTCATTAAATAGTCGATAACACCGTAACTCCAAGAGAACAATGAAATGGTTGCCTCTCTGACTTCTTTAAGATTTTATGACCTGAAATAATTACTCACCATCATCGTGAACTACATACCTGTGATACTACGTACATAAATAAAGAAATAAACTGCAATTATTTTTTCTACTGCATTCAAGGATATGTTTCGTCTGAACATTACTATACTATGGTCGCAGTCCGTGCCTGCGTCGGCAGCGGGGCTTCCAGTCGAGTCACCCGCGTGCACCGCTACGTTCGTACGCTACGAGCCGCTACGCTACGTAGCTAGTTGTGAACTACGCCGCTACCGATACTACGCGAACACCTATTTGTGACTGTGACTATACCAACAAAAGGAATTGTTTTCGTGAGCGACAATGATGTGTGAGAATCAATTTTCATCTGTCATTTGACTGGATAATAAACGAAGCCACCGATCACAAGGTAGGTGAATATTGAATAACGAGATATGAATAGCTGTCGAGAGCTCGGATGCGAGTGCCTCTAATGTCAAGGGCAAAGATATTGATTAAACACAAGTCTTACATTAAGTTTTTGGTACACTATTTCGTCTATTTAACGTATTTCTTTATGGATAGTGAACACTTTATTGTGTTTGTGACCTTGACACTGCTCGTTGTTCTTTTATTCAAACTGTTGTTATTTGCGCAGAGAATCTTGTTGCTGAGACATTCTTAAGTAAATAGAAGAATAAAATGAACAGTGAAATGTGAAATCAGTGACCTCAAATAATTTATTAGAAGATGGACGCTACAACATAAAATGAGAAATACTTATGACCGAATCTCGAATCGCTTTTAAATTGCAATTGAATAATAATTTATGAAATGATTATTCTTTGTTCAACTATTTTCATACTTTATGTCTGTTTAGGTAAATACAAATATTTAAGTGATAAATCATATGAAAGTTTTTCATAAAGAACATAGTGTGCCATTTCTTTGTTTCTTTAGTTATACGCTTCGAATGGAATATTTTCTTTTGTTAAATAGCAATACAACAACAAATACAAATATAAGCACCATAACAAGATAAAAATTTACACACACAGTTTATTACATTTTATATAGACGCATTAAGGCTTAAAATATGTAAACCAAAAGAAATATTTATGACTCTTTGAATTACAGGCTATCAAAACGAGCGCTTCAGTATTTCATACGAACTTTTTCGTTTTTAACTTGTTTTCTATTTCACATGACAATGGGTTTGTCCTAGTTTCAGAACAATAATATTTTAGTCAATAAAAACGAAAACTTGGATGAAGAATATAGCCATAAAAACTGTTTATTTAACAATAAGCGTGTGAAATACAAAAGCTATTTACTTAACGAGATTTTCAAAATATTCGACATGGTTGATTATGTAACTGTAGAATTCTGATAACTAGCTGCTAACATAATAAAGTGTTATGCAAAGTAATTTTTATTAAAAAAGTCATTCAGCGTTTTAAGTAAAAAAAAAAACAAGCCCGGGTATACGACTTTGTAAAAAAATACAAATTGCTTGTGAATTACGAGTCGGACTCAGACACAAAGGGTTTCATACCGTGAAATTTACCAGTTATGGTTAAAGGAATAAAGCTATCATTAAAATTTGCATATATGCTTTTGGGAACAGGTTTTAATATTATGCCTATATATTTGGTGTGTCTACCAAAACCAATTTGTAACACAAAAGAGATACTAAAATTACTGCATTGCAATTATAACCTTAACGTTTATTAAAATAAATCATAATAATTAGTTAAATAGTGAAAGTTTAGTGAGATATATAATTGACTTCAGTATATTCGATGATGGAAGAATGTTTACATTTATTTTTGTGAAATATTCGTAACGCTAAGGTAGCTTTGAATTGGCTACCGATCGTTCGACATGTCGCCACATGCAATCATCTACACATGTCGGACAAATCGACTACTCTCTGTAGATTGTCAGTTTTTATACGGCTTGGATTAGGTAATTAATATCTTATCCGGATTAAACGTAACGTTATCTATGCGAAGTAATCGATCCCTCCTAAGTGCTCTGTAGTGCTATTGCCTGTTTTAATACACTATTCTTGATGCATTTATTAGACCCAGATTAGTGTCCACACTGTCCACCAATGGCCAGTGGTAGGTATTAGATGGAGCTGTTGAGCAGGCTTGTGTGAAAGTCGACAATATCTTTTCATAAAAAATATCTTCCGCACAAATTGTGCCTGATGACTCATAAAAGATAAAATAAAATTCCTGATTTGTCCTTGTATGCCTTCTGTTCAAGAAAAAGGTGCAAGGTGGAAGTTTAGTGAGTTTAATATTTTTGGTGATGGCTGAATATTCTTAATATTTATTTTCGTGACGCTAAGGTAGCTATGGTAGGTAGCAGGGCAATCGTTCTACGGAGTCATGCAAATCGACTACGCATGTCAAACAAATGGAATACGCTTACTGGCTTGTCTGTAGATTGTCAGGTTCCAGGCTTGGATTAGGTAATGCATATCTTTGCCGGATCAAAGAATCGTAACGTTATCTATGCAAAGTAACCGACCCCTATTAAGTGTTCTCTAGTTCAAATTGCCCGTTTAAATTCACGATTATCTAAATGCTAAAGTTAGGTAGATACACATTTACATATTTATGGCCAGTCAATAGTCAATAATTCCATTAGTGTACGTAAATGGTCAATGGTAGGTATATTGACAATGATCTCTTTATTTAAGAAATTTTCTCTTTTGTAATACATTAACAACTTAGAAGCGGCAGCGCATCTGCATTTAGACCCCTGGTTTTTTTGAAGATTTTATGGCCTGCTGTCATTAACATCTATGTTAACTGCATGCTTGTTTGCCACCCTTGTCACGTGAAAAACAAACAATTGAAACACAACAAAATTACTTCTTTCCACTTATAACTCGAATGTTTAAGAAAAAGATTCACGGTGGAGGTTTGGTGAGCTTTATTTATATTATTCTATTTATTTTACAAATAAACTAGTTGTTGCCCGCGGCTTCGCCCGCGTTGAAATTTTTTGCTATAAACCTCACGGAGCCCGAGATCTTTCTAACGAATGCAAAACCGTGGAAATAGGTACGTGCGTTCTGGAGTTATAGCGTCAGGAAGGAAAACCCGACTTATTTTTATATTATAGATAAATAGAATTTGAGTGTCTCCGATTTTGAGGAATAACTTAGTCTACTTTTATACTAGATGCGCCCACGGCTTCGTCCGGGTAGATACTGAACAATCATATTTTTTCTCACGTGGACGAAGTCGCGGGCACAGCTAGTCTAACAATAAAGTTGCATATTATCGCCTAAGCTATTTAACCGACTTCCAAAAAAAGGAGGAGGTTCTCAATTCGTCCGAATCTTTTTTTTAACACTCAAAGAGCGTACAAGCATCTCATTGGTCTACATTGCGGTTAGAATACTATTTGCATTCACCTCAGCTGCATTAGAATGATGGTCTCGTTATACCCGTTTTTATTGCTTTCGGGGATATTTTGCTTATTCAGTATTTGTTTTCAATATGTACTGAAAATATGTGATGGTATCACGATCCAATTGTATATCAATAGCTTTGCCGTTTTAAATATGTAGATTTATTTTTGGTATATTTTCTACTTTTTTCGCGACTGTTGTTCATAAATAGTTGTGTAAAAATTAAGGCAATAATAGTAAATGTATGGATAAAAAATAAGGGTGATAGAATGATGTTACTTACGATTGACATTAATAATCATATTTCTTATAGGACCACGATTTATACTGCTTTATACTACCTTTATGAAAAAAACGCCTGTAATCCCCGAAGGGGTAGGCAGAGGTTAATGCATACATTCAAGCATACATGCAAACCCACGATTCGCCGGTTACGTTTTGGCCCATGTTCCACCTTTATCTTACATCAAATAGTGCTTGTTGAAGTAAGGTATATACAAATAACTTTAGTATTATACATACAAACAAGTAATAAATATTGTCCCATTACATAACGGTAGAGGCATCAATTGAGTTTCCTAAAATTTTAACTTGTATTGAACTCAATAAGCACTTATTGAGAATTCAGCAACATTGTACACTACCCCCTTATTCATAAACGTACATTAGATACGTTTTAGCAATAGAATGTGCAAGATAGATTCATTCTCTGTCAGTAGCACTAATTGAGTGAAACTTTACAAAAATTTAAATTTTTCACTTCTGCCGGCTCTTACGGAGTGCATATTTATTATGTATACATCTATCATTCATCTTTAATTCTCTGTCAGTAGCACTAATTGACTGAAACTTTACAAAACTTTATAATAAATGTCTATAAAAAAATATTATGCTTAGAAGTTTAAAATGGCCTTTTCGAAAATACGGTTCAGCGTAGGTAGGACGTTTGTAGGTAAGTAGTTACACGACTGAGTGTTTAAACACATAATTATCAAATTTTCGCAAACCTAGCAGCCTGGGTGCTTTTATTCCCGATAGCCATACGTCTAATATCGTATACAGAGAAGCATACTGTAAAGTAGATTTTTTAGTTACCCAAAATTTATATCCAAATGCGCTGCCCAAAGAACCATAGTCACTATTCCACACGAACAAAGTCGCAGGCACGGCTAGTAATATAATATTTGTTTGTTCAAAATAGGTACCGACTCAAAATTTGTAAGCTCACGTACGTAGTACGTCGGTATAATTTTAATTTATTTTTGTTCAGTTTCTCTATTCGGCGATATTTATTTTTGTGACAAACAAAGTTATTTTTGTATCACGAATGGCTACAATTGATTCAGTTATCCTCAAACTCGTCTTTATATCTCTAATCAAAAATTCAACATAAAAATGAAGTTAAATACAAATGAAAGTACACAGAATACCTTTCAAATTCATTTTGAAATTACAGAATTTCTCCGACAATTTCGTCTTTTTATTGATGGGAACGTCATTTTTCGCGCCGTAAACGTGATCCAATGCTCCGCAGATATCTAAATTGTAAAACCCGTGTCTTTGTGGTTGCGTGTAGTGCAGATGAATGCAAGTCGTTAGGCGAAGTGCTCACTAGTGCCGCCCTACTGCCCCCAAGAGCAAAGCTACAATCATGTGTTCGCGAGCTTGTTTTGTGGTGACGCGGTGATAGAGATTAGTGCGGCTTCGGCGTACAATGTTTTAACCTGGTTTATTGTTGCGGTTACGGCGCGCAACTGTGAATATTTGGTTTTAACAACATACTTGTATTATACAAGTATGAAGTAGGTATATAATACGAAATAACTGTTAACTGATAATAAACGTAATGTGTAATGTATATATGTAAAGTGTACTGATGCATCTTACTTGGCCTGAAAAATAAAAAGATCTTGAGAAGTAATACAATACATTGTACGCGCGCGAAGCAGGGGCGGGTCGTTAGTTAAGTACCCATTATACTGCAAGGTTTCAAGGAAATCGGTGAAATTTTTATTTTTCTTACATACAAATATTCATCTCCTAATTGTTAATATAGATATTGTCAAAAAGATGTTACGGAATTAATTTCGAAAAATTCTTTCTTTTTTCTCTTCTATATTTATTTACCTGTAAGTGTATATCGAAATATCATCCCAAATTTCACGTTAAATAAAATTATGTATCGTCAATATGGTCCCTTCCTTATTGCACAAAGAGATCTCTTTGAAGTCGAGGAAATGTTTACCGATACAAAGACTTGAGTATTTAAATGAAAATATCTTAGCTTAATATGTCAAAAAGATCACTCAAAGGCGTACTTCATCCGGAAAGAAGTTATCGAATGGAACTGAGAACTCAGACAGGAAACATTATTTTCTCTCATTTTCATTTTTGGTATGAATGAATGATAAAAAATCGGTCAAGTACGAGTCGAACTCACGAGCAAAGGGTTCTGTATAATTGATAGATTTCCGATGTAACCTTAAATACCGTAGACTTATTATATTATCATCTATCTTAGGCCATGCCCTCTATTAACTCTTAGGTCTTTTCGTCTCAGTCCGATCCTGACTAACCTGTTCCCTTATTTAGGTAACATAATAATTTTATCTCTTTAGTTCATAAGTTTCTCATTTTAAGTGACCAATGTATGTCTTATGAGAAATAAAGATTCTTTAAACCTAACAAAGGGATCTCTTTGAAGTTGTGGAAATGTTTACCGATAAAGAGACTTGAGTATTTAAATAAAATATCTCAGGTTGATATGTCACAAAGATCACTCAAAGGCGTAAACCTTCCGGTAACAAATTATCAAATGGAACTGAGAACTGATACAGGAAATATTATTCTCTCGTTTTTATTTTTCGTATGAATGAATGATAAAAAATTCGGTCAAGTACGAGATGAACTCACGAGTACAGGGTTCTGTATGATTGGGAGATTTTCAAAAGATTAGGTATTGCGGTGGTGTAGGTCTACGCCCTCGAGCTACTGGGCAGCACTGGAGCTTCTAGACTTAAAAACACTCGTGCGTGGAAATTAATGCAACGTTTTCAAACAAACGTTTGTTTTCTTCATTACAAACAAGTAAGAAATTACTAATATGTGATGTGTATGAAAAGACGAGAAACTGGATTAGGTATATATTTTTTTGTTTTCATTATGATCGAGTCACGTAATGTATAATATTACTACGATACATAATTTGGCTGACCTACCGTGACCAAATAGGTCAAGTTCTGTCTGATGGTGGGGTCAAAAGTCCTAGGAATCGGCGTGCATGTATGAAGAGAATGATGAAGGTAGATGAGGCACGAGAGGAACGTCAGGACCGGGATATCTGGCGCTCTACACTCTCTGCCTACCCCGTTAGGGACCTGGTGTGAAGATACATATAATACATACATAATTTGAATAGGTACACATTTTATCTGCCTCAGAAGATAGAAGGCCACTACCGATATGCTGGGTTTGATCGCTCGGTTTGGGTGGTAAATGCTATTGATTTTCCCACTATCGGAAGTGCCCCAATGCCACCCGCAGAGTTTGGTGATATGACCGGAGATGAATAGGTTCACCATCGTTTTAGGCAAAACGAAACTGGTGAATACAACTGCACTGGTGGTACAATAAGTTACTGGTCAGCTGACCAGTAACTTATTGACTGACTTTATATGCTGATGATACATGTCTTTTTACTTCGGCAACTCTTTTCAAAAACTACTAACTAACGCTCAGCTTGACTTGGATATATTAAATGAATGGTTTTCACACAATTTACTAAGTATAAACACAAAAAAAAAACAAAATACACATGGCTTGAGAAATAAACATAAATTAAACACTATTGTACCTAGAACAAACTACGGAAAAAAAGTATTTTATTTGAAGGCGTCCAACTATTCAATAAATTACCTAATGAAATAAAGGAATGTGATAGCGTTGCAATGTTTAAAACAAACTTAAATTGTGTATTGCCAAATTGTAAATAACTATTTTAATGCCACATTTTTTTTTCTTTTCACAGACGTTCTCAAGGTGTTGATTTAGCTGTTTATTTATCATTTAGGATTTCAAGCATCACTTATGATATGTCAGAAATTAATAACTAAGTTAAATTAAAGTGAATAACAATAGATATACATACCGATTTATAACTGTAAAAATTGAGATTCAAGAATGTCACTGAAAATAAATTTAAATACACTTATGTATATATAAGTAGAATGTCTCATTTCTTCTTTTACAAACTGATAACAAAGAAGTGAGGAACAGAAAAGGAGGTTGTAATACTAAATAGTTTTATAAGTGCCAGAGGTGTATACATTATATTCTATTAATTTTTAAGTCTCATTGTAAAAGAACTTATATGTTTGTATGAGATTAAATAAAGATCTTTAAACCTAAGTTATCACCCGAGAATATTGCACTATATTGCACAGTAAAAGTGCACATAATTGCACTGACGGTACTATATCACTTCATACAAAGGTATCGTTCTAATATAAAAAACCCACCGTTGCCCCAATGGTAAATCCATGGTTACAGCACGATGGATCTGAAACGATCGTGATCATAGAGCAACACGGGCCACCGGCCACGGCGAACCGGAGGGGAGTAGCCATATGTAGGCTTTCCCCTCTGTCAAAGTACAATATCAAATGGTCCTATGCCTGTCGCCCACATATTTAAAAGTGTGCGTGATATTAATAATGTATTTTGTTAAGGTCAACGTGTGAGTTTCTTAGTAATAGACGATTTTTGTAGTTCCCACCGCAAAATTTTACAGACTATTTTGCATCGGTAATAGACGCTATGGCTACTCCCCTCCGGTCCGCCGCCGCGGTCGGTAGGCTGAGTTGCTCTATGATCGTGTTCTATTTTCAAACCAATATTTGTTCTTCCAGTCCTGTATTATTTTGACCTAGATACGTGGGGCTTCTCAGGCTATAAATACACATATTTACCAAATTATAGATATACATGACATATAGATAGATTATTCATGGCATATATGTATTGTTAATTGTAAGTATATATACTTTTAATCTTTGTTGTAATGTTGTTATAGATTTAATAATATTACATAATATAGCTTGTTGTTGTTGTGGGATGCACAGGGTGGTTTCAGAACTGGAAGAGGATGTATGGATCAAGTTTTCTCCCTCCGCAACATCGTAGAGAAGCATCTTGCTGTGAGCCAGAAGGTTTTCTGCGGTTTTGTGGATTTGGAGAAAGCGTTTGATAGGGTATTACGAAAGGAGCTGTGGGACATTTTGCCAGAGTATGGTATTGATGGCAGTCTGCTCCGTGCAATACAGTCCACGTATGTGGGCTGTCAAGCATGTGTGCGGGTAGATGGTAACATGTCACCCTGGTTTGATGTTAACATCGGTGTCAAACAGGGTTGCGTGCTTTCGTCTAGGCTGTTTATTATATATCTGGACAAATGCCTCCAGAGGGTGAAGTTGATGGATGTGGGAGTGCGTATGGGTGACTTAGTGGTGAACTGTCTGCTTTACGCAGATGATGCGGTAATTGTTAGCTCTACACCATCTGGGCTACAAGCACTAGTCACAGTCATGAAAGAGGATTGTATGGAGAAAGGCTTACAATTGAATGTGGATAAAACTAAAGTATTAGTATTTGAAAGAGATGAACAGAGAACAAATGCAAGGGTAGTAGTAGATGATGCAGTGTTAGAACAGGTTGATGAAATTGTATATCTTGGATGTGCTTTTAGCAAGGATGGTAGGTACACCACTGACATAGAAAGAAGAGTGCTTGCTGGGAATTGCGTGAATGGAGCGTTGGGTAAGCTGCTAGAATCGAAACATCTCAGCCAGCGGGCTCGACTAGCCGTACATAATGCTGTACTTACTCCAACGCTTTTATATGGAAGCGAGAGCTGGGTATGCAGGAAAGAGCATGAAAGTAAGTTGAACGCGGTCGAGATGAGATCTTTGCGCAAGATCTGCGGTGTATCACTCACCGATCGCGTTCGTAATGAAGATGTAAGAAAGAGACTTTGTGTGAATGATAGTATCGGTGTAAAAATGAAAAAAGGCATGCTCCGATGGTTCGGGCATATAGAAAGAATGTCGAATGAGCGAATGACTAAACAGATATACAATGCGAATGTGGATGGTTGCAGAGGCCCAGGAAGACCAAGGCTGACCTACCATGACCAAATAGGTCGAGTTCTGTCTGATGGTGGGGTCAAAAGTCTTAGGAATCGGCGTGCATGTATGAAGAGAATGATGAAGGTAGACGAGGCACGAGAGGTTTGTCAGAACCGGGATGTCTGGCGCTCTACACTCTCTGCCTACCCCGTTAGGGACCTGGCGTGAAGATACATACATACATACATAATATAGCTGAGAGGTTTGTCAGAACCGGGATATCTGGCGCTCTACACTCTCTGCCTACCCCGTTAGGGAGCTGGCGTGAAGATACATACATACATACATAATATAGCTTTTAATTTATAGCACCCATTTCGTTGATCTCTTTTCTACCCAATGGTTGACTGGTAGATAATGCCTTAGTTGCGTTAAGTCCGCCTTATGTACAGTTCCTTCTTTTGTGCATTAAAGTTACATAAATAAATAAATAAATATACCAACAAGAATAAAGTAATTTATACTTTTAAGGAGTTAAGCTCACATTGTTCGTTTATCGCAATATCAAATAAGACGACCTATTTCATTTCTTTCTTTATAAAAATTTGAGACAATTTGTCCAACCTACCTTTTTACGAGCTCGACGTATTTACGTAATAGTACGAGATACGAAATACCAAATAACAGATGAAAAAGTATATATTGCTAATAAGGAATGTATGCTTTCTATTATTTGGTCTTTTTTTAATGTCACTTAGTGGCAAACGAGCATAGAGTTCACATTGATGGTAAGTGAATACTAATATAATATTATTATAAAATGCAGATGTATTGCCGTTCCCCTATCCTAAGCCCGCCGAAAATACGAGACTATACTCGTATTAGTAGTAATGGCATATAGTAGTCTTCAGCGCTATCGTGTTCCGGTGTGGTACAGCCCTGTAAATTACTGGCACATTGAATTTATTATGTAGATTTTTATGGGCTAGTATGTTTGTAAGCTTGAAGTGATATAAAAAAATTAGAAAAAGTATGTACATAAAAAATCGCCTTAAAGTATTATCTCCTAATTTAGCTAAATAATCCAATTGCTATTAAAATTTATTAGTTAACGTGTTATCTAACATATAATCTCAAACAATAACAGATGAGGATACGTATTTCTGATATAGTATCTTAGACTATAATATACTCCTGGTATTCTGTTGCAAAATGGTAATGCTTTTTCCTATGACTTCAATTTATCTTTCGTCGCATACGAGGGGGTGCGTTCGGGTCGACACGCATAAGCTAGCAAAATAAAGGGGTCCCATCTCTAGCACCCCAGCCGAGTGACATGAGCACATGCCAGTTCCAAATTTGAATTAACAACGTTCTACGTGAACTTTAATGCCGATGTAATTAATGTGGCATGCGATCATCGACGACACAACGCAGCTCATGCGATCGAAGTACAATTTGTTTTTTTAGCAGTTGATCTGTGTGAACTTTTATAGAAAAATAGGTATTGCTGAATTCCCGGATTCAGCAGTAACCAAAAACAATCAAATATAGTTTATATTACGAGTACATAAAGGGTTAAATAGAATTATCCTATCGGGTGTTTTTGTTTATATTATTGTTCGTAGTTATAACAACAATTTGTTTGTAAGATAAAGATAAAACGACTCTACCGGATCTTTTTACCTCACTATTTGCAGGTACAGTGCAATTTATGAAATAAAAAAAATGGTATATTTTTTTTATAATATGTGATTTTGGAAACATTGTACACTTTGTTAGACGTAATTTAATCCTGGCATGTACTTAAAATTTTACGATCTTCACACCGAGCCGTAAAAAATGAGAAACCGCCGTTTAATGACGATATCACAAAATGAAAAATTTAAGGAAAGGTTTTTGATTAAATTGTATTTTATCTACGGACTATATTTAAGGGATTCTGTGGGAGTGGTCCACGGTAATGTCCTGTCTCTAAAGATGATTTATAAATATAATTCAGCTACTTTTTTTTTCTAATTTAATGAACAGCTTTAAATGCTTTATCTATCTACAAAGGAAAATCTATTATATATTTTTTGTGTATCTTTTATAGATCTTATGTCACCTTACTTGCTCAAGTGTTCAGTATCGAGTGGGCAGCATTTTTGCGCAAATTCGTGACACAAACGTCGATACCTTTTACCATTCTACGCAAACGTCAAGTTATCATTTATGATGAATTTGTGCAAGAATATCTTGTATGTCAAGAAGTTAACCAACTACTTCGGCTCTTTAACGTTTAAAACATTCAAAAATTAGTTTGCAAAATTTGCTAACAAATTTTGAAAAAAAAAACGATGTTCAGCAGTTAGTTTATTCATTACAAAATTATCAATCAGAAAATAGAAATGACAAAACTTTTTGAACACAAAATGACGCCAACCGCCAAATTGACAACCACGGAAAAGAGTGTTTCGGATTTTAAAAAACGTGTAAAAATTCATTACTTAGTTGCGTGTATCATCTTTAAATCACAACAAAATACTTGACTTGAATTGTACTTGAAACGATAACCATTAAAGTTGTAAATATGTAGAAAGTTCAAACTTAAAAACTCCTTCTGGGCATTCATTTCCAGAAATCTTAACAATATTTTCGTGTGAAGTGCCGTTAAGTCGACATTTGAATGAAAATTGAAAAAGTTTTATCCTCCACAGGCAGAACAGGAGTTTTAGGGATATTTAACATTTGTATTCTAATAAGGAAATTATCAAACTCGAGTCTACACGAAAAATTACATTTCAAAATCGTGGTCGTTACATTTAAAAAGCAGTCTCAAGATGTAACTTAGGTATTGTGTAAAAAAATACTGAGAATTTCCAATTCTCAGTATATAAGAACAAGAGCTTTATTTTCTTGATAAAAAAATATGTTATATTGGATATTTTGACATTTTATAATACTATTCCATTGATTAGGTAATACGTATTCAACACTATAGTGTTCCGGTTAGATATGGCAATGTCTAAACTAACTACTAAGTAATTCAGAGGCAAAACGGCTTAAATATTAGCACTGACAAGGCAACTGTATTTTGACCTCTGGTTTGAAAGCGTACTCCATGTTATTTAGGATTATATTCGCGAGAGTCTGTATCTAAGCACATACAATGATATGTGCTTAGATTCACGTAGATAAATGCTCGTATTCACTTCTGCTAACTTAATTTCTGTTCCTGAAGCCTTTCCTTCGGGGAAATACAAGCACTGAAGTTATGTAATCCGTGTTTTGTTCAGGTAGGCTGAAACAGCACAGTGAAATGAATAACTTGATATTTTACCAAATATTATTATGTACACAATTTGAAAATTCTAGCGAAAGATTATTCATGTTAAAAATATTTTTATAATTTTGACGTAAGATTTTTTGTTACGCCAATTTCACAGTCAAGTACTGAGTTACAATAAAAATACCGGAACAAATATGTGGTAAACTGTACCATGCGTTTTACTCAGTACTGTAATAATGAAAAATGATCAAATTGATTAGGTATACAATAAAATTTAGCGAAAAGTTGCTATTCCACTCAGTTGCTTTTCTTATAATATCAAACGACATCTGTGCCTTACAATAACGTCTTTAGTGCGATTCAGTTAAGTATCTCCAATTTTTCAGTTTTTTTATTTGTGTATATGACAACGTGAATGAAGGAGCGAGATAAAGTTAATCGTGATTGGGTTAAGTCTCTCAATAAAAGTCTCATGATACGGCCGTCGCTCAGCTGAAGTAGAAACGGCGTGTCTGGTGGAGTGGGCAGAGAATATAGTTAAGGATGCTCTATTTATTAAGACGCTAAAATTAGAGAATAATCGCCCGTAATGTTGAAGGTAAACATAAGAACCCAAGAATTGTAATATCATGTAACATGTCCGAGTGACTATAGTTACGCTTGCTTGCTTTTTGCCTGGCTAACCGGTCTAGTTTAAAGATAGACTTGTTTTTATAATGCAGCTCTCTACAATGTGATCAGTATCTGAGACTATAAAATAACGTTGCTATGTCCTTTTGAAGTTACATTTTACCATCAATGTGAACTATATGCTAGTTTAACATAAAAAACTTCTTCCACACGGACATTCGGTTCGGCGATTAAAGGTTTTTTTAAGTATGGTCGTTAGAACGTGCGTGTAGAAACACATACGCCACTAATTAATTCTCTGCATCATTTATGTTTTCTTCATTTAACTTTAACTTATTTTTTCTCTGCCTGCCTCTGTAAAAAATAAGTTGCGGCGGACGTAATAGTATATAGCATAATGCTATATACTATTAAGTCCGCCGCATTTAATATATTTTTGCGCACATGAAATAATGAATAAACAAGCATGGGACCGTAACGGTATGCGGCTGTGTGGAAGCAATGGCATTTAAAATTATTTCAATAAAAAGTACACACAAAGTTCCTTTTTTTTTAAATGCGGCCGACTTAATAGTATGTAGCATAATGCTATATACTATTAAGTCCGCCGCATTTAATATATTTTTGCGCACATGAAAGAATGAATAAACAAGCATGGGACCGTAACGGTATGCGGCTGTGTGGAAGCAATGGCATTTAAAATTATTTCAATAAAAATTACACACAAAGTTCCTTTTAGAAACAAAACAGATAATAAAAAACTGTATCAAAAGTAGCTGACCAATATATGACAAAAATTGTGACTGTTAACGCACTGCTGTTTAGCCTAATGTCTGAGCTAAGGAAGGACTTTTGAAAATTACACACCTAAATTAATAGGGATTACGACGGGAAAGGATATTTAAACATAAACATAATGGGTTACAGTTTAAGATTTATCTTTTTCTTTAATTTATATTTTTACTTACAATATCCGAAGAAACAATTATTTTATACTAGCTGTGCCCGCAACTTTTTTGCGTGGCTTTGGGACTATAGGCAGCGCATTTGGGTATATATTTTGGTTAATTTTCGATCATAAATACTTTTGGGTAGCTAAAAAAAAAGTTTTGCAGTAATGCTTCTCTGTACACGATCGGGAATAAAAGCACACAGGCTGCTAGGATTGCGAAAAATTGCTAATTATGTGTTTAAACGCGCATCCATCCTATGCTGAACCGAATTTTCAAAAAGGCCATGTTAAACTTCTATGCATAATATTTTTTTGTAGAAAATTATTACAAACTTTTGTAAAGTTTAAGTCAATTTATAAAGATAAAAGATACTAAGATAAAAGATCTATGCATAATATAAGCACTCCGTAAGAGCCGGCAGAAGAGAAACATTTAATATTAACGTTGTGCATTTTTAAACACTAATGCCACCAACACCACCTCTACCATCATCACCACGACCACCACCACTGTCATCACTACCACCTCCACCACCGCCACCACTACAATCGCCACCAACGCCATCAACGACATCACCATCACCAAACACCTACACTACAAATGCCACCACTGATACAAACGCTACCAAAACCACCACCACCACCACAACCAATGCCACCAACGCCTCCAAAACTACCAACAACACCACCAACATCACCGATGCCACCAATGCCTCCATTGTCAGTAAAACCACCGCCAGCACTACTAACGCCACCAACACCACCACCAGAGTCACTAACAACACCTATGCCACCAATGACATCAACGCCACCACCACCACCACCACCACCACTACCACCACTACCAACACCACTAATGCCACCAACACCACTGACGCCACCACCACCAACACCATCACCATCATCATAATTACATCCAAAAGACGTCGATCCGTTTCCGCTGGACAAAGCCTTTCCCGAAGATGCTCCTAAACGTGTTGTGCGTCATAAGGAAAGAATACGCCATAATTGCCACGCTTGGCATGCTGAATGGTGATCATAGCGGCGATTGTTTTATGCGGTATGCTTAATGTTACTAACAGAGAAAAAACCGGCCAAGTGCGAGTCGAACTCGTGCACGAATGGTACCGGACAAAAAATGGCATAAAAATTTTGATTGTTGGAAGTTAATATAAAACATAAGACCTAAAAATTCAGTAAAAAAATAAGTGTCTACTTGCTACCGTTATTGATATCGAGCAAAAAATATACGAAAATAAAAACACTTTTATTGTAGGTACCACTTAATATTTCTTTTTCTTATTTCTCGTATTTAATTTTATCGCTATAGCGGTAACAGAAATACATATTTTGTGAAAATTTTAGCTATCACTGTTTATGAGATACAGCTTGGTGACAGACAGACCGATGGACGAACAGACAGGTAGACAGCGGAGGATGAGTAATAGGGTCCGTTTTTACCTTTTAGATACGGAACCCTAAAAAAGATAGAAGATAGATTCAGAATAATTTAAAAATATTCGATGTGATTCTTTAAACTGACGTAACTTTGTTATTTCTGAACCGATTGACATGAAACAAACACTAAATGTTAAGTGAAACTTACCACAATATTAGTGAAAACTGAAAATCGGATAAGCCATTTCCGAAATAAGCGTGCACAAACACACAGACAAACATACATTTTTTCCGGGATAAAAAGTACCCAGTGTTGTGCGCCAAACATTAAAGTATATACTAAGTTTCATCGTAATCGGACAGGTAGATTTTGTGTGATGCTTGAACAAACAGATAGGCAGACAGACAGACAGATAGACAGACAGACAAATTTTTTTCTAATCACATATTTGTGTTCGGTATCGATCTAGTAACATCCCCTGGTATTTATTTTTTCAATATTTTCAATGTACAGAATTTACACTTCTACAGCTTTATTATAAGTATAGATTGTATACTTTGTAAGCGACCAAAACACAAAGGACGGCAATACTGTTCAAGAAATACCAACTGAGAATAAACTTTCGAATTATGAAAGTTTCTGTACAACTAATTCACTGGTTTTCTTTTATATTGTAGGTATACGTACATCCATGTTCAATTCAATTAAGCAAGATGTTTTTTTTCCAAACACCTACAACGAAGAAAAAAATAATTAGTTTTTTTTATCGTCTTATAAAAACAAGCGTACTAAAGTGGAGCTTTGCCGCGTTACATTGACACTCGAACCACTCCTAGCCAACACTTGGCTACCAACAGGTACCTCGAATCAATATTTCTACTCGCCCCGGGAGGGGGAACAAGTAAATAGACACAGGAATGTTTAGAAATGACACTCAGCCTTTTCAATTATGTGTCTGCTTGAACAAATATTTGTATATCCTATTTAAATTGAAATAACTCGGAAATTCTTGGATCTATGTTGAGTTGTTTTTAAAGTTACACTTAATGAGTTGCGCGATCCAAAGAGTTGAAGGTATGGCGCAGATAAATGACGAAATGTTGTGTTTCGGATAGAGGAACTTAGGTAATTTAAAGTTTTGTAAGAACATAACTTGAGAGATACCTGAATAAAACTGTTGTCCACGAAAAAAAACACGTGCCTGCCATACAAGATGAAATCTTACTGTATGTCTTCACTCAAAGATAAAGCTGAAGTGATTGGGTGAATTCATACTCAATAATACATATTATTCGCGCGTTATAAGAGATATCGGCATCATTTGTTCCCGAATATAGCCGGGGTTCGAATCACATAATAATATTACAGTTCTCTACTGTAATCAAACTCCAGAAAGATAGGACTAAAAAGATTAAAACATAATTTATAAATTGAAGTAGTAAGCAGAGGTCCAATACACGCATATGAAAACGCTCAAGAATTATGACGTCACTGGGCACTTTAGCAATCGCCAAGGGTGGCACTGGGAAACATGCACCAAACATCATCAAAATTGGAAAATCCTAAAAGCACTTATTTCTCCATCTGGGTATTTTCTTCAGAGAAACAGTAGGCCGACTACTACTAGACAATGTAGACAATGCCACAAAAATCCAATCCAATCCAATTTTTTCTGGAATAGTTTCTACAGGTCACAGTCACTCCAGAGATAGAATCAATACTTTGCCGGTGAATGACAAAGAATGACTCTTTTTCTTTTCTTTTTACTCTTTGTTATCAGTTTGTAAAGGGGAAAAGAGACATTCTACTGATATACTTTTACATTAGTTTATTACATTTAGTTTTATCTTAGTGATATTCTTGACTTTATATATATTTTTTATCTTGTTTGACATGTATATCAATTGTTATTCGCTTTAATTTATTTTGTTTGTTTTTGACGTGTCATAAGAGGTGCCTGTCACCCTAAATGAATAAATGAGTTTCTGATTCTGATTCTGAATAGAATGCTCCATTGTTCGCCTAGCGCTTAATGTCAACATTGTTCTCATTCGGCCGATAGCATAATCCGTCCAAGCTACGAAAACAATACGCTTATGTACCATCCTCGTGAGGGTTCATAACTCGCAGGGACAAGGGTAACATTTACTTATCGACGTGGAAAAGGTTCCATAATACATTCTACCGTCGCGTCGGTCCGTTTCACCATAAAAAGCTTACTTTTTATTTGGTCCGCAGATGCGCCGCGCCGGTAGTGCGGAGTGGTAGCAACTTTAAATTTTGTGGAAACAATTTTTCGGTGTAATAATTTTCGTGTGGATCCTCGGCCAAATAATTTTATCGTGTATAACATGTGTGATCGTACTGCGTGGATAAGTTTATTTTTTGTTGTGGTTATGAATTATTTATCTTGTTACTGTCAGTGCCTACGACTTCGTCCGCATAGATAAGTTAAGAGATAGATAAGTTAAGTTTTGAAGCAGTGAATGGTCATTTTCAATTGACCATAACTTCTTTTTCCGTGAACCGATTTTAACGAAACAGATTTTGACAACGCTTCTAATTAAGATCTTTATTATCATAAAAACATACAGTTCTTTTAGAATTTTGGATTACATAAACTTATTAATAGAATGTTAGTAGTACACCTCTGGTGCTTAGGGTTAATAATTAGGTATATATTATGTAATACACCCGTGACTACTCAACGGATTTAACGTACCATACAAACAGACAAAAATTCCAAAAATATTTATTTTGCTTCCTTTTACGTTTTTTTTTCTTTGCACTCCCCCCTATATATATCATATAAATCATTATTGATTAATGTACCTAATGTGATGGTTATCGGTTAGTATGTATGATGAATAAAGCCAGAAATAGGGGCAATAAATGCAATAACACCGAATAGGTAGCAGGATCCCGCGATAAAACTACAGCCACTGCGATCACCAATCCGCTTGCCAAGCTAGGTGACTATAGCATATTCTCCCCTTATGACGTACAACCCCGTTGTGGGCATTTGTTCAGCGGTGAACGTTTTTCGGTTGAAGTGATGGTGACGTCAATCTCACATGTCGGTTCCAGTCGATTTTTTTGACCCATAGCACACCGCGGACACGCCGCCAAAATTCCATACAAACGCTTAATTTGGGCTCTATTACACAGATATCAATCAGTGACGTGTTACACGTGCACCTATGTGTGTAGCACGTAGAGAATACCAAACGTCTCCCAAAAGAAGGGAGGAGGTTGGGTGAGGCGGAGAAATCGGGTGGGACGTCGAAGTGTCCATTCTATACGTAGTAATATTACATATTCTCTGCCCATAGCTATGATTGTGGAAAAGATAATTTACTGAATATCTGCATGAGAAAACACAATGAATGTACAACATTTGCAAATAATGCAATCTGAACTAAATGCTCAGAAAAATGAAATCTCTGGTTTAATTTCGACAACAGTAGGTATCCTGGTGAATTAGATTAGATTTTAACACTTACGCAAATAATGATGTAGATACCTACATCACCAATTTCTGATTCTAAATTTACAATCATTGCCATTTTATTATCTTTGCTGCCGCGTGCAGTCTACGACAGGCCAGACACACAATTATACATAATATAACAACCTCAATTAAAATATTAGGTATAACGTGAATTTTTAGTACTTACAATCATCGACAGGTCAGCAGTATGTTGGACTTAAATGTTTTTGTTTACCAATTAAGTAGTCTAGACATAAATTAATTCAGCATTTCATAAACCATTAAAATCAAAGCAGACAATGCGTGAAAATTGCCTAATGGCATTACAATAGCAGAATAATCATAATTCACGTATAACGAGGAAGTATTTGCCGTTGAATTAATTAGTTCCGATAATTTACATAAACAGTAGAATAACTTATATGTGAGTTATTGAAAGTTCAACAACGTAATTAATGCGTTGATTATACTAATGCCAATTATTAACTCTATCTGTTTCCCATTATAATAACATGACAGGCACGATGAAAGATTATTAATTCGCTATATCGGATGTTCGGAAAGCGGTTCGGTGGCATTTGCGATAATTAGAGGGTCGCTTTGTTAAATTTGTCAAATACGGGTACCGTTATCTTGGTTCATTAGACGATCTATTTATAAAACGTTCAATAATCGCTCTCCATATCTCGCTGTATATTATATAATTCTCTGTCTACGTGGAGAACTTACGATACTTCTTAGCTTTAGCACCAGTTTTATCGAACTGTTAATGTATTATTGGCTATGGTAAATGGCCATTGTTCGGTTGGTCGAGTGCACTAGCGGATGAATTCTCCTCCAGTACTGGGTGTTTTTTTTTATGTAATAGTAGTGGCAAACAAGCATGCAGTTCACATTGATGTTAAGTGATGACTCCAGCCTTACACAAAGACTAAGGTCAAAATGCAGATGCGTTACCACTCCTGAGGCCTAAGGTGTTATGCCTTTGTGCCGGAAATTACAGGGCCGTACATTACCACCTGACCGAAACACGATAGTGCTGAACACTACCATTTAGCGGCAAGTATATTAGGTAATACGGTGATGCCTACGCCCGCGAGCTCCGTCACTGGAGCTCTACCACCAGTAAGGTCCACCAGTGGAGTCGTTATGTCACCACGTAGCCACTATAACTATAACGACACTAAGTCGTGAGCCGATTCGTCCATTCAATATATCTATTGTTTTTTTTATGTATCGAATATGGCAAACAAGCACAAGTTTACGTGGATGATAAGTGAAGATTAGCATAAAGATTGACGCCCTAGAGATGTGGTGATGGCGACGCCTTCTAAGGATAAGTTGGACTGCCCATAGAACAAACGCATCCATACTTAAAGAACTTAAAATAAAACAAAGATTCTCGTCGACTGTCCAAATACGAGTCCTCAAGTTCTTTGGTCACGTCACCCGTAAACCCGACTCTATGGAGTAGTACAAGGGCGAGTGGAAGGCAAAAGATCTCGGGGTCGGTCCCCAATCAGCTGGACTGATCTTATAAAGATCACAACTGGCTCCTCCATCACATAGTGTACCCGCAGTGTACGTAGAGACCGGTGGAGAGCAATCGCGAATGCTGCGTTCCACACTGAGAGACCCATAATCACGTCCACTCTGCCAAGAGTGAACGACTGAGAAGAAGCATATAGACATCTACACAAAAAGCAAAGGACAAAATGCAGATGCGTTGCCATCCCTGAGACCTTAGTCGTTGTCTCTGTGATAGTTAACACGGAACCATATTACCATCTACCCGGAACACGACTGTACTAATCACACTAATTAAGCGGCAGATAGACTAGGTAATGCGGTGGTGCCTACGCCCACGACTGCACTGAAACTCTTCCACCAGTGCAGTATTTTACTCGTCTCGGAAACTACTACGATGGTTACTTTTCTGAATATCTTCAAATTATGGAAGCCTACAAACACTATCATCCAACCGGTATTTGAAATAGAAATATCTTTATTAAGGTGACAAAAAAATTGGCAGTACGTTTGTTCTTGCCTGATTCGTTAATAAACAGATATTCAAACATATCACATATATTAACGTATGGACTGGATGTGCGGACACTTTAAACACGGAACAAAGCACTTCGTACCAATTGAACCACGTTTTGTGAGTTAAACTGGAGCTGATAGCCCGCATCATGTATGTATGTATCTTCACGCCAGATCCCTAACGGGGTAGGCAGAGAGTGTAGAGCGCCAGATATTCCGGTCCTAAAATAACACTCGTGCCTCGACTACCTTAAAAAATGCGTAAATTGTGTGTTACGTAATGATGTATAAAGAGAATGATGAAGGTAGTTGAGGCACGAGAGGTATGCCAGGACCGGGATATCTGGCGCTCTACACTCTCTGCCTACCCCGTTAGGGACCTGGCGTGAAGATACATACATACGTAAATTATGTGACCACCTTACCCCTCACTTGAGGAGTTGAGGAGAATACTTCCGCTAATGCAATTAATTCGGCCAGCAACAGCGGTGAAACAATTCGAATATCAAACAAATCGCTATATAGTGAACTATATGGTTGTTTGACACTTCATGACTAGACATGAAAAAAATATTAATTGTATCGACAACGCTAAACATACTCAGACACTAGACATTTTATCAGTTCGGCATGATAAATGTACAAAATAATTTAAACTTTATGATACGTGTACATATAATACATTTCCAACAGCCAATCCATTCCACCGAACAGAAATGGCTTCGTAAATAATATACAGCGATGTCATTCTGGCTGTTGGAGCGATTCGTGTGTTCCGCGTTGTGCAACACACATTTTGTCGTACAATTGGATGTCGCGCGTCGCGCCGCCACCGCATACCCTGACCACACGTCCATCTGTAAATAGGGTTGTCAAACCATATTTACAAAGTTTCCGATAAAAACTAACGTTATGTGCATCCGCAAAGTCCTTAATCATATATAAACTATGTCGTCTGCTGGCATTACTGTCAGCAATTGATGGAAGCACTACAAATTTTGTTGGAGATCAAATAAATAATATTAATGTCAATGTGGATTTTGTTTTTTTTATGTCAAAGGATTGACAAAAAGTAGTCACCGTCGCCTATGAACATTTGCGACACCAGGGGAGTCGCCAACGCGCTGCCAGCCCTAAAATCCATATCCATGTTATCATAATGTATGTCATAAATGTGTTTTTGTTTTAGTAGGTATCATGAAATTAACACTTCGTTAATAAGGCAATCCAAGTACATTTTTAAAGAATGATGGATATCACGTTCATCCCTTAATGTTCCGTTCCATTACAGTAAATCCATTCCACTGAACAGAGATGGCTATGTAAATTATATAATGTCATTCCGGTTATTGGAGCGATTCGTGTGTTCTGTATGTGCCGGTAACACACATTTTGTCGTCGAATTGGATGTCGCGCCGCCACCGCAAACCCTGACCTCACGTTGATCTGTAAAAAGGTTTGTCAAGCCGTTGTATATATGGCGGTGTCTATCCAGCTGTCGTAGCGACTCGTGTGTTCCGCATGTGCAGGTAACACACATTTTTTCTTCGAATTGGATATCGCGCAGTCACTGCAAACCCTGACCTCACGTCGATCTAGAATAGGGTTGTCAAGCCGTTGTATGTGTGGCGGTGTCAATCCAGCTGTCGGAGTGATTCGTGTGTTCCGCATGTGCAGGTAACACACATTTTGTCGTCGAATTGGATGTCGCGCCGTCACCGCAAACCCTGACCTCGCGTCCATCTGTAAATAGGGTTGTCAAGCCGTTGTATATATGGCGATGTCAATCCAGCTGTCGGAGCGATTCGTGTGTTCCGCATGTTCAGGTAACACACATTTCGTCGTCGAATTGGATGTCGCCCCGCCACCGCAAATCCTGACCTCACGTCGATCTGTAAATAGGCTTGTCAAGCCATTGTATATATGGCGGTGTCATTCCAATTATTGGAGCGATTCGTGTGTTCCGCGTGTGCCGGCAAAACACATTTTGTTGTCGATTGGTGTACGCGCATCGGGTCGCCAAGCACTTTACCTATAACCATCATTTTACCTAAGAGAATAATAGAATAGGTCTAGATGAAGTAGCAATAGACCTTCATTAAGATTTATACTTTGCACGATTCTACGGCATATTTGTATATTACGATTGCCCTATAGACAAACTCGCGCTCAAAAGCTAGACTATAATAAATGCATCTCTATCCACCTGGCGGGCGGCTATTTTTGTCATCGATTGGCTGTCAGGCACGCGCCTCAACCGCAGCATGCTGACCTCAAATCACATGGATATAGTTAATGGTTATTTGAAAAAAAACTGTCTTTTTGCATTTCGTGATAAATGATAAATTAACGCGAAGTTAGTTATAGACATTATGTTAAATAAATAAAACAACGAACGTTTATATGATCTATAGATCGGGCTAGACAAGCAAACAATATGATATATTGATATCAATTTAATCTAAGTAGGTATACCCTGAAGCACTCTCCAAGCGTGCCTGCAAAAAATAAATTAAATTATATGTCCTGGTTATAAGTCACAAAACAATTTGGTTATTATAACTTATGCAACACTATGTACGTGTTATAAAAGCGGGAGGTCACTCACACACTCATCACGAAATCTCAGAAATTGCAAGTTCAATCTGTATTTCTAACTATATACTCCTAATTTAAAATATACGAGTTTAGTTATAAGTAGATATAGATTAGTACCGTATTATTAGTAGTAATAATGTAGGTAACATTACACCGGTACGACGCCGGGCCGTTAGTCATTATAAGAATAAGTATTCTTTGATATAATATAAGTTTCGGCACTTTTTTAAAACACATTGTGAAAGTTATTATTTATGGTTTCGTGTCGTGATATTTCTAGTTCACCAACATTTTCATTCAATGTCACATCATATTGTCCACACTATATACACTTGACTTACTGTCATTGTTGTTTCTATTAGAACATTACGTTAAGTTCTCATTCATCAACCATCCTTCATTACCTGAGGTTGAAAGTATGCTGCAACTTAGTATTAAGTGTGCCATTGACGACTGAGTGTAGAGTGGAAACGTGGTCCTTTATTGTAGACTTTAATCGGATGCTTAAAGTAGCACAGTTTGTTAAGAAAGTTTTATTTATGATTATGAGCTGTTCTAAGTACATATTTTTGACAATGGAATTCTTAAGTTAGGGTTAGTCAGTTAGATATTTTTGATAAAGTAATTAGTCATTCCTGGATCACCTAGTCTGATCCTCTAAAGAAATTTAACGTATTTTTCTACGCCAAAGCCACATATCGGTTGATAGAATTAATTTATTTGAATTAATTTAATTGCTATTTAAATATAGGTAATTTCCAATATCGGACATCAAATTTAATCAATACATTGTTAATATATTGTACCTACTGAAAATGACTTGTTACTTGGTGTTACTAAGTCTACAATACAATTTGATGAAAGTCAACCCTTTCTAAATTGTTTAATGATAAAGTTTAGATAAATGAAAACCTTGATGCTGTGCACGTGTGTATTTTATTGCTTTATAATAGCTGAAAATGAAATAATTCGTAAAATCCTATCAAGTAAATAAATCAAATTACATGACTCATCACATTACGTGTTGACACAGATCCATTCAATTAGACGTATGTAAATGGGTTCGAAGATTGCGTTATAAATGTTACATAGTATATTTGTACAACCCTAACTTGTTTGACATTTGATTCATTAGATTATAAGCCCGTATTCTGTAAACATGTTTGCGACTATTGTTTTACATCCATTGCAGTTTTTTCGATTAAGAAATAATTGTAATATCTATCACGTACAATAATATTAAATTTATAGAAAATATTTCAGTAAAATGTTTATTGAAAGCAATTGATAAATTATTTTACATTCCACTTAATATAATGATCTCGTAGCAAATAATCGTTGCAACTGCAATGAAAGGGTGGGATTCGGAGTGCACACAGTGCACAGAGTAATATTGTGTAGTGAAGGGGGGACGAGGAGTAGGGGTGCCAATCGATACGCACCCCTGTTCTGTACGCGGCCTAATGCACCCTAACACCACGGTACACAGCTCAAAGGAAGGTACTGCAAACCAAAGGGTCGCGAAGCAAACTAGGTCGTGATCACACATTCTTTGATTCCATTTTTGTTTTGATGTTATATGTTACGGATTACTGTATTGTTTGTTTAAGCTTCGGATTTACATGGGACTTTTATTTTATGTGATCAATAAAATATTAATTTTGTTGCCTAGGCGGAGTATTACTTTAATGAAATTTTCGTAGCGTTGATTCTTTGTTAGATTAGTATTTAGGTGCATTTCTAGCCATGTGTATGGAATATGACGTAGTCAACATTGAACGTCCATTTGGTATTTATTTATTTATTTAAACTTTAATGCACCTAGTACATATGGTATCAAAAATTAGCTTTATTATTAATAGCTCATATTGACTTTTTAACTTTCAGTTTAGTCAGCAGACTTGTTACCTGCATTTCTAAAATGTGTAGTTCTTATATTCAATATTCTGGAGTTTCATTCAATGACTACCAAATCTATAGTAATCAATGTAACAAAGTTTACAGTTCACATCAATCACAAGTCACTACTACTAACTACAAAGACAGCACATTCTAATAATTGTTTAAACCACGACTACCAAATAAAATCTACTCTTTCCAACAAATATGATCAAATCGAGACGAGTTTTCAGTACAGAATAATTCGGAGTCCCTTTAAGTATTCCTTCAAGCTTTGAATTCAAAATAAGCCACTATTGCATTTTAAATGTCCCAAAGCGGTTGCCGGCGGGTCTAGTGCTCGGGACGTCCTCGGGAAAATATTTATATTTTATAAACCAGTGCTCCGAGCCAACAGTTTTTGACGAGCGGTATTTTGGCGGCCGTTACTCGAATAGTTATTCGTTTCAAATACTTTGACCCCAGGGGTCTATGCTCTTTTTAAGTATTCAAATAAAGTATTCTGAGCTGTCTGATCTTTAGTTGTCAATAATATAATTTCCTTGCATTTTTTGCATCTAATCGGTTGTTGATCTACAAAAAGGACCTTACGTTCGGGAGCGTAGGCTCCATCGTAAAGGCTGATGATATATATTTTATTGACCCCATAGCATAGAGGTATAACACGTTATAATTCTATGTCCCATTGTTAATTTTTTAACGTCCAGTGGCCTAGCTTGATGGGGTTCTGAATCTATGTAAACGATATTTTTAATTGCAATAAAAAGCATTTTCATTTGAAAAGTAGTAAAATAATTTTGACTTGTTAACTCCGCTCATTTCCGCGAAAGACATTCTGACAGGGTGTTTTATTTTTATTTGAAGGTGAGGATTCTAAAAACGAAAAACTTGGGTATCTTTGCTCGTGCAGTTTCGCGAGCTGCCAAAGTAGAGGTTTTTCTGAAGTTGGCTTAGCTTCAGTCAATTCACTCGCATAAAGCGATAAACATAAGTCCATTCAGATTTTACCATCGAGAAAGTTTTTACTCAGTCGAGAAGTTGCATTGCTCGAGTTTTGTAATTGAGAACTTGTTTACCATTAAAAATCGCTATAAAATTTGTAGAATTATAAGGATTTTTGTTTTTCTGGAATTTTTATTAATAATTTCGGGAATAACTTTCATTTGAAATGGTGCTGAAATTAATGTAGATTCTTTTTGCTATGGAAGTGGCAAACAAGTATGCCGTTCACATTGATGTTAAGTGATTACTGCCTATTGACACCCACACAAAGATCAAGGTCAAAATGCAGATGACCACTCCTGAGGCCTAAGGTGTTATACCTCTGTGCCGGAAATTACAGGGCCGTACATTACCACCTGAGCGGAACACGATAGTGCTGAACACTACCATTCCTTTTAGCGGCAAGTAGGTATATTAGGTAATGCGGTTGTGCCTGCGCCCGCGAGTTCCGTCATTGGAGCTCTACCACCAGTAAAATGGAATGGAGGACTCCTGAGGCCAAAGATCTCCTTAATGCCTCTTTACTGGAACTTGCAGATTACATTGTCACCTGACTGGAACACAATATCGCCGAACACTAGCATTTAGGGGCGCGTAGAGAAGGTAATGGTTCTGAACTCCGTCCCTGTGGATTTACCATTATACATAGGTACAATTTTTCATCATATTATCTATTCTGATGATAATGTTGAGAATCGATTGCGTTTATTATTCATCACTCCAGCCGAATGACGTCCACTGCTGAACAAAGCGTTTCCCAAAGACGCCCATCGATTGGCGATCGCAGTGACTGCTGAGGCTGCTGCCCATCCCGCGTAGATATATTTACTACCGCACTAATGGTTTGACCGCCACTGTTCTGTTGACTGACTGCACTATTCTCTTCCAGTAGAAGAAAATTATTTCAGTTGACGACCCGGTTGGCCCAGCGGTGTGAGATGATTGTTTGTTTCGAAGGGTCGCGGGTTCGATCCAATATTTGTATGGCCTACAGATATTTTTTCAAACACCCAGATGTTTGTGTATGTGTTATTTGTATACAACGGCACCCACGACACAAGTTTAAACTTACTGTGGGGCTGTGAGTGTAAGCGTATTTAATTTAATTTATTTATTTATAGTGGGCGGTGGGTCGTCACGTCCCGACGCTAGTGTTTATTATTCAATTGTGTTGAAAAGCATCCTCTGTGCTTTGCATAAGGCGAAAATGTTGATTCAGAATTAACACTCTAGAGGTCGATATTGCAATACCATTTGCGTTCGTTTGTTTGGACAGGAATGGGGGGGAAGAGGGGATGCTATTCTATTATCACCAACAAAGAGCACGACACGAAAGATATTTGAGATTCAAATGATTGGCCCCAATGCCTCTGATATTGAAACTACAGTGAATGCTTATTTTGAAAATATTTAAAGTGAGTTTACTTTTTCTTGATTTTTTTTTATGTACGTTCGCAGGCGACTATATTTAGGGGGCTCGACTCCAGATGGTACTTATGTACTTAACCGGGAAACCGGCGAGCGTGAAGGGCTCTTAGTTCAGTCTTAATTAATAAATTTACGTAACTGCCTAACTCTGAACTCTGTGCCCCTCCTCGGTTTAAGGCGTTGCGGGTTCCAGGTGGTTTGGTACCCGGTTAATATCATATAGAAAATATTATTGTCAATATTTCGCAATTCTAATAAGTATTAAAGCAATTACGCAAGTGGGACTGCTATACGCTCACAGTCCTACCACACACTAACCTGGTACCTGGTGGATGCTATTGTGTACACACTTAAGCACCTAGAACCGAAACAAAATAAACATATGTAGGTCATACAAATATTTATCTCTGTGCCTTTATCATTGAACCCTAAATCAACCATGAGATCAGGCGGTTGTCACACACTGCTGCACTAACTGAGTCGTATTTTGCTGTATTTCAGTATTTTCATGTTATGTTTCATTAAAAAAGAAAGCATGTATTTTGATGAGATCATGCTAAAAATGTTCGATGATTTTCCATTTTTCTTATATCATAAACGAAAAAGGAAAATATGTAAAATGGATTGCGAAAAATCTCCGCCTTTGACCATTTTCCTTATTAACGATGTTGTTAAAAATTACGCATAGACTTGATTTTAATGGGTATAAAAGAAAATGGAAACAGGCGTTTGAAAGCTATCCGAAATTCATGCTTTGAACTTTGAAAACGTTCGGCTTAATAAAGCTAAAATAAACAGCGTCTCCTATTAAGAAGATTTAAATCAACCATTATACAAAAAGCCATAACAGTATATGTCGCTCGCGTTCTATGTGCAAAGTTTCATTATTTCCCTATAATATGATCCGCGGAGAGGATTACCCGATTACCCCACTAAACGGCATTATGTTGCTATGACGACGAATAATACAGATCGTATTCCCTATAATAAAGTCGTAAATCACGCGTGTAGTCGTCTCAAAATTGCTTTCCACGCCTTTGAGGCTCTTGGACAGAAATACGTAAATATTGCAAGCCGATCCCTAAGTCATTATTGCTTATATTTTGTCTTAGACGCGTTTTAATAGACAGGTCTCAGTCCGCAGTAACTTCACGCCTGTTTTCTTTTTCGATGGGGTTCACAGAGATATAATAATTAAATAATACACACAATCTGTCATGCGAGTAATCACAAGTTACTATTTGTGATAACTATTGGTCTACGGGAATTTACGTTTAAAATTTATTTTTTTTATATTTTACAATAGACAATATTTCGTTAGGTTTGTAACATTCATATATTCGATGCCCTTCCATAATTATGTCTCCGTGAAAAACAACACCATGTATTTTTAAAAGTATGTGCAAGTGAATATGCAAAGATGTATACTAAAATTAGAACATCCACCACACCTAAGAGCTATATTTAACCGTAATTAGGTCAAAATGTGTTGTTAAATGGAGAATGAAATGTAGCATCATTTTTCCAAAGGAAATATAAACAAATAATATAACTGCAAATATGCTTAAAAATAAATTCCATTTGTGTTTGTACAAACCTACCTTCTACTAAGCAGGTGCAAGTAGTAAATAGTCAACTGGAGACAATTTATTAACTTGTTATATTTTTCTCGAAAATTAACACACAGTCACAGTGCGAATTATATTATATTAGCTCAATTGGAAGAGCGGCTGGACTAGATTCCCAGTAGGCCGCGAGTTCGAGTCTCGCCTGAAGTCAAATTTTTCTTTCCATTTTTCTTTAAATAAAATATATTTCACAAGCATGTGTTAATGCGAAATAATATAAAACAACTAGCTGTCCCGGCAAACTTCGTATCGCCCTATAAAAAAAAAAAAAATGTCCAAAAATGTTATGAAAAATAGATGTTGGCCGATTCTCAGACCTCCTGAATATGCATGCAAAATTTGGTTAAAATCGGTCCAGCCGTTTCGGAAGAGTTCAAGTTCGAACACCGTGACACGAGAATTTTATATATAAGAAGATAGCTGTCCCGGCAAACTTCGTATCGCCCTACAAAATTAAAAAAAAAAATGTCCAAAAATGTTATGAAAAATAGATGTTGGCCGATTCTCAGACCTACTGAATATGCATGCAAAATTTGGTTAAAATCGGTCCAGCCGTTTCGGAGGAGTTCAAGTTCGAACACCGTGACACGAGAATTTTATATATTAGATTATTAAGGGTAAAAGCGACTTCTTTACGATATTCAATAAACTGCAAAGTCTATTATATCGGTTGCCTAACTAGCATAGTTGGCAATAGATGGCGCTGCTGCTACCATAAAGCAATGCAATAAATGTGAAGGAAAGATTTGACAAATCGGGCAGGACTTCAGTAGCTCAATTGAAAGAGGGGCTGGACTAGATTCCCAGTAGGCCGCGAGTTCGAGTCTCGCCTGAAGTCAAATTTTTCTTTCCATTTTTCTTTAAATAAAATATATTTCACAAGCATGTGTTAATGCGAAATAATATAAAACAACTAGCTGTCCCGGCAAACTTCGTATCGCCCTATAAAATAAAAAAAAAAATGTCCAACAATGTTATGAAAAATAGATGTTGGCCGATTCTCAGACCTCCTGAATATGCATGCAAAATTTGGTTAAAATCGGTCCAGCCGTTTCGGAGGAGTTCAAGTTCGAACACCGTGACACGAGAATTTTATATATTAGACTAGCTGTCCCGGCAAACTTCGTTTTGCCCTAGGAAATTAAAAAAAAAATGTCCAAAAATGTTATGAAAAATAGATGTTGGCCGATTCTCAGACCTCCTGAATATGCATGCAAAATTTGGTTAAAATCGGTCCAGCCGTTTCGGAAGAGTTCAAGTTCGAACACCGTGACACGAGAATTTTATATATAAGAAGATAGCTGTCCCGGCAAACTTCGTATCGCCCTACAAAATTAAAAAAAAAAATGTCCAAAAATGTTATGAAAAATAGATGTTGGCCGATTCTCAGACCTACTGAATATGCATGCAAAATTTGGTTAAAATCGGTCCAGCCGTTTCGGAGGAGTTCAAGTTCGAACACCGTGACACGAGAATTTTATATATTAGATTATTAAGGGTAAAAGCGACTTCTTTACGATATTCAATAAACTGCAAAGTCTATTATATCGGTTGCCTAACTAGCATAGTTGGCAATAGATGGCGCTGCTGCTACCATAAAGCAATGCAATAAATGTGAAGGAAAGATTTGACAAATCGGGCAGGATTTCAGTAGCTCAATTGAAAGAGGGGCTGGACTAGATTCCCAGTAGGCCGCGAGTTCGAGTCTCGCCTGAAGTCAAATTTTTCTTTCCATTTTTCTTTAAAAATAAAATATATTTCACAAGCATGTGTTAATGCGAAATAATATAAAACATAATCTAAAATCATCAAAATAAAAAATATGATGGCGCGTTTAAATATTAAATTACACAGGGTCGCGAGAGCGGCGTTGAACGAGGCGTCTACAGAAAACTGATTTCCCGAATGTCTAGACCTGTTTCCGTTCTTAGAAATTAAGTGTGAGTGTCAAAAGAAATCTAATGTTTGAATAAATAAACATATTCTACATTTTCAAAAATAAACTATCTAACAATCACTGTTTTTGGACTTGAGTTGAAATAAGTAATAAAATGTAGTTTATGCTAAAGAGCCTCCAAATAATCCAAGTTCAGTAAAATTATATGATAATATACTTGGAGCACTTTTGTAGTGTTAGTCACTTTTATAGTTGAACCCTCTTTGAATAAACGTATTTTAGCTAAAGTGTTGCTAATCTCTCCTATGTCTTATTCTATCCTACACATTTGACAATGCAACTGACAAAGACAAAGCATTCTAGAGCTAAAACTATCTAATGTACCTACGTTTATGAATAAGGGGATTCGTTTTTATCAAGAAATAAATCATACTAGGTCAAAATGTATACTTGCCACTTTCATGACTATAAAAGCATGTATAATATTTCTTATAATTTAAAAGAAAGGGCCTAATATAAAATTATAAAATAGAGATATCTGTATAATATGTCTTGTATGTTTACGTGTTATAAATTCAAAGTGCCCAAAGGCAGCGACCCGCGTCAACTAACGAAAATTTCCCGAACAAACAGTCGGGCGTACCTGACGTCAAAGTATTTCGCAAGGGGCAAACGAACTCAATTACTTATACTCGTGAAATACCTAAGTGTGCTGCCTTTGTTATGTAAAACGCACAAAGAAAATACACTAGTACATTTTTGTCACACGTATATGGTATTTTCCTTAAATGAACTTGAGCTCACATCAAAAGAGATAAGAGTGATATTTTTACGAAAGAGAAAAATGCTATACAGTAACTAGTACCGTGTGTTACTTAGGTGAAGCGATCATGGGACCGCATTTGAATAGCGCATATTCCAAGATTAGGTCCAGCAACCAGAAGGTCTACGACAATGACAGACAAAGCGGCGTTGAATGCATAAAACCAGTCGACGCACATATAGGTATGTCCAGTACAACCGCATAGAGAGAACGGCCATTGAGCGACGTTACAAAAGGTATTGTGCGCGGGGACTAGTTTATCTCATATTCGTCTGGACAGGACTTGTTCCGCGCTGATAATGTCCAATACGACGTTTGTGATTTAAAAACGTATCACATTCTCGATAGAGTACGCACATATCTAGGCTGAGTAATAGACAACAGGTTTGATGTTTGTGAAAATCAATAGAATGATTTACATTACACAAATACCTACCTTGTTTTTACCTCGTAAGATGAATCTCAAGTAAATAACGATAGATATTGTTTATCGCTGTAGCACTTTACAGATAATGTCAATCAGTTGAAGAATCGGTAGTGCAGTTAACAACTTTGATATTATTTTTTTGTTTTTCAAGTGTCAGCATAGTATAAAGTCGCGGCAATATGCGCAGCAGAAAGGTGTCGCGAGTTCATCAAGATTTTATTGACATTATCCATCAAATAGCGAATATCGTTGGAATTCGTGATATAGAATATTTAATACATTTCGGTTGTGATGACATAGATTGTTTTCTTGGTGGTATTCACAAGGTGCAAATTAAAGGTGTAAGAGATGGTCTCAAAATAAAACACAGTGTTATAATAAAATGGCACCGTAACCCATCGGATAGAGTGTGTTTTCGAGAATATTATCACCGCGAATATATGTTTTATCAACACATAGCTCCAAGTTTATTGGATATACAAAGGAAATTTAAAGTCATCGAAGGATTGAAATTGAAGATTCCGAATTGTATATTAGCAAGCAGAGAACACGACAAAGAAATCATTGTTGTTCAAGATTTAAATGATTTTAGACAACTCGACAGATTTCATAAAATGGACTTCGCCCACGCTTCGTTGGTATTGAAAAATCTAGCTAAGATTCATGCATTATCTTTTGCTTTAGCTACATTGAATCCAAATTCTTTTCAAGATTTAAGACGAGAATGTGCAAAAGATGTACAATATTCTGATCCTGAAAACATACCCACGTCTCTCATTTGGTACTTCAAGACATCTGTTAATGTAGTGACGGATTCAGATGCAAGAGAGAAATTACTAGCACTTGCACCGCATGTATTATTATTATTGCATAAATGTACAACGCCGACTGATCAGTATAGTACATTTTGTCATTCGGATTGTTGGACTAATAATATAATTTTCAAATATCAGGTGAGATCTTCGCATAATTTTATTTTTACATTATGGTTACATAAGTGTTGATGTTAATAAAAATGGTTCTTTTAATTTACAGGGTAGGCGACCAGTTGAGGCCCTTTTAGTTGACTTTCAACTAGCAAGATATGCACCTCCTGTAACAGATGTATCTTATTTTTTATACATGTCCACGCATCCCGAATTTCTCTCAGAATATTATGAATTTTTGCTCAAAATCTACTACGGAACCTTATCAGCAGTCCTACGAGAATGTAACTTAGATGTAGAAGATATTTACCCAAAAAGTGTGTTCTTGAAACAACTAAAAGATTATTCGGTGCTAGGTTTAATCGAAGCACTAATATCAATGAAGATAATTACAGCAGAACCAGAGGAAGCGTTGGAAATGACTGAAATGAAATATCATTATTCGGAAGAATTGTGTCAGTATAAATCGCAAAATCAAAGTCTGTACGTTAAACGGGTGAATGACGTGGTGAATGACTTTTTTTCGAGAGGCTTTTCATTAACCGCTCTTTTAGATGATTGATTAAAAATCTTGTGAACACTTTCCCATTTTATTTTTCGCCTTGTTCAACTGATCTTTACATATTACCTTATATTTTAACAATGTGAACGCCATACAGTTTTCGTATAGCCAAAAAAAAAAGAGTAGACTCATTCTGTCGTTCATGTTGACGTCTGCAGAGAAAATTCTGCATTTACAAAAGAATAAAGCTCGATGGTTGAAAGAGCCCTGGGAAGGAATTAATTCGTCGTCGCTGCAGTTAATTGTCTGTGACAAAGGTTTTTCTCGGGTCTCAAATGATACGGACGAAAATGTTCGTTAAATGGCAAGTAATGCTGCTGAATTGTCCAAACAAGTTAGTAATTCATTGAAAGAATCAAATGGATTATTGAATTAAAATTTATTTTTAATAACAGGAATAGAATTAATTGAGATCTGTTTACCCGTAACATGTAAATATTATTTTTTGGTCAAGATGTGGCTTTTTTTCCGCCTTTAGTACATTATGAAAACCTGTAGTACGTTGTTATTATATCTACTTAAAAGTGATAATTAATACTGAAATTTAAATATTCACTTTTATGGATTCTTTTATCTAAATTAGGTAATAAACCATGCCTTGTGAATGACTGCCAACAAATCTCTTAACAGTTTTTTTCAGATAATCAAAGTACATTGAGAAGACACTTGTAAATTTACAAGCAGTTTGAAGATATGTTATAGGTATGCTTTATAAACTCAAATAGGGTCATCCACATTCATATGATGCTTAATAGAGGTAAAATGCAAAGGAGATAATCTTACATAATGGCATATTCAAAATATATCACAATGAATTCTCGTAATTTAACAGCAAAAAAAAAACTTGTAAAAGTATAGTTTGAGTTTAAAACTATTGTTTATGGAACTGTTAGTCCCGGTGGGTTTAGCCATGGACAAAATATCGGGAACTCGAAACCACGTCGTTAATAAAAAATATCGCTGTGAAATAAAATATGTTTCAAGTTAATTGCTCATTTTGTTGTTTGTAATAGGTGAAAGGTCCCTTAAACTGGGGCTATACCATAATTTCTCGTAAAAATGTTATTTTAAGGAAATGAAACTGAAATGGAACAAAAAATTTGACTTCGAGCGGGAATCGGACCTGCAACCATTTTGCTATGGGTAACTAGTCCACCCGCTTTTTAGCCGAGTTCAAAAAACGAGAAAGTTCTCAATTCGGGTGGTATATATATATATATTTTTTATATGTATGTACGCGAATTTCGCCAAAATTTCAAGACCAATTTACGTAATTCTTTGTTTGTTTGATGCGGAATAGTTTCGAATTGGTCCCATAAAAATTTGATTCAGATAGGCCCATCAGTTTTTATTTTATAAGCATTTTTTACTAACTTTCACCTCAGACTAAAGGAATTAGAATAGACGGCGAGTTGTCATACAGTGCGTTGAATCCACTGACGTCCTAGATAGTCATAATGCGCATGACAACAAGATGACAACAAGTGACAATGACACATTTACTCATCGACGACACAACACAGCTTATTTACTCCTTCGTAGATAACATTTTTTCATTGATTTCGTATAGTCGTGTAATAATTTTGTATCGACACACCTAAACAATCTCATTATCACGAAGCTAAAAGAGTCAGATGTTACAAATTTAACAGATGTGAACATTATTCTAATTGGCAATGCAGCAATAAACTAAAAAGTATTAAATAAATATAACTACGTTAAGAAAAACCGACTTCAAAACTGAAAAGTAAGAAATAATAAAGATTTAATTGTAATTATATACTACCTATTATTTATATGTGCTATTTACTAGGTAATAGGTTTGAAGTCGGTGCCAAGCCAAAATCACTAAAGTAGGCATTTCATTGTATTAAAACGTAACTTCACATGTGTAATCCCCGAAGGGGTAGGCAGAGGTAAATGCATGAATTCAAGCATACATGCAAACACCCACGATTCGCCGTTTACGTTTTGTATGTATATATCTCCACGCCAGGTCCCTAACGGGGTAAGCAGAGAGTGTAGAGCGCCAGATATCCCGGTTCTGACAAACCTCTCGTGCCTCGTCTACTTTCACGTTTTTTACGTTTTGTTCAGTGTATTAATTTGCTCGTATTCATATTTAAGTGATTAAAATATAATTATTTGTTTAAGGCTTGGCACCGACTTCAAACCTATTAGTAAATAGCACATATAAATAATAGGTAGTATATAATTACAATTAAATATTTATTATTTCTTACTTTTCAGTTTTGAAGTCGGTTTTTCTTAACGTAGTTATATTTATTTACTTTCAATAACTTCTTCAAGAAAAAAATCTTGGACTCTTGTCTCTTGCCCTGCCTTTGCTATGGATCACCAACCTGGATATTTAACAACTACACAAAAAATAAACTTCAAACATGCCAAAGATCTATGGAGAGAAGTAATCTTAATCTAAAAATAAAAGATAAACAAAAAAGCTCCAATATTAGAAAAATCACAAACGTAATAGACGCCATAACGCACTGTAAAAAATTAAAATGGCAATGGGCTGGCCACATCGCACGTATGCCAAACGACAAATGGACTCAGAAGGTAACCACTTGGGCTGGTCCTACCGGTAAAAGACGAAGGGGAAGACCACTGGAGAAATGGACCGATGAAATATCACAGTCAGCAGGGACAGACTGGTTAGACAAGGCAAAAGACCGAACTGGCTGGAGACATATGGAGGAGGCCTTTACTCGAAGAGAGGTCCTTAATAAAAAATAACATATTAAACATGGACATTTTATGATAGGCTAATTGAAAAGTATGTTTTTTTTTTTTGTATAATTTAATATCATGACATACAATTTAATTCAAATATTATAATAGATTTACTTAAAATGCATGTAATTTATAGATTTTTTTTAAAAAATGGACATACAAAAATTTAATAAATATAAAATGTAATCAATCAAATTCAATAGAATCACTCGAATTATTAAATATATAATTGTTAAATTGAAATGTAAATTTATTAAGGAATAAATGGTTTAAATAAATAAATAACTTCTTCAAAGTTACTTGCATGTCCGGAGAGAGATCGGGCGAAGGACCGACGGCTTTATGTGCTTTCCGAGGTGCGGGTACCAGATTTCGGGCTACTACTAGCAATCACCTTACCGAAAATATCCAATAACAGCTTTTTCCGACCTGGGGATCGAACCCCGGACCTCACGCTTCAGCATCGCGATTGCGACCACTGGACCAACGAGGCAGTCGTAAATAAATAAACAAACATACAGGTCAGTTGACAACACTACCACAGACTTGTACACAGTGTATCGAATATTAAAAGGGTCCTCTAAAGGGTATCTGAATAATTAACTACATCTGAACATTCATGGACAAATAAAAACAGAAGTCCCGCTGGAATCAATTATTGCAGAAAAATACAAATAAAAGAAAAACTTTATTTTGTATCCATTCACGATTTCTCCGACTCTCAACACATTCACGGATTCAATTTCCGTTTCGCGTCCGTAATATGTATTGTACGTACCATTTAATTTTCAATTTGATACTCACAAAACATTCCCGACGCTTTTACAGGTACGAATACTTCCTCTGTTTGTTTTCTGAGCATTTTAATATTTTTTAATATTATGAGCAATGTCTGTCCCTGCGGTATGAGAAAGTAATATTTTTATTCAATTTCTTTATACTAAAAACGAATTATTCCTAGTTGCCCCCGCGGCGATTGCCACCGGTTATACCTAATAATTTGTTTGACTGAGGATTTCAATTTCAGAAATGAGAGATATTGTGATAAATCATTAATTATTATTTTACGGTGGCCAATTATAGTTAACTAAGCGGTATTCGTTTTTATAAGAGGTGATAGAGTACCACTGTCGGAGCCCGAGGGCGTAAGCACCACCACGTTATCTATCTCCCGCCAAATGTTTTATATTCAGCACTATCGTGTTCCAGTTAGATAGTAATATCCATGATAGTAACATTACCTATTTCATTATTATAGGAAACCGTGATATTTTTTATTTGGATGGCCCCGTAATAACTATGACGGTTCCTTTTTTTTTTATGTAATTGAAGTGGCAAACAAGCATGCAGTTCACATTGATGTTAAGTGATGACTGCAGCCTATAGACACCCACACAAAGACCAAGGTCAAAATGCAAATGCGTTAACACTCCTGAGGCCTAAGGTGTTATGCCTCTGTGCCGGAAATTACAGGGCCGTACATTACCACCTGACCGGAACACGATAGTGCTGAACACTACCATTTAGCGGCAAGTATATTAATTCGGTAATGCGGTGGTGCCTACGCCCGCGAGCTGCGTCACTGGAGCTCTACCACCAGTAGTTCCTGCAAAACAAGCACTGTGACGATCGGTTTTTGTCTTTTTTTTGTCTACAGACTGCATTCACTCACCATTAATGGGAAGTGCATGCCTGTTTGCCACCATGATTACTTTCAAAAAAGTAGAGGAGAGGGAAATCTAAGGAAGTGTCATACAAGGCTTAACCGCATTAATTTTCCTACCACCATCTCTACAGTCCATGTAGACTGCATATTATTTTTCTGTTTTGTTTGAATCAATGTCTGTGAGGTTTCCTGTCCTGTGTACTAACATGTAGTTTATTACTTAAAAATTAGTTTCCTAGTTAAAATACGTCATCGAACTACAAAACGTATTTTGCAAAACAAAGGACGTGGACGGTACACTTTAAGCAATGTACATAACATTACTAAAGCTAGTTTGCTCGCACTCGTGTGTTCGCGAGGCTATAAATAGTGAATTTCCCTCGCCCGTGTCAATAACGATATGTGGGTATTGTGGGTATGCCCGCGGCCCCGCCCAGGTAAATACACTGTATACAAACAACACAATTATCCCTTAGAGGATATCAGATGGAATCGAAAATTAATAGATATTTGTTACACATTTTAGTTGTGGCTTTCGGCTACTTTTTATTTTAACTTACGCATAGAATATAACGCTCTATGACCTTACGTTGTGATGTTTCTAATAATATCTAATATATAAAATTCTCGTGTCACGGTGTTCGAACTTGAACTCCTCCGAAACGGCTGGACCGATTTTAACCAAATTTTGCATGCATATTCAGTAGGTCTGAGAATCGGCCAACATCTATTTTTCATAACATTTTTGGACATTTTTTTTTTTATTTTCTAGGGCGAAACGAAGTTTGCCGGGACAGCTAGTTCTTATATATAAAATTCTCGTGTCACAGTGTTTGTATTCGTACTCCTCCGAAACGGCTGGACCGATTTTAACCAAATTTTGCATGCATATTCAGTAGGTCTGAGAATCGGCTAACATCTATTTTTCATAACATTTTTGGACATTTTTTTTTTAATTTTCTAGGGCGATACGAAGTTTGCCGGGACAGCTAGTAATATATAATATTTAACTTTTTTATTACATTGAAGTATGATGTGAAGTTGTATCGTATTTAGTGTTACGTACTACTATATTGTAATACCATTGAACAGTCTTCAATATACCTTTGAACGCCATACACGTATTTCATTCAATACTCCTATAATAATAATACAACATCTTAATAATGCTGGACGTTCACCAGTACTGAAAGCACTGCAAAGGGCTTTCTTGTGAACCTTTGAAGGGGATTAATTCTTCAACAGCCACATTTTGATGATGATTCTGTTTTTGTTTGTAAGGATCGCACTCACATGTAGTTCACTGAAAATTATTTCCTTGTTTGCCACGTCTCCTGAATACAAAATGTATTTTGCCAAAACAAAGGACGTGGTCGGTATTCTTTTAAGCTATGTATTATCAGGATACTGTCTGTTTGACCATGGGCACCTTATGCGTTGGAAATAAGAGCTACGTTTGATTTTTTTTTATACTCTTACACTCACAGCCCCACTTTACCTTATAAACCTTAAATGGATTGATTATTTGATTATTATGGATTGATTTTGAATAAGCGGAGAGTTACCTGGCTGTGTATAACATTGCCAAACTCACTGTCGACAGAGTGGTCGTGACTGGCGATGATGCATTTTCTGGAGATGCTGCAGCTTTTGCGATGCGTCTCCATTTGTTGCGGCCTTCAGCGTCTCTTATAATAATTACATATTGAATATTGTAACCATAATGATTTTTGACGTAGGTACTTTAGTATTGTAGATTCTCTATAGTGTGGCTTTGAAACGAATTTTATTTCAATGGGACTAATTCTACAACAGCCACATTGAAGGTGGGTATGTAGCGATTCATATTTTATTTCATGATAGTGGCTAACAATGATGTATGCTGTTCATATTGGTGGTAAGCGAATACTGCTGCCTATAAACATCTTCAGAAAAAATCGGAGATCAAAATACAGATGAGTGTTGTTTTACCTGTGAAATAGTTAGTACGGAGCCATACTATTGCCATCTAGCCCGAACACGAAAGTGCTTAACACTACCATTTGGGAGATAGATTAGGTTTCCGCCTTATACGGACTATTTGTATGGGAAAATGAAATTCTGTTTTTTACATAGATTTATTATCTACTATAAATCTATGGTTTTTTACTATTCTCCTTCAATTTCTTAATATTTTTCTTACCTTTTAAACCTTCCCTGGACTTCCAAAAATCATTCAAAACCAAAAAAACCAGGTCGGAGGCCTAATAGGTTTGAAAACATGCGATAACGGGTTGGCCACTAACCCTTATCTCCACCAAAACGCATTGGAGCAGCGTGATGTAGATAACAGTGGACGTGAGAATGTGGAGTAAGATACACCTATAATGGTAACCTGTGTATCTTCGCATGCAATATGCGCTTTCTTTCTTTCTAATATCCTAATTCGTAAGATTATTTGTAAAAATAAATAAAAAAAGATGTTCTTTTTTATTTTATTTTTGATGTGCAACATAAATTAATTAATTTCGTTCATCAGGGCACTTTTGGGTGATGAATTGTATTTTTAAAACACGGTTAATAATTTAAATAAAATTCACTTAAATAATCTATACACATAAAAATCAATTGCTGTTCGTTAGTCTCGCTAAAACTCGAGAACGGCTGGACCGATTTGGTTAATATCAATTAACCAAATCGGATTATATAGATATTATATAGATTATTTAAGTGAATTTTATTTAAATTATTTACTGTGTTTTAAAAATACAATTCATCACCCAAAAGTGCCCTGATGAACGAAATTAATTAATTTATGTTGCACATCAAAAATTAAATAAAAAAGAACATCTTTTTTTATTATTTTTTACAAATTATCTTACGAATTAGGCTATTAGAAAGAAAGAAAGCGCATATTGCATGCGAAGATACACAGGTAACCATTATAGGTGTATCTTACTCCACGTTCTCACGTCCACTGTTATCTACACCACGATGCTTCAATGCGTTTTGGTGGAGATAAGGATTAGTGGCCAACCCGTTATCGCATGTTTTCAAACCTATAAGGCCTCCAACGAGGTTTAACGACTCCTATCCATCGATAGTAATCGGGACCGACGGCTTAACGCGCCCTCCGAAGCACGTAAACGCGCATTTTAATTTTCCACTTGTGGTCACCCATCACACACCCGACCGCGCCCGTGGCGCTTAACCGAGTAAATCGCTTCCGATCTACACACGCCGCGGGGCCATACGCGCTTCAGAAATGTGTACCAAATTTAAATTCAATCCGCCCGGAAAGAAGGACAATTTGTGTTGTTCATTCATCACTAGCAATGTAGTTACAGTCTTGTTTTATTGTTAGTGCTAGGTACCGTGCTATCTACGCATTTCCTATCCAGTACTCCTTGTAATAAGGAATGAGCTCGTTATCTGTGAAGACTTTCAACACGCGATGTTATTGATGATAGACCAGTTGCAATAAGATGCTGACTGTTATATTTTTACGAACGTTAAACTTATTGTGGTTTATGCATTTGCCCAAGCCAGCGAAACGAAAAAGAAAAACCGACCAAGAGCGAGTCGGACTCGTGTGCAAAGTTATGTATATAATTGACAAATTTCTTGAAAATATTTTTTAAATAGGAAAATATATTTACTTACAACAAGAGCTTTTAATTGATACGCCTGAAAGTAACTTTAAAAAATCTTATCTTTTTCTATAAAATACTTTAATCGCATTTGTAATTGCAAAAAATCCATAGAGAAAAAGTTTTTTACTACATTGTTCAGAATAAGCTATTGAGATAGTCTTTGGAATATATTTTAGTTTTTCTATCTCATTGCGCAATATTCTACAGCGCGTGGTTAGAAATGCATTCGACTGGTAGGTATATAGATTGGATATCCAACTGATTTTATGACACTTTGTTTTTACTAATGGTAGAGCTCCAGTTACGGAGCTCAGGTGGTAATGTACGGCCCTCTTATTTCCGGCACAGAGGTTTAATAACCTATCAACACATCTACATTCTACAAATCTTTGGTTTCACGTTTGGTTACACCAATAACTTCTATCACAGGCAAAACAACTATCAGATATCACCTTTGACGTATAAGTATGCATTACCGTGTTCACTTACCATCAATGTGAACTGCATGCTTGTTTGCCACCTTCATTACAATAAAAACTTTTGTTCATTTTTTTACATTTTACGCCGCGTGAATATCTCCGCCCTTTGCTACCGGAACTGTGGAATAATAGGGCTACAATCTCGCACTCAGTCGTGAGAAGCCAATTTAAAATTGGGTTTGGAGTTGTAGGCCGCGGCGATTTAGGTCAGGAGCACCTGTCTACTCTCAGTCGCGAGGTAGAGTATAATCTGGTGGTTTTTAGAGTTCCGTTCAAAAGGATGAAATGGAACCCTTATAAGATCACTTCCTTTTCACTGGTGGTAGAGCTCCAGTGAAGGACCTTGCGGGCGTAGGCACCACCGCATTGCCTTATATACTTGGCACTAAATGGTAGTGTTCAGCACTATCGGTAATGTACGGCCCTGTAATTTCCGGCACAGAGGCAAAACACCTTAGGCGTCAGGAGTGGCAACGCATCTGCATTTTAATCTAAGTCTTTGTGTGGGTGTCTATAGGTTGCAGTCATCACTTAACATCAATGTGAACTGCATGCCTGTTTGCCACATCCATTACGTACAAAAAAAAACTTAAAGGTCTTTCTAACTGTCAGACAAAGCAAATAAGTTTAAAAAATACTTGACGGATTGATAGAGCTCGTACCAAGGCGTCCTATAGCGATTCATTTTAGGCTCTGCTAAAATTTTGTTTCATTTATCTTATACTAGCGGCCCGCCCCGGCTTCGCGCGGTGCAATGTTGCCTACCCCCTCCTATTCGTCTTAGCGTGATGATTATACATAGATATAGCCTAAAGTCTTCCGCGATATCTTTTATAGTTTAGGCAGCTTACGCAAAATAAGTAACTTTTCTGGTTGATTTTTTACACCTTGTGTCTGAAAAACCCAAATATCTTACGGAACCCTATTTTTTCCAAAATAAAATATAGCCTATATTACCCGTGGATAATGTAGCTTTCGAATACTGAAGAAGAATTTTTAAAATCGGTTTAGTAGTTATTGAGCCTATTAAAAAAACAAACAAACAAAAAAATATTACCTCTTTATAATATTAGTTTAGATGAAAGAAACGAGACCAAACTAATAGCGATTCAGGTTAGGCTGAAAATATAAGATCATGGTCCGGCTACAGACTGTAATCTCACCGTGACCAGATCGATAAACAACAGGAATTTTCGTTTTGTTATGGGTACGGAAATAAAATGGTGCCTCATTAAGTTGCTTTCACGGATTCTGTTCTTTGAACCATGAAATTAAATGAGTGTGTAATCCCCTCTCTCGACGTACAAGGTGATAGGCTGTTTAATTTCAAACGCTAAGCTCACGGCTCGTTTTAGGTAGATAACCGCTTTGCTAAGCCCTTGCTAAATTTATGAATGTGGATTAACTTTTTTGAGACTTTTTTTTTTCACTTGTTAACATGGAAATAGAATTTTAATATTATTATTTATTATCCTTCGTGCTTCGTAGTGCTGCTGATTCCTTTGATTAAAGCTGCGATGATAGAGTCCCAAATGCATATTAAACTACGTCTGATTGTAGGTATAATACTATCGATATATGAATAGTATAAAACTCTACCGCTACTGACTGTGCCATTAGCGTATAGAGGATAAATTGAAAAAGTAGAATAAAGCTGTAACTGTTGAACTATCTGAATACCTACTATTTTAAAAATCATTTTAGTTTAATATACGCGAGATAAATCCGTAAAAATAGTTTTATTTCAATGAATACCTACTACCGATTCATTTTGGATTAGATTTCACAATATTATTACACATCATATAGAAGAGAATGATGAATGTGGAAGAGGCACGGGAGGTGTGTCAGAACCGGGATATCTGGCTCCACACTCTCTGCCTACCCTTGGCGTGAAGATACGTAAGCACATAAATAAGTAAAAAAATCAGTAGAAATTTTTTTTCTTCTAAATTTTATGTTTCACAAGTTACAGACTTTTTTTAAATAACCGGTACCATTATTTCTATGAATGCAATAGTTCTATTCGTATAAAGAAACGCATAGAAATATGTCATCTCGCACAACAAAAACACCCTAGAACGTGGCGGCTGAGACGTAGCGTAAGTAGTGCAGGGTTATGTACTGGGATGTTTAAAATTAACCCTTTTAGTTGAAGAACAAAGGGCAAACCGTTACACTACTGCACGCTCTTGCCACCCAGCGTGAATTGAATGTTTCTTAAACGCGACCATTTTCACGATTTACAGGTTAAGACTGAGATAAGGATTTCTATGAATAATTATTGTGTAAGTTTTATGGATATTTAAGTTACGTATTGTAAAAATAATTAAAGTAGTAAGCCGTGTAAAAATACACTTATATTACGGGGTTAACTGTGTGTAACGTTTATTTTTACTTAACGTGAACCAAAAAAATAGATGAAATAATAAATAACTGACTTAAAACGTTCACTCTTCATTTAATGTCTCTTTTCCTAAACAACCGTAACTATTTTTGTATGTATGCAACACGTCTATTCGTCTAAAGAAACGCATAAAATATAGTCGTCTCGCACAACCAAAACACCGTTGAGCGTGGCGGCCGACGCGTAGCGTGAGTAGTGTAGGGTTAAGTAGGTACTGGAATGTTTAAAGTTAATCCTTTTCGTTGGAGAAAAAAGGGCAAACCGTAACACCACAACGCGCTCTCGCCATCCAGAGTGAATTGAATATTTCTTAAAGGCAACCATTTACACTATTTTACAGGTCAACACTGAGATGAGGATTTCTTTGAATAAACATTGTGTAAGTTTTATTGATGTTAAGGTCGCGTTTTTTTTTTAAATTAAAGTAGTAAACCGAGTAAAATGATACTAATATCACCGGGTTAATGTCGTGTATCGTTTTTTTTTATTGAAGTCTCTGGTAAAACGTTTATTTACTGAACATGATAAAAAAGAAGATAAAACCGTAAACACTCCTAAACCAAATAACTGCCATAAAATTTTCACTTTACTTTTAATGTTTCACAACTTACACAGTTTTTGCTAAACAACCGCAACCATTATTTCTATGAATGCAACACGTCTATTCGTCTAAAGAAATGCATAGAAAAATGTCATCTCAAACAACAAAACCACCGTTGAGCGTGGCGGCCGACACGTAATGTGGGTAGAGTAGGGTTAAGTACTAGAATGTTTAAAGTTAACCCTTTTAGTTGGAGAACAAAAGGCAAGCGGTAACACTATCGCGCTCTTACCACGCGAGCGTGAATTGAATGTGTTTTAAACGTTACGTAGTAGCAATAGTAACGTTTTCTCAGATCTATATAATCATAGTGAGTGATTATATATAGTTTATTGCTGCAAGCATTGATGGATTTGATCTAAGTAAATACCATCAATATAATATATAAAAATCAATTGCTGTTCGTTAGTCTCGCTAAAACTTGAGAACGGCTGGACCGATTTGGCAAATTTTAATTTTGAATGATTTTTGGAAGTCCAGGGAAGGTTTAAAAGGTAAGAAAATATGAAGCTTGCTGTTGCCCGCGGCTTCGCCCGCGTGGGTGTAGTTTTATAAATAACTAAGTAGTCTATGTTGTTTCTCAAAGTCGGCTCTATCTCTGTACCAAATTTCATTAAAATCGGTTCAGTCGTTTGGACGTGAAAAGGTAACAGATAGACAGATAAAGTTACTTTTGCATTTATAATATTAGTAGGGATTGAAGGGAAATAGTAAAAACCACAATTTCATTTTCCCATACAAAGAGTCCGTTATATATCAAACCTTTGGATACATTTTTTAATTCTGATTCTGCAATTCGAAGTCTGCCAGGTCAGCTTGTTATTTATAAATATTGGACTATTGTAATAATTTTTTAATAATCAATTTGTTTATCTGTAGGTACCAATATGAAGACTCCATAATATCCATAGAGTTTATTAAAAATAACATGATAAGAGTAGAAATTCTCGCTGATGATTATTAACATTATGTATTACGGCCTATAGGTATCTAAGTACAAATTGCTATTGAAATTTATGAAGTTTTGCGGTACCGTATATTAATTGTGGAATCTTTGTGATAGGTATATATCACTGGTGGTAGAGCTCGCGGGCGTAGGCACCACCGCATTACCTAATATACTTGCCGCTAAATGTGTTGTTCAGCACTATCGCGTTCCGGTCAGGTGGTAATGTATGGCCCTGTAATTTCCGGCACCGAGGCATAACATCTTAAGCCTCAGGAGTGGTAACGCATCTGCATTTTGACCTTGGTCTTTTTGTAAGTGTCTATAGGCTGCAGTCATCACTTAACATCAATGTGAGCTGCATGTTTGTTTGCCACTTCCATAACATAACATATATATATATATATATATATATATATTATATATATATATATATATATATATATCGGCAGGAGGGCCTTCTCCAGTCAGGACATGTGGGTATGATTGTGGGCGTGTCTTTCCATAAGCCGATATGTTACTCATGTTTGTGGGCATCTGTAGGTGGGTACTCGAGCGGATGATGAAATAAAGTCGTATATTGCCAAAGATCCGCCCATTCGATTACTTCCGGCAGGGAAGAACGGGCAAGAAACCCTTCGGACCGGGCAACCATATTTATCAGGATACGATACTACTACTATCACAAGTTCAGGACTACCCGCTATATATCACTTTAATATCACTGACGTTCACTTTTCTAACTGGCAGCATAACTGCGCTATAATAATTCGATTCAACTGTGTGACTGACTGATCGACTGTTACTCTATGACTGAACGTCATGAACTATTTTCTAGCCTTTATAAACCCGATATCGGCTAGTAACTATCCCCTCTAAGATAACAATTTCAAGAACCTAGGCCGACAGTGGCGCCACCTAGAATTCTCTATTGAACAATCTACCCTAGTCATAATTAGGTTACGTCTCCGATAAACTAGATAGCGCTAGTAGTCACATTTAGGTTCCACTCCGACACGGCCATACTGACAATTCGCACGTCCTCGTGCGATGCGATTACCTGTAACAAGGAAACATCTCTGAGAGTATGATAGTTCACTAGGCCTTTATTGGCCCAACTATGACGTAATTAATTCGCCGTTGTATCTACTCGTCATTATCAACCACTAAAGTAAGGTATTGCTTTTAAGACCAAAAGACAGGCAGTAACCGTAATTAGCTCGGCCTACCTGACATTACTAGAATCGATCTCAAGTTATCACTACCACAAATCATCTTGTGCTTTTCTCGGCATCTCAGATAACTAGTAACGCTTTAAACAAATTATTCACTCCCTCACAAAGAGACAAAACATTTTGAGATCAAGTATCATTGACAGACTTCATGTTAATAAAATCTCATCACAACGAAATTTACACTATCGAACAAATTAACACAGGTGTCTCGTTCATGGCCAACAACTCAACAACCAGCACTTCCCTCCAGGAATGCCAAATCATCTCATATTCCACCCAGAGTCAACACACCGATACTCTGGCATAGTCACGAAACCCGTGAACCAAGAACCTGTACACACATGTTCACACACAACGTTTTCAATATTCGTCACATCATATCAATTGGTACTTGAGTCTCAGTGTCCGCTACCTAATCATAAGAATCTGTTTAGCCCACAATAGCAGGTAAGATTCCTACAGCATTAAGATGAACAGTGATGATCGTTACCCACAAAAGCAGGAAAGACCACATAACAGTGATAGTCGTCACCCACTAAAGCAGGAGAGACCACACTTATTAAATCACAAGGATCCTATAATTTCTTCCCGTAATTACCCACAGGTGAAACCATTATCAACTTTACCGTTTGGCTAACTTTTTCAAACTATCTACCCCAATAGAGGGAATGAAATTAGCCATTTTCTAAAATTAACCATGTGTTAGGTTAAATTTCAACTCTAGGCATAGGATTACATTGAAAACATTTTCAACGGGAAATGCCACAAATTGGTGATTTGTACCGATTCACCATGACCTGGGAATTGAACCCATTCATCAGCTATTGCGAGGTCATAACAAAATGAAAACGACTCACCAAATGTAGAAAACCGATGCATGTCCGGTTGAAACGTTGAAATCCGCTCATCACTCTCCAGCATAGTGAATGTGGCGGTATGGTACCACATTTCCATGATCCAATCTGCAGTGGTATGCGCACCACAACCTCTGCTGCATACTTGAAGTTCCAGCCAGCTATATTGGTAATGAAGTGTACCGTGCAATCACAGCACTACGGTGTGAAGTCTCCATTGTAGTTTCAAATCCCAGTACTTTGGTTTGGTTTTGTTGGTTAATCACTCTTGGTTGGCACTAGACTACCCACTTTTTTCGTGGCCAGTGCGGTCCACCCAGCCAGGTGAGACCCATAAGGGAGGCCCAGCTGAGGCGACCAGCGAACTCGGCAGCAATTGTTTGAACGATTTGATGCTCTTTGAAATTTGACACTTTTTTTTTTTTTTTTTTCAGTTGAGGGTAGGTCGTCAACTTGTTGATCCAAGAAATAACCATTGATTCTTCATGGCGCAAGGTAACGTCACTTTCCACTTTACATATTTTCATCATATTTTTGCTCGAGTGAATCCCACTTCTGATATCGGCAGGAGGGCCTTCTCCAGTCAGGACATGTGGGTATGATTGTGGGCGTGTCTTTCCATAAGCCGATATGTTACTCATGTTTGTGGGCATCTGTAGGTGGGTACTCGAGCGGATGATGAAATAAAGCACAGGTTGGCAGAATAAAGTCGTATATTGCCAAAGATCCGCCCATTCGATTACTTCCGGCAGGGAAGAACGGGCAAGAAACCCTTCGGACCGGGCAACCATATTTATCAGGATACGATACTACTACTATCACAAGTTCAGGACTACCCGCTATATATCACTTTAATATCACTGACGTTCACTTTTCTAACTGGCAGCATAACTGCGCTATAATAATTCGATTCAACTGTGTGACTGACTGATCGACTGTTACTCTATGACTGAACGTCATGAACTATTTTCTAGCCTTTATAAACCCGATATCGGCTAGTAACTATCCCCTCTAAGATAACAATTTCAAGAACCTAGGTCGACAGTGGCGCCACCTAGAATTCTCTATTGAACAATCTACCCTAGTCATAATTAGGTTACGTCTCCGATAAACTAGATAGCGCTAGTAGTCACATTTAGGTTCCACTCCGACATATATATATAATATAATTCTATATTAACTGTGAACTACGGTGATTATACCGTACATTTTCGTTATTAACCTGAACCATATTATCTGCCTGAACACTATTTTTAACCGAGTTCAAAAACAAAAACGAGGAGGTTTTCAATTCGGCCGGTATATATTTTTTTTATGTATGTACGCCAATATTGCCGATATTTCTGGACCGATTTACGTTGATGCGGAATAGTTTCGAATTGGTCCCATAAAAAATTGATTTAGGTAGGCCTATTAGTTTTTAATTTATGAGAATTTTTTTACTTACTTTCACCTCAGACTAAAGGAATAATGAATAGACGGCGAGTTGTCATACAGTGCGTTGAATCCACCGACGTCCTAGATAGTCCTAATGTGCATGACAACAAGTGACAATGACTATTCACTCATCGACGACACAACACAGCTTATTTACTCCTTCGTGGATAAATTTCTTTCATTGATTTCTTAGAGTCGTGTAAAAATGTTGTATCGACACAGCTAAACAATTTAAATTTGGTATCTAATTGTCACGAAGCTAAAAGAGTCACATTTTACAAATTTAACAGATGTGAACATTAATTGACAATGCAGCAATAAACTAAAAAGTATTAAATAAAAATAACTGCGTTAAGCAAAACGAAAAGTAAAAAATAATAAAGATTTAATTGTAAAATTATATACTAGCTATTATTTATATGTGCTATTTACTAATAGGTTTGAAGTCGGTGCCAAGCCAAAATCACTAAAGTAGGCATTTCATTGCATTAAAACGTAACTTCACGCCTTTAATCCTCGAAGGGGTAGGCAGAGGTAAATGCATGCATTCAAGCATACATGCAAACACCCACGATTCGCCGGTTACGTTTTGTTCATTGTATTAATTTGCTCGTATTCGTATATAAGTGATTAAAATAAAATTATTTGATTAAGGCTTGGCACCGACTTCAAACCTATTAGTAAATAGCACATATAAATAATAGGTGGATATAATTACAATTAAATTTTTATTATTTTTTACTTTTCAGTTTTGATGTCGGTTTTTCTTAACGTAGTTATTTTTATATTATTAGATAATACTTCTAGGAAGGTAAGAAAATGTACACCTTATGGTTTCTGTATTTTATTAATTGATAAAATGCAACAGATTGAGAAGTCGACTTTTCAATCGTTAAAAGATTTGAGAATTCTTAATTCTATAGTTTCTTTTTTAGTCATTATTTAGAGTAAGGTAGCCTAAAGTATTTTTGTTAAAGAGTAAAACTAATCTTTAAAATGAAAATGCAGAGGGCGATCATAATTTAAATTAAATTTAACACATTTTTCGCTCAGTTATACCTCACTACCTCAGTTAACCCTTTCACTATCCCACAAGAGACACAATGGCTTAAGTTTAAACAATGGTATTTCCATCGTGTAAACTTAAACTATTGTGTGTCCCCACATAAGACAGATGGGACAAGGAATGAGGGATGGAATACCTTCATTTATAATAATCAGTCATCAAAACTAATTTTATTAGAAATTCTTCCAGCAGGTAGCGTTGGAGCCCGTATGTTGTCGGATTACTTAATCTACTTGCCGTCAAATGATAGCTTAAACCTTAGTTCCATGTTTCGGTTAGATAGTAATATACCTACCTGTGGTTTTTGATCGGAGACAAAAACATGCAGGTCTAAACGCCCTAACGCACTAGCGGTTAGCCGCGGGACGCATAGCCGCGCGGCTTACCAATTTTACAATTTAATATGAATCCGCCTGTTATGTATAGTGCGTACAATGACAGGCAGTTGCATATTATAAACTGTAAAAGCGGCTAGCCGCTCCCGTGGCTAACCGCTAGAGCGTTAGGGCGCTTAGCAATTTTACAATTATTATGCAACCGCCTGTTATGTATTGTGCGTACAATAACAGGCGGTTGCATATTAAACTGTAAAAGCGGCTAGCCACGCGGCTACTCGCTCCCGCGGCTAACCGCTAGTGCGCTAAGGGGTGCAGTGAAGTCCTGACCGGCGATGGAGCTGTAAGTGTAATAGCAACTATGACCCCCTTAAAAAGCAGATATTATATATCAAACTAGCATGCAGTTCACAGCGATGTTAAGTGATGACTGCAGCCTATAGACACTTACACAAAGACCAGAGGTCAAAATTCAGATGCGTTACCACTTCTGAGGCCTAAGGTGTTATGCCTCTGTGCCGGAAATTACAGGGCCGGCCAGTTATGGCGGTGTTGATGGCGGTGTTGATGGCGTTGGTAGTGGTGGATTTTAGTCGCAATGGAGGCATTAGTGGCGTTGGTGACGTTGGTGGTGTTGTTGGTAGTTTTGGAGGCATTGGTTATGGTGGTGGTGGTGGTGGTTTTGGTGGCGTTGGTGTCATTGGTGGTATTGGTGGCGTAGGTGTTTGGTAATGTTGGTGTTGGTGGTGGCGTTAATGGCGTTGGTAGCGTTTGCGTTGGTGGTGGCGGTGACAATGGTGGTGGTGATGGTGGTAGTGGTGACGATGGTGGTGATGGTGGTGGTAGTGTTGGTGGCATTAGTGGTTAAAAATGCACAACATTAATGTTCAATTTTTCACATCCGCCATTATGAACCTAAGCACAGACATTACATGTCATATTTTCTGCCACAGATCCACGGTAGAGTCGATCGAAACCTATTTACAATATCTATTTACAAAGATCGTAAAAAAATAATTATTATGAGTCGAGAACATGTATCCGCAAAATTGGTATTTTTTGATAATTCGTGAAATAAAATCAATAATTTTATAAATTCAAATGTTAATGGCCGCCATTATGACGTTTGTACACTTAGAATTTTTGATAAATGTCATTGATGTATTACAGAAATTGGACAGGCCAGGTAATTTTGCAAAAATCAATTGCTCTTCGTTACTTTCGCTAAAACTGTAGAGTATTTTTTATCTTTAAAGCGATACAAAGTTCGCCGGGCCAGCTAGTTAAGAACATAATCTAATCAGACATTTCTAACTTCAAACTAGTCTGTCTATAAAATCTATAAAGTAATCTGAAATACCTGTTTGCTATTACAGGTCACCTTATTTTGATATGCGTAGTCAGAGTGATATACTTGCATTGTATTCCTTATATTTCTCTTCAAACACCTTCGCGGAAATAGGTACAATCATGGAATTATGTTATTGCTAAACCTCCACAAACAAATTAAAATACGATTCGCAAATGAAACCAAACTAAAATGGCAATTAACCTAGCGTCGAGGAGCAAACGAGGGTATAACGAACATTATACTTACAATGTAACCTACTAACAAGAGAATTACGTGCAAATTAAGACACGTAATTACTTTTCCCACACCCACCCCGTGAGCACGTCAAAAGCCAAATGGCGGACGTGTTGCTAAGTCCTATCTTAAACTAATCCTCAAATAAAGCTTCAGTTACACGTAATGTCTTTCAATCTAGCTGCCATTCGGCGCCCGCTTTCGGTCTGAAATTAAGAAATATATCCGCTCCATTGTTCGTGGCCGAGAGAAAATATAAAATGGATAAACTGCAGGGGAGGAGTGGCTAAAAGGGACATAGATGTGAAGGTAAAACCTCTCTCAGCGGTGTCGGGGTTAAATCTAATTTTTCCCCCGCTAATGCTCGCCTGCCCCGCCGAGCTCAAGGTTGAGTGAGCGCGTAAATTGTAACTTCACTGGGAGGAATTGTAAGACTGGCTTCAAATATGTCTACGTACACTGCGGTTTTCAATTCCGTTTACACTGTGTAGCTCGGTGATCTGCCCTATATACGAGCTATTGATTTACTCGTTCTTTTGTTTTATCCTGTTCTTATTATTTGCTTCAAGTACCTATATACCTATATTATACGCACCTTTCAGCCGACGCTCAAGACAAATGGAGCATTGAGGAAACGGTTATTCATTCTATATGTAAATTTTATTTTAAGTATGACCAATTCGATTTTCATTATTCTTTTTCGGTGGCTAGTGATGGTATATATTTTTTTTATTTAGAAAGACATGATCATCGGTGGTAACACATGTTTTACTTACTTAATTTTCATGTGTTTGAGATATTTGAGACCTCTAGTTTTTATGAAAGTAACAGTATGTACAGGCCCATTAGACACATTACCAAACTCCGAGGTACTGGGAAGTTGCCAGAAAAAGGAAAATAGCTAGCTGTTTAACCAGAGATAGAAATTTTAAAATATAAGATGACGATCTGATCGTCTCCGACCCAGAAATGAAGGAAGCGTTACGTAGGAATAGATACTGAGTGACCAGCTACAAATAGTAGTCTATTTGCTAAACTTAACAATTACTTGCTAAACATTTTCAAAACATAATTTTGTAGTGGTTTTCGCTTAGTTTCACCTTCGATACACATGTTTTTTTTTTTTTTTTTTTTAATGTAATGGGCTTGGCAAACAAGCATGCAGTTCACATTGATGTTAAGTGATGACTGCAGCCTATAGACACCCACATGAAGACCAAGGTCAAAATGCAGATGCGTTACCACTCCTGAGGCCTAAGGTGTTATGCCTCTGTGCCGGAAATTACAGGGCCGTACATTACCACCTGACCGGAACACGATAGTGCTGAACACTACCATTTAGCGGCAAGTATATTAGGTATTGCGGTGGTGCCTACGCCCGCGAGCTCCGTCACTGAAGCTCTACCACCAGTAAAACCGAGTTACGGTTAACCGAGACTCTAGCGTATGTGCTCTGTACATTGAATCATTGATACAGGCTTTTCGGCACCGCGGTTAGGCGTTTGATACATAATTTGTGTCTAGGCTGCGAATAAACAAAACTGGCATGTATAAACTAATTACATATGATGCTATTAATATTTAATCTATTTTGGATGTGATACAGGATAGTTCGATATTATAGATAGTTAGGTAGTTAGTTTTTGTATGTTTCCCGATTGGATTATGATAAATTGAACTGTTTTAGTCTCAAAATAAAAAGGTAATGGATTTCGAGATGGTATTAAATACCTATTAAATATTTCTAATCAATTCAAGACCATAGCACAGCAGGAGAAAAAATCAATTTAAGTCCTTTGTATCTAACGAACATGGCAAACAATTATGTAGCTCACATTGACGTTAAGTGATGACTAAAGCCCATAGACATCTACACTAAAACCAGAGGTCAAAATACAGATGCTTTGCCATTAAGGCATGTAATAACCGGGCGCTTTTGCAAAACCAGGATTTTCGGGTTTTGATTTTGTAAGACCATGCAGGTAAATCGGTTTTGTTTAGACAACAAGTATGAGATCAAATAGGTGTGTCATGTATGTAATGTGTGTGGAAACCACACATATTTTATTTAGAAAATCACATTAACAGTCAAATTTTGACTTTTACCAATTACCTATGGCAAAATTTAAATACTTTTTGTACTTGCGTGGAAATAACCTACTATGAATTGATTTTTTTTTTAACATTACGACTAGAGAACATTTTCCAAATACTAAAAAATTACTAACTTGGAATGGTTATGAACATTGAACTTCTTCATTACTTTAGAAACAGTTGTATACTGTTTCTAAAGACAAGTAATGTAGAAGTTTCATTTTCATTCATTCATAAATTAATCATAAGTTTTTTATTTATTCATTTTCTGCCATGGCACCCCTTAAGGTTTGATGCCTTGAGCGACCGCTTCATTTTACTTAGGGTAGGAGAAATGCTGTGCCTGAGGCTAAATATGTAAGCCTCTTTGCCAGTAATTATAAAGGGTACAGTAAACAGTATAATTTAAAGTTTGGTAGCTAACTGTCATGGATAGCAATATATCTACCATGACAGGCGCCTATAGACTCCAAAATGATAAGAAGCTTTTATTCTCATGTTTGAGGTTTATAACCGACTTAATTATTTAATCCAACTATACCTAGATAAGTTTATAAAGCATTAGTTACTTTTTTACTGGTGGTAGAGCTCCAGTGACGGAGCTCGCGGGCGTAGGCACCACCGCATTACCGAATTAATATACTTGCCGCTAAATGGTAGTGTTCAGCACTATCGTGTTCCGGTCAGGTAGTAATGTACGGCCCTGTAATTCCCGGCACAGAGGCATAACACTTTAGGCCTCAGGAGTGGTAACGCATCTGCATTTTGACCTTGGTCTTCGTGTGGGTGTCTATAGGCTGCAGTCATCACTTAACATCAATGTGAACTGCATGCTTGTTTGTCACTTCCATTACATAAAAAACAATTGTACGGATGTACCCGTACTAGTATTTGTAAGAGTCAAGCGGCAGATAGGCCGCCGCCGGCCGCAAGCATTTACGCAAAATTATATCTAGGCGTGAAGAAAGATTGAACAAATATACATGAAAACAACGATCCTCATAAACTGTAGAAATCATACTTGCGGATTTTTTCGCGTATACTACTACTCCCAACTTTTTCTTCGGTCGCTTTCCAGCTACCGTGGTCATGGGCAGAATATGATTTCCACAATGTATGAAGCTCTCGAAAACCTGCGATAATGTCACATTCTCAAACATTTTTACGTTAGTATTTGAAAAATAAAATCAATAGAAATCGTATAAATGATTTTATAACCCTTAACATTACGTAAATAAAGAAGGATTTATATTTTTATATTGTAAACGGGACTTAATCGCGTTAAAACTATTTTCATCGACCTATCGTTTTTACCTCGAAACACGACGTATCGGCCGTAATTCAACGGCCGTGGTCACGAGTGGACTGCTGCTCCATGGCACAGTATAGTTATTTAAACTGTGTCCATGGTGTCACCGTCTCGATCACCGAACAATTAAGTCCCGTTTACAATATAAAAATATGAATACAAATCGTGAAAGTTTAAAACAATTTATAAGGATTTATACCTACATTTTACACTACGCTGCCCGTTGGTATCATGACGCCATTATACTTACACATAAGCTTACACAACGCACACATATACACTCAGACCCGAATATGTAAGCCATATAAATATTTAACCTGCCCGGGATGAAAATCGACAATTCCATGCGAGCTATCGTTATACAATCACTACAACAATCGAAAAGTCAATTTTATTGAGCTGTACTCGGGTAAATGGAAACGGCCAAATTGTTATTTCCAGATTAAAGTAAGTTTAGTTGTTGTTGCTAAAAGGATTTTTAAAGAAATGAAGGTGGCAAGCAAGTGTTCACGTTTACATGTTTGAACATCTGGAAATATATACAGTGCTCAACAATAAATATTGCACATTGAGCCTAGGAAGGAGACTTCGGCTTATTGTGGGTCTGTAGAGCGTTATCTCTTTCGCACCGTACCTATTTGACGTTTGTCGACCATTTTGATCAAGTATTGACCAATACCGTACTGTCAGTGCTTACGTAGGCAGTGTGCAACAGAGATAACGCTCTACGAAGTCGAAACGAGCCGATTGTCTCTTTCGCTGGCTCGATGTGCAATATTAATTGTTGAGTACTGTAAATAATTTGAGATGATTTGCACCAATGATGTTTTGATTTGCACCATTATTGAGATAAGTATTTTGAGTATTGAAAGCAGATAAATAACACATCAATGTGACTGTAGCTTGTTTAATTCTTTCTTTGAATTTTTTTTTTTTTTATATTATGGAAGTGGCAAACAAGCATGCAGTTCACATTGATGTTAAGTGATGACTGCAGCCTATAGACACCCACCCAAAGACCAAGGTCAAAATGCAGATGCGTTGCCACTCCTGAGGCCTAAGGTGTTATGTCTCTGTGCCGGAAATTACAGGGCCGTACATGACCACCTGACCGGAACACGAAAGTGCCGAACACTACCATTTAGCGGCAAGTATATTAGGTAATGCGGTGGTGCCTACGCCCGCGAGCTCCGTCACTGGAGCTCTACCACCAGTGAATTTGTAAATAAGTAACTTAATTAGGGATTTTAGTATGTACTACGAAGAGGTGGTTGGCACATAGTAATTTCCGTAGAAGTCGCTATAAAATATAATTATTTGCACTTTAGCATACGGCGCGGGCGGATTTAATTTACCTAAAATTGATATACATACAAAAAAAAAAGAAACATGATATACCTATAATATTAGAATTCCTACTTGGTATTGCATTATAATCTTCTCAAGAGACTATTTATAATTTTTAAGTTTTTTTTTACTGGCTTAATTAATTTCGAGTAAATTTAGCATAACATTAAGGAAGTTGCCAAAAAAAATATTTAAAAAAGCAAATAACAATTTTCGGTAATTAAAAACGTTGGTATTCTGAATTCCGCCCATCAATTTTTAATGAGTGTTAAGGAAATACGATTACCTTTCGAGTAATCCTCTTTAACGAGATATTTAACGTTACTCAATACCCACAACGTATTCCGAGAAATATTTGCAAAGCTAAAAAGGGCTTACATGAAACGTACATAACCCCTTTTCAATCGAACTAGTAAATGAACTTAGCGGGTTGTGGCAATCATAGACTCGGATTAGTACCTGTCAGGGTTCACTGCTGTATTTGTACCCTATCATCATTTCGAATCACGTGCGGGATTGAACGCGATGCGGACCGCGTTATTGATTTTGAGGGAAACTGATCAATTAACCGCCTTTGTCTTTGTATTAGTGATGCCAATTGAATGTGTATAGAGATTAACTATTGTGCTATCGGTTATATGACTAGAGATGGAGAAATTTAGTTTCAACAAACAGTTAACATTTCATAGCTGAGCAACTTTGAAATGAAAATAAGACGTCTAGTAAAAATTACATTAAACTTATGATATTTTTCCTGAAATGCTCGGATTTTATAATGAAATTCCTTTAATAATAATGTTTGTCGACATACAAACGTCGGTCGTACGCAAGCTTAAATATTACGTCGCTGATATTAAAATATTTTGCATACTAATACTCTTTATAAAATCTGAAAACGAAAAGAAAACAAAAATTCTTACCAAATGCGTGGACTCGTGCCTCGGGCCCGCTTCGCGAGTGGACTCTAATTAAATTTTTGTAAATACGCATGGAAATTTTTCATTTCATGTTTTATTTGTGGACTGCATTACCGGCAGTGGAAATTGGTTGGTTGTTTTAGGTTTCACTCATAATACATAAGTTTGTATTCACTGTGTTGGTTCTGTACTTTTCAAACGAACTACTGTATTTAAATCTCTCTCGTCCAACACAATATTTGCACAAATATCATGTATTACATTCGTTTTTCATTTCACATTTCTTTATTGTGATAAATTTATATTTATTCGCTTGAATTAATGTTTATACGCTTGTTTTTTTATGTTACTATGGCGGTAAGCATGCATGCAGTTCAATGGATGTTTATGCCAAGTGATTACTTGAACTGAAATAAATAAATAGAATTCAAAATCCAGATGCTTTGCCACCTCTGAGACAGTAGTTGTTGTCTCTGTGATAGTTATTATGGGGCCATACATTACCATCTAACCGGTAGATACACGATACTGAATACTATAATTTGGTGGAAGATAGACTATGTAATCCGGTAGTGTCTTCGTTCTCGAGTTCCTTCATTGCAAAATATGTTTGGTAACTTAGAAAACTTAATAAGAACAATTTTTTTCCCAATGAAAATGATGAAGTAAATTATACACTATTCAGAAGTGCTATAGTATATATATATATATATATATATATATATATATATATATATAATATTATAATATTTTAATATATATATATATATATATATATATTTATTTTAATATATATATATATATATATATATTTTAATATATATATATATATATATTAAAATAAATTGCTGTTCGTTAGTCTCGCTAAAACTCGAAAACGGCTGGATCGATTTGTCTTGAATTTTGGTTTTGAATGATTTTCGAAAGTCCAGGGAAGGTAAAAAAATGTGAAGAAATCATTTTCCATATAAACAGTCCGTATCAATCAAACCTTTGACACATTATTTCATTGTGAGGCAATACGAAGTTTGCCGGGTCAGCTAGTTATAACATAATAATATATTTTATTATGATATTAGTAAAGTAGGTGAAATTGCACCCGTGTGAAGCTGGGGCGGGCCGCTAGTCCATTATAATCGTGTTACGATTATACTTAACTCTGCCATTTGGAGACAGGTAGGTAAAATAATTAGGTAGTGCTCCGAAACTGAAACTCTACCATCAGTAAAATTGTTTTATTGTTCGATATCTGGATGCTACGATTAATATGAACTGCATGCTTGTGTTCCACTTTCATAATATATAAAGATTGACGATTTATCCTCAAACATCCGTTATTAATATAGCCAACATGGCAAAACGGATTGTAATGATGATATAGGCGCACAAGGATATGCTCTTGCTATTAATAAAACTGTGCAGGGCATCACAGTTTATTACGTTCACAGCCTGTAGTCCATTCATAATCTAATTATAGCAGAGGGCTCCCTTAAATAAATAAAGTCTTTTATTATACAAAATGAACCTTCACGTTGAGTCGTCGGAGTTTGTTGGTACACCTTTTTTGTCATATTTTTAAACTTGTACAGTTAAACAGTGCTCCACAGCTGTATTGTATTATTATTTCGACTGTTTCGGCATTTAAATATACTATCATAAATATGACACTGCTGGGCGCGAGTCTCTCCCCTTTTTGGGAGGAGGCCTGGAGCTTACTCCACCACGCTGCTCCAATGCGGATTGGTGGAGGTGGGTGGGTTAGTGGCCAACCCGCTGTCGGATGTTTTCAAACCGCCCATAAGGCCTCCGACGAGGTTTAACGACTGCTATCTATCGATAGCAACCGGGACCGAACGTGCCCTCCGAAGCACGGAAACGCGCATTTAATTTGCCACTAGCGGTCATCCATCACACTACTCGACCGCGCCCGTAGTGCTTAACCGAGCAGATTGCTTAAGATCTACACCAGAGGTTCCCAAACTATTTTTTCTTGTCTATTTTTTCCCCTTTCAATTTTTTTCTGGTTTCGGAGGACCCCCTTGCTAACATTTATATCACTTTCCCATATACCTATCCCATTTTTATTTACGCATATACGTAGACCCCTTCGAGTCTCCCATAGACCCCAGGGAGTCTATAATAGTCTATATGGACCACTTTGGGAACCACTGATCTACACCATGCGCGCTTCTCAAAAATATATAATGCTCATCAATAATTATTGCACATCGAGCTTAGGAAAGGGATAATCAGTTAGTTTCGGCTTCGAGGAGCACTATCTCTGTCGCACGAAACACTAATAACTATATTTATAAATAGCTGTTAGAATTAAAAAAATACAAAAACAATTTTAAGAGCAGTTGATAAATTGTTTGTTAAGTCAATTTAAATAAAACAAATAATCGTCTACAACAACAGAAAAATTAAAATAGTCAGGTATCAATCAATCAACATATTTTCTTTTTTACGAACGGAAAAGATAAAACAAAGGGAAACCTTTTTTGCAATCTATGGTTTTCATAATCGTTAAGGATTCGGAGAACTCAACCGTTGTTATATAAATAATAAAAAAACAATAATCTATTATCCGCAGACATGAACATATTCAATAATAAAAGGGGATTATGATTATGATAGAGCTCCATAAGGATCCGAGCACCGGTTTTAATAAAACTGTCCAGGACGTCACAGCTTATTACTCCGCTTGTAGACTCTATTAATAAAATATCATAAATTTATTAAAATAAGACAATAATTAACTTCATACATTGTAGAATTAAATAATTAAATTACAATTTATAAATATAAACATTAACTTTAAATTAAATCAAAATTAAGTTAAATTAAAATCAAATTATACCAAAATTAAAACCAAATCAAAACTAAATAAAATTTGAATCAAAATAAAAATTAAAACAAAATTAAATAAAAATTAATACATATTTTAAAACCTATGTTCCTATAATGATGACTATGTCTCCATAGTCAGTCAAACAAACCGCCCCTGGTCCCGGTGCTCTATTAATGATCTAATTACCGTAAAGGCTCTTATAAATAAACTCTTTTGTTATACAAAATTAAATTTCACGTTCTGTCGTCGGAATTTGTTTGAGTAACTTTTTTCGCAGCGCTTTTCACCTACAAAAGGTTAAACAAGTAAAACAGAAAACCGTTGTGTTGTTTTACCGAATTGTTGATTTATGGCGGGTATTTCGAATTACATGTCTTTTAAAAATATACAGCGTGTTTTTATTCAATTAGCATGTTTTAGTTTCCTGTTCACATTTTTATTCCTGTTTCTGACTCAGTAACTCAGGTACCCTCGGGGAAGTCTGCGCTTGACCAAAAAAAATAGCTTTTATTGTCATAGCATAAGGTATCTGTGTGATCTAGGGAAGACGGTGGAAATGAGGAACTTTGCCGGTGAATGACAAAGAATGACTCTTTTTCTTTTCTTTTTACTCTTTGTTATCAGTTTGTAAAGGGGAAAAGAGACATTTTACTGATATACTTTTTACATTAGTTTATGACATTTTGTTTTATCTTAGTGATATTCTTGACTTTACTTATATTTTTTATCTTGTTTGACATGTATATCAATTGTTATTCGCTTTAATTTATTTTGTTTGTTTTTGACGTGTCATAAGAGGTGCCTGTCACCCTAAATGAATAAATGAGTTTCTGATTCTGAGGAAAAATCTTGAAACATAGATGGATGGCAATGCCTAGAGGCATTGAGTCCGCCTTAATGCACCAAATCTGTGCATAAAAAGAACAAATAAATAATACAATGGGACCAACTCTGCAAAACCCTTTCAAACAAAAAAAAATCAACCAAATCGGTGCAGGCGTTTTCAAATTATCGGTGAACATACATAAAAAAAAAGATCCGGACGAATTGAGAACCTCCTCCTTTTTTCGAAGTCGGTTAAAAATAAATAGATGGATGACACTTCTTGTTTTACATCTCAGACTAACTTTTGGGACTTTAGAGAAGGCAGCTGTTATTAAAACTTAGATAAACAATTACTAGAAACTCCAAGTATATCTAAAATATTTATAGAGGTACCTACGTCTAGATTTTCTATGAACACAGGTGCTTCCATACCGTCTACTGCCTCTAAAGTATGAAACTTCGAAAATGTGAGAAGTTTGCCTCAAAAATGCTCTTCAGAGATAAAGTATTTACTTGTTAAAACGACACCGAAGTTAGAAAGTTTAGTGATTGGTTTGAGGAGTTTATAAGAAATGTGAGTAAAATATTCTATAGGGAACCTTAATTGGATGAGACGTAAAGAACGCGCTTTTAAAAAATAACGTAGGTACTTAATGGAAATTCTATTTTCAAACAATCTTAAATTTAATTCCTCGTTTTCAATCTTCGTACCATTTTCCCTCTGTTATAATTTTAGGAGCGGAGAAGAGGGAAATCCATAAAATCTAATGGGGAAAATTCCACAACGCGGTGAGCCTCGAGATTTATATTGGAAGGTATATAAACGATCGTACGTTACTTTTAGGCTTTATTACATTTCGAATTAATAATGTTAGTAACAATTTTTTTTTTATTTTTAAAGGATGAGTAGGTAGATACGCACTTAACCCAATTTAGTTTTAGTTTATAGTTTATGGTTTTAACACCTATTTATTTCATTAATATTATATCGTAGCGCTCAAAGCTATCAAAAGTACTTAGAAATTATGCTGGCTCTTTGTCTTATGGTGCGAGCTTGAATTATTCAAATATTTTTTTCTTGACTGCTGTACATTCCGCACTAATTTATGTTATAGGTACCAATTCTAAGGTTCGGTTGCCAGCGTGAACAGATTCCCATATCATCTGACAGATAATTTTGAGGTTAACTTTTAGATAATAATAATGAAACGTTAACACTTTCTATTACAAAACAAAAGCAGCTTTCTCTCGACTTATTTTACTTTCTGCATTACACATAATTATCTTGCTTAAGAAATCTGAAAATCTTAAGCGTGCGCACTTGCATATCTACTATATCTATATCAATGTTTTTCGGCATATATCTATATCTAAAATCAATAAACACAAGCGTCAATCTTCACATTTGGTGTATCACGTTCGGTTGGATGTAGTGACGTGGAAGCTAATATTGTTTTCCATATTTTGCAGTTGAATGCGCGCTGGTGGTTGTCGTGGTCATAAAATGGTGTGCCATAGGTCTTACCGGACCTGCTCCGTGGCATTTTGAAGCTTGTATTTCGTTTTAATCCAGAGACAATTTATACCTATGCCCTGTAAACAGCAACAAATGTAAATGCCGTAACAGATTTAAAACTAGAGTTCAGTTGAATGTGTAACGTCTACCTTTTAGTAAATAGTCATCAAATGGAAATATCTACACTTATGAAAACAAAATCTGTCTTCTATCAACTTATTTTACATTTTGCATTACACCTATTTTGCATAAGAAATCTGAAAATCTTAAGTGTGAAATTCAATTCAGCACTTGCGTAGTTATCGGAAGTGCAAATTTATTCAGCTTAGTCTAAAATCTATAAACACAAGCGTCAATCTTCACATTTGGTGTATCACGTTCGGTTGGATGTAACGACGTGGAAGCTAATATTGTTTTCCATATTTTCCAGTTGAATACACGCTGGCGGTTGTCGTGGGCATAAAATGGCGCGCCTTAGGTCCCACCACGCCTGCTTCTTGCCATTATGAAGCCTGTATTACGCTTTAATCTAGGGACAACAGACACTCTCTTTGGATATGGAAACAGCTCTAAATGCAAATTTCATAACACATTCTAAACTACTACTCTACTCTATCAATGAAACTAGAACTATACCAATAGAAAATACTTATCAATCGAAAATACGGTTTCAAAATATTGTTTTTATTTTTACTTCTTCTACATAATCGATCAAACAACTTCTTACGTCATCTCAGAGCAAATTCACGTAACTTGGAAAACAAAAGAAGGCAGAAAGTTCACAATATTTATATACCTGTTTGCGAGCACTTCCCCGTAAAGGAACGTACGAGTAAAAATTAACTACGTGACTGAATAAGTGTAATACTAAGCGGAGTTATATGAAAGTTTGATATTCAAGAGTGCGCTGCCCACGCCTCGCTCATTGTGACGTCATTCTTTCATAGAGATGCAAACGATATATTTATTTATCGATGTTTAGGGAACATCGATGTTTTTAAGTCTATGGTTATGATTTAATTGATTTAAATGAAATACATTGCAATAATTTATACATTGCGTTTTTCACAATAACACACGTGAGTGAAATATTTTTAAGAAAAATTTACGGGTGGTAGAACTCCAGCCACGGAGCTCGCGGGTGTAGGCATCACCGCATTATCTAATATACTTGCCACTAAATGGTAGTGTTCAGCACTATCGTGTTCCGGTCAGGTGGTAATGTACGGCCCTGTAAATTCCGGCACAGAGGCATAACAACTTAGGCCTCAGGAATGGTAACGCATCTGCATTTTAACCTTGGTTTTTGTGTGGGTGTATATAGGCTGCCTTCACTTAACATCAATGTGAACTGCATGCTTGTTTGCCACTTCCAATACATAAAAAAAACATTGGGCGAAAATTGAACTCACATAAAAATTTTATTTCCAGTTTTTTTTTTTAATTTGTCTTATGTCTAGTTAAATTTAACACTGGCGTCGGGACGTAATGATCCCATAGCCCACTAGTCAGGAGAATTCTCTTCCAGTAGAAGAAAACTCTTCCGCAAGTGCAGTCAGTCAACCGAACAATGGCGATCAAACCATTCCAATACGACGGTACTGGAACGCGGGATGGGCAACAGCGTCCAGCGATAAAACTACCGTCACCAGAGAATATGTAATAGATAATACTACGTATAGAATGGACACTTCGACGTCCCGCCCGATTTTCCCGCAACGCTCAACCCCTTCCCCTTTTATGGGCGACGGTTGATATTTTGTACGTGCTACGCACACAGGTGCGCGTGTAAATACACGTCACTGATTAATGTCTGTGTAATAGAAACCAAATTAAGCGTTTGTATGGAATTTTGGCGGAGTGTCCGCGGTGTGCCGTCACTAGGACCGTCAATCCGCCTGCGTAGCGATTATAGCTTATTCTCCTCTAATGACTCACGGCACTGTTGTGGGCGTCTTTGGAGAAGACTTTGTCCAGCAGTGGACGTCATTCGACTGGATTACTGAACACTGCCTCCACCTTGCCGCGATTTGACATGGCATGATATACCCACATAATAATATCATCTTACAAAATTGAAATGTTTTAATCACACAAATATCTATAGGTATATATACAAATAAAAAGTTACAACTAAACTAAGCTGTAGGTATCTATTAATTATCCTTACTTCTATATTTACAAAAACAGCATGCATCTAAAAATTCTGTATCACTGCCATCCTGCGCTATGGTACCTGGAGCTCTACCACCAGTAAAATGTTATTTGAAACATCGATGTATACGTACACTGATTTCTAGATACGTATATTTAACGTGTATTCCTGTCTGTCAGTTCTTATTATGGCATTTGCATTTAGAGCTGTTTTCATACCCGAAGGGTGTGTCTATTTTCTCTGAGGTTAATCGTAGTCCAAGCGTGATAATAGCAAGGAGCGGGCGTGGTGCGATTTAAGGCGCGCCATTTTATGACCACTTTAACCGCCAGCATGCATTCAACTGGAAATCACAGCACATTATATTGCTACATAGCTACATCCAATCAAAACCAAACGTAAATATTAAAAAAAAAAACGTTACGTTTTGGCCCATGTAACAGGTGACAAGCCTATTGACAACTCCGGAGATGTGCGCGGTATTGTATATTACCAAACTACGAGGAGAAACTTCGTGTTATTGCTAAGTGACAAAAACATTTTCACCTAGGGTAAGGTTAAGATTAACTAAAAAAAATAAAACATCAAGCCGTGTGATGAGTTTTTTCTATAGACTGTAATAAGTCATGGAGCGTAGTTATCTATACTAATATTATAAAGCTGAAAAGTTTGTTTGTTTGTTTGAACGCGCTAATCTCAGGAACTACTAATCCAATTTGAAAAGTTTTTTCAGTGTTAGATAGCCCATTTATCGAGGAAGGTTATATGCTATATATCATAACGTTATGACTAATAGGAACGGAGCAGTGCGGGAGAAGCCGGGGCGGGCCGCTAGTCTGAAATAAGGAGCTGAAATTTTTATACAAGCATATACGTTCAACGCTGTCAAGTACCGGTCCGATGGTAATATACAACCTTGTGATTTATGGCACAGAGGTATAACTACTTAGAACTTACTTTGTACATTCGAATATTCATTGAAAACTCTGGTTTTAATGGCAGTTAAGAATTCATAGGATACAGTATTCACTTACCATTAATGTGAACTGTACGCTCGTTTCTCACTTCATGACATAAAAAACTCAGAAAAACATAAATACATAACGTCATAATTGCCAGAAATTCATCTCTATCTATAAAGAGACCGATGCTACAATACAGCGATGTTTCTAGTTCGTGTTATCATTGATGTTGTTTTTAATACATACATTTCATTGTATCGATATTTATTTTTACGATGTCTGCATCCCTAATCTTTCATCATATTCTCCATGCTTATAAATACGCGGGCGGTTTGTTTGATAAGTTTAATGGACTGTTCCCTTATACCCATCAACTTTCAAATTTTAAGGTTCTGTGAAATTATGTATTCGCACGAAGCTATCTCATGATCTTTTTGCTTAAATAACAAAGTAATTTAAAACTTGAATGACAGTGTCAAAGTATATTAAAGTAGGCTGTGCGTGGTAAATACTTTAATTTAGGCCGCAAACATTTTATGCCGTTACAAAGTGTTGGAAAAAGACAAAGTTTTTTATTAAACCGCGAATTAGGAAACGAAAATAACAAAGTGATTACTTAGGTAGGTACATGATGTGTTATTATGGTTGCCGCGATCTATATAAATTGAAATAAAACTATTTTTACTATTTAATCACGCGTAGGTATGTTAAACTAAAATATATATTTTTGAAACTTCGGGTTTATTTTAAATATTATTTTAGCTTAACATTCGGGAGGTACATCTGTAAAAATAGTTTTATATAATAAAATGATTAAGTTTTTATTTAATTTTTCACTTTTGCGCATAATAAGCACAAAAGGCAGACTTAACGCTTTGAGACATAATCTCTTAGTCTCTTAGTAATTGAGTGTTATTGAGGCAATGAAAAGTAAGTATTCAAACTCAAACAAAAGACGGAGAAATCGCGTAACATACAAACAAAAAAAAACAACATACGGGTCGAATGTATATGTGGTCGGTATAATTAATATAAACATTTTACTCATAAGTAAGGACCTACATAAGAATTGTTATAGCAAGTAGGTATTGTCAAATCTAATTATTTGAATCTGGTAAACAGGGCTTGTTGACGAATAATACATGAAATTAGGGTGAAGATAACATTTCACAGAATTGTGCTAACATTGGGACTCTCAGTACAAAATATGCGTTATGCAATAATAATAAATAGTTTTGACCCCGAAACGATGAGACCCCTGCGTATACTAAAGGTGCAATTAACAACTACACACAACAAGTCATTAAATGTTTAGGCACATTTCGAGTGTAAAACAAATACGTAAGCTCGGGTTCGACTGACAGCAAAATCTGTAATAGTCTGTTTCTTCATATGTCTGTAGAATAATAATAAAACACTTATGACATACACGGAATAAGTTTTTTTCTTTTTTTTACGTAATGGCAGTGGCAAACAAGCATGCAGTTTACATTGATGTTAAGTGATGACTGCAGCCTATAGACACCGACACAAAGACCAAGGTCGATGCAGATGCATTACCACTCCTGAGGCCTAAGATGTCACGCCTCTGTGACGGAAATTACAGGGCCGTACATTACCACCTGACCGGAACACGATACTGCTGAATGAACACTACCATTTAGCGGCAAGTATATTACGTAATGCGGTGGTGCCTACGTCCGCCAGCTCCGTCACCAGTAAAAACTGCTGGTAGAGCTTTAATAACGGAGTTCATGGGAGTAAGCACTACTGCATTACCTAATATACTTGCCGCTAAATGGTGTTCAGCACTGGTTCCGGTCAGGTGGTAATGTACAGCCCTGTAATTTCCGGCACAGAGGTTTAATCTGAAGCAGCAATGAGCCAAGAACAATAAGAAATCAATTGTCATATTTTTCTGGCGGCCTGGGGGAATAACACCATAGGCCTAAGGAATAGCAACGCATCAAATCAAAAAACAAGTATACAAAATGTATACCTGCTGTTGACGTCACCAAATCAAGAAATCTTAAATATCTTCGTTAAAATGTCGTTTTTGTAAATAGTTTGCGTAGTAAAATTTGTTGTAATTTGTACACGGAATCTGATACTGTTATTAATCTTAAAGGAAGTTAATCAAAATGTATTAACAAATTAGCACACACACCTTACTTAACAACACACTTACACACAGTTCTGCCGGACACAAAAAAAATATCTGTTTAGTTCATAATTTTCTCATTTTAAGTGAGTTCTGTCTTATGAGAAATCTTTAAAACCTATAAATCCTATACGAAACAAATGATTGGCGGTGTGCGGTCATCGTGCCTTTGTATAAAGGCAATGGTTCATGTATGGACTGCACCAGCTATCGAGCGATCAGTTTGATCAGTTTGGCAGCTAAAGTGTATGGGAAAGTCTTAGAAGGAAGAATGAAAGAGAAGTCCGACGGGTTGTTGTGGGATGTACAGGGTGGTTTCAGAACTGGAAGAGGATGTATGGATCAAGTTTTTTCCCTCCGCAACATCGTAGAGAAGCATCTGGCTGTGAGCCAGAAGGTTTTCTGCGGTTTTGTGGATTTGGAGAAAGCGTTTGATAGGGTATTACGAAAGGAGCTGTGGGACATTTTGCCAGAGTATGGTATTGATGGCAGTCTGCTCCGTGCAATACAGTCCACGTATGTGGGCTGTCAAGCATGTGTGCGGGTAGATGGTAACATGTCACCCTGGTTGATGTTAACATCGGTGTCAGACAGGGTTGCGTGCTTTCGTCTAGGCTATTTATCATATATCTGGACAAATGCCTCCAGAGGGTGAAATTGATGGATGTGGGAGTGCGTATGGGTGACTTAGTGGTGAACTGCTTGCTTTACGCAGATGATGCGTTAATTGTTAGCTCTACACCATCTGGGCTACAAGCACTAGTCACAGTGATGAAAGAGGATTAGTATGGAGAAAGGCTTACAATTGAATGTGGATAAAACTAAAGTATTAGTATTTGAAAGAGATGAGCAGAGAACAAATGCAAGGGTAGTAGTAGATGATGCAGTGTTAGAACAGGTGGATGAAATTGTATATCTTGGATGTGCTTTTAGCAAGGATGGTAGGTACACCACTGACATAGAAAGAAGAGTGCTTGCTGGGAATTGCGTGAATGGAGCGTTGGGTAAGCTAATAGAATCTAAACATCTCAGCCAGCGGGCGCAACTAGCCGTACATAATGCTGTACTTACTCCGACGCTTTTATATGTGAGCGAGAGCTGGGTATGCAGGAAAGAGCATGAAAGTAAGTTGAACGCGGTCGAGAAGAGATCATTGCGCAAGATCTGCGGTGTATCACTCACCGATCGCGTTCGTAATGAAGATGTAAGAAAGAGGCTTTGTGTGAATGATAGTATCGGTGTAAAAATGAAAAAAGGCAGAGAATGATGAAAGTAGACGAGGCACGAGAGGTTTGTCAGATCCGGGATATCTGGCGCTATACACTCTCTGCCTTTCCCGTTAGGGACCTGGCGTGAAAATACATACATACATACGAAACAAATTTGACTTTTATTATACAACTAGCGGCCAGCCCCGGCTTCGCGCGGGTGTAATGTTACCTACCCTCTCGTATTCGTCTTATCGTGATGTTATATAGCCTAAAGCCTTCCTCGATAAATGGGCTATCTAACACTTTCAAATCGGACCAGTAGTTCCTGAGATTAGCGCGTTCAAACAAACAAACTCTTCAGCTTTATAATATTAGTATTGATAGTATAGATAAATAAGTAGATTTCACCCCGAAGCTACGATACCCCCGCGTCTACTAAAGGTACTCGTACTAAGACCATTAACAACTTGTACAACAAGTCATTAAATGCGTGACCAGGCACATGTCGAGTGCTCGCTCGCTATAGTCATCGCAAACACTTTAAGCTGGGGTTCGATTGACAGCAAACATCGTAATAGTTGTTGAACTCGTTTCACATTGTTTAAATGAATACAAGTTTCAATATTTGATAACAATTAAATAAAAATATTTTTTTATATAAAAAGGTGGCAAACAAGCATGCAGTTACCATTGATGTTAAATGATGACTGCAGCCTATAGACATCAACACCAAGACGAGAGGTCAAAATGCAGATGCGTTGTCACCCCTAAGACCTTACTTGTTATGTCTCTGTGATAAGTTATTACGGGGCCATAGATTACCGGTTTTTTTACGGATTACATTAGAACCGGAACACTATAGTGCTGAACACTACCATTTGGCGGCAGATATAACGTAATGCGGTGGTGCCTACACCTACACTGGAACTCTACCACCAGAAAGTCGCATTTGCGTGAAGAACCTATTTATTTTTAACCGACTTCAAAGAAGGAGGTTCTCAATTCGTCCGGATCTTTTTTTTAAATTTATTTTTTTAATGTGTTTTCAGCGATAATTTGAAAACGCCTGTACCGATTTGAATATTTTTTTAAATTGAACTTTTGGCACAATACGAAGTGTACTTGCCGATCAGAATATTTATGCACAAAACTGGTATAGCGAATTACTAGCGGAGCACCGCCTATCAGCAAACTAAATCAGGACAATTCTAATATAACGTCGTGTTATACGTTATTAATGTCTTTTATAGCAACACGGGCGTGGTGCCAGACCCTTAACAGATTTCTGTTCCGTCCATATGTTGGCAAGACACTTTACAAACTTAGTTCGGTACAATCATGAAAAAAATAGTTGTTTTTTATTATGACGGACAGAAAAACTGGTAGAGCTCCAGTGACGGAGCTCGCGGGCGTTAGCACCACGGCATTACCTAATCTACTTACCGCTAAATTATAGTGTTCAGCACTATCGTGTTCCGGTTCAGGTGGTAACGTACGGCTCTGTAATTTCCGGTACAGAGGCATAACACTTTAGACCTCAGGAGTGGTAACGCATCTGCATCTTGACCTTGGTCTTCGAGTGGGTGTCTATAGGCTGTAGTCCTCACTTAACATCAATGTGAACTGCATGCTTGTTTGCCACTTCCATTACATAAACAAAAAAGTCAAAGAATTATTTTATAAGGGATCCGTTTTTACCTGTTGCGATAAAAAACCTTAAAAACACCAGTCCAATTTAAAACCATGTTTATGTCCCTAGTGTTATTCAACTTTAATGCGTCTATTAAGTAGTTAATCGCGTGCGAACCCATAAACCGAGACGTTCGTTGGCAGCTAGTTCCAAGTTTATACATCGAATGTACAAAACATTTTACTAAGGTAAGCCCGGCTTAAACTTATAATGTTATTGTGGCTCCTGAAATCAATAGCCCTGTTAGTAATTGTATAGTTTATTTTATGCCTGATTTTGGAAACGCTTTTTATTTGTCGTTACCTGGTCCGTCTATTGATTATAATAATGACTAGCGAACAACTATAACAGGGACGTAAAATCTAAGGTGTCAGGGGTGGCAGCGCATTTGCATTTTGATCCCTGGTTTTTGGGTAAATGTCTATAGGCTGCTGTCATCACTTAACATCCATGTGAACTGCATGCTTGTTTGCCACATTTGTGACATAAAAAACGTTTTAGGCAGGTATTTATGGCAGATGGCAACGTTGAATTTAACTTTTGGGTACAAATTTAGTCCCATCCTGTACAGATTTAAAACCAAGTACACTAATTGAAAAACAAAAAACTTGAGTGAATCTGCGGCAACAGCAAATTATTAAACACAATATATTGTTATGTATGTATGTATCTTTACGCCAGGTCCCTAACGGGGTAGGCAGAGAGTGTAGAGCGCCAGATATCCCGGTTCTGACAAACCTCTCGTGCCTCGTCTACTTTCATCATCCCCTTCATACATGCACGCCGATTCCTAAGACTTTTGATCAATATATCAGTATCAGCTTTTCCAACTTGAAATGTTAATAATGTTATGTACGCGCTTACCTGCGTGTATAATATAATAATATGTAAGCATGCGGCTATTATCTATTAGGAATAACTTTCATAATATATAACATTATTCTCCAAAATATTAGAAGTGTAAAATAGGCCAAGTTCGTTATAAAGTATTTTCTGCAGTATAATGAAACTTTGTTGAATATCATTAAATACAAAAGGTTTACATTAAATAGGAAAGGTTTAGATAATTTTTCCGTTTATAAAAAAATGGAATCAAATATGTATTAGTAGGCATTTTAGATTGAGGACAAATTGGTCGAAAAAAAACGAAATGGCAATCTATCAATAGTGTTTGGTTTGTTTCCATATCATGATCATCATCACTTCATCCAAAAGACGTACACTGGTGTATTTTCATTCTGGAGAGAATTTTAAACTTCACACCTGTAATCCCCGATGGCGTAGGCAGAGATACATATATGCATTCAAGCATACATGCAAACACCCACGATTCGCCGGTTTCGTAGGCTTTCTATATAATAACATTTCTTCTTTAAATTATTTCTATAACATAATTTAGTAAATATGGTTGTTATCATGATATTTCCATGTCATTGAGTGGTTTTTGATTCTTTTAATTGGAAGAGCACATTTAAATGATTTCTGCTAATGCTTTATAATGTAACCTTCAAATGGAAAATAATTTTAAGTAGGTAAATGAAATTAGACTCTGCCCGGAACACTACCGAGCGCCCAGAATGTGTGGGAGTTATTTGAAGGTAGCTGGTATCTGCGCTAATTAGTGAAATCTTTAACAATACATGGATGAAGTAAAGATGGTTTAATATGTTTTAATCACATGCGTTCATAGTTCATGTGAGACGCTATCAAATGGATATGGACGATATAACATTGGATAAATGAGAAGACCGGGCGTATATACCTATATATCTAGTAGAATTTCGAGAAAAAATTTCAATAACCATTAACCAATTTAGCCTACAGAAGTGGCGACGCACTACATTAAATCTCTGGTTCTTTAATCCCTGAAGCAGCAATGGACCCGAACGGGTCCGAGAACAATAAGAAATCAATTGTCATATTTTTCTAGTGGCTTGAGGGAAATGATTTTTTAAGGCTTCAAATCCTTTTCTAAATTATCTTTTGCAGTTAACTCCATAATTACCTGTATCCAGTGAAATTACTAAGTGGTTAGCTATTACGGTTCGAAAGATGCATGCATGAATGAATCGATCGACTGACCAATGATGCATGGATGGATGGATGGACGGACAGACGAACGCACCTACAGGTTGATCACGACTAAATGTTAGGGTGTCTTGACACTTTCCAGCTCTTAAAACTCTAACAAAAAAAGAGACAGAGGGGCCTTTCAAATATCTCCTTATCTAGGCATCAAGATGTGTTGTGTCTGTTTATGTACTGAATGTGGCAGGAATCGATTGACAGAGTCAATGTTAGTTGCCTCACGCCACCGCTTCGTTAACCGACCGGGTTGGTTGTGCGACGGTATTTACTCTACACATTACATACCGAGTTCGACGAACTTTGCATGATGCTAACTGATAGTGTTACGTGTTTTTGCTAATGAGCTTGTAATTTTCGTAATGATAGCGATGAAATTCAAATAATGTGTTAAGGGCAAAATCTTAAGGTCAAAAAAGCCTCTGGTGAATCAAGTAAGAAATGTGTTTGTTCACTGGTGAATCGTTAGTTTGATAAATAATATACCTAATAACAAAATGTTCTGTAGACAAGAATAGATGGATAGACGAACTATGATGCACAAGGCAATAGGGCCAGACGTGGTCAGTAACATTTCTCCTCATATAGGTATCAAGATGAGCTGTGCCTGTTTATGTAGCGTAAGTACGTGGAATCGATTGATTTCATTGATAATGGTACATGTTTTCGCTAATGATGTGGTTTCAATGACAATATCTGCGGGAAAATGTATCGTTGAAAAATTTTTAACTCAATATCGGCGAAGGAAACAATTAGAAAAAGTTTAAGATAGAACTGCAGTTGTTTTAGTTAATAAATTATTAACGCATAAAATATTTTACAGGTCTGGAAAGGAGTCTCTACAAAGGAGAAATAAATGTGAGTTTATATTTATTTATATTTTACTCAAATTTTTATTTTAAGATTTTATCTATACCGATTTTACAATTATGGACCGTTATGGATTTTACAGTTACATTTTTGTCTATAATATAAAAAAGTCGGGGTTTTTCTTCCTGACGCTATAACTCCAGAACGCACGAACCGATTTCCACGGTTTTGCATTCGTTGGAAAGGTCTCGGGCTCCGTGAGGTTTATAGCAAAGAAAATTCAGGATTATAAAATGACATCCACGCGGGCGAATCCACGGGCAACAGCTAGTCTCCTTATTATACATATGTATTGCTAATTTTACGAGTATAGAATTTACTACCACGGTACCTTAATAACTGCCTCGGTAGTCTAGTGGTAGCAGGCCACTACTACAACGCTGAGGTCCTGGGTTCAATTCCCGGGTCGTGTAAAGTCCTTTATCGCTGGTTCTATTGGTATTTTTCCATTTTCTGGAATTTTCCCAGTACCTAGAAGTTTGATAATGTGCCCGGAGATGTCAACAGGCTCGCCACTTGTTACACGGGCCAAAACGTAACCGGCGAATTGTGGGTGTTTGCATGTATGCTTGAATGCATGCATTTACCTCTGCCTACCCCTTCTAGGACTACAGGCGTGAAGTTACGTAGAATTTTCACACGCAAGTATTGACTATCACTAAGAAGTAAATAGACGTCGAACAATACATATTATTATGTACTCAGGCTTCAACGAAACAACGAAGTCAAGTGTAAAAATAATATTTTAATAAATACAATCCATAGCCTTTTAGGCATGTTATTGTAGCCCCATACGTTATTGCCCCAAAGACTACCTGCAGGTGCTTACGGTGTAGGTGAGGGTGATCACGCATGGAAGGAGAGGACGTGACATGAATACTTTTCAGCCCGGAACAGCCGTATTAAGTTTGGAACGAATTTTTTTGTTCGTTATGGAAAGGCAGCTTATAGTTAAGTAATCAGAATATTATGGATTGTGTAGGATATATTTAGGAATATGCATTTAAGGTTAGGACCTTAAATGTTATATTCTATACATATGAGTCGATAGAGAAAAAAAAAACATATGAGTCGATTATCTGAAGTTTAGCAGATTTGAGTTCAAGTTAAAGTCTTTTTTATTTCAATTTGTTATAAACTCAGCACGTTACTGTGTCGAAAAACGGCTTAACTGTTAGAACTCATACATCGAACTCTATTTAATTTTTTTTTTTTTTTTTATGTAATGAAAGAGGCAAACAAGCGTGCAGTTTACATTGATGTTAAGTGATGACTGCAGCCTATAGACACCCACACAATGACCAGAGGTCAAAATGCAAATGCGCTGCCACTCCTGACGCATTAGGTGTTATGCCTCTGTGCCGGAAATTACAGATCCGTACATTACCACCTGACCGAAACACGATAGTGCTGAACACTACCATTTAACGGCAAGTATATTAGGTAATGCGGTGGTGCCTACGCCCGTGAGCTCCGTCACTGGAGCTCTACCACCAGTAATTAAAGCATAACCACATTTTCTTACTGTAGTGAGGTCTTCAAAGGCATACATATATATATTTTTAAACAAGAAGGCTTCGGTATTCCTGAAAATAGTATGTTGATAAATACAATCTGAAGGCCATTAGGCATTTTATTGTGTATGTAGCCCCATACGTTATTGCCCCAAAGACTACCTGCAGGTGCTTACGGTGTAGGTGAGGGTGCTCAGGTATGGAAGGAGAGGACGTGACAAGAATACCATTTATCCGGAACAGCCATACTAAGTTTTAAACGAATTCTATTGTTCGTAATGTAAAGGTAGCTTATAGTTAAGTGGTCATAATACGATATTATGGACAGAATTGATTACTTTATCTTGCCTTAGATTTTATACTCATACATCTTTATCATTTTTTTTTTCAGTTGAAACTTGCTGTCGTATTTTTTTATTTATTTGATTAACTACGTTACTGTTTTGATATAAACAGATTTTTTATTTTTTTGATTTTCTTCAACTCACATAAAACATGCGTTGAAGAATTTATTTAAACTTATTCTTAGTGGTAATAGAATTCGAGTTAGGTCTTCAAAGACTTGCATATATTATTATTTATACATTCTATACTATACATATACGTCCTTAAAAAACAGTTTTTTATGTAATTGAGGTGGCAAACAACCACCATGTGGCTACCACCAGTAAACTGGTAGTAGAGTTCAGCGATTTGTAAATAACTACACGGATGCATTTAAATTTTGTGCGTACTGTAACTTGTTTCAACATAACGATACACTTATTTAAACTATCCCTACTTAATATTATAAATGCGAAAGTAACTTTGTCTGTCTGTTACCTTTTCACGTTCAATCGACTGAACCGATTTTAATGAAATTTGGTACACAGATAGAGTTGACTTTGAGAAAGAACATAGGCTACTTTTTAAGCGACATCCACGCGGGCGAAGTCTCGGGCAACACCTATCAACTATAAAGGCAGAGTTATATACATATGTATATATGTTTATACTCGCATAGCAGCAGTATTCGCCGTGCTGGGGTTTGTCTATACGTGCGTGAGGATATCTGTTGTCACCGTCTCGACCATGACGAAGACAAGGACCTGTCCTTATTGTAAGCGCGCGTGGATTGCAGAGGTATCATCCGAATCTTCTTCGCGTGCATGTACAGGTCCTATAGCGGAGACCGAGAGACAACTCGCCTATTCGAGCACATTCAGGAGGTGATCGACAGAGTGCTAGAGCCGCACCCTTCGGCGGAGTTGGTGATTCTTGGTGATTTCAATGCGCACCATACGGAGTGGTTGTGATCCAGAATCACGGACTTCGCCGGAAGGACTGCTTACAACTTTGCTACGGCGTATGGGCTCACACAAATCGTACCTGGGTTTACCCGGATACCGGATGTGGAGAGCACACCGCTTCGTTGCTAGATCTTCTGCTGACCTCGCATGCAGACAAGTACACAGTAGTGGTAGAGGCACCCTTAGGATCCTCGGACCACTGCTTGGTGCGGACTCAGATACCCTTGCCGGCTAGGGTGCCATTGCAGCCCACTAGTTCCCGGCAAGTTTGACACTACAGGTCAGCAGACTGGGATGGACTAAGGGAGTTCCTTGCGTCCTACCCATGGAGACAGCTGTGCTTTTCGTCGGACGATCCGAACACCTGCGCTGACGCTGTGGCTGATGTAATACACCAGGGTATGGATTGCTACATTCCGTACTTTGTGGTTCCTGTCGGTGGACGGCATCAGCCCTGGTTCGGTGGGTCTTGTGCTGAAACAACAAGTCTCAAGCAAGAGGCCTACCGAGCCTGGACTTCGGCGTATGCGTGTAAGGATCCGAAAGCCTCCGACCTCAAAAAAAGACTCAACGCTGTTTCCAGGTCTGCAAAGAATCGGATAGCCAAAGCGAAGTTTAAGCACATCGCCAGGGTTGGCAAGAGGCTGATTTGGCATCCCCCGGGAAGCCGTGCATATTGGTCCCTTGCCAAGGCTGTCGAAGGAAACTTCTACCGAACATCTTTTCCCCCACTGCAAAACCAGATGGCGACCTGGCCCACACGGCAAAGGAGAAAGCCGCTCTCCTGGTGAATCTCTTTGCCTTGAACTCGACTCTTGACGACGGCGGATACACACCGCCTTCCATCCCGAGGTGCGAAAGCTCAATGCCTGATGTCAAATTTACTCAAAAAGACATCAGGCGTGCGCTTATTTCCCTTGACGTCAACAAGTCGAGTGGGCCGGATTCCATCCCTGCAGTGGTGTTGAAAGTGTGCGCTCCCGAGTTGACTCCCGTTCTGACGCGCCTGTCCTCGCTCTTCTACGATCGCGGTATAGTTCCGTCTTGGTGGAAGACAGCCCTTGTGCACCCGATCGCCAAAAAAAGGGGATCGTAGTGATCCGGTAAACTACAGACCCATTGCGATTACTTCCCTTTTTTCTAAGGTCATGGAGCGTGTAATAAACACGCAGCTGCTGATATACTTGGAGGATCACCAGCTGATCAGCGATCGCCAATATGGCTTTTGGCATGGCAGATCGGCTGGTGATCTTCTAGTGTACCTCACGCACCGATGGGCTCAGACCTTAGACAACAGTGGGGAAGCATTAGCTGTGAGCCTAGACATCGCAAAGGCTTTTGACCGGGTCTGGCACAGGGCTCTTCTCGCGAAGGTACCATCGTACGGTCTCCTTGAGAAGCTATGCCATTGGACAGCCAGCTTTCTGTCAGAGCGTTTCATCAAAGTTCTAGTCGATGGACAAAGCTCTGACACTTTACCAATGAACGCTGGTGTACCGCAGGGCTCTGTGTTATCTCCCACACTTTTCTTACTACATATCAATGACATGTTAGAACAGAACCTTAACTTTCATTGTTATGCTGATGACAGTACGGGAGATGCACACTATACTAGCCGCGCAAATGCTTCTCGGGCGCTTATCGAGGAGAGTAGAACTAGACATGTGTCTGAAGTCGAGAACTCTCTGGAGTGAGTCTCTGATTGGGGAAGACTAAATCTAGTCCAGTTCAACCCCACAAAGACACAAGTCTGCGCGTTTACCGCAAAAAAATCCCCATTCATTGTAGCGCCACAGTTTCAGAGCACTCAACTCACCATTAGTAAAAGTGTAGGTATCCTGGGTGTTGACATTTCGAATGAAGTGCAGTTTCGGGGTCATATAGAAAGTAGAACCAAGCTGGCATCCAAGAAGCTCGGGGTGCTAAACAAGGCGAGGCAGTATTTCACTCCGGGGCAACTTCTACAGCTATATAAAGCTCAAGTGAGGCCCCATTTGGAATACTGCTCTCATCTTTGGGCGGGAGCCCCTAAATACCAGCTCGGTCCCCTTGACTCCATTCAAAAACGTGCCATTCGAATCGTCAACGACCCAGGAATCACAGATCGACTCGAAGATCTGAGTCTCTGCAGAGACATCGGTTGTCTATGCATCTTCTACCGCCTTTACAATGGTGAATGCTCTGATGAACTGTTCGATCTGGTGCCATCGTCTCCATTCCTTCATCGTACCACCCGCCGAAGAGAGAAGTTTCACCCGCACAGATTGGACACTTGGCAGTGCTCAACAGCCCGATTCGCGCGTTTATTCCTGCCCAGAACGTGCAAATTGTGGAACGAACTTCCCTCGGTGTTCCCCCGGTGCTACAATATGGGGTTCTTCAAAACAGGCGTCAAAAGAGTCCTTCAGGGATTTTTTTTTTTTTTTATGTAATAAAAGTGGCAAACAAGCGTGCAGTTCACATTGATGTTAAGTGATGACTGCAGCCTATAGACACCCACACAATGACCAGACGTCAAAATGCAGATGCGCTGCCACTCCTGAGGCATTAGGTGTTATGCCTCTGTGCCGGAAATTACAGAGCCGTACATTACCACCTGACCGGAACACGATAGTGCTGAACACTACCATTTAGCGGCAAGTATATTAGGTAATGCGGTGGTGCCTACGCCCTCGAGCTCCGCCACTGGACTACCACCAGTAAAAACGCAGCTGGCAGCGCGTTGGCAACTCCCCTGATATTGAAAATGTTCATAGGCGACGGTAACCACTTTCCATCAGGTGGCCCGTCTGCTCATCTGTCAATACTTTGACAAAAAAAAAAGGTATCACTCACTAGACTAGCAATAAATCTCCGAGGCAGTTTCTACAGTATCGGTTTTGGTAAAAAAATAAGGCTTAAAACAAGTTAAATAACATGAGATCTTGAGTAATGAGAGTGCAGTCGTGCGTTAGCCACTGACACAAGACACATAGACACATGCACTAACTTGACATAGACTTATTTTACGATGCAAACTGCGTGACAGAATTTTGTATACAAACTACAAATTTCGCTGCACCACGCAAGTCTTTGTGGAACCATATATTATTTATATTTAAACTTCTAAAGTAAAACACAAAATTACAGCTGAATTAAGTTACAGTGAATAACTTGTTTGTCTTTTTCATTTGAATATTTGCACGTTAAAATATTGCTTTTATTATAACTTATGTTTGTAAAGCTGCTATTTAATAGATGCAAAGAGAGCTTGGAATGTCAGATAGCTGTTTTATTGATGACATTTTTTGATTCTGTTTTATTAGTTTGTTCTTGATTTGTTCTGTGAAAAAATGAAGTTTCACTTCAGGAAATAATTTTCACTTTGTGTTGCCAATATTTTAGAATAATAATTATTTTATCAGTTATTGTCATTTAGCACCAAAAACCGCCCATGAGGCCTCCGACAAAGTTTAACGACTGCTATGTAACGATAACAACCGGCACCGACGGCCTCCGAAGCACGGAAACGATATAGATATAGATACTCGTATAGGACCAAGCAATTCACATCCATGTACTGCGCTTGATTGCTACCGTCATTAAACTAACAATTTGAGTTATTCTCTTCTTACCCTGAGACTGCAGTTCACGCACGTTCGATATTGAATACACTTAAGTCAGGGCGAGTGAGGAATACAAAATACATTGAAATTTTCATAAAAATAGCGAATGATTAGAATAAAATGAATAAAACGCGGTGAACGCGAGTTTGCTAGGCCTCGGTTGTTGTGGCACGTACTACCGCCTACGTATGTACTGCCTTCCATTGAATATTTGTTTCAAAGTTCCACAGCACCAGTTGAATACTGAAAAGGTTAGTTCGACCATTTCAAAGTTTTTAGTTTGACGGTTACGAGGATGTAAAAATCGGTCGCGTTTTGTTAGACTGTATTCGTTTAGTTTTCTATTTACGTTTGTAGGCGCTACCGAGCTGTTTATTTTGGGTAATGAGAGTGCAGTCATGTGTTGATCACTGAGACAAGGTACATCACGAACTAGGTTCACATAGACTTATTTTGCAATGCAAACTGCGCGACAGAATTTTGAATACAAAGTATAAATTTCGCTGTACTCACGTTCTCTAGTGCGCTATATTTTTATGTAAATGTCTACAGGCTGCAGAAGTCATTAGGTCACAGTTTACATTCATGCGAACAACATTAATTCGACCATGAACGAGGATGCATAAATCTGTTGCATTTTATTAGATTGTATAATATATGAATTGGCGATCGCTGTGGTGGTAGTTTTATCGCAGTACGCTCACTATGGGCCTCATAAGAAGGCTCAAGGTCACTCAGAGAGCCATCGAGAGGGCTATGCTATGCAGAAATGAGGAGATCCACATGAGAACTACAGTAACCGACATAGGCCACCGAATAGCGAAACTCAAGTTGCAGTGGGCAGGGCAAATAGCTCGCAGAACTGACTGGAGTGGAGACCGCGTGCTAGAAGACAAAGCGTAGGCAGCCCCCCACGAAGTGGACCGATGACCTGGTGAAGGTCACGGGCAATCGCTGGATGAGGGCGGCCTAGGATCGTTCGTTGTGGCATTCTTTAAGGGTGGCCTTCGTTCAGCAGTGGACGTCTTTTGGCTGAATGGTGATGATGATGATGACGCTTGCGCTGGTGTCCATCTTGTTTGCACTTACTACCGCCCTATTGGAATGGTTTGACCTTCATTGTTTGGTTGACTGACTGCACTAGTGGAAGAATTTTCTTACTGGGTGGTGGGTCGTCACGTCCTGACGGCGAGATATTTGGGTATTGCTTATGTTATCGTATCGTATGAATGGTTTCCCATTTGCAGCTACGCCTGACTATTGTATGCCAACCCATATCAACTTGAAAACCACGAACAAAGAAGATCAGGAAGCAATTAAAAACTTTTCCATTAGGTAAAAACAAATAAGGTAACGGGGCAAGAGTTCGAAAGGCGTTTGATTAAAAACGACAGTCAAATTGTGGATCCAAACTTCAGACTTTATTTAGTGAAAGGGCTGGGGAGGTAAACAAAGAACATATCTTTGTTGAGAGTTTTTTAATTAAATTAGTTGGGAACGTGAATAGAAATATTACGTGGAATTTCTCATTCACAAAAAGGTTTCATCCTATTTATAAATGTGTTGACATTTTACCAAAAACACCTTTTTATTCTAAATGTAGACATTCTTCAGTATTCAATAAAATAATTATGATATCCTGTATTATGTATCGTTCAACTTTAAGACACCAATTATATTAACACTATTTTCCTTACCGGGTTATACTTTTTGAAGTAAAACTTTTTTTTATGTAATGGAAGTGGCAAACAAGCATGCAGTTCACATTGATGTTAAGTGATAACTGCAGCCTATAGACACCCACACAAAGACCAAGATCGAAATGCAGATGCGTTACATCTCCTGAGGCCTAAGGTGTTATGTCTCTGTGCCGGAAATTACAGGACCGTACATTACCACCTGACCGGAACACGATAGTGCTGAACACTACCATTTAGCGACAAGTATATTAGGTAATGCGGTGGTGCCTGCGCCCGCGAGCTCCGTCACTGGAGCTCTACCACCAGTAGTAAAACTATTAGATTGTTAACACTGTGTATCTTTTTAACATGCACATATCTGTGTCATGCCTATGCCTGTAAGTGAATGCTATATGTAGGTCACTGGCATCAGGACATCATATAGTTTTCTAAATAAATATGCTGCCATTTATGAGATAAGTTGTTTTATAGATCAATCTATAGCAACCAGGTTACAACAGTGCTGAGCACTGCTATTTAGTAATAGATAGATGGTATAAAGTACCAGGTACCAATGTACCCTTATATAAATGAATACGAGTCCATGACTAGTCATGGACGTAGACGAGGCACGAGAGGTTTGTCAGAACCGGGATGTCTGGCGCTCTACACTCTCTGCCTACCCCGTTAGGGACCTGGCGTGAAGATACATACATACTAGTCATGGAAAAAAAATTGCATTATTGATACAACACCATTGAAAAAAAAATGGCTTTTCCAGTAGTCTTTAACGCTCTCATGTTCCGATTAGATGGTAATGTATGATCCTATAATTTACAACACAGGCAAAATTGCTGAGGCCTCAGGAGTGGTAATGCTTTTACTACTGAAACCTATCTTTCTGTGCAGTCTACAGCTGTTACTATCGTTCTGAACTGAACGCTTGCTTGCTACATCAAAAATGAAGTTCTGTTCACAATATCTTAAAATATTCAATAAAAAAACGCGCTACCAAGAGATTAGTCCCACAACAATAGCCTCAATATCTCCGCAAAAGCATTAATGTACATACGTATAGCTACGAACAGCTATCGATTTAATTATCAGGATGGTAGCGCCACGCCAACGCGGTACGGATAACTCGGGTAGAGTTTTATAAGTAATGATGTTGTGGTATATGCTAATTATATTTGGAATGTATATAATAATATATTACTGCTGTTCCATATTTTTGGTATAAAGTTTGATTGTGATTAAATGCTAAGCGTGTTTTAAACTTTTGAAATTATCATGGTTTTTTGTGCTTTGAAATTGGCAAACAAGCATGCAGCTCACATTGATGTTAAGTGATGACTGCAGCCTATAGACATTCACACAAAGACCAAAGTCAAAATGCAGATGTGTTACCACTCCTAAGGCCTAAGGTGTTATGCCCCTGTGCCGGAAATTACAGGGCCGTACATTACCACCTGACCGGAACACGATAGTGTTGAACACTACCATTTAGCGGCAAGTATATTAGGTAATGCGAAGATGCCTACGCCCGCGATCTCCGTCACTGGAGCTCTACCACCAGTAACATCAATTTTCAAATTTTAAAATTAATTCTTTCAGAAGGGAAATTAATTTTTATGTTCATAGAGTGCGTTTTGAAAAATTTGCTACGTAATAAAATGCAGATATTTTATTACGTTTTATTTTTTATGACAATGTTCGTGATTATTTTGTCGTGTGCACGACAATATAATTTGAGTGCGGTATTGGATATTGCATATTTTCGGTAATAATCCTACTAGATTTTACCCAGTATTTTAAATTTTATTCTCCACGAGAGTATAACACTCTATATATAACAATTTAATCTCCCCGGGCATGCTTGTCGTTATATAATGTAACTCGATTAACGTTCATTTGATACGCTCTATGTAGTACATTACTGGTGTACGTGATAATAACCAACATTTTAGGAAAATATAAATGTACTGCATACCGCCTACCAAACTGAGAATAACATGTGTCATACATATTTTATAAACATTCTCTCTTCTCACTTTAACCATGTGAGGGCATGATGAAAGATGTTGATTTGACGAATCAAACAAAATGGGTAATTACTAACCGGATATTTCGAAGCAAATATACATATCACAATTACAAAAACTTTTGAAAGATTTATAACTTCTCGTACGTAATAATAAGAATAAGTAGGTTAGGTAGAAATACGTTTCAGTAGTCTAGAGAATAGAATAGTCTAATCGAACCCAGGACTCCATGGTATTGGCCTGCTATGCCACTACCCTGGGGTCCTGTGTTAGATTCCCGGGTCAGAGATAAAGCATAAAAGCCTTTATTTCTGATTCTATGGGGATGTTTCTACTTTCTGGAAGTTTCCCAGTACCTCGGAGTTTGGTAAAATGCCCGGAGATGTCAAAAGGCTCACCACCTGTTACGTTGGCCAAAACGTAACCGGCGTATCGTGGGTTTTTGCATGTATGCTTATATGCATGCATTTACCTCTGCCTACCGCTTAGGGGATTACAGGCGTGAAGCTACGTTTTACGTAATACGTCCATCTGGTGTTTGTATGGTTGTGTTTTAAAGTAAGCTCACAGAAACTCGTACCTACCGAACTTGATATCCGATTTTCTCTCAAGTTTATCGCGTAGTTTGTTTTGGCACCGTTCCCAATTGCTGGCAGATGGTGATAGAACTTCGACGAAAGTTTTGTTGAGTATATGTCTTTTTATATAACGCAATTCTTGTAGCTTTTAATAATGTACAAGCTTGTTAATTATTTCCTTTACACTATAATTTGGGAGGCATATATTTTTACAAGCATGTTTATATTATTATTTTATTGTTAGGTATTACTGATACTGATGTTAGAGTGCCAGTGAAGGGATTCGAGGGCGTAGGCACCTAGGCACCACCATATTATTTAATGTTTTACCCGCCAAATGGTAGTATTTAGGTTAGATGGTGATAGTTATTACGGGACCATACATCATCAAGACACTACCATTTGGTGGCAGATAGATTAGGTAATGCGGTGGTACCTACGTCCTCGAGTCGCTACACTGGAACTCTACCACCATTGAAACCACTACATACTAATACCACACATTGTTATACTGTACTTATACTACCCAAGTATTTTTTTTTTTTTTTTTTTTTTTGTCTCCTTTGTATAATTTAACAAGAGGAGTAAGTAATGTTGTGGATGACTTGACAGAAGTCCTCGCTACGGTTTACGGGCGACTTAAGTCAGTATCGAGATGAAAGGTGTGTATAGAGTGGGTTAGATATGTATTTTGAGTTTAGTTATTATGTGATGATATCTCATGTATTGTTGAACTGCTTTAAGGTGTTGACAATGTGTTTAGTGAACTGATTGAGTGTGTTTCTTGTACTTTCTTTTTGTAGGATGCTTTCTAATTTGAATGGGTCTATATTGAGCATATTGCATGTGTTTGTGTGAGTGAAGCGAGCGTTACTGTAGCGAGGACAATCAGTTAGCAGATGGTGGATGCTTTGAATTGAAGTGTCATCACAGGGACATTTGTCCGAGGGAGTGATTTTCAATCTATGGAGATATTGTTTATGGTAACCGTGCCCGGTAAAAACTTGAGTGAGGTGGAAACTTGGGTAGCCTATTTTGTGTAACTCGTTTATTGCATTCAAGTCGGGTAACCATTTTCGGGTGTGTTCGCCAGTTCGTGATTCTATGTAATTTTTGTTACTTGATAATGCAGTTTCATCTTTTAGAATATGCTTCACAAAGCTTATCGGAAACTCCTTGAAATCAGGGGCTTTATGTAGACGTGCAGCGTCCTTTGCCGCGCTGTCGGCTTCTTCATTGCCTAATATTTTGTTGTGTGCTTTGATCCATATAAAAGATATGTTTTCTGAAAGTTGGCTATAGTATTTATGAATGGAGTTGACTTGTGAGTTGTTAGAGTTTGGATTAGAAATTTCTTGTAGTGCCGACATACTATCAGAGAGTATGGCTGCATTGAAGGTGTTACTGCTATGTATCCATGCTATTGACTTTTCAATGGCCAAGAGTTCTGCCTGGAATACTGAACAACTATGGTGTAATTTAAATTTCTTTATAATTTTGGTGTTATTTGGTCTATGAATGACATAAGCGGCACCGACATTGTTTGAGTGTTTGCTACCATCTGTAAATATTTTAACAGTGTCAGGGGTACATAATGCGTCTATTTCGCTTTGATCTGTTGCCAGATCAAAATTGATTGTATGTTTAACCGAAGGGTGCGGTGCGTTTTCAGGAGAAGTTGGACGATGAAGAGTGACGTGATGGGGTAAGTATTTTGTATAACCTTTTAATTTTACAGTTTCAATTTCATGTATCTCCTTTACTTTTAAGTGTAGTGGGGTGAGTCCAGCTAGGGCTATTGCCGAGTTAGTGGGTAGAGTTCTGAAACCTTTAATTATTTTAATTGCAAACCCTCTCTGGAGTGACAGAAGGGATTTTACGACATTTTGATATTTGATGGCACTGCCCCAGATACTTGCCGCGTACGTAATAATTGGCTCAATGACTTGCTTGTATATAATAGCTATATTTTCACTGTGGATGCCCCAGGTGGGACGGACAAACTGACATACTTTTTTATAGATGTTAAGTGCTTTATTTATTGTATGTTTTGAGTGTCTGATGAATGTTAGTTTTTTATCAAGTATCACGCCAAGGATCTTCATTTCGTCAGAAAATGATAACATTTTATTATTAATAAATATATTTGCTTTGCTAGCTTTAGGTGTAAATGTTATTAACTTCGTTTTGTCCGGGCCAAATTTAAGCTTGACAGTTTCACCCCAACTATTAATTTTTTCTAATGCGGTGTTAGCAGTTGTTTCGAGAGTTTTAATGGTTTTCGCTGAGACGATTAATACTACATCGTCAGCGTAAGCTTGTATGTAGCAGGTATCGGGTAAATGTATGTTTAGTAAATCATCTAGTATAATGTTCCAGAACGTAGGACCACATACAGATCCCTGTATACAACCCCTGGTCATTGTTTTGGACGCCGTTGCGTCCGAGTAATTAAGTGTGACTATCCTGTTTTCAGTGTAATTTTTAATGAGTAGATAAATATTGCGCGGACACCTTATGTCGTTTAACCTTTTAAATAGTGAAGGCCACCAAGCATTATCGAATGCGGCTTGTATGTCGAGAGAAATTGCTACAGTTAGATTTTTGTTTATACGGGATGTTTTTATTTTATCTATCATAGTATGTAGAGCTTCGACGGTTGAGCGTTGCTCTTTAAACCCAAACTGTCTTGAATTATTATGTTTGTGGGTGTGCATGTAGTGTATGAGTCTTTTTGTCATTAATTTTTCCAGAAGTTTGCCAAAGATATTAATCAAGCCTATGGGTCTATATGCTGATGCGTCCGATTTGTTGAGTTTATTTGATTTCAGTACTGAGATTATGAAGGCCTGTTTCCAGATTTCAGGGAAGTATGCCAGCATCAAACATCGATTAAGTAGCTTGGTCATAAGGACAGTGAATACTTCAGTGAAAGCCAAGCAGATGTCCGAAGTAAGATGATCCGGACCTGGGGCCTTGTTAGGGTTCATTGATTTGATACAAATTAAAACTTCGTCTTGAGTAAATGGTGCATCATTTGGCGCGTCGGGTATATAATTCCCTTGAGCACGAATTTGTTTATGAATGTTTAAGTGATCGGGTGTATCGTCTGGGAAGAATTTATTTATCAAAGCTATACATGATTCAAGACTGTTATTCGTGTAAGCATTATTGATTTTTAGCGTACTTGGGGATTTATTCGCGCGGGTAGTTTTGATGATACGGTTTGTGAGGGACCATACATTCTCTTTGTCCTGTTTATTGCAAAAGTCACGGAAATGCTGATGTGAGGCCGATTGTAGGGCTTCTGCATATTTATCTTTGATTATTTTTCGTTCTTCAAGTACTTTATCTGTGAGTTTATTCCCCTTTTTTAGGTCGGAAATAAGGTGATGCATTTTTATGACATCTTTTTTTAGCTTTTCTAGATCATCATTCCACCATAGTGTTTTATTTGTTAGTTTATTATTTTTTGGTAAGTATTTCTTACATACGTTTTGAATTTTTTTTGTGGTTGTAACTATGAATCTTTCTAAATCTAATGTGTTTAAATTATCAACATCTATTGAGTTTAATGTGCTTAATTCAGTTTTTAATTTATCTTTGAATGTTGACCAGCAGACCTGCTTAGTATTATATCGGCGAGTTGACATTGTTTTGATTCTAGTGATATTATTCGGACTGAAGCTTAAATTGAAATGTATGGCGTTGTGGTCTGAAGATGGGCATGCGTCATGATTTACATCCCAGTTATCGATTTTTGACGCAAGATTGTCTGAGACTAACGTTAAGTCGATTATCGAATGTCTGATAGTACCGTTAGCTACTGTTTGGTATGTTGGTGTGTTGTTTGAATTACAAATTGTGAGATTGTTGCTTATGATTAAGTTTGTGACCTCATTACCTCTACGATTTGCCGCGTTGGATCCCCATAGGGGATGCCAACCATTGAAGTCCCCACAAATTATATGTAAGTTTGATTTCGAGTGTTGGAGAAAATATTCTAAGTAATTTAGAGTCCCGTGGGGATCAACGTTTGGCTCTATATATAAACTAACTGCGTATACCTTACGTCCTCCTATCAATATGCTAACCACACTCATATTTGGTGTGGAGTATTCGCTGAGGCCCATGACGGCTCCGAGACCATTTTTGATGATAATACTGGCTTTCACTCTGTTGTCAGTGGGAAATTGAAATATCTGATAGCCCGGGATGTTACTCATACATAGGTTTTTACCAGTGTACGGTTCTGAAATGAATCCCACATGATAATCACGTGATATGACATATTCTAAAAATTCATGTTGCCATATATAACTGCGCCCTAAGTTGCATTGTATTAATTTCAAAGAATCACTCAGAGCCATAATCAATTTTATCCAATAGTTTTCGCAGTGCATTGATTTTCAGACCACATTCAGGAGAGGTTGCAGAGTGATTAGTTTTTGTTTGAAGATTGATTTTATGGCTTAGCGTGGCACAGTTATAACAGGTAAGTTTACTATCGTTTTTTTTGTGAGGGCAATCGGCAAATACGTGTGTTTCCGAAGCGCAGTGTGAGCATCGTTGCACGTCGTTGTTGCAGAATTTTCTCGTGTGGCCAAATTGGAGACACTTGTAGCACTGGAGAAGTGGCACGTAATCCTCTACATGTACACGTTGGTGATCCAAATTTAAACGGCCTGTGTTTATAATGATTCTCCATAAAGGCGGGGTGGTCAAGAGTATGGCATTATACAGTTTTTCATTCTTGTTTATCCTGGTGAACTTCAATTGAATATCGTCTATGCAAGCGGTCTTAGAAAGTGGTTCATTTTGTTTTATTATGATGTCAACAATCTCTGATGGAGACACATCCTTGGCGATGCCTTTTATTTGAAACATTGGTTTCAGCTTTTTCGTCAATTCTACTTTAAGATCTTTAACTTTTTCGATACGGGATAAAGTTTCATCACGTTGAGTTGAAGATTCGAAGTCCACTAATAGTTTGTTTTTCGCTATGGGTTTAATGGCTGATGGCGCGTAATTGCAATTTCTGAAGGAGATGTTGCGTTTCCATGACTCTATGACATGTTGGCGGTTCATCGTATCTATAGCTGGTGAGATAATTAGAGATTGTGTAGATTTAGGTTTGGGTTGAGGATTGGGTTTTGGTAGATTGGATGCAGCTGAGGCGTAGGATTTGGTTGGTAAATCTTGAGCTGTATTTAACTTATCTATTTCAGTTTGTATGGTTTTTTCTAAACTTGATTGCATGAATTGTAGTTGAAGACTAATATCTGCGGTAGCAGTAATATCTTTGCAGATCTCATCTACTTCATTTGCGTAAGAAACAATTAGTTTCTTGTTGTCAGCAGTAACGCTTTTATTGCAATTGATGAGCGCAACTATTTTTTTGCAGAGGTTTTGTATGCGTACACATGCAGTTGTTGGCGCTGAATCTTTAGAATTTGTGTTGGATTCATCCAGAGACATTGTTAATTCAGTTTCAATATAGTAGTATTAGTGTGTATACATGTGTATGTATTCCCTCAACCATTATCTACGAGTAGGTTCTAATGTTTATATGTCACTAGATGACTCGGCAAACTTCGTATTGCCTGAGAATGAATTAATGTGTCAAAGGTTTGATAGATACTGACTATTTGCATGGGAAAAAGAAATTGTGGTTTTTACTATTTCCCTTCAATTTCTCATATTTTCTTACCTTTTAAACCTTCCCTGGACTTCCAAAAATCATTCAAAACCAAAATTAGCCAAATAGGTCCAGCCGTTCTCGAGTTTTAGCGAGACTAACGAACAGCAATTGATTTTTATATATATAGAATTTAATATATTGATGAAATGCATGACTCGTCCAATTTCTAAGACTCTTATCATCCGTTTTACCATTCCTACTTCGATATTTTAAAACAACGTTTCCTTTAAACGGAAGGCGAAACTCGAAACTTTGGATTTAGTTAAATGTCCGCGAAGTTTATCTTGTTGGTCGACAGATTTAGACCATTTCGGATTATAACGAGTAATGAGTTTGTAGGATAATCCCGAAGTTTGTATGGCACGGTATTTAAATAGAAATGTCTAATACTTTAACATACGAGGAGTAGAATTTTTTATCGAAATAAATAGTTACAGTCAGTCAACCGAACAAAAAAAAGGCGGTTAAACCATTCCATTGTGGCGGTAGTAAAAATAACAACTCGGGATTGGCAGCAGCAAAGATCTTTGGGCAGCGGCATCCCGCGATAAAACTACCGCCATTGCGATTGCCAATCCGTCTGCCCAGCCTGGCTTGATTATATTATCGTATCGTCATATTATAGGTATATACATAAAAAAAACAACAAAAAACTGCTGATCCGATTTTCATGAAATTTGGCACACACATAGCGGGCGGAGCCGCGGGCAACAGCTAGTTGCTTATACTTCCCTAATGACTGTTGTGGTCGTCATTGGGAAAGGCTTTGTCTAGCAGTGGACGTCATTTGGATGGAGTGATGATGAAATGGGTATTGTAGCTCTTGATTTTGGAGTATTGTTAATGAGAAGATAAATATATCTTTTCCTAAGGCTGCCTGTCTATTGATGCAAAGCGAGGTGGCGGAGATGAGCGACCGAGTACTGCGGGGCGGAGTTGCTGACTTTGTCTGTCCATGACGCGGAGCGAGACAGCGGTGCGAAGCCAGCGAGTATGCGGAGCGAACTTGCGGACTGTGCGAGTTTACGCGACGAGTCATAGCGGAGGGCGTTGGACGATCAGTTCAGTTGCACGCGAGATATACGCTCCGCCGCCTCGCACCGCACGCGCCCTTCCGAGGAAGTATGATTATTAAAACCAGCTCGTGTCCACTGGAGCTGAGCGGAGATTTTATGCAATCATATTGGTTAATATTTGCTAGCTCGCTTGCTCCGCCGCCTCGCACCGCGTCAATGGACAGGCAGCCTAACTGTAGTAGAATATGTATTTTTTATCAATGTCAAATTGGAGGAGGTTCCCAATCCCTCGGGATCTTTTATATGTATGTTAATTGATAGGTACCTTCGCCAATAGCGGACGGATTTTAAAATTTCTAAAGACGAGTCTGTTGGTCCAGCGGTTTGTGACGACCGTTTGAACCGAGGCTCACGGGTTTGATCCCCGAACCAAGACATTATGGCCTACAGATATTTGTGTCAGGCCTGGGTGTTTATAAATGTGTTATGTGTGGTGTCCTAAGTGATAAAAGGAGGAGGGGGGGATTTTTTATTAGGGGAGATTATTTACCTATTACTTACCTATTTTTATTATTAAGTATTTTTGGACTATTATTTATTTTATTTTGTTTACTTTGATTATCATTATTTGATTATCATATTATTCATCAACGTATCAGTTGTTATTCGCTTTAATTTTATATTTGTAACTAGCTGTGCCTGCGACTTTGTTCGCGTGGAATAGTGACTTTAGGACTTTAGGCAGCGCTTTTGGATATAAATTTTGGGTAGCTAAAAAAATCTACTTTTCAATAATTCTTCCCTGTACACGATATTAGACGTATGCCCATCGGGGATAAAAACACACAGGCTGCTAGGATTGCGAAAAATTGCTAATTATGTGTTTAAACGCGCATCCATCCTATGCTGAACCGTATTTTCGAAAATGCCATTTTAAACTTCTATGCATAATATTTTTTTAAGGAAAATTATTATAAACTTTTGTAAATTTTCAGTCAATTTTTAAACATAAAAGATAGATCTATGCATAATATAAGCACCCCGTAAGAGCCGGCAGAAGAGAAAAATTGAATATTAACGTTGTACATTTTTACCCACTAATGCCACCACCACCACCACCACCACCACTACAATCGCCACCAACGCCATCAACGCCATCACCATCACCAAACACCTACGTCACCAATGCCACCACTGATACAAACGCCACCAAAACCACCACCACCACCACCACAACCAATGCCACCAACGCCTCCAAAACTACCAACAACACCACCAACATCACCAACGCCACCAATGCCTCCACCGCCAGTAAAACCACCGCCAGCACCACTAACGCCACCAACACCACCACCAGAGTCACCAACAACACCTATGCCACCAACGACACCAACGCCACCACCACCACTACAAACAGCACCAATGCCACCAACACCACTAACGCCACCACCACCACCACCACCACCATCGCCATCATCATAATCACATCCGAAAGACGTCCATCCGTCTCCGCTGGGCAAAGCCTTTCCCGAAGATGCTCCTAAAAGTGTTGTGCGTCATAAGGAAAGAATACGCCATAATTGCCCCGCTTGGCATGCTGAATGGTGATCATAGCGGAGATTGTTTTATGCCGGGACGCTGCTATGCTGTATGCTTAATGTTACTTACAGAGAAAAACCGGCCAAGTGCGAGTCGAACTCGTCGAACTCGAACTGAAGCGCGCATGGCCCAGCGGCTGGTGTAGATCGTAAGCGATCTGCTCGGTTAAGCACTACGGGCGCGGTGGTAGTGTGATGGGTGACCGCTAGTGGCAAATTAAATGCGCGTTTCCGTGCTTCGGAGGGCACGTTAAGCCGTCGGTCCCGGTTGTTATCGATGGATAGCAGTCGTTAAACCTTGTCGGAGGCCTTATGAGCGGAACATATTAAAACATCCGACAGTGGGTTGGCCACTAACCCACTCACTTCCACCAATCCGCATTGGAGCAGCGTGGTGGAGTAAGCTCCAGGCCTCCCCCCAAAAAGGGGTGAGATTCGTGCCCAGCAGTGGGACGTATAATGGGTTGCCATTATTATATTTATTATTTATACTTGATACCATTATAGATATCGAGCAAAAAATATACGAAAAATAACACGTTTATTGTATGCCCCTTTGGACCCCTTTACATTTTCATTTTCTTGTTTTTAGTATTCAATTTTGTCGCTATAGCGGTAACAGAAATACATAATTTGTGAAAATTTTAGCTTTCTAGCTATCACTGTTTATGAGATACAGCCTGGGGACAGACAGACGGACGGATGGACAGACAGGCAGACAGCGGAGGATGAGTAATAGGGTCCAGTACCTTTTAGATACGGAACCCTAGAAAAGATTGATTCAGAATATTTTAAAAATATTCAATATGATTCTTTAAATTGTCGTAACTTTTTTATTTCTGAACCGATTGACATGAAACAAACAGTAAATGTTAAGTGAAACTTACCACAATATATTAGTTAAAATTAAAAATCGGATAAGCCATTTTTGAAATTAGCGTGCACGAACACACAGACAAACATACATTTTTTCGGGATAAAAAGTACCCAGTGTTGTGCGCCAAAGGTTAAAGTATAAATATACCAAGTGTTATCGTAATCGGACCGGTAGATTTTGTGTGATGCTTGAACAAACAGACAGACAAAAAAATTTCTAATCACATATTTGTGTTCGGTATCGATCTAGTAACATCCCCATGTATTTATTTTTTCAATATTTTCGATGTACAGAATTTGAACTTCTACAGTTTTATTATAAGTATAGATTTGACCTATCACAAGTAAATTCTATTATTTCCAAGTGATTAAATGAATTTTTAAGTTTGAGTTTCATTGCAACATTATACTTAGAAGACAATACTTGTTCATAAATAATTATGTCATACATATAACGAGTTCTAGAAGTGAATTTGATAAACACCTACTCTCCTGAGTTGAAAAATGTTGATAAAGTATTTGAAAATATGAAATGGTCTGAACTTAAACGCTTTCGAAAAGAATTGCTACGTACATAATGCACGAGAAACGTAACTGTTTGCACTAGGTTCTTTTATTATGTGCCGTGGCTAATGTCTACAATTTTTAAACTTTATGAATGTTATACTTGCCTGTCAGTATTCTTCGAAGGAAATAATTTTCAAGAATTCTCTTTGCATTTAGGATGTTCCGAGAAATATACGCTAAGCTATTCAAAGAAGAGGGGAGCTTAGTTTTAAGTATCAGTAAATAAAAAATGTTTATGTTTGACTTTCTTTACTGTTCATGCTTAATCTACTGAAAATTCAATAAAAAAAGACACCGTAATAGAAATTATTCTACAGCTTTGAAAAGCTTTCAGAATTTAATGAATAGAATGATATGTTACTACTAAAAGAATAACGTCACCCTTGGCATTGGCAGGCGGATTAACGATCGTAGTAGTGGTAGTTTTATCGCGGGACGCTGCGGCCTATCCCACGTTATTATATTTACTATCGCCTCATTGGAATGGTTTGACCGCCATTTTTCGGTTAACTCACTGCATTAGCGGAAGAATTCTCCTCCACTAGACAGTCGTGACATGCCGACGGGATTACTAATTTTTGGGCAAAAAACCTATCATTTGGCAAAACAACTTTTCGCTATTTTACAGTTAGCAATACCATTTTCAGCAATTTATTGTTAACAAATAATAACATGCCAATGTGTCATTCACCGCATTAAAAACTCGCGAAAAAAAAACCTAACACCGGACGGAACCCTTCGCCCTAACCTGACTGTGTCGGGGGCGTCCACGGTCCCATTATTTCTTGCCCAATGATTTATATCAGACTTTACATATTTTTAAAATTTACCGCCCATATTAAAATTTAAATTTTAACAAACTTATTTTTGGAATATAATTTTTACAAAATGCATTTGCTTATTGTATATTTGACTTAATAAAACTTGAGCCAAGTAAAAAGTTGCCCAATATAAATTTGACCAATGATTAAAATTCGAAATATAAAGGAGAAAACCACTTTTGGGCCTGAGCAAACACAGATAACATATGCATAAAAAAATCTATATAATTGATTGATTTAATATTTCATAATCATTATGAAATATTAAATCAATCAATTACCGATGGCAATGGCAAATATGAAAAAAAAAGCGTTTTGAAACTAATTTATATAATTTACATATTAAACGGTCTTCGAAAACAGCGTTCAAACATTTTTTCAATTGCCCTACTATCTACGTATTATTCGGACACACATCGATTCTCTGAGAAATCGATTACATATAAAATACTATGTACCTATTAGCTAAAGATCCTTTTGGGAAAAAACTTTTGCGATTCGTTTTTTGGGAAGTAAAATTTGAAGAAAAATGTTTTGCCAAAGGATCCAATGCCGACGCCTTCATGTGATTCCTCTTTGATAGTTATTACCATAAATAACCATCTAACGGAACACGATAGTGCTGATCACTGCCATTTGCCGTTAGATAGATTAGGCAATCCAGTGATGCATACATACGCCCTTGAACTCTTTTTTTTAATGTAACAAAGGTGGCAATCAAGCATGCAGTTCACATTGATGTTAAGTAATGACTGCAGTCTATAGACATCTACACAAAAACCAGTGGTCAAAATGCAGATGCGTTGCCACCCTTGAGACTTTAGGTGTTCTGTCTCTGTGATAGTTATTACGGGGCCATACATTACCGTCTAACCGGAACACGATAGCGCTGAACACTACCATTTAGCGGCAGATAAATTAGGTAATGCGGTGGTGCCTACGCCCTCGAGCTCCTACACTAGAACTCTACCGCCAGTGAAGTGTCTGCCACCTTAGCTTTCCACCTGACATTGACATTGCTAAAATTCAGATTCAAACATACCTAAATGTGGTAGAGTTTCCGCGTAGAAGCTCGAGGGCGTAAGTGCCACTGCATTACCATCTAGTGATAGTTATATCACGTTATATCACATTTAGTGATAGTTATATCACGAAACCATAACAGCAAAGGTCTCAGGGGTGGAAGGACCTCTTGTTTTTGGGTGGGTATCTATAGGCTGCAGTCATCATTTAACGTCAATATGAACTGCAAGCTTGTTTTCCACCTTCATTAACATAGAAAAATGTAATTTGAATTTGACCACGTATTTCATTCAACCTTGAAAATAAAATCGTAGCATTAACAGACGACGCTACCCCACGCCCCCTTATTTAAAAGGAAGATGGAGTGTTTGCTATTACACTCCGCTATTCCCGAAGGAGCTCAAGTAATTTACGAATTAAGTAAAGATCTGATAAAATATTCAAGTATTTTTTAATAAATTGAACCGATTACATCTATCTATACATATAATAAAACAGTAAAACCCGCGTGTCTGTACATTGTATATATTTACGAAAAACTAATTGGGGCGATGTTAAAATAGTATTAGAACACTTTTCAATGATTTTTAATTTTATTGTCTGTCTGTTTGTCCCTTTGTCCAGGCTAATCTCCGAAGATACTGGACGGATTCGAATGAAACTTTTTGTGGTGTATAGATACTAAGCCTGGCCAACTTTAGGCTACTTTTTACTGAGGGTAAATCCCTCATTCCCACGGGAATCTCCACATTTAATAAAATCGTAGGTAAGTCAAAACTGTACATTGAATATTTTTTCAAAGAATTCTTGGGACGTGATTTACAATAGAAATCGAAGCCAAAAATATAGTTTTCAGATTTTTTGTCTGTTTGTCTCTATGTATGTGCGGGCTAAACTAAAAAAGTACCTACTAAATGGCGCCTGTTAGTAATATTCAAGCAAAATTTGAAGAAAAATTTTGCTAATTAATACTAACAGGTCCGGTCAACATATAGGCTACATATTATCACGCTATCTCCTACGGGGGAAGAGCTGTAAATCTTTAAAATCGTAGGAAAGTCAAAACTGTACATTGATTTATTTGTTTTAAAGAATATTTGTGGTGTGATTTACTATCGATATCGAAGCCAAATATAGTGTTCGTTTTGTCTGTTGTTGATTGTCTGTATGTATGTGCGAGCTAAACTCAAAAAGTAATGGATCTTAATGGAGTTACTTCTAATTTTGCATGAATATCCGAGAATTTTCAAGGACACCTCATTGGGTTAGGTTTATAGGTACCGTGCATCAAAATAATGGCGAAAGCTATTTCCTGCGGTTGTTACTTCACACGGTCCGAGGCCCAACGTATTTCACTTTTCTGAGGTTATTTGATGGCGTGGAGTATCCCACTTACCGCGCAGCCTGCGTAGCACGTCACCTTCTCGACGGTTACCAAAACTGGGATAACACGCTCGCGGAAAGAAGCGTCAGTGACGGAGAAATATCGCCATAATCTGTCTGAAGATTTTCTAAGAGCTTTGAGACACGTGCTACTGGAGACGAAGTCGAAGTAACTAATGAACGCATGCTGAACACCTGTATTAGTTCATTTCAAGATGTGGTCATTTCCACCACCGATTGAACTATCGAATATGGGTTACCAGCTCCCCAAATCATCACCGCATCAAGACCGTAGAAATTGGGAGAATATCGCTGAGACAAATTACGATCCGGGCGAAATGACCATGTCGCTTTGTTCTCTTCGGAGCAAAAACAAATTTATGATCCTCCTCGAAAACGTTGGGCAAAACCAGGGTAAAATGTTTTTCTCCTGGATTTTGGTTGCTCCTGGTGGAACAGGAAAAACATTTGTTATCACTGGCATACTTGCAGAGGTCAGGAGGCAAGGCAAAATTGCTATTGCTGTAGCGTCGTGGGGAATTGCTGCCACACTGCTTCCGGATAGCAAGACAGAACATGTCATGTTTAAAATTCCCTTATATTTAGAGAGCGCCGAAATGACGTTTTTGGTGTGTCATGTAACAGTGATAAGGGACATGTGCTCAAGGATTGCTTGATTGTATGGGATGAGTGTACGATGGCCAATAGAAAGGCAGTTGAGGCCGTGGACAGAACCCTGCAGGACATCCGCAGGAACGAACATTTGAGTGGGTGGTGTCACATTACTGTTCACTGACGATTTCCGGCAAACATTTCCCGTGGTGACGCGAAGATCGAGGGCTGACGAGATGAATGCTTTGTTGAAACGATATTAACGAGTTCGTACTTACGCTGGGCTTGACCATTAATATCAGAGCTCGGCTCGACGACAATGCACGTGCTCAAGAATTTTCCGATGTCCTTCTAAGTCTTCGCGGAAGCACTCTACCAGAAGAGAGAGGTGGATAGGTGGTGTTTCCAGAACCCTCGACAGAGATGTATCCAGGAGAGAAGAACTCATTCTCGGTGTCTACGGGGACATTAGTCGTATACCGCACCAGCAGAATTTTGGGTGTGTGAGCGGGCCATTTGGACGCCCAAAAATGATCAAGCTGCAGCAATTAATTGGTAATGAAGTGGTCTACACCACCATAAATACTGTCGTCGAGCAAGATGACGCCACACATTATCCCATGGCATTTCTGAACTTCCTGTCAGCAAGCGGACTTCCATCGCATACCATCAAGCTGAAGGTATGTGTCCCGATTGTGCTTCTTCGGAACGTATCTCCTCCGAAGTTGTATAACGGAACCCGGCATTGGCGAGGCAGTATTTATACCACGCATTCCCCTCATACCGCATAACTACACATTCCAGTTCAAGCGCGTACAGTTGAATGTTTGCTTCGCAATGACCATCAATAAGTCGCAGGGGCAGACACTGAGGTCAGCGGGTGTTAACCTCAGGACAAGTTGCTTCTCACACGGGCAACGGGCTCTATTTCCTTCAGTCACATCTTATGACTGAACCAGAGAATATGTATCTAATAATACTACTGAACTCAGCAGGATTCCCATATGACTCCCTTCACTTGCTTCGGTTGAAAAAAACTTATACTTTTAATTTCATACTATTTTAAAAGTTGTTTGCTTATAATGCTAAAGCGACACTGGCATCTTAGGTATGTTTGGTGCTGTAGAGCCTTCACGCAGACGACGTTGCGGGCAGCTGCTAGTCCAGTATAAATTGTTGTATGCAGTGAAATCATGCTTAGTTTAAATAAATAATAAACTATAAATCTGTCTTAGGTACCTAACTTAACATAATTGTGATAATACGAGTTTAAGCATGAAGGTTGATTACAGCTAGTTAGGGTAAGGGGAGAGCCCAAGATGCTATTTTTGTATTTACTCGAGCGCGTCAGATTATTATGGAAGATACCTTGCACCACATCGGGTACCTTCACCAAATCTAAAAGTTTACGTATAGAAAAGCGCCCGTAGGGCAGCCCTCAAAATTTTCAAATGTCTGCCACGATCTTACTTCACTTCCGTATCGTGGAATAGTGAATTTTGGATAGCAGTTTTGTTTAAACATCTTTCACACCTTCTTTGAATATCTGGTGCGTTCTTGACCCACGATGTTGATGCTGTGCTCTTTTCGGAAAGATTCGATTCTTACAAAAATGGGTGAACATTTACTCGAGAATTTCCGATCCCCAGAAAGGTCGTTAAGTGATCCTAATCAAAGCTCCCATCCAAAATTTGACGTTTTGAATTTGAAGCAAGCTGGTGGCGGTAGCGCCAAGGGTTTGGCCTTATAAAGAAACCTTAGATTTGGTGGATATACTCAAACGGATGTAAGGTATCTACCATATATTAGTCTGACGCGCTTAAGTTACTCCAAAAATCCCCTTTTGGGCTTCCTTTACTACCTACTTTGGCAAACAAGCGTACAGTTTTCATTGATGATAAGTACCTAATATTATAGCCTAAGCGCGCATGGCCCCGCGGCTGGTGTAGATCGTAAGCAATCTACTTGGTTAAGCGATATGGGCGCGATCGGGTTGTGATGGGTGACCGCTAGTGGCAAATTAAAATGCGCGTTTCCGTGCTTCGGACGGCACGTTAAGCCATCGCTCCCGGTTGCTATCAATAGATAGCAGTCGTTAAACCTTGTCGGAGGCCTTATGGGTGGTTTGAAAACATCCGCAGCGGGTCGGCCACTAACCCGTACCACCACCAACCCGCATTGGAGATGCGTGGTGGAGGAATCTCCAGGCCTCCCCCCAAAAAGGGGAGAGACTCGAGCCCAGCAGTGGGACGTATAATGGGTTGCCATTATTACTATAGCCTATAAACATCTACATGAAATCAGAGATTTAAGGAAGATGTGTTGCTACTCCTAAGACCTAAAGTGTTCCGCCTCTGTGGCGGAAATTACAAGGGCATACATGACTACCTGGCCGTACACATGTACATGACAGTGCGGAATACTGCGGAACACTGCTATTTAGCGGCAAGTAGATTAGGTAATGCGGTGGTGCCTACGCCCGCGAGTTTCGATACTGGAGATAGCTCCAGTGAGAGAGGAGGTAGAGACCAATAGTAACGATTAGGTATTATTTACACTATAGTTATACAAACAATATTGCTTTGAGAACGCTTTAACCAATATTGATTTGAGAACGATAAAATAAAGTGAAAGGAAAAACACAAAAAGAAATGAAAAGAAAATTCTCCTCTCTTTTCATTTCTATTGGGTGTGTGAAGAAAATATAATAAACCTGACAAATAATACAGGGGTAGGTATTTGTAAAGAAGAGTAATGATCTTTAATACATTTTTAATGGAAGAAATGGTCTCCATTTCACAAATGGGAATACCATGCAGATAGAGAAAAGAGTTAAAAAAACTGGCTAAGTGCGATTGGGAGTCTCATTCACAGGGTTCCGTACAATTAAAGAAATTCCTATTATATGTTTTCATAAATATCAGGCTTTCCTAAAATCTTCTATAGATTAGCTAAAGAATTATTATCTTCATTTTTTTAGCCTCAGTGGTATTGGAAATATGGGAGGGCAGCAAATGGTCAATTTTCGTCTATTTTGCTTGAATAATTTCGAAACTATCTATGATGAAATTATACACAAATAAAACTTTAAAATCCTTGCAATAGGGCCTGTCTCACAATGTATGATAAAAAAAGTTTTAAAATATTTTTTTACATGCCCGATAAAAGTGGGCCATAAGATTGAAATTCAAATATTTTTGGGTTACTGTTTTACATGTTAGTATTAAATTACAATTCAATCGGTCCAGTACTTTTAGAGAAAATCGGCTGTGACAGACGAACAGATAGAAAGAAAGACGCACGAGTGATATATAAGGATAAGGAAAGACGGAACCCTATAAATGACAATTGAGGATGTAAAGGGGAGCTGAGAAAGTTTGTCGAAGAATATTAACAAAGAAAACGAATGTCTGTTAAATGCTAAACGCATTTGTATTATTAGACTAGCGACGCGCCCCGGATTCGCGCGAGTACAGTGTAGGTTGTTAATGGTAATTTGATGTAACTTTTAATAATTTTTCTACTATTATTATATAGACTCTAGTAGCCTTATATTATACTTATATCGTGTTATGTTTATTTTCTAGTAAAGGACCATGGTTGATATAATCTTTTAAGGCCCACGGGTTTTATTTGATAAACCAATGCGGCATTTGAAAGCATTAATAAAGTTTCACCGAGGGTTTACTAAGTAGTTACGATTTGTTATCCATCTTACTTTATTTAAGCTTACTCTTTAATCCTTCGGGAGAGCGTTAGATTTATTACTTGTTCCTAATTAAATTTTTAAGAATTAATTGAATGTATTGGAAGGAACTATATTTTCAACTTTCTACAGCTAAATTGATGAATCTTTTTTCTTTTGTTAAAAGTCGTGTTGGCTCAAAGCTTTTAATATGAAAATAATATACATTTTTAATAGTTATAAAAAAGACGATCGCTCACTATGAGCCTTCATGAGGCCCAGAGTGAGAGACGACGCAATCAAAAGGCGTATTATGGTTGACATCATTTCAATAGCCACTTTTCAATGCATTGCTGTTTTAACTTAACGAGATAATTTCGATCAGTTAAGGAAACAACAGCGTACAGCAAAGTGGCTTTCAAATTGATATCCACCGAGTTACGGAATACGCCTGGTTCGAATGTTGTAGGTTGCCAGACCCAATTGTTTTTGTTTGTGTGTTGATTCTTAATAGTGTGGCAAATGACATAATCGCTGTGGGATGCGGGTTGGTGATCGCAGTGGTGGCAATTTTAAAGTGGGGTGGCACACGGGTATCGTACTCTGGTTCGACTGATTTTAGATCGATGGCCACTATCTCGATGGTATGTTCTGCCTCGACGGTTTTCGGCTAACGTCATTCGAACCAGAGTATAATACCCGCCGCACACTTATAACGCCATTGTTCGGTTGTCATACTGTTCTAGAGGCAAAAACCTCCTCCACTAGCCGAGGTGGGGTCGTTTACGCCTATTCAAAAACCGCCTAAGTCTTTCAGAGACATACAAATAATATTTTCCACTTCAAAATATCAGTATATTATGACTATATATTCAATGTTGTAATATTCTATTCAAGTCAAAATTGTGGTGCTACACCACAATTTTGCCCAATTTACGATTGCGATAAAAGCATGGCCTACACTGAGTGTTTTAATCATAAATAGAAACAGATTTCACCCGCCTACAATTATTGCCAATGTAAAGTGTTTAGGGGCCTTAATTAAATTTGCAAGCGAACCCTTCGCTGATTAAAAAGGAAAATTTCCCATTGTACCCGTCATGGAATTAAAGAAATTACGTCACGCCCGTGTTTTGTCGACTGCGGCTTTTAGAGCATACTTTTCAATTTCTTTGACTTCAATCGGCCTGTGATTTCAAAGTTATCCTAGAAGTTTGTGTCCTTAGACAATTTAATTAGTCTGAGTTTCTGTTACAGAGCTATATATATTAGATATTTCTTACTAGCTGACCCGGGGCACTTAGTACTGATTTAGAATATAACATGCAGGAAAGAGCATGAAAGTAAATTAAACGCGGTCGAGATGAGATCTTTGCGCAATCTTGCGCAAAGATCTCATCGGCGAGCGACACACCGCAGATCTCTGCGGTGTGTTGCTCGACGATCGCGTTTGTAATGAAGATGTAAGGTAGAGGCTTTGTGTTAATGATAGTATCAGTGTAAAATTGAAGAAAAATTGAAGGTATATGTATGCTCTGATGGATTGAATGTGGAATGAGCGAATGACTAAACAGATATTCAGTTCAGTTTATTCATTTATTTCATATAATTAGGCTCCTGGAGAGCACTTTTACGTCGTCATTTTTTTTTAAACTAAGCTAGAGTGAATATCCACTAATAATAATCAAAAACACATAATATAATAAACTAACTAGGGACAACTTTATTTTAGACAGCTAAATATCTTCTGTTCTATATTCTATCAATATATCAGTCTAAGTAGTGATTAAAGTAATGGTTAAGTAAGTAACTATCATTTTAATCACTGATAAAGTCAGTGTTACAGCAATGTAACTACGAAATTCATTGCATTATCGTATTTTTTACATAATTTATCAGGTTTGCAAATGAAATAACAACATCTGACAGATAATTGACATTAACAATAACTTTAACCAGCGCATTTTGGATAGTTACAGTTATTTTTTACTTAACCTGAACTTTAATAAGATTGCTATTGTTAAAGTAAGTTGATGCAACCCAGCCTTTGATGTCTATTGACTCGAAGAATGTTATTGAAATGATGAAAAGGAAAGCAATGAGATATAAAAGTTTATTGACAAATATTTCTGCGCTTGAATTGTCACGAATTAATTATTTTGATGTCGAATATTTTGGCATCACTTATTTTAGAAAAATTTTCATCATTTATTTTAAAAGAATTTGTTAAGGGAAAATTTTAATAACTTTTTTCTATTCAGATTCTTTATTTATTTATTTATTTCTTGTCGTACACCAAACAGAAACAATTTACATAAATAGACGACAGTAAAACAGGTACAGTAGGCGGCCTTATCGCTCAGGTAGCGATTTCTGCCAGGCAACCTTGCATAAAGGATCACAAATTTAGTAGTCGGTAGGGTGTACATACTTAATGTAACAACTGTTTAAGATACAATATACATATAATGTCATAAGTACATCAACAAGTTCCATGGAATGCAAAAAAAAAAAAGAAAAAAAAAACACAATTGATGAAAAACAGAAATAAAGGGAATGAGAGAGATAGGGATAGGAAAGATGGAAATTAGAAGTAGATACTAGAACTAAGAAAGTTAGAGACTAAGGTAAAAATGTTTAACTTGTTTCTTGAAGATAGAAATAGTTTGAGTTTTACGAATCTCGACAGGCAAATTATTCCAAAGTTGAACTGCTTTAACTGAAAAAGATTTGTGATAGAATAGAGAGGAGTGTAAAGGAGTACTAAGGGAAAGATTATTGGAAGAACGAAGTGAAAGGGAGTGATTATTATTAAGAAAGTTGAAGCGATCCCTCAGGTATAGTGGAGTTGCAGGGTTAAATAGCACATTGTACAGAAGAGAAAGAATGTGTGTATCCCGGCGATGGTTAATTGGGAGCCACTTGAGCTTTTTACGAAATTCGGAGATATGATCATACTTACGTAAACCAAATATGAACCTTATGAAAATATTTTGGAGACGCTCAAGCTTATTAAATTGCTCCTGGGTCACATCAAGATAGCTTATGTCAGCATAATCCAGTATTGGAAAAAGAAGAGCATGAGCTAGCGCAATTTTGGTAGGAATTGGTAATAAGTTCCGTAACCTCCTCAAATAACCTATTGTCGCAAAGACCCTCCTGCTTACCTCACAAATCTGAGGCCCCCATGAAAGATTACTATCTAATATGACACCCAAACTTTTAACATTCTCTTTATACGGTAAATTTATTCCATCAAATGTAACGTGTGGCAAATTGACCCAATCTATTCTATTTAGAAGACGTCTACTTCCAATGATAATGACCTGAGTCTTTTCAGGATTAATTTTTAATCCGTTTGATCTACTCCAACTCGAGATACAAGCCAGATCATCATTAATGGTAGATATTGCATTGGGGAGATCATCCAAGCGAGCTTGTGAGTATATTTGGAGATCGTCTGCATAAAGATGGTAGAGAGAAGTAAGAGGAAGACTAATAGAGTTGATGAAAATTGCAAATAGGAGAGGAGACAGTACACCACTTTCTTTGTATGATTTTTAACGATCATGCTGTTTGTTTTTCCTTTTACTTAGTATATAGGTACTGTTACCTGCCTTTAAATTAGTGCTTTTTTTATCGCCACCGTTATTACAAGATTTTTCCATCACTGGTGGTAGTGATGATAGAGCTTTGAATATGAACGGCGTAGTGATCATTGTATTGCCTATCCCAACTACATTAAAATTACTTATTTAGTGATATCGCGTTTCAGTTAGGTTTGCTTTTACAGAAACAATAAAACGAAACATACACTGCTACATATCTTAGGCCTTACTGCATACCTTTTCACTACGTTTACTTCTAAAAGAGAATTGACACCATTATTGCAAATCGAACCATATTCGTTCTGAGAAATATAATTCAGGACACAAGATTTTATGTTTACGGCGCGTATAGGCAGCCATAGTTATCGTCGTTATTGCGAAAAAAGATATCTCTTTCGTGCGGACAAAGAAAATTGTTCGATCACAAAGTTCACTATTGGCTGGAAGTGGCAAAAGCGCTATTGAAGAAAGGTCCATATCCGAGGGCATCTCTTTCAATTGGAAGGTATAAGTGAAATTTATGATACGAAAACTTTCCAACTTGTTTATAGCACGCCGACGTGTAGGCCTATATAAATAGATCGCTATACTATAAAACTAGAAAAAAGTTTTAGGGAAAGGGCGCGTCTTAAACAAAACTGTTATTTTATGGTAGTTTGCACATGGATTGATGTAAGACACTGTTTTTTATTCTTTTTTTAAAACTATTTATCTTGTCTTTTTTTGCGGGCAGAAAATATATCCACGTTCTCTCAATCGACACTGTGGGAATATATTTTACCACTACACCACTGAGATATTGTGCGTTATAGTTATTTCGATCTTTACTTATGCAATGACTTCTGCAATGCTTCTGTCACAAGTTTCCGAAGGGCGCTGCGCGGAAAATATAGTGTATACTGTGGGTGCACACGATAGGTACTCAAACTGCTCATTTGAACAGTTATGCAAATCAATGGAATAAAATTTGCAAAACAGTTACATAAGGCTTTTTAAGCTTAGTGCTTAGAAGATCTTTACTGTTATTAAAGTTAATAACGCTATCAATTAAATGTAACAATAATGGCTTATATGGAAAAGATGCAATCTAGCGTGATGATGATAAAAGTATGTATGTATCTACACGTCAAGTCCCTTACGGTCTTAGGCAGAGAGCGCCAGATTTTTTTTTTTTTATGTTATGGAAGTGGCAAACAAGCATGCAGTTCACATTGATGTTAAGTGATGACTGCAGCCTATAGACACCCACACAAAGACCAAGGTCAAAATGCAGATGCGTTGCCACTCCTGAGGCCTAAGGTGTTATGCCTCTGTGCCGGAAATTACAGGGCCGTACAGATATCCTGGTCCTGACACATCTCCGGTGTTTTTACCACATTTATAATTCTCTTCATACATGCACGCCGTAAAAGTATTCGTCCAGTATCTCATTCAATCCACGAACTGCCAAATAATTAAACTTAGCACACCGCTACATACCTGAACATTTGCGCGAACACTCCGCTGGAAATATGAGAAATAACATTTCACATTGTAAAGCACATCGTTACAGATTGTGAAGTTGTTTTATTTCCGAGCAAAGGTGCTTCAAGTATTGCATAGACGTTTTAAATTGCGAGTATGGATTATTCTGTGTCCCCCAGCAAACATGGGCCTGGAGGCAAACCTCTAAGCGTTCTCTTGTCTCAAGGACTCGCACGTAGTGCTCGCGGCGTAAGTGTTGTGATTCCCCATTAGTGTGTGCTTCTCAATGCTGAGCTTTTTAATTAAACTCTGCAATAAACGAAGGGGAACCAAATTGTTTGATCGGCTTGGTACCGTGATTCGTAATTAATTAATATCTTATCCGATAGTATGCGCGGATTTTATCTACAGAATTAGATGAGACGATAGACTTGAAATGTTTTTGGGTTAAAGATTTAATTAAACTGGAATTTCTAATGTAATATGTCATTGCAAGCGTAGTCTATACCCTTACCCCCTTTTATTCATAAACGTACATTAGATACGTTTTAGCTATAGAATGCTTTGTCTTTGTCAGTTGCATTGTCAAATGTGCAGGATAGAAAAGGACAAGGGAGAGATTAGCAACACTTTAGCTAAAATACGTTTATGAATAAGGGGGTTAGAGAATAAGTCAATAATACTAAGTCGATAATTGTTCAGCGATGGAAGAGAATCGTGAAGTGATTTGAGGCTTTATTACAAATTGTTTATTTTAACTTATGATACCTTCTTTTGCCGCAAAAATGCTTAATACAATGTGACCGTGCATACATATGCAAACAAATATTTTATTTATTGAGCATGGATATTATAGGTATATTGTATCATAAAAATAACCATTTGCTGATGACAGAGGAGTGACGAAGCCCGAGGACGTGGTGTGTACCACCGTATTACTTAAACTACTTACCGCTAAATGAGTGTTCAGCGCTATTGTGTTCCAGTCAGATGGGTAAATTTTCCACCACAGTAACTAAAATAACAACTTGAGCTCAGAAGTGACAATTATCTCTGATTTAATATTGATGTTTATAGTCTACAGTATTACTTAAAAGGAATTTTAATGAAAAAAAAAATGTTAGATGGACTCGTGTTCAAAGGGTACAATAATTTTCTTTTTCTAGTTTTTTTTATATATTGAAGGGGCAAAAAAGCATGCAGTTCACATTGATGTTAAGTGATGAGTGCAGCCTATAGACACTTACACAAATACCAAGGTCAAAATGCAGATGCGTAACCACTCCTGAGGCCTAAGGTGTTATGCCTCTGTGCCGGAAATTACAGGGCCGTACATTACCACCTGACCGGAACACAATAGTGCTGAACACTACCATTTAGCGGCAAGTATATTAGGTAATGCGGTGGTTCCTATGGCCGCGAGCTCCGTCACTAGAGCTCTACCACCAGTAATTATTTGTAATCGGTATCTTGCTTATTAAAGTTGTAATCGTTGCTCGTGCCAATAAGAACCAGACTTGCTACAACATTGAACCACAAATCCCGATCACCATATTCGATTAGTGTTGGCTCAACCATGAGTAAATATGGCAGAACGAAATAAACATTCATTTTACAGGCTCACACTGGGATTATGTAACAAAATTGAACTCTTTAATTGCGAAGTAATGGGTGAGCTCAATTTTGTAATCAAAACCAGCTAGCTAGCAGCGCAATTAGATTGTAACTCCATCGCATACTGCTAATCTAGCTACTGAAATAGGTTTTCCCTGTCTTTAAATTACAACAGATCAGATGAGCAATAGTTAGGGCTCTTTCAATTTATGCGTTTTGTGTCGAACCGCTGCAGTGCCGAAGCGGTGCGTTTGTTGTCAAAACGCACGGTGCGGCAACAGTTCGGCGTCGCTCCTGTTGTCGAGCGTTCGCGGTGCCGACGTCGCACTGTTGCCGCACTCAGCGTTTTGTATGAAAACAAATGACTGTCCGTGCGCCATACGACAAACGCTCAGCTTCGGCACATGCAACAGTCCGACGCAAAACGCATAAATTTGAAGAGCCCATATATTCTCATGTATGTATCTTCACGCCAGGTCCCTAACGGGGTAGGCAGAGAGTGTAGAGCGCCAGATATCCCGGTTCTGACAAACCTCTCGTGCCTCGTCTACCTTCATCATTCTCTTCATACATGCACGCCAATTCCTAAGACTTTTGACCCCACCATCAGACAGAACTCGACCTATTTGGTCATGGTAGGTTTATAAATTTAACATAAATTAATTACTTTAAAAAATAACTACATTTATCATTACATCACTAGACTCCGCGCTTGGTAACATCTTTGGTGTGGGCGCCCAACATAGTAGCTTCGTAAAACGTTAAAAGACGCAGCAAACATTGCAGTTAACGTAGATGTTAAAAGATGAACGCAGCCTATAAACATCTACATAATAACCAGACGTCAAAACGCAGACGCTTTGCCGCTTCTGAGACCTAAGATATTTTGTCTCTGTGATAGTTATTACGGAGCCATGTATTACCTCGTAACCGGATATATTATATATATATTTTTATTATATATATATTTATTACTGGTGGCAGAGCTCCAGTGACGATAATAATATACGTACGTACATAACTTTACGCCTGTAATCCCCGAAGGGGTAGGCAGAGGTAAATGCATGCATTCAAGCATACCTGCAAACACCCACGACTCGCTGGTTACGTTTTGGCCCATGTAACAGGTGGCGAACCTGTTGCCATCTCAGGGCACATTACCAAACTCCGAGGTACTCGGAAACTTCCAGAAAATGGAAAAATCCCAATAGAACCAGATATAAGGGATTTTACACCCTTATCTCTGATAGTCCCCGACCCGGGAATCGAACCCAGCACCCTCAGCGTAGTAGTAGTGGCCTGCTACCACTACGCTACTGAGGCAGTTTTTTTTTGTGAGCACCATGTTCAGACAAAGGCCAAAGAGAGTATTTAATTTTCTATTCACTGTACTTAGCGCAATTGCTTAAATTGAATGTAACATGTTTACATTATGTATTCCTAGAACAAGGTGACTATTAAAACATGTGTGATGTTTTATTGAAAACAACAAAAAAGATAACAAGCAGTCAAACTAGTGATGGTATTTGAGGGCATATATTATTATATATATCAAAACGATGTCAATTGAGTTACAAAATTAGTCAAAAATCCGAAAGGTCTAAAGATCTAAGTATTCTGTAAGTATTAGGGGGAGTCCCCCGAGTACCGGACAGTTAAGGTTTTTCAAGAAAAACAGTATAAATTAATTATCTTTTATTAGGTTGCTTCTTATTGAGAGCCACCTAATAATATTAGGCATTGAACTAAATCAACATAAACACATATTAATAACGAATTAAGCACTAAAAATAACTTTTAAATGAACATCGTTTTTGGTATCATTTAAATTTGGAACCTAGTACCGGACAGCTTTAATTTCAAACCTCTATGATCGGACAACATCAAAAAATTAAACTTTTTAATTTTTCCAGTTACAAAACATAATCAGTCATGTAAGTTCAACGTTACGTGTTCTTATCTGAACACTCGGGGATATCAGCACAGGGCTCATGTGCCCAACCATTACACGAGCCGCATTGGATCCAGCCTTCATCGTAGTCTTCACAACAAACAACACAGGAATAATTTACTTGCTGGTTTTTAACTGCTTGTTTATCTTTTGTTTTCTTTATTTTCGTTTTATCATTGGTCGTTTTCCTCTTCCCGCTGTTTTTTCTTTTTTTATTTTTCTTTCTCTTCTAATTGTTGTGTATACTGCCCATCAATTAAAATTTCACTATTTTCTGCACGATGTTTTCTAACTTGTGCTCTTTTTGAGGCAGCATCTGGTAGTAGTTGAAATATTAAGAATGGTTTTTTCTTACATCTGTGACATCTAATAATGGAGGACTAGGCTTTTTATTAAGGTTTTCCGCTAGTAGACCTGATCTGTGGTTGGTAAAAGGTTAAAACGATCTTAGAATGCTAATTTCTTAAACATAAAAATTACGATCATAAGGTTATAAAGCAAAGCCAAGCAAGCTTATTCGAAATAAATTTGTCCGGTACTAGGGGATTTTTAAATGTCCGAACTTAAGGGTTAAACGTACCGTTATAAAATTTCGATAATAATCAAATTTTTTACAATATTAAGTATCAAAGTAATATTAATTTAAGTTTTCTCACCAATTAATAAATGAAAGCCAATACACACTATATTCACACTAATAAGTGATTTACGACCTGAGAAATATTACTCGATGCAGCAGTCTCGTGCGCATAATATGTAAGTATGACCTGTATGCCGCGTCGAGCGAGATTGAGCCTGCCCGCGCCGTCGGGGAGTTAGAACCGTCAAAGCCAATACGTACTCGCATGAAATATCTATCAAGAACGCGAAATCCTTACTGATTACTGAGCAAAAGAAATGGTAGGCTTCTGAAGTACGTCGACTTTCCTTGAGCAACAAAGTTTTTAAACTACTTAGCACTATATCACAAGCAGCATTTAACTTCTTGAAGTAATAAATCTAAGCCAAATGGAAACGAAAATCTGAAGATAGAATCCATTAAATGTGAATATGAAATGAAAAAGACTTCTCCTTGCATTTGAATTTAAATTTAAAATGTCTGGGAATAGTATGTGTAGGTGTAAAAGTAAATAAATACTTTTTTTTTTAGGTTATGGAAGTGGCAAACAAGCATGCAGTTCACATTGATGTTAAGTGATGACTGCAGCCTATAGGCACCCACACAAAGACCAAGGTCAAAATGCAGATGCGTTGCCACTCCTGAGGCCTAAGTGTTATGCCTCTGTGCCAGAAATTACAGGGCCGTACATTACCACCTGACCGGAACACGATAGTGCTGAACACTACCATTAAGCGGCAAGTATATTAGGTAATGCGGTGGTGCCTACGCCCGCGAGCTCCGTCACTGGAGCTCTACCACCAGTAAAAATTATTGAATTAATCCTTTTGAATGAATAACGTAAGCGATCTACTCGGTTAAGCATTACGGGCGCGGTCTGGTGTGTGATGGGTGACCGCTAGTGGCAAATTAAAATGCGCGTTTCCGTGCTTCGGAGGGCACGTTAAGCCGTCGGTCCCGGTTGCTATCGATAGATAGCAGTCGTTAACCCTTTTCGGAGGCCTTATGGGCGGTTTGAAAACATCCGACGGCAGGTTGGCCAATAACCCGTATCTCTACCAATCCGCTTTGGAGTAGCGTGGTGGAGTAAGCTCCAGGCCTCCCCCTAAAAAGGGGAGAGACTCGTGCCCAGCAGTGAGACGTATAATGGGTTGCCATTATTATTATCATATTTTTCGTATGATGAGGAAAGACGATATCCTAAATATTTTTAAAAATAGGTCAAGTTAATATAAAGATTCTTAAATAAAATCGAGACATATGGTAGACATTTAGGAATTAAAGAAGCCTGTAATGTTCTTTAACTCGTTTAAGTCACGGTAAAGCTTTTCACATCGCATCGCTCATTTACTTCGCTCACATTTCAGCCTTTCTTCTGTCGGTAATTGAGAATGCCTTGCGGTATTATTCGTCGTCGTCAAAAAGTGGATGAAGGCTTTTTTTTTCATTAAAAGCCGGGAATCGTTTGAGAAATTACAAATTTTGTTTGTGGTTAATGTCTAAAGTTGACGACAACATTTTTGTTTTTGATAGTAACTTTTATTTACAATCCTTCCTTCTTATTTGACTATTTGGATACATAGAAACGTTTTTTTGTTGTTGGACTTTCATTGATTAAGTACATTCCAACCTATGTAAAACAAAAAATAATAATGCAGTAATGATTCAAATTTAGATCTTTCATAAGGATGATATATCTTCTTCATTTCTCATTCATATTGAATGCAATCCATCTCCAGATTTTCGTTTCACTTTAAATATTTTACCGTAAGAAATGTTTCATGTGATATAGTGCTCAGAATTTCAGAAGTTTCTTGAAAATCGAGTTATTTATGCTACATTGAGGAAGCCTAGAATTGGTTTTGTTCAATTGGTTTTAGTCAGAGTGAAAGTTAATTATAATAATACTTCTTCCATTTTGAATTTTCTTTCAGTTAATAATAGTAGGTACCTCGAAGTACATTCCGTCAAAGAAGACAAATGTTACTTTGATAATGCTTTATCAAAAGTCAGTGTGCATGTAAAAAAAAAGTTTTTGCTGAAGATTAGATAAAATTAGATAAGTAAATGACAAATATTAGACACGTACATTAGATACGTTTTAGCTAAAGAATGCTTTGTCTTTGTCAGTTGCATTGTCAAATGTGCAGGATAGAAAAAGAAAAAGGAGAGATTAGTAACACTTAAGCTAAAATACGTTTAGAATAAGAGGGTAAGTATTTAAAGTTGTTACGCTTTACTTGAGAACGACTTTTAATTTGATTAATATTCTCAATCGTAAAGATAGGGTACAGGTATCAGCACATAATTGAATTAACTCCTGTATTGTAAGGGGAAATTCCTTTTACCCAGAATCAAGTATCCATTTTCAGGTGTTAGTCTTCATTTTACAATAAATTTAAAGTGAAATATTTGTTTTAATATAGGATTCTTATTTATTTGGAATATTAATTGAGCTACATCGAAGAAACTTTCCACTCTCTTTGTTTTGTTTAGCTCATGATAAAAACTTTCCACGTTGTTCATTTATTTCGTTCACATTCCAGTGTTCCTTGAGCCGGTAATTCTGAACGCCTCCCGGCACTATCCAACGTTGTCAAAGATGAATGTTATTTTCATTAAAAGCTGGGCATCATTTAAGAAATTACAAATTTGTTTGCCGGTAATGGCTGAAGTTGGAATTAAGATTTCGGTTTTATGTCGGGATTTTGTTTTTACAGGCTTTGGATTGTTCACAACAGTTGAAATTATTATTTTACTGGTGATAGAGCTTCAATGGTGAAGCATAAAGGCGTGGGATCTAATTTTATATCTAACAGCTTTGTACTGATAAGGTTCCACCATTTTGTATCATTAATATAATAATTATATAACAATTATTAATTGTAAAAAACAGTTATTACCATAATCAAATACGTAACGGTCCAGATTTTTCAGTTTTTTCATTATTTATTTAAATAATCAACTAATTTCTCTATTGCCTTCGTCTTATTTAGGTGACGATAAAAGATTTTCGTGTTGCTCATTTATTTCGCTTACACTCCATTGTTTCTTCAGCCGGTAATTCTGAATACCTCCAGACACTGTCATACATTGTCAAAGAAAATAAATGTTATTTTCATTAAAAGCTGGGCATAATTCAGAAAATCACAAATTTGTTCGCCGGTAATGGCTGAGCTTGGAATTAAGATTTAGGTCTAATGTCAGGTTCTTGTTTATACTCGTAAGTATATATTCTAGTAGGTACTAGAATATACTGGGTTAATTGAAATTCTAGATCTAGAGAGGCTGCCTGCAAGAGGTGATGCGCTAATTTGAATTAACCCTGTATACCCTGTATTTCGAAGTGTAAATAGTAGCAACGGATGTGAAGAACGAAGCGTTCAGCCCGTGACAGCCATCAAACATAATCAAGCCAGCGGTATGAATGCACCGGAATTACTTCTAATGTTAGATACTACGTATATTGGTGCTACACCACTATCGATGGTCTATATAGAACATAACTTAACACGTTCACTGCCCTCAAGCAGACACAATAGTTAAAACAATGCAAATGGACACATGTACATGGTACATGGGACATGGAATGGGTTAAGGACATGGGATCTAATATCTAACAGCACATACCAATATCACTGCATGGCGCTCCGTTAGATTATTATTATTTATGTGGTTGTATGGTAGACAGAGTACCCTTTTCTGTGTCTTGCTTGCAGCCGAAAGTTTTTTGCCGGAGCACAATGTAATATTTTATTGAGGCAATCAAAGAATTTATTATGTCTGTTCAGGCAAAAACTAAAAATAATTAAATCCTTCAAATGAATACATAAAAAAACCCAAACAATTTAGAATGCTCAAAATTTAATATAATTCAGTGCTTTCTAAAACGACAAAGAGTTCATGGCATTAAAAGGGATATAAAATCTTTGATATTTTTATTTTTAAAGAAATGAAAGAAAAATTTTGACTTCAGGCGAGGCTCGAACTCGCGACCTACTGGGAATCTAGTCCAGCCGCTCTTCCAATTGAGCTACTGAAGCCCTGCCCGATTTGTCGAATTTTTCCTTCACATCTATTGCATTGGTTTATGGTACCAGTAGCGCCATCTATTACCAACTATGCTAGTTAGGCAACCGATATAATAGACTTTTCAGTTTATTGAATATCGTAAAGAAGTCGCTTTTACCCTTAATAATTGTTTTATATTATTTCGCATTAACACATGCTTGTGAAATATATTTTTATTTTTAAAGAAATGAAAGAAAAATTTTGACTTCAGGCGAGGCTCGAACTCGCGACCTACTGGGAATCTAGTCCAGCCGCTCTTCCAATTGAGCTACTGAAGCCCTGCCCGATTTGTCGAATTTTTCCTTCACATCTATTGCATTGGTTTATGGTACCAGTAGCGCCATCTATTACCAACTATGCTAGTTAGGCAACCGATATAATAGACTTTTCAGTTTATTGAATATCGTAAAGAAGTCGCTTTTACCCTTAATAATTGTTTTATATTATTTCGCATTAACACATGCTTGTGAAATATATTTTTATTTTTAAAGAAATGAAAGAAAAATTTTGACTTCAGGCGAGGCTCGAACTCGCGACCTACTGGGAATCTAGTCCAGCCGCTCTTCCAATTGAGCTACTGAAGCCCTGCCCGATTTGTCGAATTTTTCCTTCACATCTATTGCATTGGTTTATGGTACCAGTAGCGCCATCTATTACCAACTATGCTAGTTAGGCAACCGATATAATAGACTTTTCAGTTTATTGAATATCGTAAAGAAGTCGCTTTTACCCTTAATAATTGTTTTATATTATTTCGCATTAACACATGCTTGTGAAATATATTTTTATTTTTAAAGAAATGAAAGAAAAATTTTGACTTCAGGCGAGGCTCGAACTCGCGACCTACTGGGAATCTAGTCCAGCCGCTCTTCCAATTGAGCTACTGAAGCCCTGCCCGATTTGTCGAATTTTTCCTTCACATCTATTGCATTGGTTTATGGTACCAGTAGCGCCATCTATTACCAACTATGCTAGTTAGGCAACCGATATAATAGACTTTTCAGTTTATTGAATATCGTAAAGAAGTCGCTTTTACCCTTAATAATTGTTTTATATTATTTCGCATTAACACATGCTTGTGAAATATATTTTTATTTTTAAAGAAATGAAAGAAAAATTTTGACTTCAGGCGAGGCTCGAACTCGCGACCTACTGGGAATCTAGTCCAGCCGCTCTTCCAATTGAGCTACTGAAGCCCTGCCCGATTTGTCGAATTTTTCCTTCACATCTATTGCATTGGTTTATGGTACCAGTAGCGCCATCTATTACCAACTATGCTAGTTAGGCAACCGATATAATAGACTTTTCAGTTTATTGAATATCGTAAAGAAGTCGCTTTTACCCTTAATAATTGTTTTATATTATTTCGCATTAACACATGCTTGTGAAATATATTTTTATTTTTAAAGAAATGAAAGAAAAATTTTGACTTCAGGCGAGGCTCGAACTCGCGACCTACTGGGAATCTAGTCCAGCCGCTCTTCCAATTGAGCTACTGAAGCCCTGCCCGATTTGTCGAATTTTTCCTTCACATCTATTGCATTGGTTTATGGTACCAGTAGCGCCATCTATTACCAACTATGCTAGTTAGGCAACCGATATAATAGACTTTTCAGTTTATTGAATATCGTAAAGAAGTCGCTTTTACCCTTAATAATTGTTTTATATTATTTCGCATTAACACATGCTTGTGAAATATATTTTTATTTTTAAAGAAATGAAAGAAAAATTTTGACTTCAGGCGAGGCTCGAACTCGCGACCTACTGGGAATCTAGTCCAGCCGCTCTTCCAATTGAGCTACTAAAGTTGGTAATAGATGGCGCTACTGGTACCATAAACCAATGCAATAGATGTGAAGGAAAAATTCGACAAATCGGGCAGGGCTTCAGTAGCTCAATTGGAAGAGCGGCTGGACTAGATTCCCAGTAGGTCGCGAGTTCGAGCCTCGCCTGAAGTCAAAATTTTTCTTTCATTTCTTTAAAAATAAAAATATATTTCACAAGCATGTGTTAATGCGAAATAATATAAAACAATTATTAAGGGTAAAAGCGACTTCTTTACGATATTCAATAAACTGAAAAGTCTATTATATCGGTTGCCTAACTAGCATAGTTGGTAATAGATGGCGCTACTGGTACCATAAACCAATGCAATAGATGTGAAGGAAAAATTCGACAAATCGGGCAGGGCTTCAGTAGCTCAATTGGAAGAGCGGCTGGACTAGATTCCCAGTAGGTCGCGAGTTCGAGCCTCGCCTGAAGTCAAAATTTTTCTTTCATTTCTTTAAAAATAAAAATATATTTCACAAGCATGTGTTAATGCGAAATAATATAAAACAAAAATCTTTGATATTACCTTTTGGATCGTATATTATTTACGGAGGTATTATGTAAAAATACGACCCTATATCAAACCACTCGCGCTGCGCCCACATACACTGAAATGCTCTCAGGTATCTTGTTACTTCTTGGGGACGATATATCAATGGAAAATATAACTATATTATGTGCTTAGCAATAAAGCTGTGTACATACTACGCGTTTGAATTGATTTAGTTGTTAATCATCAAATCAAATGAAGTGAAAATGAATATGATTGTTTGCCACATAGACACACACTTATTTAGACTTGTGTGTGTTGTATTGTTACTTATGTATTTAGATTGAACTTCGCAGTAACGGCTCTAACGATTTCGTTCGTTCGATAAAGTTGTCTAAATAGGGTTTAGGTCAGAGAGATGCACTTCAAGAATCGGTTTTCGAATTCGGTTCATCGAATTTAATTTGGGAGCAAAGAAAGTCATGCACGATGATGAATGAAAGACAAGGTACGGAAGTGTGAATCGGGATATTTGACGCTCCATGCTTTCTGCTTGGCTAGTTAGGGGATTGTTGTAAAGATATAACATAATAATATAAAAAAATAAATGGTATGTGTCAAATGTTTAGCTCCAGTGACGGAGCTCGCGTATGCGTAATATTCTTGCCGCTAAATGGTAATGTTCAGCACTATCGTGTTCCAGTCAGGTAATGTACGGCTTTGTAATTTCAGAGAGTCATAACACCTTAGGCCTCAGGAGTGGTAACGCATCTGCATTTTGACCTAGGTCTTTGTGTGGGTGTCTATAGGCTGCAGTCATCACTTAACGTCAATGTGAACTGCTTGTTTGCCACTTCCATTACATAAAAAAAAACTGGAATCTTTTGACGTCAACATCATCAAAGGAAACGATGAATATTCAAGCTCAACTTTTTACGAGAGTTTCAGAAGATAAAAGTTATTGATTATTTACTGATGCAAAAGGCTCAACACTCTCGGCCCACCGGCGACTATCACGTGTGGCTGGACGTTGAAACCAGACAGCAGCAAGATCTGTCACAGGTTATAGGTAGGTAGGCTATAGGTACCTGTACGGCCTACAAAATGTGTGAACAAGCTTGTTTCTTCATCGCTATGTAAACTTGTTTGCCTTGTTCGTCACGTCTAATTCCTATGCCTCGGAGAGCACATAAAGCCGTCGTGCCTGCGTCTGTGTTTACGCATACCCTTGTTGCACAGTACCTATTATCTGTCTGATGTTAGCTAGTCTCCGTTGAGATTGACTACTGCCACACTGCGGACATTCCGCCAAAATTCCATACAAACGCTTAATTTGGTCTCTATTACACAGACATCAATTAGTGACGTTTACGAATTATTTACACGTGCACCTGTGTGCGTAGCACGTAGAGAATACCAAACGTCGCCCATAAGAGGGGAGGAGGTTGGGTGAGGCGGAAAAATCGGGCGGGACGTCGAAGTGTCATTCTATACGTAGCATTATTACATATTCTCTGCCACTGTGGTCCAAACTCGATCAAAAAAACATTAAATGTCTAAATTAGAGCACCGAATATATGTAACCTAACAATCCACCAGTACCAGATCTTATCATCACACGACGCGTGAACCAGTACCACCAGTTTCAGTTGCCACTAGTAAAAAAATATCGTCAATAACGTATAAATCTTTGCGATCCTTTTCTTTGGGTCCCTGATAAATGTGTTGCCTAAATAAATATATTCTATCTTAATTCTTACATAAACCTTTCTTATAATCCACTATTAGTGCCAGCGAATTTCGATATAAAAAATAACCTATGACCTATTCTCAAACCTATATAAAAATATAGAGGTGCACAAAAAACATAAAATCGGTCAAGCCGTTTCTGTAAAGTTCAATAGCAAACACTGACTGTTTACACGAGATTTTTATTAATTAGATTTGCAAATAAGCGGGTTACGATCATCTGTTCCCGTGTAGCTTATAGCTTAACCTGTCGCCAAGTGCAAAAATAATTCAATCAAGTTGCAAATAATTATCCTCTCTAGTAAACATTTTAAAGGGTACGTCCCTTCGAGTTTCACAGATAAGACAATATTTCAAGTGAAAATGCTTCATCCCTTTTAAGTGTTTACAAGGATATAAACACTCGCGATTACGCAACGAATGCCCGCGGTGAGTACGCCTTAAGGCATCTTAATTAACGACCAGGATTAACGATTGAATTAAGCGATAACGGGGGTTTACGGTTTAATGTCTCCTGGAACATTCTACGCACTAGATAGACATCACTTGAGCCGCCTTTGTATTTATATTCAGTCCAGAATGTCCAAACTCGTCGGATGAACGTTACCAAGCTTATGTCATTCTAAAATTGCATGGATCGTTCGTAGGATGCTGATATTTGGCTTGTATTTGGTATGTTCATTGTGATTTATACTAAAAATTCATCGAACACAATAATATCGAGAAATAAGTCATTATTAATAGAAAATAAACATTAAGTCTTAGTCTTACTCTTCTAAGCAAAAATATCTTGGAAGACGAAAATAAATATACCTAACAGACTAGTAAAATTACACTCACGAGACTAAAGGTGACTCGAGCCGTAAATACGCTGTAGTACAAATGAGGCTGTATTTATAGTATACACGTATATAAGGTCACCCACCTGCAGGTCAGGGCTCTCATGAACTTTAACTAACCGAGCGTTTCATTTACATATGCAATTAAACTTAGATCTACCATGGGGCCCTAGGGAATCGTCTTTTTTACAACGAGTACATGCTAGCATAAACTGAAAACAATGTTAAATTCTTTAATTTACCATCCCAACTTGTTTGGATACCTAGTGGTTATGCATGGAACATTTTTTTGTAATTAAAGCTCAAAACAAGTTATTATTCAAACTGGTTGTAAATTTAAATTTAAACCTATAAACATAGATATCTACAAAAAGCCATAGGTCTCAATGCAGATGTATTGTCAGTCGAGGTCTAATCTTTAACTTCTGTGCCAGAAATCATGAAGTGCTTAAATAATAATATATACGCTTACACTCCCCACACTAGGTATAATCTTGTGTCGTGGGTGCCGTTGTACATACACAACAAATACACACAAACACCCAGACCCGAAACAAATATCTGTAGATACAAATATTTTTCCCGGTGCGGGGATCGAACCCGTCCAGCGGTGTGAAACTGGGTCGCTTAGAATGTCTTTGTGCTAGAAATCTAAGTGCCAAAAAGTACTAGTACGTTTTAACTACGCTTTGAATGTCTACGTCTGTAGTATTATTTCATAACATTAATAGCACATGCGAGTGAATTTAGAAATTAAAGATAAATTGCTCTACAAATACTATAATTATTAGACTAAAGTATTTTTAGTGAAAGAATTAAGGGTTTATAAACAATATACCATTTTCTTTGTATCAACGTAAATTAGGGAGCGGCATAATCGCTGTGCGCTAAAGCTCCTTAAATAAAGAGGAAAAAAAAAACTTCAAAATCAGATAAAAAAGATCCAAATTTAGTCAATGATACAGATATGATGATAACAAATATTTTTAGCTATGAGCGACCCCAAAACGAAAACATAATGAAGTTATCAATTGGGTGAATGCTCGACATTTGGCATTCACAAAATATAAAATCAAAGAGAAACTGTAATAAAGTTAGAGTTGGTATGTACTACGTGTATAATCAGATCATTCAATAAGAAATGAATTTAGATTCATAGAGTGATAAATCAAAAAGATTTTAATACAAATATTAGTAATATATACTAGTAGATCGATCTGCGAAACTTCGCATATATTCAACAGATTTTTTTAATATCATCACCTTCATCACTTTAGCCAATAGCCTTCCCAACGATGCCCACAGGGTTGTGCGTCATTTTGGCGAATATGCCATAATCGCCACGCATGGCATCCGGATTGGCGATTGCAGTGACGGCAGTTTTAGCGCGAGACGCTGTTGTCATTTACTAAAACTATATTTGAATGGTTGACTGACTGCAATAGTGGCAGAATGCTCTTCCAGCGGTGCGGCGTCATGTCCCGACGTCTAAAATATACCAATATCATATTTATGATGCATTTTACGAGCAGCGTTGTAAAATGCGTCATTTTCCTAATAAGTTGTAAGTACTTCATTATTCTGTAAGTTAACTAATTACATTACATGTAATTATTATTTTTTACCATATAACCAGAACACAAAAGTGCTGAACACTACCTTTTAGTGGCAGATAATTTAAGTGATGCGGTGGTGCCAGTGATACGCTCCTATACTTGACTCTACCACCAGTATATGATACAGAAGTGGGAAGTACAACGGAATGTGAATAATGTATGTAAGCCCTACTTCTCTCTCTACTATCCCTACTTCCATACTAACATTATAAATGCGAAAGTAACTCTGTCTGTCTGTCTATCTGTTACCTTTTCAAGTCAAAACGACTGAACCGTTTTTAATTAAATTTGGTACAGAAATAGAGCTGACTTTGAGAAAGAACATAGGCTACTTGCTACTTAGTTATTTATAAAACGACATCCACGCGGGCGAAGCCGCGGGTAACAGCTAGTAAAGAATAAAATATGCATGTCTGAGATTACAATCCCACATTCTTCACCCCAAAATTAACATACCTACTTTAGTCCGATACTAACATTATTAAAACAATATAAATATTCTTGAACTTAATCCTCTTCAAACTTATTTTCAAAACTGAGTGTTGTTTTGTTGAGATTAAACCAGCTATTTTTAAACCGGTTTCCATCGTATTTAAAGGTGAAACACCAAAGTGAACTTATAATGCTTAAATCCGATCTAAGTTGGTTTGTGTGGAGCATTATTAAATGCAGAATGTAAGATAACTTCATCGCCTTCAATACAGTTCAAACTATTGAGACAGACGAGATGTTAATTTCAAATGTAAACCTCGTCTGGCAGAGTGGTGGTGATGGCGGGGCACAGGTGCGCTTATATTGCTCTAGCACACATATTAATGAAACCATCCCCTATATCAGTCCTTTGACTTTATGTAACAAAAGCTGAATCCACATTGCAGCTTTTATTTTTGTGTTTATTTCGTATGGAACGTGACATATAAAACCCAATAAAACCTATGAGAATAGTTTCACACCTTTGTCTGGGAACCACGATTGATATAAAAACTTTTTGATGGATACTTTGTTGTTTTTCCAGAATGCCTGTGTCGGTAAATAACATACGATCGTTGAATCAATGAATACGAATATACAATTAACTTAAACCTGCACTTAAAATCAATTATTGAAGTTGGTTAATTTGTTTAATTCTTTTTTGGGGTTCCGTACCTAAAAGGTAAAAACGGGACCCTATTACTAAGCCTGCGCTGTATGTCTGTCTGCCTGACGCTGTATCTCATGAACCGTGATAATTAGAAATCTGAAATTTTAATAAATTATGTATTTTTGTTGCTGCTATAACAAAAAATATTAAAAATTAAAAAAAAATATTAAAGGCGCTCTTCATACAAGAAACGTGTTTTTTCGTATTTTTGCTCAATATTAAAATAATACCTGCTACCAGGTAGATACTTAAAATTTTCATAGAATATTTTTTCGTTTATTACCTTTTAAAATAAGTAATAAAATAAATATAAAATGAATACTGAAGGGGGCTCCCATACAACAAACGTAATTTTTAAGCAATTTTATACTCTATGTTATTAATATAAAGGTAGAAACTTGAATACCTACTGGTAACAAACGTGATTTTCTTTTATAGATGATGGTACGGAACCATTCACGCGTTTTCGACTCGCAATTTAATGGTTAGTTATAAAAATTGTAAAAAAATCTTTTCATTAACTATGCAATTTGTTCAAACCAATGTGCTCTATTCATCTATTGTGGCAGCTGTCAGCGGCAGTATCATTAGAGAAGCTGCGTTGTGTCGTCGATGTTAGTACCACATTACGTTCTACTTTTGAGGTAGTGTCCGTATAAGCAATGAAAGAATTAGTGTAACGTAGACGTAAATATAATAAGCCGGTCAATTGCGTGTCGGGCCACGCGTAGTGTAGGGTTTCGTAGTTATTAGGTTTGATTAATGCAATGAAAAAATCTTAATATATATAAATCTCGTGTCACAATGTTTGTCCTCAATGGACTCCTAAACCACTTAACCGATTATAATAAAATTCGCACACCATGTGCAGTTCGATCCAACTTGAGAGATAGGATAGCTTACATTACGCTATGACTAATAGGAGCAGAGCAGCGCGGGCGAAGCCGGGGCGGGCCGCTAGTATAAATATATTTTCTATGTATAGTTGTTAAAAAATTACGAGCCGACGAAAACGCAAAATAAAAAAAATGTCCGCGCGTTACATGTAGGGGAGGTACCCTAAATAATTTTATTTTTCATGGTTTTATTCTACCACTTTGTCGGCGTGATTAAGGTGTATACTTGTGCCAAATTTCAAGTCTCTAGTACCAATATTTTTTGCGCTAAACCGCGGACGATCAGACAGACAGACAGACGGACATGGCGAAACTATAACCCCCTTATTCATAAACGTACATTATATACGTTTTAGCTATAGAATGCTTTGTCTTTGTCAGTTGCATTGTCAAATGTGCAGGAAAGAAAAAGAGAGGAGAGATTAGCAACACTTTAGCTAAAATACGTTTATGAATAAGGGGGTAAGGGTTTACGGAACCCTAAAAAGGAAAAAAATATAATGCCAATTTCCCATTCAGTTTGGAAGCTGAATGACGACCCGGTTAGTCCAGCGATGTGAGATGACCGTTTGATTCGAAGGGTTGCGGGTTCGATCCCCGCATCGGGACAAATATTTGTATGGCCTACAGATATTAGTTTCGGGTCTGGGTGTTTGTGTATGTGTTGTGTGTGTATAACGGCACCCACGGCACAGGTTTATACCTAACGTGGGGCTGTGAGTGTAAGCGTATTTTTTATTTTTTTAAATCGTATGTGCAAAGAGGAGAATAACTAGCACTAAAGTTTTATCAGAAACTAAACTTTTGTCAAGAATCGTCTTTCGATAACTATCAAACTTATTCGGATTAAAGTGGTCGTGTCATTAAATGTTCAGTACAACGAGATAGTTATCACGAATATCTTGGGTGCTATTACTAGACAAGTTTGACAAATGATGTACTGTAAACAGGTGTACTGTATGGGTTTTGGTATAATGAATTGGTTTATGATTTATGAAGTTCGAGATTAACTATCTTTCTCCACTAATTATGTTCTGAACAAAATTATGCTTTGAATCACTATCATAATTTGAAGAAGCTCATTTAGGTGCAGAACCTTAGGTTTTTACTGGTGGTAGAGCTCCAGTGACGGAGCTCGCGGGCGTAGGCACCACCGCATTACCTAATATACTTGCCGCTAAATGGTTTTTTTTTTTTTTTTTTTTTTTTGTCTCCTTTGTATAATTAAACAAGAGGAGTAAGTAATGTTGTGGATGACTTGACAGAAGTCCTCGCTACGGTTTACGGGCGACTTAAGTCAGTATCAAGATGAAAGGTGTGTATAGAGTGGGTTAGATATGTATTTTGAGTTTAGTTATTATGTGATGATATCTCATGTATTGTTGAACTGCTTTAAGGTGTTGACAATGTGTTTAGTGAACTGATTGAATGTGTTTCTTGTACTTTCTTTTTGTAGGATGCTTTCTAATTTGAATGGGTCTATATTGAGCATATTGCATGTGTTTATGTGAGTGAAGCGAGCGTTACTGTAGCGAGGACAATCAGTTAGCAGATGGTGGATGCTTTGAATTGAAGTGTCATCACAGGGACATTTGTCCGAGGGAGTGATTTTCAATCTATGGAGATATTGTTTATGGTAACCGTGCCCGGTAAAAACTTGAGTGAGGTGGAAACTTGGTTAGCCTATTTTGTGTAACTCGTTTATTGCATTCAAGTCGGGTAACCATTTTCAGGTGTGTTCGCCAGTTCGTGATTCTATGTAATTTTTGTTACTTGATAATGCAGTTTCATCTTTTAGAATATGCTTCACAAAGCTTATCGGAAACTCCTTGAAATCAGGGGCTTTATGTAGACGTGCAGCGTCCTTTGCCGCGCTGTCGGCTTCTTCATTGCCTAATATTTGGTTGTGTGCTTTGATCCATATAAAAGATATGTTTTCTGAAAGTTGGCTATAGTATTTATGAATGGAGTTGACTTGTGAGTTGTTAGAGTTTGGATTAGAAATTTCTTGTAGTGCCGACATACTATCAGAGAGTATGGCTGCATTGAAGGTGTTACTGCTATGTATCCATGCTATTGACTTTTCAATGGCCAAGAGTTCTGCCTGAAATACTGAACAACTATGGTGTAATTTAAATTTCTTTATAATTTTGGTGTTATTTGGTCTATGAATGACATAAGCGGCACCGACATTGTTTGAGTGTTTGCTACCATCTGTAAATATTTTAACAGTGTCAGGGGTACATAATGCGTCTATTTCGCTTTGATCTGTTGCCAGATCAAAATTGATTGCATGTTTAACCGAAGGGTGCGGTGCGTTTTCAGGAGAAGTTGGACGATGAAGAGTGACGTGATGGGGTAAGTATTTTGTGTAACCTTTTAATTTTACAGTTTCAATTTCATGTATCTCCTTTACTTTTAAGTGTAGTGGGGTGAGTCTAGCTAGGGCTATTGCCGAGTTAGTGGGTAGAGTTCTGAAACCTTTAATTATTTTAATTGCAAACCCTCTCTGGAGTGACAGAAGGGATTTTACGACATTTTGATATTTGATGGCACTGCCCCAGATACTTGCCGCGTACGTAATAATTGGCTCAATGACTTGCTTGTATATAATAGCTATATTTTCACTGTGGATGCCCCAGGTGGGACGGACAAACTGACATACTTTTTTATAGATGTTAAGTGCTTTATTTATTGTATGTTTTGAGTGTCTGATGAATGTTAGTTTTTTATCAAGTATCACGCCAAGGATCTTCATTTCGTCAGAAAATGATAACATTTTATTATTAATAAATATATTTGCTTTGCTAGCTTTAGGTGTAAATGTTATTAACTTCGTTTTGTCCGGGCCAAATTTAAGCTTGACAGTTTCACCCCAACTATTAATTTTTTCTAATGCGGTGTTAGCAGTTGTTTCGAGAGTTTTAATGTTTTTCGCTGAGACGATTAATACTACATCGTCAGCGTAAGCTTGTATGTAGCAGGTATCGGGTAAATGTATGTTTAGTAAATCATCTAGTATAATGTTCCAGAACGTAGGACCACATACAGATCCCTGTATACAACCCCTGGTCATTGTTTTGGACGCCGTTGCGTCCGAGTAATTAAGTGTGACTATCCTGTTTTCAGTGTAATTTTTAATGAGTAGATAAATATTGCGCGGACACCTTATGTCGTTTAACCTTTTAAATAGTGAAGGCCACCAAGCATTATCGAATGCGGCTTGTATGTCGAGAGAAATTGCTACAGTTAGATTTTTGTTTATACGGGATGTTTTTATTTTATCTATCATAGTATGTAGAGCTTCGACGGTTGAGCGTTGCTCTTTAAACCCAAACTGTCTTGAATTATTATGTTTGTGGGTGTGCATGTAGTGTATGAGTCTTTTTGTCATTAATTTTTCCAGAAGTTTGCCAAAGATATTAATCAAGCCTATGGGTCTATATGCTGATGCGTCCGATTTGTTGAGTTTATTTGATTTCAGTACTGAGATTATGAAGGCCTGTTTCCAGATTTCAGGGAAGTATGCCAGCATCAAACATCGATTAAGTAGCTTGGTCATAAGGACAGTGAATACTTCAGTGAAAGCCAAGCAGATGTCCGAAGTAAGATGATCCGGACCTGGGGCCTTGTTAGGGTTCATTGATTTGATACAAATTAAAACTTCGTCTTGAGTAAATGGTGCATCATTTGGCGCATCGGGTATATAATTCCCTTGAGCACGAATTTGTTTATGAATGTTTAAGTGATCGGGTGTATCGTCTGGGAAGAATTTATTTATCAAAGCTATACATGTTTCAAGACTGTTATTCGTGTAAGCATTATTGATTTTTAGCGTACTTGGGGATTTATTCGCGCGGGTAGTTTTGATGATACGGTTTGTGAGGGACCATACATTCTCTTTGTCCTGTTTATTGCAAAAGTCACGGAAATGCTGATGTGAGGCCGATTGTAGGGCTTCTGCATATTTATCTTTGATTATTTTTCGTTCTTCAAGTACTTTATCTGTGAGTTTATTCCCCTTTTTTAGGTCGGAAATAAGGTGATGCATTTTTATGACATCTTTTTTTAGCTTTTCTAAATCATCATTCCACCATAGTGTTTTATTTGTTAGTTTATTATTTTTTGGTAAGTATTTCTTACATACGTTTTGAATTTTTTTTGTGGTTGTAACTATGAATCTTTCTAAATCTAATGTGTTTAAATTATCAACATCTACTGAGTTTAATGTGCTTAATTCAGTTTTTAATTTATCTTTGAATGTTGACCAGCAGACCTGCTTAGTATTATATCGGCGAGTTGACATTGTTTTGATTCTAGTGATATTATTCGGACTGAAGCTTGCCGCTAAATGGTAGTGTTCAACACTATCGTGTTCCGGTCAGGTGGTAATGTACGGCCCTGTAATTTCCGGCACAGAGGCATAAGACCTTAGGCCTCAGGAGTGGTAACGCATCTGCATTTTGACCTTGGTCTTTGTGTGGGTGTCTATAGGCTGCAGTCATCACTTAACATCAATGTGAACTGCATGCTTGTTTACCACTTCCATTACATAAAAAAAAAAAAGAACCAAGATGTGTCTTATGTTACTTACTATCACACTATGTTACTCTATGTTTTTTCATGTAATAGAAGTGGTAAACAAGCATGCAGTTCATATTGATGTTAAGTGATGTCTGCAGCCTATAGACACCCACACAAAGACCAGAGGTCAAAATGCAGATGCGCGTTACCCTCACCTAAACATTTTCACCTTTAAACCGCTGCATTGTATTTTTTTTTATTCAGCCAGTCCGAAAATCCACACTTGCTTTTTATCCCATAATTAATGATAATGTGAACGAAGGAGAGCAAAGTATAAAGCCCAATTTTCCTTTATATTTATTTACGACAGTCGGATGATAAAAAAAATGATTATCGGGAGTAAAAATCTACCCAAAATATTCGTATATTTATTAACATAAACTTGCAAAATGCACTTTATTGAGTATTAAATTAATACTAGATAATAACTGCGTGCACAAAGTGCACCGGTGCATATATGGAGGTAAATTAATAGGCCTTGTAAATTAATGTAGATAGATATTTAAAAGATAGGTGGTACCAAAAATTGACATTGTTACTTAAGCAAATTGGAAAAATAAGGAAAAACTATACGTCTCTGATTTTTAACTTTAATTCTTTTCACTTCCTTGATTTTAGAATAATTATTTCCAATTGTAGTCACATTCTCAGATTATGAAAAATAAGAGAATGTATAGAAAATAGGATGAATTATTGATATGTTCTTCCTTTATTCGTTTTATATTAGTATTCTATACAGAAAAAGTGTTACAAAAACATCGATAGAAATATTTAACCTTTTCAGCGGGTAACTTGACGGGCATCTCTGGGGAATTTGTCGAAAGTTTTACCGTCGGGCTACGTATGAGTATCTAACAATATGTTATTTTAAGAACACTTCCGCCATCTTCTTCATAAAGTAATTTCAACATCAAACTGACACAAAGATGCTATTCCTTGTATTTAATTTGTGAGACAAGTTTTTGGAACGAAATTTGTTAATTTAAATTTGCCAAGTGTTGGTATAATATTACAAGATTGAGACGGATTGAACTTTTCACCGAATATAATTAAAAAATGTAATTTGAACATGAGTTTTCAATGATCGACTACAAAATTTAATTTTCTAGATACTTACTAAAACTTTTTTATGTAATGGAAGTGGCAAACAAGCATGCAGTTCACATTGATGTTAAGTGATGACTGCAGCCTATAGACACTCACACAAAGACCAAGGTCAAAATGCAGATGCGTTACCACTCCTGAGGCCTAAGGTGTTATGCCTCTGTGCCGGAAATTACAGGAAACTGAACACTACCATTAAGCGGCAAGTAATATATATGAAGTAATGCGGTGCCTACGCCCGCGAGCTCCGTCACTGGAGCTCGCGGGCGTGGGCTCTACCACCAGTTAAAAACGTTATCTAGCATTTAAATATTTTTCCTACGTATCATTTATTATTAAAAAAAAGCCAGTTTTTGAATGCTAAAAGTAAAAAGAGCAAACATGAAACTAGCGCACCAGGTGGCACCAGCTTCAAGCAAGCCTTACGATATTATTTGTCATTTCACGCTGCAAGGCAACGTGTTACGGGACTTAAAGGCGAAGAAAACCGTAATTTATTTCCATCTTACTAATGGTGTGAAATGAAGTGATATTTGATTTATTTCTAATGTAGTAAAAGCTCTTACAAATAAACGTAATCAGCAAAGTGGTGTCGATTATGTTTTTCTTTACAATTCTAAAACGACAAGACTGATTGTATCTCAAAGATTAATTTATGAACAGATGTCATAAATTAAACATAACGCCTCTATTTTTCTAAGGTATAGACAGAAGAAGTATGCATTCGTGCATACATGCAAACACCCACGATTCACCAATCATGTTTTGGCCCATGTGATTGAAATCCCCGATTCGGGAATCGAAGCCAGTAGGCTAATGGTAGCAGGCCAGTGACTCCTTTGTTATGTAGAATCTAACTGGGACCGTAAAATCGTGGTGTCCTATCTCTAATAAAATACCTACTCTAGGACATTAAGGGTGCTTTTCCATCAGAGATGTGCTATGTGTCAAATACGAGTCAATAGTAGGTACTATAGGATATCGATATAAGACGTCGAGGCGCTGGCGCCAGTGTCGTCGATGTCAATTTATCTCCATTTACACTTTGTTTATGTGTACGCAGCTAAAGTAATTCCTTACTTTCTCAAGCGTACTATGATAGTAAATTGAATGACGTGTATTATCGAGTCGCTTGACTTGACGAACTCCTAAGTGGTAAAATATTATAATATCTAAACATTTCTTACAAAAAAATTTTAGGACAGTTTTAAAGAAAGACACAAGTTACATTGATAGTAAGTTAATTACTATAGCATTTAAACATCTACATGAAAATAGATATAAATGTGAAAAGGGATGTAGATGCGTTCCCACTCATGTGGCATTCGCTGTTATTCTGCTAAACAGTGGGTGTTCCATGTAAAAAATACTACAATCTATGTGATCGTACAATTGCGGTGTCCCGTATCTAATAATATACCAAACCTATCAAATCTATTTTGTCAACGTTATCAGCACACCTAAAAGAGAATCTTGAAATCCGATATAGGTTGTCAAATACGCGTCAAGGCTACGATAGGATATCGAACGCCGAGGCGCTGGCGTCAGTGTCGGCGTTGACAAATTATCTCTATTTATACTTTGTTTGTGTACGTTGCCTTATTTTCTCAGGCGTACTATGATGGTATTAAATTACGTGTATTATCGAGTTGATTGACTTAATGAACGCCTAAGTGATAAAAAAAATTCAAGTAAACATCATTTAAAGTGATTATAGAAAGAATGGAGCTAAGCTATCCAAGCATCACTTTAGCTTAGTGGTAAAGCGGCTGGTTATTCAGAGATTGCAGATTCAAATATTTTTATTTCCTTAAGTACATTAACTCTAATCTGGAATCTCGTTTGAGGGCGGGTGCCCTTAAATACCAGCTTGGTCCACTTGCCTTCCTACAAAGACGCGCCGTTCGTATCGTTAACGATCTAGGACTCACTGACAAGCTCGAAAATCTGAGCTTGCGCAGAGACATCGGGAGTCTGTGCGTCTTTTATCGTCACTACAATGGTGAGTGCTCTGTTGAACTTTTCGATATGGTGCCAACGTCTCATTTATAATATCGCACTACCTGCCGAAGAGAGAAATTCCACCCTTACCCCCTGGACACTTGGCAGTGTTCAACGGTGCGATTTTCACGTTCTATTCTGCCCAAAACGTGAAAATTTTGCAACGAACTTCCCTCTGTGGTGTTCCGTCGGTACTACAATATGGGGTTCTTCAAAATTGGCGTCAGAAGAGTCCTTCAGGGCTGACAGGGCGTTGGCAACTCCCCTGGTGTTGCAAATGTTCGTAGGCGACGGTGATCACTTTCCATGAGGTGGCTGTCAACCGTCAGACATAAAAAAAAACTCGCACGTGTTATTGCAAAAAAACAAAATATTGTCAGATAACATGTTTTTACTCGTTTTGTTGTTTGGTGATATTTTTTTTTATATTACGGAAGTGGCAAACAAACATGCAGTTCACATTGATGTTAAGTGATGTCTGCAGCCTATAGACACCCACACAAAGACCGAGGTCAAAATGCAAATGCGTGAGAACGCATTTGCATTTACTCAGGAGTGGTAACTCCTGAGGCCTAAGGTGGTATTCCTCTGTGCCGGCAATTACAGGGCCTTACATTACCACCTGACTGGAACACGATGGTGCTGAACACTACCATTTAGCGGCAGGTATATTAGGTAATGCGGTGGTGCCTACGCCCGCGAGCTCCGTCACTGGAGCTCTACCACCAGTAAAAACCTATTCTTAATAATAACAACCTATCTTACCATTTCGGCGGTACTTCTATATTATTAATATGGCCTACTTCCATTCCTGTACGGAACAACGTATAAGATCTTGTCTCGAGATTTAAACTTCAGCTATTTCCAAGACAGTTGTTCCATTATGGGTAGTATAATAGTTGGAGGCTTTAAGTAACTTGGATCGTAAATATTCTCAACGAGTCGGGATAATTCTTGTCACCTGTGACCGGTTCATCTCCGCTTGTTGGCCAAGATGTTAAATGTGTATTAACTAGTTAAGTTTAAGACTAACAATTAAGTTTAAATAGAATGGTAGGCAAACAAGCATGCAGTTAACATTGATCATCACTTTGACCTGTGTCTTTGTGTGGGTGTCAAATGCAGGTGCGTTACCACTTAAGGCCTAAGGTGTTATACCTCTACGCCGGAAATTAGAGGGCCGTACATTACCACTTGACAGGAACACGATAGTGTTGAACACTACCATTTAGCGGCAAGCATCTTAGGTAATGCGGTGGTGCCTACTCCAGCGAGCTCCGTCACTGGAGCTCTTCCACCAGTAAATGAAATCTTTTCATCAGTAGGCCATTATACTGTAGGTTTTTGGTAGGTACCTACTAGTAGTAATAGATTACAAAAAAAATTTTGTATAAAGAGAAATTTAATAACAAACTTGATGTGAATTTTAAACGTATGTACTATATATTTTCTGAAAATAAAGGTTTCATAAGAAGTTATAAAAATTGAACCACTATGTTATCAAATGTTATGGAATATTCTTACTTTAATATTACAATTAAAAGGAATTACAAAATGGATTTCGCGAACGCAAATATTTCTTTCTCATCACTTTGATCAGAAACCAAAACATAACATTGTTACTGTTGAAGCTACACTTAAGTTTAAAAATAATTAATTACCTCGGTGAAAATATATCTTAGCAAAGTATTTAGCGTTGATTAAAATAAATACACTTGCGAGCTTTAATCGGGAATATTGTTTAAAATAGTAATATAATAATAATGGCAACCCTTGATACGTGCCACTGCTGGGCACAAGTCTCTCCCCTTCTTGGAAGGAGGCCTGGAGCTCACTCCACCACGTTGCTTCAATGCGGGTTGGTGGAGATAAGGGTTAGTGGCCAATCCGCTGTCGGATATTTTCAAACCGCCCATAAGGCCTCCGACAAGGTTTAACGACTGCTATCTATCGATAGCAACCAGAACAGATTACTTAACGTGCCCTCCGAAGCACGGAAACGCGCATTTTAATTTTCCTCTAGTGGTCACCCATCTCACACCCGACCGCGCCCATATCGCTTAACCGAGTAGATCGCTTCCGATCTTCACCAGCCGCGGGGCCATGCGCGCTTATTATTTTTTTTATGTAATGGAAATGGCAAACAAGCATACAGTTCATTGATGTTAAGTGCAAGGCACAAAGACCAAGGTCAAAAAGCAGATGCGTTACCACTCCTGAGGCCTAAGGTGTTATGCCCCTATGCCGGATATTACAGGGCCATACATTCATGCTTCTTAGAAAATAGAAATAATGTTGTTTAATTTAATTGTTTACCTCCATTTATGTGATTCCAGTTTTAAAATCGCAAGTGTATTTATTTTAATCAATGCTTAATACTTTACTAAGATATTTTTATAGATAATTTATGTGATTCATAAGAGCATTTTTGCAGAAGCAGTTGAACATCAACTCAGTTCAACAATAAAATATGATTCTTATTTTGAACCCAGTTGATGTTGATTTTGTTTGATGAATATGATTACTAACAGTATAAAAAGAGTCTGGACAGGCAGACGGACGGACGGACGGGCGGACAACAAAGTGATCCTATAAGTGTTCCGTTTTTTCATTTCGAGACACGGAACCCTAAAAATAACATCATCTATGTCCTTTAGCCGTTGAGGAGGATTTTTGCTTACGAATATAATATATTGGATGCAAAATTGAAAAAAAAATGTTTTGTTACACATACCTGGCATTTTTGTATCTTGACCAGAGCTCAGCAGACCTCGTATATTTTTATCCAACTACCCGGGAAATCATCATCCACGCACCGTACAGACAGATCGATGCAATTTCTATTACAACCTGGAAGTAGCAAGCTACTAAATGTTCGATTAATCTTTCACCCCTATTCCGGGTTCCGACGATAGATTTGCATGCGAAGATCGTTTTTTTTCCAATGGGGTTTTCGTGGGGTTTTCCCTTGATTTCAACCTTGAAGATTGCAAGCAACATAAGTGTACTAAATTCCATCGTATTCCACATTTCTAATATCATTTTTCACGCCAATCACGCCTGACTTCAAGTCAATCAGAGTTTATGAATTGCTTCGATAAGTTTATTAAATTCTAGACGAGTTGCATTCTTTTTTATTTTTTATACAATTAACAGATTTGAAATATAGAGATATCGTTTGAGTCAAACTGGAACCAGCAAACTAAATAGTCCGTCTAAACAGTATTTTTTTTAATTACAAACTATTTTTTGAATTACAATAGCAGAAACCCAATGAACGTGATAAAAATATCTATATCCAGTTAATCCGGATCCGTACATTATTGCATTTTATCCTGATCCAAAACATATTATATTTTTATTATGTGAATAAGTAGCAAACAGCCGCAGGAAGGCTTCGGGACGTGGCAACCACATCGCCCTCTAGTGGAGGCGAATTCTTCCGCAATTGCAGTCAGTCAACCGAACAATGGTGGTCAAACCATTGCAGTAGGGTGGTAGTAATACAATAACAAGAGATGGGCAGCAGCGTCTCGCCATAAAACCACTGCAACTGACCGCCTCACCTCAATAATCCGTTTGTCTAGTGTGGTGATTATGGCATATATATTCTTCCTTACAGCTCACGAGAAAAATATGACAATTGATTTCATACTGTTCGGCCACGAATCGGCCGCATTTGGCTCGACGGATTGATGACGCACATTACTATTGTGGGCGTCTTTGGTGTAGACTATGTCCAGCAGTGGACGGCTTTCGGCTGGAGAGAAAAGCAGACACACAAACTTTCATATTTATAAAACCTTATAGTAGTACTAAGAAGGAAATAGGATTCCATAATGTTGCGTACAAAAAAATCTAGATTAGCACAAATACTCACTGACTTCGCCTCAAACACACTGAAAGCTCCATTAAAAACGACATCTCTGTATAATTTACAAACTGCAATTCTAATTTGAATATGATGCTAGTTCGCGTATGAGACGAGATATAAAATCTCTCTGACTACGTTTTAATTAAGGAATGAAGTATTCAAAGGCCGCAATAACGAGCCTCGCAGAACTTACGTAAGTTATAGCTGGTGTGGGGCAAGTTTCGCTTGAACGTCGCCGCTTTTCAGCTCTCTGTGTACTTACATACAAAAATTGCCTGCAGCATGTTTATAAAGTATACTACATTTGGAATTTAAACAACACAAAATTTGGATTAAATTAGCTTGGAGTTTTACCGTTGTAATAGAACTCATCACTGGTGAAGAAACTCAAGGACATGGGCAATAAGAATGTAAAAAATGTATTTCTTCATATTATTATCATTCATAAACCCAACGCTCGTTGCTATGTTTCATAACATGATGTATATTATGATTAATTATTCAAACAAAAATACAAATGTAAAGACAAGTAACAGATTTTGTATAATATGCAAAAATATGCAAAAATTGTTTGTGGATATCTTTGCAGTAAAAAACACTACCACTTTACTAAACCGGCTACAATTGTAAGGTTAGACACTGCTAGAAACTTGCAATGAATCTGTCTTGTGTTATCAAAACTGTTTTTCTTATATTTGCTGCATATTTTTTCCTTTCAAACCAGTAGGTACATTGCACAATATTATAACGGACACGAAGTTAAATAAAAAAGGAGCGCTTACAAAAGAGTCGTAATATAACAAATTTTGATGAGTAAGCTACAAAAGTTGGACAAGGGAGGCTGAACAAACCAAATTTCTTTTTACGCTTAGGGAGGTAAATAAACAGATTTCACTGTTTTTTTCGAGGCGAATGGAGGCGGCGTGAATAAGTCACAACTTCGCTTTGTGGCACTCAATTATTAAAAGATTTTCAGTTCTTTCTGTGTTGACGACGACAATCAAGTAACTTATTACGTTAATGCATTTTAATTTAATGGTAGAATCCAATGACGACTCTAATAAAATACATATTTATAACATAAATTAGGTAAAAGCATTGAGTAACAAATAACATTATTAACACACCTGACACATATTTTGATGCAGCAGTTTGACAAATATCTAAGCCTGGGTTGCACTACGATATTGGTTAAAGTTAAAGTTATTGTAACATTTCACATCCTTTTCTAACTTTAACAGATTTCATTTAGTAAGAGGAGGATGTTAAATGTTACAATAACTTAAACTTTAACTAAAGTCGTGGTACAACCCAGGCTAAGTTATAAGTAGTATTTGACGACCCGGTTAGTCTTGCAGCGTGAGACGACCGTTTCATTCGACGGGTCGCGGGTTCGATCTCCGCACCGGGACAAATATTTGTATGGCATGCAGATATTTGTTACGGGTCTGGGTGTTTGTGTATGTGTTGTGTGTGTACAACGGCACCAACCACACAGGTTTATACCTAGTGTGGGGCTGTGAGTGTAAGCGCATATTATTATTATTTTTTTTTTTACTATTTCAGTAATAAGGCCTCCTGTTAAGAATGGTTTGCTGAATCATATTAAAAGAACAATTTATTCACAGACTCCATCATAAGTTTTCCTTTGCAGTACGAGATCAATTCGTCTCAACTTTACACTTCAAACGTGGATGCTTTCAGAAAGTCGGTAACATAAAAACATTGGTTTAGTGCGAGCGGAGTGAGGAACTGCCCTCCTCGTGGCCTCTTTATGCAAATCTTGAACAGCGTGCTCGGGTTTTTAATGAAACTCCGCAATTACTGTGATTAATAACGTACATGTATCTACAGCGAGTCACAAAAATGCAATTTAAATTGATATTAACACTCAAATGAAGCAGATAAGACGCATGACCTAATAAAAAGGGAAACGTGAAAAAAGAGGGGAATGTAAAAGATGGCCCATTTCACTTGTCTACATAACACTTAACATAATGTTTATCGGTTTTTCAAATTTTCATTAAACAGTCTATTAGAAGTAATAAAATGAAGTAGAACGAACTGTTTGTAACACAATAGCTAAATAGCATTAAAAGATATAAAAAATGTGTGTTAATTAAAAAAATGGAAGTACTCGGCCATCTTTCCGATTTGAATGAAATAAACATTATATACATACCCCCTTATTCATAAACGTATTTTAGCTAGTGTTGCTAATCTCTCCTTCGTCTTTTTCTATCCTGCACATTTGACAATGCAACTGACAAAGACAAATCATTCTATAGCTAAAACGTATCTAATGTACGTTTATGAATAAGGGGGTTAGTATACAAAATCTGAAAGTTATATATTACACTTACTTAAAAGAGCTCAATAGGATCTTCTTAAAACCTGCGTCTGTACCTGAATTGTTTAGAATCGGTTTCAAACTTTAAATCAATAAAACTAAAACAAATTCTACCAGACTTCGTTTGTTGTGTCGTACAAAACTAGAATATAAATCAATTGCTTAAAAAATACAAAAAAAAAACTCAATGAATTCTTTATGGTTGTCTACGGTGCGTAGCTTTGTGCTACGAAGACAGGCTACGACGCTACGAAACTACGACCGTGTAAGTTTAAATTTATTTCGACGGACGATCCACTGGAGTGACAAAGAACTACAGGACTATGAAAAACCTTTCTGTATCTGGTCCTTGATTAAAGTTCCCAGCTGAGGTGTTGGTCGAGGCTCTTCGCTATGAGCCTGATAACCGTGACGACTATCGGCACAATTACATAGAGGAACACCAGAGGGGAGTAGCCATATGCAGGCTTTCCCCTCAGTCAAAGTACAAGCCCAAATGGGCCTATACCTGTCGCCTAGATGTATAAATGTGTGCGTGAAATTGTTTCTGTATTTTATTAAAGTCTAGGTGTGAGTTTCGTAGTAATAGACGATTTTTGTAGTGCGGGTGTGTGTCGCACGCATTTCCCCCCGCAAAAAATGACAGACTGTTTTGCATCGGTAATATACGCTATGGCTACTCCTCTCCGGTCTGCCGCGACCGGTGGGCCGCGTTGCTCTATGGCACAATTACAACCGAATTCACACCCCGCATGGCGACAATCTTGTGAGACAAAGCTATAGTAATTTATAGTATAAAAAAGAGGTTCCGTCATCGACGACAAGCTGCGTTGTGTCGTCGATGGGTTCCGTATAAAGAAAACGATTCGATTTTTTTAATTCGTATCTTAGTATACCCAATGCGATTAAGGTGACAATTTTTCCAAAAATTATAGAGATTTGTTGTAACATGATGTTTTTCTAATTTTGACTGTAAACTATAATTTTCAAGGTACTTACTCGTCTTGTCTAAGTAGATTTACAAATCTGCCCTGTTTCAAGCGTAAGTAAGTTTTATCGTTCAGCGCATCTATTTCACAAAATAGAGAAAAAATGAATTCATAATAATTTGAACCGGTTATCAGCCTTTAAGTATCGAGAAAATTATGTTGTATACTCGTTAATAGAACATTAAGCGACATTTTTATTTTAAATGATTTTAAGCGAAAATATAATTTTAAAAATAAGTTACAGCCACTGCGTGCGCGCGATTCTCATTAACTTATTATTATTTTTTAATAATAGTCCTTAAAATTTTTACTTCTTATTCCATTCCGAGCATTCAAGTTCCAACATGCTTCAGCCATTTTTACTATAAATAAAAAAACGATTGGACTACATACGGTTGGTATTAAAAAAATAACGCGCTGCTAAGATAAAATCAAGCATAAAAATCGGATAAGGTTAAATATTATTAAGGTTGGGGAAAAAGTTTCTTCGCATTTTTTAAGATAATTCAAAACATTTTTAAATATAGTTTATTTAAATTTAACTAAAGTATGTATGTACCATTTTGTTCGATAACCTTTTGCCATCTTGTAAGTAGGGACATGATCCCATTGCTATAAAAATTTTGGGACTTCTCATCAAAATACCGCGACAAGTGGATTTGGCAGTCCTCTTGTGATGTTAACCTAACATTGCATAAAGAATTCTGAAGAGACCGAACAGATGGAAATCTGAAGGTGCAAGGTCAGGACTATACGGGGGATGCATTAACACCTCCCAGACAAACTCTCTTAATTTTTGCTGAGTGGCTATAGATGTGTGAGGTCTAGCGTTATCATGGTGAAACACCACACCCCTTCTGTTGATCAATTCCGGCCGCTTTCTCTCAACTTCTTGCTTTAATCTCATCAGTTGTTCGCAGTAGAGTTCAGAATCGATAGTCCTGCCTGGTGGTAATAGCTCATAATGAATAATGCCCTTCCAATCCCATCACACACACAACATCACCTTAATGCGAGTTAACCCGGGTTTCGCCACAGTCTGTGTAGCCTGACCGGCCTTTGACCACGACCTTTTTCGCACGTTCTTGTCGTACGTGTACCACTTTTCATCACCAGTTATCAGCTTCTTCAAAAATGATTCGGTTTCATTACGTCGTAATAAAGAATCACAAATGAGTACACGGTTCATTAGGTTTCTTTCAGTGAGCTCGTGAGGTACCCAAATATCGAGCTTTTTTTTGTACCCAGCTTTTTTCAAATGCGCCAAAACTGTTTTGTGATCAATTCTCAGTTCTTCAGCTACGTCGTAACTGCTGATATGTCGATCTTGCTCCACTTTTTCAAAAATGGCATCCATTTTATCCGTAATAGGGCGACCAGAGCGAGGTGCATCTTTGACATTAAAATTTCCGGATTGAAAACGCTTAAACCAAATTTGTGCTACTCTCACAGACACTGCACTAGGTTCATAAACATCGCACATTTTTTTCGCGGCTTGCGTTGCATTTTTACCTTTTTTGTAGTAACATTTTAAAATGTATCGAATTTCTTCATTAGTTTCACTCATCTTGACAGTACGAAAAACAAATAAAAATCACACATTTGACTAATTTGAATTTGGAATTATGTTCTTTAAGATCTGTTCAATGATACCAAAACCAGCCAGATACAAATACTACAGCCAAAGAGATTTTATTACAAGTTCATACATACTATAATGCGAAAAGACTTTTTCCCCAACCTTATTTTTAACAGTTTATGAGAATTTATTACTCTATTTTTATGACGTAAAATGCCTTCGTGAACTTTTCACAGATTTCAATCAACTTCGTGTAAACCTTTCAGATTTTCATAGAATCCTTTGCTATAAATAATTAAAAACATAAACGTTATTTTAAGCACCTAAAACTTATATTCGCGAGACAAATCCGTAAAATAGTTTTATTTCAATTAAGGACCTTATCTATAAAGGGAATTGAAAATGTTGTGGAACATATTACTTTATTATTTACTATTCCAAAATCAATCAATATTTGCAATGAAAGTTAACTAATTTTTATCATAGTCAAGGAACCCGACAGCAATGATTTATTTGCAAATTTAGGTTTTTGATAAGAACTTATCTGTATTTAATATTTTATATCTGAACTTATGGTTCGATTTAAAATAAAATTTAACTTTATTTACAGGGAATGGAATTACAAAATTGCTCAATCGACTGGTATACGACATGAAACCGCAAAAATGCACACAACTTTAAAAACGATTCACGAGCAAGGCTACGCTCCCCTGCCAAGCCAAGTTGAAAAACTATAATTGTTATAGTACTATCTCTATAGTGCGGTTACATTAGGTAATATAGTTTAAAAATTGAAAATGATCACGGGATTGCTATACATATTCCATTAATTCAGCCGAACGACAGCTAAAAGCTTTGCCCAAAGATGCCCACAATCGTGTTATGGATCATTAGGGAAGACTATGCCATAATCGTTACGCTTAGCATGCGGATAGTCGGTAGGTAGTTTTATCGTAGAACACTGATGCTAATTTAGCGTTATTGTTTTTACTATCGCCCTACTGGGATGATTTACTACGCAAATTTATGGGAATATCTTGTTGTTATAAATGAGTCATGTCTCATATTGATAAGAAAGAAAAAATATTCGATCTATAACATTCTTTTTTTAATGATTAATTTATGCCATATCAAAAGGCACGTCAGATTATTTTGGTTGGAATATTTATGAATATTCTGTTTATTTTTAATTTTTCGTCAGTTCACGGTGGTGTACATGCATTATACTAAAGAGTACGTGGTAGTTCAGACGATACTTTTAGTGAATTGCTATCATCACACACGCTTTTGCGATAAGATTTTTAAATATTTTAATATTGGAAAACAAAACGAAAGTTTTTTTAAGCTGGTATGTTTCAGTAATACTACTGAGGTCAAATTACTACTAGACTAGGTCTACTAGACTATGTAACAACTAGCTATGCCCGCAACTTCATCCGCATAGAAAACATTTTTTCTCGTTTTAGTAGGTATTTCATTGATGCTCCGCTTTTATGCCTTCCTTAAAAAAATAGTATCCAACACAAAAAATATTTTTTTATTCGAACCAGTAGTAGTTTTTGAGATTAGCGCATACAATCAAACAAATACTTCAGCTTTATAATATTAGTATAGTTAAATAAATATGCGTAAGTAAGGTATACGTTAATATTCTTCAAACTGATCCAAGAAATTCGATAAAATACGCAGTTTTAAGATTTTATTTCTTATTCTTTATCATTTTGTATAGTGTTTTAAAAATGCCATTATTTTTGAAAAAGGTGGATATTTCAATTTGTTTGTTATACACATACTCGAGTTAAATTTTAAACGTTTTTTTTACTGTAAATCAATTTTATTAACACCTAGAAAAACAATTATTAGGCTATATAGGTAATTAACGAAAGTGTTGTGTAAATTAACTGAACAATTATTACGACATATCGTTATGAAATCGGTAAATTAGCAAACATGGCGCACGCTGCGTACAAATGAAAATCAGTGTATGTTATGATGAACACATTATATCTAGCCTCGTATAAATTACCTTTTTAATTAATACTGTAAATGAAAAAATAATGTTGTGCTCTTATTTTCATGCAGATGCAAGTACCTATCGGGACGTAACTACCTCACCGCCGTCTACGGAAAGTGAATCCTTTCAGTGCAGTTTGTCAATCAAATAATGAATGTTAAATCATCCCAGTATAGTAGGGCGACAGTGTGTGTGTGTGTATCTTCACGCCAGGTCCCTAACGGGGTAGGCAGAGAGTATAGAGCGCCAGATATCCCGGTCCTGACATACCTCTCGGGACTCGTCTACCTTCATCATTCTCTTCATACATGCACGCCGATTCCTAAGACTTTTGACCCCACCATCAGACAGAATTCGACCTATTTGGTCATGGTTGGTCAGTCTTGGTCTTCCTGGGCCTCTGCAACCATCCACATTCGCATTGTATATCTGTTTAGTCATTCGCTCATTCGACATTCTTTTTATATGCCCGAACCATCGGAGCATGCCTTTTTTATTTTTACACCGATACTATCATTCACACAAAGCCTCTTACTTACATCTTTAGGGCGACAGTAAAAACAATAACGCTGAATTAGCACCAGTGTTCTGCGATAAAACTACCGACTGATAAAACTATCGCATGCTAAGCGTGACGATTGTGGCATAATCTTCCCTAATGGTCCTTAACACGATTGTGGGCATCTTTGGGCAAAGCTTTTGGCTGTCGTTCGGCTGAATTAATGAAGTATATTTTATTTTAAAGAAACATGGAAAGAAAAATTTGACTTCAGGCGAGACTCGAACTCGCGGCCTACTGGGAATCTAGTCCAGCCGCTCTTCCAATTGAGCTACTGAAGTCTTGCCCGATTTGTCAAATCTTTCCTTCACATTTATTGCATTGCTTTATGGTAGCAGCAGCACCATCTACAACTATGCTAGTTAGACAACCGATATAATAGACTAGATTCCCAGTAGGTCGCGAGTTCGATTCTCGCCTGAAGTCAAATTTTTCTTTAAAATTAAATATCGTTCACAAGCATGTGTTAATGCGAAATAATATAAAACAATTATTAAGGGTAAAAGCGACTTCTTTACGATATTCAATAAACTGCAAAGTCTATTATATCGGTTGCCTAACTAGCATAGTTGGCAATAGATGGCGCTGCTGCTACCATAAAGCAATGCAATAAATGTGAAGGAAAGATTTGACAAATCGGGGAGGACTTCAGTAGCTCAATTTAATGAAGTATGTATAGCAATCCCGTGATCACTTTAATTTTTTAAACTATACCTATTACCTATTCCAGGGGTGGCCAACCGGTCGATCGCGATCATTAGTCCAGTCGATCGTGACAGCATTTTCTTACTTAAAACAAACAAAAAATACACAGTCGTCGTCAGAGCGTCAGTCTCGCTTGACTGACGCTCATACTTTGGAATTGGGACAACTTCAAACTACAAACCTGATTTTGTTTATCTAACGGGAGATGTTCATAAAAATACTCCATAATTGTGTACGAACTATGCCGTTGCATTTAAAATTTCAAGAAGTAAGTATGTAACTGGTAGATCGCACTGTGTGTCGTCAGTGAAAAATCGGTCTTGGGTCTAAACAACTTGGCCACCCCTGACCTAATCTATAACCTAGCAAGTAACTAAGCGTCCTAACGCACTAGCGGTTAGCCGCGCGGCTAGCCACTTTTACAGTTTAATATGCAACCGCCTGTTATTGTACGCTCTATACTTAACAGGCGGGTGCATATTAAATTGTAAAATCGGTAAGCCTACTCGCGGCTACTAGCTCCCACCGCTAGTGCGTTAGGGCGCTAAGACGTGATTTTACGAAATTCGTAAGTAATGGGTAATACTGCACCCGTGCGAGGTTTACATAATTTTCTAGTTGAAAAATCCAGCGTCAGGCTATGCCTCTGAATATACTTACGTTAAGCCTTCATTGATTTCTTTTTTAAGCCTACCTACTTATTTATAGTTTTGTTATGAGCAATTCTGTGTATCTATGAGTCTCTAGACTACATTAGTAAATAATTTGATTAAAAAACTGTGCTCAAATCTAAGTCCTCAGATTATACATCAAAATTAAAGTCATGTACCGTAACTTGTGGAAAAAGAGATTTGGTGAAAGGTCAAAGTAAAATGGCATTTGGTACAATATTATACCACGTCCCCAGCCTCATTTGCTCTGTTAATTGGGTCATTAGATTCACAATAGGGTAGATAACAACGTTTGAAATCACTATTTCAGATAAAACCATCCAATAAATGTAAATGTGATGCAGGGATGGAAACCAAGGGAATCGCCTCATAAATAGAGTTAATGATAACAAAAAAATACTTAAATAAAAGAGTTGAAACATCTTTCGTTATATTAATTATTGTATAAATTAAAACTTCACGTTCACTCGAATGTGTTATTGCGAAAAATAAATATTACAAACTTAATTGAATAAATGTAGTTGTCGGCACTAAGGCATAATACCTTAGGCCCCAGGAGTGGCAACGCATCTACATCTCATATTACATCTACATTCATACATTGAAATCTCTAGTTTCGTGTAGATGTTTACATTTATAGGCTACTGTATTACTCCCCATCAATGTAAACTGTACGCTTCTTTGCCACTTCATAACATAAAAAAAATTTAACATAAATTTTTTTTTTATGTTATGAAGTGGCAAAGAAGCGTACAGTTTACATTGAATGTATAAATACTTTTTTTTTTAATATCAAAGTAATTTTCATAATGATCTGTTTTATAACAATTTCAATTGATTATTCTTTGTTTAGTAAGAACATTTGAGCAATAAATTATAACGACCTCTTTAAAACCAAAGGAAAATATCACATAGAAAAGCCGGACAAATGTAGAAAGTAAATAGTCATTAATACTGGTTTCTAGTGGCCGCAATTTAATGAGAAGATAGATAGATAAAAATTCCCTTACGCAGGCGGAATTTTAATCAATTTTGCGGCCAATAACTGGGGCGGGCGGGCTCAACGAGTCGTTTTCCACAAATTACCTCCTTAAAGTGTTTGCTCCGACTATATTCGTCAAGATAAAAGTCTTAAATTAAAAAAAAAAGTTTTCAACAATTTGCATAACAGCTTACTTACATTACGAGGCACGTTCGTTCAAATCTTCAGTGGAACAGTAACAATAGAGCAAATGACGACATACTCGTATTAAGGCGAAACACAATTGCCTCCACATCGAGTAAGTCGTTTTTTTTCATCGTAAACAACGGATTTCCCCATCCGACGCTGTCTTTTGGAAAATAAAATACCGGTTTGTGTCGGTAAGGGTCGATAAAAGAAGTATCAGCAGTGTTGCTTCAAAGCCGAGAGACGTTTTAGTCGCGACGGCGCCCGGGGCTAGCTTAATAAAGGGATCCTTTCACAAGTGTTATGATTAGACATCACCGGAGATAATAAAGGACTTAACACGTACTTAGTAAACTCAAACGCTTCCCTTTACAACCCTGCAATGTTGTCGTTGAATTTATCCTCGTTAGGTCATAAAAATATAGAAAAATGGACACGAAACTGCAATAAATGTACGTAGTTACTAACAAGATACTCGAATGGTTACAGCGTAGCCATTGTACGGCACTTTTGAATGGCCCTTTTTATTGCCAATGAATACGGGAGCCGAGTATTGTTTTCCCAGAAAGTTAAATGTACTGGTAGTCATTGTATGAATATAATATAATAAAGTCCAATAATTCCGACACAGCAATTGAATTTTTGAACCGTGTATTTCATGAATAAGCCAATAGTACCATTTTACGGCTTAAAATGCCGGTATTGGCTATACACCTGAATAAAACCGTTGTATTAGAAGCCCTGGTACCTACTGTTGAATTGATTATTTCATACACGTATGCTGGCTGTTGACGAATTTCACTTATCCACGTGGAATGTGGGATGTATAAAATTGAGATAAAGTCGGGCGAATCACAAAATATGATTTTAATGTCATGTCGGAGATTGATTCTGTAATTGCGCGCGTGACGCTGTTGACCCATTTTAGCTAGAACGTCAGTCGGAATACCCCATTAATAAAATATTCCTTTCACAGTGTAATGTAGTACCTAGAATAGTAAAAAATCGTTACTTCACTGAGCTGAAGTGCTCAAACGTGTAGTGAAGAATTATCTAGTGGTGTAGCTTGTAATCGTAGGCATCACATTATGTAATCTACTTGCTGTTACATTACAGCGTTCTCATCATGTTTCGGTCAGATAGGAATGTACGGACCTGGGATTTCCGGCATAGAGGAGTTACAACTTAAGCCTCAAGAGTGGCAGAGTATCTACATTTTTTTTATGTTACTGAAGTGGCAAACAAGCATGCAGTTCACATTGATGTTAAGTGATGACTTTAGCCTATAGACACCCACACAAAGACCGAGGTCAAAATGCAGATGCGTTACCACTCCTGAGGCCTAAGGTGTTATACCTCTGTGCCGGAAATTACAGGGCCGTACATTACCACCTGACCGGAACACGATAGTGCTGAACACTACCATTTAGCGGCAAGTATTGTTTTCCCAGAAAGTTAAATGTACTGGTAGTGATTGTATGAATATAATATAATAAAGTCTAATAATTAGGTAATGCGGTGGTGCCTACGCCCGCGAGCTCCGTTTCTGTAGCTCTACCACCAGTGTACTACCTACATTGAAATATCTGGTTCTCAAGTAGAAATTTATAAGTATGTATGTATGTCAATTCAATGCTTGTTTGCCGCCACATGACAAAAAAGCTGCCAATGACAATGTTTGAATTATATTAAATTAGCCTTTAATTCCTAAAAAGAAAAGAACATAGTTTACAGATACAAAGTTTCTTACGTAATCTATTATATAAAAATAAGTCGGGTTTTCCTTCCTGACGCTATAACTCCAGAACGCAAGAACCGATTTCCACGGTTTTCCGTTCTTTGGAAAGGTCTCGGGCTCCGTGAGGTTTATAGCAAAGAAAATTCAGGATTATAAAACGACACCCACGCGGGCGACAGCCGCGGGCAACAGCTAGTCATTTATAATGAACTTAAAATGTAATTAAGCTATCATACTTTTTTTTTAATAATTTTAAACTAACATGCGTTTTAAACCAAATAGTGATCTGTGTTGACGTAGACTGTGAAGACAATGTTACCATTTCATAAATCAGGGAACAATTTTCTTGCATGCCGACACATCAGCTCAGTCTAAATAATTATAGGTATATTTTTTGTTACAGATAAAAGCTTGGAGTACGAAGACCGAGGAAGCATATTCGAGTGAAGAGTTTTAGTAAAGTAGGGGGTGGAAGAGTTGTGTGGGTGTGGAGTGTGGGAGAGGAACCATGAAGCGAAGGGGAGGTGCTGGATAGCATGATAGCGCCTGCCACGGCGGCCTGATGGCGCTGGTGCGCCGAATACTAGGTGACGCCCAGGTGAATGTTTTTTTTTTAAAGCATCAAATTGTTCGCGCGGTAGATCGTAAATCACTACTGCAGCCTATAAACATTTACACACAAAAACCCAGTAAAACCAGACGTCTAAGATGCGTTGACAGTTCTGAGGCCTTTCTTTATGTCTATTCCAATTAGAAATCAGATTTCTAAATTTCTAGAATTCTATTCTTCTATTTCTATTCTAATTAGAAATCTCTATAATAAATCAATTATTGTAGTGATCTTTAGAAAATAAAGAAAAATGGAAAATAAATATTTGACTTCGAACCTGCGACCTCAAGATAACCAGCCCAGCCTCTTTACCACTAAGCTACCGAACTCCCACATTTTTTTTCTTTATTTTCTAAAGTTTCCTCGCATGTGTTATTGCGAAAAAAAAATTATATTAAAATTATTATAGTGATGTTTCTAAATACGTACAGTGTAATTAAAACCACTGGAACGTGTTTGCGGGAGTGCGGTCATTTAGTATCGATGGACGTCATATAGGAATTAATTCGAAAACTAACCGCACAAGTAGGTCATGCCGTTTTGGTGATGTTTGGCAACGGACATCAAAGGAAACGCTAAGCCACGAAGGATTTTCTATTTCAGTATTTCGAAAACTGTACGTAACTTATAAATAGTGTTGCGTAACATTTCATTGAGTTCAGTTTTATTTTAGATGGAAGATTTCAGTGATTTACTACTAAAACTTCCATTTTTACAAAAACTTCCATTTTTTACTAAAACTTCCAATTTTTTTATGTGAGGAAGGTGGCAAACCAGTATGCAGCTCATATTGATGTTAGTGATGACTCATGTTTTTTTTTTGACTGACTGGACTTGCGGTAGACTTCTCATCCATTATGACCGTCACAGGGTAGGGACGTCACATCGAATTCAGCCTAATTCATATCGAGACATGTTTAAATACATAGTTAAATATACCACTACTAGGTCGCCTAGGTACTACCACAGGTACACCACTTAACGGGGTCCTGAATGGAACCGAGAATATACGTGGCTATTTGAAAGCCCTTAAGGTATCGTTGTAAGAATCTTATGACATAAACGTGTTTGTATTCTTACATGTCAAAACATGTGTTTTCGCTGGTGGTAGAGCTCTAGTGACGGAGCTCGCGGGCGTAGGCACCACTGCATTACCTCTATCTGCCGCCAAATGATAATGTTCAGCACTATCGTGTAGATGGTAATGTATGACCCCGTTATAACTATCACAGAGACATAACAACTTAGATCTCAGGGGTGGCAACGCATCTGCATTTTGACCTCTGTTTTTTGTGTAGAAGTCTATAGGCTGCAGTCATCACTTGACATCAATGTGAGCTGCATAATTGTTTGCCACATTCTTTACAAAAAAAAATTAAGAAGTTCTCATTCTCTTTGCCTTTATTCATCGTTGTGTAATCTACAATGGGTATTACTCTATTGTATATTGATCAACATATGAGTAGATACTACACTTACCCATAATTATCATCATGTCATCCGTCTTCCTTCGTGCGTTGCGCTGACATGGTGCGTGAATGATTAAAATACATTACTATTTGACTTGCTATTGGAAATAGTAAAAGTGATATTAAAAAAGTGGCTAATTGTGACTATTGTGTCGGATTTGCGTTTCCTATAGATGAGTGAATTTCAACAACTACGATTTTTGCCTAATTTTGGTGGAAATTTTTGTTTTTGAATTCATCAGTAATCCTTATTATTTATTTTCAAGAAATACCTATTGAGTAATATAAAATGTAAGAGAAATGTATTTAATACTAAAAACTGCTAATATATTGTCAACACCGGAATTTGTAAGACACCAAAATTGATACCTGACTCCAAAATTAGTAAATATGACAAAAAAATTGTTTTACTTCAACGTAATTTTAATAAATCAATAAATCATACCACTTTTTTTTTCTTTTCTCCTCCTTTCTGCAGCCCTTTTCCTCTCCAAGTACTCTGCGTGCGTTAAATTTGACTTTTTTCTAGCATACAGAAATATATATAATTTTGGTGTAGCTAAACAATTCTTGTTATACGTAAAACACCACCAAAATCACCAAAATTAGAACACCAAAATTAGAAACTTGTATTAAATATTTATTTTAAAAAATATCACTAATCTTACAAAAATTATACTCGTGTCATTTTGAAATGATACCAAACCTTTATATTAGAAATATGTATTACAACACATACTATTAAAAGGAACGATTTAAAACATCACACCAATATTGCACTTTTTTTGTCCGATTACTTTGAAAAGACTTACTTTCGTTTTTGACGGAAAATAACAACAGGATAGCTCGAAACTGTCATTTCTCCCCGTGAGCGTCCTACTAAACGAAGAGAATGGCGGAAATATCATCCTTAGGGATGTATTGTGAACGAGCCAATTAATTATTTTATTATTCCCACCAAAATTTTAGATTTCGCGCAAACAGCCCTTTTTGATTCCCTCAAGGATAAAGTATTGCACTAAATAAAATAATAAAATTGTCATCGAATAGAATAACTAACGCTAAATAGAAATAACATTAGTTATTTCAGGTAAACTACTGTAGTTTCAAATAAACGGTGGTTATGGAACGGGTGGTGGAAAAACAGATTGTGGACGCACCACCAAACTTAGAAAAACGGGAAACATTTAGTTTTTTCTCTAATTTCCAAAATGTTTTCTACAAAACTAACTATGGCCTCATCAAGAAATATAAGTTTATTTTCATAAAAAAATAAACTGTATTACATATATGTAGTTTAAGATATGATTTTCAACGACGCCGTCTAAAATTTATGCCTGAGAAATTCACCCAGATACATGTTATCATCAATAATATACAATTTTTATAAGTTTCCTTTTATCCATTTTCACTTATATTCTTATTCCTAGTCTACTTTCTTCGAAATTTTAAGCTTTTGAAGTAAATCTTGGAAATAGAGGATGGATGGTGAGTATTTGTATATTTTCTTGAATAACTTCAAAATAAGTTTCATGTTTTACATGTCAGGGTCAATGATTTATATGTGTGTACCAAATTTCAACTCATCTATCTACTTTCGGAAAAAAACGGCTCTGACAGACGATAAACAGACAGGCAGTAATCTTATAAGGGTTTCGCTTTTATTTTATTTTATTCAATCTCGGGTCTGGAATCGAACCGCGTATTAGACGTCAGCGTAGCACTAGTGGACACTGCTGCACTATCAACAATACGTCATCGGGACAGTTTTTTGTTGATATCATTAGGAATGTTCAAGGCAAAGTCTTTGACTATAATATCCTATTCAGGTAGCTTGTGCAAGATCATAATAATATTATTTCATGCGTACATCAATGTAGGTTTCCAAAACCCATTAAATAATGTCTTATTTACTTGATTTAAGGGGACTAGTTTCACTCAGCCTCCATTAACATTGTCATATCCTTTGCAGCTTTCGCTATTTCAATGTATGTCGTCGGTAAATAAGACATGTTTTCCGTACTGAATATTTCTACCTGATTAAACTAAGAGCTTCAACTGTTATGCTTGCAAAATTATTTAGAACTCGCTTACCCTTACTCTATCTGAAACGCCTGACACTACAGGGCACGTATATTAGGTACCATATTAACATATAAGGCTTACGCACGCAAAACCTTATCGAAGTTACCCGGCAATAACCCATAATTGCATACAGTTCAATTAAAGTTTGATCAGTATTACCGTTAATTACGAAGTTAGTAAATTGACGAGTCCCTCCAGTAAAGGTAAGCGCAGCGTTAGTACGGTGCAAATTATATTTAAGTCTGAGAGAATGTGATTTATTTCATGTTTATTTCGTAGCTTTCCAAAAATATTACAGAAAATATAGATGGACTACACAAAATACGATTGGTAAAAACGTGATCAAAAATATACGTTTATTTACTTACTATCTATCTATCTTCTATATAATAGGTTGGGGAAAAAGTCTTTTCGCATTATAGTATGTATGAACTTGTAATAAAATCTCTTTGGCTGTAGTATTTGTATCAGGTTGGTTTTGGTATCATTAAAAGTTAAAATTTTAAAGAACATAATTCCAAATTCAAATAAGGCAAATGTGTGATTATCATTTGTTTTTCGTACTGTCAAGATGAGTGAATCTAATGAAGAAATTCGATACATTTTAAAATTTTACTACAAAAAAGGTAAAAATGCAACGCAAGCAGCAAAAAAAAATTTGCGATGTTTATGGACCTAGTGCACACTGCTGTGAGAGTTCACAAATTTGGTTTAAGCGTTTTCAATCCGGAAATTTTGATGTCAAAGATGCACCTCGCTTTGGTCGTCCTATTACGGATAAAATGGATGCCATTTTTGAAAAAGTGGAGCAAGATCGACATATCAGTAGATACGACGTAGCTGAAGAACTGAGAATTGATCACAAAATAGTTTTGGCGCATTTGATAAAAGCTGGGTACAAAAAAAGCTCGATATTTGAGTACCTCACGAGTTCACTGAAAGAAACCTAATGAACCGTGTACTCATTTGTGATTCTTTATTACGACGTAATGAAACCGAATCATTTTTGAAGAAGCTGATAACTGGTGATGAAAAGTGGAACACGTACGACAAGAACGTGCGAAAAAGGTCGTGGTCAAAGGCCGGTCAGGCTTCACAGACTGTGGCGAAACCCGGGTTAACTCGCATTAAGGTGATGTTGTGTGTGTGGTGGGATTAGAAGGGCATTATTCATTATGAGCTATTACCACCAAGCAGAACTATCGATTCTGAACTCTACTGCGAACAACTGATGAGATTAAAGCAAGAAGTTGAGAGAAAGCGGCCGGAATTGATCAACAGAAGGGGTGTGATGTTTCATCATGATAACGCTAGACCTCACACATCTATAGCCACTCAGCAAAAATTAAGAGAGTTTGGCTGGGAGTCTTTAATGCATCCGCCGTATAGTCCTGACCTTGCACCTTCAGATTTCCACCTGTTTCGGTCTCTTCAGAATTCTTTATGCAATGTTAGGTTAACATCACGAGAGGACTGCCAAATCCACTTGTCGCGGTATTTTGATGAGAAGTCCCAAAATTTTTATAGCAATGGGATCATGTCCCTACTTACAAGATGGCAAAAGGTTATCGAACAAAATGGTACATACATACGAGTAATTTAGTTAAATTTAAATAAGCTATATTAAAAAATGTTTTGAATTATCTTAAAAAATGAGAAGAAACTTTTTCCCCAACCTATATATAAAAATCAATTGCTGTTCGTTAATCTCGCTAAAACTCGAGAACGGCTGGACCGATTTGGCTAATTTTGGTTTTGAATTATTTCTGGAAGCCTAGGGAAGGTTTAAAAGGTTAGGAAATATGAAGAAATTGAAGGGGAAATAGAATAAACCACAATTTCATTTTTTCATACAAATAGTCCGTCTCTATCAAACCCTTGACACATTATTTCATTGCATCGACTATAGAGAAGGAAGGCTGATAGGTCTGTGTTTTATTGTGAGGCAATACGAAGTTTGCCGCGTGAGCTAGTAAGTAATAAATACCGCTGATCGCGTTCATCACCATCATCATCATTTCAGCCGAAGAATTTCTAAGACTGGAGAAAAATATCTCCCAAAGTATGAACGGTTCTGGGCCACAACCTTCACCAGGTCGGTCCCTGTGGGGGTCCACCTGCCTTCGTCTTCTGCTATGGTGGTGGCGTTACGTCAACCAATTCTATGTAAATTTAAACGATTTATTTTTAGTGTTCCGTAGTAAACAAGGAACCCTTATAGTTTCGCCATGTCCGTCTGTCTGTCTGTCCGTCCGCGGTTTAGCACAAAAACTTCTTTTACTTAAGACTTAAAATTTGGCTCAAGTATACACCTTATTCACGCCGACAAAGTGGTAGAATAAAAACATTAAAAAATATATTTAGGTTACTACATGTAACGTGCGAATATTTTTTTAATTTTCGATTTCCATATAGTGTTGGGTATCGTTGGAAAATATCGTGGATGTCCTAACATCATTTTTCGATTTAGTTAACTGTTCGTGACTTATTAAGCTTTAAAGTGCAAATTTTCGTTGAAATCAAGTGCCCCCCCTCCTTCCAACTAAACGGTTGTTGTAAAAAATTCAAACGTTAAAAATTTCAACAAAAATTTCAGAACAACTCCCTAGAATTTTTTTTTTTTCATTACATTCCTTACTCTGTAAATACACTAAATATGGAACCCTACACTGCGCGTGACCCGGCACGCACTTGACCGGTTTTTTTTAATACACAGCAAAAAACTAGGTACTTATTTGTTTTTGCTACATAATTTGAAAAACTAACTAGAACTGGTATGAGCTGACAGGAATCTAATGTTCAAGTTCTATTCTGTTCTCCCATTCTATTCCAGAACAGAATTTCCGATTTAAAAACAAATGTACGAGATCAATACATAGCAAGCTCTGAGTGAAGTTAAAGAAAAAAATATTCCTATGATGAGCTAGACAGGAGACATGAAACAGATGCGATAAAGTTTATTACCATATTTACTTAGCAATATTCATGTTCAAGGAGAAAATTACTGTCTGCAAGTTCAAATATTGAGGGCACTATATCCACCTCGACATTATTTACGTCGCTAAGTCCTATATGCGAAGATGTACGGTTAAATGGCTATTACGTCAAATGGCGGCAGGCATATAAACTGAATAGACGATATTGCTTAGATTGATAGACCTATTTCTATCAATCTAAACAATATCTATACCTACATCTATACAAATAAATAAAATCAGAGTGTCTGTTTGCAATCTAAAAATTACCGCTTTTTACTAAATACATTTGTATGTATACAAATACATTGTATGGTACATATACCAAAACAACATTTTTTACAATTTTTGTCTGTCTGTATGTTTATCCCCGCTGATCTCGGGAACGGCTGGACTGATTTTGACGGGACTTTCACTGGCAGATAGCTTATGTTAAAAGGAGTACTTTTTACTTAGGCTACTTTATACTAGCTGCGCCCACGACTTCGTCCGGGTAGATCACTGATTCTGAACAAACAGAAATTCTCACGCGGACGAAGTCGCGGGTACAGATAGTCGTCTATATAATAATACATCGCCCACTGACGCGTCGCCCAAATGTTGGGCTGTTAATGCGAGACCCAGTATTTATCAAATGAACTCACTATAGTTCGCATAAGGGAATAAAAGATTTTATTTGCTTTTGGGATGATATATTTTGGAATTTTTATCACAGTAGGCAATCTTCAAGCTTTTATTAAAACTGTATCCAAATCAAATAGGTATTTCCTACTGAACTCTTTATCTGTATGAAAAACTTACTAGTATTATTGACTGGAGCGGACGGAAATCTAATATACTATTTGGGTATTTGATTCTAGTTATCCAATTTCCGTTATAAAAACGAATGTTCAATATCAGTACAAAGCAAACTATGCCAAAGAGTAGAGGTAAAGAAGAAATATTTATAAAGTGAACGTAGAGCTAAAATTTGTATACTCTTTGGAGCTAAACAGGAAACATGGAATAGATGCGATAAAGTTTATTTATTTAGCAATATTTATCGTCAAAGAAAAAAACACTGTCTGCTGGTCCAAATATTGATGCCATAATATCAACGTCGCAATAATTTACGTCTTTTCCACCCTTTATGCGAGGATGTACGCTTAAATGTCTATTATTTCAAGCGACGGCAGGTATATTAACTGAATAGACGATATTGTTTAGATTGATAGGCATAGATAATACATCGCCCACTGACGCGTCGCCGAAATGTTGGGCTGTTAACGCGAGATCCTGTGTTTATAAAATGAACTCGTTTAATGAGCCCCTATAATTCACATAAGGTAGAATGAAATTTGCTTTACGTGTACCGTATGTAATATATATCCTTTCAGCCCGTTACCTTAATAAAACTTGGTTTGTTTATGATATTTTTAAACTTTCACCCTTTAGCATTTATGGGCAAAATTTAATTTTCATTTGGGATGATTTGTTTATGGATTTGTTTGTCAAAGTAGATTTACTTAGTGTTTTTATTTTATTCAAATCAAGTATAATTTTTTTGTACCAAAAATTACCAGTTTACATAATTTAATATGGGTTACTATTCTGTTACTCCATTCTAGATATAAAATTCTTGCGATATAAATAAATACCGGTCAAGTGCGTGTCGGGCCACGCTCAGTGTAGGTTTCCGTAGTTTTTAGGTTTGAATAATGTAATGAAAAAAGAAAAAATATTTTCTATGGAGTTCTTCAAAATTTTCGAGTAATATACATTTGGTTGACTATTACTCGCAAACTTGTAAAGCCAACTTAAGCGTGATAGTTTTACTTTTAATTTCGTTAAAGGTATGTAGCTACTATTGCCGAAACTTTTGAATTTATAACAACAACCGTGTAGTTGTTAGAGGGGGGGGGGGATATTTCACTCTAACTAAAATTGGCACTTTAAAGCTTAATAAGTCACGAACAGTTAACTAAATCAAAAAGTGATATTGGCACATACCTAACATTTTTGAAACATATCCACCGATATCCCACACTATGTAGAAAACGAAAAATAGAATATCGTGAACTCTTTATTTGTTCAATAAACTTACTAGTATTGTTGACAAGAACTGACGGGGATCATTTATCCTATTTTCTTTGATTCTAGCTACGGACTTTACGATATAAACGAATACTAACCAATGCATGAAGGAGTAGAAGTAAAAAGGAAATATTTACATCAAGAATGCAGAGCTAAACAGAAAATATGAAATAGACGCGATAAAGTTCATTACCAGATTTATTTACCTTATTTACGTTCAAAGAGAAAATCACTATCTGCTAGCTCAAATATTGACGGCACTATATCAACGAAATTATTTGCGTCGCTTCCACCCTGTATGTGAGGATGTACGCTTAAATGGCTATTACGTGAAATGGCGGCAGGTATATTAACTGAATAGACGATATTGTTTAGATTGATAGACATAGATAATACATCGCCCACTGACGCGTCGCCGAAATGTTGAGCTGTTAACGCGAGACCCTGTGTTTATCAAATGAACTCGTTTATTGGGCCCCTATAATTCACACAAGGTAGAATGGAATTTGTTTTACGTGTGCCGTTTGTATTATACATTCTTTCACCCCATTACCTTAATAAAATTCGGTATTTTTATGATATTCTTGAACTTTCACCCTTTTGCCTGTGTGGGCGAAGTATAATTTGTATTTGGGATGATTTGTTTATCAGGATACAATAGGCTGTATAAAGCCTTTATTGAAATTGTACATTCGTTTAAAAAAAAAAAACGTTACGTTTAGGTAACAGATATGAAAAGTTAACTAAAACAAATGACGCGACTTCGATACAAATTGTATCCCGTAGTTAAACCTGGCTTTTTTACCCCTTTTTACCAGTTTTCAAATTAGGAAATATTGACTGCCTCGATAGCCTAGTGGTAGCAGGCCACTACTACTACGCTGAGGTCCTGGGTTCGATTCCGGGGCAGGGGGTTATCAGAGATAATGGTGTAAAGTCCTTTATCTCTGGTTCTATTGGGGTTTTTCCAATATTCTGTAAATTTCCCAGTACCTCAAAGTTTGGTAATGTGCCGGGAGATGTCAACAGGCTCGCCACCTGTTACATGGGCCAAAACGTAACCGGCGAATTGTGGGTGTTTGCATCTATGCTTGAATGCATGCATTTACCTCTGTCTACCCCTTCGGGGATTACAGGCGTGAAGTTACGTTTTAAGTTTTTTTTAATTAGGCTTCAAGCAATATAAATGTACCCCGCTTCTACCCTTCTTAATTTTTTCATTAAATATCTCATAATATGTACAGACAAAGCCCAGTTATTTTCTTATAAATATGAATTCTAAGATATTACGTGTATAGATCAGATTTAACTTGACCACGTTACTGATTAAAACCGTTAATGAATGTACTAAAGTTCTAAACAGGACCCTTGGTAGCAGGGTTCCAGTTTCCAGATGTCAATTTGCCACAGTATGACAATAATGACAGATTACGTGGAATCGTCTCATCTAAATATCTGTCAAACTACTTTAAAAAACGGAGCCGGCTGTTTGTTCCCCTTGTTTTCTCTATTATTGACCTCGTTGATAAAAACATTATTATATTCAGGCGAAACTACGTAAGATGGTGGATGAGCAAGTCTCGGTGGGTACCCGGGTGGAGGTAGACGCTGAACCCGAGCCCGCCGACCCTCTCATCACGCCGGCGAGCTCCGTCTTAGACCGGCCAGAACTTGACCCACGACCCATACCACCAGAAAGAAGACTCCTCATCGGTACTCTAGACAAACCCCGCACTGGCTCCCTAAACGGAGACAGAGACGGAACGTTGAACAGAACCACGAGGCTTTCCATTCGAAATGGAAAAGACAATCCTTTTATAGGTCAGTATAATTTTTTATGCCATTAAGTGACAAACGAGTATTTTGCAGCACTGCTGGACAAAAGGTTCTCCCAATGATGCCCGCAATTAACATTATTAGTTCACATTGATTAAGTAAGTAATACTGTAACATGTAAACATCAATAAAAACAGATTTTTCAGTACTCGTGATGCGTTCGTACTTCCGAGGCCTAAGCTTTTCGCCTCTATGCCGGAAATTACTGGGCTGTATATATTTCCACCGGACCGGAACACAAGGGCGCTAAATGCTACAATTAAGCTGTGGATTACATAATGCGGAGGTGCCTAAGCCCTCAAGCTCTGCCACTGGAGCTCAACCATCACCAAAAAATACAACTCTGGTAGTTTTAGTATGACAATCAAGTAAATGATTGCAATAGTGAAACAGCTGGAGTAGTATCATATAAACTATCATTTTAATTTTTCAGATGATGACAATAAAGAAAACCAAGCTAATGGTAAATTAGAATCACCTGTTAAATGGTCGACACAAAATGGAAGTGATAGCGGGACTTACGCTGAAATTGGGAACGGTGGCAACAGTAATACGAGCGAAAGAAATATTTTAGACCCCGCGGATAGTTCGGAAGAAGAAGTACCCCTGCCTGATGCTACTTCGCCAGGACGAAGTAGTGATGGACCGGAGCCACGAGCTGATATCACGGCAACACTCGATGGAGGTTAGTGATTGCTTTTTATATTTAACTAGCTGGCCCGGCGAACTTTGTATCGCTTAGTAAAGATTAAAAAATACACTACAGTTTTAGCGAAAGTAACAAAAAGCAATTGATTTTTGAAAATTGCATGGCCTGTCCCAATGCCTGTCCAGTTTCGGTAATACATCAAAATAAAAAGTGTGCGTCACAATGGCGGGGAATTGACATTTGAATTTATAAAATTATTCATTTTATTTCACGAATTATCAAAAGACACGAATTTTGCGGGAACATGATCTCGACTCGGAATTATTTATTTTTTACGATCTTTAATTGTAAATAGGTTTCGATCGAGTCTACCGTAGATCAGTGGCAGAAAAAATTACATGTAATGTCTGTACTTAGGTTCATAATGGCGGATATTAAAAATTGAATTTTAACCACTAATGTCATCAACACTACCACCACCATCACCACCACCACGATCACCACCACCACAATCACCACCACCACTGTCACCGCTACCACCGCCACCACCACAAACGTCACCAACGCCATCAACGCCACCACCAACACCAACATCACCAACCGTTTTTACCTTTTAGTTAAGGAAGCCTAAAAAAGATAGAAAATAGTTTCAAATGAGCATTTCTTGAAATGATTAAGTAGTCATTACACATTTCTGAACGCACGCGTAATACTTTTCAATCTTTCTAAAAAACAATACACACAATAGTTTATTCATACAATTTAAATAGTTAATGGGGGTTTTTGGCGGGAACCTTGAAAGAGACGTATGGTGCTCTTATTTTATTTCATTTTCTTGGTGTATTTTTGAGTTATATTAAATAAAGTTGGTGGCATTTTGTTTGATATAGGTTTATTACAGTGCCCGTGTTTAGTGATATATAATATAATAACAGTGCGAAAACATGGCCTTTCAGGTTTTCTCCAAAACTTCATCGTAAATGTTCTAGTAAAATAGCCATCGCTTTACTCGAATTACTGACTGTACTCTCTTGACTGATTTAATAAATAATTGACTGACTGACTATAATACAAACTTTTACGCTGCATTATATTTAAATATACGAATACAAAATATCGTTTTACTTGACACTGGCAATAAGCGTAACAGCAATGCCATAATAATTAAAAAAATATATAGATTACGAACGCATGCATAAAAGTCAATCATTACTTATAGATTTTGACATAAAAAAATTGACAGCTCCGAAACTAAAGACCTTTTAGGGAAATTAAAGCATTTTTCAAGTATTCGTCAATGTTTCTTCTTTTTTTCTGCTATTCGGGGCGGAGACAAATCCAACAAATCAAAAACCATGAAAATTGGTCCAGCAGATCTCGAGTTATAAGTGTTGTAACAAACCCGACTTTGTTTTATATTTATAAGATTAGAATAACTGTGATAGAATAATGATCAAATATCGTCTGTGTTTTGAATTCGTAAAATGGAATATAACTCAAACGCAACAAATGTTTTACAGTGGTTCGATCTTGATCTTGCTATATTTTATGTATTGTGTTGGTGGTACATAATAATTTAAAAAGTATTATTTTATTTTTTTAATTCACATGATAAAATACTAAATAATAAATTAATTAACTGATTTCATATTATAATGTTTCTATGCCAAAATAATAAAAGAATATTTTAGATACAGTCTTCATGTTGTTATTAATAAGAGAAATGAGTATTGATTGCGATGGTTCTATTTTACCACTCATTTTTACGGCGATAAACAGGACAAGAAAAACAAAATATTCGCGTTTGTATTTAAACTTGACACTTCTCTTCACAAATCCCTTTGTTAAACTAAACGCTCCCACACAATTTCCAAAGCGATCAATCATGCTGTCACTTAGTGGAATACCTAAATACCCGAAATGTTTTTAAAACAGAAAATAAAGGAAACAAAGGAAAATATTTCTAGCAAATTTTGTTTATCTTAGAGTTTGAAATACGGGAGATAATAGTTTATAACTAGTCGAGCCCGGTGTATTTGTATTGCTGATGAAGTAACTTCCGAGCTAGTTTGAAATTCTTCATCTTTCTCTCAGCCTGTTATGAGTGTCCTTTGTATCGTTCCGTGTTTAACTGGGTCAAATAAAACTAACATAAACAAGCAAACTACAAATTAGCTACCGCAATTCATGCCAGAGTCATTGTCGCTCATAATTTTGAATATACAACTGCTTCAGATATTGTGCATGATACTGAATGTATTTTTGTTATTCAAGCAGGATTTTACATATTCTCAGAACTTATAGGTAGGAGGGTAGAATAATGCTGTTTGGAGTAAAATAAAGGATGATTCTGCTTTATAACAGAACCCATACATTGTCCGTTCCCCTCAGCATAGTATCCGGGCCACTAATGAGCCTGCAGCCTTGGGGAATAAGCTCATTTGCGACTAACTGCACCGCCGGCCAACTTTGCAAGAAAGAAACTTTCCGCCTGATGTTGCAATTTGTCATTTAATTCTCACAAGCTTTTTAATTAGAACGTGTAAATGAGAAGAAAATACTTTTGATATAAACTATTTGTAAGTTGTCTGGTATTAAGACGAAAGCAACCTTTTGAATTTAAATTGAGGTTGATATATTATTATTTCTTGTACATTTATTCATAATTTTGATTTTTAATAAGTCTGTAACTAAGCTTTATAATTCCATTGAGCCTTTGATGGCATAATAATAGAGTACAAAAATACGATGGCAACGAGGTCGTGCAATTTATTTTCCCCTTTTCGAGCATTGGCTGACAATAATGTGATCTTTGTACCACGATCCGCAGCCCATTAGTTATTGTTCCGACGATTTGTCACCATCCTTTTATTAATTATCCCCGCCTCTCTTAGGAACTGTGAACGAGATTTCGATATCATTTATACTTAAGGACTGCACTAAATTAAAGTCGGTCGCTGGAAGTATTGACATTGATCACTCGCCGCAGTGTAGATGTAATTTACTGAACTGAAGCATCACGTCCGTGTTGTAGGCTACAATAATATGCGCTATGCACACCTGTGTCCCATGACTCGTGATATGTATGAATAATCGATTTGTCTGGACGGGACTGGCGGCTTTCGTGACTGAGAGAACTTTCGTATTATTGCTATGTTTACGTCCCCATAACCAATTCCATTTATACGGCGGTTGCGTAAAATGTGCCACGTTTTATGTATTTTAATAGAAAATCAACCCGTAATAGCATCGGTCTATACTAATGGCTTTTTTATTATTATAACTTAGCCTTGGGTGAGATGGTATTTATTTTCAATAAAGCTAGAAAGAAATAGACGTATATATATAGTTATATATATATATATATATATATATATATATATATATATATATATATATAGTTGGCAGGTATTATTGCTTGAAGAAATATATAATAATGTAGGTTTTCTATTGTGTAGGTGTTGTAGGTATACAATATATGTATACAAGCTTTCATAACAAAGATTCTTATGTATCGTTTCTCAATCTGTCTATTTATCGATACTGGTCGGATCATAACAGCAGAGTGTGATATTTAATATAACGAATTAATACTTACCTACTGAAATATTGATTGACAGGCGATTGGTTTGGACCATCAGAGATTTATTTAATAATGGTGTAAAATCCTTTATCGCCGGATTTATTGAGATTTTTAGTTGTGAGATTTGGTAGTTACCCAGTACCTCGGAGTTTGGTAAAGTACCTAACCCTGCCTAACCCTTCGGGGATAACAGGCGTGAAATTACATGTCAGTATAAAATAAATACCATTATTTTTATGCTATCATGCATCACGCGCGACTACGTCCACATGGTAGGCCCCCGGTGCATAAATTGTCTTTGCAATACTGTTGGAATTTTCATATCATTCGCCAGTTCAAAGTTGTAAGTCTATGTGGAGTTAAAACGTGTTGAATAAACAGAAGCGGCGTCCCCTGGCGGGCGGTCGGACCGGTCGCGGCAGGAAGAGGTTCCGGCGTCCCCAGGGATGCTCACCGCCGCACAACTCGCCCGCCGGCTGCGACTCGAGAACGAACGTCTGCAGGTCACTATTTTTTATTTTGCTTTATAAATAGAATATAACTAGATTTAGTGAAGTTTGAGGTGAGTTCAGTTGCTCCCACATAATTATGTAACGTTACAGAATGTTGCACAACATTTGTTATCCAACTTTTTTTAACAAACTGTAACAAAAGCTATGAATGAATTGAATGTATATTTTGCTATAAAATATAGTAAAATGTTATACTGTGTTATAACATGTTATCTTGTAACACAATGTTTTATAACGTGATATGTATGACTTCTTTATGGAGCACATTGAGCTAGGCGACATTCTCAGTTGATGGTAAGTGATTTACAGTGTTGTCCATAGGTTATATTCCGAAAAATCCATAGGCGTCAATGTCAACAAGCTTCTCCTGACGTTTGTCATCAGCAGGATTAGTGTTGCTTCTTTTGAGCATATTAAGTAGGTGGTTCGTCGCCAAAAACGGCTGTAGTCTCCTTCACCGGGCAATCGGCGAGAGCAAAACGCTCTCATCCTAACCGGTCGCGGCAGGAAGAGGTTCCGGCGTCCCCAGGGATGCTCAACGCCGCACAGCTCGCCCGCCGGCTGCGATTTGAGAACGAACTTTTTTATTTTACTTTATAAAAAGAACGTCACACTAGACACTAGATACGTCACAACCCCAAGGTTGACTGTAAGAGAAGGCCTAGTGGCATTAAGTCCGCCATATGTATAAATGGCATAGAAGTGTAAATAAATAAATAAATATAGTGGCATTCTATGGCACATAATATTTATCGAGTTTTATTAAAACAACATCAATTAATTTAACAAAATTAAAATAACATCATAAGTATCTCAAAAACGCTTAAGAATATCTTGTTCAAACCAAATTTCGTTGAATGTGTTTGTTGTGAACTACAGCATATACCTACCTTTTTATTTTTTTATTTAGGTACCTATCACTTCTATTATAAACGTTAGAAATAAAATTGTGGCTTTTACTATTTCCCTTCAATTTCTTCATATTTTCTTACCTTTTAAACCTTCCCTGGACTTCCAAAATTCATTCAAAACCAAAATTAGCCAAATCGGTAAAGCCGTTCTCGAGTTTTAGCGACACTAACGAACAGCAATAGATTTTTATATAGATACTAGCGGCCCGCCCCGGCTTCGCCCGCGCTGCTCTGCTCCTATGAGTCATAGCGTAATGTAAGCTATCCTATCTCTCAAGTTGGATCGAACTGCACATGGTGTGCGAATTTTATTATAATCGGTTATGTGGTTTAGGAGTCCATTGAGGACAAACATTGTGACACGAGATTTATTTATATTAAGATTAAGATAGATAAAGCTATGAACTGTTAGTACTATAGACGTATTCATGTTTTATGATGATTAATACGAATGCTGAATCAATTTATAATCCCAAGATATTCTCGAACCTAATAAAATATTCTTTCTTTTACGGATATTTCGGGGGGATCGGTCCCGGACTTGAGTGTCATGGCAAATAGAAATTTACTCCAATGAACACATTTGCATTATTTATATAGAAATAACAGCGAGTAATCCGGATTGAGTTTTCTCTCTTGTTAATCACGCGGGAGATAAAGATGGAAATGATTCCCCTTCTGTTTAAAAAAATACATCATAAAAGCTTTGTTTCTCATTTTCTAAAAGTGTCTGCCCGGTTAATACCTCTTTACGATTTTGGACGGCTTGCATTCGTTTATTCTTTCGCAAAGGATTACAAACTTTGTTGTAATTATGAACATTTCCTTTTTTATTTTTGTAATAAGCGAATCTTAATTTTTCTGATGTCCGCTATCAGATTGAGTTTTACTCAAAGTATTTTACTTATCTATCTCTAAATTACGGCATGAAGAAAGTAACTGATGGCGAAAGCAGTAGGTACCTACATTTTTGTCTTTAATTCAAAAGAGTCTTTGATGTATTTTATATAGAAGAACTACATTTTTACAATTATAACAGTTTAATTTCACTAATATTTTTATAGGTACTTACCTACCACATACCTTCGAAGTTTGAACTAATTGTTCCGGTTATCTAATAATGTAATATGTTTAGCGTAACTTCACGCCTGTAATCCCCGAAGGGGTAGGCAGAGGTAAATGCATGCATTCAATCATACATGCAAACACCCACGACTCTGGCCTTATGGCCCTGTAATTTCCGGCACAGAGGCATAACACCTTAGGCCTCAGGAGTGGTAACGCATCTGCATTTTGACCTTGGTCTTTGTGTGGGTGTCTATAGGCTGCAGTCATCACTTACCATTAATGTGAACTGCATGCTTGTTTACCACTTCCATTACATAAAAAAAAAAAAAAACTCGCCGGTTACGTTTTGACCCATGTAACAGGTGGCGAACCTGTTGCCATCTTCGGGCACATTACCATACTCCGGGGTACTGGGAAACTTCCAGAAAATGGAAAAATCCCAATAGAAGCAGAGATAAAGGATTTTTAACCGTTATCTCTGATAGTCCCCGACCCGGGAATTGAACCCAGGACCTCCTGCGTAATAGTAGTGGCCTGCTACCACTACGCTACTGAGGCAGTAATATGTTTAAAACATTACAAAACCAAAATAATGCCTTGATTTAAAAGGGGACAACAGAATGCAGTTTACATAGTCAGTGAGTAGTGAGTCAATGTCGTGTCGAATAGACATTTAGGTACGAAAACAAAAAGCACCAAATAATGCTGATGCGTTATCACCCAATGATACCTGAGTTGTTTTACTAATATTTCTGTAATAGAATAATGCGTATCACCTGCTTCACGAATGTATGAATATATCTTGAAACTAAGCCCCTTACGGGGTAGGCAGAGAGTGTGGAGGGCCATATACCGGTACACACCTCCTGCACTTCTTCTATATTTATTACTCTCATCATACAAGCACGCTGATTCGTAAGATTCTTGACCCACCTTGAGACAGTGCTCGACCTCGACTCGCTTCATCTACCCCATAATAAAAAGAAAAATGAAATTCGGTAGCTCAGTTGGAAGAGCGGCTGGACTAGATTCCCAGTGGCCGCGAGTTCGAGTCTCGCCTGAAGTCAAATTTTTCTTTCCATTTTTCTTTAAATAAAATATATTTCACAAGCATGTGTCAATGCGAAATAATATAAAACAACTATTAAGGGTAAAAGCGACTTCTTTACGATTCAATAAACTGCAAAGGAGATCCGCCACTTTGTATGGGACATTGGTACATAATTGTACATCAATAAAACTTTTCGTCCTCAGACATTAGTACATCAGTATAATATTATACTGAAAAATTTACAGCTCTATGCGCACAAATTTTATGTAAAGTATTTGTTCATGTACAATCTATGTATCATTTTGGCTGATCTCCTTTATTATATCGGTTGCCTAACTAGCATAGTATGGCAATAGATGGCGCTGCTGCCACCATAAGGTAATGCAATAAATGTGAAGGAGAAATTTGGCAAATCGGGCAGGACTTCGGTAGCTCAGTTGAAAGAGTGGCTGGACTAGATTCCCAGTGGCCGCGAGTTCGAGTCTCGCCCAATGTAAAATTTTTCTTTCCATTTTTCTTTAAATAAAATATATTTCACAAGCATGCGTTAATGCGAAATAATATAAAACAATTATTTACGTATTTTTATGTCCATGAGAGCAGCTGCGATCACTTGCAATGGACCGTATTCTCTGTAGCAACTTGTTCCATATTAACAAACTGCTATTTGGGCGCAGGCGGAACTCACTCGCGTCCGACGACTATTGGTGGCTGCCGCTGAGCGCGGAGAAGCCGGGAACGCGCTAGTGGAACGAGCTCAGGGTGAAGTGCACGACGCGCCACCACTAGACCCTCAGCAGTTGGAGAAGGAGCTGCTACTGGCACGAGAAGCCGTCAATTGTAAGTCTTATATCACCAACGGCCGTACCTGTAAAAGGGAATTAGGTTTTCGCTAACTACACTCATTGATATAAAACTAGTCTTCGGATTTAAACTATAACGATTATATAAAATCAACTCGACGTTTCGGTCGCTTTTCAGGCTCCGTGGTCTCGGGCAGACTGAGGTGACATTTGTCTGGTAGCAGTTTGAAAAATTATTATGTGCAGCTACCTCCATCTATTTAGTAGCACTTAGGATTAATACAAAAGTTACTAATTGTATATTGAGATCTTACAGACCGTTATTATGTTAGTATAATAGGTTTACGCAAGAAAAAATTGCCTTTTCAACAACCCTTTTTGTTATGTAACTAGCTAACGAAACTTATTACTTAGCACGTGTGTCTCGGAGCAATATGTACTTATGTACGTAACCAATTTGTTGAGTGCCATTGAAAATACGAAAAGGTAGTAAAGAAGTAGTGGATACGCCGGCAGTTTGATAAACTATAGTCATAATATTTCCGAAAGTACCTCAACGGAAGCGCGCGAGGGCAAATTATGAATCAAGTCACGTCGAACCGCGGTCCATCCCGAAACTTCTACTGACATTTTCACTAAAGTCACTATGTTCGTTGCCGAAAAATCGAAGTCATTGGGGACTTAGTATAATGATATTCCTAACTAAACTTGGTATGCAGAAGAAATAATCGATAAACTTGTTTAAATATTACTAAGGCCGCGTCTGTATTTAGGTATATACATAATAAGTATTGATATTTAGACATACCTGCCAGGCTTTGTACGGCCCTGTAATTTCCGGCGCAGAGGCATAACACCTTAGGCCTCAGGAGTGGTAACACATCGGCATTTTGACCTTGGTCTTTGTGTGGGTGTCTATAGGCTGCAGTCATCACTTAACATCAATGTGAACTGCATGCTTGATTGCCACTTTCATTGCATTAAAAAAAAATCTTAACTTGCTTCTTCATTTATTTACAAGGCCCGTGCCGTGACATTTAAAATGCGATTGAATTAAAGAACCGCCAAAAAATTGTTTCATTTGTTTTTATGACAGTGCGCGCTGTATTGCAATAGATGCTTAAATTAAGTCACCCCTTAACCGGCACGTAACCTGTATAACTTTATTCGCGGATGAAAATAAAGTACCTACTCACTCGTTTGAGCAGTAAACAAAAAAGTGTTACACTGATGTTTTAAAACTTCGAACATTTCGCGAAACTTTTTACACAGCACCACGTGTGTCAAGGAGCGATATATAATATACGTAACCAATTTGTTGAGTGCCATTAAAGATACGAAAAAGAAGTAGTAGGTAAGCCGGCAGTTTGATAAACTATAGTCATAATATTTCCGAAAGTAGGTACCTCAACGGAAGCGTGCGAGGGCAAATTAGGATCCAAGTCACGTCGAACCGCGGTCCGTCCCGAAACTTCCACTGACATTTTCACCAAAGTCATTAAGTCCGTTGCCGAAAAATCGAAGTCATTGGGGACTTATATAGTCCTATTTATATGATGTTATTCCTGTTAACTAAAATTGGGATGCGGAAGAAATTATCGATTAACTCGAATAAACATTAATAAGGCCGCGTTTGTATTTCATAATCTCTTAATAAGAGCGAATGTTACTTCGATCATCGATAATGGATGGTTTTAATAAAAAAGGTTTATAGAATATGGATAGATTTTTATAAAAATGTCAACATCTTTATTTGTTTTTTTCCTGAATGCGTTGTATCGGGATATCTGCTTCCACTACAGAGCGTAAACTAACTAAATAAATAAAAATTGTCGAATTGTTTTTTTTTGCTATAAGGTATGCGTGTGAATTTTAAGTAGGCATATAAAAAAATACTTCGGACGGGTTTCGAACCCCCCTGCCTTTGATTAATTAACTCAGCCAATGTCCTATTAAGCTACTAAAGCCATTATAAATATTCTGGATATAGCGACATCCTAGCGATATTTTCTTCTTCTAAATGAATAAAAAAGATGAAGGTAGAAGAAGCACGCGAGTTATGTCAGGATACCTATCTGGCGTTCCACATTCTGCTTACCCCGTAAGGAACCTGGCGTGATGATACATACATATATCAATAAAAATGAATCACCGAAATGTTTGTACGCGCATAAAGCGAAGCCGGGGCAGGCCACTAGTTCAATAGGATATTTAATTAATTTAAACTCTGATTATCAATACGAAACACGATATGAACGTAAATATTTGGCGTAAGTAGGTATTCGTATAAGCGAAATGAAGCGAATGATTGTTTTCGTTTTATAAAATGTATCTCGTTACCATTAAGTAAGAGAATTATTTATCTAGTATTATTTATTTACTTTCCAATGGTATTAACGTGGGTATTACACAAAGAAAATGTAGGTATACGTTTTCGAGCTCAATGTAAACAATTTCAATACGTTTTTATTTGTATAAACTGTGTAATGCGAACGCAGAAAAGTTATTATATTCAGCATTCTCTTAAAAGTTAAAAGGAAAAATGTGGAGATCATAACATTGCAAACGAATGAAGAAAAGATTATTATTTATAGTTGTGATCTTTCTGACATTTCAAAGGCTGCGTGTATTTTATTAGGGTTCTGTACTCAGACATTGGTACCGTGGTTCCGTAAATTACGGAACCCTTCTAGATTCGTAATGTCTGTCTGGCCGTCCGTCCGTATGTCATAGCTATACTTTATATTTAGATTTCATTAAGACTACATACCTACGTACTACCTAGTTAACATTTGGTAGGTTATTCTGTGAAACGCTTTACGATTTCTACAATTTGTTTATTATACTTTGAAGTATAGTCCAATTATATTTTGTGGTTTGAAAATAAAGTTATTTTTGGTACTGAAAACGAATACGGAACCCGGAAATCAAAATAAAAAACTGAGTGAGATCAACTCGCACTTGGCCGCTTTTTATCAAACGTTTGAATTGCGCGTTTGTTCGTGTTGCAAGCATCTTCATAGAAATGGGATCGACAAAGAACACAACGAGAGCGGCTCTACAAATAGTTTGATTCTCTTGAGATTAAAATTGTGTCACACATGTTCTAGTTACTAACATATGTGAGCCACAACTCTTACTTTCTCTAATGGTACCTACTCAATGTGTTGCCTAATCCGTCTGCTTATTTATTTAATAGTTTTATTCATTTAATATATTCTTATTATCATTAGACACACCACTTATTTCTATATTTATTAGACCTTTGACATCCGTGACCATGCATCCAATGGTTCCAGTCGAAAACCAGCGTCAGGTACCTATATACCTTATAGGTACCTGATATTATGCTGAACTGGATACCTTTTTGGCGCAGCCGTGCGACACATAATACCTAATCATTATTATATTTATTACTAGCTGTGCCCGCGACTTCGTCTACGTGAGAAAAAATATGATTGTTCAGTATCTACCCGGACGAAGTCGTGGGCGCAGCTGGTATAAAAGTAGCGTAAGTTACTCCTTATTACATCAGCTATCTGCCAGTGAAAGTCCCGTCAAAATCGGAGACACTCAAATTCTATGTATTTGTATGTAGTTATGTATGTATGTATGGTGGTATGGAGATAAAAGTAGCCTAAGTTACTCCTTATCACATCAGCTATCTGCCAGTGAAAGTCCCGTCAAAGTCGAAGACACTCCAATTCTTCTTATTTGTATGTAGGTATGTAAGTATGTATGTATGGATGTATGGAGATAAAAGTAGCCTAAGTTACTCCTTATCACATCAGGTATCTGCCAGTGAAAGTCCCATCAAAATCGGTCAAGCCGTTGCCAAGATTAGCCCCGCCAAACAGACAGACAGACAGACAGACAAAAATTGTAAAAAAAATTGTTTTGGTTTATGTATCGTGTATATATATGCGTTTAGTAAAAAGCGGTTATTTTAATATTACAAAAAGACACTCCAATTTTATTTATTTGTATGTATGTAGATTTATTATGGAAGCTACAATACAACATTAGACCTAAAAATTCTGTGAAAATTTAAAGCGTCTACATTATAGCGGTAACAGAAATACCTAACTGGTGTAAATGTTAGCTTTCTAGCTATCACTTTTTATGAGATACAGCCTGGTGACAGACAGACGGACGAACGGACAGACAGACAGACAGACAGAGGACGATTAGTAATCAGTAGGGTCCGTTTTTACCTTTTAGGTACGAAACCCCCTAAAAGATAGAACTAAGTAAAAATATTTGATACGATTCTTTGAACTGATATAACTTTTATTTCTGAACCGATTCACATGAAACAAACACTAAATGTTAAGTGAAACTTACCACAATATATTAGTGAAAACTGCAGACCGCATAAGCCGTTTCTGATATTAGCGTGCACAAACACACAGACAAACAGACATTTTGCCGGAAAAAAAAGTACTCAGTGTTGTGCGCCAAAGATTAAAGTATAATCATATAAAGTTTCATTGTAATCGGACCTTTAGTTTTTATGTGATGCTTGAACAAACAGACAGACACACAGACAAAAAATTTTCTAATCACATATTTGTGTTCGGTATCGATCTTATAACATCCCCTGGTATTTATTTTTTCAATATTTTTAATGTACAGAATTTACACTTCTACAGATTTATTATAAGTATAGATAAATTTAATATAGGTCGTTAATTTAGATATAATTATTATTTAAGTTAATTATTTACCTACTTACTTTGTTTCTATTTTTTTATTTAATCTTCTTTTTTTTTGTTTCATTGTATTTTATTGTATACGTACTGTCCTACCTATGTGTCCTGGCTCAACGCCAAATAAAATTTTCATTTTCATTTCAATACATACCTAAAGTAAACATAACTGCGCGACTATGAATGAATCTATAGATAGACATCGCAGTCTGAAAACTAGAATACTGGAGTTTATATTATAAGCGAAATGAAACAGCATTCTTATTAATTGTTTTATATTATTTCGCATTAACGATTAACGAAAAGCACGATGCGTTCAATATGCATAAGGAAATAAAAATGATGATCGGTCATAATCACGTATTTTACAATTTGGTGGATGACAACAACCTGTTTGACCCAAAACAGACAGCATATCGGGCAGGACTTCAGTAGCTCAATTGGAAGAGCGGCTGGACAAGATTCCCAGTAGGCCGCGAGTTCGAGTCTCGCCTGAAGTCAAATTTTTCTTTCTATTTTTCTTAAAAAAAAAAGTATTCTTATTACTTTTTGTCCAGGTGAACTTATAATTAAATAATGATTTGTATTCAGATTTTTCATGCCCTATACTTACCTCTTCCTTTATGTTTTTTTTAATATTATTACTTATATTAAAGTCTGATTACCCCAACGTTGACTGGTGGAGAATATCTTATGGCATTAAGTTCGCATAATATACCTAACCTGGTGAAGCGCGTATGGCCTCGCGGCTGGTGTAGATCGGTTGCTATCGATAGATAGCCGTCTTATGGTTTCAAAACATCGACAGCGGGTTGGCCACTAACTCGTATCTCCACCAACCCGTATTGGAGCAGCGTGGTGGAGTAAGCTCCAGGGCTCCCCCCCAAAATGGGAAGAGACTCGTGCCCAGCAGTGGAACGTCTCAAGAGTTACCATTATTATTCCACTTATTTATTGATCCAACTTATTAAATAATTTTTTACATATATATGTATAAAAAAAAACAACAAATATATATATAAAAAATTAAAAAATAGTGTGCCGCCGGCAGCGAGAGCAGGGTCCAAGCTGCCGGTGGTTAGGGACACAGAGACAGGAACCTCCTCACTATACGTGCCGTGCCGAGGAGTACTGCTTTCTGTATCAGACCCTTGATCCATCCACCTAGCGAGAGCCTCTTGAGATGTTGGTCGAGGCTCTTCGCTATCAGCCCGTTCACCGATACGACTATCGGCACAATGATGGCCGAATCCACATCCCACATGGCGACAACCTCGTGAGCCAGATCAAGATATTTTATTTCCTTGTCCCATTATTATTATTATTATAATATAAACAGGTGCATGAAAGTTTAATTTAATAAGTTCATGATTATATACATAATAATATTATGAACCTAAATCACCCAAACTCCATCATTTTCCGACTCCATACATTCTATGCAAATGTTTTAACCGATTGTGAAGCGCGCGAAACTCCACAAAACCTCTATTGATTGCATTAATTTTTGTTCTAGCCTTAAAAGCTGATAAGAAGAGGCTCAAAGCTGAGAAGTTTGACTTACTAAATCAAATGAAACAGCTGTACGCAACACTAGAAGACAAAGAAAAGGAGCTGAGGGATTTTATTAGAAATTATGAACAGGTATAAATATTGACGCACTTATTAATTATTGAATTATTTAGCGGATATTTGAAATAGGAGGAGCTTCATATGATAATGATTTGTTTCGAGGAAGTGTGAAATACCTAGTTAAACGAAGTACCTAGGTAATACGTAGTTTGAAAAATCTTTATGATTACAAAATGAAGCCCAATTTTACTAACTCATCGTACATAATTGATATGTACATGTTCAATTACAATACGGATAATGTATTTTCTAATTCTGACCTATCACTAATATTTTTTATCAGCAAATACCTACTTGTCAATAGAACCTAGTTAAAATTAAGCAGGAAATTGTATAAAACCGTAAAAAATATTAATTTTATTAACAACCATGACATCTGTGCAAACTTATCGATTTTTGTTAGCGTGTTAATCTCCTTCGCAATAATAATTGGTACTAATTTATGTCGCTAGCTCAGTAATAAGTGGAACACGAAATCCCGCTAATCTAAGATCAAGATCTCCAAGTCAAGAAATCCCAATCCCGAGTAGTAATGGATTTTATCCCAAATAAAAACCATTATGAGTTATCTCTTACTAGGTTTTATTACAATTGTAATATCCATATGAAATAGAGGAAAAAATACAAACAAAGTTTATAATATGCAATTCATACAAATATTTTGAATTATACCTGAATTTTAGTTGTTGACTACATAAAAGACACGCAGTATCTGGACTTTTTTATATTTTTATACAAGCTCAAGAGAAAAATAATGTATAGATGCGTTCCCGTGGCGGAGCGTCTTCCGCTTTGGGCGCCGAGAGAGCCGAACGCGAGCGCGAACGAGCCGCGTTACTCCGACATGCTCGCGACGAAGCCGAACGTTCGCTGCAACTAGCCGCGGCGCTAAGTGCACGTGACACGCAATTGCGGCATGCCAGGGAACAACTGTTCGAGGTATACCTTACTTTCTTTTTTTACATTAATAAATCAAAATCGGATATGCACTTTGAGGAAAGAGACCATCGCCCATAGACGTCTATTGATGGCTAAAATCCCACGACAATACCTATCTTTACCTATCTACCGCGAAACGAGTCGAACGCGAGCGCGAAATGAGCCGCGCTGCACCGACACGGTCGCGATGGAGCCGTAGAATCGCTGTTTGAGGTTCTTTCTATATTTTTTTAATTGGAAGGTAATAATACAAAAGGAAAGTGACGTGAAAGCCACCATAGCGCTAAACCATCAAAAGCCAGAGACCGAAGTCATCACTTTTATGCGTTGCTATTTTTGAGCTGCACAGCAGTTTTTTTGTGATGTTTATTTCTAACGTAATAAATATTACATCAAATCAGGAAAGCATGTTGATCATAAATCACCACCGCCGTCAAAAGTCAGAGAGACTCAACATGACTACAAAGGTAATATTTTTGTAAATCTCAAGCTATATTAGTTTTGTGAAGTTTTGTCACATTTCTATAAGGGAGTGGAGTTTGGCGACCTGTATGGGTTTGGACCGATACAGTAAAAACCCTTTTCACTTCGATTTCATTTACGTGTTTAAATACTTTAATGATAGTAACAATGACAACCCATGATACGTCCCACTGCTGGACACTAGTCTCTTTCCTTTTTGGGGGGAGGCCTGGAGCTTACTGCACCGCGCTGCTCCAATGCGTATTGGTGGAGGTGGGTGGGTTAGTGGCCAAGCCGCTGTCGGATGTTTTCAAACCGCCAATAAGATCTCCGACAAGGTTTAACGACTGCTATCTATCGATAGCTACCGGGACCGACGGCTTAACGTGCCCTCGAAGCACGGAAACGCGCATTTTAATTCACACCACCCATCACACACCCGATTGCGCCCGTACCGCTTAACCGAGTAGATCGCTTCCGATCTGCACCACCCGCGGGGCTATACTCGCTCTTAATACACGTAATTTATATTAAAGGAGATGTTGCAAAAATGTATGGACCTCCGGCCATGTATTGTACACAATATCATTAAACAGGCAAAATCAACATAAACACGTTTTTTACTGCATATTTTCACTTATTTCGCTTTGTTTGCAGTTACAAAACATTATTTGCAGTTAGAATTGCAACTCAAAACCAACATGGCGAATATGGCGGGCGATGTCATTTTGACATTTTAATTTTTTAAATTGTATTTTGATTATATAGTACTTGGAGAAAAAAGGAATATTTTCTAAATACTATCAAAATCGATTGATCCCAAGTGTCGGCTGTATCGCCGCCATGTTTAACATAGTTGAAAATGATAAAATCGTTTGAATGAAATGTGGTTGTAACTCTAAAATATATTCTTGAATAAATTAATTGTATTTTTTTCGGATTCTTCTTTAATTTAGCTATTTTTTGAGGACGTGTACGATCCAGAGCCGAGCTCGCAACATCTCCTTTAGTTTTGGATATGTATCTGTCATCTGTTGTAATATTGAATAACTACACTATTCTTATTCACAAAAAAATACCTTTACAACGGACATCAAGAATGGGACGATACTAAATCTCAAGGGCCCCGGGGAATTTTTTTTTTTTCATCGCCTAAGTCTTATGTCTATGAATGACAACCCGTGACCACAAGGAGTTGCCACCTTTCCGTGGCAGTAAATATAGTTATCGATTGGGACCTTCAACATAAATGGTACATAAATTTTCTCTAACTGTACTTTTATTAACATTCTGCTTTTTTCGCATTAATTTCAATTATATAGATTTAACGTGCCATATTAACCCTAGCATTTCGCGAAGGCTTTATATATGAAAGATAAAAAGGTCAAGATCTGTCAAAAGTAAAAAAAAAAGTATATGCCCAAACTCTCGAGATCTATGTCCCCTTTAGAACGTTACACGCCAGGGTGTATAATCTTAGTACTAATGCGATGGAAATCATATCAATGTAAGGGCAAGTGAACGTTGCTAAAACGTACTAACAGATGGCGCGTATATTTGTTGTAATAATGTTCAGAGTTCATTCTTAATGTTGTCAGACATGGTACATACATGTCATGCTGCAATTTCGTCGTATGTAATATTGCTTATAAGAGTGTTTTTTAAGCGTTTTCCTTGACCATCGAGTTGAGATGTACGGAATGCACGTCACAGATAGATATAAAGAAAGCGGCCCAAAATACTGCTTTTATAATGGAATAGCAGTAAATAGCTACGCACGGGCTATTGACCTTAGGTTGTAGTTCCAAAACGAGTCACCAGACTCGCCTGACGGCGTAAGTGAGCTGTTGCTTTCTTTGATATTGAAAATTTGTCTCTATTTCAGTATGTATTATAGTACTCTGTGTTACACGCTAATACAGAATGTAAAAAAGTGTCAGTTCGTGAAATGTGATATTAAAGTACCGTGTTACAAACTTAACATAAAAGTGATTCATTACATCTTGTCAAAATCATTTTTTTGTCAAATAAGTTATTTGAACTTTAACAAGACAACTAAACAATAAGTTGGAAAAAAATCCTGATTTCCGGAAAAAGGAAATATGTAAACAAGGTGGCAAACAATCAGTGATGACTGCAGCCTATAGACATTTACACAAAAACCAGAGGTAAAATGCAGATGCGTTGCCACCTCTGAGACCTAAGTTGTCTCTGTGATAGTTATTACGGAGCCATACATATATTTTTTATGTATTTTTACCTTTGTCCTTGGTAATATTTATGTCCTTGATTTAAATATTTGTACCTCACAAATATTTCAACAAATGCTAGGACACCTGTTTTTGTACGCACTGTATAAGACATTAGAGTGCATATTGCCACATTTGCAACGGGTGGAAGTTATAAATAAAATATAAAATACGCTTACACTCACAGCCCCACAGTAGGCATAAACCTGTGTCATGGGTGCCGTTGTACACATACAACACGTACACAAACGCCCAGACCCGAAACAAATATCTGTAGGCCATACAAATATTTGTTCCGGTGCGGGATCGAACCCGCGACCCTTCGAATCAAACGGTGGTTTCGCACCGCTGGACTAACGGGGTCGTCAAGTTAGAAATTTAATTTATTAAATTTAATGTAGTGCTACAAGGCTGTGAAGCGACAGTTATGGACTAACTTGTGCATACGACGCCGACATGATACCAACTTATGCCGCGCTGTCTTTATTCAAACAATTAAATGAGAGATTTATGCCTCTGTACATTGTTTTAAAATATGTAATGCTTCTCAAAATAGATATAATACAGGCACTGAATCACCAGGCTCTAGGCGCCCGCTGCATCGGTAGGTACAACAGAAATTTAACACTTTTCGTCCACAGTAAATTCAGTCTTGTAGATTTAACGCGCCGAAAATATACTAACTCTAAATTTGGAACAGAATATATTTGAAAGATTATTTTTATTGAAAGGTGAAAAGGTTAAGGTCTGTTAGAAGTAAATAAACTTAGTAAATGTGTTGATTTATACGATATATCTGAAACGGAGTTCTCTTGAAATCCGTCTCACCTTCAAAAAACCAGCCTTCGACCGTGAAAGGAAGCATTTTTCTATGAATAACTTATTTTTGATTAAGGTTTTTTGAAGTTTATCGCGAACAGACAAACATACACCGCGCGCATTTACGCTGTAAAATCCTTTATTACTGGTTCTATTGGTATTATTCCATTATCTGGAAGTTTCCCAGTACTTGGTAATGTGCCCGGAGATGTCAACAGGCTCGCCTCTTGTTACATGAGCCAAAAGTGATTGTGATGAAAAGTGTTTATATGTATATATGCTTGAATGCAGGTATTTACCTCTGTCTATCCTTTCGGGGCTTACAGGCGTGAAGTTACGTATGTTACGTATACAGGCGTGAAGTTACGTATGTTACGTATAAAATTTTTACAGGTTACTTGATAAGGAAGTTTCATCCTATATTTCGTCCTTATATAACAAGACGCTTTGTAAAATGTATACTTAGGTACTTAATGTCGTATTTAGTGGTATGAATAAAAGGCACCGCAGCATAAGTTGGTGCCACCTCGTATGCACAAGTTAGTTCATACGTAACTGTCGCTACACAGCCTTGAGCACCGCAATAATACATTACATCTCTAATAACTTCTACTGGCTCGTTGCATAATATACTAGTGGGAATCTTCACTCCAAAGTGTTCAATTCGTATAACATTTTCTAAGTTTATTTAGTTCTAACAGACCTTGACCTTTTCACCCTTCGATAAATATAATCATTCTTTATTTAGGTTTAGTATGTATTCGGCGCGTTAAACTACATGATTGTATTTTCGCGGAAAAAAAAGTTGGAAACGGTTTAACTTAAAAGTTTCGTACACAACAAACCAGTTTATGTACACGCGGCATAATAAGGCATAATTATAGTTACTTCCGATAAAAAAAAGAAAGATTCAAATTATTTTTTGAGTATTTTTCCATGGTTCTACGTATTTTATTACAAGGCGCGGGCCCAACATGGAACTTGTTCTTTGTAACAAGAGTCATTGTAACATTTTACATTAAGGAGAAAATATAAAATTGAAACACTGCTTATCTAAACTCTAATCCTAGCTGCCCGTGAACCCTGGGCTTCTTTTAAGCCCTTATTTGTACAATAAATCGGGTATGAAACTTTAATTATTATCTAGTAACTTGTTTAAAATTACATTTTCGATATTATCTTTATAAATGGGAAAACTAATTGTTTTCTAAACGGGTTTAGAAGTTAATGCTATTTCATTTTGTTGTTCTAATTTAGCTTTTAATCTTTTGTTAACAACTAAGTTATTGTATTTTCTGGTCATGTATTTCTAGAGATCCGGGTCATCTTCGGAACGTTAGCCCAACAGAAATTTAAGGCATTGTAGCGGAGCTTGCCGCAAGCATCTGTGACATGCCGGTCGAAATTATTAGAATAGTACTTCATTACATAATGAAGCGTTATATTACAGCGCGGTTACAGTTATGAATGAACTCACTTGTGCAATATACCCTGTGATATCAAATTTTGCTTCATTCGTATCGATAAATTCGATTCGAAAAGAATGATATCTTGTACTTTAGAATCAGAATCAGAAACTCATTTAATCATTTAGGGTGACAGGCACCTCTTACGACACGTCAAAAACAAACAAAATAAATTAAAGTGAATAGCAATTGACATACATGTCAAACAAGATAAAAAATATATGTATAGTCAAGAATATCACTAAGATGAAACTAAATATAATATACTAATGCAAAAAGTATATCAGTAGTATCTCTTTTTCCCTTTACAAACTGATACTTAGATAGACTTTGTTACTAAATATAACTCTTTTACCTAACATTTTCACAAAAGAAGGGAATGTAAGATAGAAACACTGCATAACTAAGCTCTTATCCTACTGCCCGAGAATCCTAAGCTTCTTTTAAGATTTTACTTTAACGATGAGCCGGGATGAAACTTCAATATCCAGTAACCTGACTAAAATTACATTTTCGTTATTATACCTATTTAATTTTATCAAAGGGAAAACTAAGCCTTTGAGATTGTTTTCTAAACCTACACAGACTGTAAGAAGTTATTGATAATTCATTTTGTTGTTCTAATTTAGCTTTTAATATTTTGGTATCGATTTTGTTTGTTCTTTATAAATTACTAGCTGACCCGGTAAACTTCGTAACTTCGTATTGCCTCACAATGAAATAATGTATCAAAGGTTTGATAGATACGGACTATTTGTATGGGAAAATAAAATTGTGTTTTTTACTATTCCCCTTCAATTTCTTCATGTTTTCTTACCTTTTAAACCTTCTCTGGACTTCCAAAAACCATTCAAAACCAAAATTAGCCAAATCGGTCCATCCGTTCTCGAGTTGTAGCGAGACTAACGAAAAGCAATTGATTTTTATATATATAAGAAGATATTCTGGTTCATATAATTCTAGAGATCCATTTTCAAAACACTAGCTTGGGCTAGTGTTTTGAAAGTTTTAGTGTTGGCACTAATATAAAGCTTGTCGCAAGCATCCTTGGCAAGTCGGCAGAAATTATTAGAATTGTACTTTATAAATGCAGTATAACATAACTGTGCAGCGACAGTCATGTATTAACTAACTTAAGCAATGTACGCTCTGATACCAACTTACACCGTGCTGTCTTTATTCGCATCGAATAAAACGAGAATGATACCTTTTACTTTGTTAAAAGATTTGAAACTTGTACCATTACTCAAAAAGGGAGGCAATATGGGATGGATCACGAGGCAACTAGTCTCCTACTCTAGAAATCCCTAACTAAGGTCTCATGGGTGGCAAACCATCTGCATTTTGACCTCTGGTCTTTGTGTGGGTGTTTATAGGCTGCAGTCATCACTTGACATCAATGTGAACAGCATGCTTATAAATTTGTCACCGTTATTAAAAACAAAAAAAAATCTTTTTAGACCTTATTGAAATGAAGAGCATCAGATGAAAATTCAACATCGAATTACCCGATCCAATTAACTTTTCTCTATAATATTCATCAGAGGGAAAACTAAGGCTTTGGTATTGTTTTCTAAACTTTACGGGCATTGTAGGTACCTAGTAGTATATTCGGATACATAAATTTCTAGAGATCAGATGTGTGTGGTCATCGGAACGTTAGCCCAACAGTAAATTTAAAGACATTGGAGCGGTTCTTGCCGCAAAAATCTGTGTCATACCAGCAGAAATAATTACAATTTTAGTTTAACATAGCAGTATAACATGTCTCTGAAGTGGCAGTTATGTAGGTGTGAACTAACTTGTGCAACATACTTGTGATAGCTACTTGCGCTGCCCACTAGTCTTTATTTGCACCAATAAAATTATAATAATATTATAATAATGGCAACTCTTGATTCGTCCCACTGCTGGGCACGAGTCTCTCCTTCTTAGGAGGAGGCCTGGAGTATACTCCACAACGTTGCTCCAGTGTGGGTTGATGGAGATAAGGGTTAGTGGCCAACCCGCAGTCGGATGTTTTCAAACCGCCCATATGGCCTCCGACAAGGTTTAACGACTGCTATCTATCGACAGCAACCGGGACCGACGGCTTAACGTGCCCCGCGTAGCACGGAAACGCTCATTTTAATTTGCCACTAGCGGTCACCCATCACTCACCCGACCGCGCCCGTATCGCTTAACCGAGTAGATCGCTTGCAATCTACACCAGCCGCGAGGCCATGCGCGCTTCTCTTCTCTCTTAGTATAATATTTGTGCTTGTTTACTTTATATCACTGTACAAGACCCTTGTAACGTTTTTTTTAAATATACGCTTACACTTACCGCCCCACAGTAGGTATAAACTTATATCGTGGGTGCCGTTGTACACATACAACACATACACAAACACCCAGATCCGAAACAAATATCTGTAGGCCATACAAATATTTGTCCCAGTGCGGGGATCGAACCCGCGATCCTTCGAATCAAACGGTCATCTCACACCGCTGGACAAAACCGGGTCGTCGTTTCTAAAAAAGAATAGAATAGACGGAGACGAATATTGATAATATACCTACAATGAATGTTTAAATTTTGTTGATAATGTAGGTATATTGAAAGATAAATACATTTTAAAAGGAACATTTCACACTGACGCTCTCATAATAAACCGATTTAGTTAGTAGATTGATTTTGAAAGCAAATGCTAAAAATACCAATAGACAAGCATGCTATTTATTACAAAAAAAAATGTAACGGACAAATGCTGCTATTAAATCGTAAATTTACAAATAAATTCTACATATAATAGATGTTACCTTTATTACTGCACCAACAGTTATGTATGAATCAACTTGTGCAATATACAAGCTGATACCAACTTATGCCGCGCTCTAGTCTTTTATTCGCACCATACGAGGACGGCATTTCTGTACTATATCACACACGAACAGGAAGATAACAAACACGAATGCAGCTCACATTGATGTGAAGTGATTACTGCAGCCTTTAGACATCTAAATAAAAACTAGAGGTCAAAATGCAGATGCGTTGTCACCCCTAAGACCTAAGGTGTCATGTCTCTGTGATAGTTATTACGAGGCCATGCATTACCATCTAACCGGAACACTATAGTGCCGAACACTAGGGTAAGATAGGGTAATGGGAGTCACCTAAGCGCGACATGAAATAAAAACTTAATTTCAAACAAAATATTTATTGCAACCGACTACACGTCAGCTTTACTTAATTGACTATCAATTGAGATCAATTTTAATGAATTGGGCAAGTTACTTTAGGAATTATAACAGTTTTACAAAAAAACCGTTTTGACTCCCATTGCACTGACGTGGGGGTGGGTGGTAATGGTGATCACCTAATGGACAAATAATAATTAGCACATATGTCAAATATAAACTTCCGGCAAGTTTCAACTAAAGTAGTCCATGTGAGAACGTAGCCCAAATGAAGTACATCTGTGGTCAAAGGCGTCGCTAGGGGGCGACAACGGAATCAGCTAGATAGATAGAGCGTATAGATTGAAAACGACTCCATTTTTCAGCATGTTTGCCTGATAACTATCATGAATATTCAGAACTCTCCCTGCCCTAGTGCCAAGCCGCCTTTCCCTGGAATCTAGACGATCTAGGGCCTAGTTCAGCTGTCGACAGTATGGTCCGTAGGAATGGCAATCATCTGACTCTCATTACCCACAAATATGAAAATGAAAAAAAATATATATCCTAGAAATAATTGAGAGAGTCTAAAACTGCACATCAATGCTCGGAAAGTCAGATTATTGTGTGTTAGTCCGCATACATGTAAAATTATTGACTGTTCATTGGAAGAATTCGATATTTATCGTTTGTTTCACCGATGAAAAATAAGATCGGTGGGGCGTAAAAACAAAATACTACAATAACTCAAATGCGCGTGCGCCTACAATCTTGAGTCATCTAACGCAATGGCGGGGACACAGGGCAGAGACGGGGAGGTAGTTTATGCATTGATTGCGTGTATAGTTTCGTGGATATGTAGGTGACTCTTATTACCCGCTGACTCCCATTACACCATCTTCCCCTACCATTTAGCGGCACATAGTTTAGGTAGCGCGATGGTGCCTACGCTCTCGAGTTCTCTCTACCAGGGGTGCGACCGCCTGTTCACATAGCTGTCGTCATTGTCATTGCTGTCAAATTTTTATGTCGATTTGTAGCTCATTTAAAAGCAGTAGTGATAATCTGATTGTTTTTATTGTTTTCGTAGGTGATAAACAAGCGATAATATAAATCTATGAGGTGTAGTATGAAGTTTACTGCAATGTCAGATGTATGAATATGGTTAAATCAACTCGCTCCACGCTTTATTCGACCCAATGTCATACTATACGAGGATGTCTCTTCTGCACTTTATCACAGACGTTTGAATTTGTAAACTATACAATAACCAATTTATAAAGCTTATTTAAATTGAAGATAAGATAGAAAGAATGAGTAATGCTGTTCAACGCGGCAATGCTGCCAGCCTTCTGGGGACATTACCGCAGGAAGACAGCGATGTGGAATGCACACAGGCGCGTACTTTTAGTTTTATAATTAATAGAATTAGGTTTATTTAATTACTTTTTAGAATCTAGTTTTATTACTGTAAAGATAATTCATTTAATTGAAGATTTATTATTACAGTTCACACTTAGATAATAAAACGTTCGTGTAATCGACGTTAGTCCAAGACTAGATACTGTAACTGTAAATTGTACAAAGGTAGCCGATAAAACAGTTCACTACAAGTGCAAGCGCGTAAGTGACTTCTAGCCGGCATTCTTGGAAAAACAAATTTTGTGGAAATATCCTGAACTTGTGGAGTTTAATGTTTTACAACCACTATAAAATCAAGGATTAAATTCTGTAATGAACATTACTAAGGACGAAGTACGGCGAGTAACTGACAGTATGTAGGTAATTGCATTCCTTATATAATCCACGAATACTTCAATTTATTACAAAAAAATAATCAAGCTACAATTGAATCGTATTGGTACAATTAACTTGGCGAGTTTCGTGTCTTACAACAACTATAAAATCAGGGATTAAATTCTGTACAGAACATTGGTAAGGACAAAGCACGAAGAGTTGCTGAAATTACTTGCATTCATTCGATATCCACGAACAGCTGTCATACATTTTAACATTTGTAGGTATTATATAAAATTTTAACATCCTCGTCCTCATCCTCATCCTCGTCCTTTCACAGGGCGAAAATATAAAACTTGTGCTTTATTAGTACGATTGCATGAGCAAGTTTTTTGACCTCTGGAATCAATAATTTTTTCTAGTAATATTTTTTGGACTTCAAACATTTCAAACTTTATTTTACAACTGAAATCTTTGGTTTCTATTACAAACCATCGACCTATACCTAATACCTGGTTAAAGGTACCTACGCTGGAAAACGCTTATTAAAATTTATTTTAATAATATTCAAAGTAGGCATGGCACATGGCCACATTATCGTAAATAATCATATCGTAAACGAAAATAGAATTTGAATCTTAAATTGTGATATCTTAAAAAACATTAATAAGTTATAGAGATGTTTTCAAAGGCAGTATTAAAAATAAAAAAGGTCAACCCTATTATATTTCTCAAAAGTAGGTCACGTTAAAAGATGATCACACAACAAAAAGCCGTTACGTTGAAACATGATGTAATACGAAAGCCCATAGGAAATTAAGGCGCCTACATCTTGAATTATAATAGCCTTTTAGCGATCCCGAATAACTATCCATTTTACTATAAGCTTATGACATTAAATGTGTAGCAGAGTATTAAGTGGATATAATTTAGTGGGAATACTGACACAGATTTATTTGAGTGTTGGCACAAAGTGGAATATAGAAATTTTACGACTCCATTACTTTCGTTTGTGCGGTCTGGAAAACATTGGGAGTAATAAATTAATCCGATTAGATAAATAAACAGCTGTTTCCTTTTGAGATTGAGAACCAACAATTGATTAATAGTTTGAGCTCGTATTGTAAATCCTTAATGAATCGTTACATTCATTCAAAGTTAAAGATTTGTTGGCTTTGCCTTTATCTATTATTTTTTTCAAGTATCCTTCTTCTTACTTTTTGCATTATTTATTAGGGACTACTTATTTAATACGATCTTTACGAAGTCCTTGGGGTGGCTGTGTGCGTGCGTGTATTTTTTATGTAATGAATGTGGCAAACAAGGCTAAAAAAGCATGCAGCTCACATGTTAAGTGATGACTGCAGCCTATAGACACCCACACAAAGACCAGAGGTCAAAATGCAGATGCGTTACCACTTACCCCTTCTGTGGCCTAAGGTATTATGCCTCTGTGCTGGAAATTACAGGGCCGTACATTACCACCTGACTGGAACACGATAGTGCGGAATACTACCATTTAGCGGCAAGTAGGTATAATATAATGCGGTTGTGCCTACGCCCGCGAGCTCTTTCACTGGAGCTCTACCACCAGTAGAAAATAGTGTGTGTATATACTCGTAATTTCTTCCACCTACCACTAGATGGCTTCATAATTAGTGGTCACCACATACAGCTTCGTTAACAAATAACAAAATAATGGTTGATAACACAGCTTGATAATTGTATATCAATGTTGATAAGGTAAAAATTGTATTACCTAATTAAAGTTGTACAGTGTAGACGGCTCGCAATTATGATGAATAAGCAGGTTGATACGCCACCGGTGCCCATCCATCATCGACATCCGAAGTTAATTACCATTTCAAATTGCTTCTTCTGATGCAAATTGCTATTAAAATTAGGCAAAACTGTTTCCTCTATGCTTACCTGACTTAAATTATTGTTATACGACTTAAATTATTATTATGTTTAGATTTATTTTAATAGCCTAACATATTACTGATACGGAAAAACTAGCATACTTGAATTTTGTGAGAACAAGTCGCAGTCACTTGTTGTTCATGTACAAATAATATTGAAACATTAGGTACCTACTTTATAAAGATCATCAAATCTGAACGTTGGGTGTTGCTCCAAAGGACATAATTGTTTTATCATGGAAATGCTATTCACGAGAAAAAAAATGTCTAAAAGTTAATGTCTAAATGTCTAAATGTTGTAAAAGGATATAGATATGGCGTGTTATAGGCATGTTGCTAAGTTCTAAACATTTTAATTATCACCAAACGAACACCGAATTATTACACCTAAGAAAAATTTGACTTCGGGCAGGAATCGAACCTGCGACTTCAGGATAACCAGTCGAGCTAAATGATGATTGGGAAAATATTATCCTCATTATCCATGCAGGCCAAACTTCGCGGCTCATGTGGTCCACGAAGGTCCTAACTGTATTTTAACACTTGATCACGTAACATTTAATACCGTCATTACGCGGTTATGGCGTCCGTCGAAACGGTCGTCATTAGAGAACAAATCCTGTTTTAAATGGAACCTCATTTAAAGCAGAATCGTGCACCATATTTTGGTTTTATTTATTGTAGCAATCACCATCCTTTATAAAATCAAATCCCGAATTCGTCGGGCCTGATGCCTGATGTTTGCATGAATGCATGCATTAAACTCTGCCTGGGTAGGCAGAGTTTAATGCATGCATTCATGCAAACAACCATGATCCGCTAACTACATTTTGTCCCTAGTTATAGGTGGCGAGTCTATTGACATTACCGGATAGATCACGAAACTCTCTTGGATTGAGAAACTTTTAAAAATTTTAAAAATCCTACTAATAATTGCATCCCGACACAAGTTGAAACCCTAGATCACTAGTTGAATTTCGAGAATTGAACATTGTTGAAATATAACTATTTATTCGGATGTAACTCTAACGATCTTTAAAAATAACCCGACGCTTCAGTCTCTTTTTCAGCTTTCTTGGTGCAGGGTAGACAGAAATACCTATATACGTAAAAATTGTAATTACAAAGAGCGTAACTCGCGAAAACCTTCGGGAAGATCAATAACTACCAAGGCTTGATGAGGGGTGGCAATGCACCTGCATTTTCACTCTAGTTTTTGAGTAGGATCTACTCAAAAACTAGAGTGAAAATGCAGGTGCGAGGATCTAAAGATCCTATCTACTCAAAAACTGTATATATATATAGGTACTATCAATACATGGAGCAACGCGGGCCACAGGCCGCCGCGGCGGACCGGGGGGGAGCCATAGCGTTTATTACCGATGCAAAACATTCTGTCATTTTTTAAGCGGGGAAATGCGTGACACACGCACATACATTACAAAAATCGTCTATTACTACGAAACTCACACCTTGACTTTAACAAAATTCATAAACATTTTCACACACATTTAAACTTCTGGGCGACAGGCATAGGCAAGCCCAAGTGGGGCTTGTATTTTGACAGAGGGGAAAGCTCTCCCTCCTACTCCCCTCCGGTCCGCCGCGTCCGGTGGCCCGTGTTGCTTTTTGTATCAATATGATCTGCACGTCTTTACCAACTGAACTACGGAAAAACAAACCAAAATAATTTTACTTTCTTCCTAGGCTCGAAGACAGCTGCAGGCCGCTGGATGTCTGTCGGAAGGTGAGAGTGTAGCGTCCCTCGGAATAGGACCTCCGATGATATTGGGTGGACCTTCCGGACTCATCGGTGACAGAGGTAGCTGTAGTGCAGACTCTGGAGTCAGAGGTAAACTTACGATAACTAACTTCACTTCACGTTATGTTTTCTCCGAAGGCTTAGACCGCAGAGAATATGACCTTTCTATACTTCTATCATGAATATAATTCGAGTATAAAGATGTAAAAGGAAAACTTTTATTTAAAGATTTATCTTCAAAAAAGAGTCTCCTAAGTCCTTTCGTAGCGTTTTTGAAGAGCGGTAAAAATTTCAAGAAAAAGTAAAGTAGATTTTTAGGCAGCTCCTAAACAGCTCATGAAATTTACAATCATCCGTAAAATTATGAGATAAGTATGTTTAGTTAAACATAAAAACAAAGCAAAAACACAGCTTACACATCGAACGATGAAAAAGTAATTCCACTGAAATAAAAAGATAGCATAACACAGACAGAATATTTTAAATACTTTATGGAAACGGATTTCACCGTGTCTTTTATGTCAATACCTACGTGTTTGAAATCGTTGTTGACATAATTCGAAACGCTGACAACCCCTGTGAATAACAAAATGTGGATAAATATGAATCAAAGATATTTCCAAGGGTAACTCAATCCAAGTTGGCGCAACTTATCTGGATAGAATTCGTGTTAGGTTATTAGAATTGCTCATTATTAGTTCCTGTTGCTATAAGAATGTTCATAATGGTAAATTATTGCTAGAAGGGACAAGTGTGTATAGTAAATTAAACCGTAATCATATAGAAAAAATTGTGATGTTTCATTTTAGCGATCTCTATAGAGTGTAGAATGTGTAGAGATTATTACTGGAAAATGAAAAAAATTTAAATGAAAATTTTTCCAAGAACTTATGCTACATGAATAGATGTGCTAACGGTCCTCACACTAGATTTAATCTGTATCGTGAGGTACCAGAACTACGATTTCTATAATATACATAAAGCTACAGTAACACATGCTCATTTCAAGCACGAAAGAATGCCACTTTTGAGCAATTGCTCCTTAGTAGCATTAACAATGTCTCGAAAATTGTTAATAATAAGCACGCTTATTTAATTGCGTATTAGGATACTTGTTTCAAGCATGCTAATAAGCATGCCGTTTATGAGCATGTGCAACGTCGAAGGATTATGGTCAATGGAACTCTTATGCTGTAGCATTACGCATGTTGTACTACCAGTATCTACAAAATAATTTTATTATTATGAATACCAACGGATACTCTACCAGTCAATCAAAATATTATGGTGAAATTTTTATCGTTCTACACTCAAAAATCCTAAACTATATACCAGTAAAGGAATAATTAGTTAATTCAAAAAGTGAGATTTAACTTCACACTTCGAAATAGGTCAAAGTGTGCATAAAAACAACAGAGGTTCTGTGCCAAGATTCATTCAAATAATTGAATTACAGGCCAATATGAACTGCAAACTTAATAAGCGCTCAGCTTTGATATTTGAATCTGATATAGGAGACGACTTCATTAATTTGTATGTGCTAGAGCAATAGCGGGTCCCTACACCTATACCACAACAGTATCAGATATTTGGCATGCTGCTGTACATTTGAAATGAACATCCCATCTGTTTCAATAACCTCACAACTGAAATCATCTCTATCCTCTATTTAATAAAGCTTTCTTGACAAATGAGTCATACTTAGCCATTAGTATTTTGTGAAAACATTTTTTTTATGTAGTGGAAGTGGCAAACAAGCATGCAGTTTACATTGATGTTAAGTGATGACTGCAGCCTATACTATGCATTTTTTTTTTTATTATTTTGAATTATGGGCCGTATATTACCACCTGACCGGAATACGATAGTGCTGAACATTACCATTTAGTGCCTACGCCCACGAGCTCCATCACTGGAACTCTACCACCAGTAAAATAATATTATTTTTATTATGTTGTGTTATCAAAGCATTATTCACTGAAATGACGGCACATTTCTTGTGTTTATGCCGCGAGTTTATGACGAGTTGTAAAATTAAACAATAAAAAGCTGATTTTACAAAATACTAGCGGCCCGCCCCGGCTTCGCCCGCGCTGCTCTGCTCCTATTAGTCATAGCGTAATGTAAGCTATCCTATCTCTCAAGTTGGATCGAACTGCACATGGTGTGCGAATTTTATTATAATCGGTTAAGTGGTTTAGGAGTCCATTGAGGACAAACATTGTGACACGAGATTTATATATATTAAGATTATCAATTACCAAGAGTCGTTTAATCTTAAAGTACAAACGCTTCGAAATTCGGAAGTTATGGTGCAGTACTAAAATGAGGTCAAATTCATCGGCTCTGAAAATTTGTATCGCTACAGTGTTTATTTAGAATAACACTGAGATAAACTATTTAGCAATTCTAACGATTAGGTATGCAAGTGATACATGACACGTATGTGTGACGTTTTCACTGGAGGTAGAGCTCCAGTGATGGAGCTCGCGGGCGTAGGCACAACCGTATTACTAATCTTCTTTCCGCTAAATGGTAGTTTCAGCAATATCGTGTTTCGGGCACGTGGGCCCTGTAATTTCCGGCAAGGAGACAGAAGGCCTCAGGAGTGGCAGCGTATCTACATTAAAATCTCTAGTTTCATGGAGATGTTCATAGGCTACAGTCAGAGAATATGTAATAATACTACGTATAGAATAGACACTTCGACGTCCCGCCCGATTTCCCCGCCTCACCCAACCTCCTCCCATCATATGGGAGACGTTTGGCACAGTTATACTGTGCGTTTGGTTTTTTCTACGTGCTACGCACACAGGTGCACGTGTAAATACACGTCACTGATTGATGTCTGCCCGATTTCCCCGCCTCACCCAACCTCCTCCCATCATATGGGAGACGTTTGGCATAGTTATACTGTGCGTTTGGTTTTTTCTACGTGCTACACACACAGGTGCACGTGTAAATACACGTCACTGATTGATGTCTGTGTGATAGAGACCAAATTAAGCGTTTGTATGGAATTTTGGCGGAGTGTCCGCGGTACTTACCATCAATGTAAACTGTTCGGTTGTTTGACACTTCATAACATAAAAAATGTTTATTTTTGATGTACTGAAGCGTTTTATGTCATTTTATTATAACATACGCCAGATGAATCCGAAAACTAGTTTAATTTCAATGAGTGTAACTCGCGAAAACTTAAGAACAAAAGTACTATAAAACATGTGTTATAATGATTTTGATTGCTGAGCAAGAACGATTAATATGATTTACTCTTTAGATCGATATTAACCGAAAACAATTACTGAAAACCATGAAAATATGTAATTTTGTCAATATCCACGTTTTTTATATAAATAAAATTATTTGGCCCGCCAATACATCTGTTCAGTTCAGAAACCGATAAAATTTTGTTAAATTTTGATATAATTTTCATTCGTTCATACGACAACAAAAAACGGCCAAGTGCGAGTAGGACTCGCGCACAAAGGGTTCCGTACCATCATCTATAAAAGAAATTATTCAAGTTTCTACCATTATATTAACATAGAGTAAAAATTGCTTAATAAATATTACGTTTGTTGTATGGGATTTTAATTTCTTCTAATTTGAAAGTTCACTCGCATGTGTTATTGTGAAAAATAAAATATTACAATTATTCTAACTTGACTTCCAGAATTGATTCATCTTTGTTGGGTATCTGAAATTATTCCCAAATTATCCCCCTTTTTAGTCTTACGAATGAAGCCTGAAAATGTAATTATTCCAGCAAAATTGATGTCAGTAACAGGTAGCAGTGATGGCGGAGCTACATCGGTCTGCGGAGGAAACCTGTCTGACTCCACGGCAGAGGGCGCCCCCCCAACCATAGACCCTTACGACACAGATGCCGCTTCACTAGTCTCATCAGCACACCACATTTATCAACGTAAGTATTATCATTGAGGTTATAATATGGTTATAGCATAGCTTCGCCTATAATAATATTATTATACCTACTTAATATTTAATGACAAAAAACATACGAGTACATTTCATTCAACGAACAGCAACAATATTTCGGTCAGCATAATTAATAATAAAAGCGTTTTAAAAAAGCGTTTATTTGTAACAATGTTGCACATTATCACAGGTATAAAGGAGATGTTGCAAATGGATGTATGGACCTCCGGCCATGTATTGTACTCAATGTCATTAACAGGCAAAATCAATATACTCGTAAAAACGTTTTTTACTGCATATTTTCACTTATTTAGCTTTGTTTGCTGTTACAAAATATTATTTGCAGTTAGAATTGCAACTCAAACCAACATGGCGAATATGGCAAGCAATGTCATTTTGACATTTTCATTTTTTAAATTGTTTTTTGTACTTGGAGAAAAAAAATTAATATTTTCTAAATACTATCGAAATCGATTGCACGTGTTAATACTAAGAATTTAAACTAATAGATTTTCAATTTAAAGAAGCGTCGGCTGTATCGCCGCCATGTTGAATATGGTTGAAAATGATAAAATCGTTTAAAATAAATTTGGTAGTAACTCTAAAATATATTCTTGAATAAATTAATTGTATTTTTTTCGGATTCTTCTTTAATTTACCCATTTTTTGAGGACGTGTACGAACTAGAGCCGAGCTCGCAACATCTCCTTTACAATGTAATCCAACGCGCGACCACCGGATGGCAAAAGCTATCCGCGTGAACTCCTCGATGGGTTGGCGGAGGAGAGACATGTGGCCGCCTGGAAAACCACACATCACCGGACTGACCTCGACCCAGAAGAAAATGGGTCGAAAACATAAAAAGTAAAACCAAACGGCTAGAAGGCAAACCCGATGACCGGTCGTGTTGACGACCGGCGTGGACTGGCAGGGGGCAAATGCCCCGAAGATGGTTAACCGCAATCATGTGGGTTGCGAGAAGAGAGTACGACGGAATATAATCCATAGTTGTGCATTGCTGCAAACTGGTAACCTAACTCAGCATTATGCTGGTCGAAAAGAAAAACGACCGGCGCTGGTATTCCGTTAGGTTAATTAAGTTTGGATCATTGTTATTGCATTAGGTACACAGTTCTTACTTTTCCTATTAGTGGTAGAGCTCGAGTGACGAAACTCGAGGGCGTACGCACTATCGCATAAGCTTGTCTATTTGCTGTTAAGTGTTCAGCGCTATCGAGTTTCAGTCAGGTGCCAGTTCCCCGAACAGCCCCGTAATTTAGTCGTACATAGTCGTGAGTGTGATTTTCGTGTGTAACGTGAGCTGCAGTGACACGGTGACCCTCGTGGTCAAACAAATTAACCAATCCGCGTGCCCGTGCACAGTGTGTGCTTTAGTGGGTCCGCGGCTTAAAGCCATAACTTTATAATCCCTACTAATATTATAAATGCAAAAGTAACTCTGTCTGTCTGTCTGTTACCTTTTCACGTCCAAACGCCGAAACCGATTTTAATGAAATTTGGTACAGAGATAGAACTGACTTTGAGAAAAAACATAGGCTACTTTTGGTCCCCTTATATTCCCCCACCTCCCTAAAATAGGGGGATGGAAATTTGTATGGAGCATTCCATAATTTTCAAGGTAGAAAGTTATAACTCAGTATGCGAACTCTTTGAGCTTAACAAACAATACGAACATATTTTTTTTTTTAGAAATCTGCCCCCATCCCCTTAAATCAGCGGGTGAAAGTTGAAGGTATTGGATTTTCCGCAGTGTTCCATCTGGAAAGCCAAAAATTACTATGCGAACTCTGTGTAACTAAAAAAAAAACAACGTTAACTATTTTTTTTTTGGAAATCTATCACACCTCCCTTCGATAGGGGTTGGAAATTTGTATGGAGCATGCCAAAATTTTCAAAGTAGAAATTTAACTGTCGCTATCCGAACTCTTTGAGCTTAACAAACAATATTTTTTTTTTTTAATTCTGTCCCCTTTATATAGGGGATGAAGTTTGTATTGAGCTTTCCGCAGTGTTCAAGGTAGAAAGCCAAATATTGGTTTGCGGTCACTTTGTTACTAAAAAACAAAGTTTACTTTACATATTTTATTTTTTGGAAATCTACCCCACCCCCCCTAAAATAGAGGTTGGAAATTTGTATGGAGCATTTCACAATTTTCCAGGTAGAAAGTTAAAACTCGCTATCCAAACTCTTTGAGCCTAACAAACAAAACGTAAATATTTTTTTTTATTCTATCCCCATCCCCTTATATAGGGGGTGAAATTTGCATTGAACTTTCCGCAGTGTTCAAGACAGAAAGCCAAATATTGGATTGCGGACACTTTGTTACTAAAAAACAACGTTAACTATATATATATATTTTTGAAATCTCCCCCCATCCCCTTAAAGCTGGGGGTGAAAGTTGAAGGTATTGGGCTTTCCGTAGTGTTTCAGCTGGAAAGCCAAAAAATACTATGCTATGGAAATCTACCTCCAACCTTCTAAGAGAGGAGGTGATAGTTTGAATGGGTATTTTGTCAGTTTTAATGCCTGAAAATTGGTTTACAGACTCTTTTGTTATAAACGAAAAATACTTGCAACATCTTTTTTTTTAATAACATAACGTATCGTAACTTCACGCCTGTAATCCCCAAAGGGGTAGGCAGAGGCAAATGCATGCATTCAAGCATACATGCAAACACCCTCGATTCGCCTGTTACGTTTTTGGCCCATGTAACAGGTGGCGAGCCTGTTGGCATCTCCGGGCACATTACCAAACTCCGAGGTACTGGAAAATTTGGAAAAAGTGAAGTTACGTTTTTTTTGGTACCTATCTACTCATAGGATTGAAGTCCGTTCCAAGCCAAATAAAAAAAAATTGAGCCTATTTCACTGCGTTTCAAATAACCGCATTTGGTAGCTTAACATAGTAGGTACTACAACAACACAACATTAGTCTTGACGCGCGGGCCGCACTATTGGCTTGACACCGACTTTCGACGAATTGATAAACGCCTCCATTTTTCGAAGTCGGTTAAAAATTCATGCTTCAGTTTTTTGTCATAATTACCCCTAAAATTTTGAAATTAAATAGAGATTTTTAAAGTTGTAGACGTGATTTAGTTCTCCAAACATATGTAGATGTAGGTACGCGACGGGAAACTTGATTAGGACATTTCCACGGGATCGTAAAATTTAAACTATTTATAAAACGACATCCACGCGGGCGGAGCCGCGGGCAACAGCTAGTTATATTTATAAAGACATCAAGGCTCATAAACATCAGTGTAAATTCGAGAAGAATGTCATTAATAAGTGAAGCACCTTGAATTATGATATGTGCCTTGATAGTTAACAATCCCTCGTTGATATGAAAAATCACGTTAACCTAAAAAGAGATTATAACATTCCTTCGTTAATAATCCTCTTTAGTGACTGATGGTAAAATATATGTATATATCCCAACATGTGTTAATATTATAAAAGCAACGCAAAATACAATCTGCTTTATTTGTAACTAGCTACTGTCCGCAACGTCGTCTGCGTGAAGGTACAAAGGTATCAAACCTTACGACACTTTCCTATAAACTACGTTGGTAGTTATTCTGCCGGGAGCCAAAATGTGAAGAGGGTCAGGACTGGTGACGCGGTAGCAAGCGACTTACAGTTGCCCGTGTGAGAAGCAACTCATCCTGAGGTTAACACCCGCTGACCTCAGTGTCTGCCCCTGCGACTTATTGATGGTCATCGCGAAGCAAACATTCAACTGTACGCGCTTGAACTGGAACGTGAAGTTATGAGGTATGAGGGGAATGCGTGGCATAAATACTGCTTCACCAATACCACAACCCGTAAGAATTTCCGCCTCAATGGTGTGTCTGTGGAGCGAGATGGCTTTAAGTCCCGTTATACAACTTCGGAGGAGATAAGTTCCGAAGAAGCATAATCGGGACACCTACCTTCAGCTTGATGGTATGCGATGGAAGTCCGCTTGCTGACAGGAAGTTCAGAAATGCCATGGAATAATGTGTGGCGTAATCTTGCTCAACGGCAGTATTTATGAAGGTGTAGACCACTTCATTTCCTATTAATTGCTGCAGTCTGATCATTTTTGGGCGTCAAAATGGCCCGCCCGCTCACACGCCCAAAACGTTGTATTCTGCTGGTGCGGTATACGACTGTTGTCCCTGTAGACATCGAGAATGAGTTCTTCTAAGCTGGATACTTCTCTGCCGGAAGACTCTGGAAGCACCGTCTGTCCACCTCTCTCTTCTGGTAGAGTGCTTTCGCGAAGACTTAGAAGGACATGAAAAAAAATCTTGAGCACGTGCATTGTCGCTGAGCCGACCTCTCATATTAATGGTCAAGGGCAGCGTACGAACTCATTAAGATCGTGACAGCAAAGCATTCAACTCGTCAGCCCTCGATCTTCGCGTCATCACGGGAAGCGTTTGCTGGAAATCTCCAGTGAACAGTAATTTGACACCACCCACTCAAATGTTCGTTCCTGCGGATTTCCTGCAGGGTTCTGTCCACGGCTTCAACTGCCTTTCTATTGGCCATCGTATACTCATCCCATACAATCAGAGAACAATTCTTGAGCACGTGTCCCTTATCGCTGTTACATGACACACCAAAAACAGTCGTTTCGGCGCTCTCTAAATGTAAAGGAATTTTAAACATGGCATGTCTTGCTTTCCGGAAACAATGAATTCCCGACCTCTGCAAGTATGTCAGTGGTAACACATGTTTTTCGTGTTCCACCAGGAGCATCCAAGAAAACATTTTACCCTCGTTTTGCCCAACGCTTTCAAGGACGGTATCATAAATTTGTTTTTGCTCTGAAGAGAACAAAGTGACATGTTCATTTCGCCCGGATCGTAATTTGTCTCAGCGTTATACTCCCAATTTCTACGGTCTTGATGGGGTGATGATTGGGGAGCTGGTAACCCATATTTGACAGTTCAATCGGCGGTGGAAATGACCACATCTTGAAATGAACTAAGACAGGTGTTCAGCATGCGTTCATTAGTTACTTCGACTTCGTCTCCAGTAGCACGTGTCTCAAAGCTCATAGAAAATCTCCAGACAGATGATGGCGATACTTCTCCGTCACTGACACTTGCCTCCGCGAGGGTGTCATTCCAGTTTTGGTCACCGTCAAGAAGGTGACATGCTACGCAGGCTGCGCGGTAAGTGGGATACTCCACGCCATCAAATGTCCTCAGAAAAGCGAAATACGTTGGGCCTCAGACCGTGTAACAGTAACAACCACAGGAAATAGCTTTCGCCATTATTTGGATGCACGATACCCATTAACCTTACCCAATGCGGTGTCCTTCAAAATTCCGGGATATTCATGCGAAATTTGAAGTAAATCCATTACGTACTTTTTGAGTTTAGCCCGGACATACATACAGTCAAACAACAACAGACAAACAAACACTATATTTGGCTTCGATATCGATAGTAGATCACGCCCCAAATATTCTTTAAAACAGAAAAATCAATGTACAGTTTTGACTTTTCTACGATTTTAAAGATTCACAGCGCTTCAATATGTAGCCTATATGTTGACCGGACCGGCTAGTAATATTCAAGCAAAATTTGAAGTAAATCCATTTAGTATTTTTTTAGTTTAGCCCGGACATACATACAGACAAACAGATAAAAAATCTGGAAACTATATTTTTGGCTTCGATTTCTATTGCAGATCATGTCCCAAGTATTCTTTTAAAAAATATTCAATCTACAGCATTTATTTTCTTACGATTTTGTTAAATGTAGAGATTCCCGTGAGAACGAGTGATTTTCTCGCAGTAAAATGTAGGCTAAATGTTGGCCAGGCTTAGTATCTATACACCACAAAAAGGTTCATTCGAATCCGTCCAGTATCTTCGGAGATTAGCCTGGACAAAGGGACAAACAGACAAACAGACAAACCGACAAACAGACAGACAAAAAAATTAAAAATGTTTGAAAAGTGTTCTAATACTATTTTAACATCGCCCCCAATAGTTTTTCGTAAATATATACAATGTACAGACACGCGGCTTTTACTGTTTTATTATGAGTATAGATATTAAAAATGAACGTACCATGCAGTACGTGCAGTGTACCATATATTTGAGTAATTTTAATAAATTAAAATCACCATCGAAAATGGTGCACCTACTTTTAATTTTAATGGATTTTACTTAACAACTGAAGCGCTTTTAACGTTATTACATCCGGAACATTGTCGGTGTAAAGTAAAATTTGATTTTCATGATTCAACTCGAAAATATAAACGAAATCTGGAAAGTCATTAGTACGTTATAATTGTGTTCTCGTACTCGTTTTGTTTTTCCTCACTTAAATTAATTATAAAACTGTTTTTTTTTTCACTCTCTCATAAAGTTATTATTTAAATGAACATCGTTACTGTTTGTAAAATAATATTACAGGTGTTAATGAAGAAGTAAATGATAATAATATAAATTACTAAGTTTTATATGGTACTTACCTACTAGGTTTTTTTTAATGTAATGGCGTCGCTAAATTATTACGTTTATTGCCAGTGTCATGTAAAACGATATTTCGTATTCGTCATAAGCAGCGTAGAAGTAAGCGTAAGAGTCAGTCGGTCAATTATCAGTCAGACAGTCAGAGTCACAGTCAGTAATTCGAGTAAAGCGATGGCTACTTTACTAGAATATTTATGATGAAGTTTTGGAGGCAACCTGAAAAGCCGTGTTCTTGCACTGTTATTCTACTTCACTATACACGGGCACTGTGATAAACCGGTGTCAAACAAAATGCCATCATATAACTCCAAAATACACCAGGTACCTACCAAGTAGATGAAATAATAATAATAAGAGCACCACACGCCTCTTTCACGGTTCCCGCCAAAACTCCTACTATGTTTTCATAATTAAATATTCATTACGATAATTGAACTTTTAAATGACTATAATATAATGATAAAATGATCGGTATCAATAAACTAATTACTTAGTTCATCTTATCGATGCGACATGTTGAATTATTTTCATGCATGAAAAATAAACGCGACAACATACCTATAATATTTTACGTAGGTAAGGAGGATTTAAATAATCGAATTCTACGAACACGTATTTATTTGTTTGTGTACTAAAACAATAAAAGGAAGATATGGCAGAAACAGTGCTTTCTCGTCTAAATTCCATTTGTTTAGTTGTTTGTTTAGATTTGATTACACAATAAAATCTTCTTTCTTAGATAAAAGCCTTAATAAAAAAATCGCTTACTAGACAAGCGTTTTATTGCCTGGAGAGCTTTATTTAACGATGACATCGCATCGTTTGGGCCCTCTGATAACACTCACAAACCATCTTCTCAAATAAACGTTGCGGGATAAATTAATTTTGTTCTTCAGTGTAGGTATGCCGTCAAATAAAATAGCCGACTAGCTCCAGTTAAAGATATTTCTGTTTACCTACAGTGATGTTTAATTATTAACTATAGCTGAATGAAAGGCTATACATATAACAGCGCTATAATTTGTAACACAGAAGTTGTGAATGCGTTTTCGGGAAGATGTCTACAGACGGTAGTTTGTAATTGTACGTTTGTTTACCACTTTCATTAAATTATAAACTTTTTTAAATATATTATGCGAAGTATATTTTAATTGATTTTTTTATTAGAAGTTCTAGTTGAACTTCTAATAAAAAAATAAAAAAAAATTGATAACTATAGAGGTTTTGAAGAATGTGTTTTTTATTTGTTATTAGTATTATAAAAGTGGATTAACGAATACGATATAAAGGTCATATAAAGTTTATTATATTCTTTCTAGATGATTTTGTGAAAGTTTGTAAACAAAAAAAAAGGACAACGGTCGTCCGTTTGTAAAAACGTAACACAGCCATGCATCATTAAGTTTAAATTTAATTTTGAACGTGGGCCGCGTAGAAAACCACACTATACAAAACTATTTGCTACACCAAAAATGTTTAACTCTGTTCCCTCATATTGTCACCTTTTTTGCTCAGACCATTGCTACATTTCAGGTTTGTAATATTTAATTTTGTTATATAATTTCCTACGAGGACTTGTCCACTGCATAATAATATTATTATTCAACTATGATCTTAATATAACATTTTAGTAAAACACGAATTTGTATGTTTTAGGCATTTTTTTTTCGATTTCATGTCAATTTTAATGGATTCAGACAATATCTAGTGAATAAACTAAGCGAAGTAGTTCTTGTTCGTCTAAGTATAAATAGACTCTTCTCGCCAATGTATGGTCCCATAGTAAAAATCACAAATGCATATCAGCTAAGTAGGTAAGTAATTACTATACTTATTGCAGCCTGAAAATATCTTATCTACCTTAATATCTCTATTCATGTGGCTTAATGTTTTTTTTTATGTTATGGAAGTGGCAAACAAGCATGCAGTTCACATTGATGTTAAGAGATGACTGCAACCTATAGACACCCACACAAAGACCAAGGTCAAAATGCAGATGCGTTGCCACTCCTGAGGCCTAAGGTGTTATGCCTCTGTGCCGGAAATTACAGGGCCGTACATTACCACCTGACCGGAACACGATAGTGCTGAACACTACCATTTAGCGGCAAGTATATTAGGTAATGCGGTGGTGCCTACGCCCGCGAGCTCCGACACTGGAGCTCTACCACCAGTAAAGTTTTTGCTTCTATAATAATGTTTTAATTCCATTTAGAGATTTGATAGAAAATTGTTACACAATTCAGTTAGACATTAAGCCATTTGGCGAACCTTTATCTAAAGATATAAACTCACTAATGAATACATCGTTCTCGGGTGTACATACCGAAATGTCTCATGGAAATGTAAATGCCCGTTGGGACGGACGGTAGCCACATTTGCTAATGCGACCACACGTTACGGATTGCGATTTCTGAGTCCGAACTTGGCTATTGTTAATATTCAGACAGTGTGAGTACATTAGGCATGTTCTGCTGATTTAAATAGAATTAGGCATAAAATAATATAATGTAAAACGTTCACTACATAGCGCCACCTAATGGAACACTTACGAAACACCGAAGTACTTGTCTAGTACGAAAGATGGCGTATCAATAGAATTACATCGCACATACGAAGTTTTCACAAGAGTTGGCATTGGCATACAATTTAAAAACGTTAATCATTGGGCCGCGGCCTGCCAGGCGCTAACACCTCGTATGGTCGCAGGATCCTTCCTCCCTTTGCGTCGGAGGACATTTCCACCCGTCCCTTTACATATGAATTATACACATAGGTACCATCATAATTTCGTTAATAAATAAGGGTCCGTTCAAGTATTACGTAAGCAGATTTATTACAAGTATTTACACCCACATCCCCCTTGTCAGCAAAAGTAAGCAAAGCTCTTACCCTCCTACCCTATGCTTACGTAAGCATTGTTATAGGTATGAAATTTCCTCCTTTTTTCAGTATTCCCTGATTTTATTCATTCATGAGCATCGGTTATAATTCTAGAAAATAAAGAAACAGATTTAGGATGGATTATTCTATATAGATATTTAAACAAACTTTATTCCCCCATTCCCAAAAAATTGTTTCTTTTCAAACATAGACAATGTGTGGGACATAAAGAGGGAGAGTCTCGTGCACAGCAGTGAGGCGTTTTAAGGGTTGCCATTATATAACCACCATCAGTAATAACAGTAACAGCGAAGTATTTAATGAAAATACTATCCAATTCCATCGAAACTAAAGCAACCATTCCAGCATAGATTTAAAACTTTTTTACAGTAAACAATTAAAGCAGTCTATTGAGCGTCAAAATAGCTTTTCGTATGTATTGGTACCTTGCTATTTACTTTTACTATTTCTATGTGATCAAAATTCCCATTCGACGAATAAATACACAACGTTGGACGTTGGTTCCAGCGTCCACTCTTTTTATTTGTATTGAGGGCGGGCATTTAATGGTATTAAAATGTCAGTCACTCTATAAAATATTACCTATCGGCTGGCTGAAATGATAAATATTTAATTTGGTTTTCATTAGTATATTGAATGACGATTAACGGCAATGTGTGATTGAATACTAATATTTTTTTGTAGGTTTTTGTGAGTGATAATTATGTAATGTTGGTATAATTTATATTTAGCGCTTTGTTTTTCTTTTAAGGTGTAAAGCAGATTGTACAGGTATCTTTTATATATATATATATATATATATAATATATATATATATATATATCTCTTTTAAGATTTTATTGGTGGTAGAGTTCAAGTGTCGGTGCTAGGGGGCGTAAGCAGCACCTAAATATCTAATCTATATGCTGCTAAATGTTTGCAGCATTTTCGTTTTCCGGTAAGATGGTTATATCCGTACCTTACCATTTACGAGGATTATTTTTACTGGTGGAAGAGTTCCAGTATGTAAAGGAAGTCGAAGGCGTAGGCATAACCGCATTACCTAATGTATCTGCCGCTATCGTGTTCCAGTAAGATGGTTATATATGGCCCATAATAACTATCACAGAGACATTACAACTAAGGTTTCAGTGGTGGCAATGGATCTGCATTATGACCTCTGGTCTTTGTGTGGGTGTCTATAGGCTGCAGTCATCAATTAACATCAATGTGAACGGCACGCTTGTTTGTCACTTTTATTACATTATATAGTTTATAGTTTTATATCGCAAGTTTTTTTATTTATCATTACGGGATCTCAGCGTAATTCACGTTCAGTTCACGCCAACGAAGCAGTTCTTACAAGAGACTTATGTTGCATAATGTGTGTGTAATAATTTTAATCATCATGTATTTTTGTTGTAGTGAGTACACCACGCGATTGCAGCCCGACTCTATCGCCGCACAACACCTCACCCTTCACACGCTCTATAGACGCTGGATCCTTATCAAGGTCTGTCTTTCATATTCTAATAGCAATGACTTGATTTGTAGTGCCGGTCATACTACTTATGTTTTTATTTCCCAGCTTGTTAGCTGGGTTAGCTAGTTTTACAATATTAAAAAAGTCTGAATAATAAAATATAGTGCACAAACATCGTTCTACCATACAACAAATGTAAAAGCCATTGTAGCACAAAAATCCTCATCCCTCCATCTCCATCATCGGTGTGAGCAACGTGTGTGAATTAAACTTATTTTCACTCCGCATTTTTTTGCGACCACTTCTAACTAAGTTTGTAGTAATATGTAATATATTATAATAATGTGCATGACTTACATTTAATTTGATAAGAATGAATAGTATGAATACTGTACTCACTTGAATAGCTAGATATATTTATTTTGGAGTAACATTTTGGACGTAAATTTATTGTCCCAAATGCTTTATTGAGATCTACCCACTTTTCTCGACACTCCTTAAAACGCGTCCCGCGGGAGCTGTTATGTGGGAATCCTGCGGCTTACACACAAACACTGTTCTGATCTACAATTCCATTGTTAGCTTTTGTTGAGTTTGTCTGACGACATGAGAATACTTCATACAGGCCTTTTAAGTGAATAGGAACTTGCGTCGATATTTACTTCCATTGTGAGAGGCAATCCAAAAACGAGTGATAACAAAATCGAAGTATATAGTACAGTCTTACGAACTACTTATCATCCAAAAATAAAATTGTTACCTTTGCTAGGGATTGTAAGTCATTGCGCGCCGTGCATAGGGAAGCGCCACCATTTTAAAGTATAGGTACTTATTTATACTTATGACGTGAAACACCTACGACTCATCCCGATTTATTACATAATTTTATTTCTTTATACTATCGTCGAGAAAAGTGAATGAAAGTTTCGAATTAGTATTGAATTCCTTATCAATATTATTCAAATTTTGATGTTAGGTCCATTTTCAATTTTTTTTTTCTTTAATTCCCTTTCGAACATTTGTTTGCTTCTGGTTTTAATTTATACATGTTACTGCATACTTTTTTAGAATGTATTATTGATCTCTTATGAAAACATTTCACTATGATCTGTTCATGATTGTTTAATTACTGTGGTTGAAATGATCCTGTTTAGTTTCTTTATTAAATATCAAATTGACCTCAAGGCCAGATTTGTGCTAAATGTATAAAGATGCAGGTCTCGTTTAAAGCCTTCATTTAAAAAAAGGATCACTAACATTTTGGCACCTATTTCACTAACTTAAACTTATCAGTTAATATTTTCTAGACTCGTTTGGTTCGGGCTTTAAGTTATATGATTCTGAACAAGTAAAGAGCTTTTGTTTCGTGTTAAACGAAAACAGTACAATAGAGTCGATTTATCTTAGTAACTTCAATTGCAACTGGAGCGGTAACCTATTCGTTGCCAGCCTGGAATTGGAGTTGGAAATAAGCTGGGGTAAAAATATCGATGTAACAAATTATCGATAGTTTTTCAGAAAATGTCGATGCTAATAATAGTTTATTTAATTCTTTATGTGTCGATTTTATTATTTTATTGCCGGCTATTAAATTCTTGTTTTTTTTCGTACAGCGATGCATTTTGATATATAACTAACATTAATAGAATAAAATGTCTGTAGTCTGCATAAAACATATTATTTGTGTAAAGTAATAATATCCGAAATTAAAATAACATCTAACTACATTATAAGCTTTTACTGAAGAAAACAGTAAAAACAAGCAGATGATATAAATTAGTTAAGTTTTCAAATTTCGATTATTTCGACTATGTTCATAATTAATGACGCTCGGGTGAAAATATCGAACCGTCGATATTTTTTTGTACTTACAAATGTAGTACGTATTTTTAATAAATATCTTTACATTATAATATACCTATATCGATATTTTTTCCTTTTGACCATCCCTAGTCGAAAATTTTAAAGTATTGTTTGGATTAAGCAGGTCAGTGGAGCAGCTGTCGAGTCCAGGCGAGTGTGATTCAGCGCTGGTGGGGATGAGGCCTCGGGCGGGTGGTTCTAAGGGGGGTCGAGGCAGGGGGTCGGCTTGGGGATCCATCTCTCGGGTGTTCGCGCGGAGCCGTCATCGCACCAAATCTGGCAGCGCGGTTACCAGTGGCCACGAGAGCGGTAAGCTGATTTAACTTTTACACCTTATTGGTCACTAGATAGGTAGGTACATACTTTTTCTTAGGAATAGTAAAACATGTAATACTACAATAAGTAAACAAAAGCCTTGAGCCTTGCATGGCTTTAAGATCTCCATATACGGACTTGCCGACACGGTTGACACCGGTGGCCACATGCTACAAATCGTTGCTGCTCGATTCTTGTGGTTTGCATCGGTCACTACGCGGCGACAAAACGCCGGCACACGCCATTCACGTATAGAGTAACACGGGCCACCAGCCGCTGCAGCGGATCGGAGTTCCGAGCCATAGGCGTTTATTATCGTTGCAAAACAGTTTGTCATTTTTTGCGGGGGAACTACGTGTTATACACACACACACACACTACAAAAATCGTTTATTACTACGAAACTCACATCTTGACTTTAACAGAATACATAAACAATTTCACGCACACATCTGGGCGACAGGCGTAGGAACACTTGTACTTTGACAGAGGGAAAAGCCTGCATATGGCTACTTCCGTTCGGTCCGCCGCGGCCGGTGGCCCGTGTTGCTCTATGCATTCACGCGATTCCCCACCCCTCTTAGGTTAACTTAGGTTCGGTTGCACCAAAATATTTGTTAAAGTTATTTTAAATGTAAATTTTTACATTTTTCCTTAACAAATTTGTTAAGGTTAGAGAAGGATGAAAAATTAGTGAACCTGATCAAGTTGAAGGTAACGCACGTACGTATACCGTTGTTAGAAAGTAGCAGACATCAACCGCAAGTGTCGACCACAAGTGGCTGTCGCTCGCTTCAGCTACATTGTAAAACAGTTAGCCATAGTAGTAGTCTTGCTTCTAGTGGCTTGTTTGAGGCTATCGCGTGTGGTCCGTGTGCGGCAACCCTAAGCGTTCCAATAGGCAGGCACGCTTTCCCGGGGTCATCCCCAAAATCATCATCAGCCACATGTTCCATAATATATATTATGTCGCTCGACGATGAACATTTTGTATGGAGCAGCTGATTCATCACATTTTTGGATAGAGACTTAAAAATGACCATAAGTATCTATATTTTAATGTTATTTTTATAACATATCTGCAATTCGCCTTTTTAGGCACAAGAATTTGACTATCAATTTCTGTTCTAAATAGGTGAATAGCTTTTGATAAAGTTAAGGTCTTCTAACGACTGTGTAAAATGTCCGATTAGACTTAAATTCTTGAATTTAGGAGCTTAACATTAAAAAATAAGGATAGTGATCAATTCTAGAAATATTTATGTTTGTTTAACTATCTTGAAATAATAAAATATAGTGCACAAACAAACCACAAATGGATGACAACAATAACATTAAAAGAAAGCAGTTTTCAGTTTTCGCAAACAATTCTCTTTTACTATTTGACCTAGATCTTTTCAACTTACATAACATAATATGAACAATAAAACCATAAGCTACAAATCTCTTTGTTGGACAGTTTGTTTCAGACCGATTTCAGTTTTACGCCACATTCAAATATTTTCGCATTTCTAAGAATTCACAAGCTTTTCGGTCTTTTATACGAACTTTGTTTGGTGTATATTTATTTAAAAATAGCAAACGGTGGTAGGAAAGTCGCAATTAGTCTTATTTGATGTTAATAAGATTAGTTAGTCATCAGAATGAACAAAGTAACATAATCCGTCTTTCGATATGATTTATGCAAGTAATCACAGGACCATTAGTAGCTAATTTACAAACAGAAATGACGTGCACTAGGTACCTACTTTTGAACGATCGAAGAAATTGAATGAATAATGTTCACAGCTTATTTGCGACATTACTTTTCTATATTTCATGGCCTATTTGAGGTGCAATATCCATTTTTATAAACATAAATAATTTTAGAGCTACGTAAGTAACGTACCTAGATGGTTTTTAAGAAGATATCCAAAGCGTATTAAATAATATAAGGTTGTTTGGTATCTAAAAATATAATTTTCGTTGTCCGTATCCAGACTCTTAGGTACTAAGTAGTAGTAACTTATGAGTTTATCGATGTTCAGCAGTTTCAAAATATCGAAAACCCATATCACTAATCCATGTTTTGTACAAATAATATTTTAGGGCCTCATTGCCATTCGCATAGAGGCTTAAGATCAACTTACGTCAACTAGTTAGAACTCAGGCAAATATTATTATAATAGGTGTATGTGTAGTGCACAATGGCTATACTAGTAACTTCTAACTAATAAACAGAGTAAAAGTTTAACCCCCTTATTCATAAACGTATTTTAGCTAAAGTGTTGCTAATCTCTCCTTTGTCTTTTTCTATCTTGCACATTTGTTAATGCTACTGACAAAGACATAGTATTCTATAGCTAAAACGTATCTAACGTATGTTAATGAATATAAGGGGGTAAATATGCTAACTTAAAAAGAGGTTTTGGTGTTTTTTATCATTTTTTTTCTAATACAGAGCCAATATACGCGGGCACAGGATCGAATCGCGCCTGGTCACCTCTAGGCAGCGAAGCGGCCTTACGAGAAGCTGCCTCTCTTCCGTTATCAAGATGGCGCGCCCCTGCCATAATTGCCTGGCTGGAACTAGCCCTTGGCATGCCGCAGTACGCCGCAGCTGTAGCTGATAATGTCAAAAGTGGAAAGGTCAGTTGTTTTGTTTGGACATCTATTTTCAAATCTCACGAGGTGGTTGCTCTGAGATAAGCACATTCCATATTTTTATCAAGATTGGACCATCCCTCCCTCAGCGGTTGGAACCGTTGGAATGCCGCAACTGTAGCCTATAATGTCAAAAGTGGAAAGGTAAGTAGTTTTGTTTTTTTAATGTTGTGAAGGTGGCACATTGATGACTGCAGCCTATGGACACCCACACAAAGACCAGAGGTCAAAATGCATATGCGTTGTCACCCCTGAGACCTTAGTTGGTATGTCTCTGTGACAGTTATTACGTTGTTGAAACTTGTCATTGGACCGCCGAATGTATGCTGCACACGTGACACTATTCTCATACTTCTGACAAGGTTAGAGCTGGTCTTTAGTTGGTTTTCAGTCATCACCCATTTTAGGTTCAAATGGACCACGAAAGGTGAGTCGAATTTGCAAATTCGATTGGACAAGCAGTACCACCCAGAAACGAAAAAACCGGACTCATTTTGTTAATATGTTATTCAAATTTAAATCAACACTAAATAATATTATAGATTCATCCGCTACAAATTTCGGTAGAAATAGGTTAAAATAGTCAAGTATAATATTTTTCGCACCTTGTAAGACTCAGCCATAGCAATAAAACAGATTCACGTACGCCCGCCAAAGTAGTGATTGATTGTAATACAACTAGCAATATTCTTCTAATAAAAGAATAACAGTGAATGTTTGATTGATCGAATATACGGATAAGTAGCTATAACAAAGCATCCAAAATATCTTTTTTGGCGCTCTCATTCATTATTCAGTATACACTCATTTTATTACATTTATATGGAAATGAAATCCCAGATCTGGAACAGATATGAAAATGTATCAGAGTCCTTTGATAAATTCATCGCAAGGTATGTTTATTCAAAACGCGTTTGTGTTTATCGGTACAAAATTGCGCGATGTTAATATTTAACACAACATATTTCTATCGGCAAACAGCATTGGGTAGAGTTGATTCAACGAAATTTGCAATCTTATTTCTAAGACGATAGAATAAATTTTCATATTTTTGCATTATATCATATCATTTTTCTGATTACTTAGCGAAGCATGACGCAATGAAGCGTCAAATATTGTGTTCTGGTTGTTTCTAGATCCGTGCTTTGAATGGGCAGGTTCTGCTTGAGCTGACAGACACGGACTTGGAAGTGGGGCTCGGCATCAGTCAGCCGATGCATCGCAAGAAATTACGGCTGGCCATCGAAGAACGCAGACGGCCGGACCTGGTTCGCAATCCCACCATTGGACAACTGAGCCACGCTTGGGTGGCCGCGGAATGGCTGCCAGATTTGGGACTTTCACAGGTACAATATAATTAGAGAAATGTAATTCTAATCAACTCACTAAGGCACTCACGTCACTCTCATACTAAGTTTAATCGCTCTGAGCTTTCATAAGTTCGACAAGACGTATCTTCGATATCGATGTTTTACGACAGTCGCTTGCCATGATACAAGTGAGCTCTTGGACTTTAAGCCCTGACTTACCAACCGCCTAAGCGACAAAACTTTCATTGAAGAGCCATGAAACATGCATATAAATCGACGCAGAAAAAAAAGACGATTTCAACTCTATAACTCAATAGATATCGCAAAAAAGTCTTTCATTCCAAATAGGTCGTGAAGCATCAATATTGTTCACTCTAATACCAAAACTAACTCTGCCAGGAGGCATATCATGTAACTCGGTTGATATTATTTGAATAATGACTATACAATACACGTTGCTGCATTGACATGATGCCCATCATTTTAGGGAAAAAGCAATGTTACATTGCCTTTTCTGTATAATGTCCTTAAAATTCATTGTTGATAGCCACAGAGTTACATTACACGTTCGGATTAAGTAAACATTTCAATAATTTAAAACGAAAATAAAGATTTATTACAACTTTATCGAAAGCTCTGTCTACGTTGCAAATATCACAATATAGCAAAATAAAATACGAAAATGCGGCGATGAAAATGCTTTAAAGTAAGTACTTTAAAGTAATATTAATGATTGTTTGGGTTTTGTTTTTCAACCATTAACAGTATGCGGAGTCATTCTTGGCGAATCTGGTCGACGCAAGGATGTTGGACACAATCAGCAAAAAAGAACTAGAAAAATATTTGGGCGTAACTAGGAAATTCCACCAGGCGTCCATCGTTCACGGCATTCATCTTCTTAGGATAATGAAATATGATAGACAAGTAAGTATCACCGTTTATCCTAAAGAACATTTATTAAGCGTCGCTGTTAGTAAAATGGGAGTTCCACATTTCATCTGATAAATAAACAGAGATAAGGAGAAAAGTAAACGAAAGTTCCAAACTGAGGGCCTTATAAAATGTTCCTTAACATCGCTACGACCCCTGTAATGTACGTCCATTAATCATTACCTATTCAGTCCTCGTTTGAATTCCTCGTTGACAGTGTACAAAATTTGACCTCGTTTATCTCGTTTATCATTTTTATTTTAATACTGTGAATTAGTTATGTATGAGGACGTTCGGTTTGCAGGGGTTGGCGGTCAGACGGCATCAATGTGAGAATGTGGACGCCGATCCTTTAGTCTGGACCAATCAAAGATTTATACGTTGGGCGCACAATATTGATTTAGGTGAATTCGCTGAAAATCTAAAAGGTAACTTGATAATACTTATATCCATACTCAATTAAGAAAATTTCAATTGCATCACTACGTTCTTTATTGTATATGAAAAGATTTTTAACCACAATTTATATTTTGGTACCTATTTATTGTTTTCTTTCTTGGACCTAGTTGCAAAAGGTAATTTATTATTAAATAGTTGCTTATTTATCAAAATTCTACAACAGACAGCGGTGTACATGGAGGCCTAGTTGTCCTGGAACCATCATTCACAGGAGAGACTATGGCCACAGCCCTCGGAATACCACCTTCCAAAAGTATAATTCGACGACATTTGGTCGCCGAATTTGACGCACTCGTCATTCCTGCGAGGTAAATATGTAAACTGTACGACCAGACTTTAAGCTATCCAGATATAATACAAAACATAATATTTGCTTCAACGTTTTAACAAATATTATGTTTCTAGATATATAATAGGTTATTGACGTTTTGTACTCCCTAGCGATATATCACGAGATAGGTTTAATGAATAAGAAACACTTCCCTATTTTGATCATATTACATATCGTCCACTATTGCATTATGTTGAATATTTAAATATCTTATTGTTGAGCATTTGCCATTAGGGATGTCATTGAGAAAGTGCGCACTGCATGTAGACACAACTGTCACTGAAATCACTCCCCCATAGGTGAGCAAGCTGTAGATGATTATAATGTGAGGTGCAATCCTGCAGGTATACGATATTTTGCCAGGTGGAAGAACTGCAAGTGGAGGCTGCCCGAGCATCCATGTTGTCCACAAAACAAAGATAAACGCACCAAAATCAAAAAGCTATCCTTCAAAAAATAAAATCTCGCTTCGATGTCCCATTTCGAAAAACCCTGTACCTATTGTAAAATTTATCCATATTAAATGTTTGTAAAATTGCTATTTTTACACAATAACGTTTTGTTCGCTATAAAATACAAAGTTAGAGGAAATCTTCCGTCAAACACGCTCATTTATGGAATTTTTGATCCAGAACATTACGAGCGGTGAAGACTGATATGTTATTGTAGGAATCGTGGTTTGTACCTAAAAGTAGGTATGTCGAAAAGTTAAAGCGGTCGGAAAAATTACAAATATTATTTTGTACCTTCGCCTTCGTCAGTGTTAGATTTGATGTTCTTTCTACATTGTATACCCCGAGAACCTCAAACTTGCCGTAGCTTAGATTTGTCAGATTAAATGTTATTCAAAGTTGATCAATTTAATAAATTTAGTGAATTATATTATACGACTTAGTTGATATTAAAGTGAAGCATAAAATGCTTTATCTTATTAACATACATAGGGGTGATTCATATCCCATATACCCATTACATTATTCAAATGAATTGTTTTATTTCTTAAATATTTGAATAATAATTAAAGGTTTTTCAATAATTTCATTATATCCTTAGACATTAAAACGGAACCACTCACAATAGCTTTAGGGTTATAACAATAAATAGTGATTACCAATATTGTAAGATAATTACCTATGTTTTTGACTTGTATACATTCATAAATATTGTAAAGTTGAGAACAGTGTATATTACGAGTAGGCTCACTTGTAACATTATCGATTGGCATATAAATGTGAATAAATCCTGATAAAAATGATAAACCATAAGGGATATCGAGTCAATTTTTTTTATTATCCATCACTCCTAAACTTGGCGATCCTTGCATCGAGACAGAACGGTAACGATCATTTTATCGATACGTCATGAATGCCTCTCTGTCATCATCATTAGATCGCACTTTTCGGGCTTTGTCCACTCTATCTCCATAAATGTTTCTTTCTTCTACGACATCGATTATTTTGTTTTATAATTATATACATTCTTAACTAATTGTTTCAACAACACCGACATGCTTGTCTTCTTTGATTTCAACATTTTCATTAATTGTTGTTGTTTTGTTTTATTCGTGCTCACAGAGAAGAGTACTGTAATTTAGAATTTTGATTAAGTTTGTGTCCATTACTGTATTTACTCGAAACATTCAGAGTCCAGTACTTTTCTGTGTATGTATATTGATATTATAAATGTTTCTCTTAGATATTTTATTTACCGTTTTACCTGTACACAATTAGCATGATTCGTATTTATTTTTCCAAGTAATGTGCATCATGCTTTTGGTGTCTATGCCGAACATTTATCAGAACTCCCTTGACAAATGTATGATATGAGAATTTTGCACATAACACAAAATTAAAGCATTTTGTGGAACTCCTAAAGTATAAGAAACATCAAAGTCTGACTCTGAAATGGGAGCAAATGCGTCATTATAAAATAATAGTAAATGCATGTCAGCTTTTTGTGTTAGCATTAAAAATCCTGTGCAAATTTGAGCGATTTAACATGAAAAAAGCAAATATGATGGCTGCTGGCTGGCTTTTGTCTATCAATCTCAAATTTGTACTTATCCTTGTTATCATTTATTTTAAAATAAAACATTTTCAGGAATATGTTTGGTCATCAAATAAGGATGTTGGGTAGACCGTTCTCGAGGTCTGTGGCCACAGGGCTTCCTGGTATTGATTTTAATGCAGATTCTCGGAGGCATAGTTTACGGGTGAGTTTCAAATGTCAAACATCAGCTATACATTATCGGAATCCAACCCGAAACACACTATCGCTGACCATAACCATTAAGCGGTAGATAACAAGAACGGGGAATGACAGGCTATGATATTTAAGTTACTCAGCGGTATGTACTTAACTGACTAATAACTTACGTAACGTCACTGCAAGGGAATGAATGCAATGGATATTCTCTGAAGGGGAAGGCAGTGGCAAATGTATGCCTTTTACGTAATATCCTAGCTTCTTACGTAACATCTCCGAGTACATTCATTCATGAATATAGCTTTTGTTATAATAAAAGACCATATAACAGCCTTCTATGTCTCCTATATTTTTGCAATTAATTCAGCACTAACAGTATATTTTCTTTCAGGGTTCAATATCACGAGCATTAGGAGTATTGAAACCGAAACACGACCGCACATCACCATCGAGTTCCAGCGAAAGTTCTAGTGTCCTTAGTCTGACGTCACAGCCGTACCAAATGTCATATTCACCTCCTATAGGTGTGAGGACTTTGTCCCAACTCAGCATGACCTACGCCCCACCACCGACACTGCAGGAGTATGAACCAATATATACTCCACTGAGTCTGTACTCTCAATCCAGTGTATCCACTAGAGATAGCTTGCAGCGGCTGAATGACATTAAGGAAACTTCTAGTATTACTCACAGGTAAGTTCAACTGTAACACCTACATTCGTTAATCAATATTACCACATCATCCTACTAGATCTTACTAAGGTACTTAATTAACATGCCATCCTAAATGAACCCTATAGTCCGCGCAGCCAAAATCTACACGGCTGGGTATGCGTCCTTAGATTGACGTTAAAGCCGTATAAATTGTCATACTCACCTCCTTTAGGCATGAGAATTCCGTCCCAACTGCACCTGACCTATTCTTCACCGCTGTCTCTCCAGGAGTATGAACCAATACGTACCTACCTACTCTACTGAGCCTGTACTCTCAATCTAGTGTATCAATTAGAAATAGCTTGCAGTGACTGAATGACATTAAAGAGACATCCTGTATTACTAACATATTATTTATTAAAAAAACACTAGGCATGCGCCGCGGATTCGCCCGCGTGGATTCCGTTTTTTGAAGGTTTTTTTTAAAGCTACCTAATATTACTCCCCATTTTAGTGTATTCTCATTAATGCATAATATCTTGATCTTGCAGGTTGTTTACTATTGGAAAATAAAGGTACCTAAGAGACTTAGGTACCTTTATTTTACATAAGGAGGCTCAACCCCCTTACCCTCCACTGGCCATTCATACCTTAACCTCACCGATTTCCCAAACTCGATAGAAAAGTCGGAGTTACATATGGTCATTTTACGTATGAGGGAACTCCGCATCTCCAACCCCCTACTGGCTATTCGTACCTTAATCTGACGCGTTTCCCAGCCTCAACTATTGGAAAGTCGCAATTACTTTCCTTCATTTTACGTATGTGCGTGGTCCGCTGATATTTAATACATCGTGTAGTATTCTTTGGATTCTCGAGACATGTCAAACCACAGCTGTTTCTTATTTTATACAAATTTTGCCATGCTCCCTTCGCAGGTACGGTCAGAAAGTTGATCACGCGCACAGAGTAAGCTCTCCTCTGCCGGGTAAGTCGGTGGACGACAGTGCGGTCAAGCAGAAACGACATCGCCGCGTCAAGAGCATTGGAGATATCAACGCTTGCAGCAAATCTTCCGTATAACACCAAAGACTACGCCACCGAACAGCTACCAAACCATTATTTACTTTGTATACAAGCACGTTATGTTGGCCGTTTTGATAGGTTTATTTATAGTAGACACAGTTCAAATTTTCGTCGAGAAATTGAGAAGTTGTTTTTTGAGAGGGTTGATTGATGAATTATCAATCAGTAAAACAGTAATAATACCAGTAATTTGTTGGATAGATTTTAATTGTTAAATAACATTGTACGTCGCGACGTGCCGGCGTGACATATTTTTTACATATAGAGACCTCTTGTCTCTATTTACAACTTTAGTGTCGAAATTCTCAATTCATATCAATGAGTGTTCCGATTTAGATCAATACGAAAAGATTTAATGGTGATAGTAATATTAATTATATATAGTAAATTACTTTGGTCGGAGTATTCTACAAACTATTCGTTTGCAAAGAAGATAAAATACGTGTTATCCCATCTCTTTAATAGTGAAAATGAATTCGATTTTTAATTTTACAGACTTGGTACAACGTTAAAACGGTTAAAACAGCCATCATTGCGTGTCATTACTGTATTAGGCATATCACATTAGAAGGATGTCTTCGGAACCATATAGACTGAACATATATCAATTTAGTTGACTGTCTTATGATAATCTGTATTACATTTTAAACTATAATTTAATGGTATCTTTAAATATTTTCTAGTTACTCCAAAACACAGTTTTTTTATATTTACAAATTTATACTGTAACGCTGTATTTAATCGCCGATCACTGTGATAATGAAATACTCTCACACATTTTAAAATAATAAACTGAAAACATTTCATTTTGATATTTATTAGTCAATTTATATTATAAGTAAATATAAAACGTGTACCTATCTAATACATTCCAAGCGAGCTTGAACTTTTAATAATTGATTTATTTCCAATATTTTTGAAGTTGTACTTCTTTTGGCGCGTTAGGCAAAAACGATAAGATATATTTTTTAACAGACTTCAAAAATTAAAGAAACGAATTGAGAACCTCAATTCGTCCGAATCTTTTTTTTATGTATGATCACCGATAATTTGAAAACGCCTGTACCGATTTGGATAATATTTTTTTTTGTTTGAAAAAGGGAATAAGAGTGAATTTTTACAACGGGCGCGCTCGCCGTCGCAAAAAAACGACACTACGAAATTAACTAGTAAAAATTGCAGTTATACTGAAAACATAACCAACACAAGTATTTTTTGTATTCTTTATGAAATGGAAGTGGAAAACAAGCTTGCAGTTCACATTGATGTTCAGTGATGACTTTAGACTATAGACACCCACACAAAGAGCAAGGTCAAAATGCAGATGCGTTACCATTCCTAAGGCCTAAGGTGTTATGCCTCTGTGCCAGAAATTACAACGCCGTACATTACCACCTGACCGGATCACGATAGTGCTGAACACCACCATTCCGCGGCAAGTATATTAGGTCATGCGGGAGTGTGTACTCCCGCGAGCTCCGTCACTGGTGGAGCTCTACCACCAGTAAAAGTACTTTTTATTTATGTTATGTATAAATATTTGTATGATGTTTAATAAATAATTTATTAAACTAGACTAGATAATGCGACGATCCCTTTAGTCCAGCGGTGTGAGATGACCGTTTGATTTGAAGGGTCGCAGGTTCGATTCTCGCACCGGGACAAATATTTGTATGGCCTACAGGTATTTATTTCTAGTCTGGGTGATTGTGTTTGTGTTGTATGTGTTCAACGGCACCCACGACACAGGTTTATACCTACTGTGGGGCTGTGAGTGTAAGCGTATTTTTTTTTTTAACGCGTTATTATAAAACTTTATTTCCATGTAGGTATTATATAACGTTTATTTCTGTTATAAGCGTTGTTTCCTCAACGTCGTTTTTATCTCGTTACGCCAAAGAAGTACAACTTTAACGTGTGTAGGTACATAAGTACACACACACTTTTTACATACCTAATAATTTGTTGACGTTATGTGTATTGTGTTAAGTTAAATAAATTATTTTGTTCCTTTGAAATTTTTTGTGATATTTTTTTAGTTACCACTATAAGCATAAGAGTGTTTTTTCAAAAATAAAACCGTAACTTTAATATATGAAAATAACGTTGTTTTATTACAAACTAGCGACCCGCTACGGCTTCCCATGGGTAGAATTTATTATATTGTATACTAGCTGTACCCGCGACTTCGTCCCCGTGAGAATTTATAATTGTTCAGTACCTACCCGGACGAAGTCGTGGGCGTAGCTAGTATAAAAGTAGCCTAAGCGACGCCTTATTACATAAGCTATCTGCCAGTGAAAGTCTCGTCAAAATCGGTCCAGCCGTTCCCGAGATTAGCCGGAACAAACAGACAGACAGACAGACAAAATATGTAAAAAATGTTGTTTTGGTATATGTCCCGTGTATTACTGTGTACTACATTTGCATCTAGTAAAAAAAGGTTATTTTATATTACAAACAGACACTCCAATTTTATTTGGAATTCTGTACAAAATGTACGTTAAAGAAAGATACATTTTCTTTCATCCCGCGGTTCGAGCAGCTATTTATTTAATAACTCTTTCTAGACGACTACCTACAAAAGAATCGAGATAATAGAATCATCTTTTCAATATCAGAAAACGCTGTTAGTTTTCACAAAGTTATTATTGCACCTAGCACAGGTTTTAAAAGAAATCGTAGAATCTCAGTTTTTACGCCTCTCCCTACTCGTATGGCAATTATTTTGGGTTAGTTAATTAGGCCCCCCATTCCAATAGGCCAGTACGCTCCCGATGCGATAAAATTGTTATTCCACTACGGTCCCGGCCACGACGCACTTCACCGCCATAGAGTAGGAGCACAGTAGATAGAACAAATATACTGTGGTAGGAGGCAGGAATAGTTCATCACATTGTCATTTGGTAGCCGATATAGTAGGTACCTATATAATGCGGTGACACCTACGTTCCCGATCTCTGACTCCGACTGTACCACAAATGTAAAAAGGAACCCATATTTTCCTCATCCTACTTTGTCTATTTGGATTCGCAGACAAGTGCATATTATAGGTAAGTTTGTATTATAATTTTCCTTATAACTAATACCTACCAATATTCCTCACATTTATGATGGAAACTTTGATCGAACTTTGAAGCTAATTGTTAAAATTTGTTGGAACTTCGATTATTAACTAATAGTCAAAGTTCTATTCAACAACTAATTCAATTGTTCGCTCTGGCTCGATGGAATTCTATATTACGTTAACACTATAGCTAAAATAAATTGAAGGAAATAAACTTGAGCGGAAATAAATATAATGTAAGTATATACAACTCTTCCATTATAGACGGAGTTATTGAGTGATACAGTGACGTGTACGTGAGTATTATAAGCGACTAAATGATCGAATGTCTGAAAAAGTGACAAATAACGCACAGCCAAAGCTGCTGGTCGGAGAAAGCTGAAAGGCTATGAAGGCATTTGTACAAAAAAATAAAAAAAAGGTACCAGATGTAAAAACTTTTAAATACCTACCAATTTGAGAACGTAAATATATTTAAAGAAGAAAGAAAACTGAAGTTCAGTATGGAGGACTTCTACAGAAAATGTCTCAATAATATACCGGAAAATGTTCTTCAGGATCTTTATTTAATATTTCAAAGCTGTCACACCTTTTAGGCTATTTAGTTAGGTTCCTTTTGTTTTAATTTTTTTTTCTGAACAAATCAATGTAAGTATGAAAGAAAGAAAATATATTTATTTTGAATAGATCTTTTTCTTTTGCATTTAAAAAACCTAGTTAAAATATCATTATCACAAATTTTGTAAAACCCTTATTCGTCAAGATCAAAGTTAGTAGTTCCAAGTGCAGTCACTGCAGAGAAGAACTCCGCTACCCAACAAACTCAGTAAGAGCTATTTTAAGTGAGAGCTTAAATCTAGTACACATTATCATGAAAATCAAATAATGTGAACGTCCATTTATGCAAATAAACTGAACTGAACTAAATGAGATACAATGTAGCTCCTGCAAACCAGAACAGACCAGTCCCCACCAACAGCACCTGTTCACGAGAATGACGCATGTGATAGCCATTGCCCTCCTCGACCATTTTACAGGGAAGTGAGCAACCCGCCACACGACGCCATGCGTATGAGTATGAAACTTGCCATATTTTTTTAACACGGAGGTACTTTGGCAGTGCTCTGGTAGGATTTCCCGAAGAGACCATGGAAAAGAGATGATGGTGGGCGTATGTAATATATGTATATATATGTTTAAACAGTTTATTTGAATCATGGGCTCTTCTGTAATTAAAACTAATGTGCAGCAATGGCTAAAGTTGGTAATTGAAACTTGTGAACTCCGTTGCAAAAAAGTTCCTGATCTGAACATTTAGCTTCAATAATTACACCCTAAGTACAAACTAAAGTTTGCAGTATGGCTTCGTTAACGTCCACATCTTACCAACTCTTAACTTCGTAACTTACGTCGCATTGATAGCAAACGATTCTTTTCAATTCCACAAAACTAACTCTTCAATCTTCCCTTGCTAGACCGAGAGTTTCTTTGTTGCTTCGTTTTTACTTGTCTGTCTATCTTTTGAAGGCTGATTAATTTAATCATCATCATTCCTGTGCAATGAAAAAAAAATTAAGAAAATTATTAGTATTAATTTATTCATGTAAAGAATGATGAAGTTATGAAAACTTCGTCGTCCTGAACTTTCTGGATTTGGATTGCATCTCAAATCCTGTTATCGTCCATAGAATGCATTGGCCACAGTTTGGGAAAATAAGATTATCATCAGAGGGTCCAGGATCCGGGTAGCAGAGAATAATAATGTACCTATTACTTACAACTGTTTTGTAGTGTTAGACGTTTGCAAGAGAAATACTCTCTGAAATGTTTTTATCAAATAACTATTAAACGCGACGCACGCTAGCAAAGTTAAAGTCGGCATGTTATTCCCTATATCTTCGGCAATTTCAGCCATTTTAAACAAAATTCTTCATGAATCACAACGTCAAATCGAGGAAATTTAATGAACTGTACATCTTTGCATTCAGGCAAACAAAAACTAATCCTATGAAAGAGCCAACAGTTCAAACGTGCCAACCATTACTAAATCAGTGTTTTATTTATTTATGCTAAGGTAATAGGGTAATAGGGTAATAAAGTAATCAACAAACGAATATACAACTTTGTCACTATTTAACAAATCAATGTTATCTTTGTTCCAAAACACGAATGATGTAACCCACAGTTTGCGATCGTTCTTCTTTCATATCAAAATCTGCAACAATAGTAAATAACAATAAAAATCAAACTTGTGACGAAAAACGTTGCAAAATAACTCCCGACCCTACAATAATTGGGGTCTAAGTGCGAACTAAAGCAGTAAAGCGTCGTTAACGTCTGCATCTCACTAAGTTAGACCGCTCCGTAACTTGTCGCTTAGTTAGCGCACTATTCTTTTCAATTTCGCGAAACGAGCGCAAATGAGCACTTCGAACCACTCCTGCACACTCGCAAGTTCCTTTTTTATCTGCCTTTTGTTTTATCACTATGGAAATAAATATCTTGATAAGAATGTGCGAAGGTGAAACTCGGCATACTTATACCATTCTTATAACTTACACAAAACCATAGAGCCTCCTGTTTTTAATTTTACCTTATTTTAGCTGGTATTATGTAAAAAAGGGGGTTTGGTAGTGTATTTTGAATAACATTATTAATTAACCTTGTGATTTAGAATTATTCTTATACCATAAATTAGTGTTTATTAGTGTTATCCGTCTCAGACAGACTACAGATAGCAGACTACTACTTCAAAGCTGGGGTTCTTGGTACGATTCCGGGTATATACGTGCTTTTGGAATCTTTTTTCCATTTTCGGAAGTGTCCTGGTGCGGCCTTTGTTAATGAGCGCTGTCAAATCTATATTGTAGGTTTTGTAATCTATATTGTAATAGGCTCGCCAATCTCACCGCCTATTAGGTACATGGTGGCGAGACTGGCTAGCCTATTAAAAATACTCACTGGTGAATCACGAGTATGCGTGTATGCTTGAATGGATGAATTTGTCTCTTCGGGATATAAGTTACGTTTCCGATGAGTACAATAATTTTACTAGAAAAACAATGTTACATTAAAATTATTCGGATCTGACAATATGAAAAAAAGCATTAAATATGCAATACAACATGCACGTAACTATCGCCTACGCGTCATTAATTTTCAGTATGCTGAAGAGGATTCTTCGACGCGATCAAGAGGAAGAGGCATGAAATCATGCATTTTATGCTGTCAGCGAAAATTCTATCGAGATATCGGAGTGAATCGGTGCCTCAATAACGAGTGGAATATGTAAAAGAGCTTAGGAATAAAGTCAGAGATGAACCGACGAAAATTACAATTGTATGAGCAATAGCATCGAATGGCACGTGGTGAAAAGTTACAATGAGGAACTTATGTGTTCCATTCAGTCAAAGATTTACTACTTACAATAGTAATCACATTACAGTTTAAAATTGTAAAAAAAAACTTTACGCCTGTAATTCCTGGGGTAGGCAGAGATAAATGCATGGATTCAAGCATACAATGGAAACACCCACGATTCGCCGGTTACTTTTTTTTCTCTAGTAACAGGTGGCGAGCCTGTTGACACATTACCTAACTTCGAGGTACTGGGAAATTTCCAGAAAATGGAAATATACCAATAGAACCAGAGATAAAAAACTTTACACCATTATCTCTGATATGCTCGAACCCAGGACCTCGGCGTAATAGTAGTGGCCTGCTACCACTAGGCTACCGAGGCAGAAAATTGTATTGTTTTATAATCTACTATTTTGTCTCAGAATTTTTATTTGCCCATGGATTCTATTTTAACACTTCATCAACAACCAATTTTAAGATCCTCAAGACACTTTTTTACGCAGATGACCTTTCTGCCGCTTGATACTTTAAGACACATTATTCCGATTTCCCACCCTCAATTCTATTTCTTGTAAATTAGGTGTGTGTTCGGGTGTACAAACAGGCGGCGAAAAAATGGCTGCGAAAAAAAAAATGTGTCACTTGATTAATTTATTAATCTTGGAAAAAAAAAAGTATATCAAAGTAAGCTAATAAGTTGTTTGCGTCAACTCCAAGAGTTACCGCCTTAAAATACTTTTTTTTACTTTAATACAATGGCGGATTTATAAATATAAATCGCAATGTTTTTCTTGGGCTAACACTTGTTTATTTTAAACTTAAGAGATAAAAAAATATATATGTCTAAAACCAACGTTTAGACTTTATTGTGTACCATATTGTGGATAAACAAACTTACATGACATTTAGCTCCAAAGAATATACCTCTAACTGCTTAAATATTTCCTGAATGCCAAAATTGGGCAATAACGACTAATAAGAAAATTCAGGAAACAAGATAAAATGTGAATGCCCGTTCTAATGATGTTATAAGGAATTGCGTGCTACATGTTGTCATGCAGTAAAGAAATTGATGTATGCAAATTAAACGAGAATATCATACATTGGAATGGAATGGAATATGAAGCATGTCATCCAGACATCGACATAACTAGACAACCTACGAGTTGAATGTTGGAATATACAATTGTCTTCAGTAGCAAATGCAAGAAATAATATCATTATTTTTGCTGTCATTATGCCTATTCTTTCTATAATTGGCAACAAATTTTTAGGTAGGCTGTGTTGTGTGGTCGATGTATCGGTAGGATAGGTCTGTGGATGTTGACGTCGCCGGAGATTTGGTATCGCAAGTTGTGTTTATAAGCCCGAATTTTATGTATAAAGAAGTAAATCATTTTGAAATAAGCTCCAAACTCAGTTTTTTTTCTTCGCAGTTAGGAGGATACAATCATTATAGATGATTTCCATAATTTCAAAAATTCAAAGTGATAATTACATATTCAATGAAATCCGTCAGCTCACGAGAAAAATATGACAATTGATTTCATATTGTTCGTGGCCAATATCGGCCAAATGCGGCTCAACAGATAACGACCGAAACTAGCGAAGCAGTAGTGGTGGATTACGAACCTAATATGTACCTACATTAGAATACATGACATGAAGCAAGCGTCCACAGCGACGCGTTTCCGTTTTATCGGCGACACACATCCTGTATGCATCGTCGGAGACCTAACTTCGTCTGTAAATCCCACGTGGCCTAAGGCATTACATACGTCATTCGTTTTATATATGCATTCCAATGCATTCAGACAACATTCAGACATAAATGTTATACTATTTATGGTATAATATTGATGTCATTTCCGTGCTTCAGATAGATAGCAGTCGTTAAACCTTGTAAGGCCTACGGCCTTATGGGCGGTTTGAAAACATCCGACAGTGGGTTCGCCACTAACCCTTATCTCCACCAATCCGCATTGGAGCAGCGTGGTGGAGTAAGCTCCAGGCCTCCCCCCAAAAAGGGGAGAGACTCGTGCCCAGCTGTGGGACGTATAATGGGTTGCCATTATTATTATTATGTCTCTCGTCAGCACGGGGTCCAATTTGAACCTCGGACCTTTGTCAGGCTTGCGCGGGGACATGGGGGGTCCAACACGTAGAGGCCCTTTCGAGAATTTTGATCTACTTTGTAATGGGTTATATTCGGCGGGACCTCTCTCTGACTGCATCAATAGTTAATACAGGCACAGACAGACCCCGCAGAATATAATGGGACTATTGCAATGAAAAGTGATTCGCCAAACTTTGGGCTATGTGAGTGAACTGGGGGGACTAGCTGGCTGGGCCTATGGAGTGAGATCCGGCACCTGCCTATATTCAACATCTCACATTATCGAATACTACTTTAGGCAGGTGGTGACTCGCCTCTCCTTGGTGGGCCCCCCAAACAGCCAACCCGATGGTCGACAGGGGGCAACACTGTTGAGAGAGGCTGGGGGTGTCGAGAGGTGTGGCCCCGGTTTCACCATCACGAGCGAGTAATCTCGAGTTCGGAGCGGGCTTCCCCGCTATTATGTCTTTAGACAATTCCACCCCCGAGTGTATGGCTCTTTCAGAAATTTAGACAACAGCCTATTATCTAAATTTCTGCAAATGCCATACCTCTAGCGCCCCACTCTGACCGGCCAATGAAGGCAAGCCAGAGGTGAGAGACCTGATGCTCTGTCCGGACGTACCTCTGTGTGGCGGACGAGGCGGAGCCCAGTTCTCTCGGAGGAACTCGAGATGATGGTAGGGGGTGGTGTCGCTACTCACCAACAGCTCGCCACAAGCTGCTCTGCCCCCTTATTATTATTATTATTATAGATGTCATTGCTTAGTTTCATCACATTTCTATATGTTGTAGTTATACAACAACAACTTTTAGAAATACACTCTATCCCGATAATATTCTCGATAAAAGTCCCAATTCCTGGATTCTTTTCTCACTGCTCTACCATGAACAATCTGAACCCAGCTAATCTTAACTATAATTGACGGATTGTTCATGAACTTTCATTTTTGTGTGTATAGGTATGTTATGTCGTAGGTATGGTGTATAAGCGTCCGTTTGTGACCCAAATTTATAATTTCTTTTGACTTTGACTTATTAATTGTGTTAAATAAGCGTAATATTAATTTAGTCAATCATCCCAAATTCGAGAAAAATCTAAAAGCCCATAAAAAACAAACAAAAAATATTTTTTTGTCAAACAAATGGTAAAATAATGATGGACTACTGAAATAACATACTCGGAATAGATAATTATCTATTCCGTGGAGACCACTATATTACGTAAACTATTTGCCGCCAAACGGGATATGGATAACCTCCCAAAGAAGTATTAAATTGTTTAATAGGTATATACATATAAATGAATATTTCTCTCAAATCACATATTAAATAAAACAATATAAATAACAGGCTAAACTAGTTTATACGCCGGAAAATATCCGGAAAGGGTTGAAAGTTATAAACAGCTGATTTCGTATGTAACCTCTCATTACAATTAGCTTCCAACCCCAGCCCGGGGTCCTAGCGACATTTGCATGGCAATTAGAATGGGGACTGAGGTCTCATTACCATTTCAATCGTGCTGAATGAGGGACCTGACGATGGTGTGAACATCTCGGAATGAAACCTGGAAAGGTAACTGTCTATAACGGTAACATAAAGTTACTGGTTTTATTACGTTTGGACCATATTTTTTTCGAAACTCATATTACGTTACGTTCCGATCAAATTTTTTCGGAACTCATATTTCTAGAAATTGTAATATTAAGGATGTGTATATATCTTTACGCCAAGACAGAACGTGGAGCGCCAGTTATGCATATAAGGATGACAACTGATTAAGTTACTTTTTTGACCGGTCATTGTTTAACTACAGCAGATATAGGTGTGGTGGTGGTGAGTAACAAACTGATCTAAAACTTATATAGCGCATTGTATCTATTTGTCTTTGTTAGAAGGAACTTGTTGGCAATAGAATCCTCAAAACCAAGGCCAAATGCGAGATGAAGTCAGGTGCCCAGGGTTTCGTATAATAGAGATTCCCTATGTCACCTCACATAGCATAAGCATATTGATTTTCTTATAATCTATAGGTATAACTATAGAACAATAAACAGATGTTTTATTTTTTCAAAAATTTAAGCTTACTTAGTAGATTTGAAGATAACAGGGAATGGTCAAATATAGCTCATTTTAAACTATTAATTTCAAAGTGATAAATTGAGTGATTAAAAAAGTATTTGATATCTTTTTCTTTGGTAAGGCACACAATACAGGTAATTCATTTTTTTTAAAGACAAATTTTCTTCTTTTACTCCTCCCCATATTTAGGTTTATATATTTTATATTTTCATTACGCGTACTTGTCCGAACAGACAGACAGACGCACGAGTGATTTTTATAAGTATTTCGTTTTATTCCTTTTGAGGAACGGATCCTTATATAAGTAAACACGAAATAGTAATTAAAATCACATATTTTATTTTGCTGATTAAATGTCGGTTTTCAAATATAAATGTTTTACGCGTTTGCAGCAAACTGCAGCCAACACAAGGTAATCCGATTTCACCTGTTTCAAATACACACCGCTGATTGATTCTCAACGCAATTTTCAATTTGACCCAAATACTTTACTGGTGGTAGGTATACATTGATTATAGTTTAATCATTATAATAGTGCGAGTATTTCATATCTAAAGTTGCTTGCGTTGGTTTCGGTTTGTAGTACGTCGTGGGTTTATATATATTTTAATATTTAATGAAACGCATTATTAATGATACATTTTTAATATTGTATTTTATTTATGCTGTAAAAGTTATATTATATAATATAATTGTAAAAAAGTTGCTTACCTGTCGCGTTGGGGAAATCCTGTTATGATAGATTTAAGTATGTGTAAATAAATATTTAAGTGGCGTAGATACTACCTGCCGCTAAATGGTGTCCGACGCTATTAGGATCTGTTTGGATAATTTGTATGATAATTTACTCACTCATTTGCACTTCAGGAGTAGAAACACAACTAGTTATATTAGGTAAAATTAAATAGAAGTGAAAATCATACCCGTATTTGCTGATGGCACTCCATCAGCAAGGATATAGGCATAGGACACTTCCTATCGGTTTTAAAGTGTGCATAACGATTTTACGTGTCCCAGTGCAGCACACAGCAGCACTCGCGAGGTAATCCGATTATACCTGTTTCACATACACACCGCTGATTGACTCTCAACGCAATTTTCAATGTAGCCCAAATACTACATGGCGGTGTATTTAGTGGTCTTGATTTATACATTGATTATAATTTAATCATTGTAATAGTGCGAGTATTTCACATCTAAGTTGCTTGCGTTGGTTTCGGTTTGTAGTATGTCGTGGGTTTATTTATTTATATTTAAGTGGCGTAGATACTACCTGCCGCTAAATGGTATCCGACGCTATTAGGATCTGGTTGAATAATTTGGATGATTATGTACTCACTCATTTGCAGCATAATATGGGCCTCAGGAGTAGAAACACAACTAGGTATTTTAGGGAAAATTAAATAGATGCGAAAATCATACCTGTATTTGCTGATGGAGTGTCCTATCGGTTTTAAAGTGTGCATAACGATTTGACGTGTCCCAGTGCAGCAAACTGCAGCGCTCGCGAGGTAATCCGATTACACCTGTTTCACACACACACCGCTGATTGATTTTCAACACAGTTTTCAGTTCGGCCAAATACAACATTTGGGGCTGGAGATAATAAATACATCATGACATTGCTCGTGTTTTACATTGAATTTGGCTATTTGATTTTGTACCTAATAGTGCGATGTAATCATCGTTTGTATTGCGTAGTTCGCCTGAATTCATTAAGTCACCGTTAATTTTTTATTCAACATTTTACATATGGCTAAAATTGTAATCGCAAAAAAATATCAACTTCCCTGAACTAAAATATTGATATAAAATCAACTAAAGTTTCGGCTTTGGGTATCTCAAAAACCTGCCCCAGTAGCTTTGTGGTAGCAGGCCACTTCTACTACGCTGGGGTCTTGGGTTCGATTGCCGGGTCGGAACTATATCTTTATCAGAGATAACGGTGTAAAATACTTACATATACTTACTTCTCTACCACAAGGTCGACTGGTAGAGAATGCCTAATGGCATTAAGTCCACCTAATATATCTAAATGTGCATTAAAGTTTTAAATAAATAAATAAAATTAAATATCCTTTATCCCTGGTCCTATTGCGATATTTCCCTTTTCTGGACGTTTCCTATTACCTCGGAGTTTAGTAATGTGCCTGGAGATTTTTACTGGCATTTTTCTACTCTGTAGGTCATTTATTACTTTTTTTTTATGTAATTAAAGTGGCAAACTAGCATGCAGTTCACATTGATGTTAAGTGATGACTGCAGCCTATAGACACCCACACAATGACCAGAGGTCAAAATGCAGATGCGCTGCCACTCCTAAGGCATTAGGTGTTATGCCTCTGTGCCGGCAATTACAGGGCCGTACATTACCACCTGACCGGAACACGATAGTGCTGAATACTACCATTTAGCGGCAAGTATATTAGGTAATGCGGTGGTGCCTACGCCCGCGAGCTCCGTCACTGAAGCTCTACCACCCGTAAAAATCTCCGGGCACTGCCTGAATGCATGCATTTACCTCTGCAAGAACTCTATGAGAATCTTTTTCTGTTGTGTATGAGAACATGCGAAATGAATAAGTATGTAAAAATAGTTTGATTTCATTGAGTGAAAGCTGGGGAGAACCTAAGAACAAACAGAAATTTTAATAACTTGAATGAGGCATTATTCTACTCTGTAGGTCATTTATTACTTTTTTTTTATGTAATTAAAGTGGCAAACTAGCATGCAGTTCACATTTTTTTTTATGTTATGGAATTTGTAAACAAGCATGCAGTTCACATTGATGTTAAGTGATGACTGCAGCCTATAGACACCCACAGAAAGACCAAGGTCAAAATGCAGATGCGTTACCACTCCTGAGGCGTTAGGTGTTATGCCTCTGTGCCGGAAATTACAGGGCCGTACATTACCACCTGACCGGAACACGATAGTGCTGAACACTACCATTTAGCGGCAAGTATATTAGGTAATGCGGTGGTGCCTACGCCCGCGAGCTCCGTCACTGGAGCTCTACCACCAGTAAAACATTGATGTTAAGTGATGACTGCAGCCTATAGACCTCTACCACCAGTAAAAATCGCCGGGCACTGCCTGAATGCATGCATTTACCTCTGCAAGAACTCTATGAGAATCTCTTTCTGTTCTGTATGACATGCGAAATTAATAAGTATGTAAAAATAGTTTGATTTCATTGAGTGAAAGCTCGGGAGAACCTAAGAACAAACAGAAATTTTAATAACTTAAATGAGGCGTTATTCTACTCTGTAGGTAATTGAATCTAGCAAAGATGTAATATAATCTAAGCCGTTGCCTTATTAGAAATACGTTAGTGGTAGTGCATTATGACGCAAGTGCTCGATCCAGGATGCCATCTTGAGACACGTCGCTAAGCCATAAAGCCTCTTGCAACTTCACTTCTACCTGAAATTACTCCCTGAAGTATGTTCGCTCCGTCGTTGGATTACAATATGCAAGAAACTTTGTCCGGGATTTGATATATTTTTGCTCAGTTTGAATAATAATTTATGTCGCCACTATTCGCATTTTGTAAATTCTAAATCAAACAAAACTGGCCAAGTATGTGTCAGGGTGTGCAGGGTTCTGTTCAGTTGACAAAATTTCTGTCTTACTTTAAATACCATAGACTTTTTATAGGTCTTTCTTTAACCTAGGTAGCTATTACTGCGTCAATTTTGTTTAACGAACATTTACATAATCGTTAACATTATTTTAAAGATACTACAACAGTATAGCTTTGGGCAAACTAAGTACAAGGAGAGTTTAACGTTTGATAGAAACGACCAAACGTCCGACACGGACGCAAGCGGAACATGGTCCGTCCAACGTTCGGACGGCTTATCGCTTTGATTCCGGTTCTGTTGTGGTTGCAACTGCTCTGACCAAGTACACCCGTACGTCATTGCATCTAAATAAACATGCTTGCATTGTCAACAATTTTTCTCGATTTCATCCGCTCCAATTTTGGAACGATAAAAATATATATTCGGAATGATGCAGACTATGTTTTTCAGAATAAAAAAATATATAACAAATAGCGGCCCGCCCCAGCTTCGCTCGGTGCAATGTTGCCTACCCTCTCCTATTCGTCTTAGCGGGATGATTATACATAGATATAGCCTAAAGTCTTCCTCGATATGTTTTATAGTTTAGGCAGCGCACGCAAAATAAGTAACTTTTCTGGTTGAATTTTTACACCTTGTGTCTGAAAAACCAAAATATCTTACGGAACACTATTTTTTCCAGAATAAAATATAGCCTATGTTACCCGTGGATAAAGTAGCTTTCGAATAGTGAAAGAATTTTTAAAATCGGTCCAGTAGTTATTGAGCCTATTCAAAACTAACAAACAAAAAAATATTACCTCTTTATAATATTAGTTTAGATTACCTACGTAGTATGAATTTTAAATGATCAGTAACGTTGTTTCGTCAAAATCTGTTAAGGGAAAAAGAAGTTATGGTCAATTGAAATTTACTTCAAGCACTGCTTCAAAACTTTTAAACAGAGTTGAATGCGGTTTACGTAGGCGTTGCTGGTGGTGGCGTTGGTGGCGTAAGTGGCGTTGATGGCGCTTGTAACGTTAGGGGCGTTGGTGGCATATGTGGTATTGGTGGTGATGGTGACATTGGTGGCGTTGCTGACGTTGGTGGTGGTGGCATTGATGTCGTTTGTGGCGTTGGTGGCGTTTGTGGCTTTGATAGCGTTAGTCTAATGCGGTAGTGCCTACACCCGCGAGCTCCGTCACGTTGTAGTAAGTCTTACTACAATTAATAGGTATTCAGATATTTTTAACTAGATGTAATAGTTGGCACGCCTCTCAATGTTCCTGAAGTGAACGATTAACTAATTCTCTGGAAAACACTTGGGAAACTAGGACTTACTCCACAGGTGTCAATGTCAAATGATTAAAAACAAAAATTGTGAATTTGTAATAATTATAGGTTAATTTATAAAAAGATTTTATTATTATTATTATTGAAAATCTTCCCAATCGGTCATTTTTAATAATTTACGTTCATGTTAGCACTGCTAATAAGCCCTCATAAAAAGAGTATTAAAGTTCATAGACAAGCGAGAGAGAGCATTATGTAGCTTAGTACTTAACTGCTCATCATCTGGCGTTATCCCTCGTTTGCTTTCTCCACTTACTGGCTTATAAAAGTCTTATGTTTGACGATACTATCTATGTCTCCGCAGAGTATTTTAATCAATGGGTAATTTTATGTTTTAATTCTTGAGGGAAGACAAATATTTTATTTATCATTATAATAATAATAATCGCAACCAATTATATAAGTCCTGAAGCGCGCATGCCCAGCGGCTGGTGTAGATCGAAAGCGATCTGCTCGGTTAAGCACTACGGGCGCGGTCGGGTAGTGTGATGGGTGACCGCTAGTGGCAAATAAAATGCGCGTTTCCGTGCTTCGGAGGGCCATTAAGCCGTCGGTCCCGGTTGCTATCGATAGATAGCAGTCGTTAAACCTTGTCGGAGGCCAGGTCCAGGCCTCCCCCAAAAAGAGGGGAGACTCGTGCCCAGCAGTGGGACGTATAATAGGTTGCCATTTTTTTTTTATTATTATCACGGATTGGTGGAGGTGGGTGGGTTAGTGGTCAACCCGCTGTCGGATGTTTTCAAACCGCCCATAAGGCCTCCGACAAGGTTTAACGACTGCTATCTATCGATAGCAAACGTGCCCTCCGAAGCACGGAAACGCGCATTTAATTTGCCACTAGCGGTCACCCATCTCACTACCCGACCGCGCCCGTAGTGCTTAACCGAATAGATCGCTCATGATCTACACCAGCCGCCGGGCCATGTTCATTAGTTATTTATCATTAGTTCTACAAAACTTGAGATTTATTTCATCATCAAACTTGGCTGTGAAATTAGGTTTAGGTTTTTGATAGTTGGTAATCTTAAAAAGGACGATAATTGACATCTCAATAAAGACATGGTCATCAAAATACCCACAATTTTACGGTACATACCTTTATAGATATAACAAATTCAGTATTGAAGATTTATATATATCGCAAAAAAAAAAATTGTCAAAAAAAGTTCTTCATCAGTAAATTTTAGCTGTACGATGCTGAATCCGATGATTAGTGTTCGATAAGTATTCCGTATCGCACCTATCCCAACCAACCACATCAAAACACCATCATTAAGACACAAATTACCCATAGGTACCACCTACCTATAAAGTTCGTCATTGAATACCTATAGGTAATTAGAGATTTTTTGTTTAATCACAAATTTTTCATTTTCTTCATTCGCAAATTTCACCCGAAGCTGGACCGAATTGTTAGTGTTGAATACATAATCTCGCACCTACAACAGTATTAAAAACATCAACTGGGCACCATAAAGCTGTACATGCCGTAAACGTATATTGCACCTTTATAACCGACGTAATAAAGGCTGAATCGTTATTGTTGACTGCAGCTAGTCACCGGCCACTAATCCCGGCAAAGACTATGAGCATCCAATCTTTCCCTGGGGCTACACCGCGCTTAATTAGCTCGGACGCCGACTCCTCGACGCTCAACTTATAAGTGTGTGACCGGAATGAAAGCGTTTAAGGTCGTCAGGCCTTAAACGAAGCTTATGGTTCTTTCGGTTTAGATCGCTCGATACACGAAATGCAAGTAATTTTCGGGATATTTGGTTACGTGCCGATGATTTCACAGTTCGATTGACCCTGTTTTGGACGCTGCGCTGTATTTGGTTCGATTTAAAAATGTCGATTTGCTATGAACTGAATTGGTTTCATGATGTGAGTAGTAACGTGATTTGGACAAGGTGTAGGTTTTATTACACTTTTAAAGGTGGTATCATATATGGTAATCATTTAGGTTATTGAATTTCTTTATTTAACTAAATAGAGATGAGACCTTTGCGCAAGATCTGCGGTGTATCACTCACCGATTGCGTTCGTAATGAAGATGTAAGAAAGAGACTTTGTGTGAATGATAGTATCGGTGTAAAAATGAAAAAAGGCATGCTCCGATGGTTCGGGCATATAGAAAGAATGTCGAATGAGCGAATGACTAAACAGATATACAATGCGAATGTGGATGGTTGCAGAGGCCCAGGAAGACCAAGGCTGACCTACCATGACCAAATAGGTCGAGTTCTGTCTGATGGTGGGGTCAAAAGTCTTAGGAATCGGCGTGCATGTATGAAGAGAATGATGAAGGTAGACGAGGCACGAGAGGTTTGTCAGAACCGGGATGTCTGGCGCTCTACACTCTCTGCCTACCCCGTTAGGGACCTGGCGTGAAGATACATACATACATACTAAATAAAGGCTTTATTACAACTTTTTTCAACAATATGTGAACTCAAATTCAAAGAAATTCTTCAACTGATTACATTCATAATGTAATACCTACCACAATATCTCATCATGTTGAGGGTTGACTGGTAGAGAATGCCACTAGGCATTATGACCGCTCTTTATTTTAACTTGTATTCAATGTTAAATCAATAAAGAATAAATAAATAAAAAAAAATAAGGCAGCTCATGTTTTTATATCCCTAAATAAATGACGAAGTTTACCTTAGTTCTGACGACATATTCAAATTATAAACAAATGCGATTTTATTTTCACACGTCGTTTTTATTAATTCCAGGTTTATTTTCGCTCACACTATAGACAAAAATTGCAATTTCGCGTATTGCCTATGTTCCTCATACCGCCGCTTGACCTATTTTAATAATTTTCCGCGCCGCGCTACATGTAAATAGGATACTGAATACTGAAATGAGACTGATGTCGTGAGGCTTTCATAAATGAGGCAATTGCTGTGTGCTTTAACTAACTTCTCAAGGTATGGTTGGTTTGAATTGGTAGGTATGTTAAAATTAATTAAGCAGTTGAATAAGATAATGATGTGAGTTCTTTTATAGGTTTGGTAGACATAATTCGATGTGATAAAGTAAGATGTCACTAAGATTGTAACACAAAAAAGACGAAAATAAATTAAGGTTATTAGTGTCACAGTGGATTTAAAAACTGTTAAGGATTTTCTATTTATTACCAGAGAATATGTAATAATAATTACGTAGCCTCGATATAATAGGTATATATCTTAACCAGTTTTTATCCGCTATTTCAGAACGATCATAATTCCTCTTGTAAAGTGCTCTACTAATAGCTCTACTACACTTTCTAAGTAATGGTCCACGTCTACGTTCCTTCAGCACTTTGTCTTTGTGGCCAATCACAGAATAGTTTCGGCTTGGTTTCGGCCGTGCGTTGTCTGTCACTCATTCAGTCAATAAACGAAAAGTTTTAAATGTATCTATTTAGGAATCAATCCTGACAGTTCTTTCGATGAATTTTAATCATTCACACTTTTCAATATAACTTTTTATTCCTTTAGTCTGAGTATGTTGTAACTTACTTCGAAGTACATTGATTGACAGGCTGATTAAATCTCTGAATTGGACCCGTAATTAATCTGCGTTAAAGTCCCATTGTAGGATAAACTGTTACAATGTATTGTTACTTTATTTTTGTCTCTTTATCTTAGATACGAATGTGTAAATGTTATGAGCCATATGTCTCAGGCATGGAGGTATGATAACCAAAAGAAAATTGCTCGCTCATATTTCTTACATACTCGTATATTTCCCCTTCCGAAATTAATCATATTCTTGAGATCTTATCAAAGCTTAATCAAGTTTGGGGTTGATTTAACGTGAACTTCTGTGAACTCATTCGAATTTGTCAAGTGTCTTATACGTATAAATTTCTATGATTCAAGAAAAATAAAGTACGTATTGGTTCTTTATTTTTCTTAAATCTTTATTTTACCTGTCTTGTATTCGGTAACGGTTACGAAGCTACATTACATCCCTAATTGTAATTTACTATGCTTCACCACATTATCTGACCTACTAGTAATGTCGAACTCTACACTACTACGTAGGTATTTTATGATTCTACCTACTTACACCGCTCTCTAACTTCAGCCTCAGGAGTGCCTAAATATTTACAATAAAACGTCTTGCTTGTGTGCGTAGAGACTGCACTAAAAAGTTAATAATGTAAACATATAAGCCGATGGTTTGCTCTTATGATAGACTAGCTGTACCTGCGACTTCGTCCGCGTGAGAATTTATGATTGTTCAGTATCTACTTAGACGGTGTCGTGGGTGCAGCTAGTATAAAAGTAGCCTAAGTTACTCCTTATTACATTAGCTATCTGCCAGTGAAGTCCCGTCAAAATCGGTAGAGCCGTTCCCGAGATTCGCGGAACAAACAGACAGACAAACAGATAAAAATTGTAAAAAATGTTGTTTTGGTATATGTACAGTGTATACATACATATGCATTTAGTAAAAAGCGGTTATTTTTATGTTACAAACAGACACGCCAATTTTATTTATTTGTATAGATATAACAAAAACACAAAATATATCTTCAGTTTTATTTCTGAAAATATTGAAGGATGGAAATAAACAAAAATGCATATTTAAAAAAAAACAATGAAAATAATGCACTTTAATTCTTTTTATAAAACACGACGCTTAAAAATTTGCAGTTTTCTATCTACATAATGAAACATTTTAATGAAATGCTGAATTTGAAGAGCTATTATAACATTAGTAGAACGTTGAATCCAATTTACTTTACTTTCAACTTCAATTGAAACGAATTAATTAAAATTTCTAGCAAATTGCAATTGCAATCTAATTGTTATATAATAAATTTCACGTCACTTGCAATAAATCGTAGCGGGTGAATGTAAAAATAAAAAGAAATCGAATGAGTGTAGTGAACTGAATTAAATGAGGTGAATGAAAAATCTGTATTTCTTGGGCAAAATAATAAAAGACAATTTAGACGGTGCTGACTATATTGAGGTTTAACTTTTATTTCAGGCAGCTGGGAACTTATTGCCGGTTTAATAGCCCGTGAAGCCCAGGGGTTGTTAAGGAGAGTTTAGTAGCAAGTTCATTTGGGATCCACTCGCGCATACCAGCTAACGAACGAGCGTCCCGGATAATTTTCTTACAATTGCTCTAAGACGTAGATGGAAATAATACATATACTTTGAGATAAGAAATAAATAATTAAATTCAGTAGGTATATATAAAAACACTACTCGTAATACTCATTGTGCTTATGATAGAGCTCTAGAAACAAAAGTCGAAAATGAATACATAATAATCCCTTTTTTTTGTATATATATATATATATATATATATATATATATATTATATATATATTAGACATATTATATATAACGTAACTTCACGCCTGTAATCCCCGAAGGGGTAGGCAGAGGTAAATGCATGCATTCAATCATGCATGCAAACACCCACGACTCGCCGGTTACGTTTTGGTACGCCGTACGCCGGTTATATATATATATATACATATTATATATATATATATATATATGTCGGAGAAAGAACGTTAATCTCGACATCATCATTAGTGGTTATGTGTTTAGTGGGCGTCTTGAGGGTTAAATGCTAGCACAAAACAATAAGTCACTATTATCAGTCAGATTTAATCACTTTAACAGAATATCACTGCTTAACTTTACACTCAAAACTCTTTGATGTAATTACACTTTTAAACTTTTAAGTACAACGAGCAGCGGGTTCGCGACACCGATCTTATTTCGCCAAATCAAATAGTACTCCACTGTCCAACCAAAGAATGATCCACCTCGATCAACAACGACACATTTTATAACCTCCGTTAACGGCGATCTGTCAGATGGCGCCTCGACCCCGCTCGAGGCGTACCCTCAACTCGGTAATGTACTTCTATAATACAATTACTCTTTAAATGAAATAATGATTTTAAACGATAACAAAATCTAACAAATCAAATTAACTTAAAATAATATTTTTAGCAAGGTATTTCTATAGCCTAGTACTTTACAGAACCAACAATAAACTTCTTGCTCCGACACGGCCGTCCTGACGTTTCACACGTCCTCGTGTGATGTTGAAGGACCAGCATCATCATTATCTGTAAGGATAGAAATAACATTTTGTACGACATAGCTCGGCTACTCCTGACAAAGTAAATTCTCCTCTTCCGTTGTTACTTTAAACATGTTTTGTGTAACCCCTTTTGTTACATCCTAAGTCAAACAGGAAGTACAGTCATTCAACATCATCATCCATAATAATCTTAACTGCCAACTCATATTAACTAGACATCCACCTCACCATCTATCAACCTATATGAAACTTGTCTGAAAGGCCAACTCGCCACAAAGCAATCAACATCACCACTGTCTGTACGGCCACCTCGCCGTTTAGCAATGCTGTCAGATTGGCCACCTCGCCATTTAGTAATGCTGTCACATTGGCCACCTCGCCATTTAGCAATGCTGTCTGATTGGCCACCTCGCCACTTAGTAATGCTGTCCCAGAGGCCAACTCGCCCTTCAGACCATCTTAAAGCGGACACCTCGCCTTGGATATCTTACACACAATTGTTCTACTCAACAACACAATACGCTAAAGTACCTACAAAATTCGTATATAGCCACCACGCTAGGACTATTTTGAATGTCTTACAATCATTATCGTCAGATGGACATGGATCCAGCTCAGTACCTAGGTATATTAGACTGAGGGAGTGAACATCAACCATCGAGTTTAAGATGATAGGTACCTATCTAGCCAATGTTTCAATGACCTCATAAGGACCTTTATACTTAAGTGCCAATTTGGCTTAATTCCGATCATGATTTGCTAATAAAAAGTAATCTCCTAAGAATAAATGAAGTCACCTTAGCCTTGTTTTTCGTTTTCAACATTTACTTCAATTTCGTGATCGTCTACAGTTAATAAATTTAAACGTCTAGCTACTCTACCTATTAAAAAACTCCATAGGACTCGCTTGAAATTTTTAATTTAAATACTTTAAATCCGCTTACACTTCTACCCAAGTGTCGTGGGTGCCGTTACACACACACAACACTCACACAAACACCCAAACCCGTAATCAGCACCCGTAGGCCACACAAACATTTGCAGCGGTACGGGGATCGAACCCCTGAGCCTCGATTGAAACTGTCAACACACACCGCTGAACCAACTGGCTGGTCATGTGGTTGTCTTGAGAGCGTTAATTGCTCTCCCAGTATTAATTCTTAAGGAGTGCCTGAGTATCACATATTTAGAGAACTCATCTATAAAAACGAAAACATTCTTTAAGATCACTACTGCCATTGAGCTTTCCTGTAACATCTATGTGAATTGTTACAAAAGTCGGTATATCAATTAAAATCGCGGAGTAGAAAAAACTTATACATGGCCCATAAACTTCTCACAAGTCCCGAAAAACCCCGTTTGTTATCTCCGAGTCTCACGGACTTTACGGTCTCTTGAAGAATCTAACTTCAACCGGCGCCTACCATATGTAGCGTCACATTATTAAGCATTATAATATAACCATCCGGACGGCGCCGCAAGCTTAGCGTAGCGTTGCGTCGTCAGTTGTCCCTACACCTACACCTTAGTGCCGCGCACACGCAACTCAACCCACCTAAAGTAACCGCAAATATGTAACAGTGTAAATTCTGCATTATATGGTGATCACCAACTTGGACTTCTCATTATCCATCCCCTACAACCTGAACACGCAATAACCTTCTATATTGGCACGCATACAATACACCGCCATACATATTACCGCGCGTCCATGGATTTCCTAAAGCAGACACCAAATTGTTGAGCCAAACTCCCAATGTACTACGGCTCGTACCTACATGGCATCCCCGTGCCATCTGCGCACCGTTCACTAATGGCTACTGTTTCGGTTCTGACCAGCTAAACGAAAATTCACCACCCTCATCATCATCATTACCTGATTGAAACTGTCTTATCTCAAGAAGTATTTAGGTTCTCGGGCAACTACCTATAATGTCACCTCAGCCGCACCATTTTCAAGTTCACTAAATTATTTCATCAGTTTTATCAAATTATTTAATATCTCGGTAAATAACACAACACTTTCTAATATCAAGTATCATTGACAGACTTCATGTTAATAAAATCTCATCACAACGAAATTTACATTATCGAACAAATTAACACAGGTGTCTCGTTCATGGCCAACAACTCAACAACCAGGACTTCCCTCCAGGAATGCCAAATCATCTCATATTCCACCCAGAGTCAACACACTGATACTCTGGCATAGTCACGAAACCCGTGAACCAAGAACCTGTACACACATGTTCACACACAACGTTTTCAATATTCGTCACATCATATCAATTGGTACTTGAGTCTCAGTGTCCGCTACCTAATCATAAGAATTTGTTTAGCCCACAATAGCAGGTAAGATTCCTACAGCATTAAGATGAACAGTGATGATCGTTACCCACAAAAGCAGGAAAGACCACATAACAGTGATAGTCGTCACCCACTAAAGCAGGAGAGACCATATACACATTAGACGAACAGAGATGATCGTTACCCACAAAAGCAGGAAAGACCACATACACATTAAACGAACAGTGATGATCGTTACCCACAAAAGCAGGAAAGACCACATAACAGTGATAGTCGTCACCCACTAAAGCAGGAGAGACCACACTTATTAAATCACAAGGATCCTATAATTTCTTCCCGTAATTACCCACAGGTGAAACCATTATCAACTTTACCGTTTGACTAACCTTTTCAAACTATCTACCCCAATAGAGGGAATGAAATTAGCCATTTTCTTAACTTAACCATGTGTTAGGTTAAATTTCAACTCTAGGCATAGGATTACATTGAAAACATTTTCAACGGGAAATGCCACAAATTGGTGATTTGTACCGATTCACCATGACCTGGGAATTGAACCCATTCATCAGCTGTTGCGAGGTCATAACAAAATGAAAACGACTCACCAAATTGACGATTGCCTCAGTGACAGATTTCCCTCCGCATACATCCAATTGTCTCACACTGGATGTGATGGCAGGTTGCGAGCCACCGCCTGGTTTCGAACATCCTGATGCCACGTGACCCTCAGCACCAAACTTCAAGCATGTCAGGGAAGGTTTTGTCGTAACCACGGCCATGTGGTCGGAATTTAAAATATCTCGAAGCTGTTTGTTGCTCTTCATACAAACGACTGAAACATTAAAAACATCTATCACCAAATTTTCCGCATAGTATAACATTTTATAGGAGGAAGAATTAACCTAGGACCCTTATTGTCTTGCAGAGTATGAGACTTCATATTTTCTCGATAACATCACTTTACGATTCGATTACTTTAACTGCAACAGTAGCGTAGTGGCAGCAGGCCACCACCACCGCGCTGGGGGTCCCGGGTCCAATTCCCGGGTCGGGGGCTATCAGAGACAACGGCTCAAAATCCTTCATCTCCGACTTCACTGGGATTTCTCCATTTTCTGGAATATTCCCAGTATACCTCGGAGTTTAGTAATGTGCCCGGAGATGGCAACAGGTTCGCCACCTGTTACATGGGCCAAAACGCAACCGGCGAGTTGTGGGTGCCCGCATGCATGCTTGAATGCATGCATTTACCTCTGCCTACCCCTTTGGGGATAACAGGTGTGAAGTTAAGTATCACTTAACGATTCGAAAATAGCATATGTTCAAGTTTAATTTGAATGTGGGTACTTATTTCTCAATAAAAAAATATGTCGTCGCAGCCGGTCTCCTCTTTATCAATATTACACAATAAGACACTAGACTTGACAATAGGCTTGCATAAGCAGAGTCTTTTCACCATCTTGCAGTTTACCAGAAAAAAAAATAATTAAAATAGTCACCACGCATGTTTCTTAGGTGTCAAAACGAGAGAAAATTAAATTCAGCCCATTAGGAAAAGCAATGTGGGAAAACCCTGTCGCGACCGATCTAACTTTACTAAGTATAAGAATAAGTTGACTCCCCTGTTTTTTTTTCGATCCGATACGCCGATGTCCGCAGGTGCTAGTCAGGCTCGAGCCTCCGTCTCTGCGTTATTCGGTTGAAATTTGGGCAACGTAATCCGTGTACCCAGCGGATCACGGATTGTGCAGCGCCTCCACAAGCAACTGCATGCTATTTTGTTGCGCCTCTAACAAAACGCGCGCGCCATTATTAACTTTCATTGATCTACCCACGTTTTGTGCCTGCACCGATCCCACTTCTGATGTCGGAGAAAGAACGTTAATCTCGACATCATCATTAGTGGTTATGTGTTTAGTGGGCGTCTTGAGGGTTAAATGCTAGCACAAAACAATAAGTCACTATTATCAGTCAGATTTAATCACTTTAACAGAATATCACTGCTTAACTTTACACTCAAAACTCTTTGATGTAATTACACTTTTAAACTTTTAAGTACAACGAGCAGCGGGTTCGCGACACCGATCTTATTTCGCCAAATCAAATAGTACTCCACTGTCCAACCAAAAAATGATCCACCTCGATCAACAACGACACATTTTATAACCTCCGTTAACGGCGATCTGTCAGATGGCGCCTCGACCCCGCTCGAGGCGTACCCTCAACTCGGTAATGTACTTCTATAATACAATTACTCTTTAAATGAAATAATGATTTTAAACGATAACAAAATCTAACAAATCAAATTAACTTAAAATAATATTTTTAGCAAGGTATTTCTATAGCCTATATACTTTACAGAACCAACAATAAACTTCTTGCTCCGACATATATATATATATATATATATATAATATATATGCGAAAGTCACTCTGTCTGTCTGTTACCTTTTCACGTCCAAACGACTGAACCGATTTTAATGAAATTTGATACAGAGATAGAGCGGACTTTGAGAAATAACATAGGCTACTTTTCTACATCCACGCGGGCGAACAATCAAATTTTTCTTACCGTTTTTTTTTAATTTCTAAAAGGTACATTTTCAAACAGTACATCTATTGAAATATACAAATTGAATATTAAAATTATACAGAAAAACAGGTAAGTACGAATACTTGGAAGGGCTCAGCGTAATAAGTATTTATTTGAGTGGATTTCAATTTCACGGGTCATTATCGTTGGAAATATAAAACTGATTTCAATCCTTTCCTCAGAGGAGAAATAATAAAAAGTGTTAATATTCAAAACACTTCCATTCATATCGGATACTGATAATCGATGTTGTACTTTTTTTTGTTGTAATGGTAGCAAACAAGCAGGTAATTCACATTAATAGTTACTGAATATTGTAGCCTATAGATATGTTCTCAAAAACCGAAAGCCACAACATAAAAATGTCCAGTAATTGAATCAAAAGCAGTATTATATGTAATGCAGTATGCAATGCGTTTCACCCCTAAGTCTCTATCGCTGTGATAGTTATTATAGAGCCATACATTATCATCTAAACGAAACACGACAAGCTGAACACTACCTGACAGCAAGTAGATTGAAATGAAATAATGTTCATTTGATTCTCCACAAACAGAATTTTAAAAATTATGCATACAAAACATGAGGTGCTATTAAAGTTATTTGTGGAGACTGATGCCTGAACTTGGATTTCCTGTGCTACAGATACAGGAAGGAAATATCAAGATTTTTAGAAGGAAGTCAATAAATACCTATACGTAGTCATAGTCTGTGTATGATCATGAATTTTTATTATTACGGTAGTTGTTTAGCAATAAACAGAAAAGGAATACCTTGACAAGTATAAAATACTCGCACATTCTCAGATGCCATACCAATAATGCGATACAGGCACGGGCAATCATATCTACAATGGTGCACCATTTTATACGCTACATATTAGGTGTTCCAATACAGCATTGGAGGCACATCGTGCTATAGTTACGGAAGTATACAACTCCATTGTGAAGGGGAAAAGCCGCGGGCTGGAGTTCGGTAAGCTTCAAAATCAATTTCAACTTGTTTACAGAGGAGCCACCGTCAAATAGCCCGGCCTGACGGATAAATAGATTGACACGTTCAGGTTGGTACGGGTATGGCGAGGCAAAAACTAATTAAACGACTCGGCTACATACAATTTCAAAACGGACTAACTGTATATCAGTTCACAATTCAGTTAGAACTTCGAGAAGGTAACAAGCACTTTCACACAGCCGCATACCATTTCGGTTTAGAGTCCCGTTTAGAAGATAGTGTTTCTTAAAAACAGTTATGCTCGTATGAATAAGTCCAGAGCCTGTACCATGACGTCTCATTACAATTCAAATTAGGCAGTACCAAAATTTTGTTTCATTTGTCATAAAGGACAGTGCGTATGAAGAAACGAGACAAAGAATTTAAATTCTAAGAAAGATGATTTTATTGAAACATAATGTTGTATATTTTATGTTTTACTTCCATATAATAAGCTTTTCATGATACATATAATCCGGTCTCTAATAATCACTATTTATATAAATAGTATATATTTATCTGCATTTACAGTGCCGTTCCATTAAAACCAACCAACCAACTCGAAATTAATAGAAATCAACATGAACGAAATCTAATATTAACCTACAATCCAACATAAACAGCATACCAGCGACAAATGCAGCAAAATATTGTGCGTTAGAAGCTTATTTCAATATTCCAGAGAGCAAACTTCACCCGGAAAGGATTGCAAAGATCTGTAAATTCCGTGGAGAATGGGTACAACACTGCTTTGTTTTAGGACAGTTTGCGCTTCACAGGAATACGATACGATATAAGGAATTACGATATAATATAATAAGAGGTTAATTGTCATTCTTATATTCATTCTTCAGTGGAAATCGGATTTTTGTTTGTAACCGTGAGTTTCCACCGATGAAACATTCAAAACTCTGTTCCCTGACAGTGATAGTGAACATGATGAACAATAATTATAAACAAGTTTCGTAATCGAAAAATGTACCGACTTGTTTTTTCTTCAATTTTATTATGTCGTAAGATTTTCTTAAGTAAAAAAAAATATTTAAACTTAAAGTACCTACAAATTATTAAAAGAAAGTTTATTTCCAGCGACAAAAATAAATCCTTGAAAATCAAACAAAACATCTGAAATATATTATAATATATTGACTTTACATTTTGTAGCAGTATTTAATTTTTATAATTTCAAATATAAGGCTTGTTAAAGGACCATGCAAAAGGATTGCAAAGATCGAAGTGGAATCAGCGCATGGTGGTATAGATCAGCGATCTACTCGGTTAAGCAACACGAGTGGTGTGTGATGGGTGAGTGACCGCTTGTGGCAAATTAAAATGCGTGTTTCCGTGCTTCGGAGGGCACGTTAAACCGTCCGGTTGATATCGATAGATAGCAGTCGTTAAATCTTGTCGGAGGCCTTATGGGCGGTTTGAAAAACATCCGACAACGGGTTGGCCACTAACCCTTATCTCCCACAAATCCAACCCGCATTGGAGCAGCGTGGTGGAGTAAGCTCCAGGCCTCCTCCCAAGAAGGGGAGAGACTCTCGCCCAGTAGTGGACGTATCAAGGGTTGCCATTATTAAAAGACCATAAAGTTAATTGTATGAATTTCGTGAATTTCGTGTTCAATTTTTCACGTGTAATAAAGATTTGTATGAAAAGCACTATTTCAGACGTTTCCTTTTGAATCAGCGTAAAAATATGTGTTTAATATTAATACTAACTAGATAAAGGAGCGCATTATTTCACCAAGTTGTCTACTCAAGTTGCGAAATAACTTTATGGAGGATATTCTAACATAAACGGAGTTTTGAAGCCCAGTTCACGTGTAATACTTGCAGAATGTATTTTAGGTTTAATAATACCGTTGAAATTTAGTTATATGATACACAATTATAGTACGTTGCTCCTCAATAGAGATCAGCTTACCGGAAATTTGAAACATCGCATAGTGAAAGATCGAAAATAAATAGAAAATTATATGAATTCTACTGATCACTTTTCGAGATTAACATTTTCACTCTTGAATTAGTTGATTTCTTATTTCTTTATTTATTTTGTATTTCTTTTTATTTAAACTAGGATTATCTATACATGAAGCGATGGATAGCAGTCCTTGTCGGAGGCCTTATGGGCGGTTTGAAAACATCCGACAGTGGGTTGGCCACCATTTTACTGTCTTATTATCTATATACCAACATATAATAAGACAGTAAAAAAAAACGAGTGTCTGTACATTTAATATTTTTCCAAAAAACCAATAGAGGGCGATTAAAGGAGAGTAACAGAAATAAAAAAAAAACATTTTTTGGAATTTTTGTCCGTCTGTCTGGTACGTTATAACTTCGAATCTAATCAACGGATTTAACGCGGTTTTCATAGTACATTTAATTAGAGAGCGTTGTCAAAACTTTGATTCGTCAAAATCGGTTAGGGGAAAAAGAAGTTATGATCAATTGAAAATTTACTTCAAGCACTGCTTGAAAAAGTTGAATGCGGTTTACCTACATAAACGTATTTAATTTAAATAACGCTAGAATTTCTTCTTTGTTTTATCTACATCAATAAAGACAAAAACACACTGGAGTCTCTATTGAATAATAATAAAATAACACATTGAATGTGGGCATACGCCCAGTAAGTCAGCGCCATCTATTGAGGTTTTATATAACTATATTTTATAAATAGGTTTTATATAACTTTACCGCTCAGGGACGTTCTTGGTGCAGAGGCTGGCCATTCAAAGGGGCAACGCTGCCAGTATTTTGGGCTCCTTTGCTCCGGGAACGTCCAGGGGTGGTTTGTTTGAATAGATTTTTTTTTATATTTTAAATAACTCAATTGTATAATTTAGTTACATAAAACCTCAATAGATGATGGCTTCAAATTCTTTAGAATTAACTATAAGCAAGTATTATTACATATTCTCTATATGTCTATTAAAGGTCTGAATAATTGTAGTTTCCACAGGTTACGCGAAAAACGACCTACTCGCGGGCGGAGCCGCGGACAAGAGCCAGTCATAAATAATTTTCTTACTCCGTATACTTGAGATATATTGGTTTTCTTTTCAATATACACATTCCAGTTCGAATTCCTAACTTGAATCAGTTCCGTTAAACTTATATTCAACTTTATTACTCGCTTTTATGAGGGGAAAGACTGTATAATGATGTACTCCTGTTTGTACGTACTGTTGTTACCTACCTATATGATTAAACTTGTTCCAACATAAGAACCGATAGCATAGAGTTTTAACTAACTATACTTTTGGAAATATTTCGCCTGCTATTACGTTAACATCTAATACATATTCGACTATCGCACCTCAATCTCAAATGACAGTTATCAGGTTTAGCATAATTAGCCAAATTAGCCAATGGTCTTCGGAAAAGAAGATATCCTTTCAAAAAACATAAGTTAGGAGACCAATATCTCGGAGACCTCGTTGGCTAAATTTAAACATAGCAACTCCCTCGATTCCTTTATTTTAAGAATCTCTTTCCTTATCTGTATTTACAATCGGAAATTGGTACTAAATCCTAATTTGATACGTAAGTCCACCCAATCATACTATCAATGAGATGATCCTCTCCGAACCTCTTAAATGGGACAGATCCCTATAACACCACCTGTCGAGGGATTTCAACGAAGCAATTTAGTTAAGTATCGAGGTATTTGTCTTATGCGTAATACCTTTGACGTCAAAGACGAAACTAAGTAAGTATGTGCTATCGTGAAAATACAAGGAAGTTGCAGGTAAGGACCTTCCACGTACCTTCATTCGTTTTATTGGTTTTCCAAAAAGTATCGGATATATACCACAGAACAGAAAATTGTTTTTTCTGTTCACTCCTGAGGCCTAAGATGTTATGTCTCTGTGTCGGAAATTATAGGGCCGTACATTACCACCTAACCGGAACACGATAGTGCTGAACACTGCCTTTTAGCGGCAAGTACATTAGGTAATGCGGTGGTGCCTACGCCCGCGAGCTCCGTCTCTGGAGTTCTAGTAAAAAAATAAATATTATTTGTCTTTGAAATATATAGTCAATAAGTAATAGTTGTAAAGATATAACGATTCAAAACGTTGCGCATAGTGAAATGACTCAAAACGGCCTATATAAAATTGCAGCACGTTATGACGTCACAGCGTGTACTGTACAACACAGGTGAATTGAGTGGTGAAATCAAGTTTTAAAATGTCTTCGTCATTACTACGTTCTTGTCCAATGTTGATGTAGGTACTAATAGGTTAGGATCCCACTGCAGAATTATTTCGTTCATCGTTTCGATCCCGAAAAATTGTTCCTGTGGGATGCCATGGGATAATTTGATGAGTTTCCATAGGTTACGCTACACGCAGGCGGAGCCGCGGGCAACAGCTAAGATATTAGGTATATTATCATGATGTGGCTAATATCCGAAGTACGGCTACACTCACTTCTATCTGGCTAAAACTAGGTGTGGCCGGTAGCCGTTGGTTAAACCTAAGTGTAACACAGACTTATTCATGGTTAATACTAAGTATACTGTCTGTAAATATTTTACTATGAGTAAATAAAAATACATAACACCGAACGGTACGGTGAACCTTGGGTCTAACCTTAGTCGGGGCGCCCATGGTCAACACCTAGTTTTAGCCGGATGGAACTGAGTGTAGCCGTACTTCGGGTATTAGCCGTAACGTATACACTAGGTTGCCTACCAAAATATGGCCGCTAGTATTTTTTTTTTTATGTAATTGAAGTGGCAAACAAGCATGCAGTTCACATTGATGTTAAGTGATGACTGCAGCCTATAGACACCCACACAAAGACCAAGGTCAAAATGCAAATGCGTTACCACTCCTGAGGCCTAAGGTGTTATGCCTCTGTGCCGGAAATTACAGGGCCGTACATTACCACCTGACCGGAACACGATATTGCTGAACACTACCATTTAGCGGCAAGTAAATCGTGTAATGCGGTGGTGCCTACGCCCGCGAGCTCCGTCACTGGAGCTCTACCACCAGTAAAAAAAATTTACTTTACTCTGACCCAAAAATAAAAAAAGCAGTAACATAATAGTCTTTTAATAATACGCAACCTAAACTCATGTTCAATAACAAAGAGAAAACGTCATAAAAATCAATATACCAACATCGATCTCACCAACATGGCTTGTTTTCGTAATCACATCGGAATCCGTCATAATTTTATGAAACACAGTGAGTCAGTCAGTCAGTTTATCGTCGTCTTTGTTCTGTGGTGATTTGTTTGTAGAACCAAAATTCATTTTGCAGCGACGAAAAAAATTACGACGTGACTGTCATGAAAATCCTGAAGGAAAGTTTTTGTTTTCTTTGTGAAGCTGCTTTCAAAGCTCCACCTCACTTCGACTTAAATTCGGCACGAGTTCGTAATACGCAATGTCTTTGCACGATCTACTTGTGAATATTGGAAATAAGTAAGGACTCGTAAACAACTTTCTTACTCGACTACGGCGAAGCCCAAAAGGAGGGTTATGTATTTATTAAACCAGATTAACGTTATTTTTCGTATACTTATTTTTACTTGCGGCAAACATTAGCCTTGCTAACACAAAACCACTTAGTCTGATAAAACAATAATATTTAACTATTTAACCAAGTCTTTTATAAATACATTGTCTTGCTTTTTGTTTTTTTTTTAGAGAGAAACGCCATATAAAATCAAAATATACCAACGAAATTTTTACCAATAGTCATCGACGACACAACACAGCCAGAGAATATGTAATAATACTACGTATAGAACGGACACTTCAACGTCCCACCCGATTTCCCCACCTCATCCATCCTCCTCCCCTCTTATGGGCGATATTTAGTATTCTATACGTGCTACGCACACAGGTGCACGTGTAAGTACACGTCACTGATTGATGTCTTTGTAATAGAGACCAAATTAAGCGTTTGTGTGGCATTTTGCGGAGTGTCCGCGCTGTGACACAGCTCTAATAGTGCTAGCTTTCGTAATCATAATAATATCGAAATCTGTCATAATTTTATGAAAATGTAGTTGTGGTAGTCTTTTATTTAATGTGCGGTGATTTGTTTGCAAAACAAGAATTCATTTTGCTGCGGCGAAAAAAAATTCCAAACAACAAAAAAAAAACAACTCGCCCTGTTCTGATCACCAGACAAGAAATCGAATCGAAATTTAAAAAAATACTACGATTTCTGTTAGTATTGATAAAAAAGGACATAATTATATAAGAACATAATATATATGTATGTATATGATTAGGTATGTGTACGATAATTTTTCATTATACTAAGTTTTTTCCGTAGTTGATGTGACGTCGGACACGTCCATCGAATATTTGTGCCATAAAAAATCAATATACCAACAGCATTGTCACCAATAAGACGTCCTTGCTCTCATAATCAAAACGAAATCCGTCAGAATAATATGAAACGCAGTTGTCGTCGTCTTTGATTGGATCTGCGGTGATTTGTTTTCAGTACCAGAATTCATTTTGCTGTCGCGAAAAAAAGTTTCGACGTGACTGACATGAAAATCCTGGCGGGGACTTTTTGTTTTCTTTGTATAAGCTGCTTTGCTCTTCGACTTATTTTCGGTATGAATTCATAATACGCGATGTCTTTGCACGATCTTGTTGCCAAAATTGCAGATAGGTCAGGCCGCACAAATAACTTATTTATTCGTCTTTATTACAACTTTTAGTCGCTGTACAATAAAGACAAAAAAGTTTGAAATAGATGTATATTTATTTACACACACACATATTCTTTTCATTTTGTCTTTTTTGCTTTATCTAATCTTATTGTATTCTTTTATTATTATAAGTTAATACGAGTAGTTAACCTGCGTTCTCATAAGATTTTTGCAAACTGGCTGTGTCAGTTCGGAGGAGGGCGTTGATTCTCGTGACACAGTACGAGTATATCTCTTTCTGTGATTTTGTATTATGTTCCAAATAAATACATTTTGTTTTTTTCTTATACTCGTTTTTTTTTGTATTGAAAAAAGAAACATATTATCTCGGTTGTTTAGAAATCCCAAGAACTTCATCATCCCGTCAGAGTCTATTTCTTACCTAAGTAGTAAGCGTACTTTTTATTAATCCTACCTTCGGGGATGTCCACTCCATAAGGAGTAAAAATAATCTCCGCAACAGAAAAAAACAGCATCATTTAACTACTACTTCTACCAGGCCAGGCCATCGTACTGGTTACCTACCCTTGGGTCTAACAGAAATATCCCACTAAGACCGAGATTAATCATAGTAACATCATAATTTTATTCAAAAATTCCAAAAACTTCAATGGAATATCGGAAAAATAAGACTTCGCCCAGAGCCCATTTTCGTGGTTCGCATGCAACTGCAGGCAAACAAAAAGGCCTGTCAATAGTATTCAATCGGCATATTCAGCACTTTAAGTTCAGAATAGAAGCACTAATCGGAAACCATCCGAAAAATTGCAGCGTCGGCGGTGTCCATCGACGAGTCTGACGTATAATGATTGGCGAACTTGTTAAAAGGATCGACATTCCAGACAAAATTAGAGCATACGGCCGGCTTACTACCTCAAATGACCTGACGGTATCTTGTATCATTGCACAAGCGACGCGCAGCGGATTTCGCACGTGTGCAACGTACTAAAGTTGTATAATTCTGGAGCTATTTATAATGCAACTGGAATTATTTGAATATATGTATTTATTGAGTACTAGGTGACCCGGCGAACTTCGTACCGTCAGAATTAACTAATGGGTCAAAGATTTGACGTTTACGAAATATTTTTAAGAGAAAATGAAAATTTTGTCTAGTCTATTTTCCTTACAATTTCTTCATATTTTGTCACCTTTAAAACCTTACCTGGAGTTCCGAGTTGTAGCGAGACTAACGAACATATTATATATATCGTGTGTATCGTGTGTAAAACGGCACCCAAAACACAGGTTTATGGCGTATTTTTATATGCATCTAGCTCTACCATGGGCGCGTTGCTACGCCACCAACTAAAATATGACAGTGGTGCCACCTGTCGAAAATTGGTTGTACCAACCCAGAAACTTTCGCGGGCTCATGCGCTACAACTTTGCATAAGATCACCACGTAATTATCAGCCACTAGGACCCACCAGATTATCAGCGCAGCAGCCACTCTTGCAGCAATCAGCTGAGGTGGGTGCCGTTTTTCTTGGCTTCCCACAACCAAATATGTAACAATTATTTTACTTGTTTTTATTTTTTTTTATTATTAGTTGTGTGTGTGTGCCAAGAAAATAAATATTTTTCTTCTTCCTTCTTCTTCTTAATTAAATGCATACTTTACGATTCTATAAAGGATAGAGATAATCATTCATTTTTATAGAATGGTACTTACGTTTTTATTTACAAAAGGGCTTTACCTGGTAAAGCCGCATATTGCCGGCCGGCGACAGTAACACCGCTAACTAACTGAACTTTAACTATCGATTCCAATGATAGGATACTATAGAAATGCACCCTATTAAGATTAACATTTCCGAACAACTTGTTGCCATCGCGCGTCCTTCTTTCACCATCATGTGGACCGCAGTTCAGAGTAGATATGTAGACAGACGTCGGCCGCGCCCGCAGACGCTATCAAAAGTAATAAATGTCTGACTTTACGACACGTAGCTTCAAAGCGTCATTTTCCCTGGAAAATATTTCACTCGACCGACATAAGTCCGCTCAGACGTTTAAGTAATAAACTTACAGAGCAGGTGCGAGTTTAATTTCGTAGGCCGGATACCTCGCATTCGACAATAATTTTAATGAATCGAGCGGTGTGTGAATAAAATGGAGGAAGTTATAATTGACGTTTCTTTTTGTGAAATCCGTTTATAATTGACACAGATGCCGTTCTGTTTGTTAATAATACGTAACTTGAGTAAGTAAATATTAGATATCTATATCTAGTGCAAATTTATATTTGAATTACATATTTCAAACGAGTTAAAGGAATCAACAATTTTTATGGATAAAAAATAGTACGGTCTTTATCCAATTGAAAACTTTGTGAGTGTGAATTTTTGCAGTTTGATATAGTAATAACAAACACGACTACGTATTTGCTGTTATTTTGACCAACGCTATGGTGAAGTTATTCGTCATACTCAGCTCAGGTGACAACGTCCACATAAATGTGTCAACTAGGCCAAATGATGCTTAACCTTAATCACGATATAGGCGTGGTGAGAACATATCCGGACACGAAGGTCCCATCAGTATACAAGCACTTAGTATGACAATAATCGTATCGGATAATCCGTGATTGTGATGGCCGAGTGAAACCCGCATTTCCTGGGGCAGGTAACATACCTGCCCCAGGAATGGTAATAAGTAGGTAATCCTGAATCTCGCTTTGAAATTTAATACTACTGAATATTAACGCAGAGCCAGCTACTTTCATTTGATGTCTTAAGAAAATCAAATTGCAATACAAAACTATTATTGCCTGTAATTCCCTAATTTGATCTAAGTAGTTTGCTTTTTTATTTGCTACTGCTAAGTACTTATGAACGGTTACTACGGACATATTGATACCATGGACATATTATTATATCGCTACTTTAGCTCAAAGGAATTAAATTTTATTTATAGACCAATGACCATTGGGAGTGGGAGTCGGGTGCGCCGTGCACACCCCAGAATGTTTACCAACAATAAGCTGAGGCTTAAATTCGTGCCATTATCGGTATGCATGTAATGCGGTGCCTTGCCTGGATATATCAGTAGATACGCCAATGCAGATAAATTGCTACAATTACAACCTCATCATCTGAAAACGTAAACTTTAAAAATCTTAATCTACCAATATTACAACATTTGAAATAGGTAGTGTAAAGTTAAGTTTATTGAACCTATCTGTTTTTCAAGTGTATGACAAAAGAACATGTTATACGTTCAATCGGTATTTTATCCCCACCATTTTTATAATAGTCTTTTCAAATCACGGGCGCGATCAATTCTTGGTTGTGGTAAAGGCCCGTGGTAAAGACGTATCAGTACACAGACATGTAAATGCCACACGCATTGCAAGCGAGAGATATGATAGAGAGAAACACGCACACTATTGTCACGTCTAACCACAAGCAATCGTTGATCGCACTCGTGAATTGCAATTGTTATAACGCATAGCGATCATAATAAAATATATTTATTCTAAAAAATATATAATTTCATATTAGTCCTCTAACCTGACAGATAAACGTATGAACGAACAACAGGAGATCAGTAATATAGTTCCGTAGTCAGAGGGTGAAAACTTGAAAAGGTACCCCTATTACTACGTTGACCTTTCCAATATTTGATACTGTCTGTCCATAGGGAATTGATACGAGTACGTCATGACTACAATAACAGGTGAAAGTAACATTTTACGTTGATAAGTAATAATTTGTATTGAATACTTAATTAAAGTAGGTTATGCTGGCTTGAATCATGCATCAACGCGTTCCAACTCTCTGAACATATATGACTTTTCACATCATAAAAGCAATAAACACACACACAGTGTTCGGAACACAGGCATCATTTGTGTGATGGTGCATATGGTCGATAGATGCTGCATAATGATTTTCAAATTATCATCAATTAAGCACCATCATCGTAAATAGATATGTACTGTACACACTGTACAGTATGAAGTTATATTCATACTGCATGATCACATGAATAAATGAATTTTGCACATGGCGACAAGGTTGCCTGGAAGAAATTGCGGTGTGAGCAATAAGGCCGCATGCTGTGCCTACGTTCTATATTGTTTTAATGGTTTAATGTCAGTTTGTGTTGTAATGTCAGTCTGACTTTTTGTGACATAAAAAGGTATATTTCTCTGCTACGTATTAGTGACTATATACATAATTTAAAAAGCCAGGCGATTCTGTCCGGTACACGTAAAAATAATTAAAAAAATGCAATTCCATGGCTAATTTCGTTGACTGCGGTCGGGATACAGCCCCGGGGGAGGAAAAATAATTCCTTTTATTCATTTATTTACTGAGCAGGGACAGTAGTTAATCAAAGGCTACGTGGGCCCTCAAATGATTCAATACACGCTGATTACGAAGGTAGGTATAGGTTATACGTATGTATACAACGCATTCAGTGTAATAAATTGGAACCGTTGGCAGAATTAAGAAGAATTTGATGTTACGATTCTGATCTAAAAGGTAAAATAATAAATCTTTCTATATTTCTCTAAAGTTTTGTATTAATAGACTTAAAAATCTCCGATGGTGGTACAATGTTCGGCGGGTCAGCTAGTATCTCATAATATCAAATGCCTATAAAATAAAATCCCAGTACAAGAAAAATAATAAAAAAATATTTTTTTTTTGTCATACATATTACAATTAATTATATTAAAAAGCGTTTGTAGTAATGTCACTTTTAGTTGGTGGTGTGAAAATATTTTTTTATTCTGGGACCCTATCCACGGTAGATAGAACAAATAGAGTAGATAAAGCAATCTATCTACTGTGCCTTATCTATACAAATAAATAAAATTGGAGCGGCTGTTTGTAATATAAAAATAACCGCTTTTCACTAAATGCATATGTATGTATACACGGTACATATGCCAAAACAAGATTTTTTACAATTTTTGTCTGTCTGTCTGTCTGTCTGTTTGGTGGGGCTAATCTTGGGAACGGCTGGACCGATTTTGACGGGAATTTCACTGGCAGATAGCTTATGTAATAAGGAGTAACTGAGGCTACTTTTATACTAGCTGCGCCCACGACTTCATCCGGGTAGATACTGAACAATAATAAATTCTCACGCAGGCGAAGTCGCGAGAACAGCCAGTACATTAATATGTAACCGGCCCACAAAACCTTAACCATAGATAATAATTAATTATTATAGTGTAAGGCTGCAGCATCGAACACTATCTTAAGAATAGCAAAATTATCTACATCTTCGAATTAACAAAAGATACAAAAATCATCACTTTTCTTGCATCCTTTATTCATTAACACATGACCCGATATCCGTCCGTGTGATGGCATAATCCCATTGAACAGGAAGATAGCAATCCAGATTCCGGCGCGCCCACCTGACCGTATGTTCGACGTGACAATTGAATGCCTCTGATTTGGTTTAATTTAAGGATGCCATATCGAAAGACCGGATTACTTTTTACATCATTTCAAATTACCAGCATTTTAGGATAATTCTTGGTAGTTGATCAATATATTATTCCAAAATATGTCTCTTGAAAATGTATTTTTCCGAATGGCGGCGTCTTATTTATCTAAGTACTACGTACATTATTTATCAATTAGTTAGTCACAAAATTTTTAAGCTTCGAAAGTAAAAAACGAGAATTATCTCGTCGTGTTTGACAGTACCTACAAACGTTAGGATTCACCTATAATTTTAACTGAAAATGACTTTAAGGTTCCTAAATATTATTGATTGTAGCTATGTAATATTTATGACATATACAAATTGTATTGAGGGATTTCTATTTTATGGCATTTGATATTAGGTATGTGACATTAAGTTCGGGCAAGTTATTATTCGGACAAATGATGATTTAGACCAAAAATTTTTAAATTATAACTAAAAAAGTTAGGTAATAAAATAGAGAACCATCAGAAGTAGGTGACTGTTAGTGATGCTGCGTTTCAATTAGCCAGCGATGTCCTAGCGCCGTAATTTCCAATAATGGCCAAACATCTGCATCCGTAGATGCTAAGCCAAAATCTAAAATATTAGTGCTAATGAAATTCATAATTTCAATTTTAGTTAACTTGTTTGCTCATTTTCATGATATAAACAATATAAAGGACTAAACGTTATTTATTTCTACTGAAATCACCATAACACTACGAAATAGATTTAGAATAGAAGTAGTGAAGAAACTGGGTTTAATTGAAACATAATAATAAACCATCACGTAAGTAGGTACCTAGTAAATTCGGACATACTTTATGTTCTTCAGTCCTACCTGTCTAATACCTAAATAAACCGTTCATAAATATTATGCTCTGTTACTCTGAAAATAGTTGTTATGTGTACTAGTTAACATTTATTTAAGCATTGAAAGCCTTTACAGAATACCAAATTCAGTGTGGCAGTTATTCGACTGATAAATTGCAGCGACAGCGGAGAGCGCCAGGAAGGGAGCGGGAGGCGACAGTCCACCGCTCGCACCGCCTGCGCCCGCACCCGCACCGCCAGAGCCCGCAACCTCACCGCCCGCGCCCGTGATAACCGTGGTGACGTCAGATTTACCTGATACCGTTAGGCCTAGCAAGAATCAATTGGCTAATGAAACAGGACTACAGCAAGGTGATCGGACTGCGTGCGAATCGGTACTAGATGTAAATAAAAACAAAGAAGGACGGCAAACGGTTACATATCGTAAAAAACACCCAAAGTACAGATATGCTGGCAAATCAGGAGTTGCTAAAGATATACAGTGTTCCAGTTCTGGTATGAGCACCAGTCTAATTGCGTCAAGTGGGCGGGAGTAATGTCGCATCCGTATCAGCTTGAGTGCGGTGTCAGGCAAGGTGGAGTGACGTCATCCACGCTGTTTAATCTTTATATTAACGGCCTAATCGAGGCGCTTAGCGGTCAGCATGTCGGATGCCATATTGACGGTGTCTGTGTCAACAATTTGAGCTATGCAGATGACATGGTGCTACTAAGCGCTTCGGTGTGCGGACTGAGGAAGCTGATACGGATATGCGAGGAATATGCTTGTGGTCATGGATTGCAATACAATGTCGGTAAAAGTCATGTTATGGTATTCGGTGCCGATGGAAGGAAATGCCCTGTAGTCATTCCACAGGTCAAACTAAATAATATCTATCTAGAAAGGGTAGAGCATTTTAAATATTTGGGACATGTACTCACCTCTGACCTAAACGATCATGCTGATATTGAACGGGAGCGGAGAGGGCTGTCAGTCAGGGCAAATATGATAACCCGTAGGTTCGCTCGGTGCTCAAAACAGGTAAAAGTAACACTCTTTAAAGCTTATTGTACGTCGCTTTATACGTGCAGCCTGTGGGCGACATATACAATGAAAAATTACAACGCTCTCCGTGTCCAGTTTAACAATGCTTTCAGGGCGGTGATGGGGCTACCCCGGTTCTGCAGTGCCTCGGGTATGTTCGCGGAAGCGAACATCGACTGCTTCCACGCAACCATGCGCAAACGCGCCGCGTCCATAGTACGCAGAGTATGGGCTAGCTCCAACACCGTCCAACACGTAGAGGCCCTTTCGAGAATTTTGATCTACTTTGTAATGGGTTATATATATTCGGCGGGACCTCTCTCTGACTGCATCAATAGTTAATACAGGCACAGACAGACCCCGCAGAATATAATGGGACTATTGTAATGATAAGTGATTCGCCAAACTTTGGGCTATGTGGGTGAACTGGGGGGACTAGCTGGCTGGGCCTATGGAGTGAGATCCGGCACCTGCCTTTATTCAACATCTCACATTATCGAATCCTACTTTAGGCAGATGGTGACTCGCCTCTCCTTGGTGGGCCCCCCAAACAGCCAACCCGATGGTCGACGGGGGGCAACACTGTTGAGAGAGGCTGGGGGTGTCGAGAGGTGTGGCCCCGGTTTCACCATCACAAGCGAGTAATCTCGAGCTCGGAGCGGGCTTCCCCGCTATTATGCCTTTAGACACTTCCACCCCCGAGTGTATGGCTCTTGCAGAAATTTAGACAACAGCCTATTATCTAAATTTCTGCAAATGCCATCCCTCTAGCGCCCCACTCGGACCGGCCAATGAAGGCAAGCCAGAGGTGAGAGACCTGATGCTCTGTCCGGCCGTACCTCTGTGTGGCGGACGAGGCGGAGCCCAGTTCTCTCGGAGGAACTCGAGATGATGGTAGGGGGTGGTGTCGCTACTCACCAACAGCTCGCCACAAGCTGCTCTGCCCCCTGTATTTATTATTATTATTATGTTTAAATTTTATGATCTTATAATTTGACTTTATTTGATTTGATATGATTTTATTTTTAGATTCAAACATTAAATTTAATAATATCTTTATAATTTAGACTTTAATTAAATTATTTTTATTTTAATGATGACATATGCAAATTTTATATTTATTTAATCTATGATTCTCAATGTGTATGATTTTATTTCTGTAATGGGTGTAATTTACCTGAATAAAGTGATTAAATTAAATTAATTAATTAAATTTATTTCAACATCCAATGCCTCAGATTACGGAGAATTCAGACTATTTAGACATTTGGCAAATATTGATTTCAAAAACTACCTAAATGTTAAAGTAATAGGTTGGGGAAAAAGTCTTTTCGCATTAAAGTATGTATGAACTTGTAATAAAATCACTTTGGCTGTAGTATTTGTATTTGGCCGGTTTTGGTATCATTGAAAGTTAAAATTTTAAAGAACATAATTCCAAATTCAAATTAGGCAAATGTGTGATTTTCATTTGTTTTTCGTACTGTCAAGATGAGTGAATTGATGAAGAAATTCGATACATTTTAAAATTTTACTACAAAAAAGGTAAAAATGCAACCCAAGCAGCGAAAAAAAATTGCGATGTTTATGGACCTAGTGTCTGTGAGAGTAGCACAAATGTGGTTTAAGCGTTTTCAATCCGGAAATTTTGATGTCAAAGCTGCACCTCGCTCTGGTCGCCCTATTACGGATAAAATGGATGCCATTTTCGAAAAAGTGGAGCAAGATCGACATATCAATAGTTACGACGTAGCTGGAGAACTGAGAATTGATCACAAAACAGTTTTGGCGCATTTGAAAAAGCTGGGTACAAAAAAAAGCTCGATATTTGGGTACCTCACGAGCTCACTGAAAGAAACCTAATGAACCGTGTACTCATTTGTGATTCTTTATTACGACGTAATGAAACCGAATCATTTTTGAAGAAGCTGATAACTGGTGATGAAAAGTGGATCACGTATGACAAGAACGTGCGAAAAAGGTCGTGGTAAAAGGCCGGTCAGGCTTCACAGAATGTGGCGCGGGTTTCGCCACATTCTGTGAAGTTAACTCGCAATAAGGTGATGTTGTGTGTGTGGTGGGATTGGAAGGGCATTATTCATTATGAGCTATTACCACCAGGCAGGACTATCGATTCTGAACTCTACTGCGAACAATTGATGAGATTAAAGCAAGAAGTTGAGAGAAAGCGGCCGGAATTGATCAACAGAAGGGGTGTGGTGTTTCATCATGATAACGCTAGACCTCACACATCTATAGCCACTCAGCAAAAATTAAGAGAGTTTGGCTGGGAGGTGTTAATGCATCCGCCGTATAGTCCTGACCTTGCACCTTCAGATTTCCACCTGTTTCGGTCTCTTCAGAATTCTTTATGCAATGTTAGGTTAACATCACGAGAGGACTGCCAAATCCACTTGTCGCGGTATTTTGATGAGAAGTCCCAAAATTTTTATAACAATGGGATCATGTCCCTACCTACAAGATGGCAAAAGGTTATCGAACAAAATGGTACATACATACTTTAGTTAAATTTAAATAAACTATATTAAAAAATGTTTTGAATTATCTTAAAAAATGCGAAGAAACTTTTTCCCCAACCTAATAAAATACGGAGGAACTCAAGATTTGGATAGTCTGATTGACTAGTTAATATGTATGAGCGTAAAGAAGGGTTGTTAAGTTTATTTGTTTTTTCAGCCTAATTCTTCGACGTTTCATTAAAACACGCATTCAACGGACAAACGTCCGACAATGGCGCCGTCGCATTTCGCGCCTCGCCCGCCCTCAGCTCCGACTCTAGCACGACCCGCGTAATCGTTTTATGTAATTTTTATGTAATGGAAGTGGTAAACAAGCATGCAGTTCACATTGATGTTAAGTGATGACTGCAGCCTATAGACTTACTGATACTTATAATACATATTCGTTATTAACACAAAGACCAAGGTCAAAATGCAGATGCGTTACTACTCCTGAGGCCTAAGGTGTTAAAGTATATTAGGTAATGCGGTGGTGCCTACGCCCGCGAGCTCCGTCACTGGAGCTCTACCACGAGTAAAATAGTTAGGTACCTACCGGTTAGATATCAACAACCGATGACTAGAGCTAAAGTTGCGCCGCTACTCGCATATGTCTTGTGTGTCCCTCCGCAACACCCTAAGCTGAGGTTCGGATCCACAGGGGTCTTCCTTAGGCAGTTGCACTAACATTATTTACCCTGAGAACACCCTCTGCGCTCACCGATTGCCCCATGAAGTAGACTAGTGCCGTCTCGAGACGTGCTGCCTACACGAGTCCATTAAAAAAAAACTTTCAACGTGATCTTGCATGGAACCGAACCGGCATGTTTACGTGTTTCGCAGACAGTCCGGTGACACCGCTGCCAGGAAGATGAAATTATTACGAAATCAGAAATCCAGCATTTTTAAAACACAAGTTTTGATACTTATAGTACATATTCGTTATTAACAAGTCTTAGATAATATCATCATCCTACATTGTGGTGCCCAACAGGGTCCATAATCCTAATGTTGTAGGTACATTATGGTGCAATAAAGTATTGAGTATTGATTATTGAGTATCTAAGACATTGTAATTTTTTTAAAGAAAACATTTCCTTAAAAGAATCCTATAGGCATGCTTCAATAACCACCACCATCACCAAAATCTCTTGCTGGAGCTGAGGATTGAACTCGGAAAAAAAATTAATGTTATGCAAATTAAAAATAATAGCCGTTAAAGGTGTTCCTAATGGAAACATAGCCAAATCATATTCCCCATTATAATATTACTTGAAAACATACTTTGGAGAACTGTGCGATGAATGCAGTCATTTCGCAGCCGTATCTTGTACTACATTGTATCTTATTTCATCATTACGAAACATCGACGACACATCGCTGCTTCTATTGTCGATGTTACGAAACAGTTCATAAATCTAGAAACAGTGGATTGATCAATAACAAACAGATGTGCTAGCTCGCAACTCTTCAATAAGTTTGACGGGAAACAAGTGAAGTGGGTGAAACAGGACAAATACGTTAACCTGTCTTTATGATGTGAACCCATTCATCAAACGGGACACCTGCGGGACCCGCTGTCTTGGAGAGGATCAAGGTACTTATGAAAGTGTGTTCTTGAATATTAACAGAATACTGGAATTGTTTTGTCGGTGAATGTGACGCAGCGTTCTGTAATAAAACATGATGCCTACATTGTTAGTGAAGTTTAAAATTCTGAGTGGAAATCTACACCATTTAGTTAGATGCTGAACTATTGCAAAAATCACTTGAGCTGAAAAAAAAATTATCAACAACTTGACAAAAACTACGTCCAAAAATGGCCCTAATCGCCACGATTGGCAAACGGATTCGCGACACAGAAGCGACAGTTTTATCCACAACACAAGACCACGAGACGTCTACATACATACATTGTCAGTTCAATGTCTACGTACATTGAAAATATTAAAAAAATAAATACCAGGGATGTTACTAGATCGATACCGAACACAAATATGTGATTGGAAAATTTTTTGTCTGTCTGTCTGTCTGTCTGTCTGTCTGTTTGTTCAAGCATCACACAAAATCTAAGGGTCCGATTACAATGAAACTTGGTATGATTATACTTTAACCTTTGGCGCACAACACTGGGTACTTTTTATCCCGAAAAAATGTCTGTTTGTCTGTGTGTTTGTGCACCCTAATTTCAGAAACGCCTTATTCGATTTGCGGTTTTCACTAATATATTGTGGTAAGTTTCACTTAACATTTAGTGTTTGTTTCATGTGAATCGGTTCAGAAATAAAAAAGTTATGTCAATTTAAAGAATCATATCGAATATTTTTAAGCTATTCTGTATCTTCGTTCTATCTTTTAGGGGATTTCGTACCTAAAAGGTAAAAACGGACCCTACCAAATACTAATCCTCTGCTGTCTGTCTGTCTGTCCGTCCGTCTATCTGTCACCAGCCTGTATCTCAAAAACAGTGTAATATAGTTAGAAAGCTAACATTTTCACAAATTATGTATTTCTGATACCGCTATAAAGACAAAATTAATTACTAAAAATAAAATATGAAAATTTTAAGGGGTCCAAGGGGGCATACAACACACGTGTTTTTTTTCGTATATTTTTTGCTCGATAGTAACGGTATCAAGTACTAGACCCTTAAATTTTCACAGAATTTTTAGATCTTATGTTGTATATTACCTTCCATAATAAAAAATCTATACAAATAAATAAAATTGGAGTGTCTGTCTGTAATATTAAAATAACCGTATTTTACTAAATTAATATGTATGTAACACGGTACATATACCAAAACATTTTTTACGATTTTTGTCTGTCTGTCTGTTTGGCGGGGCTAATCTTCGGAACGGCTGGACCGATTTTGACGGGACTTTTATCTCCATACATCCATACATACATACCTACATACAAATAAGAAGGATTGGAGTGTATCCGACTTTGACGGGACTTCCACGAGTAGGTAGCTGATGTAATAAGGAGTAACTTAGGCTACTTTTATCTCCATACAACTATACATACCCACATACAAATAAATAGAATTTGAGTGTCTCCGATTTTGACGGGACTTTCACTGTCAGATAGCTGATGTAATAAGGAGTAACTTAGGCTACTTTTATACTAGCTGCGCCCACGACTTCGTCTGGGTAGATACTGAATAATAATATTTTTTCTCACGTGGACAAAGTCGCGGGCACAGCTAGTTATAGAATAAATTACTTAAAACTGTTGTAATTCAAAATGAAAATATAAAAAATACAAATAATAATGAGTTTAAGAGGAATATTTCCGCATGGCTCAGGAATTTTGTTTATATGATATGTTATCAAATCTGTTTTTTTGTTAACATGGCGAAGTATAGATGTAAATACACGATTTCTGGTACACACAATTATTAAATCTCTTACACCATTATCCAAACACCCACAGGCAGGTTACCTACCCAAACACACACACACACACACACACACAATCACGCACACAATTCACCCTTTTTCGTAAAATGTTAGATTGCTTAATATACTTAAGTAATTTTTGTTATTTTATGACCAAATGATTTAACTAAGTTACAATTCGGAGAAACCACTGATTCCCGAAATACAGTGTAAACTAGAATCTATGGATTCAATAATAACAATTGTAAAAATGTTTTTGTCAATAAATGATTATTATTACATTATTATTAAATACATTGTCTACTATTTTACTCGGTATACCACACCCTATAATTTTTGTACACTCAGTATATCTACGAGTACCTACTTCATTACTATTATTTTTTTATAATAGAAAATCAGCCCATCGAACATTATTCTAATTGCCTTTCTTGATTTGCAAACGAATTATACTAGAGCTGCTTACTGCCCGGTCTAGCTCATTTATCAAATTCTAAAAAAAAACAATAACGCTACAAATAACAGGGGCTATAAATCGCAGGACAAATTCGTCATATTTCCTCCCCACGTCAGCCTGACTAATACACAGGAACACACAACAATAGCCGCCATTCTCGTAAATTCTAAATCAGGAACAGAAAATGGATGCGGTTAAGCTGTCCACTTTGAGGCCACCATTCATGGAAGCTGAGTAATATGCTCCAGTAGGTAATTTGATATCTGTATTGCAGATCGTACGATGGATCTTTAATTGTAGAAATTCAAATGTGTTTGCTCTTTTTCGATATTTTTAGAACAAGGACCTCGGACGTGCGTGAGTATTACTTTACCCTATTTATGGTAGTAACGGCTTTTTCAGCTTCACAAATATGGTACGATCAATATGGAGGTAAAGGTCTTCAAATGTGTTTGCTATTTTTCTTGTCACATGTCCAAGAAAATGTTTCGGCAACTCTAAAATATCTATAGCTCTATTAGTTCAAATAACACAGATCATAAATCACAGGACCAGTACGTCAACAGGCTCCCTCCATTCCAAGGACATCCTTGTGGGGGGTTTTTATCCAGCAGTAGTCGTGTAAACTTAGGTCTGAGATGAGATTTCATGATTGAAATCGGAAAAAAAAGTTTAAAAATTCTTTAAACTTTGTTATTTTCATGAATTTGGTGTAAGGGTTAAAAAATTTTATGTTATCAAAATTATACTGTAACTTTTTTAGCCCAACCCCTTTTATAACCCAGCTTTACAAGCTTAATAAATAAAATCTCATACAATTCGTAGGATGAATTGATCATACCCACGCGGTATCCTGACTCAAACTGAAATACATAACAATAGCATTCTCATGAAGACCGAATTCTAAATCAGGAACGGAAAATGGACGTGGCTAAGCTGTCCACTTTGAGGGCACTGCTATTATTCATGGAAGCTAAGTAATAATCCTTCAGTACGTTTGGTTCGGTTTGATATCTGTAATCCGAATAGCTTCTATGTCGGGTTGAAAGGTTCCAAATTGTTTGGATACAGTTTTTTTCTGTACAATCGATATGGCCCCGTATTAACTATCACAGAAATATAACTTAGGCCTCGCGGGTGACAACTCATCTACATTTTGACCTCTGGTTTTTGTGTTATAAAATAAATAAATAAATTGTTTATAAAAAAAATAAGTTCAAACATTTATAATAATATTTTGTGTAGATCTCTATAGGCTGCATTTATCACTTAATATTAATGTGTGCAAGCTTGTTTACCAACTTGGTAACATAAAAAAAACAAAGACGTATTGTAGGTACAGCAGCAACCCTAGTTTGGAAACTGTTTGGTTTTGAGCTTCATCTTGGTTGAAAATAATGCTGCTAGTCCACACTGAACCGAAAAAGCCCCAGCTTGAAGTGTCTTCAAAACTGGGGCTTTTTTGTTAAAAGTTACAAGGCAAGAAAATAATAAAGGAACAAATGCAAATAACTGCTACTTCGTATACCTAATATTCCGAAAGAAATCACTTTATTTTGTTTAAGTGTTCCTAAATCTCACGAATAACCAAATATCTATACGCCGTTACGTCCTAAATCATCAAAATATATAAAATAAATAATAAATAATATTTAAATAAATAATATATAAATATATTGTATAACTTTTAAGACACTCGCGTTTCACATTCATCACACACATTTTGAACCGGGTCGTTACGCGATACTATTTTCGATAATATCGATTTTCGAATACCCCTTTTACCACCTTCATATTTACAATAAGAAATTGAACCACAAACAAACACACAAAAGACGTCCATAATTTATACAATACATTTTATTCCAAGTCTTTCACATTAACATAAACAGTAGGGCCCATTATTTACACGCGTGCTCGCGCACAGAAGTTCACTTACTTACTCGTATGGTGAATGGGAACTCACGACGGAATTTATGGTGATTTTATCACCCGCACATATTTGAATGAAGTCCCCTGAGGATATACGCACCCGACGACTTACAAATAAAATAATATTTAGGGTTCAATAGTATAATGAAAATGCGCATCCCTTATAAAGTCGTTCCCGTTCAATATTCATTTCTCGGAAAGATAGCCTGAGCACACATTTATCATTCATCGGATGATTATTTTTGAACCGAAGTAACGAAATCAAATCGAAACTCTCTACGAATAAGAATCACTTAAATTCACTGAGCTTAATCCAGTCCACACAAGACTTATTTTGTAATGTCACACTCCTCATAATTTCTCTGAGACAGGAGCCCCCTAAGTGGCAGTAATAATGAAGCTGTATACTGATTGAAAACTACCACTCAGCGACACTTATTTGATGGTCATGTCGCGATATAATTGTAGATATATTCCTGATTGCGGCATATAGTTTCCGTCCCATATACTCGTACGATCCCATTTGGTGACGTATGTGTATCTATGGCCGTGTTCACACAAGCAAACTGTTGCTATTTCGCTACTTCAATACCAAACTTGCGCGATGTTCCAGTAAATAAACATTCCCGTCAAAAACCGAACGCTCGTGTGAGAGAAGTATAAGAGTTAAATATTCAGGGGGTCTCTCGATTCATCACCTGGTGTAATTATTTCTCATCATAAAGTGGAGTGTACCTACGCAGAAAGGTAAGCATAAGTTCTATTACCTACTGATATTATTCCACGTGGTGTAAAAATGCTATCGTAATTTCTTAAATACATAACAAACATGGCTACCATAAGGAAAAAGGCATCTAATGTTCAATTCATTACAAAGTAAAATGTTTCAGTCATGGCCACTCCTGCACTTTTTATGGGTTTCCTTACCTTGTTACACATAACAATAAACCGGGTTTATAGGCGACGCTCGGTAGCTGAACTACTTAAAGTTAATTAGGATTTGGAACTACAGACGAACTGATAGTTAAGGTAGTAACTGACCGATTTTATTAGTTGAAACTTATTTCCCTTTCTCGTAAAGCCGCGTCAATAAATGTTTGATGCTTAGTGACCGTAGTGAAAATGCGAACCATCTCTCTTTGATCGGTGATGCAATCATATTGTGGGCTATGTTTTGTAGGGAGGATTGGTTGTAGTTTGGGTTTCTCTTTCCTTAGGGCGGATTTCACCGTTTGCTCTGAGAACGCGTTTTAGCTTAAAATTTACATCCAATTTCAACCTTATCACGAACATTTTCGTCGATGAAATCCAAATCCAATCCAAAGTGTTATTGAACTTGTTTAAGAACGTAGAACGCATTTTTGTACGACGATGAAATCGGCCCTTAATTGTTGTGTAACTGTCTGAATAGTCTAGTCTAGAGGTAGCGGGCCACACCTGCTACGCTGGGATACTGGGTTCGATCCCCAGCTCAGTGGCTATCAGAGATAAATGTACATTATCCTTATGTTTGGTGGTTATTCCCCAAAATGTTAGCCAGAGTTCTGCTACTGAAAAAACTCAGAGTGTTGCTCTTTTAGTAATTCTTAGATCTAATACAAACATGAATTAAAGTAGAATACAGATAATGTGAACGTCCATGGCTTATGCATATACTAATACACACATGCATATACTCAACTAAACATAACACTGAAAATACCGTGATAGAGGAGATCACCCGCATAGCATAACAGACCAGTCCCCACAATCAGCACCCGTTCACGAGTATGACGCATGTGGCAGCCATTGCTCTCCTTGACCATTTTGAAGTGAGCAACCAGTGATGGACTGGTGCTGGTATCACTTCATCACTGACTAAAGTCCGGTATTGGTCATAAGTTTTGACCAATACCGGGGTATCAGTGTTTACGTAGGCAGTGTGCTGTAGAGGTAATGCTCGACGAAGTCGAAAGTCGCCGAAGTCTCGATTCGCAAAATAAAAGTGTATAATTGTTTTGTTAGTTGATCATAGATTTAGCTGTTGTAAAGTAACACAGTTATAATTACGCAGAGTATTTTTAGTCATATGTTTAATTGTTTTTCTGATTTGTTTGATTTTATTTTTGATGCGATTTCTTCCTTTTCTGAACTAGATAAAAACCTTAAATAAAACTGAGAACGCTCATCTAAAGTAGTGGTATACCACTACTTCAGATGAGCGTTTTCAGTTTTATTTGTCGAAAGTTTGCAAATTGTATTGGAGTATTTGCATCATTTGACACGGAAAATCCTTTGCGCCATCACTCGCAATACACCTAAACATGTTTGAGGAAGTGGAATAAATGAAATCAAAGACCTATATCATTCACTTCAGTCTATTTCCAAGTCCTCATTTTGGCTGCCAGGGATGTAACATGGACGCCTTATGAATAATTTAAAAGGGAATCCTTCGTCAGACATTTGAATTATTTTGAGGCCTTTACCGGAACATAATTAGTTCTTCAAATTACACTGTGACACTTGCGTGTTACACTATACCAGAATCGTGAGTGGTTATTTATTTATTCAAATTATATCCCTAGTAACAAAACTTTAAATTAGTCCTTTCATTAATGTAGGTATGCGTAAGTGTTAAACGCGGGGAACATTCTAAACAGAAACGTAATTAACATTTAGTTTTTTGAAGTTAAAACTTCTATAACGGTGTGTTGCACTTTTTGTGATAAGTAAAAAATGTTAAACTTGCGTCAGGACACGTGACCCTGATCGAAAATGCGTAAGACGGACACCTGACCCAGTGACTGCATCATTGTGATGATGGTGGTGTTGGAGGTGGTGGTAGTCAAAAATGCACAACGTCATTTAAGTCTTCACTTCTGCGGGCACTCCCGAAGTGCAATCCATTGTTTTTTTACTATTTTATTCTTTAGAGTAACTCATTATGTATGTAACTTTTTGTGTGATCAACAATAGACAAAGATCGGAACAAAAGTGTTAACCAATATTGTTTTCCGCTACTTCATCTACTTGGTCTTACATTTTGGTATCTACAAAACCAGAAGTTTCAAGGTTCAGCCATTACTGCTCCTTTAAGTCTTTGATTCCTTTTTTTTTCGAAGGTAGGTACCGCCTATGGAAACTGTAACGATATTCTGCCGATAATAAAAACTTAAGGTGGTAGTATGAAGACAATAGCGATTATTGTTTTCATTCAGCCATTTTTGTCTTATAAATATAATAACATTACTGTTTTATTAGTAGAATAAACTTGAGTGCAAATACCAGACTCATCATTTACATAGTCTTCCATTTTAGTACTTACTAAAAAAAGTGTTTATTGGTTAATATTTATTTTACTCTCTATTTCCGTTTGTTAGCTTGTTAAAACTTAGAACACATCTGAAGAGAAACGGGTATTGAAGTTCGACTTAGGCGAAACTTTCCAAATTGTATAGAAATCCGAAATGTTTGCGTCATTTGACATGGAAAATCCTTTACTCCATCACTCGATGGAATAGCATGTTTGACTGAGCGGAATAAATTTAATCAAAGACTTATATCTGTTGGCGTTTGAACAACGTGGGACAAGAATGTTTTTAGGTACGCTAGAGGCATTCTAAAAAGCAAAGTAGTAAAATGTAAGTCATAAACTTTTGATCTTCAACGCCAATAGAATTCGTAAAGCTTACCTTTTAAAGTAGGGTAATAAGAGCCCAAGGTAGTCAACCTTGTTCCCGGTCTAACCGTGATTGAAAAGTTTCTTGTAAGATGATAGATATTACGCAAACGTGGATGGTAAATGTATTTTCTATGAAATATAAAAGATAATTGAATTTCTGAGGACGCTCAAGTAGTTCAAGATTTAAATAGGTTTTTTTTCTACCCTTCCAATTCTTATAGGAACGTTGGACTTGGTGGGTACTTTGTAAGAAATATTAATCATATCAAATTAATATGCTTTTTACACTAGTTGGTAATGTACCACTTCTGAGGCATAACACCTTTAACGCATCAGCATTTTGACTTTGGTCTTTGTGTAAGTGTCTATATGCTGCAGTCATCACATAGCATGAATGTGAACTGTATGCTTATTTACCACCAGAGAATGCTCTCACTCAGCCAATCTGTTACTTTTTTTAGGTAACATCTCATATTTCGCGCAAAGATCTCATTTCATCCAAAGTATAATATCGTCAAAGTTATATCAGGCAGTCGTCGGGTTCGAAATTTTCGCAAAGGTTGACCCGGTTAAGAAACAACTGCAGAACTTGTATATCCGACACAATAGTTGAAAAGAAACCGCGGATCTGTTACCAGACATGGATTCTCCGGCTTTCATTGTCTGCGGATTGCGGAATAAATCGAAATAAAAGGTCTTTTTATCAATTTTTTTAAAATGTCACCACATCAATCGAATACATATCCAACGACCACAATTTTTTTTTACGTTTGGCGTCGGGACTCATGGCGTCGGGCGCTCGGTGTCGGGACGCTCTGCGTCGGCCGCTCAGCGTCGGGACGCTCGGTGTCGGGAAGCTCGGCGTCGGGCGCTCGGCGACGGGCTGCTCGGCGTCGGGACGCTCGGCGTCGGGACGCTCGGCGTCGGGACGCTCGGCGACGGGACGCTCGGCGTCGGGACGCTCGGCGTCGGGACGCTCGGCGTCGGGACGCTCGGCGTCGGGACGCTCAGCGTCGGGCGCTCGGCGACGGGACACTCGGAATATCGTGAAAGTTATATCAGGCAGTCGTCGGTTTTCGCAAAGGTTTGACCCGGTTAAGAAACAACTGCAGAACCGAGACCCAACTCGGCGTCGGGACGTTCGGCATCGAACGTTTGGCGTCGAACGCTCGGCGCCGCGACGCTCGTCGTCGAGACGCTCGGCGTCGAGACGCTCGGCGTCGAGACGCTCGGCGTCGGGACGCTAGGCATCGGGACGTTAGGCATCGGGACGCTCTGCGCCGGGACGCTCGGCGTCGGGACGGTCGGCATCGGAACGCACGGCGTCGTCGATACGCTCGGCGTCGGAACGCACGGCGTTCTCGATATGTTTGGCGTCGGGACGCTCGGCGTCGGGACGTTTGGTGTCGCGACACTAGACGTTGGGATGCTCGGCGTCGTACTTAAAATTCTATCCAACGACCACTTATTATTTTTTAACCACTTCAGGACGTTTGGCGTTGGGACGCACGGCGTCGGGACGGACGGCGTCGGGACGCTATAAAGACGCAAAAAAGAAAAATACAATTTAAAAGGTTTTTCTCTTTCGTTTGTTCTTTGAGTCATGGAACACATGTCTGTCTTCTTATATTATATTTCTGAGTCCACTTTATGTATAATTTTTGTGCATAAATACGTTTATAATAAGCAAGGCATATTTCGTATTGTACTCAAGATAAAGTTATAACAAATGAATAAAGCACATTACCGCAGAGATCAAGAACGAAGTATGATTTTCTACGAGCATCTATTATAATGAAATAACAGACAACAGCTTTCATCTCACGTACCGCCCGGTTACGTTAGATACTAGATTTATTCATAGAAACTATCTTGGAAACCAAGCTGAAGCGATAGATATTATTACAAAGTTGATACGTTAAAAAACGTATTTGGGAGTCACATTCAGTGTAAGACCAAGTTGGCATCCAAATAGTTGGGGGTGCTTAACAAAGCGAGGCAGTATTTCACATCGGGGCAGCTACTACAGCTTTATAAGGCCCAAGTGCGGCCCCATCTGGAAAACTGCTCTCATTTGTGGGCGGGAGCCCCCAAGTACCAGCTTGGTCCACTTGACTCGCTACAAAGACGCGCCGTTCATATTGTTAACGATCCGGGACTTACAGACAGGCTCGAACATCTGAGCCTGCGCAGAGATATTGGGAGTCTGTGCGTGTTATACCGTCTCTACAATGGTGAGTGCTCTGTCGAACTGTTCAACATGGTGCCACCGTCTCTTTTTCTACACCGTACTACCCGCCGAAGAGAGAAGTTTCACCCTCACCGACTGGACACCTGGCAGTGCTCAACGGTGCGGTTTTCTCGTTCATTTCTGCCCAAAACGTGTAAATTGTCGAACGAACTTCCCTCTGAGGTGTTCCCTCGGTACTACAATATGGGGTTCTTCAAAAATGGCGTCAAAAGAGTCCTTCAGGGCTGGCAGCGCGTTGGCAACTCTCCTGGTGTTGCAAATGTTCATAAGCGACGGTGACCACTTACCATCAGGTGGCCCGTCTGCTTGTCTGTCAACTTATTGACAAAAAAAAAACGAATAGCTATACTTACAGGAAATATTTTAATTGCCTTTGTATTGTACTAAAGCTCTCTACCGGAGCTTAAGCATCGCCTTACCTTATCTGTCTGCCGCTTAACTTTGTCTAGTGATAAAGGACTTATTACACGGCACGGTATTCAGGGTACGATAGCAAGGGTCAGGGTAGTGTAATAAAAATTAGGGAGTTAGGGCCCTAATTAGGGCGACCGGAGCGGCCCGTGTATTTGTTCTGTGATTGAGTTAGGGTGCTGTCGATCGGATAGTGTAAAAAGCGGCAACCCGGCGCGAGGCCACGCCTTTCTGCCGGACCCTGAATACCGTGTCGTGTAATAGCCTTTTAAGCGCTTACGATAATGTATTTCGCTGCCAAAAAAACAATTGCCTCAGTATAGCAACATTTGCATTACGATTATAGGACTGTCTTAGATAATTTTGGTAAGCATCAGATCTAGGACGTAGAACTAAAAGGTACTTGAGTTCTAAATTTTAAATGTTAAATACTACAGCGGAATGTAGAATATTAATATCACTGGAAAATGTACGAAATTCCTGTTTCAGTCCTGCCACGCGGTTAAAGCTTGAGGTTGAATTGTTAAACTAACATCATGTCCAAGAAACTTTAGTCCGATAGTGTTAAGCAAAGCCCTGTGGTTACTTTGACTTTAAGCGGTCGTGCAATCTTGATTCGTAGCCGAGACAGAATACTTAACATAAAATTATGACTTTTGTATAATCACACAAAGTTGGCTTGACTTTACATTAAGAATTTAGTTCCTTTCGCATCACATCTGAACAAAAATGGAGCTTTTACTAACTTTTTTACTCTGAAAAATATAGGCAGCGAGTTACGAAATTCAAACATCAATCGTAGTCTTTGAAATCTACACACGCAAAGTTGTGGTAGTTTTATATGACTGGACTATGTCAATCTAGCAATGGAAAAATCGAGACATGTTTAGATTTGGAAAAGCAAACACAAACCATCCAGATAGACCATTGAACGAGGGGAAAAACGAATCGGGATCGGTTTTACTATTGGTCAGTTTTAATTTCACCGAATACCGCGGCCGACGTACACGTTCATCAACTTTTCACGTTTGTACCGATATTGAAACAAGTTTTTTTGTGGCCATGTTAGAATTATCGATTTTTATGTCGAGATTTGAAATAACTGCAGAGTGGTTTCACGTAACTGTATTTTTGTTCTTTCAATCTGTTATTTCGAGGCATTCGCTGTAGCGATATACTATAATTTTCTACTATAATACTGATGTTGTCTTTTTAATGGTTTTCCAAAAAGTGTTGTATAATCAAGAGTCGAATATACAAGGAATATATGTGTTGTATAAAGAAGCGAATAAATACTATGTGTCTTTGAAACATAAAGTCAAAAAGTAAAGAGTGGTGTAGTGAGTAAAAACGGCCCATATAAAATTACAGGACGCTATGACGTCACAGCGTGGTACAACCGGTGATTTGAATGGTGAAATCAAAATTTTAAAATATCTACGTCAATACTACGTTTTTGTTTAACGTTCATATACATAATGAAAGTGAGTGTACAAATAGTCTAAAAGTGAAATTGTTTTTTTTTAATATTATTGTAAGTGAACTTTTTTTTACTATATTTTGTCATTTCATTTACTTTCGTATGATATGATAAAAAAAAGTATTGATTACCTTGGAATCATCCCTTTTGTTGCATTTAGATGCAGGTTGGTGTAGATAAGGGTTAGTGGCCAACCCGATGTCGGATGTTTTCAAACCGCCCATAAGGCCTCCGACAAGGTTTAACGACTGCTATCTATCGATAGCAACCGGGACCGACGGTTTAACGTGCCCTCTGAATCACGAAAACACACATTTTAATTTGCCACTAGCAATCATCCATCACATACCCAACCGCGTCCGTATCGCTTACTCGGTTAAGCGACCGCGAAGTAGAACGCTGCCCGTTCCTCCGTATAAAACTTTATCATTTATGTAATTTTTGAAATCAGTATTTGCGAAATACCTAATAGTCTGCATTCAGTGGCCCGGATTAATTCTGCGCAATCTGGGGCATCGGCATTACGTGGCTGGGCCAGATACAATTTAATACGTCGAATACCTGCCGTACTGAATTTGGTATTATGTGGATGCTTTTAATACTTAAATAAATGTTATCTACTTAGAACACATGTTGTTTGTTGTTTTATGGGCGCAGTGACCCAAAATGAGTCTTGGCCTCCGATACAAGAATGCGCCATTTTTGCCTGTTCTGCGCTGCCTCCCGCCAGTCTTCAACCTGAAGGTCACGGAGATCTTTCAGCGCCTCATCACTCCAGCGATACCTGGGCCGACCAACTGGACGTCGGCCACTAGGTCGCCCCAAGTATGCAAGTTTCACTGCTCGATCCTCCCCCATTCTCTCAAAGTGGCCAAGCCAGCGAAGCCTCTGGGATTTTATTTGGCCGATGATATTTGAACAAATAGGTAATCATAATTTTCAAAGTAATAGGGCACATTATTTAAGAACGTTTTAGACTTAAAATAGGTAAGTGATGGAATTTTGTGATTTTAATTTAACCCTTAATCAAATATTTTATGTAACCCTATCTAAATGTTGTTGTCTATATCATTAGTTAAGTGCCTACTGGCTAATATAAATGCGGAAGCACTAACAACTTTTACTGGTGGTAGAGCTCCAGTAGCGGAGATCGCGAGCGTAGTCACCACCGGATTACCAAATCTACTTGCCGCTAAATGCTAGTGTTCAGCATTATCGTGATCCGGTCAGGTGGTTATGTATGGCCCTGAAATTTCCGGCACAGAGGCATAACAGCTTAGGCTTCTGGAGTCGCAACGCATCTACATTGAAATCTTTGGTTTCATGTAGATGTTTATAGCTTACAGTATTACTTACCATCAATGTAAACTTTACGCTTGTTTGGCACTTCATGAAATTAAAAAAAAGCCTACTTTTTTATAAGTAGTAGGCAATAGTTAAGAAGTAGGTACTAATACCTAGTAATACCTAGTAATTGTACTATTTATTTTTCGCAATAGCACATGCCAGTGAACTGTAGAAATTAAAGAAAATATTTTTTCTTTAATTTCCAATACCTAGTAGTTAAATAAGTATCTCTCAACCCACCCAAATCTAAAGTTAGTTGCTTCGTAGGTAGGTATATAACTTTATAATTTACGTAATTTTAAAATCAATATTTGCCAAATCTAAACGGACAGCGTTCAGTGGGCCGGCTGAATTCCCGGCAATCTAGGGTATTGGATGTACTCGTATTACGTGTTGTTACCCAGCTACAATTTATCAGTCGAATACCTGCCATACTGGATTTGGTATTTCGTGGAAGATTTAAATGCTAAAATGAATGATAATTAAAACGTATAAACATTTTCAAAGTTATAGGGGAATATTCTTTTTTTTTTAAATTTTTAGAATCGATTTTTTTAAAACCGGTCTACTTGTTTTTTGTATGCATTTGTAACGTTTTCACATAAACGTTACAAATACATACAAAAAACAAGTGTTTTTCTCTTTAAAATATTATTATAGATAGTTTTTTCAAATACTACAAAGTCCCTTTAAAGGTAAGAAACCCTAAACATATTGAATAGGCAATGACATTCTAGAATATAATTTTGAATAGGTTTCGAGTTCCGGACCTTTTAAAAGAAAAGAAACTGTGATTTGGTCACTTTTTGCATAACTGTCTGTTTTTATTTGTGTACCTGTACCTACTACAGTAAAAAATATTCTGAAATCGAAAGCTGCATTTCATGTTAAGCCTATAATATTTTCCAGTATTTTCGAAGTGTTCGCCGTAGTTTCGCTTCGTTCCATTTAATGGGCAGGCGGATTAAGCTACAAGTTTTAGATTTATGAAATATTTTTGCTCTGAACACTAACAAAGCCTTTGTGCTGTAAGCCTGCCGCAAAACTCGATACTTATAATTCTATTCGGAAAGGTATTTCAATTCCAATTCAGCCAGGTAACGTGAATGAGACTAGAGTGGCTGAACAGTTACAATTTATAAGATTTTATTGATATTTCATTTGATGTCAACTTTTCCTAACAGATTAAAAAGGTTACGACCAATTTTATGTATTTTAAGACCAATAGCAAATATTTGCTTGTTACGCATACACACTAAAGTACCTACTCTCAAGAATCACCCCAAAAGGCTGGTAACTACGTGACGACACAACGCAGGCATATTCTAGTTTTTCGATTCGCTTATGAAAGAAAGCATTGCTATCATTTGTTGTTTGAAGGTATTCAATTTTGTGGTGTCGAACGTACGGTCAGGTGGCCGCGCCGGAATCCAAATTGCAATCTTCCTGTTGAATGGTATTATGCCATCATACGGAAGGATATCGGGATCATGTTTGAATGACGTTTCATAAAAGACAAAGCGATAAAAGTTTTGGATTTTTGTGATACTCGTACTTTCTTGCAAAATTGAAGCCGTGTTGGATCTTCAGTTAGCCACATTGTAATAAAAATATGGCCTCGCATCGACATTATTATTTGCTAGATGTATATCGTTAATTATTAAATTACTTCCAAGAATCGGTCTTTCTATTTGGCATGTCTAAATGAAAACATTACTATGATTAGGCGATATTCAATTATCGCGTCGAACTTTGAACAATTACAATCTTCCCGTTGAATGGGCCTGGGGAAAATTGAAATCTTGCCATCATCCGGAAAGATACCGGCAACATTTTCTTTTATGTCGTGAAGTGGCAAGCAAACATAATGTTCACATTGATGGTAAATTAATACTCAAGCCTATAAACGTCTACATAAAACCAGATATTTCAATGCATATGCATTGCCAATCCTGAGATCGAAGTTGTTATGCCTCTGTACCTGAAATTACAAGGCCGTAGATACCGCGGAGTGAAAATAGTGTTTGGACGTATAATTACGCTAAATTTAAGACGTATGTTATGTCTTCAGCTAGTTTTATGATAATGTTCAATGCTCCCCTGTTAGAATAAAACATATTATATGAAGGTCATAACTTCGTTATTATTTTTAGCCCTATCGATAAATTATATTTAAGGATTATGCCAAAGGAGATGTTGTGAGCTCGGCTCTGGTACGTACACGTCCTCAAAAAACGGGTAAATTAAATAAGAATCCGAAAAAAATATAATTTATTTATTCAAGAATATATTTTAAAGTTAAAACCACATATAATTCAAACGATTTTATCATTTTTCAAACTATGTTCAACATGGCGGCGATACAGCCGCCATGTTGACACAGATACTTTTTTTCTCCAAGTACCATATAATCAAAAACAATTTTAAAAAAATTAAATGACATCTCCCACCATATTTGCCATGTTGGTTTTGAGTTGCAATTCTAACTGCAAATAATGTTTTGTAACTGCAAACAACGCTAAATGAGTGAAAATATGCAGTAAAGATCGTTTTTATATTGATTTGCCCGTTTAATGATATTGTGTACAATACATGGCCAGAGGTCCATACAATTTTTGCAACATCTCCTTTCAAGTAATTTGATAGTGATTCGATGTGACATCCCTAAATGAAATCAGTGGTCTGATTTAAAGGTATTCAATTGTCGCGTAGAATGTTCGGTCAGGTGGCCGCGCCGGAATCCGGATTGCAATCTTCTTGTTGAATAGGATTATGCCATCATACCGAAGGATATCGGGTCATGTGTAAAAGAATGTACGCAGTGAAAAAGTGACGACTTTTGTATTTTCTGTTAACTCGAAGACGTAATTAATCGCTAGACTAGAGATAAAGATAACTTAGTATTCGAAGCTGGTGGATACAGTTTCCTATCCATTCTATACACAACTGCCTCGGTAGCCTAGTGGTAGCAGGCCACTACTACTACGCTGAGGTCCTGGGTTCGATTCCCGGGAAGGGGGTCATCAGAGATAATGGTATAAAGTCCTTTATCTGTGGTTCTATCGGGATTTTTCAATTTTCTGGAAATTTCCCAGTATCTCGAAGTTTGGTAATGTGCCCGGAGATGTCAACAGGCTCGCCACCTGTTACATGGGCCAAAACGTAACCGGCGAATCGTGGGTGTTTGCATGTATGCTTGAATGCATGCATTTACCTCTGCCTACCCCTTCGGGGATTACAGGCGTGAAGTTACGCATTCTATACATTAATTTAAGGCGCATTAAAAAATACTGTCACTAAACAAATATAAACTTATTCCACCTTTTCCCGGAAAACGCATACAGTAGGTACTACTACGTATGTCCATTCTTGGTTCTTTTTTTGTTGTAAAATTAATTTAAAAAAAATTGCTATCACTAAACAAATTTTATCATATATAAAACTTGATCCACCTTTTTCCGGAAAAACGGATACAGTAGGTAGGTACTACTACGTATGTACATACTTGTTTTTTTTTTTTGACAAGTTAATTTTAAAAAAATACAATTGGCAATAAATACTCGTATATACCTACCAATTATTAAATAATGTTAATCTTATCAACTCATCACAATACCAATCGAGACATAAAAGCGCTGAATAAAGGCACATTAATAATTGTGAATAGGTTTGTGTCTACGCCTTCCAGGTGTATTACTGCGGTACTGTAATTAATAATTTATTATAATAATTAATAATAATAATTTAGTAAATTTTTCCGAAGACTTCTATGAATTAAACGATGATTAAATGCCTGATTGGTCTTGTGGTAGCATGCCTCTACAGCTATAAAGAACAGTCTAACAGATATAAAGATGTATTATCCTTTATCACGGGTACTATAGGTATTTTTCATTTTTCTGTAAGTTTCACAGTGCCACCCACAGCGGACAATACGTTACCAGCGAATCGTACACAGGCGTAAAGCCATGTTTTTTACGTAAATTAAGATTTAGGATCACAAACAGACCAATACTGAGATATACCTACCTAAAAATAATACAGTCATTTTGACTTTGATGGAAAACCGGTGAAGGGAGTGAAATGGGACTCCGTCCTGTGTGAATGAAACGAACTCGTCAATCAAAGGGGATACCTCCGAGTCCTACGCCTGCAGGCCCAGCGTAGGTTTGTACACCTACTTGTTTAAAGATTGTTGAAGATGTATTCCAACGTCAAATTTTAGTTGCTGTAATAAAATATGTTGTAATGACGTTTTGTAAAATTAAATGTTCTGAAATGACAATGGTGAATTTATATTTATCAGCTGTGAGTACATTACAGATTATTGTCACAAACAAAACAAAAGATGGAGCAAAGAATATGTATCTAAATTAATTGCTCACACTTTGTTTAAGGGAAATGTTACCCAATATAAGTAATTGACAGTCAATGTGTAGTAGGTAAAAAACTATGTAACATGTGATGTTATTAATTCGAAATACAATAGAGGTGTTACACCAAAGTCTGTGCAGCCACGACGCTGTTTAGGCGAGCGCGCTAAATACGGCGTTTAGAATGATTAATTACATGTTTCCCGCCACCAACTCACATTTCATTTTAACTTCAGCGACGCCACATATCGTCTTCTGGTGAAGCGTCTGTCAGCAACTTGAATGTATCATTGAAGCTATTTTTCTATGCATACGAAAAAAACAGACGATGAATTTCATTTGAATGCCAAAACACACATTCAAGTGGAGTGTTACTACTAGTGAAAACTACCTTTTATTGCATTGATTTGTGAAATTCACTGAATTTTAATAAAATTAATTACAACTATAAGTTCGTCAATTTCCGACGTAAGCTATTGCCTCCTGATGGGAATGTTTTAAATTTACATCAAAATTAAAAACTATAATAAAACTACAGTCTAAAGAACGTATCTATCAATATAAAACTATCACAATTATTATTTAAGAGTATTGTAAGAATTAAAACATTACAGAAGTAAAATTAGGTGTAAGATGGAATGAACGTAATTGCACTATTTACTGTGGTAATTGCTTTCATTATGGCACTCAAATTCAACGGAAAATTAACTTCGTATAACACATATTTTCGAATGGCGTATTTTAATCCTGAAACATGTTACGTAATTAATTTAAAATACAGTGGCGTTGTTCCATACATCAAAGTCCGTGCAGCTACGACGCCGTAGGTATAAAGGAACGCGCTAAATACCGTGTTTAGAATAATAAATTACATTTTTACCGCCCCATACTCACACGGGGTTCGAATCTTACATTTCTCTGCTACGTTTGAGGCTGATATATCGTCTCCTGTTGGGGTGCCTGTCAGCAACTTGAATTTATCATTGAAGCCATTTTATACATACGAAATATACAGACGATGCACTCGTGAAATTTACCCGTTAAAAAGAAATAGACTTAACTAACATCTCTTACTGACTCTTATTTTGATAAAAAAATAAATTCATCTTGAGTATTGATAAAGCTTATTAGGCTGATACCTATGAATACTATGAAATCATAGTAAGAAATATTTTTTAGACCATCAATACCCTAATTGTTGATTGGTAAAGGTGAGGTAAGCTGCGGACAGACGGACGTTCGGACATTGCGAAACTTGTAAGGGTTCCTTATAGGCTAAAACCCTAAATACGATAAGAAATAAAAAATGTCAACCGTAACTTTTTTAGCAAACCACATTATCTTGTTTAAACAACTTCAGCGATAAGCAATGGCGGTTGAACCGAAATAAAATTCTGAGAGGAAAAAGGGTCGTTTTCGCCTGATTGTAATTAGTTCCAGGTCGGCGGTACATCAAAGTCGAGAATAAGTTTCTTTCGTTTAATTGACCGTAAACTTCGAGCAACGCGAATAAATTTGTCTGGGAAAGCGTGAGGGACTTTAGATTGATTTACACTTCTCAGAGGCTGATAATTATACTGCTTGACTGTCGTTAGCAGTGAAAGTGAAAGTAAAAAATAAACTTGGTTCGGTTGAATTTTGGATAGCTTTGGACTTATTGCTTTTCTTGCTCAGTTATAGGTAAGTCTACTAACTTGATGATTTAGGTCTATTAACATAAACGTCACATTTGTTATACTACATAAGCACTAGGGCCTACAATAATTGATTTATATTTTTATATTATATGTGATGGAAGTGGCAAACAAGCATGCTCACATTGATGTTAAGTGTTGAATGCAGCTGAGGTGCATGCAAATGAGTGCAAATGAGGTAGATGAAAGGACAGATATATTCTATTGTTCTTTGTGTGAATTCACAAAAGTTGCTTTATATGTAATATCATATATAATTAAATAAATAAATGAAAAATATTTACATATTTATGAATATAATCAATATTTATTATTTATTACTTTAATAATTGTCAAATGTTATTCCTATTAATTAGGTTTTTTTTTTCTTGTCTATCGCATTGGGTTTGCCCAACCTGTAATGAAAGATTTAAGTATGATAAATAAATAAATTTTAAAAAAAGCTTATAGACACCCACACAAAGACCAAGGTCAAAATGCAGATGCGTTACCACTCCTGATGCCTAAGGACTCCTGATGCCTCTGTGCCGGAAATTACAGAGCCGTACATTACCACCTGACCGGAACACGATAGTGCTGAACACTACCATTTAGCGGCAAGTATATTAGGTAATGTGGTGGTGCCTACGCCCGCGAGCTCCGTCACTGGAGCTCTACCACCACCACCAGTAAAAATTTGCCTTCCTCACTAGTCTAGTGGTAGCAATAGCAGTATGCTGCCACGGGGTTAAGTTCAACTGGGATTATTCCGTTTTTCTGAAGTTTTTTCAATGGAGTTCGGGGTCTGTCCTGTGTTTCTAGATTATTCTCAATAATGTTTATTACACCTTATCTATCAGCAAACTCCCCTCACAAGCACGTTAGATAAGCTTCATTGATCATTAACTTCGTTTTTCGAGGAAAGCTGGTCTTTTAATCAAATATAAACTTTCGTAGAAGTTTATACCGTAGTGCCGATACAATTACTTAACATTATTAGTACTTTAGCAGCTCGAATGAAATTCTATTATTTTACATTTAAGAAGGAAGGTAATAAAAAAAAAAACTTGATCAAGGTACACAGGGTACGGGAACAAGGTACAGGTTTACACAGACAGTAAAAGTTTTGTAAGTATTGCAATTTCATGTTGTTAACAAATGGAAGTGCAAAATAGCCGGCTCTAAACGTTAATATTCAGCAGTATTGAATTTCAGAGCGAGGTTCAGGATTACTTGGGCAGGTATGTTGGCAATGCGGGTTTCACTCGGCCATCGCAATCACGGATTATCGAATACAATTATCGTCTTGCTAAGCGCTAGTGTCCTGATGGAACCTTCGTGTTCGGATATATTCTCACCACGCCTATATCGTGATTTAGGTTAGACATGATTTGGCTTAGTTGACACATTTATGTGATCAATGTCACCTTCTCATTACCTAACTGCCTTTTGGGAGTTCGCGTTTGCCAAAATAATGTTGTTTGTAATGTACGGCCCTATAATTTCTGGCACAGAGGTATAATACCTTAGGCCTCAGGAGTGACAACGTATACAACGTATCTACATTGCAATCTCTGTATTTTTTTATGTAAATCCAAAAGGCGAAAAGGAGGATCCTCCGACCAGGCGAGGTGTTACCGCCTGACGAACCGCGGCCCAATGATTGACGAAACGATTCGGAATTTGTATAAATGCCAATTCTTGAGAAATCTTCGTATGTGCGATGTTATTCGATTGACACGCCATCTACCGTACTAGATAAGTACTGTACTGTGAAGTTTCGTCTGTTTTCCACTGGTTGGCGCCTTAATGTAGTGGACGCCACATTGCCAATTACTATCTCTAGATCGTGCTGAATTAAATCCACACAAATCGTAAGTAGTTTTCTTAAACTCGTTCGAAATACTTCAACTGTAGCATGAATTGACACTAGGCATACTTTTCTAATATTTACATAAGTAACAAGTTTGGTATTCACAGTCAGAACGGTACGGGTGTCATTAATAAACAGAATTCACAAAAACAAACGTCAATAATATAACTTTCCCCAGTAATTATAAACAACGGTTTATGGCGGGCACCTTGAAAGAGGCGTATGGTTCTCTTATTTTATTTAATTTTCTTGGTGTATTTTTAAGTTATATTGAATAAAGTTGGTGGCATTTTGTTTGATATAAGTTTATTACAGTGCCCGTGCATAGTGAAATAGAATAACAGTGCGAAAACACGTCCTTTCAGGTTGCCTCCAAAACTTCATTGTAAATGTTCTGGTAAAGTAGCCATCGCTTTACTCGAATAACTTCAGTGTAACTCACTTGACTGACATATTATACTTGATAACTTATATACTTAATACTTACATATTATACTTGATGACTATATAATACTAACTTTTACGCTGCTTAAATAAATACGAAATATCGTTTTACTTGACACTGGCAATATGCGTAATACCGATACCATAATAACAAAAAAAAAAAAAAAACAACACACCGTTCGTGTCATTAAAATAATTGTCGAATACGAGATATCGGGCCTACAAAATTAAACTCGCTCTGAGCAAACCTATGTCGGTCAAGTTAAATATTTTCCAGGGAAAATGACGCTATGGAGCTAACGTGTCGTAAAGTTAGACATTTATTACTTTTGAAGGCGTCTGCGGGCGCGGCCGAAGTATGTCTACATATCTACTCCGTATCGCGGTCTACAAGATGGTGAAAGACAGATGCGTGACGGCAACAAGTTGTTCGAAAATATTAGATAGGATTTAAAGTTAAACTGCCGTAACCTATCACGTGCGTTCAGAGGATTGTGTTCTATTGAGGGATTCCCTGTATGTAGGGACACAAACTATTGTTATTAACTTAGAAATAAGCATTAAGTATGAGGTGACATGTGTGTGCATAGCGTACGAGAGAAGGATGTTAGCGACGGATTCGCCATGTAGCAGCAACTACTTAAACAGTCCTGTATTTTACCCTTCTCTAGGACAGTTATGAATATACAAAAATAAAGGTAAGGTGTGTTTTTTAACGTCACCTCTCAAGTAGTAATATATATATATTTTTTTTTCTATATGAATCAACTAGAGCTTCCTTTATAGCAAGACCTGTAAGGTGATAAGCCACGTAATTATTAACATAAAAGCTCTAATTTAATCGATAGAAGTCCTCCCATGTTCAATAAAGGGCTTGCTACTTAATACAAAAACAGACTAAGTACGACGGGATGGTGGAGTCTTAGCCACCGAGCTAATAATATTTATTCTGTAGAAAAAAAGAAACATTAATAGAGATATGTATGCAATATAGACAATAAAGTTGTTTTTGCAGCCTTACCTATTTCCAATATTCGCAACAAGATCGTGCAAAGAAAGACATCGCGTATTATGAATTCATATCGAAAATAAGTCGAAGCGAGGCGGCGCTTTGAAAGCAGCTTAACAAAGAAAACAAAAACTTCCCTTCAGGATTGTCATGTCAGTCACGTCGCAACTTTTTTTTGTCGCCGCAAAATGAATTCTGATTCTGCAAACAAATCACCGTAGATCCAATAAGACGACAAAAGTGTTTCATAAAACTATTAAGGATTCCGATGTGATTACGAAAGCAAGCCTTATTGGTGACAACTGTGTTGGTATATTTAAACATTTTCAACATACTTCCTTGTATAATATGTAGCCCGGGTTCGATCCTTAGCAGCAATGGATTTAACACTCAGCTGCCAGAGTAATTAAAATTTGCCAGTACTAAGTAGAAAATATACGTAAAACAGCGCTTATAAATGTGATATAGGTAATACCTAAAAACAAAAGAGTTATTTGCATATTTGCGAATCTATCTAATGAAACTGTAACGAATATTCGCAACAAGTACATCGTGTAACACAATATCTACGAATTTATAATTCGTACCGAAAGTAAGTCGAAGCGAGGCGGCACTTTGAAAGCAGCTTTACAAAGAAAACAAAAAGTAGTCAGGATTGTCATGTCAATCACGTCGCAAGTTTTACGTCTCTGCAAAATGAATTCTGGTTCTGCGAACAAATCACCGTAGATCCAACCAAAGACGACAAGAGTATTTCATAAAATTACGACAAATGCCAATGTTGATGATTACGAAACTAGCCTCATTAAGATAGCCAACTTTCTGAAAGTATCATGCGGGACTTTTTGGAGATAGATAGGGTATGTGTGTATATGTGAATGCAAACTATGAAGTACGTACCAAAATTACATATAAAAACAAAACTTACGTACTGAAGTCATTTATTTTTAAAATAGTATAATATCATCAGAGTGTCACCCTTTTTTAAGATTTCAAAATGGAGCAAAGCTAATCACATACACACACACACACTGACCTGATTTGTATACTCTTTATCACTGACAAGCTCGAACATCTGAGCCTGCGCAGAGGCATTAGGAGTCCTATTTACTGTCTCTACAATGGTGAGTGCGCTGTTGAATTGTTCGAAATGGTGCCGCCATCTCAACGGTGCAATTTCCGTGATCGATTTTACAAAATGAAGTTCTTCAAAAATGGCGTCAAAAAAGTCCTTCAGTGCTGGCAGCGCTTTGGTTGGTTAGTGCGTGAACATTCTCGGGAATAATTTACCACCAGTAAAAATTTACTGGTAGTAGAATGCCAGTGTATGAACTCGAGGGTGTATGCACCACCACCACCGCATTACTTAATCTATCTGCCGAGTCCGACTCAAGGGGACTACACTTGAACTTTAAGACCAGTAGACGACGTATAGACGTATATTTAATACGTATACGTAATATGACGACGAATTAGAACCTCGAAAATACTACACGCAATAAAATAAAAATAAATAAACAAGTTAAGTAGCCGTAGTAGTAGTTCGTGGGTCTCAATGTGAATTTTAAGCATCCCTGAACCCACTTTCGAATTTTAGGAAACAAACGTACGAAAACTGTACAAATAGTTTGAATTGGAGTTAGCTGGTTAGCTAGGTAATCTAGCTGCCAAACTATGGGATTTTCTGATATACTTACTTATCTAAAAAGATTTAATGATTCTTAGTAAATAATACTTGAAAAGGCTAAATAAAAATATAGTTCATAACATCAGGTAATCAATGCAGGTTATTATCTACAAGTCAATGGCTAGAGAAGAATACCCAGTGCATACGATTCATCACATACTTTTTTTCGTTGTGTTCCATTCAATAGGCTCATTGATTTTACTTGGGTCCATGATCAACTATACAGCAATACTTTTACCTCCCGCCAATCTATAATATAAAAATAAGTCGGGTTTTCCTTCCTGACGCTATCATTGCAAAACGCACGAACCGATTTCCACGGTTTTGCATTCGTTGGAAAGGTTTCGGACTCCGTGAGGTTTATAGCAAAGAAAATTCAGGTAAAATTATTTATAAAACGACATCCACGCAGGCGAAGCCACGGGTAACAGCTAGTTACGCTTATAAAAATAACTTTTTTCATACTTCTAAATATTCCAGAACTGTATAACCTTGCTTTGCTCTTTGGTTTTTCTATCTGTTTTCTGTTATTTGTTACTTTTTAGTGATGAGACTAGCGTGAAACGATGATTTTCACATGCAGATGCGTACATAAATAAAAAAAATGCCAAAAATCCACCTAGGTACACATTTTCTGAACGATTCCCGCGATTTTTCCACGATGCCATCGCCAGATACCAGATTGTTGGCAATGGGCAAACTTAGAACCCTTCGTAAAGACACATTTTTTTTTAAAACCACCACTTCTAGTAATCTGTTAACGTTCATATAAAACATACATAGAGTTGAACATAAAACCCACTTTTTTTCATGTTAGTTAAACATTCGTAAATTCATGAAATTTCTCGTTTCTAACATGAAAAGCCGCCTGCAACGTTCCTTGTCGACAACTAAGAAAAGAGAAAAGAAATACTCCACTCGCGCTACCTCATGAATTTCATAAGTTTTGCGTTGTAAAGCGTTACTGACATTCTTACTACCGCAATATTATACATTCCAACAGCAAATATTGGATTAGCATAAATTCTAAAGATTAAAATTGTAGTCACTTTATGTTGTTGCTGAGAAATAGTAGATAAGTATGTAGTCAATATGATTTTTATATAAATTGAAATAGTCGCAAATGCAGTAGTCTTTCAGATGATTACCTATTCGTGCCCTTTGGGGTCGAAACGCTAGGTCCATAGGGTCCCAGTGCTCGTCTCCTATTTGGAGACATTGCGAAGCGATTGGTCGACACTTCCCGTGACCAGAGGGCTGGTCAATATTTCGGTCAGAGAATAAGCATTGCCATTCAACGTGGCAATGCTGCCAGCCTTCTGGGAACTTTGCCGCAGTACGACGACGATGTGGATTTTTTTGATGCATAACTGCTTTATTTATTTATTTTAAGATAGTTTGTTTAAGGTTTTTATAAAAAATATATGTCATTTTCATTCGTCTCATTGAAATTTGTTGCATTTGTTGTTAAGAATGGTTAACGATTAGATACGACATAATTAGTACCTACTTGGTAAAGTTCGTAGCAATGATTCATAAATTCTTAATAAGCTTAATCTGCTGCAAATTATATGTATCATAATATGTTATAAAATATGTATCTATCTACACATGGGGCCCAGCGTCGGAACGCTGAGCGTCGGGACGCTGGGCGTCGGGACGCTGGGCATCGGGACGCTGGGCGTCGGGACGCTGGGCGTCGGGACGCTCGGCGTCGGGACGCTGGGCGTCGGGACGCTGGGCGTCGGGACGCTCGGCGTCGGGACGCTGGGCGTCGGAACGCTCGGCGTCGGGACGCTCGGCGTCGGGACGCTGGGCTTCGGGAATAAATTCTTAGTAAGCTTAATCTGCTGCAAATTATATGTATCATAATATGTTATAAAATATGTATCTATCTACACATGGGGCCCAGCGTCCCGACGCCCAGCGTTCCGACGCCCAGCGTTCCGACGCCCAGCGTCCCGACGCCGAGCGTCCCGACGCCCAGCGTTCCGACGCCCAGCGTCCCGTCGCCCAGCGTCCCGACGCCGAGCGTCCCGACGCCCAGCGTTCCGACGCCCAGCGTCCCGACGCCGAGCGTCCCGACGCCCCGCGTCCCGACGCCCAGCGTCCCGACGCCCAGCGTCCCGACGCCCAGCGTCCCGACGCCCAGCGTCCCGACGCCGAGCGTCCCGACGCCGAGCGTCCCGACGCCCAGCGTTCCGACGCCCAGCGTCCCGACGCCCAGCGTCCCGACGCCCAGCGTCCCGACGCCGAGCGTCCCGACGCCCAGCGTCCCGACGCCCATCGTCCCAACGCCGAGCGTCTCGACGCCCAGCGTCCCGACGTCCCGACGCCGAGCGTCTCGACGCCGAGCGTCCCGACGCCCAGCGTCCCGACGCCCAGCGTCCCGATGCCCTGCGTCCCGACGCCCAGCGTCCCGACGCCCAGCGACCCGACGCCCAGCGTCTCGACGCCCAGCGTCTCGACGCCCAGCGTCCCGACGTCCCGACGCCGAGCGTTCCGACGCCGAGCGTCTCGACGCCCAGCGTCCCGACGCCGAGCGTCCCGACGCCGAGCGTCCCGACGCCGAGCGTCCCGACGCCGAGCGTCTCAACGCCCAGCGTCCCGACGCCCAGCGTCCCGACGCCCAGCGTCCCGACGCCCAGTGTACCGACGCCCAGCGTCCCGACGCCGAGCGTCCCGACGCCGAGCGTCCCGACGCCGAGCGTCCCGGCGCCGAGCGTCCCGACGCCCAGCGTCTCAACGCCCAGCGTCCCGACGCCCAGCGTACCGACGCCCCGCGTCCCGACGCCCAACGTTCCGACGCCCAGCGTCCCGACGCCGAGCGTCCCGACGCCCAGCGTCCCGACGCCCAGCGTCCCGACGCCCAGCGTCCCGACGCCCAGCGTCCCGACGCCCAGCGTCCCGACGCCCAGCGTCCCGACGCCCAGCGTCCCGACGCCCAGCGTCCCGACGCTCAGCGTCCCGACGCCAGGCGTCCCGATGCCCAGCGTCCCGACGTCGAGCGTCTCGACGCCCAGCGTCTCGACGCCCAGCGTCTCGACGCCCAGCGTCTCGACGCCCAGCGCCCGACGTCCCGACGCCCAGCGTTCCGACGCCGAGCGTCTCGACGCCCAGCGTCCCGACGCCGAGCGTCCCGACGCCGAGCGTCACGACGCCGAGCGTCCCGACGCCGAGCGTCCCGACGCCGAGCGTCCCGACGCCGAGCTTCCCGACGCCCAGCGTTCCGACGCCCAGCGTCCCGACGCCGAGCGTCCCGACGCCCAGCGTCCCGACGCCCATCGTCCCGACGCCCAGCGTCCCGACGCCCATCGTCCCGACGCCGAGCGTCTCGACGCCCAGCGTCCCGACGCCCAGTGTCCCGACGCCCAGTGTCCCGACGCCCAGCGTCCCGACGTCGAGCGTCTCGACGCCCAGCGTCCCGACGCCGAGCGTCTCAACGCCCAGCGTCCCGACGCCCAGCTTCCCGACGCCCAGCGTACCGACGCCAAGCGTCCCGACGCCCAGCGTCTCGACGCCCAGCGTCCCGACGCCCAGCGTCCCGACGCCCAGCGTACCGACGCCCAGCGTCCCGACGTCCAGCGTCCCGACCCACCACCACCACCACAACCAATGCCACCAACGCCCCCAAAACTACCAACAACACCACCAACATCACCAACGCCACCAATGCCTCCACCGCCAGTAAAACCACCACCAGCACCACTAACGCCACCAACACCACCACCAGAGTCACCAACAACACCTATGCCACCAACGACACCAACGACACCAACTCCACCACCACCACCACCACTACAAACACCACCAATGCCACCAACACCACTAACGCCACCACCACCATCGCCATCATCATAATCACATCCGAAAGACGTCCATCCGTCTCCGCTGGACAAAGCCTTTCCCGCAGATGCTCTCCAAAAAGTGTTGTGCGTCATAAGGAAAGAATATCATAAGCCATAATTGCCACGCTTGGCATGCTGAATGGTGATCATAGCGGAGATTGTTTTATGCCGGGACGCTGCTATGCGGTATGTTTAATGTTACTAACAGAGAAAAACCGGCCAATTGCGATTCGAACTCGTGCACGAAGGGTTCCGTACAAAAAATGCCATAAAAATTTCGTTTGTTGGAAGGTAATATACAACATAAGACCTAAAAATTCTGTGAAAATTTTAAGTGTATACTTGATACCGTTATTGATATCGAGCAAAAAATATTCGAAACAAAACACGTTTATTTTTTGCCCTCTTGGACCCCTTATTATTTTCATTTTCTTATTTTTAGTATTCAATTATGTCGCTATAGCGGTAACAGAAATACATAATTTGTGAAAATTTTAGCTTTCTATTTATCACTGTTTATAAGATACAGCCTGGGGACAGACAGACGGATGGACGGACAGACAGGCATACAGCGGAGGATGAGTAATAGGGTCCGTTCTTACCTTTTAGATACGGAACCCTAAAAAAGATAGATTCAGAATAGTTTAAAAATATTCGATATGATTCTTTAAATTGTCGTAACTTTTTTATTTCTGAACCGATTGATATGAAACAAACAGTAAATGTCAAGTGAAACTTACCACAATATATATGTAAAAACTAAAAATCGGATAAGAAATTTCTGAAATTAGCGAGCACAAACACACAGACAAACACATTTTTCCGGGATAATAAGTACCCAGTGTTGTGCGCCAAAGGTTAAAGTACAAATATACCAAATTTCATCGTAATCGGACCGGTAGATTTTGTGTGATGCTTGAACAAACAGACAGACAGACAGAAAGACAAAAAAAATTCTAATCTCATATTTGTGTTCGGTATCGATCTAGTAACATCCCCTGGTATTTATTTTTTCAATATTTTCAATGTACAGAATTTGAACTTCAACGGTTTTATTATAAGTATAGATAAGTTTATATGAGACTGGCTGACCCGGAAACTTCATATTGCCTCAGAATTAAATAATTTGTGAGTTTTGGCGGGAACCTTGAAAGAGGCGTATGGTGCTCTTATTTTATTTCATTTTCTTGGTGTATTTTTAAGTTATATTGAATAAAGTTGGTGGCATTTTGTTTGATATAGGTTTATTACAATGCCCGTGTATAGTGAAATAGAATAACAGTGCGAAAACACGACCTTTCAGGTTGCCTCCAAAACTTCATTGTAAATGTTCTGGTAAAGTAGCCATCGCTTTACTCGAATAACTTGACTGTAACTCACTTGACTGACATATTATACTTGATAACTTATATACTTGATACTTACATATTATACTTGATATTAGACTAACTTTGACGCTGCTTAAATAAATACGAAATATCGTTTTACTTGACACTGGCAATATGCGTAATAGCGATGCCATAATCCTAAAAAAAAAAATGTGTCAAAATTTGATAAAAATGGAATTGTGGTTTTTACTATTTCCCTTCAATTTCAAATTCCAAAAATCATTCAAAACTAAAATTAGCCAGTTCGGTCCATTCGTTCTCGAGTTTTAGCGAGACTTGCGAACAGCAATTGATTTTTATATATATATATAGATAAATTACATTCCAAGCTACGCGTTTCCAAGTCGCGGCAGCAATGCAGTGGAAAATAGAGTGATATGGTGCTGCGGCAGCACTGTGGCGTGCAGCGGAGTTATGAATCGTACCTTTATATAATGTTTTTTATAATCACACAAATGTATACCTATAAGAAACCAGATACTTGATGAATTGAAATGAGTTCTCAAAATTTCACGGTAAATCAGCCCCAAACTTGATTAAGCTTTGATAAGATCTCAAGAATGTGATTAATTTCGGAAAGGGAAAGATATGTATGAAATATGAGCGAGCAATTTTCTTTTCGTTGTCGTATTTACATACCTGAGACATAAGACTCTTAACATACCTAAGATGAACATTCGTATAGAGAGATAGAGTCAGATTGTAATAATAAAATGTTGTTATATATAGTTCGTCATCCTACAATAGGTCTATTACGTGGATCAATTACTTTTACAATCGGCAGCTTAATGAGCATACATTTATACTTTGGAGTAAGTAAAAAATACTAATGTTTTATTTCAAATTGGTCCACAAGGACTCTTTAGCATTGTATGTATGTACTGTAGGTACATATTGATATTGTAAGGATGATTATAAGGATGATAGATGTTAAATAAATTTAAATGTCATTGTTTAGTGGCTAAAAGAGCCAGACAACGCAGAGTCGAAACTATAGGCAAAGAGTTGAAATTTGGTACCTACATAGACGTAGATTCCTTGAGAAGTGTAAGAGAGCACTAATTAAGAGGAATTATTATGGTATCGGATAAAATCTGATTAAAATATAGGTATATTATAACGAGGAGAAAAAACCCACTGTCCCTAATTTTCCTTAACAATTTTACAATTCTATTAAAAGAGAGACAAACAACCGATACAGTGAGTTGTGACACTAATAACCTAATTTGTTTTCATCGTTTTTATGTTTGAAATAACAAGTAAAATATACCAAGAAGATAAAGAAAAACGTCACCCAAATCATAACCTAATTTAACTGCCAGATTAAATTTTTACCCACAAAATAAAAGCAAGCATACACGTTCATACATCGAGAAGTTCGTTAAAGCACACAGCAATTTATTGCCTCATTTATGAAAGCCTCACGACATCAGTCTCATTTCAGTATTCAGTATCCTATTTACATGTTGCGCGGTGCGGAAAATTATTAAAATAGGTCAAGCGGCGGAACGAGGCACATAAGAGCCGCGAGAAAGTAAGGAATACGTGAAATTGCAATGTTTGTCTATGGTGTGAGCGAAAATTCACCTGGAACATTAATAAATAAGACGCATAAATGTATATAAAATCGTATTTGTTTATGATTTGAATATAGGTATCGTCAGAACTTAAACTTCGAACATCGTTTATTTAGGGATGTAATAACATGAAAATAACATATCATTGTTGTGATGAATCCAACAACCAGACAAAGCGTTGCCTTGTGAATCATGAGATCCTATTGGAGTGTTTAGTGAATGCTCACATCGGATCAGATTCATATTAACATTTTATTGCATAATTAACTAGTTTACAACTTAATTGAAAAAGTTGTAAAATAATTACTAATTACTTACTTAATTAAATAAACGAATTAAATAACCTAAAATATGTAAACTCTTCGGCGATATAATCAACCACCAGTAAAAGTGTATTATAACCTACACTATTCCTGGCCCAAATCACGTTCCTATTCACATTATGAAACCAATTTGATTCATGGCAAATTGACATTTCAAAATCGAACCAAATACAGAGCAGCCTCCAAAACAGGGTCAATCGAACTGTGAAGTCATCGGCACGTAACCAAATATCCCGAAAATTACTTGCATTTCGTGTATCGAGCGATCTAAACCGAATCTGTAGCTTCGTTTAAGGCCTTATGACTCTAAACGCTTTCATTCCGGTCACACACTTATTAGTTGAGCGTCGAGGAGTCGACGTCAGAGCTAATTAAACGCGATGTAGCTCCAGGAAAAGATTGCTTCTCATAGTCTTTGCCGGGATTAGTGGCCGGTGACTAGGTGCAGTGAACAATAACGATTCAGACTTTATTACGTCGGTCATAAAGGTGTAATACACGTTTACGGCTTGTACAGCTTTATTAGGGCGAATTGATGCTTTTAATAGTGCTGTAGGTGCGAGATTATGTATTCAACACTATTAATCCGGCTCAACTTCGGATTCAATTTAATTTAATTTAATTTAATTTACTAATGAAGAAAATTTGAAAAGTACTTTGTGAACAAAAAAACTCAAATTACCTACGAGTATATATTATATCCCGAACTTATTAAGCGTGCAAGGTTGAGAAAAACAGAATATCATACAAAATTATTATCGCTTGAGAACTTATTCTTGCGTCGTTTTTAAATGTTGGCATTTTGAAATTAAAACTAGTTTTCCGACAGCGGTATCCATCAGAATTAAAAAATTGCTGATATCTAAAACCGTAGAACACGGAGGTCTGCAGACTGTGATCAAAAAGCGGACAAACCAAATCACCATGTTCGGTTTAACAATACTCGAATACTCATGTTTGGGAAATAGATGGAGGCAGCTGCTCATAATAATTTTTCAAACTGCAGTCAGACAAATGTCACGTCAGTCTGCCCGAGATCACGGAATATGAGAAGCGAACGAAACGACGGGTTGATTTTATAAATAATCATTTTAGTGTAATATACACGAGATAAATCCGACAGCTAGTTTTATTACAATGAGTGTAGCTCGCGAAAACCTAACGACATAAAATGTTGATATTTTATTAATAACTTATTGTTGTTTATGGTGGTGTGTTGAAATGGTTAACTGCCATAGGTGCGATAAAGAATATATACCGAACAATAACCATCCTATTTAGCATCGTACTGGTAGGTACAATTTGCTAATGAAGATAATTTTTGTGACAAAAATGCTGCAGAGAAAGATGAAGGTAGACGAGGCACGAGAGGTTTGTCAGAACCGGGATGTCTGACGCTCTACACTCTCTGCCTACCCCGTTAGGGACCTGGCGTGAAGATACATACATACATACATACAAAAATGCTTCTTTTTTCCATAATATTTTCGAAACCTCAAGGTTGAATTTGTACTCTTTATGAAGGTACCTACCATGTAGTATGGGTATTGAATATTATATTTTTATTGAGATGTTCAGTCAATTATCATCTTTTCTCCGATTTTATATTATGACAATATATTATCGGCAAGTAGATTATTTAATGCGGTAGTGTCTTCGCGCGAGCTTAGTGTGTCACTGGAGCCTTACCCTAGTGGTGAGGCTCCAGTGACATACTTAGCTTGCATTAACATAATATAAGCTCTACCAATTGATGTTGGTGGGTCACTCAAAAATACAAAGCATTGCATTTCTGCAGACAAAGTTGAGGCAGTGACGTTCGGACAGTCGGAGCAGTTGCAACCACAACTAAGCTGGAATCAAACCGATAAGCCGTCCGGACGTCGGACGGACCACGTTCCGCTTGCATCCGCGTCGTGTTATATCAAACTTTATACTCGAGTTGAGTTGTAGTTTTCAGTCAGCTGTTCTATTGATAAGGTACCGAAGTATTAATTTTTAGGATTGATATTGATTGCGTCCTATCATTTTGAAATGTATTAATAAAGTATATCAGAAATTTATGATCAAGCTGACTTTTAAGTTTTAATTTAGTATGATCTGTACATTTTTTGAAATTACATCTAAAATAGTTTTAAAAAAGGCTAAGTAATTTTATATTACTTTAATAGTTTGAGCATTAAACATTTATTTAAATTATATTTTATTAATATTTTGTTTAAATTTTAATGTAAGCGATGAGATACCTACTTTATTTAAATGCAGATAAATGTGTGGTTTATCAGCAGTAAGTTGGTATCTATGTCGGATATTTGGAAATTTAATAATTAATTAATAATTTGACGATCCAGTTAGCCCAGCGGTGTGAGACGACCGTTTGATTCGAAGGATCGCGGGTTTGATCCCCTCGCACCGGGACAATTATTTGTACGGGCTACGGATATTTGTTTCGGGTCTGGGTATTTGTGTATGTGTTGTGTGTGTACAACGGCAACCACCGCACAGGTTTGTACTAAGTGTGGGACTGTGAGTGAATACGTATTTTTTTTAAATGACAAACTCAAATAAGTTTGTAATTACCTACGTACTTGCTTAATAATTTTCATACTTAATTCGATGTTAATATAAAAAAGAAAATGTTAAATTTATGCGGCTCACAGGTGCCTTATGCTAGTAAAATTATTTATTATTCGAATAATGTAAACCGAAGCTTCATTATCATGAATAAAATTAACGTGTAAAATAATGTAATCCCATTGCACATGAATATTATAATGGGAAGAATTCACGAGGGTCTTTGAGCGTCACGGTGACCACAGAGAAATTGTGCTTTTACCAGAATCTTATGAATATATTATATGGAGATATGGGCTGGGGTGAACAAATTATGTATTGTGTCATTCCTGTTATGGTTGATGTATAGATGTAGAAAAGTAGTTAGTAATAAATAAATAATATATTGAGTATATTGCTTAGATATTTGCATGTATCGTATCGCATTTGCGGTACTAGGTATTTAGTAGGTACCTTCTACTATTCAACCCAAAATCAAATCTTTGAAAAATTATATTTCTAAAATTAGATTTTAGATTCATCCAGTTTTTTATCTATATACCTATATCAACTAAAAATATGTAATGGATAGTAGTCCTACTTATATTATAAATGCGAAAGTTTGTATGAAAGAATGGATGTTTGTTACTCTTTCACGTAAAAACTACTCAATGGATTTTAATGTTTTTTTTTTTTTTTTTTTCAACCCTTTCGGATCCTATTGCGTTCCCGAAGAGGCATATTTTTTGGTTATACACAACAAAGTTCTCGCGAGTGTATACGGGCAACTTCATTGTTATTTTAATGGATTTTAATGAAACATTACAAAAATATAGCTTATACATCAGAATAACTTTATAAAGTGTGTATTGTGGGTAATCTTGCGCAGACGAACTCTCGAGCATCGGTTAGTTGTAACACGATGAGTTAAATATTTTTAAAGTAAAATGTGAAGGAAAAAATCGTCAATCAGGTGTCGACTTCACTAGCTCAGGTGGGAGAGCGGATGGACTAGAGACTCCTAGTTATCGGTGGTCGCGGGTTCAAGCCCTGCCTGAAGTCAAAGTTTTCTTTACATTTTTCTTTAACTTTCACTCACAAGTGTTATTGTGAAAAAATAGTACAAAAACAACGAAAAAAGATTTTTTTGTAATGTAGATTTTGTAATTAAGTACTACAAATAATCAATTTTCTTACCGAATGAAGTTGTAGCAATTTTATGTAAGTTCGAGTGTAAACAGCGAGATTACATAATTCTGTTACTAGATTTTACTCGTAGACCTACTCCTGTAAAAAAATATCTTTTTTTTATGTAATGGAAGAGGCAAACAAGCATGCAGTTCACAAGATGTTAAGTGATGACTGCAGCCTATATACAGTAGACACCCACACAAAGACCAAGGTCAAAATGCAAATGCTTTACCACTCCAGAGGCCTAAATTGTTATGCCTTTGTGTCGGAAATTACAGGGCCGTACATTACCACCTGACCGGAACACGATATTGCTCAACACTACCATTTAACGGCAAGTATATTAGGTAATACGCCCGCGAGCTCCACCAGTATAAAGGTATTGAAGCCAAACAATTTTATACCTTTGTTACTATTTTTTTTTTAAACATTTTTGACCTCTCTCTGAATGAGTTTTAGATAAAAATATTAGCAATATTGAGTGTATTACAATTTGAATATACCTATTACTATAGTTTCACTATAACAAACAACAGAAATATTTTTGGTCTAGATTTAATAAAATTGTGGTAAATATTCAAATCCAGAGTATGATTCGAGACGCTGTCCAGTATTTTATAGAATAATATTTCTGCATTCGGTTTGCTTCAATGCGCTTATCCCCATACCAACCGTTTTCATAATTTCCTTCATACAAACTAGCAGCTTTATTTTCCTTTGAATCGGTGTATTTGTGTAATGTCACTACGTTTGCGGAAACTCTTTTATCGCAACCATAGATTATATTTAATCTTTGTGCCTTAACAGCCATTGTATGTTTTTTTTTCAGATTTTATGTACAAAAAATAAAATTAATATTTTTACTGGTGTTAGGGTTTCAGCGCAGGAGCTCAAGGGCGTAAGCACTACCGCATTACTACACCGCGGACACTTCGCCAAAATTCCATACAAACGCTTTATTTGGTCTCCGTTACACAGACATCAATCAGTGACGTGTTACACGTGCGCCTGTGTAAATAAACGTCCTAAGAGGGGAGGACGTCGAAGTGTCCATTTTAAACGTAGTATTATCACATATTCTCTGCCATTACCTTATCTCTGCCGTCAATTGGCAGAGTTCAGCACTATCGTGTTCCGGTTAAACGGTAATCTATGGCCCCGTAATAACTATCACAGAAACATAACAACTAAAGTCTCAGGAATGGCAACACATCTGCATTTTGACCTCTGGTTTTTGTGTAGATGTCTATAGGATACAGTCATCACTTAACATCAATTTGAACACGCTTGTTTGCCACTTACCTGACATGATAATTAAAAGGGGAACAAACATACTTACTTGGGGCGAGATTCGAAACTGCTATCTCTGTAACAATATGGGTTTGTGTGGCCGCCTCCAATATTTTTTTCAGGACTACTGCTACGTGGGAGGTTCCTTATTTTGATCCCCAAGCCAAAAGGAAGTGTTATTCAGATTTTTAAATTTTCTACAGTTTCCAGTGCCACCTTCTAAGTTTGGTAATGTGTCCGGAGATGTCAATAGACTCTCCATCTATTACATGAGGCAAATATTACGTACTGGTGAAATGTGGGTTTTCATATACCTAGAACTTCAATATTTGTATATGTTTATCTCCTTCAAACAATTTGAGGAATATAAGCGTGGAGATATGAAATTATATTTGTATTATAATATGCCGATTTTTATACCTAGCAGGTAGGTACCTACTAAACAAACAGTTTGTGCCTTATCGAGCTGATCCTAGCAATTTAAGTATAAACCTTTCAGTGGTCCTCTGATTTCATTCCTTTAATTTTGTTATTTATAATAATATGTCATGTGCTGTTGGTTCTCCAAATAAATAAATTTATTAAAAATCTAAAACTACGTTTTAGACTCCGAAAATAATGCAGATTAAACTGTAGGTGAGTTGGATAACTAGATCAAGCTTAAACTTGCTGAGTGCCTCTTGTTTAACAGGGCAATACAATTTAGAATTTGTTTGTTGAAACGTTAGAATAAATAGACCTGCGCTTTTGTCCAAACACTGGGAAACGGAACACGAATAAACTATTGAGCACTCACAGTTACCGTAAGCTACCTTTAAAACTGTAAATTTCAAAATTCGCGTCAAAAATCGGTAACTGCCTCAGTAGCGTAGTGGAAGCAGGCCACTACTACTACGCTGGAGGTCCTGGGTTCGATTCCCGGGTCGGGAGCTATCAGAGATAACGGTTGAAAATCCTTTATCTCTGGTTCTATTGGGATTTTTCAATTTTCTGGATGTTTCCCAGTACCTTGGAGTTTGGTAATGTGCCCGGAGATGGCAATAGGCTCGCCACCTGTAAACACATGGGTCAAAAACGTAACCGGCGAATGTGTTCGTACAGCCATAGTTCGATATATACATCACACGTAGGTGTTTGGATGTATCTTGAATGCATGCATGTAAAAACCTCTGCCTTCCCTTCCCCCTTCGGGGATTACAGGCGTAAAGTTAAGTTTTTTCAAATTCGGTTCTGTGAACGTTTTATTGTCACTAAAACACGAATTTAGTTATTTCACTGGGATACAAAAAATTGAAAAAGGAACTATGACAAATAATACAAATATTTGTCGGTATAAACATCCATCCAACACACTAACACTCGGGACAGAATCTACTGTAGGTCCTACTTACCAATATTTTTTCCTGTGTAGGTGAACCTGCGACCAAACTTTTGTTAAATAGGTACTTCCAAATTGTTTGAATTGAAATGAAAGTTAGGTTTTGTACCGGAACATGCATCTCATTTATTGATATGCACTACTAAGCAGAGCTAATTCTTGACATTTTTTATACAAACTGGTATCTAATTTATGCAAAACATACTTTGAAAACAATAGCCAAGATATTTCGACCACTGTCAATTTATTCAGATTTAAGTCTCATCAGAAACAATGTAGATTTTCTCATTATCTCCTGGAATATCCAATACATGAATGCATAGACATGCATACATAAAGCGAATGATGTATATATGTCATCAGGCCACGTGGGATTCGCAGACGAAGTTACGTCTCCGGCGATGCATACAGGATGTGTGTCGCCGATAAAACGGAAATGCGGCGCTGTGGACGCTCGCCTCATGTCATATGTAATATCTATACCTAGAGTTATATATTCTAATGTATACACATAAGGTTAGTAATCCACAACTCCGTTAGTTTCGGTGTGACCATCATTTGAGCGGCACTTTGAATTTTTGAAATCGTGAACGCTATCAATTATAATTGTGTCCAGATTGCAAAGAGAAGAAATTGTATTTGGATCCACACCAAATACAATTTCTTCTCTTTGCAATCTGGACAGAATTATAATTGATGGCGAAGAATAAAATGTAGGTTTACCTATCTACAGAACTTTGGAGCCACTGGATCTCATTTATTTTGTAGAAAAAGTGATCATGTTCTTAAAATTGAAATTGGCTGCTATTTTCTTATTCATGTTTTGGATAGGATAAAATTAAATATAACGGTACGTGTGTGTCTAATGTGGGATTCATAAAATGTTATGCACTAATGTATATTTTTTAAAGCTAAATGTAAGAACTTAAGTAAGTAAGTAACTCTTTATTGTACGGTTTGTACGCCAAAACACAAAGAACAGGAATAATTGAACCCATAGCAAGAATACAATTAGGCGGTATTATTTCTTAGAGCCATTCCATCTAGATATCCTAATCTTGAAAGAAATAGTTCGATAAAAACAGTGATCGGTAGGTACATGTTTACAACCAAAGATTAAATTTAATAAGTACTAGCCGTGCCCGCGACTTCGTCCACGTGAGAAAAAATATGATTGTTCAGTATCTACCCGGACGAAGTCGTGGACGCAGCTAGTATAAAAGTAGCCTAAGTTACTTCTTATTACATCAGCTATCTGCCAGTGAAAGTCCCATCAAAATCGGAGACACTCAAATTCTATTTATTGGCATATAGGTATGTATGTATGGTTGTATGGAGATAAAAGTAGCCGAAGTTACTCCTTATCACATCAGCTATCGGCCAGTGAAAGTCCCGTCAAAATCGGAGACACTCAAACTCTATTTATTTGCATATAGGTATGTATGTATGTATGCATGTATGGAGATAAAAATAGCCTAAGTTACTCCTTATTACATCAGCAACCTACCCGTGGAAGTCCCGTCAAAGTCGGATACACTCCAATTCTACTTATTTGTATGTATGGATGGATGTATGTATGGATGTATGGAGAGAAAAGTAGCCTAAGTTACCCCTTATCACATCAGCTATCTGGCAGTGAAAGTCCCGTCAAAATCGGTAGAGTTGCTCCCAAGATTAGCCCCGCCAAACAGATAGACAGACAGACAAAAATTGTAAAAAAAATTGTTTTGGTATATGTACCGTGTATACATACATATGCATTATGTAATTAATCTGTTATTTTAATGTTACAAACAGACACTCTGTTTGTAACATTAAAATACTGCACTGAATATTTATTACTTTTTTGTTCAGTGATCATCAGATTCGAAAATTATTTACTGAACGTCTTATTAATCGAACGCAGGACTCCAGTGTGGAAGTAGTTAGACTGCTACCAGTACTGAAACAGATGGTAATATAAAGTTTTTTCTTTGAAGAAGAAGCACGAGAGTTGTGTCAGGACCGGAATATCTGGTTCTTTACACTCTCTGCCTACCCGGTTAGGGACTTTGGCGTGATGAAATGTATGTGTATCTACATACATTTTCTTTATTAATCTTCAATAATAATTCTAAATTATAATGTAAGTAATATCTATTAGTATTCGAAATACACTACAATACCTACCCTATATTATATACTAGCTGTGCCCGCAACTTTGTTTGCGTGGAATAGTGGCTTGGGGACATTAGGCAGCGCTTTTGGATATACATTTTGGTTAATTTTGGATCATTAACACTTTTGGGTAGCTAAAAAAATCTATTTTGCAGTAATGCTTGTCTGTACACGATATTAGACGTATGACCATCGGGGATAAAAGCACACAGGCTGCTAGGATTGCGAAAAATTGCTAATTATGTGTTTAAACGCGCATCCATCCTTTGCTGAACCGTATTTTCGAAAATGCCATTTTAAACTTATATGCATAATATTTTTGTGTAGAAAATTATTATAAGCTTTTGTAAATTTTCAGTCAATTTTTAAACATAAAAGATAGATCTATGCATAATATAAGCACTCCGTAAGAGCCGGCAGAAGAGAAAAATTGAATATTTACGTTGTGGATTTTTACCCACTAATGCCACCACCACCACCGCCACCACTACAATCGCCACCAACGCCATCAACGCCATCACCATCACCAAACACTAACGCCACCAAAACTACCAACAACACCACCAACATCACCAACGCCATTAATGCCTCTACCGCCAGTAAAACCACCGCCAGCACCACTAACGCCACCAACACCACCACCAGAGTCACCAATAACACCTATTCCACCAACGACACCAACGCCACCACCACCACCAGTACCACCGCCACCACTACAAACACCACCAACACCACTAACGCCACCACCACCACCACCATCGCCATCATCATAATCACATCCGTCTCCGCTGGACAAAGCTTTTCCCGAAGATGCTCCTAAAAGTGTTGTACGTCATAAGGAAAGAATACGCCATAATTGCCACGCTTGGCATGCTGAATGGTGATCATAGCGGAGATTGTTTTATGCCGGGACGCTGCTATGCGGTATGCTTAATGTTACTAACAGAGAAAAACCGGCCAAGTGCGAGTCGAACTCGTGCATGAAGGGTTCCGTACAAAAAATGCCATAAAAATTTCGTTTGTTGGAAGGTAATATACAACATAAGACCTAAAAATTCTGTGAAAATTTTAAGTGTATACTTGATACCGTTATTGATATCGAGCAAAAAATATACGAAAAAAAACACGTTTATTGTATGCCCCCTTGGACTCCTTAATATTTTCATTTTCTTATTTTTAGTATTCAATTTTGTCGCTATAGCGGTAACAGAAATACATAATTTGTGAAAACTTTAGCTTTCTAGCTATCACTGTTTATAAGATACAGCCTGGGGACAGACAGACGGGTGGACGGACAGACAGGCAGACAGCGGAGGATGAGTAATAGGGTCCGTTTTTACCTTTTAGATATGGAACCCTAAAAAAGATAGATTCAGAATAGTTTAAAAACTATCGATATGATTTTTAAATTGTCGTAACTTATTTATTTCTGAACTGATTGATATGAAACAAACATTAAATGTCAAGTGAAACTTACCACAATATATTAGTAGAAACTAAAAATCGGATAAGCCATTTCTGAAATTAGCGTGCACAAACACACAGACAAACATACATTTTTCCGGGATAATAAGTGTTGTGTTGTGTTACCCAGTGTTGTGCGCCAAAGGTTAAAGTATAATTATATCAAGTTTCATCGTAATCGGACCAGTAGATTTTGTGTGATGCTTGAACAAACAGACAGACAGACAGACAAAAAATTTTCTAATCTCATATTTGTGTTCGGTATCGATTTAGTAACATCCCCTGGTATTTATTTTTTCAATATTTTCAATGTACAGAATTTGAACTTCTACAGTTTTATTATAAGTATAGATATCCGATATAATTTTAGTACGATTCCATCTAAATTGAGGTAAAACCGGGAACAAAGGACTCGATCGATCTACAATATTGAGTAAGTTACAAAAATGATATAAGTATGCCGAGTTTGACCTTCGCACATTCTTATCAAGATATTTCCACAGAGATAAAACAAAAGGCAGATGAAAAAGGAACTCGCGAGTGTGTAGGAGTGGTACGAAGTGCTCATTTTCGCTCGTTTCGCGAAATTGAAAAGAATAGTTCGCTAACTAAGCGACAAGTTACGGAGCGGTCTAACTTAGTGAGATGCAGACGTTAACGACGCTTTACTGCTTTTGTTCGCACTTAGACCCCAATTATTGTTGCCAAATGGTGGATCGGGATCTAATTATTTCGCAACGTTGTTCTTCACAAGTTTGAATTGTTGGTAATATATAGGTACATATTATTTGCTCTTGTTGCAGATTTTGACCTGGGGTGCTACCGCCTATCGACATTGCTATTGTCGTTGTCATTGCTGTCAAATTTTCATGTCGATTTGTAGCTCCTTTAAAAGTAGTACCGATTGATAATCTGACCTTTTTTTTGCTTTCGTGGGTGAGAAACAAGCGATAGTGGTAAATTATTTCGATTATTATTTAGTTAAAGCAAAAAGCAACATGAAAATTTGACAACAATGACAACGACAATAGCAATGTCGATAGGCGGTCGCACCCCTGAACGAACGACAATCCCAAGCTGAGGGTTTAACCATCCGTGTTTTGCAAGAAAGATAATATTGATTTGTAAAATGGTGACATTCCTACTTGTTGATAAGAATAAACATCTGATTGAGAACCTAATGCCGAGGAAAAAATGTAGGACCCATTTGGACGATTGCTACGTTTGAACTAACTATCAGTTTTTATGTTTCCCTGAATGCAAAAGATTCGCTTATACTTTCTAGTTGAATCATGAAAATCAAATTTTACACCGATAATGTTCTGGATGTAATGACGTTAAAAGCGTTTGGCTTTCATGAAAATCCATTAAAATGAAAAGTTCGTGCACCATATTCGATGGTGATTTTAATTTATTAATATTACTCAAATATATGGTACACTGCACGGATTGCACGGTATGTTCATTGTTAACAATACAAATAAAGCAGTTTGTATTTTGCAATTCTTTTAGGATATTAACAAGTCGCAAGTCGCTTGCCCATGAGACTGTAGGATCCAAGCCACGTATTTCGACTTAGGTGTAGAGTTTGTGGAGTTAGGCTTATAGAACAAGAAGTTTGGAACTTTTTGACATTGCGAGCCATATGGTCTCGCCTTGGCAACATTTTACGTGAAAATCTTTTTAGATAGTACCAATTTTCAGAGCCGATGTTTTTTACTATATGTTTAATGTCATACTTTATGTTTAATGGCATCATAATTCCAGAATTACACAATGTTGGTAATTGATAATATTTTGTAAATTCAGCGTCTTGACAGAACTTTCTGCATACGTATCATATCTTCTTCATACAACATAAAATTTCTAACAAACAAGTATACTTCGCTTTAGCTTGGTTTCCAAGATAGATTCTATGAATAAATCTAAAATCTAACATAACTAGAGGGTGCGTGGAAGTGAAAGCTGTTGTTTGTTATTTCCTTAGTCTCCGGGGTAATTAGGTAGGTCTTGAGTATCATACACATTTCAGCAGGGGTAGGTACTGATGGTTCCTCTAATCCAATTACTAACTAGTTCCAGGATATTGACATCACTGTCCTGGTAACTAATTTCACATGTTATTAAAAAAGGTTTGGTTTATTACTTAAAATAACGGTGTCTGACCACTGGTTGAAACTCAGCCATGGTCTTTGTTCAAGATTGAGAAATGTACACCATTAATATTCAAGTTTTCACTTCTGCTAGCACTCCCGGAGTGCTAATAGTAGTTTTTTTTAGAAAGATTAGTTAGATATCTTATCGATTGTGTGAACTAATTACCTATGTCCTCTAAATAAACCAAATGGATAGAACACTTAACTACTTACTTACTTAACTTTTGACCAGTATTATTACCTGTATTACTAGAAAAAACAGTAAAAATGTTAACCCACAATAGACCACCAAAAATAATGGGAGTAAAACCGATTTTACAAAATAAATAATAGTTTGTTTGTAACTGCATAACGCGCCATCTATGATAAGCAGTACTAAAACACGTAGCGTCATATAAAAGTGCAGGACGTATGAAGAAAGCTCTACGAAAAGCTCTACGGTTTAGTTTCGCATTATCTCAACAGATGACGTTAATAAAGTAAACATTGATATAAAAAGGTATTTTTTAATTTGATGAAACATATGTACTCCAAGGTCTTTTGCATCAAGTTACGTTCTGCATAACTTTATCATCCAAGTCCAGTCCAACATACCTGGACGAGTAACAAAAACGGAAATCCTGTTCAATACTTCAAAAGTAGGTAGATATTATACAGTATTGTTATAATGAACAATACGACTGGTCTAATGTATGATTTGCCTGGCACTGGCATTATCCTTACACTTTACGAATATCAAAGTGTTTTCACCTTCGACATTATAGGTATCTGTAGTTACCTATAATACGTATGTAAACCTTACCTCAGTCATTTCCCTACAAGATACATATATAGATATGTATACCTACCTCAGCGGTAAGAGTCAATTTTCATTTAATATTAAATATAAATATTATTTCACTTTATTAAATCGGTCCAGGAGTTTCAGCAAATCTAGTGTGACAAACGAGCATACAGGCAGACAGACGCACACACGAGTGACGATCCGTGTATGGATTTGGTGATTTTTTTTTAAAGAGGTACTATCACGGAGCATAGGTACGTCACGGACCTGACTGTACAGAACAGTCCGTAATAAAAAATCCTGGAAAGTCAGCATATACCTTCAATCCAAAATTAATTTTCATATGGATATTGCAACTTAACTTAGTACTAGTGACGTTCGTCGTTTTGATAAAACATGTTTATGACTTAGCGTGGAATAATTATAAACATCAATTTATTTAGGAACTTGATTAGTTAACGAACTACCATTGCTGTAAGACCTATCAGTTATTTATGTTTTTTCTACGACTAATTGCATGCTTTTCTAGTTTTAACTGAGTTTATATCCCATTAAAACGTTTAAGAATTCAAATAGGTATCCCAGTATAGTTACACAAGTAATTAACTATTATCAATACACATTATAGTTAGTCTCCCTTTTTTTCTCTGTCTGTATGTAGGCGCTAACCTCGGAAAGTTGTGAACGTTGTGTTTGTTCCTGTTTGAAATGTTGCAAAGAGGGTTTTCTGATGAAGGATTATATCTATAATTTATCAATATCGTACTTACGAATATATTTACCAAGATATCACGGTTTTTGTCAAAGAAGTCGGGCGCGTTCATACCTACAATATAATAAATGCAATGATGATGAAATGTATGCAACTCGTGCCAAGCCGAGGCAAGTCACTAGTTAAGAAAGGATTATAACTGTCGATACCATGTATAGTTATAAAAATTAAATTTTAAAAAAATAGTTTAAAAATAAAATTTTAAAAATTAAAGTTATAACATCTAGGAACAAATTCAACTACGATTTAAGGAAGGAAGGCAAATAAGCATGCAGCTCACGTTGGTGACTGCAGCCTGTCCGTAATAAAAAATCCAGCTACACAAAAACCAGAGGTCAATTTTTTTTTTTTTTATTAATTTTTTCCTGACCATAGATACAGAGTCTTTCAGTCGTATACATATTGAATTTCACATTTCTTTAAATTAATGAATATCCATATGGAAGATGACGATGATTAAATGCTTCCATGAGGAATATGATGAGATGGTGGGATGGCTCCAGTAAAGCGATGGGGACCAGAGGTCAAAATGCAGATGTGTTGCCACCCCTGAGACCTAAGTTGTCATGTCTCTGTGATAGTTTTCACATTACCATAGGTAACCGGAACACAATAATACTGAACAATAATAAATTAGCGACTGATAAATAAGGTAATGCGGTGGTGCCTAGGTACCTAAGCCCTCGAGCTCCTGCACTAGAACTCTAATAAAGTATGTTATAAAACATTCCAACGATCATTGAATAAAACACTGATGGCTGAATACTTAAAAGTTACTCAAGATAAGCAATCCTCAAATAATATATATAAATAATAGGTAAGCTATTTCTGTCATTTGCACGTGTTTTATACAGACAAAAAAATATATAAGTCGCACTTAGATTTAAGTAACGTTTGAGTATTTAGCCGTGAATGTCTTATGATATCTATATTATACAGATAACGTATATTTTTAACCAAGGTGGTAAATAAGCATGCCGTTCAAATGGACGTTAAGTGTTGACTGTGACCTATACACATCTACATAAAAACCAAAGGTCAAAATGTCTATTCGTTGCCACCCTTTAGTTGTTATGTCCCTGTGCTAGTTATTACGGGGCTAATTGTAAGTTGAACTTGACTGATATTCGTTTTTAAATAGGCAGGTACTCATAGAAGTCCAAGGAAGAATTAAAAAGTAAAAAATATGAAGAAATTGTAAGAAAAATCTTAAAAGCAACAATTTATTATTTCGTAGAAATTTTTGCACCATCTAGTAGAAATTTGTAATTTGTATCATAAATAGGCAAATTCTACCTATAAATATGACGTCGCGAGTAGATACGTACCTTCTCAGTTTTCTTCCTAGTAGGTAGTAGCTCTAGCTATCATGGGGCAAGCATGACTGAAGACGGAGGCCAGTGCCTCTGGGGATCCATACTCAAGGACTTCATAAAATTAATAGGTCCCGGCGAATACAATAAAATAAACTTGCAATTTAAATAGAACCACAATGATGATGAAATGTATGCTAAGCTGTCGTTTATATATGTTATGTTAAAGGCGAGATTAAGACCCCAGTGAGAGCATCCTCCCTCCATTCTCCCAGAGACTAATTTGATCAATTTACCCTAAATTTGACTGATATCTACTGTAGATATATTTGCCCTTCCCCTAGAGCAAAGGTACTTCCCTCTACAATACTCTACAACATCGGCAGGCGAACATCTTTGATGTCGAGTACAGATACAAATTATTCTTGAGCTATATTTACGAGACTGGATGGTGTTATGCATAAAATAATCATAGAACAAACTCCCCGAAACGATTACTCCTAAATGAAAAATCTTCCATTAACAAAGCCATCTCTCGAGATGTATATCGGACACAAGATCCGAGTAAAAAATATTGTGCCGACGCATACAAATCAAAAGCTCAATTTAATATGCTTAATATTATACGCAGGAGTGAAGGTAATTGAGGTGTCATGCGAAATTAATGCTATTATCTGTGGGCGGATTGTCGTGGTAAGGGATTCCGCGAACAGAAGGCGATTATGCGTTAAAATTTGAATTTGTCGTCACTCTTTTTGTGATTAAAATAAATTCAATCAGTTTCGCAGCGAACAGAAATAAAAAAAGTGTCAATTTATTATTTTGTAGGTACTTAAGTAGGAAAATAAGAGACATGCATGGCATATTAAATTAATATTATTGAAAGAGATAGCGGTACGGCCTTAAGCACCCTCTATTTATGGAGACTTAAATTGTTTGTAAAACCTTCCATTTCTAGAAAAAAGCTCCATCAAACTGCGAGCGCGATTTACACGATAAATATTCATGAAGGAATAATAAATCGATTGACGACAGTCAACGCATCCATCACGATCAAATTTCTTGATGAATATCGGACATTCAAATAAAAATTATTGTGCCGACGCATACAAATCAAAATCTCGGTGCAATATGCGTCTGCGCAAGAGTGAAGGTAATTGAGCTGTCATGCGAGATTAATGCTATTACCTGTGGGTTCACTGTTGTGGGGTAAACGATGGTACAAACTGAGAGCGATCATGAGGATCGGCAATCCGCGTTCTACTTGTTAAAATTAAGGATGCCCAAGTAAATGATAATTCTGCTAAGACCGGATCTTAGGTTTGGAGACATATACAATAATTGCAACAAAAGAGGTATTATCCACTTTCGGAAACAAATAACTGATTTTTGTAGCGCTGAGTAAACACTTCGGCGGGTCTCTATCCGACTATCCGCAATTTATAGATATATGTTATATTCCTGGCCGAAACGAAAAAACTGTTGATTAATTCTTAACATCCAGTCTGTGCGTATGAAAGTATTCTATTAGACACGTAGTACAATGTCAAAAGAGAGAAACGTATCACATCTACAACAATATTTGATGTCAACAAGCAGAGTTGAAGATGCGTTGCCAGTCCTGGCCTTTTGTAAGTTATTTTGCTTTAGTTTATTACATGGCCACATCTGTTGACATTTTTTAACACGTCAGTACAATCACTTCCAATGCTGAACCAGACTTTGAAATACACGGTTATAGTTGGATTACAAGTATCATAACCAGCCCACAAGCTAAACGCTTATACGCATAGCCGTCTACTCTGTGTAGAATCTTTAACCGCTAATGGATAAGCATGTCGGCTCATACCTATGTCGGGACTTGTCAAATTATCTCTGCTTGTTACTTGTACCATATCTATTGCAAGGCAATGAAATATTAACAAACCATATTTTGTATCTTTGCTTTGAACCAATATATTTTATAAGCTGTGCTATACCGTGGAACAAATTCAAGGACATATCCTTTATGTCGGACTGGACTATTTCATATGTATAAGATGATGATAGATGTATAAGATAGACAATTGGCAAACAAGCGTTGCCAATTTTATTACATAAAAGAAAAGAACCGAAATCGTTGTACAAACATAAACTGTTCATAAAATTGTGCTGCAGTTTTTGACATGGAGCCCACGTTTTGTATTTTACATTCCTGATACATCGACGACCATACATCATGATTACGTTATACCCCATAATGTTCCTCACTTGACAGAACAACGACCGTAAATCTTAGACGGTAATGCAGACTAACTTTAAGCTAGTGATTTTACTCCCACAATGTTCTTCAGTTGGGTTATTAAGTATTGTTGTTAGGTGTCATAGTTTATTTCGTGTCACTATATGTGCTGTACAGGCTCAAATAAGCAAGATTTTAAAAATAATAATTACACTTTTTACTGGTGGTAGAGCTCCAGTGACGGAGCTCGCGGGCGTAGGTACCACCGCATTACCTAATATATTTGCCGCTAAATGGTAGTGTTCAGCACTATCGTGTTCCGGTCAGGTGGTAATGTACGGCTCTGTAATGCCTGGTACATGAAACCAGAGATTTCATTGCGTGCCACTCCAGAGGCCCAAGATGCCTCTGAGCCAGAAATAACAGAGCTATAGGTACATTGTTTATGACCTGACCGAAACTGAACACTACCATTTAACGCCAATTAGATTAAATATGATAAAGTGAGTGCCTACGACTAAGAACTCCGTCAATGGACCTCTACCACCAGTAACGCCTAAAATAATTATAAGTATTTGTAAACAGTCGTTTGTAAAAAATGTAAACGATTTTGTTTATCAAGTTTCAAGCGGCCCTGTTATTTCCGGCACGAGGCATAAAACCTTAGGCCTCAGGAGTGGTAACGCATCTGCATTTTGACCTTGGTCTTTGTGTGGGTGTCTATACGCTACAGTCATCACTTAACATCAATGTGAACTGCATGCTTGTTTGCCACTTCTATTACATTAATAAAAAAAGTCGAACAAATTTCATAATTCATTTTGCGACAACAATTACTCGAACAGACAACGATGCGTGATAACATTTTGCATTTCTCACAATGCACAAGAAAAACACATTTTGCGTGCAATCGGTGTCAGGCCGAAGCAATTAAAGGCAACTTTTTAAGGTTCCGTAGTCCAAGAGAATAAAAGTAACCTTATAAGATCACTCGGGCGTCTGTCTGTATGTCAGACTGTCAAAGGCAATATGCTTCAAAATTGCTGTGCAATTTAGTTGAAACTTGATATAGGTAGGTACTTATTTAAGTTAGTAATTCTAACATAGTCGTGTAACGTAAATACATAAATTTCAAATATAACGTCACTTTTGGGGGATAAATAAGAAGATTAAAAATACATTTGCAAAGTATATATGTATATTGAGCATACCTATGATATAGGTATCAAAGAAAAAGTGTTTAAACGTATCGATCTCAACATATATTATTAGGTAGGTATATAAGTTTAAAACAAATAAAGACGTTAAATTATAAAACTGACGAAAATTAAGAATTCTCAGTCACTAACTTACATAGATTACATAGATTATAACAAAACTATAGATTATAATAAAAATACTATGGTACAATTTACAGAGTTCTTTGCCATACCTATACGGCAAAGAACTCTGTCAATTGTACGGAATACATTGAACGCAAGTCCGACCTGCACTTGGCCGGCATTTCCCAATTTTTGCACAAGCATAAACAATTGGGTCTAGCCACAAATGGAATGCCTCTATGTAAAATTCTATAAAGTACTTATTAGATATTACGGATAACCATTTGGTGCCCACATCGCGACTGCCAGTCTAATTATAGTCGCTTGTTGCACAGCAAAATGGGTCAAATTAACCCATTATCCCCTCAGTACGCACACTTTGGTTGGTTTTTATTCTTGTAAATAATAATCCTTGAGAGCTACTTACAGAAGACGAAGGTGCTTACTTATCTTTACAAAATTGCATATAATTTGAGTGGCGTTTGCATCTGCTGTATTAATGCTGACGTAAATTTGATTTAATATAACCTCACACCACACAATAATGATGCGGCAATTTTTTTTAATTTCGTCTGGCGCCCATTTTATTGTTACATTATATTTATAAAAAAATATTGAGTAAATATTAAAAATACTGACCGCATTGTAGTCAATGAGTAGATTGACAAAAAACTTCGTCATGCTGCTCTAAATAATATCTAATATAAAAAATTTAATGACATTTGCTAGTCTCACTAAAACGTTTTGAATATTTGTAGAAATTCAAGGAAAGTTTATACGGCGAGGAAATATGGAAAACAAATTTATAACGAAATTTAGAAAAACAACAATCTAATTTTCCCATACAAATAGTTCGTGTTAAATCTTTGACACGTTATTTAATTTTAAGTTCGCCGTCAGAACTTTTTTGGTTTTAGTTAGAAGTATGCAAACCACCCATGTCTGATAAACAGACTTATTTAATCATGTGATGTCTTTTTTTTTTCATTTTGCTATAGAACCCTAAAAACGCAAATTTTAAATTAATTCTAACCAACAGACATTTAGAAGATTATAAAATCGCTGCTTCTCCGTTTTATAGGTACCATCAACAACATTGTATCAGACAGTTTATTGGATTAACAGTCTTCACGTCTTCTATGTTAGTACCTACTAACAAAAGATTCTAGCTGGACAAATAATTATATATATTATTCATCCGATAACTGGCAGAATAGACTCTGCCTTATAAAAAATAAAGCGGCGAGAATAGTTTAAAATCATACTGACGTTCATTTGATGATTTCTAAAGGAAATCGTAACTGCAGCGTCGAACAATATATTCACTTTTACGTCACATAAGATGCATATCACGCGAATTATTTTCTCCATTAGTTACACTATCAACATTTTACATTCATCATGTCACGTCAACAATGAGAATTTATAATGTGCAATTATAGTCGGAGCCATCAGCAAAAACTTGCTTGATTGACACAAATCGGGCCGCTAGCTGGTCCACGGCGGACAATCACTGCTTGGTACTTATTTATACACACTGGGGTCGCCCGGTCACCGCATTTTGACCACAAACTCGCGCTTAAAATATTACTTTATTGTCTACCAATTAGAATGAACGGTTTTTAGAAGAAAGTCATTCAAGAAAGTATCCGTCCGGAAAAAACGATACATTTCGAACCGCTAGGCTTTGCGCAAAGGACAATCACTGCTTGTGCAGTTGTTTGTACATATTAAAAGGCATATGAGAACTAATGCTGACCGGTTGACGAGACAACGTACAGCCCTGTCTCCATTGAAACCACTAAGTGTAGAAGTGAAATGAGTAAAAAATAAAACTTTACGAAATTCAAAATATTTTTTTTCTTTAAGTGTTGTAGATATAAATAAACTGAAAATGAATTGCATCACCGCTATCATTAAGCTAGCTAACCTTTAAGGTTTGTATATATGCAAGCCTAATTTACGTCGGTATGCAGGTAAAAGTACCTATTAATGAAATTAGTTACATTAGGTATACTCCAAAGTATCGTAGTACTTGTTTATACTCGTATTATTCCCAAGAATCAAATACAACGATGTTTGTGTGAGTGATCGGATACTCATTTCTTGTTTCTCAGATCTAAGAGACCTAGAAAAGGCTACTGCGCCGTGAGCTTCTCAACTATTTTCTGTACCATTATTTAATCGATTTTTCAATATTTGACAAACGAACTTGATGGCAGGCATTGCTACTACCGTAATGCTTTCAGTTCTGTGCACTGTATTTCTGCTCTATCTACAAGTTTGTCGCTCTGTCTGCAGTTTATCTGCTCTATCGGTAAAAGTATCAACCTAGTCTACAAACTTTGCGTTCTTTTTTTTATGTTATGCAAGTGGCAAACATGCATGCAGTTCACATTGATGTTAAGTGATGACTGCAGCCTAGCGGCAAGTATATTAGGTAATGCGGTGGTGCCTACGCCCGCGAGCTCCGTCACTGGAACTCTACCACCAGTAAAATCTATCTATCTCTCTATCTTCTATCTTTATGTTTTCTGTCTGTCGTTTGTTATTTGTACTGTACAGTACTCAATAACTAATATTGCACACCGAGCCCAAGAAAGAGATAATCGGCTAGTTTTGACTTCGTAGAGTGTTATCTATGCTGCACACTGCTTGCGTAAGCATCGATAGTCCGGTATTGGTCAAAACTTGATCAAAATGGTCGATAAACGTCAAATAGGTAAGGTGCGAAAGAAATAGCACTCTAGAGACTCGAAATAAGCCGAAGTCTCTTAAGGTCGATGTGCAATATTTCTTGTTAGATACTATACATACCTTTACAAAAAGATCAACATCTTGAAATATGACGCATAAATAGTTTAAATATTCCCCATCTAAGATGGGAAGTCTTAGTCCGATAATATTATAAAATAGCTATTCCTGATCCTTCATTTTCATAACATGTTCTTGTGAGATTCCACACTCGCTCATCAATAATTGGCATTGCATTTACGTCGTCTCCGTCGTCGGCTGTGGTAATTAAAGTGCAATACAAGCAGGCTCGCTGCGGGAGATGCCGCATCCGCACATCCATCACCAAGTATTCTTAGCTTCTTGTTAGCTAAAAATAAAGAAAAATATTGGTCCAAGAGATACTGAACCCTGTAAGGCTGGAAATTTTTGTAGGGATAAATCATCATAATACGCCAAGTACAAAAACCATCGCCTGGCAAGAATCAGCCAGTCACGTCACCAACCCCAAAAATGTAAAAAAAAAAAAACTTCAACCTGTAAGGCTGAAATTTATATATGATTTAGTTTATATAATATAGAGAAATATATTTATTTTAAAGAAAAATGGAAAGAATATTTGACTTCAGGCGAGGTGAAATATATTTCACAAGCATGTGTTAATGCGAAATAATATAAAACAATTAATATAGAGAAGTTAAAAAAAATTGACAGGCGATTTCGATGAGCACAAGTGCCTGCCAGGCGAACCGAAAGGTGTGCTAACTCAGGACGTAACTTGAAACATTCCTCCGATTCCCGATACGCTACCAGCAGTGACGGTCTCTTATGACGCCAGTTTTAAAAAATTCCCTATTGTAGTGCTAATGGAACATCTCGTAGAGAAGTTCGTCGACAATTAAAGCGTTCTGAGCAAAAACGCGAAAACCGCACCTTTGAGAAACAGGTGAAACGTTTCCCTTCAGCAAAAAGAGAAAAAAATAAATGGAATACCGTCTCAAACTTTTTTCACTCATGCTTCATTTCCCTACTCATGCAATGCATTTTCAATCTCTGCTACAGTTTCATGTCTGCTATCTGCTGTCTAAAAATTTCTCTTAAACACTTCTAAGTGAAATTCTGAACTATATTTCAAATTTCCGAAAATCGACCACCAACAAAACCTCTACATCGGAGAGCATAAACTTATAACTTGCCCACATTCATTCAAGTGCCGTTAATTCTACATAAAGTTATATAAGTGTATTTACTGTGGCGCAGACAATTTCATATGTGGGTGGCATTGCTTCGAGCACATATCAAAAATAGAGGAAAAAAAATCACCGCAAAGACAGGGCAAACGCTTAACGACGGCCGTCGGCCAAATGCAATGTGTGCATAAGTAAATCAGTTCGTTTACATCTGGCCTTCAGAGATCAATCATGGTTATAGGACGCTTTGTGCAAGCCGCCCTGGGTGGTACACTAAGTAAAATATTTATTCAGCCAATGCCTCACAATAGCAATGCATTTCAAAGACGCCTGTGTCCGCCATGGATTGCCTAAAGCACTGCGCTCGCTCTTACTGTGAGAATGCAATACAAAAAAACATTCAACGTTTACCTGGCTATTAAACGAAGCTTAGAACAGTCGTAGGCAATTCGATTCCACAGGCGAAACCATAAATCATTTATGCGATATAAATAATCGCATCTTCGATTTTATTGAGCTGAATAAGATCTTTATTCAATGAGAGCATCATTTATTATTGCATTTGCGTTATAGTGTGTCGACCTACACACTAATTAACTAAGGAACTATCGACGTGTCCAAGTTCGCAGTCACTTTTTGTACGACAGCCGAAGGGCGTGACGGGTGCATTTAAATGTTAAGCACGCGTTTGCTCTTAACTATTTATGTAGGTATAACGTTTTAACGTACACAAACTCCTTTTAAACCTTATTTCCAATGAAGAAAGGATTATTTTATACTTAATTGGACGGACGAGTCCCGTGTAACTGGAAACCCGTTTATGTGGGTATTAGAACAAAAAGTCAAACTATCGAGTGGCGAGTTACGCAAGAGTGGAATAGAATAAAAAGTGGTTTCTCTTTCAAGCTCTAGGAAGTTCAACAGCCGTCGCTTATAAACCGGAAAGGGAATCCTAAGTACTGCAAACTTGTTAGAATCATGTCGCTTGCTACATCTCCACGGCTAGTTTGTTATTTTTTATTGAACGCCGAGAGCAATATAGATTCACAATATTTATTTTGCCATGTGAACATGGACCACGAGAATTGCGAGTCATTTGGCCTATTTATCTTTAACTGCCTCAGTAGCCTAGTGGTAGCAGGCCACTACTACTACGTTGGAGGTCCTGTGTTCGATTCCCGGGTCGGGGCCTATGAGAGGTAACGGTTTAAAATCCTTTATCTCTGGTTCTATTGGGTTTTTCCATTTTTTGGAAGTTTCCCAGTACTTCGGAGTTTGGTAATGTGCCCGGAGATGGCAACAAGCTCGCTACCTGTTACATCGGCCAAAACGTAGCCGGCGAATCGTGAGAGTTTGCATGTATGCTTGAATGCATGCATTTGCCTCTGCCTAATATTTATTTTGCCATGTGGACATGGAATTTACCCGTGCACCTGCGTGTGTAGCACGTAGAGAATACCAAACGTCTCCAATAAGTGGGGAGGAGGTTGGGTGAGGCGGGGAAATCGGGCGGGACGTCGAAGTGTCCATTCTATACGTAATACTACGTATAGAATGGACACTTCGACGTCCCGTTACATATTCTCTGCTATATACGTTAAGATCCCACTGCAGAATCATTTCGTTCATCCAGATATCCTGCAAACCTATTTTTTACGCATATTTATAATCTAGAGAATATATATCCAATAGGTTGCGTATCAAAATGGCCGCAAGTATTTTTTTATATTTTTTTTTTTTTGGGAAAGATATTTTTTTATTTTTTTTTCAATAAAATATCGTTTACCCCACGGCAATATGTAAAAATACTCTGAAAAATCACGTCTGCCATTGCGATTTGGCCGCCCGTATTTTCGTTCCGCCCCGATAACTTTTTACGTCCATGACTTACATATATTATTTATATATCAAATTAAAGCTAATTTATTTTCTTATTATTATGGTATACGGGAGCCAAATTAAATTGGCCGCAAATAAGAGTTGCTGGCTGTCAAAGATAAAATAATTTAATTAAAAATACTTGCGGCCAAATTTTGATAGGCAACCTAGGGAATATTTATTATATTCTCTAGATTATAAAGTTGCGTAAAAATAGCAGCTAGGTTTGCAGCATATCTGGATGATCGAAATGATTCTGCAGAGGAATCTTACCCTAATAGTGTTGCGCGTCATAAGGGGAGAAAAGTAAAATACTTTATAAGAAATGCATTAAAAAAAATAAATCGCTTACACTCACAGCCCCACAATAGGTATAAACCTGTATCGTGGGTGCCGTTGTACACATACAACACATACACAAACACCCAGACCCGAAACAAATATCTGTAGGCCATAGAAATATTTGTCCCGGAGCGAGGATCGAACCCGCGACCCTTCGAATGAAACAGTCATCTCACACCGCTGGACTAACCGGGTTTTTAAAAAGTTATTATGTACCTAGTAATGACAGGTATTCCTAACAATTTTACATAAATAGATGTTATTTTATAAACATGGACAGAAATGAGTAAAATCCATCACCTTTGGCGTTTTTTATGAGATATAATCTAATTAGTGTCACAAACTCCACCTGCCTATAATGTTGATGAGCAAATAGCAAAACGTTTCACAGAAACAACATTAGAATTCCAGCCATGCCTTCAAACAGTCGATAACAACATTCACAAAGTTTTTGTAGAGTCCAGCTCCCGATGACCCTAAAAGGGTTTCATAAAGACAAAGTTAGACGTTGGAATTTAATTTCTTTCGTGGGCCTTTTATATGCAAATCGATAGCAATTTATCAGCGTGGGACGTTTGAATGGACAAGCACTTTCTTTACTAAATAAACAGTGGTGTTCTCGATGCGTTTGCACAACTCTACCATTGATGTGTGTTGATGCATTCGATCCAAATGCGTGAATCCACAAACTAATGTTCATCCTATTTTTTGTTTGTAACCTAGAGATGTCGGTTGGCTGCCATTGTGTCGTATTTTACAAACTTAATGTAAGTACGCTTTCAGTTTCTTTGAACTTCTGACTGAGTTTTTGGCAGGAACCTTGAAAGATGCGTGTGGTTCTCTTATTTTATTTCATTTTCTTGGTGTATTTTTGAGTTATCTAAATCTAAACTAATATTATAAAGAGGTAATATTTTTTTGTTTGTTTGTTTGTAATGAATAGGCTCAATAACTACTGGACCGATTTTAAAAATTCTTTCACTATTCGAAAGCTACATTATCCACAAGTAACATAGGCTATATTTTATTTTGGAAAAATAGGGTTCCGTAAGATATTTGGATTTTTCAGACACAAGGTGTAAAAAATCAACCAGAAAAGTTACATATTTTGCGTACGCTGCCTAAACTATAAAAGATATCGAGGAAGACTTTAGGCTATATCTATGTTTAATCATCACGCTAAGACGAATAGGAGAGGGTAGGCAACATTGCACCACGCGAAGCCGGGGCGGGCCGCTAGTCTATACTTATAATAAAACTGTAGAAGTGTAAATTCTGTACATTGAAAATATTGAAAAAATAAATACCAGGGGATGTTACTAGATCGATACCGAACACAAATATGTGATTAGAAAATTTTTTGTCTGTCTGTCTGTCTGTCTGTTTGTTCAAGCATCACACAAAATCTAAGGGGCGATTACGATTACGATGAAACTTGGTATAATTATACTTTAACCTTTGGCGCACAACACTGGGTACTTTTTATCCCGGAAAAAAGTCTGTTTGTCTGTGTGTTTGTGCGCGCTAATTTCAGAAATGGCTTATCTGATTTGCAATTTTCACTAATATATTGTGGTAAGTTTCACTTAACATTTAGTGTTTGTTTTATGGCAATCGGTTCAGAAATAAAAAAGTTACGACAATTTAAAGAATTATATCGAATATTTTTAAACTTTTCTGTATCTATATTCTGTCTTTTTAGGGTTCCGTATCTAAAAGGTAAAAACTGTCCTAATTACTAATCCTCCGCTGTCTGCCTGTCTGTCCATCCATCCGTCTGTCTGTCACCAGGCTGTATCTCATAAACAGTGATAGCTAGAAAACAAAAATTTTCACAAATTATGTATTTCTGCTACCGCTATAACGACAAAATTAAATACTAAAAATAAGAAAATGAAAGTATTAAGGGGTCCAAGGGGGCAAACAATAAACGTGTTTTTTTTCGTATATTTTCTGCTCGATATTAACTACTGTACATAGCAAGTAGACGTTTAAAATTTTCACAGAATATGAAGTTGTATATTGTGTATACCTTCCTTAATAAATCCATACTGTCTATACTAAGATTATAAATGTGAAAGTGTGTTTGTTTGTCCGTCTTTCACGTCAAAACGGAGCAACGGATTGGTGTAATTTTCTATGTACTTGAAAAGGTGCAGAGTGACATAGGCAACTATTTGGCTTCTTATATTTCCCCACCCCCCTAAAATAGGAGGTGGAAATTTAAATGGAGTATTCCACAATTTGCAAGGTACAAAGTTAAAACATTGTACGCGAACTCCTATTAAGAGAGCCTAACAAACAATACGTACATCTTTTTTTTTAGAAATCTGCCCCCATCCCCTTATAAGAGGGAGTGAAAATTGTATTTTGATTTCCGCAGTGTTTAAGGTGGAAAGTCAAAAATTGGTGTGCGGACTCTTTGTTACTAAAAAAAACAGCATTTTCTTAAATATTCTTTTGTGGATATCTGCCTACCTCCCTAAAATAGCGGGTGGAGGTTTGTAGGAGCATTCAACAATTTTCAAGGCAGAAAATTAAAACTTGGTATACTGACTCTTTGAAATGTAACGTAACTTAACGCCTGTAATCCCGAAGGGGTTGGCAGAAGTAAAGACAATCATAATGCTTGCAAACACCAACTATTTGCCGGTTACGTTTGGGCCCATGTAACAGGTGGCGAGCCTGTTGACATCTCCGGGCACATTACCAAACTTCGAGGTACTGAGAAATCTCCAGAAATGGAAAAATCCCAATAGAACCATAGGTAAAAGGCCAAAAATTGGTATGCAGACTATCACTAAAAAAAACAAGATAAAGTAAAAAAACTTTATACAGAATTTTCTCATTTTTAGACTATGTGATAGAACAGTTAGGTATACTTAAAGGTTTTGGATAACAATTGGAACTTGATTGGGACATTTCCGCGGGATCGTAAAATTTTAATTATTTATAAAACGAAATCCACGTGGGCGAAGCTGCGGGCAACAGCTAGTATTAAATTAAGTTGGTGGCATTTTGTTTGACATAGGCTTATTATAGTGCTCGTGTATAGTGAAATAGAATAACAGTGCGAAAACACGTTTTTTCGGGTTGCCTCCAAAACTTCATTGTAAATATTCTGGTAAAGTAGCCATCGCTATACTAGAATTACTGACTGTGACTGACTGACGGACTGATAAATTGACTGACGACTCTGACTTTTACGTTGCTTAATACGAATACGAAATATCGTTTTACTTGACACTGGCAATATGCATAACAAACGATGACTTAAATTACAAAAAAAAACTTCCGACTACTAATAAGAAATCTGAAGTTTTGATGTTTTCTAAACGATAGAAAAATTTGATAGATTTTAAATATTTTATGTGTTGATCGGAAGCGATCTACTCGGTTAAGCGATACTAGAGCGGCCGTGTGTGTGATGGGTGACCGCTAGTGGCAAATTAAAATGGATTCGGAGGGCACGTGAAGCCGTCGGTCCCATTTGCTATCGATAGATAGCAGTCGTTACGCCTTGTCGGAGGCCTTATGGGCGATTTGAGAACATCCGACAGCGGGTTGGCCTCTAACCCTTATCTCCACCAACCCGCATTGGAGCAGCGTGGTGGAGTAAGCTCCAGACCTCCTCCCAAGAAGGGGAGAGACTCGTGCCCAGCAGTGGGACATATCAAGGTATTGATAAATTATAGATATAAACGGCGATAATTCTAGATATTTGTACGGCCCGGTTAGTCCAGTGGTGTGAGATGACCGTTTGATTCGAAGGGTCGCGGGTTCGATCCTCGCACCGGGACAAATATTTGTATGGCCTACAGATATTTGTTTCGGGTCTGGGTGTTTGTGTATGTGTTGTATGTGTACAACATCACCCACGACTCAGGTTTATACCTGCTGTGGGGCTGTGAGTGTAAGCGTATTTTTTTTATATAAACCTTCCTCAGAAAAGTTATAGATATAAACCTTCCTCTTTCCAACATTTTAAACAGGAACAAAATCCGTTCACAACTTTCCGAGATTAGCGCATATATACAGACAGAGAAAATAGGGGGACTTTACATAAGTAGTGAAGTGATGACTAATTCATTCTTGTCTCTGCGAAAATTTTACTTTTACGCATCATCCCCTTCTCTCTCCAATCAAAGGCGTGTAAATTATTACTGTAATTAAAAAAAGTGTTTAATAAAGTTAATAAAGGCGCAATCTTTTAAGAATCGTGCCGACACAAATTATTACATGCGATACTGACCGACTCATAATTAAATTAATAATTAATAATTATGAATTATGAATTAAATTATGAGTCGGTCAGTATATTAAGACTTAATTGCAGGCGTCGCAGTTTTCTTATACAAAAAGTATTTTATCCTACCTCTGTGGCTTATAAATCTTATCTTCTTATATACGTAAAAAAATATATAAAATCAATTGCTGTTCGTTAGTCTCGCTGAAATTCGAGAACGGCTTGACCAATTTGGCTAATTTTGGTTTTGAATGATTTTAGGAAGTCCAGGGAAGGTTTAAAAGGTAAGAAAATATGAAGAAATTGAAGGGAAATAATAAAAACCACAATTTCATTTTCCCATACAAATGGTCCGTATATATCAAACTTTTGACACATTATTTCATTCTGAGGCAATTCGAAGTTTGCCGGGTCAGCTAATTTTAGGTATATAAAAAGCACATTTAAGGTAGTTATCACTTTTGGTAGAGCTTCAGTGATGGAGTTCGCGGTCGTAGGCACCACCGCATTAGCTAATTTACTTGCCTCTAAATGGTAGTGTTCAGCACTATCGTATTCCAGATAGGTGGTAATGTATGGCTCTGTAATTTCAGGCACAGTAGCATAACATCTTAGGCCTCAGGAGTGGCAACGCATCTACATTGAAATCTCTAGTTTCGTGTATATGTTTATAGGCTATTATAGTATTACTTACCATCAACGTAACTATAAGCATGCAGTTCACATGGATGTTAAGTGGTGATTGCACCTTAAAGACATCTACACAAAAACCAGAGGTCAATATGCAGATGCGTTGCCACCCCTGACACCTAAGTTGCCGATCAAATTCTATATTCAGCTTTTATAAATTGAAAGGTTTATATAAAAAAATACTAATGGTAGAGTTCTAGTGTAGGAGCTCGAGGGCGTAGGCACCACCGTATTACTTAATTTATCTGGCGCTAAATGGTAGTGGTCAGCACTATCGTGTTCCGGTTAGATGGTAATGTATGACCCCGTAATAACTATGCATGCTTGTTTACCACCTTCATTATAAAAAAGTACTTATCTATTTATCATGACAAAGCCACAAGCATTCCTAATGAATCATACTACTGCAAAAAATGTGCCATCATTCTATAAGATGACTTATGTTGTCATATAATGATAAATATGTAGACGTTTGAAGGGAACAGCATATTAAAGGATAGACTCCACAGGTAGATACTCGTACCAGTGCAACCGGCTTTGGATAGCAACCACATCAAAATTCAATGGAAGTACCATAAGCTCGTGTGTCTGTACTGAAGTTAGCTAAACCATGAATCAGTATTTCAAACTAGACTATCTTTTTCGATTCTATCGTATTATAAACAGCTAAAGTTTGTATGTAAAGTGTATCGCTCACCAATCGCATTCGTAATGAAGATGTAAGAAAGAGGCTTTGTGTGAATGATATCGGTGTAAAAATGAAAAAAGGCATGCTCCAATGGTTTGGGCATATAGAAAGAATGTCGAATGAACGAATGACTAAACATATATACAATGCGAATGTGGATGGTTTCAGAGGCCCAGGAAGACCAAGACTGACCTACCATGACCAAATAGGTCGAGTTCTGTCTGATGGTGCGGTCAAAAGTCTTAGGAATCGGCGTGCATGTATGAAGACAATGAGAGAGAGAGAGGTATGTCAGAACCGGGATATCTGGCGCTCTACACTCTCTGTCAACCCCGTTAGGGATCTAGTGTGAAGATACACACATAATATATGTATGATTGCTTGTAAGAGATATTTTTGAAACTACCTACTTATTAGGTTTCTGCAAAATACTTTAGCAATTATTATCAATACAGTGATGAGCTTCTTTACATAATATTCTGTTAGTAATTGGCAAAACAAACTGTCCGCTAGTAGGTTTTACTGGTGGTAGAGCTCCAGTGACGGAGCTCGCGGGCGTAGGCACCACCGCATTACCTAATATACTTGCTGCTAAATGGTAGTGTTCAGCACTATCGTGTTTCGGTCAGGTGGTAATGTACGGCCCTGTAATTTCAGGCACAGAGGCCATAACACCTTAGGCCTCAGGAGTGGCAGCGCATCTGCATTTTGACCTCTGGTCATTGTGTGGGTGTCTATAGGCTGCAGTCATCACTTAACATCAATGTGAACTGCATGCTTGTTTGCCACTTTTATTACATAAAAAAAAAAAAAAAAAAAAGGTACATAATATCGTGATTCTTTTTTTTAATGAATAGGGTATACTTTGAAGTAAGTTCAATTTAGTTTTGAAAAATAAAATTCAGCTAGAAGAGTTGAAAAAGATTTTTAATATAACAACCGATTTAAATAAATTGAAAATGAAGACAAAAAGAAGCTACGTAGAGGCCAGGAATTATAAATAAATAAATATTTATACAAACGAAGACAGTCTGCCAAGGACTTTAACCCGGCAATACCAGGTTATTAGAAACTGTCAACTAACTAGCTAGTTAACAACCACGTTTATAATTTACTACGTTAATCTTAAACAAGCTCCGGCAAGCATGCATAAAGTTTACGAACTATAAAACCATGTTTAAAATTATTGCTAAGCATAAAACGCTTTTTGCGCGCTGATTTTTTAATGATTTCAAAGTTAAGAGCTTTTTTGTCGGCAATTTTCGACAACAATATTCTATTTTGATATTTTAATGAAGCTGGTACGCTTTGAAAATTATCAGACATAATAGACGAATAAATAATTGTTAACAGGTTTATGACTGTGAACTATAATAATATAAATATCTAATCATTGAGTGGGGTTTAAAAAAGTGGGAAACAGTCAAGCTAATGAGAAATAATGTGAAAGAAAGAAATTAATTTCTTAGTAAAACGAATGTTTATCTCAAAACCATCTTTTCTACGCATAATTTATAATACCTAATTTACGCAAATTTAATCAGGTTGCTTATACCTAGAAGAGATAATTGCAATAATTTAAAGAATTTTTAGAGAATTTAATACCTTAAAACGAACACCAACTTAGATTTCAATTCGTTTACGTTACCATATAAAGGTTCTTATTGGTAGATTTATCAGACGCCATGATGAGGTTGACCTATTAGGATTTTTTGTTTGATAAATCTTTAAAATAAACTTTATATCTGTGTTTTACTCATTCCACGGCATCGTTGTATAAATAAATCTTTATCAACGTGACCGTTTTTATTTTAACCACGTCCTTGTAGCAAGGCTTTTAAAATCCTGCAGATCACAGTGTAGGTGTAACAACATGAAAAATGTCAATTGGTAAAAACAAATACAAGAAACGTGTGCTCCATTCGTACACAAAAAACGAAACGTGTAGCAAAAAATAACACAGTATAATTCTTTCATTGTGCTTTAATGAATCCATCACATTCAAATTAATTTATTTGTATAGGGTTACGTTGGTAATTGATAAAAAAAATATTTGTAATTTCTTTCGCCTAGCCGTCCACAGATATTGTTTACATAGATAGTCTTCCTCTAACATCCCTCTCTAACTTATAGAAATCTGTTAAGAAGTTAGAGAAGGATGTGAAATGTTACAATAACATTAACTAATGTTGTGGTGCAACCCAGACTTAATTGACTTTTTAAAATTTGTAGCGCTCATGGCCCCGCGGCTGTTGTAGATCGGAAGCGATCTACTCGGTTACGCGATACGGGAGCGGTCGGGTGTGTGATGGGTGACCGCTAGTGGCAAATTAAAAATGCGCGTTTCCGTGCTTCGGAGGGCACGTTAAGCCATCGGTCCCGGTTGCTATCGATAGATAGCAGTCATTAAACCTTATCGGAGGCCTTATGGGCGGTTGGCCACTAACCCTTATCTCCACCAACCCGCATTGGAGCAGCGTAGTGGAGTAAGCTCCAGGCCTCCTCCCAAGAAGGGGAAAGACTCGTACCCAGCAGTGGGACGTATCAAGGGTTGCCATTATTATTTTTATATATAAATTGACTTTCACCAAGTCCACCTGTCCCCGCGGGCACCTGCCTACGCTTCAGCCACTCAGTGCTCCAGTACGCGGTAGCCACTCAAGAACTCTTCTACCCCAGCGTCCGTCTGTTCTTCGAGCTATGTGATCTGCCCATTGCCACTTGAGCTTCGCTATGCGATGGGCTACGTTGGCTACTTTGATGATGCAGACCGTCTCCTTTCTGATTCTATGTCGCAAAGAAACGCTGAGCATAGCTCTGTCCTTTGCTCTTAGTGTAACCTCAACTTGATCCTATAGTGAGCGACCATGTATCAGTTCGGTATATCATCACTGGCAACACATCATGGTCAAAGATCTTCCTCTTCAGACAAATGATAATAGAATGCAACGCAACTGGGTCTATAGCACACTTCCCATGAACGTAAACTGCAGCTTGATGATTAGATAATAACAAAATAAACATTTCTAAACATTATTTATGACTCTAGTTGATAGAATAAAAATGTGTGGACTTGTGTTAATATTTATTATTATAGGTCTTAATTACTTTCCTCGAAAAATTGTTCATCTTGTATACGGAACCCGAAACTGGGCGTGGTTTGACACGCCCTTGACCGGTTTTTTATATGACCTATCTTCAAACAAAAACCGATGTTTATAGTGTTGTACAAAAAGCGTAACGTAACATGATTTTGAACGAGTTATTATACTTGAATTCTAATTACATTTCCAATTTGTTTTGACAGCTACTTACCATTCATATAAATATCTACGACGGTAAGCAATATACTCGTAAGCAATTTATTATATCATCTTTTGATTTCTCAGAATGTTTCATTATGGTTTCATTACAATATAATTGTTTCATATTTATTACATTTGTAGCAAATAATTTTTCTTATTAGAAGGATACTATCGGTGTTTTCATTATCTACCTGTTATATATCTATAAGGTTATCAACCTCTGAACCTGACCTAATTTAATTTCCAATTACATTTAAGTGTAAAAATATGTTATTAAATTAATGACACACGCACGCATGTCAATTTATTCTAATCTTCTTGATTCTTAGTAGGTTTCCAGTGGTTTCAAAACATTTTTGAAGATGAAACACTTTTGGAAAACCCAATATTTAACGGATCCTTAAAATAAAACAAATAGTAATATGATACAGTACGCGCAAAAATTAAGGTCACTGAGTAAAGTTGCCTAACTTTGAGACTTACATCAGCCTCAGAAATGGTAACGCATCTACATTTTGATCTTGGTCTTTGTGTGGGTGTCTATAGGCTGCACTCATCACTTAATATCAATGTGAACTGCATGATGGTTTACCACGTCCATTACATAAAAAAAAGAAAGGGCAGCCTAAAATATCAACTCCATCGGTCCAATACTTTCTAATAAAATCAGCTATGACAGACGGATAGACAGACAGACACATAGATACACGAGTGATGTTATTACGATTCCGTTTTTTTCCTTTTGAGGTACGGAACCCGAAAAAACGACGAATGATTACACTAAACTGAGTAGCTATCTACTTTCGAAGCAACTCATCGAAATAAGATTTTCTTTCTCAAAGAGTACGATATTGTTGAAACTACCTACTACTATAGTACTACCTATAATAGATAGGTACTCCTAAATAACAAAAAGGAGCCATGTAATTTTAAGTTTTTATAATCTACTTATAATAAAACTGTAGAAGTTTAAGTTCTGTACATTGAATATATTGAAAAAATAAATACCAGGGGATGTTACTAGATCGATACCGAACACAAATATGTGATTAGAATTTTTTTTGTCTGTCTGTCTGTCTGTTTGTTCAAGCATCACACAAAATCTACTGGTCCGATTACGATGAAACTAAGTATATTTATACTTTAACCTTTGGCGCATAACACTGGGTACTTTTTATCCCGGAAAAAAGTGTGTTTGTCTGTGTGTTTGTACACGCTAATTTCAGAAATGGCTTATCCGATTTTTAGTTTCTTACTAATATATTGTGGTAAGTTTCACTTAACATTTACTGATTGTTTCATGTCAATCGGTTAAGAAATAAAAAAGTTACGACAGTTTAAAGAATCATATTGAATATTTTTAGACTATTCTGAATCTATCTTTTTTAGGGTTCTGTATCTAAAAGGTAAGAACGGACCCTATTACTCATCCTCCGCTGTCTGCCTGTCTGTCCGTCCATCCGTCTGTCTATCCCCAGGCTGTATCTCATAAACAGTGATAGCTAGAAAGCTAAAGATTTCACAAATTATGTATTTCTGTTAACCCAACAAACGAAATTTTTATGGAATTTTTTGTACGGAACGAAAAGTTCGACTCGCACTTGGCCGGTTTTTTCTCTGTTAGTAACATTAAGCATACCGCATAGCAGCGTCCCGGCATAAAACAATCTCCGCTATGATCACCATTCAGCATGCCAAGCGTGGCAATTATGGCGTATTCTTTCCTTATGACACACAACACTTTTAGGAGCATCTTCGGGAAAGGCTTTGTCCAGCGGAGACGGATGGACGTCTTTCGGATGTGATAATGATGATGGCGATGGTGATGGTGGTGGTGGTGTTAGTGGTGTTGGTGGCATTGGTGGTGTTTGTAGTGGTGGTGGTGGTGGTGGTGGCGTTGGTGTCGTTGGTGCCATAGGTGTTGTTGGTGACTCTGGTAGTGGTGTTGCTGGCGTTAGTGGTGCTGGCGGTGGTTTTACTGGCGGTGGAGGCATTGGTGGCGTTGGTGATGTTGGTGGTGTTGTTGGTAGTTTTGGGGGGGTTGGTGGCATTGGTTGTGGTGGTGGTGGTTTTGGTGGCGTTTGTATCAGTGGTGGCATTGGTGGCGTAGGTGTTTGGTGATGGTGTTGATGGCGTTGGTGGCGATTGTAGTGGTGGCGGTGGTGGTGGTGGCATTAGTGGGTAAAAATGCACAACGTTAATATTAAATTTTTCTCTTCTGCCGGCTCTTACGGAGTGCTTATATTATGCATAGATCTATCGTTTATGTTTAAAAATTGACTAAAAATTTACAAAAGTTTACAATAATTTTCTATAAAAAAATATTATGCATAGAAGTTTAAAATGGCATTTTCGAAAATACGGTTCAGCATAGGATGAGATGCGCGTTTAAACACATAATTAGCAATTTTTCGCAATCCTAGCAGCCTGTGTTCTTTTATGCCCGATGGTCATACGTCTAATATCGTGTACAGAGAAGCATTACTGCAAAATATATTTTTTTAGCTACCCAAAAGTGTTTATGATCCAAAATTAACCAAAACGTATATCCAAAAGCGCTGCCTAATGTCCCAAAGCCACTATTCCACGCAAACAAAGTTGCGGGCACAGCTAGTCTTAATTAAGAGTTCACATGCGCTGAATGCAATTGAAACAATACGCAAGTTTTGTTCCCACAAATTATCCATTATTTATAAACATTCATTTTAATGTGTCCTCCATGTATAATTAAGTCAATATTTATTCTAAATTATGTATTATTATGAGATTTCACACATATCGTGTACCTGCTGGGATACTTGGCGTCAAAAAATCCTTTACCTGCATCTGGCAGCGTATTTAAGACATCTCTTCTGTTATTTTATTTCATTCGATTTTTCGTCTCCACATTTATTTTTACTTCACTTCTGGACTATCTGGACTTCGGTTGCTCATTTGGTAAAACGACTGAACTAGTAATCCCAGTGGTCGCAAGTTTAAGCCTCCGTCCACCTGAAGTCATTTAGATTCAATGTTTAAAAATACCTTTTGTTAAAAGTATTCTTATGACTCCAAGAATTTGCCCCATAAACATAAAAAACGGCCTATCTTTACCTATGCGAATATATTGTATTCACATACGATAGGTTTTGTTTTTGCACTTTTCATTGTGTGTTTCTTCCTGCGATTTTTTCTGTGTGAAAAGGAAGAAGTATAAAAAACTTAGCTACCTACTGTTTATACAACTTATAAATGCACACAGAGAGAGAGCGATGCAATGCATTGTCAAGAGACTTTAGAAAGATGGATAAGATGTAAGATTTAATCATATAATAGTAGGTAAGTCTACTGGTGGTAGAGCTCCAGTGACGGAGCTCGCGGGCGTAGGCACCACCGCATTACCTTATATACTTGCCGCTAAATGGTAGTGTTCAGCACTATCGTGTTCCGGTCAGGTGGTAATGTACGGCCCTGTTATTTCCGGCACAGAGGCAAAACACCTTAGACCTTAGGAGTGGTAACGCATCTGCATTTTGACCTAAGTCTTTGTGTGGGTGTCTATAGGCTGCAGTCATCACTTAACATCAATGTGAACAGCACTGATGTTTGCCACTTCCATTTCATAAAAAAAAGTATTGATCTGTACATAAATAGATCGATTCATAACTTATGAAGGAATTTATTTATTTTATTTAACTTTAAAGCCACAAAACAGTTTTATTATTGTATCCTTTTGTAACAACCAATAAATCATTCTTTCTTTTCATCTTTCAATCATGTATTTTTTTTATGTTTCTTAAATTTTAGAGGCCATAGTTCATAAACAGTTCTCTCGATTTATCTTTGCAAATAACCTTATCTCTCCACTTCATTCTGGTTTTCGGCCTGCTCATAGCACTTTCACTGCCCTTCTCAATATTATCGAGGATGTTAGAATCGGTATGGAGCATTCAAAGTTAACTGTACTGGTTCTCATCGATTTTTCTAACGCATTCAATACCGTGAATCACGACATCCTTCTTGCTATTCTCGCACGTTTCAACTCTTCGTCACTGGTTCAAAAAAGGTTTTCCTCGTACCTTGGTGGACATCAGCAGATAGTTCGGGGTAATGGGGAGTTCTCAAACTGGCAAAATCTCTCTACTGGCGTACCACAGGGTGGTATACTTTCCCCTCTTCTTTTCTCCCTCTTTATTAATACCCTTACCTTCAACCTTCGTGGCTCTTACCATCTGTATGCTGATGATCTGCAGATATATGCTCAAGCTGATAGTGCCAACCTTAACCATGCTATCTCTGTTATCAACAACGACCTTCATGCTATCTCTGAGTGGTCCAGGAAGTTTGGTATCTCGGTCAATGCATCAAAGTGTCACTGCATTATTTTAGGTGGTAGCTCGCAGATTCAAAAACTAAATCTTGACGTTATAACACCGGTCACCTTTGAAAATTCTATTATTCCATTTTCTCAGCACGTCAAGAACTTAGGATTAAATTTTGATAATTGCCTAAAATGGAATAAGCAGGTCATGTCGATTAGCCAAAGCTCCATTGCTACTTTGCGATCTTTATATAGATATAAAAACTTTTTGCCTTCTAGTACAAAAACTCTTTTAGTACAATTTCTCGTTGTCCCTATCATTGATTATGCAGATGTCTGTTGTTCGGATATATCAGAAGAACTTCTCAATAAGTTGGATCGTCTTCTCAATAATTGTATTCGGTTCATCTTTGACTTGCGCAAATTTGACCATATATCCCAGTATCTTTCTAAGCTTAAGTGGATCCCTATCCGACAAAGAAGACATGTAAGATCTCTTTGCTTACTTTTTTCCATCATCAACGATCCATATTCCCAGCTATCTTAAAAACAAATTTCAATTTCTAGGTGACACCCACGATTTCGCTCTACGTTCATCTGAAAATTTAACTCTTGCAATTCCATCACACCATTCAGGTTTCTTGTCACACTCCTTTGACATCTCGACAATAAAGCTCTGGAACACGCTTCCCATTGACATCCGGAAATCTCCCAGTAAATCAGCTTTCAAGTTCATGCTAAAGAAATACTTCTTGAGTCAGCTGTCCTAAGTTCATATGTTAGCCATCATATATTTATATATATATATTATATATACATTTATTTTTAAGTAGTTTATTATATTATATATAATGTATTTATTTATCTTGATGTTTTAAGTAAATTTAAATTAAATATAACATGTATGTATTTATGTATTTAGTGATGTCATCCCCTTTTTAATTAGTAAGTACCCATATCAATAGATATATTATTATTATTATTTTGTTTTGTACTTGATATCATACTTAAATAATACTTTTTGTAATTTTTTTTTGCTCCCGCACCCTTGACTATTTCTCCCATAATCCCATGGTTGACTGTCAGAGAATGCCTAGTGGCATTAAGTCCGCCATATGTATAATGTGCATAAAAGTATAAATAAATAAATAAATAAATGTATGTGATATGATTACAAACGACTCTTGAAATGAAATGACTGCTTTCAAAAATATCAGTTGAATTATTAGAATTAGATTGTTTATTTGATAGTTTCCAAATAGGTAGAGGTAATGAAACCTCGCCCACGCTTAAACTCAAAACCTTAAAGTTCTACCATCACTAAACGTAATTGATTAATCAATTTTATCGATCTTCAGTACACCATCCGTAACATAAATTACAGTATTCCCTAAACCAATAGATAAATCATTACAGATGAGGATCACGATTCCTATAGCAATGTCTATAACCCCGAACACATAACCGAGAGGCAATCATTTATAATGCACTATATACTATCTACTTCTGTTACATCTCTGTAGAATATAGCAATATATTTCATTAGACGCAATCATCTTTCATCTAAGCTTTGATAGCCCATAGTATCTATGCATGCATATTACCTATGCTGATAGTCCTACGTGTTCCGCACTATCGTGTTCCGTATAGTGAGGCCCGGAGGTACAATACTATTAGCATTTTTCTTTTTTTTGTAAGTTTCGCCATGCAACTTTTGCGGTTGGTAATGTGCTCGGCGACATAAATAGGCTCACCATCTGTTAGATGGGACAAAACTTAACTGGCAAATCGGGGATGTCTGCTTGAATGTATGCAAATCTCTACTTACCCCGGGGAAATATAGGCGTGGAGTTACTTTTATCGTTTTACTCGACTATCATTATCATCGTTTCAGCCAGAAGATGTCCACTGCTGAACAAATACCTCCCCAAAGATTGCCACAATGAACGGTCTTGGGACGCCCTTATCCAGCGATTGCCCGCGACCTTCGTGACCAGGGGTTCTACCGCCTATCTGTATTGCTGTCAAATTTTCATGTCGATTTGTAGCTCCTTTAAAAGTAGTATTGATGATCTGATTGATATTCTCGTTTTCGTGGGTGATAAACAAGCGATAATGGTAGATTATTTAGCTAAAGTAAAAATCGACTTTAAAATTTGACAGGAATGACATTGACGACAGCAATGTCGATAGGCGGTCGCACCCCAGGTCGTCGGTCCATCTTGTGGAAGGACTGCCTACATTTCGTTTTCCGATACGCGGTCGCCACTAAAAATCACAAGTTATCTGCCCCAGCAGCAGTCAGTTACTCGACTATGGATTGCCATAAATACTTACAGATGAATAAATGCAGTATATACGTTGTGAATGTATCAATATACAAAAAAATCCGTAAGTTCTTGAGTGATTGAGAGATTAAGCCCAAACTACTGGTTATGCTAAACATGACTGAACTAAAATTTGGCGTGTAGGTGCGTTGTGGACTATAAGTGGAATACTATGAGAGAATTCTATGAAGTTCCTACGGGATTGTAGGTAAATCGTGCGCCTACGATGTCGAGAATGGAAGCTACTAGGTATACCTGTTCCATAAATTAAAATGAAAGATTGTCGGGAAAATAATAAATATATATAGTGGTAGTGATAGACTTCCAGTGTTGGAGCTCGAGGTAGTGTTCAGCACTATCGTGTTCCAGTTAGATAATAATGGCCCCGTAATAACTATCAGAAAGACAAAAACTTAGGTCCCATCCCAGGGGTGGTAACGCATCTGCATCAACCTGTCTGCAAGCTGCAGTCATCACTTAATATCCATGTGAACTACATGCCTGCTTGTAACCTTAATTATAAGATTTTCATAGACATAATAGTAAAAGGATAAACAGTAAAATAATGAGATGTGACGATTAGAAGGGCGACATAAATTTAGCATTAACAATGTGTTTTGTGACAACTTGCAGATTCAATATCGCCATTTAAAGGGAATACCTTAGAAGGGTCACAGATAGCGGAGGACAGTCGCCGAAACAAAGGGCTATAATGTAGCGGCGTATCGTACGCATCGAGAGCCTTCGCAAATTGGTTTATTGAGATTGCAACCACGATGTGCATTAAAAGCGGTGTATGCCACTTTACACCCACACCACATCCTCCAGTATTTATTTTAATTTTCATGTTTTTTTTTTAATTTCATTGTGTTGAATATAATATAAACATTTTTTAAAAAATCTAATTGACCTCTTGGCTACAAAGAAAATAACAAAGTGGGTTTATGTATTTGTACAAAACTAGCAGCCTATGTTCTTTTTCAAAGTCAGCTGTATCTCTGTACAAAATTTGATTAAAATCCGTTCAGTCGTTTGGACATGAAAAGGTAACAGACAGACAGACAGACAGAGTTACTTTTGCATTTATAATATTAATATAAAAATATAAATATATACCTAGTAGGGAAGTAGGGATAGTAGGGATTTATGCTAGCGGCCTCGTTTGTGACTTCATATTTCGATGATATTTAAAAATTATGTGTGGCACAAAATCAGCTTCTTTTAGTGACTATTGATCGCTAATTGAACTGAAATATCACGTGTTTTATCTATACTTATAATAAAACTGTAGAAGTGTAAATTCTGTACATTAAAAATATTGAAAAACTAAATACCAGGGGATGTTACTAGATCAATACCGAACCCAAATATGTGATTAGAGAATTTTTTGTCTGTCTGTCTGTCTGTTTGTTCAAGCATCACATAAAAACTACCGGTCCGATTACAATGAAACTTGGTATGATTATACTTTAACCTTTGGCGCACAACACTGGGTACTTTTTATCCCGGAAAATTGTCTGTTTGTCTGTGTGTTTGTACACGCTAATATCAGAAACGGCTTATTAGATTTGCAGTTTTCATTAATATATTGTGGTAAGTTTCACTTAACATTTAGTGTGTGTTTCATGTGAATCGATTCAGAAATAAAAAAGTTATGTCAATTTACAATACAATACAATATTCTTTATTGTACACCAAAGACAGAACACAGAAACGGAATACAAAAACGTTATGTACAATTGGCGGTCTTATCGCTAACAGCGATCTCTTCCAGACAACCAAGTGGAGGAGAAATTAGAATAAAAGCTTATGTGGGGGTGTACGGTTAATAAATAAATGAATAATAATGATAATAATATATATCTGATATTATTAAAGTAGGAAAATATACATTTAAATAAGTATATAGTGCAACCTATGAAAATGATCGATATATTACATATAGATGATATAGAGAATAAAGAGAATAAAAACATACTAATTATAGGATAAGTACTATGTATTCAAGAAAAGATAATGTTTATATAAATGTTTTATTTTTAATTTAAAGAATCGTATCGAATATTTTTAAGCTATTTTGTATCTAAGTTCTATCTTTTAGGGGGTTTCGTACTTAAAAGGTAAAAACGGACCCTACGGATTACTAATCCACCGCTACTAATCCGTCTGTCTGTCCGTCCGTCCGTCTGTCTGTCACCAAGCTGTATCTCATAAATAGTGATAGTTAAAAAGCTTATTCACAAATTATGTATTTCTGTTACCGCTTTATAGACAAAATTAATTACTAAAAATAAGAAAGTGAAAATGTTAATGGGTGCAAGGTGGCATACAATAAAGGTGTTTTTTTTCGTATATTTTTTGCTCGACAATAAGTGCAGAAAGTAGACGCTTAAAATTTTCACACAATTTTTAGGTCTTATGCTGTATATTACCTTCCATAATGAATCTATACATCTATACTCTATACAAATAAATGAAATTGGAGTGTCTGATTGTAATATTAAAATAACCGCTTTTTTACTAAATGCATGTGTGTAACACGGTATATATACCAAAACAACATTTTTTACAATTTTTGTCTGTTTGTCTGTCTGTCTGTCTGTTTGGCGGGGCCAATCTTGGGAACGGCTGGACCGATTTTGACGGGACTTTCCTTGGCCGATAGCTGATGTGATAAGGAGTAACTTTTATCTCCATACATCCACACATACATACATACATACATACATACATACATACCTACATACAAATATGTAGAATTCGAGTGTATCCGACTTTGACGGGACTTCCACGGGTAGGTAGTACATCAGCTACCTACCCGTGGAAGTCCCGTCAAAGTAAATAAGGAATATGTTAGGCTACTTTTATCTCCATACATGCATACATACATACCTACATACCTACATAAAAATAAGTAGAATTTGAGTGTCTCCGATTTCGACGGGACTTTCACTGGCAGATAGCTGATGTAATAAGGAGTCACTTAGGCTACTAGCTACTACTAACTTAAGCTGCGCCCACGACTTCGTCCGGGTAGATACTGAACAGCCATATTTTTTCTCACGTAGACGAAGTCGCGGGCACAGCTAGTTTTGTATAATTACAATAATATTTAGCTAAACATGTTATCATAAATTGCCACGAGTTGCAGTAGTACGCGAGGAGAAGTGTTTGTGAAATTTTGTCCCCAAAATAAGTCGCCGGTACTTATCGCAGATTGTTGAAATCTATATGATATTCTTTTAAAAAGAGACTACACAGCTAGACTCTTTTAAAGAGAATACCATAAAAGAGTCACAGGTAGCGGTGGACTGTCGCGGTAACAAAGGGCTATATTGTAATGGCGTATCGCACACCGCATGGAGAGCCAACGTAAAATTGGTTTATTTGAGATTGCAACCATGACGTACATTAAATGCTGTGCTGTGTATGCCACTTTGTATCTACACCGCATCCCTGACTATTTAATTTGAAACAAGTTTTGAAAAATTTTGTTTTTTTTTTTTCGTTTTTTCTAGTACTTTTTTTGTTTTTGGAAAATTAAAACTATTTAAATAAGAATATCTTTCCTTATTTCCTTGGACGTGGAGAGAACTGTGTGTATATTTAAATCGAATAACAAAAATCACTTAGGTGAATTATGATTGAATCATGCATTTACCTCTGCCTACCCCTTCGGGGATTACAGGCGTGAAGTTACTTAGGTGATTGGGAAAATAATCATAAACTAAATAATGTTATTATTATGCACTAGGTAAGAAAGAAAGAAAGAAACAATTTATTTAGACAGACAGCACTAAGACATAAACAAAATAACATAAATGGGTAATGGAACCTACCTGTTTTTATATAATTATAGCACAAGACTAAGTAGTAAATTAGTAATTTCATAAAATACGTATAACAAATTGACACTCAGTGTTATAAAAGTACGAAAAATTTATATTTATAACGATTAAAATAATTAACCGATTCTGACGCAAAAATTCATAAGAACCGAATGGAGCAACGCTAAAATCTCTTCCACAATACGTGCACTCACATATCACTGTAACGACCACTCAATACCGCATTGTAGATTCAATTTATATTGACCACAGGGCATTTTCTCTTTTAAAGTTGGAATACTGTTTATGAAGGTATTTATTTTAAAATTGCCCGCAAATAAACAATGTTGCGTTTTTGTTATGGCAACTACTGCACTCTCTACTAACACAACTTTTAACAAATGTTGCTATTACGCATTCTAATGTTGTTAGGGTTCCGTACCTCAAAATGAAACACGGAACCCTTATAAGATAATTCCTGCGTCTGTCCGTCTGTCCACCTGTCACATCACAGCGGATGTTTTCCGAAAGTACTGAACTGATGGAATTGAAACTTGTTACCTACATTATGTAAATTGGGGGATCAAATATGCACATGTAACAAAAATAAGAGAATTTCAAACATAGGAGCCATTTTTCAGGGATAAAAAGGGGATTTTTTTTTTTCACTCTGAGATAGGTATGCCTTATTGTATTGTAAAGATGGATTTTGGGATCATTGACCGACCATTCACTTCCTTTATCTGCAAACAATTACACCGAGACTTATTTTTTTGTTGTATTTTCACGCCACGTCCCTAACGGGGTAGGCAAAGAGTGTGGATTTTTTTAGATACCAAAAAATAGTTTTTTACATAAAAATACTGGAAATCCTATAAGGAGTTTATGGAATGATAATTCATTAACTGTACGGAACCCTGTGAACGCGAGTCCGACTTGAACTATGCCGCATTTTTTATTGTTGGTATGACATTTACCTTTAAAATAATTGTTGTAAAGTATCGGTTCTAGAGCTTAAACTTACCACAAACATAACACAGCCGCCATGACTGTAATTTCTAATAAATGTTATCTTTGAGAGGGGACCGCATAATGCTTGATCCGGCACTGGTGTTGCCAATCGATGTTCCCCAATTGGCGGAACTCTTCATTGACGAGCCCGACTCGCACTTGGACGCGCCTTTTTGAAGTTTTTCTCAAAAATGCACAACTTACAAGTTTTCACTTCTGCCGATGCGGAATCCGTTTTTATTTTATTTTAGGTAGATATTTATGCTTGCTTGCTACTTTATTATATCTCTTAAAAACATCCATTAAACATTTTACTTCATCCCTAAAACCCCTTTTCGAAAAAAAAATCATTTGTATCAAAAGTAATTCCTCATCCCACCGTAAATAAAGTAAATCAATTTGATCCATCTTAAAAATATTGTTGCATATATCCCTTTACGTGCTATGCGAAACTAAACGCAAGATGAACAGGATTTCGTAGTACCTACTCATAATAATTATTCTTAGAGACAGCACACCCACTGATCATAATGACGGTAGTAAATTACATTGTAGTTAGACGTAAAATGAACTAAACACTAGCAAATAAATACTAACATTAGCACGAACATACGAGTCTTTGAAAATTCTCGTAATGAACACAAAATAAAAATAAGTAAGTTGTGTACGCACTTATTAAAATATTAAATAATATACTGATGTCAATCTGGGAGCGCGGTAGTGCCTACGCCAAGACAAGCCGACAGAAGCGCCTCTCGTTTTTGGTCCCGCATAGCTTCCTAAATAATAGGAACCTGTTGCTAGCAAGCAACACTAAGGTCATATAGTGAATATAAGTTGGCAGGACTGCTTCCTTTCCTCTTTCTTTTTGATAGAAGCCACAATCAAGCCACAATGAACACGCGATACAGTGCTCTGTGATAAATTTTATATCTTTTTACAGTAAAATTACCTGTAGTTATAATAAGATCCGAAGAAGTTCTTTAAACCCTCCAGACACGAGAAAAATATGACAATTGAAATTCAATTGTGTCTGGGCGCCGGTGGCCTTACGTTGCTTGACAGGTTAAAATACCAGAATCCAAATACACAGCAGGGGTCATGCCAGAAGCGTGCACGTCGCGATCCCTGCCAGTCCTTTGGGGCTGCAATTCTGGCACGAAGGCGTACCGCAGTGCGAGTTAGGGCGTCCCCCCGAGGCGACGCGTACCGACCCGTCCCCGTCGGAACGAAAAGCGGCCAAAGCGGCGATGGGGACCGCCACCTGTCACGCCGGGCCCGATACGGCGGATCGAGGAGTAGGGAGTGCCAGATAGGCACGTGGAATGTGAGAGGTGGAATTTGTGAGAAGATGAATGAGTTGACGAACGTAATGAGTGTGAGACGCCTAGATGTTTTGTGTGTAACAGAGACCAAACGAAAGGGCTGCGAGGTCGAAGATCTCCCGGGTGGCGCGATGGCTCTGTGGGCAGGTGTGCAACAGAGCGATCGTGCCAGCGCGGGGGTGGGCGTCCTTCTGTCCTCTCGTTTAGTCACTGGAGTGAAAGATTATGGTTTGGTGAACCCGAGACTAATCTGGGTCCGAATTAAATTGGGCGTCACTAGGGTGTTTTTGGTAGCAGCTTATGCACCGGTTAGCTCAGCGACGACCCAAGACCTGGAGAAGTTTTGGGAATCTACAAGGGAAGTTCTCGATATGGTTGAAGCTAATGAAAGGGTAATTTTGTGTGGTGATTTGAATGGATAGGTCGGGACCAGGCGGCCAGGATACGAGGCCGTTCTAGGTCCATATGGTGATAGAAGAGTAAATGATGCTGGTAAGCTGATACTTGACTTATGCTTGGAACGAAGTCTCCTTGTGTCTAACACAGAATTCCGTCATAAGGACATTCACACGTATACATGGAGGAGGAATGAACATGGTTGATAGTCGTCTTCGGAAGAGCCTGATGGACACTAGAGCCTACAGAGGTCCCACTCTTGATACAGATCACTACTTGGTAATAAGCCGGTTTAGGGGTCTGTTCAAGACTTGAAAGAATAAAGAGTGAAAAGACATTAGTGCAAGGAGAGTGTATGAACGTCAAGTCCGTGAAAAGTTAGACAAGGTTTGTCTTACGGACTTGGACGTGGATGAATGTTGGCAAGTTATGAAAGATAGTATGGTGGAAGTTGCGAAAGAAGTATGTGGTTATGCAAAGATATGCAAATCCTTGAAAGGGGATGCGTGGTGGGACAAGGAGGTGCAAGACTCCGTTGAAAGAAAGAAGAAGGATGGCTGGATTATGTAGCATCTTTGCAAATGAATAATGGTATGAGAGATGAGAAGAGAGAAATTTACCGTCGGCTCAAGAATGACACCAAGATTTTAGTGAATGAAAAGCGTGAGAGAGATAAAGTGGAAGCTGATGAGAGACTGGCGAAGAGCTTTGAGACTAACATCAAACTCTATTGGAGGGAGGTGAAAAAGTCTTGAAGCTCTTCTCCAGTTTCTGGAATGAATAGAATAAAATCTAAGTTGGGTGACATTCTTGAGAACACGCAAGATGTGTTAAAACGATGGAGCGAATATTATGGGGAAATGTATGATTATGCTCACAACCCTGACGCCGGAGTTGCTGACTTGACGGTGCCGGCTTGTGAGGATATAACAATAGATGAGATTGTAAGGGCGATACGAAGTTTGAAATGTGGTAAGGCTGCGGGTATTGATCAGGTTTCTGCCGAAATGATCAAATATGGTGGTGCTGCCCTTTGGGATTCTTTCTGGGTGTTGTGCAACCTTTGCTGGAGGTCCGGAAGAATCCCAAAGGATTGGCGGTGTGCGGTCATCGTGCCTTTGTATAAAGGCAAGGGTTCACGTATGGACTGCACCAGCTATCGAGCGATCAGTTTGATCAGTTTGGCAGCTAAAGTGTATGGGAAAGTCTTAGAAAGAAGAATGAAAGAGAAGTCCGACGGGTTGTTGTGGGATGCACAGGGTGGTTTCAGAACGGGAAGAGGATGTATGGATCAAGTTTTCTCCCTTCGCAACATCGTAGAGAAGCATCTGGCTGTGAGCCAGAAGGTTTTCTGCGGTTTTGTGGATTTGGAGAAGGCGTTTGATAGGGTATTACGAAAGGAGCTGTGGGACATTTTGCCAGAGTATGGTATTGATGGCAGTCTGCTCCGTGCAATACAGTCCACGTATGTGGGCTGTCAAGCATGTGTGCGGGTAGATGGAAGCATGTCACCCTGGTTTGATGTTAACATCGGTGTCAAACAGGGTTGCGTGCTTTCATCTAGGCTGTTTATTATATATCTGGACAAATGCCTCCAGAGGGTGAAGTTGATGGATGTGGGAGTGCGTATGGGTGACTTAGTGGTGAACTGTCTGCTTTACGCAGATGATGCGGTAATTGTTAGCTCTACACCATCTGGGTTACAAGCACTAGTCACAGTCATGAAAGAGGATTGTATGGAGAAAGGCTTACAATTGAATGTGGATAAAACTAAAGTATTAGAATTTGAAAGAGATGAACAGAGAACAAATGCAAGGGTAGTAGTAGATGATGCAGTGTTAGAACAGGTTGATGAAATTGTATATCTTGGATGTGCTTTTAGCAAGGATGGTAGGTACACCACTGACATAGAAAGAAGAGTGCTTGCTGGGAATTGCGTGAATGGAGCGTTGGGTAAGCTGCTAGAATCTAAACATCTCAGCCAGCGGGCTCGACTAGCCGTACATAATGCTGTACTTACTCCAACGCTTTTATATGGAAGCGAGAGCTGGGTATGCAGGAAAGAGCATGAAAGTAAGTTGAAGGCGGTCGAGATGAGATCTTTGCGCAAGATCTACGGTGTATCTAAACAGATATACAATGCGAATGTGGATGGTTGCAGAGGCCCAGGAAGACCAAGGCTGACCTACCATGACCAAATAGGTCGAGTTCTGTCTGATGGTGGGGTCAAAAGTCTTAGGAATCGGCGTGCATGTATGAAGAGAATGATGAAGGTAGACGAGGCACGAGAGGTTTGTCAGAACCGAGATGTCTGGCGCTCTACACTCTCTGCCTACCACGTTAGGGACCTGGCGTGAAGATACATACAAATACACAGTCTATTTAGCACGCAACATTGGTCTCCTCGAACTATACTTCGGCGATAGTTTTGGCGAAGCCAGGTAGGCAATTTAAGTATACAGAGGCGAAAACAATTCCGAAGAGACGTCATACGGAAGGAAACAACCGATCCAACGACAGAAAAAATTAAGCCACCAGATTGTACAGTCCAAAAAGTGTTATTATACCATACAATCGAAATTCTTAAGATGTAATGTCATTAGTAAAGAAAGCCAAGACGAGTAACTGTACCTATATTTATTGCACTATAAAAAGTGTCACGGAGAGCCAAGCTACTAAGGAGATCCGCCACTTTGTATGGGGCCTTGGTACATAATTGTACAACAATAAAACTTGTACGTCTTCAAACATTAGTTCATATACTACTATTTAAGACATATTTGACTTCGTTGACGAATGGGGTTCGCGAGATATACCAATTTAAAAAATATAAGATAGAAGTCGTTTTTCCGCCATATTTTTATTTATTTTCGTACTTATAGGCGCTAATTTAAAATTGACGGTTTTGTAGATTGCTATTATAGCTAAGAAAGTGATTTTTATAATAAATAATCACGCTTGTATCCACAAATATCTACGAATGCTTTTAAATAGCGTTTCACTGTACACCGAGCACTTTTTTGGCAAAAACCAGTCTATTTTACAAACACAAGATCAACTGACTTGAATAGAAACCTCTAGCACTACCTACGTAATCCAAATCGCAAGAGCCCTGGAAATCCGATTCAACAAGCAGAAAAACAAGCCACTCAAGGCAGTAGCCAAAAACGTCACAGAACACCAACAATAATAAACGCGCAGAAGCAAGTGAATGACGTCAATCATCGATGACGTGACTGGTGACAGACATGAGGTAACTTAACAAAGCATCAAAAAGGGATGTGTCAACTTAGGCGGCTGTCACAAAATATCGATGTTAAGAATATCGATCCATTGATCGAATGGGCTTAGTCTTTTTTGTTGATTTTAAAACCTAAATGAATGTATTTCAATAAGTCTTCATCTGATTATTGGCACCTTAAAATGAAATCTTACGTGTACTTTCACTTATTTTTCTATTTATTATGTAACCGATTTTTTTTTAATATGATTAATCGATACTTTCTGATACAATAATTACATCCTACGCCATTACATTTCGTAACGTTCCTGTCTACGCCATCATAAATATCAAAAGTACAGATTTTTCCAAAAACTGTTTTAATACTTTTCCGGTGGATTTCAGTATAATATTATACTGGAAAATTTACAGGTGTATGCGCACAAATTTTATGTAAAGTATTTGTTCATGTACAATCTATATACCATTTTGGCTGATCTCCTTTACACGCTCTAACGCGCTCTAACTCTATAAGAAGAAATAATTAAATAGTTCAGTGTAGCAGATATACTAGAATTTATTCTAAGTGTTTGACTAACTAACCAGATGCGCCTAAATCTATTAGGTTGGGGAAAAAGTTTCTTCGCATTTTTTAAGATAATTCCAATTTTGTGCTACTCTCACAGACACTGCACTAGGTCCATAAACATCGCAAATTTTTTTCGCGGCTTGCGTTGCATTTTTACCTTTTTTGTAGTAATATTTTAAAATGTATCGAATTTCTTCATTAGATTCACTCATCTTGACAGTACGAAAAACAAATGAAAATCACACATTTGCCTAATTTGAATTTGGAATTATGTTCTTTAAAATTTTAACTTTCAATGATACCAAAACCAGCCAGATACAAATACTACAGCCAAAGAGATTTTATTACAAGTTCATACATACTATAATGCGAAAAGACCTTTTCCCCAACCTATTATAAATGCACAAGCATGAATTGCAAAAAACTATTGTACATTTATGAGATAGATCATTTTCTAAGTGGCCGGGTCGTGTCCATAATAATCCAACAAAGAATTGTGGAATTCGCATAAATAGACTTTTGGATTACCTACTAAGAAAAAAGCATAAACCTCTGCAACTTGAACATTACTATTAACTCACTCAGTAAAGAAATAAAATAGCAATGTTACTAATTTTGCAGTTCTCATGAGTCTTTTGAAAAATGACGTGATAAGTGTCTAATATTTTTTTTTATTGTTTTATTGTTGTTTATTCCGTTAATGTTTAGAATGTATATAGGTATCAATTAATACTACATTTTCGAGATAGATCATTTCTTGTTTTTAGCTTGGTCCTATTCCTATTCATAATTATCATGGAATTCCTAAAGCCATTTCCACAACACATAAAAAAACTAGAAGCCCGCGCCAGCTTCGCTCGGTTGCAATTTAGGTACTAACTAATATTGCGACTATTAACTGATATGTAAGCTATCCTATTTTTAAAGTAGGATCAAACTGAACACAGTGTCCAAAATTTGATTAAAATCGGTTTAGTAATTTAGAACTCCATCGCGGACAAACACCGTGACACGTAATTTGCTAGTTAAATGGCATACAGGTATCTATTAAAACTACATGTACGAGTTAGATCATTTTTCGTTTTTATCTAGGTCCTATTCATAATTATTTAACATAGAGTCATGGGATTCCTTAAGCCATTTCCACAACATATAAAAAATATTTCTTCAACTTCTACGACTTTAAAAAATGTTGTTCCAAAATTCTATCAGTCACTGATCATAAGGTAGATACTATTAGGGAACTGACCGGTTGATCATACGAACACCTTATGCGATGGTAAAGAAAGCTATATTTGATTGATTTCGGATAAGCGGAGAGCATCCCGACTGTACCTACTTAGGTACGCCCACGCCCACTGTCATAATCACGGTGCGTGTTTCCAACTGAATCGTATGTTCATGAATGTTAATAGTTCTAATAAGAATGAATGTGAATATAAAACTGTCATCAGAACATTGTAATAGATATTTGATTGGAATCAGTACAATTCATTTATTTTTATGAATCCATAAAAGTTTATTTCCCTCTAATGATGCTTCTAAATCGTCATATTTCCACTACGATCATAATAATGTTGTATCGCAACACATTTGAAATGTACCTACAACATTATTTAAAAAGAAAAAGTATTACCCTCTTTTTATGGAGATGTACTTAACTTTAATTCATGCATTACATCCAAGATCTTTCTTTAAATTTTGGGTCGCATGAAATTGATCGCCTCAGATTTTAGTAAAGTGCGCCTTCTTTTCATTACATTGCACATTACTAAAAACTGGATTTTCAAGAAAATTTACAATATCGCCTATTCTACGACCCGGGAATCGAATTAGCGGTCTAGCAATGAAGCGCCGGCACTACTCTGGTAGTGGTAGAGTTCCAGTGTAAAAGCTCGAGGGCGTAGGCCACCATAGACAACCACCGCATTACCAAATGTGGGTGTCTATAGGCTGCAGTAATCACTTAACATCAATGTGAAATGCATGCTCGTTTGCCACCTTCACTACATTAAAAAAAATACCTACAGTTGCGTCCAAAACAAGAAAATCATTGCGACTCTTGTAAAGGACTGTTTATTCTCTATTTTCGACTTCTACATATTTTATATGAAATGATTAGCAGTGGATAGCATTGAAACAAGGCATTAATCTAAACTAGGCTAGTTTAATAAGATTCACAGTCTTCAATTTGCCTGCTAATGTAAAGGATTCCTTAGGGAGCCTGTCGGCCACACACTAGGCGAAAAAAAGATCGATGTTTGTGGCTTTTACTCGTTAAACTGATTTCCATCGAAGGATATAAATTGTGCCTTAGAAAACATACCAATCCGAGAATTTTGGACGAATCTTTATTAGTACTGGTGGTAGAACTCCAGTTACGGAGCTCACGGGCGTAGGCGAGGCACCCCCGCATTACCTCATATACTTGCCGCTAAATGGTAGTGTTCCGCACTATCGTGTTCCGGTCAGGTGGTAATGTAGGTACGGCCCTGTAATTTCCGGCACAGAGGCATTACACCTTAGGCCTCAGCAGTGGTAACGCATTTGCATTTTGACCTTGTTCTTTGTGTGGGTGTATATAGGCTGCAGTCATCACTTAATATCAATGTGAACTGCATGTTTGTTTGCCACTTCCATTACATATAAAAAAAAACTACTAATAATAGACAACTCGGTTAGTCCAGCAGTGTGAAACGACCGTTTGATTCGAAGGGTCGCGGGTTCGATCCCCGCACCGGGACAAATATTTGTGTGCCTAACAGATATTTATTTCGGGTCCGAGTGTTTGTGTATGTGTTGTGTGTGTACAACGGCACCAACGACACAGGTTTATACCTAGTGTGGACTGTGAATGTAAGAGTATAAAAAAATATAAATAATATGCTAAGATGTACTAAAATATTGTTATTTATTTATATATAATCTATATATGGCAAAATGTCCTTTCTATATTGCCATTGTTGGATAAACACCATATTTATGAGTCCTTCTCGTTCGATCCATGTCCTTATAACTCTTACCCGGATGTTCCACAATAACTGTTGACAACTAGGAAAAAAGATTTAATTTTTACAAATTTCTCTTTCTTTTTTGGTTATTTACTTAGTGTAAATATTCAAATAATCTTCTTTTATTTACCAAAGTTTCAAAAGATTCACTACCCTACATATTAATAACATGAAACTACTATATAAGATTATTAGGAGTGGATAGCATTGCAAAAAGGCATAAATCTAAACTAGGATAGCTTAATTAGATTCACAGTTCTTTTTTTCTTGCTAATGTAAAGGATTCTTTACGGAGCCGGTCGGCCACACACTAGGCGAAAAAAAGATCTATGTTGGTGGCTTTTACTCGTTGTACTGATTGCCATCGGAGGATTATAAATTGTGCCTTAGAAAGCAAACATGTCCGAGAATACTGAATGTATGTCGCAATGAAACCTTGTTTTGGACGCATCTGGATAACAGATTCTCTTCAGATTTTGGTAAAGTGCAGGCGCACAGCCTACTTATCATTTTTTTTAATCTAAAGAGATTTTTTTTAATGGAAGTCGCCAATATCTCCTATTCTTCGAGCCGGGAATCAAACTACCGGCCTAGTAGTGATGCCCTGTCCGATTACTATTACTTACGAATCGGCGTGCTCGTATCAAGAATGATAAATGTAGAAGAAGAACAGAAGGTCTGTAAGGACGAATATCTGGCGCTCCATATTCTCTATCTGCCCTGTAAGGGACTTGGATACATACATACATAGGTACATACATACTTTATATGAGTTTTTTTCAGTAGCTTATTCGAAAGGTAGACGACATGGTGTATGACCGAGTACCTCTAATTGTTTACACCCGAATAAGTACGACAAATCAGTTAGGTAATCCTGTCTCAAATCAATAATAGTAACCCATTATGGAGTGTAGTTGACAATCAAATAACAAATCACAAAATGTAGGCAGTAGACGCAATTAGCTTTTTATATGATTCACTTGGCGGCCTGTTGTGAGAACATGCCCCATAATCAATCCACAGGAAACAATTTTATGCTTCACTTGATCAAGAGAGCCAGTTACCACAGTTTATAGATCGTGTTATTATTGTTTTCAACATTTCTGTATATTATTATTACTTTAATTTAAAGTAAGCATTAAATTAAATAAGTACATATTTTTTATTTCTTGGTAGCTATTCCCTTGCTTAAAAGTCGGTTTATCATCAACCAAGAAACTATTAATTACGCCCGAGATGTAATAAGAAAATTTGCATGTAGAAAATTGAGTTGTTACTCTTAATCTTTTTTTTGCATAACGTTTATTCAAATGAAGAGACTTAGGACAGGTGACATTTTTTCAATTCTGCACGATTTCGGATTGTTATGAAAAGCAACATACTCGTATATTTACATAAAAGAAATACTTTAACATGTTTCAAGATTGGCAATTTGAAATCTCTCTCAAAAAATATTTAGCTCTGAGAAATCAATGTGGAAAAATGATGGTATTATTTAAAACAGTTAAAGGCACTTCAACTATCATACCCTAACTAAATCATAGTTGCAATTAAATCAAATGCAATTAAATCTGTATTTCTATGTTCATATCTATCTCTGCCACCATTTTAATCAATTTTCATCATTGTGAGTTGTAGTCTCGTTTGCCAATGACCAAACTACAATAGAGAAACTACATTTAGGATTTCTGTATTTAGTGTCACTAAGATATGCTTATATTTATTTAAGCTAAGATGTTATGAAAGAGGCAATAAGACATCTGTATGCTTGATTGCCACCTTCGTAAAATTTTTCGTTTGTCTATTTTGTCTATTCGTTATTTGCTTATATGACAAAATTCACTAGACCGTACATTACCATCTAGTACTAGCCGGAACACGAGTGCTGAATACTACGATTTTGCGACAGGTAAATTAGGGACTACGACCTCGATTGCTGACACTGGAACTCTACCACCAGTATAAAATATGTTTACACAACAAAACCAAAAAACGACTTGTTTAATTTTCAACAAAATGTTTCATAAAATTCGCCTCCTTAAAACAATTTGTATACAATTCAACCATTGCCTCGAAATGTCACGTCCAAAGGCCGGCAATTATAAAGTACACAGAAGCGTCCAACATATCAAATTAATACCCCAGATATAATCTGAACCTATTGAATGAGCGTTTAAAGTCTGATGTTTTTATTAAATTGTCGTAAGTAATTTACGAGCAGACAACGAAATCATCTGCAGCCCGTTCGTATTTATCGTAATTATCTTAAACATAGTTAACAGATGAAATTGCCAGAGAAATTAAAGTTGTAATAAAAAGAGTGCGTTTGCAGGCTATTTCCATAAACATTATTTAAGCACCTTCGTGACTTAGCAGTAATGTGAGCTAGTGCTAAATCTGGAGCCTTGAGGTTAATTCTCTAGTCGGGTAAATGTCGTTAAGGTTTCTAAATCAGAATTAACCTGAGTCTCCAAGCCATTCGTAAATTACATAAGCCTCGATCCCTATTAATGGCACTTAGTTGTAGGTAATTAATACGTTCTTTAGGCTGTGGTTGAACATAATTGGCGAAATACATTCTGGCTATTTGTCTGAAAGAATAATAATTAGGGGTTACGTGTAATATTACTTGTAGCAGATCTGATATACTAACATAACTCCAATAATTTAAAATAGGGTTTCTCAAAATTATGGCTGGACGTGGTATCCCTGATAAAAAGGTGTCAAGATGACGGCGAAAGTTTTCCATTCACATTAATAGTAATTGGATAACTGCTGCAGTCTAGAAGTCTAAATGCGCATGCATGCATAAGTACTCCTGAGTACTAAAATACTAATAAATAAGATATTTTGTCTTTCTGTAGAAATTATGGGGCGACACATCCATCTGATAGTAATGAGTTCCACTTATTCCCGGTAGAAGTGCCTGCTAGGAATCATGCGAAGTCAGGATGTGGAGATATCCGTCCATCAGTTATGGAACCATCCGAACACACGGCAGGTAGTGTGAGATTTGTATTTACCAAAACCCCGCGGATTTTCGAAACCTCGTCCGCCATCAGTGACGCGCTCACGGGATCTCCTTTCATTCCGCCGACGGACATCCCCTATTCCGACGCCCGAAGGTCCTTGATACGACGGCGGATGGCCGCTCCTGCCCAAACCACTCATAACACTATATCGCCCCGACGAAGGAATTCACGGGCACACAGTTCAACTCCGTCGCCTACCCGCGGCTTTACTACGTCCCTGCCAAATACCCGTGCATCTCGCTCTTTACATCACACTCTCTCTCGGCGAGTGGCGGGCAGATCCAGGGTTCAGATTCCTCTTAGCTTCGGCGGTTTCCGAGGATACCATTACAGGGTGCATATCACATGTGTGTATACCACAGGTACACCTTCTGTGCCAAAAATATGAGGCAGTCCAATACCACCAGGTCGAAATACAATAGCGCTGATCACCACCACTAGGCGGAAAATAAATTAGGTAATGCTGCTGCTCCCTCGAGCCCCGTCACTGGAGCTTTACCACCAGTAAAAGTATTTAACAAGTCATATTGGTAATTTTTGTATGACAAACCTACGGTGCTTAACAAATAAACCCACGGTCTGCATTCACAATTCTCGGTTAACGGTGGTAATGGTTGTGACCCCTAAAACCTTTAATTTCAGTCATCGCCATTGTCATGTATTCAATTGTATGCAATTCGTGACTCCGATGTTAATGCTCGCCGCTCTGACCTGACCTAAATTGTTCTTCGTGTACACCGATGACAGGGAGTTCCGTCTCTATTTTTGCTGCAAACCGCTTGGAATTAAAACGAATTGAAATGCGCGTGACCGAAAAATGAAATGAAATTGATTTTGTTTAATGAAGTATTCAAGAAATTGTCAGAAACTGTTAGCTGGCTTTAAAATTCGTCTTCATTCAAAAATATATGTGATGTCGTAGGCCAATGCGAGAATGCGTCCACTGTAAAAATGTCTCGATGAACATGCTTTTCGTTATAGTTTATGTGTGAGTAATTATGGAGTCACGCCCATTTAACAGTAGTAGATTGTGACTTGTGACAACATGGTATTATCTGCATTTAACAGTTATTCTCTAGCGAAGCTCTATGCTCTAAAATACTTTAATGATACAAATTCGTCTTCAGATTTTTATTCCATGAAATGGCAAACAAGCATACAGTTTACGTTGATTGTAAATAATAAGCCTATGAACATCTACATGAAACCAGAGATTTATCTAGGTAAATGCAGATGCGATGCCACTCTTGAGGACTAAGGTGTTATGCCTCTGTGGCGGAAATCACACTTTACCAACTGACCGGAATAAACACTACTAAGTTTAGCAGCAAGTAGACAAGGTAATGCGGTGGTGGCGGTGCGGGCCTTCGCCCGGTAACTCCGTCACTAAAGCTCTACCACCAGTAATATTCTTACTAGCTTCATCTTCTTATAATATATATATGAAAATCAATGCCACTTTTCGTTGTAATTTTGTAACTCAAGAACGGGCTCACCTATCCAAACCAAATGTTTAGGCTTTGTTCGGACTATTATATTAAATGTAGTAAACTATTATATTATAAGTATATTATAGTAAATGGTTTATGTGAAGTTTGCACAAAATCGGTACAGCGGTTCTTCATTTATCACATTTTTTTTGCAAATTAATTCAATAAATGGTCAAATTGAACCTCTTTTCAGATGGGGATAGTGCTGTCAAATTGAAAGTATTTTCAGCGTTGACAGTAAAAGCACAGTCTAAAGAAAACGAATGTGGTGGTAAAAGCATATTGTTGTGTCATTTATGCGGTCATTTCATTTTGGAAGCTGTGTTGTGTGGTCGATGATTTTGGACGTGCTTCGATTAAAGCAAATTGTCAGCGATAATTATTGCTTTGTGTTTATATTTCTTCTTCTATTTGAAGTATAGCGGGTAACGCTGCGGGAGTGGACAGGGAAGGGACATCGCGGTATACCTATAGGTAGCCTCGCGGCTAATGTTTAATACACTCGTGCGAAGTTGGGACGGGCCGCTAGTGAAGTTATACTATTTACCTAGGTATATCATGTAGGTTCTGTTTTGAAATAATCTCTTCGATTTGAATAAATTACGTTGGACTATGGAGACTACATGAACAGTATCCGCAAAGCTCTCATTATAATATAATCTTCAATACCCGATCACGCTAGCGGCGTAAGTTCAATTAAGTAAAGAAGTTAATTAATCACATATGGAATTTAGCTAATTGTGATAAGGCAGCGACGCCTCAGGCATACTATCAGCTCTTTGTGCCATAATTGATGTGATGCAATTATACCGTTTGCCAGATGAGTGAAACTAAACGGTTTGCCATATTTCTCGTTCCGTGTGAGTTAGTAACATTCTAAGTTTTTTTCACACACCAGTCGTGTTTAGAAGTGCGTTCCCGTCATCTTGCCGTGCAAAAGAAGAATCACGAGCAAAAACTAGAATAGAAAACTAGATTTTCGCGTCCGCGAGCGTTTAGAACGATTAGCCGCGAGGGACGCATTGTTGATACGCTATCAGCTGATGCCACCGCAGTCCGGCATGGTAGCGCGCTCGGTGCGCATGCGCCGCGACCCGCGAACTCCTGCGCATCTAAAAGCACTTCAATCGAAATATCCGACCAAATGGTGTAAGTGACAATGCCGTGCACGGCCAGGAAGTTTGTGCGCGTAACCAAATTTTTGCTCGCGGGCGTGACAGTATTCTGCGTGAGCTGGATTGCCAGTGTGAATGAGTGGCATGCTGGGGTGCGCTGGGATGGCAGACGTGCCAATGGGAAGCTGACCACCATGAGAACGATCGTCGCGTACTCGGAAGGCAAGCAGGCTGAGATGGACCGACCCTCTCCTGTTACCTGCGATCGCCTTCCTGCCTACCCAGAGATACCGTATATTGTTAGCATTTATTTTTAATTTTCATGACTAGAAAAAAAATTGATCGCCTCTTCTTCGCTTCTAATATTATTATAATCATTATTGCAAAAAAAATTAATTCAATAATAAATAACTAACTCAAGACTAAATATTATGTAGATATAAATTAAGGTATAACTATATTTTATTATCAGAAGCAAGTTTTTACGAACATAAATAACCGTGTTAAAAAAACAACAATTTTTATAATTACAGAGCACGCATATCAACATTTTATTAATTCAAAACCAGATTCAACACTACATCATAATCTGCGGACGGCATGCCGACGAAATTGGCTTTAAACGTTTTTTCAATATAAACAATGACTGTTTTGCATATAAATAAATTGGAGAGCTTTATTGCATGACAAATTAGGCAGTAATATGCAAATTAAGCAACGTGAATGGTGGTTATCGTTTAATGTATAACTTTTAAATCTCATTGTCCAATAACTATAACCTTCTAAGAGAAAAGATGTAGCATAAAAAGAAAAAAATATATGTAGTTCGATAGTATAGCTACAACTTATAATGAAACTGAATGGAATAAAAACCTATAATACTTAGCGATTCAGAGAAATATACCTAAACATAAGTGTTACCAATAATTTCTGCCCCAATATATAAATTGTGGAAAAAAGGTTTCTGCAACGCTCTTAGTTCTCAAAGGAGTTGGTGTTATGTAAGGAACTTACAGGAGTTATATTCATAGAAATATTATTATTGTCTTATTATTTATATACTGACCCTTATTCATAAACGTATTTTAGCTAAAGTGTTGCTAATCTCTCTTTTGTCTTTTTCTATCCTGCACATTTGACAATGCAACTGACAAAGACAAAGCATTCTATAGCTAAAACATATCTAATGTACGTTTATGAATAAGGGGGTGAGAGTGTAAAGCGCCAAATATTCCGATCCTTACACACCTCCCGTGCTTCTTCTACATTCATCATTTCTCTTCATACATGCACGCTGATTCTTTTTTTCGATTTCTGTGGTTACATCATTTACTTATTTATCGAGATCATTCCAATTTTTTGCACAACCACAGCATACTAACTGCTTGGATACGTAGCCGGCAACGAATCCATGGCACCCTAGTGAGTTAGACCCCTAAAACTAAATTGTACTAAAAGCTTTAATAAATATCCTTGCTACTTGTATTGTAGGGCTGCTATCGTTTATTTTATGTATAGTGCTTCGACACAAATATAATAATACACCGAAGGTCTAAGTGCAGATACGTTGCCATCCCTGAAGCCCAAGTTATGCCTCCATGTGATAGTTATTACGAGGCCATATACATATAATATACCATCTATATGGAACACGAGTACTGAACACTACCATTTGACGGCCTACGCCCTCGAATTACAAATTTAGCGCTCATCTACCAGGCCTGATTATATATATTAGGTGCACTTATTTGCTGCCGTCAGCGAAGAAATTAGATTGTAACATTTGTTGATTTACAAAATATAGAGATTCAAATTTCGAAAAAGGTTAAGTTTTTAATCATTCTCAATTTTTTCTCAAGCAACACAGACATAGGTAACATAACAACAAACATAACCTCAAAATTGAAAAACATTTGTGCTCAAAAAAGTATAAAGGCATTTTAAACTTAAAGGCCACCCATTCGGAACTGGGTTGGATTGGATCTCACAGTTGTAAAATATGATCATGTATACTCATGACAATGGCAAAGCGGTTGTTTCTTATAAGATAACGACTATGCAAATATAACACATGTGAATAGGGACTACTGGACAAAGCATACGTGCGATCTCTTGACATTATTGCCTGCGAAGTGAACTTCCTGCATCTCGACCACAGTCTAAGGTATATTTAGAACGACAGAGATTCAGTTATTGAATAATGGAATCGCATCAGCATGTCTCAGTAGATTAGTATATTATTATGGTTTAGTGATTTGAATTTATTAGGTAGGTACATAATATACATACGTACATAATTGCAGCCATTCTTTCATTTATTTTACACATGGTGGAATTTTATCCCACGAGGGGAAAAGCAGCGATTTCAAGTCACCCCGTATGTACACGATTGAAATTAGTTTTTCTTATCCCTAAGATTAGGTCTACCTTTGATCACGGAATGTATGAATGAAAAAAGTAGTATATTTATTTTAAAAAATAAATTAAAACTGTTCTGGAGACAATATTAATACACAATGTTCTAGATCTAAAGAGCCAGAATTCAATATCAACCAAGAAAACGATATATTTATACAATGCGTTAAAAAGTCGTTAATATGTTACGCTAAAGAAGTAGGTATAACTTCTTACGTGGGTACAAAAGTACACAAACACAGTTTTTTTTCACAGCAGGTTCTATTTTATGAATTAATATTTTATTTATGTAATAAAGTGAATGACTATGTAAATATTACAAACATGAATAGCGACAACTGAGCAAAGCATAGGTAAGGTACGTCATACATAGAGATAACACTCTTGCTACTATTGCATGCAAAGTTAACTTCCTGCATCAACCCGTCCTCAGACTCATAATTTAGAACGACAGAGGTGTAGTTATTGAATAATAGAATCGCTACTATACAGACCAGTCTCAAATATAAATTCTATGACTACAGGTACCTATTACTGTATTATATAGGTACCTACTGTAGTCTTTACTGATTTAATATAGATAAGTAAACTCTATGATTATAGGAACCAATGTACATTAATAGAACCATAAATAGAAAAATATTTTATTGGTCCAGTGATGGCAGTAGTTTTATCACGGCACGCTGCAGCTCCACTACCAAATTTTCTATCTCTATTGCAGGGTTTCTCAAACTTTCGGCTCCACATACCTACCCCTATTGAGAAATATTTAGGTGACCGCGAACTCCTCAACTAATTTACCCTAACCCCTTTTGTCGCGAACCCTCTGCCGTCGAATGGCGAACGTGGGTCTGCGTACCCCATTTTGAGAAACCCTGCTCTATTGGAATGGTTGACGGACTGCACTAGTATCTAGAAGTAGCAAAGATATTAGATGAAGTAGAAAATTAATTCCCTAGTGCGGTGGCGTCGTAACGTTCCGATGCCCAAGCAAATAATAAAAACATAACAAAAAATAAATATGACGTAATAGCAATAAAAAATTCTATCAACTTGTAAATGTAGAAGTCTAGACATTGCTACGAGTTATGTCTATCAGAATATCTTGTGTATGTAATACATACAGATGATATTCTGATCAATATTCATTTTTATTTATAGTTGAACATGACGAATACTTAATTCAGACTTACCATTTATAGAAACGTATACCTATACTAGACGCATTCAAACCTTACCTATTTTTTTCTAAGGTTACCTGTCTTGCAAGTTCTTATTTTCACATTCCTTAGTTAATTAATAGATACCTATTGTTTGTAACCATTTTCGTCACCTATTGTACAATACAATACCTATATTAAAGTTGTATATGTATTTTATACTATAATATCCCTGAAATTGTATATAACATATTTGTTATATAATATAATATGTTACATTATTATATTTTTTAAGAAATACGATCAGTTACGAGTTAATGATCAATAAAACATGATTAAAACTAACAGTTTTATTTCAAATTTACCAATTTTGAAAGTAGTTAATTAGACTAAAGAAATCGTTAAGAATCTACTTATAAGGTAACTAACCTATTGGTCTGATTTAACGTGCGACACAGCACACTTATCTATTTCTCATAGTATTTATGTGATGTCGCTTTCAAGTCTCAGATTATCTGTGGCATGTTTAGGTAATAGATAAAGCTATAGGTGTTCTTTATTGTAAGCGTGGTTTACCTTGATCTATATGAATAATTATGAATCGCTAAATGTATTGATAAGCGCAAAGCTCAAGAACGGCTTTACTAATTTCGCTAATTCTTTTTTTGTTGTATTTGTTATTGTCCGTGGAAGATTTATTTAAAAGAAAAAAATATATAGTTGCGCGGAAAATTAGAATTTTTTAGGAAACTTAACCACCAAACTTTTTCAATGTCAACCTTATTAGGGCCCTTAACATACAGGTCTGTCGTTTTAAATACGAGTAGATAAAAAAGTAGAAATTGATGATGATTCAGAATGGCATAAAATTACCAGAAACAATCGCCCTATTGCACCCGCGTGATTAAACATTTTATTTAACACTAGCGACCCGTCGGGGCCGTCGAAGAAAAAAACATTGACTACTCCCGTAATATAATTTAGCAATGAGAATAAATTTGAATAGGAAAACATAAACAAGGCAAAATTTTAAACATGATGTAAAAAAAAGTTCGCCACCGCGTCATCAGATCAGATTACCTATAGTATATTTTTTAAATATTTATTTTACAGCCATAATTTTAAAATGTATTGTATGGCATAACGACGTTTGCCAAATCGGCTAATCTCTTGTATACCTCTACAATTTTCTAAACTCAAGCAAATGCACGATTGCGACCTATCAGTAAACCACACGCTACAAGCCTGAACGAAGTAACATAAACTTGTTTTATACTGATAATCAATTCTATCCAATGCAAGCCAATGCAAAATAAATTGAAATCAATATGGAGTACTGTATTTTCTAATAGTACAGCGCCACTGCTCCTCCCCCTCTTGCTCCCTTTGTACACCCCGTCCGCAGACACACGTACACAGGTAATAGAGTGACCGACCACATCATTTTCATACTTGCACATCTATTTTATGGGTCTTTTTACATGTATGGTTTTTATTTCGCGATCAGAAAAATATAAATTTTCTACTTTTTTTAACTTAATATTTAAAACAAAGCATAATTTATTATTCTTTAACCCTCGCGCAATTTTCAATTTTTTCCTCGTACTGACGCGAGAAAAATATGACAGTTGATTTCAATTATTATTTTTCATTGACAGTTTAGCTGTTGTGTTAAAATATTTAGATTTTTTAATGTTTAAAATACATATGTTTTATGAAATTTTCCATACTCAAGCCAACTTGTATTTGTCATGAATAATCGATAAATGCTGAACAAGTGGATTGTGTTTATAATTTTTTCGAACCAAGTGTCTCCACTAAGAACCTTAGTGTAAACCAGATAAATGATACGCCCCTAATAATTTAGGTACTTGACTATCTATGTACTTATAATACATAACATCAATTAAAACCAGATTACCTTTTTTACCTAATTCTCAACAAAAATCTTCCTCATATCACAAATAACAGTAGTATATATGGTTATAAAAAAAACCGGACAAGTGCGAGTTCGACTCGCGTGGTGAGGGTTCCGTAATTTAAATAAATATTTTCGAAAATATTACAGATTTAAAATGCAGGGACATAGCGGTTACGGTGGTACCGGCAGGGGAGGTTATATTATTAAGAATTTTCGATTTAATTTGAATACTCAAACTTCTTATAGGTTTTTCAGTAATCTATAAGCAAAGAACTATTTTCCACATTTTTTTCAAAATTTTAAGTTCAGTAGTTTCGGAGATAGGGGGAATGGTCAATTTTCGTCGTTTTTCTTAAATAACTTCAAATTTGTTTATGCAAAAATTGAAAATATATCTGAGATGCTGACAACAACCTCTTTCATTTGATATATCACACGACACAGTTTACGATTTTTTTTTTGATTTTATGATTTACCCCTTCGAAAGTTGCCCCTGTTTAAAATTTATTATTTTACTTGACGTGTTCATCTTTGGGTCACCAATTTACATAAATTCATCAAATTTCGACTCAATCGGTCGAGTAGTTTCGGAGCAAATTGGCTGTGACAGACGGACAGACAGACAGACAGACAGACAAACGCACGAGTGACCCTATAAGGGTTCCTTTTTTCCTTTTAAGGTACGGAACCCTAAAAACACTCTTTTATTTTACTATAAGTAATATCCGTTCCGGCCGGATTGAAAATGGGACCGGATTGCAATCTCTAACTAAGTACGACATTGGTAAAGGAATTGGGAACAATATTTCGGCGCGGTCGATTCTTTCAGTGCGGATATCACATGTATTTAAAACCTCCTTGACTGCGATTCGTTCGACGCGTTCGGCTCGGATAAGAGTGTGTTCACCTTAGTATATATTAGGTATATGGATTCTACCTGAAATAAAATTTAATTAGATTGATATTGAATTAAGGCTTTATTATTTTACATTTATCACAAAATAATCACTATCACAGAAAGTATTCATTTCTGAAATTCCACATAGTGTTATCACGCCACAACCCGCTGTGAACCTCGAACATCGCGTTCTCTGATCAATGGTATTATCTCCCAGCTGCATTTACAACTACCGGCGTTTGCCAATCATCAACGCTAAAAGCAAATCCATCAGAACGTTTTCTAAGTTTTTTGCATAGCCACCATCAGACGTACCTAATTTATTTACCACAACATGCTAATACACTGCCATATTCCGGTTAGATCGTAATGTCTACAATTACCGATACAGAGGCATAAAATGTTTGTAGATAATAGCAAAGCCTTAATATAACATTGAAATTCCTGTTTTAGGTATCCGTAACCTACTAAGGAACCCTTATATTTTCGCCACGTCCTTCTGCCCACAGCTTAGTGCAGAGATTCTTAGTACCAGAAAGCTGTAATTTGGCATAGTATACATATTTCAAATCATGAAAAATTTTTTTGGGATACTTCTAGACCAGAGGGGTGGGGCCGAGTAGGCTGGGGCCAAACGCCACCTCGACTATAAATAAAATGGCCTGTCAAAAGCTTTACCCATCTAATCTAAGAAGTTCCGCTAGAAAATGCTCTAAAATGTTGAGACTTTAGTAGTATCTACTCTATTAAGCAAACTGACTTTGTGTCGCCCTTGGGTCTCATGAAGGTCTCTCGTTTCGCCGTTTTGACCAATGTACCAAACACCGAGGTACTGGGAAACTTTCAGAAAATGTGAAAATCCCGATAGAACCAGAGATAAAGGATTTTAAACCGTTACCTCTGTTAGCCGCCAACCCGGAAATTGAACCCAGGACCCTAGCGTAGTAGTAGTGGCCTGTTACCACTAGACTACTGAGACAGTTGAATATCTAATTCAATTACGTTAAACAATTTCCAAACCACGATTTTCAATCAAAATCTCTAATTCAATCACATTAAAACACAAACAACGACTTTCAATCAAAATTCCACATATAAACAAAACAAATATTCGCAAATATGATAAACGTATGATCACCTGTATAATTTATTCAAAAGATACCTGCCTGCTATCCGGTACTAAATACTAGAAACAAAATAAAAAAATACAGTAATAACCATTGCATCTCATAGTGATACATGTGTGTGCATGTTGTTTAACGACACTGGAAATGGATAGTTAGAAGTGCTTAGGTAACATTGAGTTAATCTAATCTGATGATACGCTTTGCCCCGAGTTGTTACAGTGCACAATTATTATGGGTCGTAACATAATTGTGTATGATTTGCAAGACGTTATCGCAAAGAACAAGCTTTTGAAGCTAATGTTAACATTTTACGACAGGATTTCTTGTGACCTTTAAAAAAAGTCATTTTTATTTTTGTGAATAAATAAAGTATTCGGTCACCCAAAATGGTTACTGGGTTAGTAACTTCTGGACTGTTTTGGCCGTGAATACAGCAATTCTATTTAATATTAAAAGCACCAGATCACCTTATCCTTTCACACAGACATTCGGTTCTGTTAGACATTGACTAAACTAGAGCGATGAGACCACAACAGCATGCTCGTGGCGGATCGTTTACGATCGGACTGGATCGGCTATTATTTCATCAGAGGCATGCAAGCATAGACCTCAAGGGTGGTAATGCATCTACATTGAAATCTTTGGTTTTTAAGCAGATGTTTATAAACTGCAGTATTCGCTTACCATCAATGTTAACTGTATGCTCGTTTGCCACTTCATGACATAAAAAATACCTACCTGTAATTATTTGCGCTTTAGGTGTAAAAATGTGTTATACATCCAATATCTATAACACATCTTTTAATGTAAGGTCACTCTTCAAAATAAGGACGATGCTGGTGTCATGTTTTTCAGAAAAAACAACTCGTTAAGTGACATACACTCTTTCTTTCTGAAATTGCATGCCCAGTATTCTGTTCATCTCGTAGAAACATTGTAACTGTAATGACAGACTGGAAATAGATTGCTAAAAACGCTTAGGTTCCATTGGGTTAATCTAATCGGATGATGATGATACCTTTCCGTTGTTACTGTGTTGTTACAGCGCACAATTATTATTGCTCGTTACATTACTGTGTGTGATTCACGAGATATAATCTGTAAATAAGGTCTAGAATTTGAATGCCCAACGTTTTGAAATTACTATTAATTTGCGAAAATGTTTTTGGCATTACTTAAAAAACCATAACAACGTACTACATAACTACAGCAGCTTTATAAGACCCAAATACGGCTCCATCTAGAATTCTGTGCTCTTATCTGAGTCCAGGAGCCTCCAAATATCAGCTTCGTCCACTTGACTCCTAACAAAGACGAGCTGTTTGTGTCGTTAACGACCGAACAGAACACACTGGCAGGCTCGAGCTCCTGAGCCTACGCAGAGACATCGGAAGTCTCTATAATGGTGAGTGCTCTGTTGATTTATCTGATATGGTGCCACCGTCCTTTTTTCTTCACCGCACCACCTCACTGTCGACCCAGCAGTGCTCGACGGTGGTGACTTTTTCTGCCCAGGATAAACAAATTGTGGAACGAACGTCCCTGTTAGGTGTTCCCTCAGCGCTACATATATTCTTCATAACTGGCGTCAAGAGTCCTTCAGGGCTAGCAACATATTATATATATATATATTCAGGTGTTGCAAATGTTCATAGGTGACGGTGACCCTTTTTCCATCAAGTGGCCCCACGGTGGCCCGTCTACTTGTCAGTCAACCTTTTGTTATAAAAAAGTGTCCTGATAATAGGTTCTTATTTTAAGTTGTATCTTTTGAATTACGTTTTTTCCATAGTTGGATGATTGCATTCGGTAGGTCTCCGTGCCTTTATAATGTAAAAATTTTTTACAATTTTTTTGTCTTTCCACTCTAAGCTAATGGGGTGATGCTCACTCAAAGAATCTTAAATTGTACAACTTAAGAACATACATAAAAATGTATAATACGCAGCTGTTGTGACCGAGAGGTGAGATCAACATGGTCCATTAGAATCAATATCAACGTTTCGTTTCCGAAAAATGATTCATAAGAATGTTCCTCTTAACTATAATTGTACGAAGGTACCATCAATTTTTTACATTGTACCGTAGGATAATGGATGTAAGATCAGGTTTGAATTGATTATATAGTATTATTGCCGCGGAATAGAATTATGAACCAGTAGGTATCATATTTGGTCCGTGTGAAATGAGTCCACGTATTTTGTGTTCGCATATTATTACCCACACTTTATTGCTGTCATTATTTTTTACGATCCATATCTGCCATTCATCATAGAGAACAAAAAATATTTTTGACACGAAGATAATTTATTATTATCCAATCATAACACATTTCCCATTTAATAAGGTTTACAGCAGTTCTAAATTCAATTAAGCTTGGCGTTAGACTTTATTGAATGTATTCACTGTTATTTCATAATTAAGTTAACTACTTTGTTGGATTGTGGTAGCAGGCCACTACTATTACGCTGAGGTCCTGGGTTCGATTCCCGAGAAGGGGGTTATCAGAAATAATGATGTGAAGTCCTCTATCTCTAGTTCTATTGGGATTTTGCCATTTTCTGGCAATTTCCCAGTACCTTGAAGTTTGGTAATGCGCCCGGAGATGTCAACAGGCTCGCCACCTGTTACATGGGCCAAAACTTAACCGGAGAATCGTGGGTGGTTGCATATACCTATGCTTGAATGCATGCATTTATCTCTGCCTACCCCTTCGGGGATTACAGGCGTGAAGATACGTGTTAGGAAGTTACAATGGCATCTACAATTAATGTAATGCTGAAGAACTCCGGAGGGTGGACCTTTAGACGTCTTCATAACTTCACAACCAAACCCACGACTGGATTTTATACATACCTATACATTGTAATTGCAATAATTTTCTTTAACAAAAATGTCTTGTGTTATGTTTTTTCAGTACCTATAAAATATTGTACATCTTTGTGTCCCAGGAATAAAATATAACCGAAGTTCAAATTGAAAATAAATAAAACAAAAACATTCAAACCGCAGTACACAAAAAAAACGAACAACCAACGTATTACTTTCCTACATCATCATATGAATACGAAAAATATTATAAGCTTACAAACCAAGCCCAACCCGCCATTTCTGAATTGACATAAGAATGAAAAATCGTAATGGCAATGAAGACTTTATGTGCGCTTTGTATCCATGATTTAAGTCTTTGATCATTCAATTCGAAATTTTATGCAACGTTATGTAGTTTTATTTATATTGATCTCTACCATTACTGGAAATATCACAATCGGGATCCCAGTAACATAATAATATGCAAATGAGACATGCGTAACATCCTCATACATGGATTCAAGGCACTATCCCACAGTGCGATTCTGATACAATCTTTTATGATCGATTCGACGCAAACTTGCGTTACTGAATTAATTCAATCAGCTTAATCATCTTTAACTAGTACAAGTGCAAAATAAGCTGCGAGAAATCAGATAATGAACTACACAATTCAATTATTATGGTCGTGTAGACACATTACGATAAGAACTGGATGTGATCTCACCTGATTTTTGTAATTTTCTGTCGTTCATTTTTATGATTCCAGTTTATAAATGATTATGACTTTTATTTTTTTAATCGTACCACTCATTGGCAAAGAAGCTAATGTAATATGAGTCTAGATGTGAACATTCTCTAGGGTTCCATAGCCTATAAGGAATCCTTATAGTTACGCCATGTCTGTCCATCCGTCCCATTGTCCGCAGCTAAGCTCGGAGACTTTTAGTGTGCTTTTAGTACTAGAAAGCCGTAGTTTGCTATGAATTATCATATTGGTCACATCGATAATGCGATGCATGTGTGATGTGATTGCTTGTACCTACCCTAGTTTTGTATTTTTTTTTACTGGTGGTGGAGTTCGAGAGCGTAGGCACCACCGCAGTACCTTATTTATCTGCCGCCAAATTGTGTTCAGCACTATCGTGTTCCGGTTAGATGGTAATGTATGGCCCTGTAATAACTTCACAGAGACATGACAACTTAGGTCTCAGGGATGGCAAAGCAACTGCATTTTGACCTCTGGTTTTTGTGTAGGTGTCTATAGGCGGGAGTCACCACTTAACATAAATGTGAGCTGCATGCTTGTTTGCGACCTTCTCGACAAAAAAACACCACGTGTATCCTATCATGGGTAGATTCTTTGAATAGGTTTTTAAAAAATATTGCGGGTTAGTAAAAGCCATGTGTCTACTAAATGATACGTTTATTAAATAAAGCCCTGCTCCCTCTGCCACTAAACGGTGGATATTGGACGTGTGAAAAAAATCACGATGATAGTAGGTAGGTACACTTAACAAATTTAAAATGAGTTCAATCACGACTACGTAGACTCAACAATTTTACGAGAAATAGTCGGTCAATTATAAAAAGTACTTGCGAAAAAGGAACCCTACACGCACTTGGCCGATTTATTTAATTAGGTAATGAAAGTGTTCAACGAACAAGCACTCTCTCTTACTATCCACATGACGTATATCTTCACAAAGACCTCTATGGTACTCCATATCTCATTGCAGATACATTGTACTCCTGAGGACTAATTTATTTAGTACTATCATGTGACAGAGGTTTTTACTGGTGATAGAGTTCCAGTGACGGCACTCGAGAGCGTAGGCACCACCACATTACCTAATCAATGTACCACCAAATGGTAGTGTTCAACATTGTTAAGTTAGTTAAGTAGTTTCTATCACAGGAGCGTGGACTGCAACATAACAGTATATGAATAAGAGTACAACGTATATTATATTCTATATTTGCCCATGGGAGAGCTTTTTTTTGGGTAGAAATCTCAAGGAAGTACTAAACTTATTAAACATGTACATAAATATCAATTGTAAAGTAGCATTTCAATAATAAAGTGAGCGTCGATATAATTAATAATCTCCTTTTACGATAACAATTCATGTTAGCACCTACTGAGATGGCAGTAATTATGCAGATGCAGACAATAAAGGCACTGTTCCACCGCTGCGTAGTCTTTTCACAGACAGGCAATGTTGTCTGGTTAACATTTATTTTACTTTGATCTACGTTTTCTCTACGGCACACATAGCACGCATTTTGACACGCTTATAGTGACCAAGCGTCCCGAAGCGATATTGTCTTAATATATCACCACAATAATGTTTTGGTACTTCGAATTCTGGTATTGTGTAGTAGTAAGGTGTAATCGGTCCTTAAACTGTCAGCAAAAAAATACCTATCACCGAACACAGCCTTCGACCTAACCTGGCTAAGTCGGGGGCGCCCATGGTCCCCATCACGCCCAACCAGCACGAGAGATGATATACCTACATAGGATATTAAATATTAAGTAATAAGATGTTTTGAACTTGATCTATTCAACCGTCAGGTATTTGACATATTATTTTTTAAATGCTTGGTATTTAGATTTTAAGGTTCCTATTTTGCACTACATTATTCCAAATGAATTTTCGATAAAATACATTTTATACAATCTGAACATTTCATGAATTGAACATTCTATTTTATGATTAGTAGCGCAAATGTTATTACCGCAAATAAATATTCGATCAAATGAAAATTACGATTTCGAATTATTGACGTGATAGCGGTCACGTCACCAGCCACATAATACCTAGGTATGTATTCTATCGGTAAGATGCAGTAAACCTAATTTTAAAAATATGTCTAATATTTAGAAATGAAGAAGAACTGACGAGTTTGTCCAAATTTTATTTCAAAGTACTAATCTCTGAAAATGCCAATCGAACGTCATCATCATATGAATATGATGATGACGTTCGATTTTTAAAATCCGTAAAAATCCGTAAAAAAATAAAATAATTGTATACTACATAAGAACAGAGCAATAGCCTTTCTTAGAATGCGTGTCTACGATCAAGCAGTGTGATATGGCAATTTTATGGAAAATAATTTCAAAACATGTAAATTTGCGGTTGCACGGCTCGTTTAGAAATTTACCGATGATTAATAAAGTAGCATATATTATTATGCAGCATCAACACGCAGCAGTGAAACAACACGTTAACGCTGTGAACTCTGGCAAACTAACGGCCCACATTCGTTAGAGAACAAGCGAACTGCATAATGTTGTGGTCTCATCTGTCACATTGTTTCACACCACTACCTTCCATAAACGGTGTGTAAACGAACATTATAGCGTACAGTTATATTGCCATAATATTACAGAACTAGATGATAACGTGGATAAAAGATGTGTGCGGTAATATTCTGGCGAGTATTTTTACCGACTTCAAAAAGGAAGAGGTTATCAATTCGTCGTAATCTCTTTTTTATGTCTGGTCTCCAATTACTGCGAGATGACTGGACCGATTGGAATTATTTTTGTGATAATGTAAAGAACATGTCTCCTTTAAAGATGAACTGATTCAACCAGGCTTCTTCGAAGCCAATTTTTGGGTATGTATGTTATGAAAATCTGGTCAGGAAGTTAAGAAAGACAAACTCAATAATTATTATTTAAAAATAGATATGAGGTTGCACATCTCTAAAATATTGATCCAATCATAGGTAGATCTCAGCAATATCGTGCATTTTCTGTTGAAGTACAACAGAAAATGCAATAGAAGCTATTCCAATGTTACGTCCTTTCTCATAATCACAAAGCTTTCTTTGCCTGCATGCCAGCAATACTAATGTATCTAGATTTCGCTACAGTACAGTGAATGCAAGATTCTACGCTCTTTAGAGAACATCCCGAGTATTTAAATGTTTCTGCACCGTATTCAATGAATCAGGTTTTAGAATTTACGTATTCAATACGAATTGATTTGCAAAGAATGTTTTATGAATAAGATTTTAAGTGGGTCTTTATTTGAATATTTAAATTTTTTTTTGTTGTAGTTTTAATTTAAATAGATGTCAACAAATATTTTTAAAAAAATTGAAAAACGTGTATTTTGGGATATTTATCACCTTATACCAGCATTATCCTCAACCTGCGGGCCGCCGACCCATTTATTTTACCTCCATTACTCGCCATGCCACCATTTTCTTTTTCTGGTTGGAAGGAGCTCGAGGGCGTAGGCACCACCGCATTACCTAATTTGTATGCCGCTAAATGTTAGTGTTTAGCACTATCGTGTTCCGTTTAGATGGTAATGTATGGCCCCGTAATAACTATCACAGAGACATAACATCTAAGGTCTCAGGGGTGGCAACGTATCTGCATTTTGACTTTTGGTTATTCTGTAAGTGCCTATAGGCTGTCATCACTTAACATCAATGTGAACTTCATGCTTGTTTGCATGCATTACATCAAAAAAACTGAAACGTCTTTGCTGCCCCTGAATTAAAGAGATTGACATAATCAGTCAAAATTCAATTCCAGTAGACTCAATTTCTGGTGATGAATGAAAAATAAAAACATCTTGACTTATGTTTGCAACTTACCGGATTCGGACCAAACCCGCGCGAGCGGATTGCACCGGACTTGATTTAATAATTATTCTGTCCATCGGACTCCTCTACACACGGCCAGATTTTGGTTCGGAGCGTACCGCTGCCCGCTCCGTACCAAATCCGGACGTGTGTTACGACTATAATTAATCTTACCTTTCGTCTTTGTCGTATAACTTTGTCACATACACCTTTTAAGTAGGCATTATGAATTTATAAGTACCTACTTACATAACATTTTGTTTAACAACAAAAATATTTCTTTATAAAATGGTTAGATCATTACCGCATGAATGCAATGTGAGGTCACGTTTTCCTAACTTCCCAACTCCAGCTAAATAGATTCTGATCAAGGCAATGCACGACCTGCATTTAGTCACGCTTAACCAGAAGATCCATCTCATTCGTTTTGACCCGGTTAGTCCAGCGGTGTGAGACCGTTTGATTCAAAGGGTCGCGGGTTCGATCTTCTCACCGAGACAAATATTTGTATGGCCTTCAGATATTTGTTTCGAATCTGGGTGTTTGTGTATGTACAACGACACCCACGACACAAGTTTATACCTAGTGTGGGCCTTTGAGTCTAAGCGAATTTATTTTTTATTTATTAGTAATTGATTTCACCGTTAGATATTACTTAGTGAACTTACATTAAAAGATCAAATTCTGGATATACTGCATCCATCTTAAAATCATCGAAATGGTTATGAACGAAGTATGTATCTATGTAATCATCACCCCAAGGAGTAGGCAGAGAGTGTGGAGCGCCAGATATTAAAAATGTTTTTCAGATAAATAAAATGTTTGTTGGAACACTTCTCAGCATCGCTATTTAGCATCCTGTAAGCCACTGAGCTGAGCTGACATCCGAGGAACGAGTTTTAACTTTGAAAATTTAGATTTCATAAATTAGGATCGATTTTTTTCAATCTGATAACACCAATTGGCTTATTCTATAAATCGGGCCCAGTATTGTATTAATATAATAAAAAAATATTTAATTACTATCTAATTTCAATTGCTGGATGATTATTTACTAGTGTAAACAGCATGTTCTCTTAAAAGGCAACCGTAGAAAAATGCTCTCTCATGCTATTATATTCATGTTGGAACAAAATGAATTCGATATCTTTATTCATACGAAAAGATTAAGATCGGTAGGCTTAGGGCTGCTGCGGCTCTTCAATTTACTCGGAGTTACGGTGTTTGACGATGATTATATAACCCGAACAAGTAGGTTTATTCGGATTATGAGTGGACAATATTTGTAGTATCCGTAAAGAACAGTTTCAAAAACAAGCAGTTTCATTTTATGTAACCAAGATGGCAAACCAGCCTGCATTTCAAATGGAGTTAAGTAATGACTGCAGCTTATAGACATCTACTCAAAAATCACAGGTCAAAATGCAGATGCATTGCCACCCCTGCAAATTAAGTTGTTATGTCTCTGTGTAGTTATTACGGAGCCCATATTTTACTTACACATCCAACCTAGAGCAAGAACATGCTCTGTACTTGAACATTTTTAAGGTGACGTCAACGAATAATTAATAGGAAGAAGGTGTAATTAGTGTATGTCAATAGTGTCGCGTTTTGTATTATTATATGCAGTTACTGTTAGCGTAGAGCCGTGACAACTCTACCACTTACTACTGTCAGGAGAATTGTTCCGCCAGTGCAGCAAACCGAACAGTGACGGTCAAAACATTCTAATAGGATGGTAGTAAATAAGTACAATAACGCGGAATGCGTAGTACTTATCAACAACCTGAAACACAGATTTTACCTAATTCAGGCAACACAGTAGATATTAAGACACTTTTGTAATACTTTAAACTTTTTTTTGAAATAAACAATTACTTTATGATATTATGATTACATATAGATCTCGTTCACCGATCCCGAATCGAAAAGGGAAAGAGAAATTCGACGTTCGCATGTCAAGCTTCGGTAGCTCCGAAAGCGGCTGGACTGGTTATCCTAAGGTGCCCGAAGTCACCCCGCGAACACTTCGCCAAAATTCCATACAAACGCTTAATTTGGTTTCTATTACACAGACATCAATCAGTGACGTGTATTTACACGCGCACCTGTGTGCGTAGCACGTACAAAATACCAATAGTCGCCCATAAGAGGGGGGAAGGGGTTGAGTAATGCGGACAAATCGGGCAGGACGTCGAAGTGTCCATTCTATACGTAGTGTTACCTATTTATTACATATTCCCTGCCGAAGTCAAATATTCCTTTCCATTTTTCTTTCATTCATCATTATATACGGCAGGTGGCAGCCCTACTGTCGATACCAAACTACTAAAATTGAATGAATGCTATAGTACAAATATGCAAAAAACACATGTCCGGACGTAATAAGCCAATACGGGTTCACAATTCAATCCGGCGGACGTGTCTGTTAGCCCTCGGGACACAATCAGAGTAAATATACATTTGTCGAGTGGAGTACAATGGCTGACGTCTGCACTTTAATCTTTTGCACATTTGAATATTTTTAAAAACATTATTTACAAATGTACCTATCGGTCGCTACACCATAAGGAACAAAAATATTGAACTTATATGTTTGTACTGTTATTGCCCGCTGATAGATACGATATTTTTTTAAAAAATGAAAATAAAATAACTCTTTGTGTTAAGAAACTAGCAAATTATAATCAAAATACCTGTCTAAATTTTTAATCGAGTTCAAAAAAACGAGAAGGTTCTCAATTCGGCCGGTATTTTTTTTTTTTTCTGTATTTACGCCAATTTCGCCGAGATATCTTTATATTATAGTTAGAAGGAATAGTATCCTAGTAGTAAGAATATTTTAATATAACGTATATTCAATTGCTAATTAAAAAAACTTCAAATAGCTATAGTTTTCTCCAGCCCGAAACACAGGTTTTCCCTAGTTCGGGCATACATTTTTTTGTACTATTTCAAGTATTAAGATATTATATTGTAATAATTTTAGGGACTTACTTTTTCAAATATACAATTTTATTTTAAAAAAAATTACAAGTATCATAAATCTCTTCTTAATTTATTAAAATAGGTACGTTAGTATAATATAGTAATAATAATGGCAACCCTTGTACGCCCCTCTGCTGGGCATGAGTCTCTCCCCTTTTGGGTGAGAGGCCTGGAGCTTACCCCACCACGCTGCTTTAATGCGGGTTGCTGGAGTTAGTGGCCAACCCACTGTGAAATGTTTTTAAACCGCCCATATGGCCTCTAACCTAACCGGTAGGTACCTGACCGGTACCTAAGTAGGTATGCCCAAAATTCTCAAAATGAAATGAATCTTAAAGAAGACTGAATAATATGTAGAGTCCAAAATACAGAAACATAGAATATTAAATATTACAAATGAAGGAGTAATGTGAGTGTTTTTAAACTTTACAAATAACTATTTGTAAACGTCGTAAATATATTACGTGCTATCTCCGGTATCAGGAAACTAAGGCAATAAATCGTTATTTGAGCGCCCGATCTTTTTTCTATATCTCAGTTTACCTTGGAAACCGTATACAAAATCAGTAGCTACATTAATACACTGAAAAAAGTATTCGATTACTCGGCACTAGGGATGTTACAGTGGCTAGACACCGATTCAGAAAAGTTGGAGCTTTAGACCTCTAATTACGACTTTGGCTCCGATTTTCGATATTTTACATCCGTTCCTAATTGAGACGGAGGTCGATCGAAGAGGAGTTTTAGAGATTTTATTTATTGTTGAGTTAAAGGCAGGTGCTTATACTGTTTTTACTTTAAAATTAAAGCCGCTGAATAGAGCTAGTATATTTTGTCTTAAAACAACGGGGCACGCCGTACCATGGCGTCTTATTGCAATACTATTTGCGAAACTTAAGAGTCACTCGATTGGCGGCTGGACTAGATTCCCAGTAGGCCGCGAGTTCGAGTCTCGCCTGAAGTCAAATTTTTCTTTCCATTTTTCTTTAAAAATAAAATATATTTCACAAGCATGTGTTAATGCGAAATAATATAAAACAATCACTCGATTAAGTTTAATAAATGACGGTGCATATCAAGAAACGATATAATAATATTATGATGTATATACATGTCATACATATACACATGACAATATCCTTTCAACATCCTAGTCTAATTGCGATGCCGATAAAAGAAACTTATAGACTTAACTTAAAACTCATACTATCTGTTTTTCCACTTTCGTAACATCCCTACTTGGCACTCGCGAGCCGGCTTATCGTCGTTGTGTGTGAGAGTTAATTTATGTGACCACACCGCTACCTGACGGGTACTAATTAATCATAGCCGATATCCTTTACAATTTTCGCAACTTAAATTGATTTGTAATGTAGTAGAAGTAATAATATGTTGATTAGAGTTTTTTTTTTATCACGACCAAAGCTATAAATAAGGATATTGTAAAGATTGTAAATTTAGTTTATGACATCGAAGATAATTTTTTATTAATAAATTACATATAAATGGCCATTAATGTAAATGGCAATCTTACAACCTATCTGGCAATCTTATATCCTTTCAACTGTCGAGGCCGATTTCGATGCCTATAAACCAACCATAAAACAATGTTTGAAACTTCAATCTCATAAAACCATCTCCATAACATCCCTACGTGGCACTCACGAGCTGACTTATCGTCGTAATACATCGGTAGCGGTTTGGTCACATAAATTAGCTCTCACACAAAATGTGTGAGAGCTAATTTATGTGACCATACCGCTACCTGACAGCTGCTAATTGATCATAGCCGACATCCTTTACAATTTTCGCAACAAAAATTGATTTGTAGTAAATTTTAGGGCTTTTTCTTCCGACACTGTAGATCAGCGTTAAGGAAGCGTATTGTAGCAAAGAAAATTCAAAGAAAATTACTTGAAAGTTCATCGACTTAACGGAAAATGGATAAATCTGGCGTATAAACATTTACATTCGTTGACATCTGTACTTATATTATGATATTCAATAAATAATACATCGAGTTATTACACAATAAAAAGTGTAAATTTGTAAAATTCCATTAATTAAAAAGGAATGGCAGATTTGCGGCGATTTTTAAATGATAAAAAGCTACGTTACTTCAGGCACAGCTACGTTACTTTCGTAAGATATTTGCTGCGTTATTTCTATTAAACACAGTTATGTTTATCAGAAATAACAGTTATCCAAGGAGTTGAGTTTTATTTCAATATATAAAATACCACGAGCAGTTCCCGTTCGTTATCCGTAAATGGACACTTTACTTTACTCTTATTACTTGAATAGCTGAGTAGTTATAGTATACTACTTCAAAAAAAAATCAAAAATTCATTTTTTTTTATTTGGAACATAAAACAAAATCACAGAAATAAAATGGAAACGATGACACTCGCAAAAGTAAGAAATATACTGTGTCACGAGAATCAACGCCCACCTCCAAACCGACACAGGCAGGTTTCAGTAATCTTACGAAGAACGCAGGTTAACTAATAACTTAACTACCTAATAATAAAAGAATACAATAAGATGATGTGTCTGTTTAAAACAAAATGAAAAATGATTGTGTGTGTGTGTGTGTGTGTGTGCACGCATGTGCATGTGAGAATGTGTAACTGTTTTATTTTACAACTCTTAGCAAGTCTTCAGTTTCTTCATAACTCAGTGAAAGTAACCATTTAAAGCAGTTATTTTTACATTTGTACCAAGGTAGAGGATAGATGTTCATTTTTCTGTTGACACTGTTGTAAATTTAGGAGCTAATGAAATTATAGTTTTTGCTTGCAATGTTTGTACGAAGGCGCTTAGTGGAACTTAAATAGTTATGTTTGTGCCTGCCACTAAAATGGCTCCTTTTGAAATCGGTTAAATTATAGTTCATATAATAAATGATCCACCTCCCGCATCAATAGAGAAATAAGAGAGAAAAAAATATATATTGTGGCGCGTACGCAAGAGCACAATGGCTAATTTTGCACGACTCGTAGTGCATGATCCCCATATTTGTATTTAGTATCGGACAAATCCTATGTTCAGTCTGGGTTTCAGATCAATCTGGATTGTATGCTAAGTACATAAGGTATTATTTGAATAGCAATTTCGAATCGACGTTGGACTTTTTAATCAAAAATGATTTTATAAATCAGGGTTCGTCGGTAAATCGTGGTGAGTTCCCGCGGCGGGAGTGAAACGAAGGCTCGACTTATGCAAATTAAATGCGCCAGAGATACCGAGTGCTTGAGAATGACAGATCTTTAAATTGATTATCGTTCAATCCCAAATATATTTCAGAAACTTTACGCAAGTTACTTTACATGGTGTATTTTAATTGACTTTGTTTTTGAATAGTTCTGTTGTTTAAAGGTTTAGGTACCGACATGAACGACAGCTTGAAGTTATATCCATCATTTAAAAGGAAGTATAATTTTGAGCCTCACAGAGTTTGAGATTTTAGATCTGTGCCGCTTATTAGCAAGGTGAAGAGAATAAATTAGCTAGTTGTACTAAACAATCTTTCTCGTTCAAGCCAGTGGACCGGCTGGTCTTTCTGAAATTTTACTCGAATTTTGCCAACTGGATTTACAAAATGGCAACCATAATTTAAAATGTAGAGATGAGCTCTATCTTGATGATTTTTGTCCCAGAACTTATGGACAATTGCGATTAACTTAAAGACTACTTGTTAGGTATTCTCAAGATCTTACTATTCCAAAAATCGTCAGTAAACTTGAAAATATCTGGTTGTTTGCATGTTTTATAAAAAAAAAATCTTTTAGCAGCATATATTTTACCGGTATATGATCACCACATAGCGCCATTCCTAAAAATTAATGCATCACCATTAAAAATAATTGAAGTAACAAGTGTCAGTACTAGCTCTTTATTATCGTAATATTTCTCACCGAGCTTTCAAACCTGGCTCATGATTTTAACTCACCGTGACGGGTAGACCCTTTTTACTTTGCTAAGTATATTAATTGACTCACTTATCTTTTTTACAAGTTTTTTACGTGGATCGATGAGTTAAAACAAATTGTAATTGTAAATTGTAAATTAATATATACATCTATAAATCAATTTCCTATTAAAATAAACCTCCATTAATTTTAAACATATGAATATATTTAACTTAGAAAATAATTAATACAATTTGGGAAAGATGACAGTAATTTAAATATAAATATTAATACACATGTTTTTGATATTTTCTTTTCGAACAAAAGTTAGGCTATTTAATCACAAATTACAAATAATTAGTTTATTTATTTCAATAATTCAACAAATTTTATCGTGATAATAAATAAAATAATAATATAAAATAACATATAAAAAATGAAAATTAATAATAAAATCAATTATACTAATTACCATCAACTGTGTCATCATAGCGATTGAATTTCCGATACGTAATAGATGACATGTTTTTCGCACTGGGTACTACGTCTGAACGGACCAAAAAGAATGGACCGTAGTCCATTCGGCCGTAATCAAAAATCGTCTACGTCTCAACGGACCGGACATAGAATATTGCTAGCAAATTTATACATGGAGTACATTCGAGTGTAAAAGTTATAAATTGAAATACTTAGTCTTAAATTTTCTTAAATTTGTATTATTTTCTTTATAAAAACACACTCTCACACTCACTCTCTACCTACCCCGTTAGGGACCTGGCGTGAAGATACATTATACATATATAAAAACAATCAGCCACTTAAACATATTGAAAAAAAAAACCGTTAGTGCGTGTGTGAAGTGCGCGTGGCCCAAGGTTTGATTAATATAATAAAAAAATATATAAATGCTTTCTATGGAGTTGTTCAAAAATTTCGAGTAGGTTTTATATTTGGTGGACTATTACTCGCAAACTTGTAAAGCCAACTTAGGTGTGATAATTTTCCTTTTAATTTCGTTATATGTAAATACTATTTCCGCAACGTTTGAATTTCCAACAACAACCGTTTAGTTTGTAGAGGGTGGGGGGCATTTGACTCTAACGAAAATTGGCACTTTAAAACTTAATAAATCACAAACAGTTAACTAAATCAAAAAACGATGTAAGCACCCTAACATTTTTGAAAGACCTATCCAACGATATCCCACACTATATAGAAAACGAAAAATAAAAAAAATATCCGCGCGTTACATGTAGGGGAGGTACCCTAAATAATGTTATTTTTCATGTTTTTATTACCACCATTTATTTTATTCATCACTATGTCGGCATGATTAAGGTGTACACTTGTGCCAAATTTCAAGTCTCTAGTACCAATAGTTTTTGCGCTAAACCGCAGACGGACGGACAGACAGACAGTCAGACGGACATGGCGAAATTATAAGGGATCCTTGTTTACTACGGAACCCTAAAAACACTGATTGCATATTATTATGAACCTTCTTTTCGCCACTCCTCTGACGTAACAGATAAACTGCCTGCTTGTGATTGGTTGATAAGAAAGGGTCATTAGGTAGCTGAAGTCGTGCCAACTAGAAACGAAGATGTTAAAGATTTTGTGTACTTACATTACAACTATTAGATTAAATACTACTTTAAATATGTAAATATTTTGTAGTGAAAATTTATAAACCATACGACTGTTACGCTTGTATGCGACTGTATTTTTAAATTATTTTATGACCGCCCGGTCACGTTGGGACGTAGACGTTTTTTGATTACGGCCGAATGGACTACGGTCCATTCTTTTTGGTCCGTTCAGACGTAGTACCCTTCGCACTGCCCTCAAACAGTTTAATTTTTTTTCGTTACTGGAAGACATGTTCAATTTTGTTATCTACTGATCCCATAATTTGCATGGATTTATTAATTATGTTATGTCTTTTGTGAAAAATTAATATTAATAATGTACCTATGTAAATGATTTCCGTGATTCTATGTATGCAGTGTGTTTGTTGTACATGTGTAAACTATATTTCTCTGGTAAGTGATTTGTTTCTGATCTTTTATGAGAAATAAATCTTAAAAGAGTCTTAAAACTTATAGGCAATATAGGTATATAGGTACCTTCGTAAATAAAATTGCTAGCAGGTACAACAGCAATTATTGTTATTTATGTATTATACTCGTATTATGCGCAAACGTGGCAGTTTTCGCCATTTGTCTTTATCCTTTTGACTTTGTTTTTTATATTGAAAGTATAAATCTTGAATTATTCTATTAAATAAATGGAACCAAGTTGCGACATCATCTGCCCAACAAGCTTCTTAAATCATTGTATTGAAAATAAATTATTGAAAGCTTAAATAAATGGGTAATAAATAAAGATATTATTGTAAAAATAAAACTTAGCAAGTATCTTTTGTGGTCGATGCTATACCAACAAAAGGAGCCATATTTAATAGTACATTAACATCATTTGAATGAGGTTAAGTGTCTAAATCCGGAAGAAAAAAAAAACATTGAATATCATAACTTTTTATTTTATTTTGAACTTATAACAACATAGAAATAATTGCATTTAATCAAAATACGACACAAGTGCATGGATTGCTGTTAAATACAGACTGATGAGCGAACGAACAAAACTTATAACAAATGAGAAACGAAAATGAGACAAAGACGATGCAATCTCTCACGCACGTGGGTCAGAAAGAGACAATCAAATAAAGTACGTAAATAAGAAACTAGGTAGCGAAACTAGCTAGTTTCAGACTGAAACTTTCAGTTCCTAGCTAACCACTGGCTAGTGGTGCTGACTAGCAAGATAGTCGTGATTTACGCCGCCCTTAGACATCGCGTGTCGTTACTATTGAACAACATGTTATACCGGGAGAATTTAGTATTTTTTAAATTCCTTCCGGGAGACGGGAGATTTAAATTTTCAGAGCTCGACTCCCGGAATTCCGGGAGAGGTGGGAACCCTAGGTCCAACACGTAGAATTCGAGAATTTTAATCTACTTTGTAATGGGTTATATTAGGCGGGACCTCTCTCTGACTCCATCAATAGTTTTTATACATATTATATATTAATTTTTTAATACAAGCACAGGCAGACCCCGCAGAATATAATGGGACTATTGTAATGATAAGTGATTCGCCAAACTTTGGGCTATGTGGGTGAACTGGGGGGACTAGCTGCCTGGGCCTATGGAGTGAGATCCGGCACCTGCCTATATTCAACATCTCACATTATCGAATCCTACTTTAGGCAGGTGACTCGCCTCTCCTTGGTGGGCCCCCCAAACAGCCAACCCGATGGTCGACGGGGGGCAACACTGTTGAGAGAGGCTGGGGGTGTCGAGAGGTGTGGCCCCGGTTTCACCATCACGAGCGAGTAATCTCGAGCTCGGAGTGGGCTCGGGCTTCCCCGCTATTATGCCTTTAGACACTTCCACCCCCGAGTGTATGGCTCTTGCAGAAATTTAAACAACAGCCTATTATCTAAATTTCTGCGAATGCCATTATTTATTACCAAGATACGAAAGCTGAATCTGCATGATGATGATGATGATGTCGTTGAATCATAACAAGTATTTTACGGGGTAAGCTGAGAAGGTAGTGTAGTGTAACACTCCTCCTATAAAGTCTTCTACATTAATTTAATATTTAAACTGAAAATCATCTGCTCAATAATTCACCTTTTGACATGAGCCCCGTTATTCATCCAAAGTACTCTCCAAGAATGCAAATGATGCCACTAGAACTAGTAAAATTATAATTATACAACTCAGCGGGCGTACTACTATGACCTTTTGTTGCCAAACTAAACTGACTTAGGTTTAGCTTTGTCAAGTTTCTCCATACACATCATTTTAGGTAATTGATAGGTACATTCTTTAGACTATGTTATTATTTTATATGAACAAATGAAACATAATTTTGTAAATTTCTCAATTCAATCTCAATAAGGCTTAATGGTAAAACTATTTCCCCACTATTCGTGGCATTCGTTATATTCGTTCCCTACTTTAGTTTAATCTTTGTGATGATTCGTACCACTGACATCAGGCTGGCTACGGCCTAAACTGAAATACAAAAGTAATGCTTATTTATTTATTTATATACATTTAACACACAAAAAACTTTTTAAAACGACACTCAGACAAATGGTAAAATGAGTTGAAAGCTTGTGCACCCACACTATTTAGCGTAGTTGAATATACGGTAATCAGGTTTCGACCAAATCACTATACGTGGCATCTCTACTTTAGTTCTTTTACCCTAATCAAAAGGATATTTTATTGGTACAAAATGCCCTAAAAATATCTCATGATATATTTTCATTAAAATTCTTACGATTTAAAAAAAGAACATTTAAAATATAACCGCACAGTTCAATCTTAATATATATAAATCTCGTGTCACAATGTTTGTCTTCAATGGACTCCTAAACCACTTAACCGATTATAATAAAATTCGCACACCATGTGCAGTTCGATCCAACTTGAGAGATAGGATAGTTTAAATCTCAAATTATAGTCGCAATTTTAATTTATTGCTAATTATTTGTCTGTTATTATTTGACAGTCACAATTATCTGTTAACTCCAAATGATTCTAACAGATGTCGGTACCTTTCGACTGGGTTGAGTAAGTAATCAATAGATGGCGCTGCTATGGTAAATCTACAAACGTGTCATATAAGCTACATTTTAACAGCATAATTACTGCGTGTTGTTGACGCTATAAAATTAATTAGTAGTGAACGAAATACCGTATAATTCAATTATTTCCACTTTTTAAATTTTTGGTGTTAGCATAGCCGGCCACGTGTTATATTTGTTATAAAATTAAATGGAAATAATAAATCTGATACATTTTTATTTTGTACCTATTGATTTCTGCTTAATATCAAGTGTAAGAACATTTTAATTAATTTTGTTCAACGTACTTCCCCTTCAAATCTCAATCCAGTGAATTTGTATACCAACATCAACATTTTCGTCTTTGTTCGTAAATAATTTCATTGTACTAAACGGTTATAGTAGTAGAAAGTCAAATAAGGAGTACACCAATTTTTTTTACAAATACCATCTGTGTGAAAAAGCATAGTGGACTCCGTGACTGATGTTCTCTTATTGTTCCTCTTAGATTGTTTACTATAATGTAATTTAACAAAAACTTTAGCCACAGCAACGCGTGGCCGGGTCAGCTAGTTAATTATAAGTTTCTAGTTAGCAGTAATACGAGTAATAAAATTTATGATCAGTGCTAGTACGTCAAGTGACATAAATTATATTTTTATCGTCATTTTATAAATATAATTTATTGTCCTCGTTTTGCAATATAGATCAAGACTTTTATTCCCCATTCTTCGACCACAGAAACTTTGCCAAAGCTTAATCCAATTTCAAGTAAACTAACAACTAATGAGATACATGCTAGAACTTAAAAACGGTTAAAAAACATTGTTAACTTGTACAATTGTACATGCTTAATTAACCAGACGACAATATAACTTATATCATTTGCCATCTGTAGAATTGAAAAATAAACTTGGCGTAGTCACATATTATTAATATATAAACTGCTATAATTTCCAACACAGAGGTAAAGAAAGATCTTAAGCCTTGGGGCTCAGATGTAACAACTTATCTGTACTGAGATATTTTGTTTTAATGTAGATTATATCGGCTGTAGTACCTAAATATTTATACTATCTGTACTCATAATCTCTATGCTTCATTACTATTTTCATTACAAATAGGTAGGTATCATCTGAAATCCAGTACTTCTACGCTGGGATCCTGGATTCGATCCCCCGAGTCAGGGGCTATCAGAGATAAAGGTTGTATCCTTTATCTCTGGCGCTATTTTGGCGGAATTATCCATTTTCTGAAAGTTTTCCATTCCCACCCTCGGAGTTTGGTAATGTGCCTGGAGATATCAGGAAGGTCACAAGCAGGGCCAAAAGGTAACCGGCGAATCGTGCGAGTTTACATGTATAATTGAAATCAAGCATCTCTGCCCTTAGAGGAATACAGGCGTGAGTTTACGTTATAATAATATAGACGACCCGGTTAGTCCAGCGGTGTGAGATGCCCGTTTGATTCCAAGGGTCGCGGGTTCGGTCCCCGCATCTGGATTCATATTTGTAAGGCCTACAGATACTTGTTTCGGGTCTGGGTGTTTGTGTATGTGTTGTGTGTATACAACGGCACCCACGACACAGGTATTTACCTAGTGCTGTGAGTGTAAGCGTTAAAAAAATCTAAGTGTAAAAGTAGCTCTCCAACCCAAGAACGTGAAACAGTTGAAAATGTAAACAATGTTTAAAATTCGGCAGAACCGCAGTTGGACTCGCACACCATCATCGTCGTCATGGCAACGCGTGGATGGGACGTCTGTGTCGGTGTATGCGGCCTACTACGACGAAAGGACGCCGCAACGCTATGTCCGGATTCTTGCCATTTTCCACGGTGAGTAATTACGCTTACGCTTTATCTTCTGGCACGCAATCGCCACTCGAGAACTCTGTTGCCCCAACAGCCATCGCCGCGTAGGTAATTAATACGCTCTTTAGACAATGGTAGTAGGTCAGTGATGTATATCACTACTAGTACGGAACGACAATAAGAAAATTCAGAGAGACACGTTTTCTAATAAGTACCTTCAAACTACAAAATTGTGTAAACATTCTACGCAAAAGTTATTAAAGATATTCCAAGAAGCTACGATATAAAAGACAATCGTCGTAATTTTGTTTATGTAAGGAAGGTGGTAAACAAGCAGCTCACATTGATGTTAAGGCATGCATATTAACTAAAGATTATAAAATCTACACAAAAAACAAGAGGTGAGAAGATGCATTGCCACCCCTGAGACCGTTATTACGGGGCCATTCATTACCATCTAACTGGAATACGATAGTGCTAAACACTACGATTTGTCGGCAGATAGATTAGGTAATGCATTATATAATAGGATTCCACTGTAGGGACACTGGAACTCTACCAACAGTAAAGATTAATATTTTTTTCGTTTTGAACACGCCATTTAACATTTATAAAAACATGTCTATCCACGAGCATATCTATCATCTTATCAACTCTTAGATTTTCATAGCCTCTGGATAAAAATACAACTTTTTATATAGTATGTGTATCAAATTATAAATATTGCCGTTGGGCAGACATTTATGGTTGTTATCAAACTGTATAATTACAGTAGCAATTACGACAATAATACCTATCATTAAATTGCCTCTATTGGATTCTGGAATCATAAATTCAAGAAGCAAACGTGTAACAAGGTAACCACGAGATCTTGATATTAATATCGGCAAAAAATAACTCATTTTTGCAACATGTAACACAAATAAATTATGTAAATAGTTATTTTAAAAACCATACCTAGTGATACAATAAACCCATTTAAAAATGCATTAGAAACTGAAAATATTGCGGTTACGGTTAACAAAAAAATAATCTTAATAATAATAGTTAATAATAGTTTTCTCTTTCTATTTCATTAGGCGTTTAGTTTGAAAACAATTTCTTTATTTACACCATTTTATCTTAGAAACAGTTTCCTATGGTTTCACTCACATTTGGTCTGATAGGATTATCATACCAAATATATTGTCAATAGACTTTTCAAAATCGACCCAGTTTTTTTTTTAATTATTCGTTTCATTTTTTTTATGTTGTTTCTTTATCGTCATAACATGAGTGTAAATGACCATTTAAATATAGTAAACATTTACAATATTCATCATCATCATTTCTTTCGAAAGACGTCTATAGAGAAAACTTTGTCCTGCAGTGGGACAAAGTCTTCCCCGTAGACGCCCACAACAGTGTTGTGCGTCATTAGGGGAGAATATGCCATAATCGCCACGATTGGCAGGCGAATTAGCGATCGCAATGGCGGTAGTTTTATCGCGGGACCCTGCTTCCCATACCGCGTTGTTATATTAATATTTTACTTAAAAAGATGGAAGAATTCTCCTCCACTAGATGGCGATGGTGCCGCCACGTGCCGACGCTTTCACATATTACAATTACAATTATGTAAAAGCGTCAGTAAACAATTAAACCGATTTACAACTAAAAAGTGGGTAAGCTGAACTTTTTTAATAACATCTAACCATTACCAATTAGAACATGGTTAACTTACAAGAATGTTTTCTCTAAAAACGTGTGTTTTTTGAGATACAATCAAGCATCCTATCAGATTCGATACCAATAAGTCACGACACTGTCTCATTAAAGTATTGGAGCGCGTTTAATGTTGTTTTAAGTCTCAATAAAGTACTTTTAAATGTTTATCAAGTAAAACACGGAGGATGAGAGTGTCGATATAGGGTTGTCAAATAATGCTAAAATTTAAAAAAATCACGCTTACACTCACAGTCTCACACTAGATATATCCTGTGTCGTGGGTGCTGTTGTACACATATAACACATGTAACAACAACCAGACTCGAAATAAATATCTAAAAGCCCTACAAATATTTGTCACGATGCGGAGATCAAACCTCGGTTCTAGTGGCTTATACACACCGCTGGACCTACTCGGTCGTCAATAGCTCTAAGTATATCTTATATCTATCTAAGTTATTAAATCACAATAATTAACAAGTGAAATAATGCCCACAGGGTTGAATCATGCCTACGTGAGAAATAAAAGTCGAGAACTCACAAAAAAAAACAATCAAACCGAAAAACCTTTCATTGGCTTTTAGCTTTTTTATTAGAGTGAACCAAATCTGAATTTTTCAGAGTAAAACAAAGGATTTAGATAGCAAGCATGGCGTTTGTGGGAAACTTGAGACAGAAAACGTGTACGTACGCAGTGTGAGACTCTTACTTACTAAACTCTGCGATGTTCCGACTCATCTTAATTACGTCCGTGACCACCCCCCCCCCCCCCCCCCTGACAGCCACCCGCAACCAAGCACAGCTCAACGTTTGATCCTTACCCACATTAGTAGTGTGCGGAACAATTGCATTCCAACGAATTCAGGACCTGTCTCCGTTGAAGAGATGGACGTTCACCTGGTTCATCGCTTGAAGGGATCTCAGCAATTAGGGCGGCAGATGGCGGGCGTATGCCAGTCGCCGCCGCCCTCTTCTCCTGCGCCTCATAAGGGCAAAGTGGGCGTCATATTTCTGCTCCCGTTCCGCCGTCTCTATTCCCATGCCCGGCTCTCGACCAGCGTGTGCTGCGCCGTATTGTTAGCGCAGCCGCACTATGCTATCAGCATATTGCTCCCTCCCAGCCACGTTTTTACATAGACATCTCTCGAAGTAGCCATGCCCCGTAAGGATCTGCGTAAGGAAGAAGGGGGCCACCATGCTCCTCGATCAACTCGCGCAGAACGGGGGTTCGGGAGTGGTTGGCAAGCAACCCTACAAGAACTAAGAAGTTAAGTTAAGTTCCTCTGGGAATTCTTTTTTCGCGTGACTTTTTATTAGTATCCATGAAATATGAAGAGAATATCAATAAGCAATGCCTTTAGATGGTATTGCATTATAGAGAAGACTAAAACAGTTTCTGAGAAAAGGGTATCTTTAAAAGCATCTTTTTGGTGTGTCTTTCCTTTTATAGCAACCCGAATTAATTATTTACCAGCAACCCTACGCGGACGTGGGCACATGCGCAGGCGCAGTGGCACGAGAAACAAAAGTGAGAACGGACGGTGTCGGTCGACACGGACAGAGATAAGGGCACACTCATTTGTCACTCGCGCCGAGAGTTTGCCTTGTGTAAATTCCTTCCCGGCTGAGATAAATGCCTCTCCTATATTGTTGTGACATACGAATTAAAACAGTGCATGCTGTATTCTATTTTTAACCTTAAATCGTAGTGACAAACTGACAAACGAATTGTAGAACCGTGCCATATATAGTGAAAGTATTTACAACTCCTTTTGGTCACATAATATTCACAAGATGGTTTTTATGATATTTCCCAAACGGGTAAAGGGTCAATTGTTATCATCATTACGAACAAATTTTGCTATGGGGCCAAAATCAGCTGTCTCATACATTATGTCGCAACGAGATGTACATAATTTTATATCGACCAGTAGTTTTTTTCGCCATAAGCTTTTTATATACGAATAATAAAACGCCTTGGAACATGGTAACATTTACTTTACACAACAAAACCACAAGCGTAAGAGTACGTTAAATTCGAACCAGCAATAATGTATGGATAGGAAAGTACCTGCCCGTACGACGTCGGAAGAGATTTATCAATGATCCGACATTAAGTCAAAGATTGTAATGCCTGTACCAGGAAGTATCATCCTGCCCGAGAAAGTCTGCAATCGAAACACCGTTGCACGTTGTAATGACAGACCCTTCAAAGCACCGCTGCGCGCACCGAGAAAATGATTCGAGAAAATTGCTATTATATAAGTCCCCGTAAACCGATTTGTTGATACGTAATAGCTATGGGACATTATAAAGATGTCAAGTCTGTGTTGAGTAGTGTTCACTAATGAGATATTGTGAAAATTTAATAGTAGACTACATATCTATTACATAGATAGGTACTATGAAGTGATGTAAATTTTTAACCGATAGTTTACTCCGTCAAATGTGTTTTTTAAACGGTAGACTTCCAAGTTGGTCCCATTGCCACCAAGTTGAGATCCAATGATGGCAACATGAAGAAATCGAGGTATCACCTACATTATTTTTATTTCTCGCAGAGGTCCACTGATGATCACAGTAGTGTAGGAATAAATTTATTTTTCAAGTCCATCCAAATGATTTAACGAGTCCCCACAAAGGAAAATCTACCTATCTGTGTTCGGGAATTGTTTTTCTATTTTATGTATTTCTCCAAAGATATAAGTATGTCATCAAAACACAGTAACCCACAATTGAGGGAGCAAATTCGTAGGGGAGTGGGGAAGTATTTTAGTAAAACTCATTTTTTTTCTGTTTATCTTTTGTTTTGTTCAACAGTTCCCTCCAACAATACAAGTCGCGTTAAGTAACTTCGTTCTACAATTTGCAACATATTGTAGAACGTAGTAACGAATATATTCTTCACAATCATCATAATAGAAACAATGATAGTGCAAGAAGTCCCCAATAATAATTTTATTAATTGATTGAATAACTTTACCTCTGACACGTAGGTACAACCATTTTTGGCGGAAGCAATGTCCCGTTGCTGCGCCATAATTGGACTTATCACAATATCTAGGCTACACACAGAATACAAATTCATTCCCATGCTGTTAACATTTGTTCACAAACAACCTACGCTTCGACAGAACTAACTGTAAATAGAAATTCACAAACATTAAAAGGGATTACTTCGGGTAACTTACTTTAAGCAACATTTAGCAATCTTTTCATAACATTTTACTAGGTAGATGTCACAACTCATAAGTATACGTAGAATATTGCTTTAATAACTTTTTATATAAATTTTTATTTGCTAACAAATATAGAGATATCTGCCATAGTTAACTTGCTCATGTCAGCCGCCAAATGGTAGTGTATAGCACTGTTGTATTCTGGTTAAATAGTAATAATGTATGGCCCCATAAATCCAAAATTAACTAAAAACCCAAAATTACTACCATAGAGGCAAGACAACTCAAACCTCCGAGGTGGCAACGCTTTTAAATTTTGATCTCTGGTCTTTGTGTAGGTATGTGTCAGTAGACTCAGCAGGTATTCAATATCCATGTCAACTACTTGTTTGTATACCGCTACCTACCATTACATAAAAATGAGCGGTGATTACGTCCACCAAAAATAATATTCGGAACCCTACGTAAAACAAAAATATGGTCTTTTGTAATTCAACATCTCCAATGCTGTTACTATCATGACCTTAAATTGTTTTCCTTATTTGTTCCAGGACGCAATTTCTCGGTCGTGAAGCCATTATTCTGTCAAACCCGCCTAATGAACTCCGGGGAAGATGCAGTCGAAGTAGTAGCAGCGAAGCCCTTGGAGATATGGTGGCACGAATGGGACGTGACGTCATCGAATATCGACACGCCGCTCCTTCTATCCTGTCCATTAACTGAGCCCTTATATGGCCCTTCGATAGTGTCGGTCGTCACGGAGCCTTGCGACCATCCCACTAACGCCTTTCACCTTCAACCTACACACAACATTTACAAATATAAGCGAACATTTACTATCTGCGTTAAAGATATGCAGTTCGATAAAGATGTTTCGCAGAATCTCATAGAGTGGATAGAAACCAATAAAATACTCGGCGTCGAGATCATTGATATGTACATAGATAACATAAGCAATGAAACTGAAGAAGTGTTATTACATTATCAGTCTTTAGGTTACGTTAGATTATTTCGTGTTCCTATTAATTATAAGCCTGATAGATCTCTATGGCAAAGAAGAAGAGATCATATTATTACATACAATGACTGTCTCTATAGAAATATTATGGAATCTGAATTTGTTATACCACTGGACGTGGATGAGGTATTATTGCCAAAAATGGCATACACTCTTACTGGATTACTGAAACGGTTGAAGAATCATGGATGGAATTCGACACAATACTCTGCTATATTGGTTCAAAATGTGTTTTTCTTTGATTTCATGCAAGGAATAGATAAATATAAGCCTAAAAAAGCTAATTCTAGTGATAGTAAAATTTATATAAAAAGAGACGACGTGCGATTAGAGTTTACGATTCAAGGTATAAATGAAATAGAATTAGTAGATTATACGAATAGTTTTAAATATGGGTTGACGGAAGGTCAACATGTAGAAGAAGAATTAAATCAGAAATATACTTGTGGAAAAACGGTGCCGAAACTGGCGCGCCATATAATTAGATCGGCTGTGGTCAGCCCTGTGGGATATTACAGCAAGAGTTTAATGGTAACTAAAAGGGTCTTGACAGCATTCAATCATTACCCGCTGGCGAGCCTCGGCGCCTCTGGTTTTGACGGATGGTCGGCGCCATTCACTGAAGTCCAGCTAAATCATTACAAGGTAGATAATAATACATTTTATCGACGTAAATTATCCAGTTATGTAAATCGTTTATTTGCATTTTGTTTCAAATATTAGTATTATTTTCTGAAACAGAACTTAATTAAATCAAAACCTTGAAAATAATTTGCTGCGAATTGTTTTGTGTCTGAATGAATAAAAATTTAACAAAATGTCAGAATTAAAATGGAAACCATTTATAACTTTAGTTTGTAAATCTGTATTTAAATTGTTTATACTTTTAGTTTAATTTTAAAAGTTACAAATAATATTTTTTTACATCGCCTGATATCACCTAAAGCTTTATATTGTTCAACCGGCGGTCGCAAATTGAAGTGCAATCGGGGATTTTTCGGTTTATTTAAATTTTATGATTTGCTTGCATGTATTAAAATCAAAAAAACATTAAGGGATTTAGAAATTTATTTAGTAACTATATAAAATATTGATGTTAATGTAAACTGCAACGTTTATATAATTATTTAGCGAGTAGCCTATCGGTCTAAGACAGACATTATTCTAAAATATTCGGCATCGAGTGAGATGAATATTTAGATCGATTTTCGTCTTATCTATACTTATAATAAAACTGTAGAAGTGTAAATTCTGTACATTAAAAATATTGAAAAAATAAGTACCAGGGGATGTTACTAGATCGATACCGAACCCAAATATGTGATTAGAATTTTTGTCCATCTGTCTGTCTGTTTGTTCAAGTATCACAGAAAAACTACCGGTCCGATTACAATGAAACTTGGTATGATTATACTTTAACCTTTGGCACACAACAGTGGGTACTTTTCATCCCGGAAAAATGTTTGTTTGTCTGTGTGTTTATTCACGCTAATATCAAAAATGGCTTATTCGATTTGCAAATTTCACTAATATATTGTGGTAAGTTTCACTTAACATTTAGTGTTTCATGTAAATCGGTTCAGAAATAAACAGTTATGTCAATATAAAGAATCATATCGAATATTTTTAGGCCATTCTGTACCTTAGTTCTGTCATTTAGAGGGTTTCGTACCTAAAAGGTAAAAACGTACCCTACGGATAACTAATCCTCCGCTGTCTGTCTGTCCGTCTGACCATCTGTCATAGGCCTGTATCTGATAAATAGTGATAGCTAGAAAGCTAACATTTACACAAATTATGTATTTCTGATACTGCTATAAAGACAAAATTAATTAATTACTAAAAATAAGAAGATGAAAATGTAAAGGGGTCCAAGGGGGCATACAATAAACTTGTTATTTTTTCGTATATGTTTTGCTCGATCATAAGAACTTTTAGGTCTTATTGACCTAAAAATTCTGTAAAAATTTTAAGCGTTTACTTGCTACCAGCATGTTAAATATTACCTTCCATAATAAATGAATACATCTATATCTATACATCTATACATCAATACATCAATACAAATAAATAAAAGTAGAGTAATATTGAAATAACCGCTTTTTACTAAATGCATATTTATGTATACATATACCAAAACAACATTTTTTAAAATTTTTGTCTGTCTGTCTGTCTGTCTGTTTGGCGGGGCTAATCTTGGGTACGGCTGGACCGATTTTGACGAAACTTTCACTGGCAATAGCTGATGCGATAAGGAGTAACTTAGGCTACTTTTATCTCCATACATACCTACATACAAATAAGTATAATTGGAGTGTATCCGACTTTGACGGGACTTCCACGGGTAGGGAGCTGATGTAATAAGGAGTAAATTAGGCTACTTTTATCTCTATACATACATACATACCTATATACAAATAAATAGAATTTCAGTGTCTCCGATTTCGACGGGACTTTCACTGGCAGATAGCTGATGTAATAAGGAGTAACTTAGGCTACTTTAATATTTCGTCCGGGTAGATACTGAACAATAATATTTTTTCTCACGTGGACGAAGTCGCGGGCACAGCTAGTCCAAAAATAAAATACATAAAATAAGCAAATAGATAAATATTAGCAAATCAAAAAGTATTCATCTACAGGTTACAATTCAAGTCGTGCACGGTGTCTTATTTTTGTTTTAATTGTTCATCATGTTCGTAATTCATTAGATAAAAATATACTTTTTTTATTCAACAAAAATAAGACATCGCGCACTTATAATATTTACGATCACGGCAAGATAACGTAATGCAATTTATGGCACAGTGGACACAACTTGCATTTCAGGAGAGACCACGCATATTGAAATCTTATATTAAAGTTACAGTATTCACTAACCATGAATGTGAACTACAGTTATTTGCCACTTTCATGACCACATAACACGACCTACAACTTACATTTTACCTTATTAAAATCATCTCATTAAATATGTAATCGTGTTGCAGGAATCGTGCAATACAACAATGGTTGAGGAGTGCACCCGGTACGGGCGGCGCGCGCGCCTCGACCGCACCGCGCTGCGGCTGCGGCCGCGCCTCTCCCGTGCCCTCGCTGCCCTTTGCACCCGAATAAACAATACTCGATGACTTTGTTGTTCTTATTGTTATCCTTAGATGCATACTTAATTAGGTTGATGCGATCGTTATGCTTTTGATCACACGTTTTATACAATAGAGGGCGTTTTTGTTGAAATTCATTAATAACTAGTGGCGTAACTATAGAAGGGCGGCGGGGCCAGCCTGCAACGGGTGCCACCCTATTGGGGGTGACCCTCTCTTTAAATAACCAAAATTTTAGCGGTTTAGACGAGAAAGTGTCAACAAATGACAATTTTTTTTATTTAAAATATTAGGGTATCACGTGATCACGTCATGGGGGACGCCAGAGACAGAATTTGCTCAAATGGGGGGCACACCGGTAGAGAATGGAGAAATAAGATACAGAAGAATACACCTACACGTACATACATCTATATATATAAAAATCAATTGCTGTTCGTTAGTCTCGCTAAAACTCGAGAACGGCTTCACCGATTTGGCTAATTTGGCTAGTTTTTAATGATTTTTGGAAGTCCAAGGAAGATTTGAAGGGTAAAAACCACAATTTCATCTTCCCATACAAATAGTTCGTATCTATCAAACCTTTGACACATTATTTCATTGTAAGTCAATACGAAGTTTGCCGCGTCAGCTAGTAAGATATATAAAAAAGGCAATACTCCTCGTATCCACACAACCACAACTATATTGCACTTGAGTCGTGTAACACATCATGGCTGCCGGGAGCGCACCCGGTAAAAATGCCGTGACGCACTTCTTCGCGGCTTTGCTAGCCTTTACAACCTATTAACAGATCCTCGATGACATCGTTGTTCTTATTGCTCTACTTATAATTCATGATACAAACACTGTTGCCAACTGCTGACTCTAGCCAGTAGCTAGAAAACTTGCGTAATATTTAGCTGGATGTCCCGATTTTGTAGATTTTTTAGTTTACGCATTAATGACCTTTTAGATCCTTTATTCATAAACCTTAGTTGGCAAGTGTGTACATGAATCAATATTATATAAAACTCTTCCGTAACTTCCACGTATCTCGGCATTCGCGTAAAACGTGGTAGCGTAAGTCGGGGCATTACTGCATAATATTTTAATTATATACTTTTTTATTATATACTTATCATATATAACATTCATCAATCAATTAACATAATTAAGCATGTAGGTAGACTCCCCAAGGAGTGCAGAAGATTACTAAAAAAGGATTTCCATAACCGCCTAACAAAAGGAAGAAAAGCTGTTTATAAATAAATTAGGGCTTACAATGAGTCGCTAACTGACCGTTTGATTTCAATAAGGTAAGGTAAGCCTTTTAAACGTGAAACTGTAGTTATCAGCTGCTTTATCAATACTTTATATTTTTTGCATATCTTTTAAAAGAAACGAAATAAAATATGCTGCATATAATAAAATATATTAAATTTAAATGTAAAATAATAAAACTGTAACCGTGGCGGGATAAATCAGTAATGTTATTATAATGACCTTTACTACATGTTCCCACATAAGTAAATTTTCATACGTGCCGTAACGACGCCCATCAGCGAAATTGCTAAAACGGTTAACAACAGGTTATGGCAGAGAAAAAACTACCGAATCAAATTAATTTAAATCGGTCATGTGTGAGTTGGATTTGTAGGTATATGGTTCTGTGCCATTGTTATCTGATTTTGTTACTTGTGAGACAGGGAAACATCATATCTCTCAAACTGTTCATCGCTGCATTGAAAGATGTAAAGTGGGTGATCTGAATGTTATTTATTATTTGACTTTAATAATTGTTAAATGTTATTAATCATTTTTATTTTGCTTGTCTATCGCATTGGGTAAAACCTGTAATGGTAGATTTAAGTTCGATAAATTAAATAATGTCTTAATACATCCAAGCATCCAAGCTTCTGAGCTGGAATGAACTCGACGTCATCATTAAAGGCGAGTATATCTCCCACCTCTGATTAGCGGATGGTATCGTGGCCTCCCAACGTATGGACCTTAAAATGAACATGGACAAGTGAACACGTGAAATGTCTATGTTACACCCACTGTTAAGGTCGAGGGCACTATACTCGAACTTGTTGATAATTATTACCTAAGACAAACGATCCAGTTAGGTCAAATTCGAAAATTCATTCAGAAGAGGTCATTCGCCGAATCCAACTCGTTTGGGCAGCGTTCGAGAAGCTATGATACGATACATCTTCTAGTCCAATTTTACGCAGTGTCTCAAGAAGGGAGCAATGGAAAGATCTGTGCTCGGTATTTCTCTGCGAGATTGAATAAGGACATCCACAAGTCTAACATAAGAACCAAAGAAGCTGACATAGCAAATAGCGGAACTCAAGTGGCACATAGCTCGAAGAGCCGTTGGAGCAGATACCCAATTTTTTATTTAAAACTTATAAATTTAAAAATTGTAATCTATAAAAATACTTAATCATTTACGAATTTAGATATCTCGCTTTAAATCTCGACCTGCAGAATCTTAAGAATTGAAAAACATAAACTCTAAAAATACTAAGTTTTTTACGGATTTATGTATTTTGCTATATCGAATACTAAAAATGGAAGGATTAAGACATTCAAAAGATTTCTAGTTTAGTTCCGGTGTTAAGCTTCTATGGAACGACAACATGAAATAAATCCGTAAAAATATATATTTTTTAATGTCATGAAGTTGCAAACAAGCATTGATGGTAAGTACCTAATAATACTGAAGCCTATAAATTAATACATAAAACCAGATATTTCAATGTAGATGCGTTGCTATTCCTGTGGCCTTTGGTGTTATGCCTCGGAAATACAGGGCCGTACATCACCACCTGACCGGAACATGATAGTGCTGAACACTACCATTTAGTGGCAAGTAGGATTATGCTCTACAATTTTTATTATAGACTAGTTGTGCCCGCGACTTCGTTCGCGTGATAATTTATGATTATTCAGTATCTACCCGGACGAAGTCGTGGCCGCAGCTAGTATAACAGTAATATTCTAAGGTACTCCTTATTACATAAGCTATCTGCCAGTGAAAGTCCTGTCAAAATCGGTCCAGCTGTTCCCGAGATTAGCGGGAACAAACAGACAAAAATTGTAAAAAATGTTGTTTTGGTATATGTATCGAGTATACATACATATGCATTTAGTAAAAAGCGGTTATTTTATTTATTTGTATAGATGTTATCATCATTGGTACGTAGTATTATTACATATTCTCTGTCATTGGAGCAATAGAAACTGAGATAATCTCGAAAAACTGTTTCTTTAACCTTTGACCTATTATAACTTCCGGTACAGACACCAGATTTGAGGTTAACCCCTTTTTTATGGTAAAGTGACTGGACTATTACTAAGACCACCCTTTTTGATATATCACACACTTCACTCAACTTCTTTTTCAACACTAAAATTGTCCGTGCACCGACTTTTACGTAAAAGCACTCGATCAGCAGTTTTACTCTTACCCTGGATTTAGCTTTTTTTTTGTGAGGTGGGTGTACGACTATTTTAGTGGCATACTTACCCGTTGTTTACAATAAATAGCTGTTTTTACATAGGATTAAGGTTATAATTTTATTTTATATACAATTTCTATCTTACACTTTTACTGAAGATATTAAAGTTTCGATCATCTAAGTAGAACCAACACCGACCAACACTTCCACCGGCGCGAGCCACGGATGTGAGTCTACTACTAGCAAAGGTACCTGCTAATAAAAAGGCAGAGGCATTCAACCATAGAAAATATTTTATTATTACATGTACTAATGAATATGTTAATACGTGAATTAGAGATTCTGTTTAATACGCTTTGAGTGTATCTATAATGTACTATAATATGAAGCAAAGTTATTAAGCCTGTCTTAAATAACTTATAGTAAGTAGATGGATACTTAGGTACTGATATTTGCAATAAAGATAGGTACGCACCGTACCACGGTCGCGTCACTGACTCCAATCTGCCGATGCCAATCCCTGCATAGATAAAACGACGATACGATGTCAATACAACACATAATCTACTCATAAGTTCCTCGAAGTTGCACTTTACACACCCAAGAGTGCATTGCCGTCGTCTATTCGAGTCATTACTATAATATCGATATGTTATTACGAGTACCATGTTTACTTTAGCCAAACGGATTTCAACGTACCTAATCTAGCTTTAAGTCGCAATTTTAAATGGTAAGTGGTGTAAATAGTAAACTGATTATGCCAAAAATATGGGACTGTAGTCTGTCCATTATCCTCAAACCGGAACATGGTAATGCTAGCATTTTTTTTATTCAATAAAAGTGGCAAACAAGCGTGCTGTTCACGTTGATATTAAGTGATGACTGCAGCCTATAGACACCCACACAATGACCAGAGGTCAAAATGCAGATGCGCTGCCACTCCTGAGGCATTAGGTGTTATGCCTCTGTGCCGGAAATTACAGAGCCGTACATTACCACTACTACGTTGAACACTACCATTTAACGGCAAGTATATTAGGTAATGCGGTTGTGCCTCCGCCCGCGAGCTCCGTCACTGGAGCTCTACCGCCAGTAAAAAGAACCCCCACGCAACGTTTTAAGCTACTAAGTAGTACTTGTATATCCTTAGTTTTCGTGATGAATGAGTGACCCTTCGGTTTTTTAATATGACGCTGGATATTCTCGAATATATTTTCGAATTCAAATTGCGCACACTATGGCTCAGGACCAGGTTCTATGGTCACATAAATCTAACGATATAGATAAACATTCCTTTGTACGGAAAATAAATAATGGGCTATATTTTATTCCACATAGAATTCCACTGAAGGTGCCTGCGGACATAGATACCATCGCATTACCTAATCTATTATGCATTACCTAATCTATTATCTCGTGGCCATATGCTAATGTTGGCTACTACTAGTTCTTTGATGATACCATCAGCATTTGCATTAAGGGTTCTACCTTTCCTTCTTCACTCATTTTCTGACTTGAAATCTTAGAAAAAATTGATTTGACCTCAATAGATTAGAATAGATAGGTAATCAAAAGTGTGAACACTGTTAGGTGTAGGTATATGAAATTTTACTAAACTCTAGGGGACCCTTGCGTCTTGGTACTCTTAGAATCTTTCAACTAGAAATCTTCTTCGTTTTAGGGTTCCTTAGTGAACAAGGAACCCTTATAGTTTCGCCATGTCCGTCTATCTGTTTGTCTGTCTGTCCGTCCGCGGTTTAGTACAAAAACTATTGGTATATTAGAGACTTAAAATTTGGCACCAGTACACACCTTCATCACGCCGACATAGCGGTAGACATGAAACATGAATAAAAAATGTTGGGTTCCTACCTCCCCTTTTTTGTTTTCTATATAATGTGGGATATCATTGGATAGACCTTTTAAAAATATTAGGGATGTAAAAATATCATTTTTTCGATTTAGGTAATGTTCCTGCCTTATTATTAACCTTTAGAGTGCCAATTTTCGTTAGAGTCTATATAGGTAATAGGCCTCAGAAGTGGTAACGCATCTGCATTTTGACCTCTGGTCTTTGTGTGGGTTTCTATAGGCTGCAGTCATCACTTAACATCAATGTGAACTGCATGCTTGTTTGCCCTTTTCATTATATAAAAAAACACACACACGCAAGATCGATGTGTGTACCTATTTTTCATTTTTATATGCGTGTGAAACAAAGTCGGTAAACAAATCGCCTCGGTAGCTTGGTAGCCAGTGTTTTCTAAATGCTATGATTTCTAAATTACTGTGGATTAAGCGTCAATGAATTTTATAACGGGAGCTCCGCAGTTTTTTTGTTTGTTTGTTTGCTTGTTTGGTCATTCGCTTGCTTGTTTGCTTATTTGCTCGCTTGATTGCTTGCTTGGATGAATGGTTGCTTGCTGGCCTGCTTGCCTGCTGGCCAGCTTGATTGCTTGCTTGCATGCTGCTCGCATGCTTGCTGGCTTGCATGCTGCTCGCATGCTTCCTGGCTTGCAAATTGTTCCCATGCTTGCTTGCTTGCTTGTTTGCTTGCTTGATTGCTTGCTAGGAATTAAGCAAACGAGCAGGATAACAAGCAAGCAAGATAGCAAGAAAGTATCCAAACAAACATGCATGCAAGCAAGAAAGCAAGTAAACAAACTGGCGCGCCCGTTCTAATCTACAGTGATCTAGAAATCACAGCATTACTGGCTACTACGTTACCGAGGCGATTTATTTTCAAACTTTGTTTCACTTCACACACATAAATAAGCAAGCAAGCAATGTAGCAAGAAAACTAGCAAACAAGAACGTTTTATTCAAGCAAAAAAAGTATTACATCGACTGCTAAAACAAAATGAAGTCCATAATTTCTCACTCAATTTTGAACGACATCAAGACTAAAGAATGCCGTGCGTTAATAAATTAAAGCGACGCTGCGCAGGCGCAAGCTTGAGCTTCAAGTTTCGCATTGCAACCGAACCTGCACTGATTCATTTACAGCATCAGATAAGATCGCCTAGTTTATTGGACATTGTGAGTACGTTCCGATGTACGATAAAGCGATATCGATGTTCGTTACATTAATTACTACCGTATCCCCCGTCCAATACAATACCGCGACGATTTTATTGCAGGGCTCGCCGCGAAAATTAAACATCTACCCACATATCTGATCAATATAACTGTAATTGAATTTAAATTGCTATATTATATTCATTTCCATTTGTTTATTTAGGCTGCGGTTCAATGGAAACATTAAATTCGTAATTAGGCAGTCTGTTTACAACGTTAAATTGCCACCGTATCTTATATTGCATCCGATGATTGTTTTTTTCATCCTTTTTAGAGAGTCGGGCCACAGATGCTATCCCATTTTGTAGGGATCATTTGTTGTATGCTGATAAATGCAATCAGCGTGATTTTATCTTGTGCTATATTTGGTCCGTGAAATTGATAATATCTGAGCTGATAGGTGTGTACATATAATTAACCGTGCACTCTCTCGAATTTCATATATTTTGTTCTCAAATATTTTTTTTATACATTGATTCGGTGTTGTTGTGTTATTACTTAAGGTATAGTCGAGTATTTATGCTACGCAATAAATAGTGGAGCACGAAACAGAAAATACTGAATAGTAAAAGAAATATGGTTGAAACAGGATATCCACTGTATTTAGGTATTTCTTTAGCAGGGAAACATTCGCCACCTGATGGAAATAAAAAGAAGAGAACCTACATCGCATCAGCAACTGTAAGAAACTCCTGCCTAAGTCTACGGGCGAAATTCACAGACCGCTGCTTTACGACTTTATTTTGACTAAGCCTGGGTTTCCCCAAGATAAGTTAGAAAGGTTAGAGAAGGATGTGAAATGTTACAATAACTTTAACAAATATAATTTTGCAACCGAGGTTAACTTAACCAGATTGCTTTAAGTTAGAGAAGGATATGAAATGTTACAATAACGTTAACTTTAACAAATATCGTGGTGCAACCCAGGCTTAGAGTCGAACCTTCAATGCTTTTTTGGTTTTACAGACGTGTCAAAACTCCAATTTCACTTTGTAAATCACATAAGGAATGTAAGGAATAGGTGTATGTAGTTGAGAGTTTGATACGTCTATGAAACAAAATAAGGATCGAAAGTTCGACTCCTAAGTCAAAGTAAAATCGTAGTGCGGTCTGTGAATCTCGTAAGACAGTATCTAGTCTAAAGGATAAGTTTTTAAATGAGTTCATTAGAGCTTGAAAGATATATACCCATTTATAAGAATACATTGAAAAACCACAAAGTAAAATCTTACATTCCATAATTATGTCATATTAATATTTCAAAACGATTCCTTACACTCAGCTAGTAAACTAATCATAGAATAGGATGCTTTAAGACCTGTGCACAAATCGATGAAAAAAATCATAAAAGCTTTAAGTTAATTTAACTTTATTGTTACCTTACATTGTAAGTATGACTGGTTGATGCACAGACAATTGTAAAAAACAATGTTGTGGACATCCCTATTCATGTGCCTCGTTGTCTTCTGACTGATTGATAGTATCGATTCAATATCAATACATCTAAAGCATCTCCCTACAGGTTCTCTCAACATATCTCTACCAGCAATTGACTGGCTTCGTAATTACTTGTACGGTCGCCGGCATCGCATTCAAGCTCAAGAACATTTTTCTGGAGGGCAACTACAGCCGGTGTCCTACAAGGTGACGTGTTGTCTCCTCCATTATTTGCTATTTTTAACAAAGTTCACTATCAATTCTGCCTGCCTTCATATAATAATATCTTCTCTATATCAACAGTGAACAAATTTTAATGTTCCTCTGTTGACTGTTGCTTGCTTCTACAATATACAACATTGTATTCGTGCTTCGGAGGGCACGTTAAGCTGTCGGTCCCGGTTGCTATCGATAGATAGCAGTCGGAGGCTTTATGAGCAGTTTGAAAACATCCGACAACGGTTTGGCCACTAACCCTTATCTTCACCAACCCGCATTGGAGCAGCAAGGTGGAGTACGCTCCAGGCCGCCTGTCAAGAAGGGGAGAGACTCGTGCCCAGTAGGCAATGGGACGTATCAAGGATTGCCATTATTATGCACTCATTTATTCAAGTTCTTATTTAATTTTTATTTACATACATAAGTATGTAACTAATTAGGTACATACATAAACCAAATATATGTATATGTATATACATATATATATATATATATATATATTATATATATATATATATATATATATATATATATATATATAATATTATTATTGTCTGTTATTTTTAGTACCTAGAGTACCTACATAATTAGTTTCGCGCACCCTTCTGTTTTTATTTTGTTTCTTTTTCAATTGTTAGGTTGCTTCGAAGAAATCGGTCTTCTAGCGATAATTCCGCTCATTATCACATCTATATAAATTTAATAAAAGCTAAATGTAACTTATCACAAAATCTCTAGAAACTACAAATGCTAGGATATTCAAAATGGGGGCACTTTTTAGGACGCAGGTGCTCACTAAGCCGGAATATTGCGAAATTCGTAAGTTATGTACCTAGGTAACATGCAACGCAACCGCGCGAAGCCGGGACGTGCTGCTAATATTTCTCAAATGTGTTCCTTACTTATGTGCTTTTAATGTGCAATAAAGTGTACTATCATTACTATCTCCAATCAAAGAACAGGTTGACAACTGACAATTACTGGTTTAAGTGTTCCGCTGATAATTTTCATGCATAATGTACAGTGGTAGCCCAGGAAATATTTAATTATGACAATTACTTTGAGTGGGCAAAAAGTAAGTGGAGAATTTTCATGGATAGTTCAACGCTACGCACTTACCTATCATACTCGTTTACTTTACTCGATTTACTTATGGTTGAATTAAATCAGCGGTTATAGTCAACTAATATGGAGTGTGAAATTAAAAATAAAATGTCAGAGACTATGTTATAATTGGTATAAAATATAAGTATGTTACATATACACAAAATTATCTAAGTATATTATTAGTCTGTCACCGGGGGTTGGCAGAGGGCGGCAGCTGCCCCTCTCTAGAAATAAAAAGCAGCACAATATACAGCAAAGACTGATATATGCCATAAATATAGATACCAACCTGGCCCCTCTAGAGCCAATCTGCCCTCCCCTATAGTGAAAGTAAAGGTACAACATAATTTTGGAAAATCTACCGTAATTTTAGAAGATTTCTACCATCCAATCGATTTCAGAGTTGGTAACACTGCGTTCAAAGTACATCCTAAAAGACCCGGACGATGAGACCACGTTACAATACTCCATGAACCGAACCGATGCAAATATCTCTAGGCCATACAAATAATAATAATCCTGGCTGGTGGAAGAACAATCCCGCGCCTTTCTACCTCTCAAACAGCCAAACACACCTCATTCTGGGTCGTAGGTACCAATTATATTTTTTTAGGTATACCCAAATATAGAGTTGAATAAGAAGCGCGAGTGGCGTTTCTTGAAAATGATTTTTTTATGTTATGGAAGTGGCAAACAAACGTGCAGTTTACATTAATGTTAAGTGATGACTGCAGCGTATAGACACCCACACAAAGACCAAGGTCAAAATGCAGATGCGTTACCACTCCTGAGGCCTAAGGTGTTAGGTGTTATGTGCCGAAAATTACAGGGCCGTACACCTGACCGAAACACGATTGTGCTGAACTTAGCGGCAAGTATATTAGGTAATGCGGTGGTGCCTGCGCCCGAGTCCGCTCCTTCACTAAAGCTCTACCACCAGGAAAAAAAAATAAGAATAAATATAATTAATTTGTGAAAAAGCATATTTTCTTAATAACTTGACACTGTGATGTGATCCTTGCAAGATGAACAAAAAACAGGTTTTATTGTATTTTTTGCTGTTTAATTCAGTACATAAAAAAGGTGTTTCTTGGTTTTTATAAACTATAATTTATTTCCAGTACCCTTACTTATTTCTGCCTGAATAAATAACTGGGTTGAATATAATAATATGTTTACATTTTTTATGTATGTTATTAGGTAAATGCAGTTCATCAGGAAGCTCAGTTAAGCCGTTTCGGAGAAGTTTGGCTTTTTACATAGATAAATATGTATATATACCTACATTTCTACAGTAAAAGATACATTTTATTGTTTTTTCCAATAACACATGCGAGTCAAATAATAATAACCGCCACCCCAAGACGATGCAATATAATAATATGTGAAAGAGAAGTCGGATGTAGGTATTGACTTCGATTGCTGAGTTCATTTTTCTGTGAGATATAAAGACTAAGCAAATTCGTTTTATTGATTATTATTACGTTTTCATTACACCCCAGTTGTGAATTCGTTACAACGTTACCACTTCTCAATGATTTTTTTTATGTAAGCAAGGTGGTAAATTATAGACGTCTAAACTAAAAACAGAGGTCAAATGCAAGATGCAGATGCGTTGCCACCCCTGAGACCTAAGTTGTTATATCTCTGTAATAGTTATAACAGGGCCATACATTATCATCTAACTGGAACACAATAGTGATGAACGACATTTAGCGGCAGATGGAGTTAATGCGGTGGTGTCTACGCCCGCTAACTCCGTCATTAGAGCTCTGTTCAGTGCTATCAGTAAAAAATTACTCCACAATCACTTTAGGTACCTACTGTTGGTGTAGAATTCGAGTGACGGGGCTGGCGGGCGTAGGCACCACTGCATTAACTCTATCTGACACCAAATGCCGTTCAGCACTATCGTGTCCCAGTTAGATGATAGTAGATAGTATGGCCCTGTAATAACTCTCACAGAGACAAAACAACTTAGGTCTCAGGGGAGGCAACGCATTTGCATTTTGACCTAATCTACTTATCGCTAAATAGTGGTGTTCAGCTCTATCGTATTCCTATTAGGTGGTTATGTACTGTTTTCCGTAATAGTATTCGTAATATAAATTCATACTCAGGAAGCATATCGAAAATGGAGGTCAATCGACCATTATACTATTATAAACATAGAAGCGTTTTTTTTCTATGTCGTTTTTAGGGTGGATAGATTTATCACACTTCGATTCAAAAATAGATTTTTTGGAAAGAATCGTCATCCGTAAATAATATTCTAAAAATATATTTTTGCGTCTAAACCAGTACCTTTCCGTTTCCAGCACTTAGAATCCCCCTCGCTGAGCGTGTAGGTAATAAGCCCTCGTATTATTTAGGTATTTGCTAATTCCACGTGTTTTAGCATACTTAATGAAGTAGACTCGACGTTTTATTGCGGTTAATGCTAACTATGTGTTTAAAAAATTGTAAAGATTACAACTATTTTTAGTTATGAACGTATCTAATTATGTACCTATGCATCAAGTCAAATTAAAACTTTCTTTATTCAAATATGTCTATACAAATAATTTGATCACAGTTAGGGTTACCATCTGTCCGTAGTTTTGACATTGATACCTATTTCATAAATAAGGAAAACAGAGCCAGTTTATCATACAGCTCACAAGTCAGAGGTTGGATCGATTTTTAAAACAGCAAAATTGCATTTTAATCTGGGTAAGTACATCAATATTTTTATCGAAGCCGTTATCTTAGTGTATTTCATAAAGTTTATAAAAACGTGATATTAATACTTGTTAACCTGTTTATTTCCGTCTTGTTCACAAATACACAACAATATCGTAATTGCGTAGCAAGTTCAATTTAGGTATCAACAACAAATGTTTATAACCCCAAACCATTAAAAAGCATTACAATTAATTTTGTTAAATCAGCGAACTGCGTGTTGTTAATGCAGTTGTTACGAAAGAATTCAAGTGTCCGTCGCAAAAACACATCTTAATTTACAATAGATGTGGAAACCATCGGTAGAGCAATGTAAAGAATTCCTATTATTCTCACACAGATTCTTAAGCCTCAACTACACAATGGGCCGACCAAGACGAAAGGATTAGGATTGATCTTTATACAAAGTCTTATTGGAATCCTACATTTCGCTTTTTTCATTTCACAACACTTCTTGGAAATGTGAACATTTTAAAAGCAACCTGAGCTGAAAGCCTTTGAAAGTCTCATTGGTTACGATATTAATAGATAAATGAAATTTATTGTGAACTAGCTGAGCCGGCAAACTTCGTATTGTCTCAGAATAAAAATATGACATGTGTCAAAGGTTTGATAGATGCGGACTATTTGTATGGGAAAATGAAATGGTGGTTTTTACTATTTCCCTTCAATTTCTTCATATTTTCTTACCTTTTAAACATTCCCTGGACTTCCAAAAATCATTCAAAATCAATATTAGTCAAATCGGTCCAGCCATTCATGCGTGATGCTGTGACCAAGGAAAACGGGTTGCATTTCTTGTACAAAAATTGTTTTGACAGCTATATGAAAAATTATACGCTGCGTATGCAAAAGGTATCTAAAAATATTTTAAAACCTACATACTGATGCAAAAATGATATGATTCATAAAATATTTCCTTCGTTCTTTTGCTCTGCACCCAACACAATTTGTCCTATAACCTAATGGTTGACTGTCACAGAATGCCTAGTGGTATGATGTCCGCCATGTAGGTTTTTACTGGTGGTAGAGCTCCAGTGACGGAGCTCGCGGGCGTAGGCACCACCGCATTACCTAATATACTTGCCGCTAATAATAGTGTTCAGCACTATCGTGTTCCGGTCAGGTGGTAATGTACGGCCCTGTAATTTCCGGCACAGAGGCATATCACCTTAGGCCTCAGGAGTGGCAACGCATCTGCATTTAGACCTTGGTCTTTGCGTGGGTGTCTATAGGCTGCAGTCATCACTTAACATCAATGTGAACTGCATGCTTGTTTGCCACTACCAAAACATAAAAAAAGGAAGGTACAATGCGCATAAAAGTATAAATAAATAAATAAAATATTTATTTCATTTGGCCACTAAACTAATAGATGATAGAAATAACTTTGCAGTGTACTCTAAAGGTTGTACCTATAGTGTTTTATGCACTCATACTGAAACAAGGAATAAAAAATTCTGATTCGGATAACATAGATAATTTTAATATTTTTGAATTCAAAATTTTCTTATTGTACCTCTATTCCATAAATAGTTTACCTACCAATATTTTCCTTCGAATCGATCTAAAAACCTATTTTGTATTATAAGGAACGTTGGATCGGATCCCTAACATTTAACCACTAATGTTAGTCCAACGTGTAATCAAGGCATTAAAAATCAAATAAGCCTGATACCTTTACCAGAGAATATGCCTTTACTAGCCTACCTATACTTACTAGTAACTTACTACTTACTCAGCAACTTAGTAAATATCGATATACAACATCGATCTGAATGACATAACAAGCTTTAGCTCCACTTCGTACCATCCTATTTTTCATTTGTATAGATTTCAATAAAAGTTAAATAATATATTACTAACTGACCCGGCAAACTTCGTATTGCCTCAGAATGAAAATATGACATGTGTCAAAGGTTTGATAGATACGGACTATTTGTATGGGAAAATGAAATGGTGGTTTTTACTATTTCCCTTCTTTTTTTCATATTTTCTTACCTTTTAAACATTCCCTGGACTTCCAAAAATCATTCAAAATTAATATTAGCCAAATCGGTCCAGCCATTGGCCACAGGTGACCAAAGAAAACGGGTTGCATTTTTATCTATATAGATTTTATACTCGTATAATCTATAATATAAAAATAAGTCGGGTTTTCCTTCATGACGCTATAACTCCAGAACGCACGAACCGATTGCCACGGTTTTGCATTCGTTGGAAAGGTCTCGGGCGCCGTGAGGTTTATAGCAAAGAAAATTCAGGAAAAATTACAACGCGGGCGAAGCCGCGGGCAACAGCTAGTTTGGTATATGTCACTGATAAATTAATTTATTAAGCTACTATTATAAGATATTTGAAGAATTGACCAAAAAAATACCAGGTAACTAGGTAATACCTACCTATATAAACAAATTATAATTAATAGCTAAGCAAATAAAAAGATTTCTAAACTAAAAACAGCATGCGTCTAAAAATTCATATTTCAATTGAATGTGAACAAGGTACACAATAAAAGTAAAGTGTGAAGATCATAATAACCTATTAATCAATAAAAAAAAACCGGTCAAGTGCGTGTCGGGCCATGCGCTGTGTAGGATTCCGTAGTGATAGTAGTTTGAATAATGTAATTAAAAAAAAATCTATGGAGTTGTTCAAAATTTTCGAGTAAAATTAATTTGGTCGACTATTACTCGCAAACTTGTAAAGCCAACTTAAGTGTGATAGTTTTTCTTTTAATTTCGTTATATGTAGCTCCTATTACCGTAACGTTTGAATTTTTATCAACAACCGTTTAGGGGGATACTTGACTCTAACGAAAATTTGCACTCTAAAGCTTAATAAGTCACGAACAGTTAAGTTAATCAAAAATGATATTTGCACACTTGTAGCGTCCACTACATTAAGGCGCCAACTAGTGGAACACATATGAAAACCTCACAGTACTTGTCTAGTACGGTAGATGGCGTGCATTCGAATTACATCGCACATGCGAAGATTTTCTCAAGAGTTTGCATATTGTTTGGAAGTTGTATTCCCAACGTCAATCGTTGGGCCGCGGCCCGCCAGGCGCTATCACCTCGCCTGGTCGGAGGATCCTCCCTTTTCGCCGGAGGAACACTTCCACCCGTTCCTCCACACACTCTTAACATTTTGAAAGACCTATCCAACGTTATCCAACACTACATAGTAAAACGAAAAATTAAAAAAATATATCTACGCGTTACATGTAGGAGAGGTATTCCGAAAATTATATTGCCGGCGTGATTAAGGTGTATTCTTGTCAGACGGACAGACGGACAGACGGACAGACGGACAGACGGACAGACGGACAGAGGGACAGACGGACAGACGGACAGACGGACAGACGGACAGACGGACAGACGGACAGACGGACAGACGGACAGACGGACAGACGGACAGACGGACAGACGGACAGACGGACAGACGGACAGACGGACAGACGGACAGACGGACAGACGGACAGACGGACAGACGGACAGACGGACAGACGGACAGACGGACAGACGGACAGACGGACAGACGGACAGACGGACAGACGGACAGACGGACAGACGGACAGACGGACAGACGGACAGACGGACAGACGGACAGACGGACAGACGGACAGACAGACATGCCCGTCTGGCATGGCAAAACTATAAGAGTTCCTTGTTTACTACGGAACCCTAAAAAGGTGGTGATTATGCTCTACAAATATCTATTCACAAGAATTCAGCATTGAGAGGTCATGAATGCAGATGTCTATTTAGAATCATAACTACATGAACCAGTGTTCGTGTAGCTAATGGTTCGCTTACATCCTTTTTAGTTTGAATACTGAATACGAGCACAGAAATAACCATGACTAATATGTTTTTAAATTTCCGTTGAAACGAATCCTTTATAACACGTTATTAGACTATGTTAAAATAAAAGCATATATATTAAAATTATTAAATATATTGGTTTTTGATGGTGGCATATAAGTGGTCACATGGGTAGTAAGTAAGAATACTGCATTATTAAGTAAGAATATTGCCTAATTATTGTCATTTACACAAAAATCAAAATTCTGTATATACATTGTCATCACTGAGGACTTTTTTTTAAGAAGTGGCAAACAAGCATGCACTTTACATTGATGTTAAGTGATGACTACAATCTATAGACACCCACAAAAAGACCAAAGTCAAAATGCAGATGCGTTACCACTCCTGAGGCCTAAGGTGCCTCTGTGCCGGAAATTACAGGGCCGTACATCACCACCTGACCGGAACACGATAGTTCTGAACATTACCATTTAGCGGCCTTATTTGTTCTTTTGTGATACCTAGTGATTACGTGACCATACATTAAGTTTTAACCGATTTCACAATAATTTGTATGACCCATTTAAAACAGCGCCCTTGATTCAATCAGGTATACACTGCATTTCAACCGATCCAAACAGTTTTAACAGTAAGGATTACGAGGAATAAATTAAACGTTGTATCTAGTAGGTATATTGATGAAGCGTCTAATGACGCTGTACTGGACCGGTGCAATGCTTGCAGTCAATGCACTATTGAAATTTATCGTATCCTACGAATCTACCGCCTTCCACGCTGGATGCGGTCGTCGACCTAGGAACAGCGTTAGGATACTTAGTTTTACTGCCTACTATGGCTTAAGGCAAAGATATTACAAGAAATAGACCGACAATAGGTCCACACGTTTCGCAGTTATGAAATTTACTTTATGCGCCTTTGTAGGGAAACACATGATTCCGTAAATCAAAGTCTCCGTGTGTGTTTGATTTGCATGTAATTAGCTTAATTTTTTGTTTGATTTTGACACCAAAGCATCGAACAATTTCAAATATTAACCATTTTTTTCTCACAAGTATGCGCTTGGCGGCCGTATGTCATTCGGTGGACATCCATTTAAAAGGCACTATGTAGTACATTGATGCTTTGATGTAAAGTGATAAAAAAACGTAAAAATTATCAACATTTATAGAATATTACCTATTATATAGAAGGACACCTTAGCGACCGCATAATGCATGATGTTTGTCTATTTCTTATAATGTCTTTGTCTATGGCTTAAGGTGTAGGCCGGATTGCACGAACCCGGATGCCTGGCTGATTTATAGGATAGATAATAAAGGCTACCTTCGGAATGGTAATGTTATAGTATAGCTTTATTGCAGAAAATATTAATTCTAGATATGGCTGATGCGACAGTTATATATATATATATATATATATATATATATATATATTTATATGTAAATAATGCTTAGGCAGTTCTTTGTTAGGTACGTACCTATATTTGGAACAAAATGTAAAATACCTAAATTTATTTTGCAAATATACCTGCCACTTACGATACGATTTGTTATTTTTAGTACTTCTTATATGTAGGGAAGGTGGCAAATAAGCATGCAGGTCACATTGATGTTAAGTGATTACTGGAACCTATAAACATCTTCACAATAAGCAATGGTCACAATGGACAGGTGTTGCTACCTTTGCGACCTACATAAATTGTTATGGGTCGGTGATAATTATTATGGGGCCATACTCACATTACCTACCAACCAACCGCGGAACGCGATAGCGTAGAACTCTATTTGGCGGCAGATAATTAGGTAATGCGGTAGAGCCTATGCCTCGAGGCTCTTACATTGGAACTCTACGCAGCATATGGTTTATGGTCACCATAGAGCAACACGGACCACCGGCCGCAGCGGACTGGAGGAGAGTAGCTATAGCGTTTAATACCGATGCAAGACATTCTGTCATTTTTGCGGGGAGAAATGCATGCGCCACACGCACACACTACAAAAATCGTCTATTATTACGAAACTCACACCTTGACTTTAATATAATAATAATATATAAAAGTCATATGTGTGTGTGTATATATATATATATAATATACAGAAACAATTGCACGCACACATTTAAACATCTAGGCGACAGGGCATTTGGCTTATTACATTTGGGCTTATACTTTGACAGAGGGAAAGACCTGCATATGGCTACTCCCCTCTAGTGTTGCTCTATGATGGTCACAACCCAGGCAATGTTTAAAATTCCTCTTGTTACCAACAGCGCGTTGTCCGCTAAGAACGAACACTCGCAGATAAAAAAATATGTAGATTACTTAACTAAGCCAAATTGGCAACTCTCAAAGGTTCGACTCTCAAATGTTTATTGTATACAAGCTGGTGATCAAAAAACCGCACGAAGGGCACAGGCAAGGGCCCTTTAACATGACCTGAAAGACATATTTCATTATTTTGTTTAAAGTTCTATAAAAATACATTATTAATTTAATACATAATTCGCACGTTCGTGTTCCTGTGAAAAATACAAAATAAAAATTATATTTCGTAGCCCTCCGAGCACCACATTCCACAGACACCTTTCTGTTCTGTGCCTTAGTGCTTTTAACGTGCCTAGTACAAAATACTTTAATTTGACGCGGCATTTTCTAACGAACAGCGTTGGAATTGTTCATCAAATGTAGCTACCTAGTTGCATATTTTAATTCAGGTATAATTTTTTAATAAAGGGTTTCATATTTTATATTCAGCATATTGCCATACTTTGTAAAGACTGGCCAAGTGTGTGTTTAACCACCCGCAATATAGGATTGTGTTTCTCCAGCCTATAAACATTTACATAAAAATCAGAGGTCAAAATACAGATGCGTTGCTACCCTTGAGGCTTATGGGTAGCTAATGTCTCTGTGATAGCTATTATCACACAATATAAACATATAAGGACATACCTTACACATACATTACAATGTCCATTTTTCATAGTGTCCAGTCCATCTGAGCTTAATAGCAGTAATAGGTTACTATTACTTAATCATTTTCATTCGTAATGTACAATTTGCGACGCTTATTTATTAAAAAATGAGTGTCGCAACAGGAATGTATCTATGTAAAAAGCAAAAAAAGGTAAGTAATTTCACGTTTGATACATTTTAATGTTAACATAGGACATTACCATAAACACCACATTAAGGAGCAAACCGTCGTTCGTCATAATGATGGGAACCGCTCGCTCCATTCCTGGTAATGACGTGATGCTGTTTTTAATACTGTAATAGACGTCAGAGTGCATTAGTTGCATCGCAGAATACGTTGACATCCCTTTGTATTTTTACCTTAGCTTCGGTTCCGTCTAGACAACGGGGTAATTATATGCAAAATCTGACAAGACAAGAATATATTTATTGGGTACAGTACGTGCAAAACTTAAATGCGTACGTGAAGTTAGTTACAGTAGCTGCGAAAAAGGCAATTTTATAGCATAGAAGGCATTTTCGAGGAGGAAAATGTGAACGTAGTTCGCTTTCATTAGGCCAACATTGAAAGTTGTTTTTTTTTCGTCAATGAGGTTGTCAGGGGCTGAAACACTGGCGCAAATTTTACGTAGACATGATTTTAACCTTTACCTTTTGCGTAGTTTCCCAAATCGCCAAATTAATCAGATTCTATGCATAAACTATACGGAAGTTCTGTTGTTCAATTGACTTCACCTAAAATTTTAGTATAGGTAGTCCAGCATCGCGGCTAGAATAAAAAAATAGTAAACAATAAAATAAAACACTAATTGTTAGTGAGATTTGTCACATTTGCATTGGATCATAGTGATCCATGACTGTTGATATCACTATTATTGGATCACTCATGGAATGGAATAAGGTTTGGACTGGAGCTGGCTAATTTTACGCATGCGTGAAGATCAATAATGCCTCAACCCACTGGATTCACTAATATCGAAGCTTTACCAGAAGAAAAATTTGCAACTGAAACTGTGACTAGCCTGGGCTGCCCCTCAGCTCTGACGAGGAGGGTTCTTTAGCCCCCTTAAAAAATCTTTGAGGAAGGTTGGTCCATCCTCTTTATAAATACCAAGTCCAAAATAAATTTATGAGACCTCATGAATGGTCGTAACTGCGGATGGAAGTTACGACAAGTGTATATAAAAAATCGGAGAGTGCCGAGTGGGCGGCGCGGGCGCACGCAAATAGACAGTTGACGCCGTGGAACATCTGAACTTTGTGTGAACCTTAATAAATATTTCACTTTTATTGTCTTTATTACAATCGCCTTCCAAGTCTTGTGTGAATCGTGAGTTCCTTGGGACTTTGTAATGCGATGTTTATTAAATCACATTATTTCAATTACAAAGCAAATAATATAGGCAACAATACGATGACACTTAGCCTGGGTTGCACCTAGATATTTGTTAAAGTTTAAGTTATTGTAACATTTCACATCCTTTTCTAACTTTAACAGATTTCTTTAAGTTAGAGAAGGATTTATAAAATAAAGAAAAAAATATTACAATTAGAGAAGGATGTGAAATGTTACAATAACTTTAACTTAAACAAATATCTTGATGCAACCCAGGTTTCGGTTAGCTTATTTTGTCATGGAAGTGGCAAACAAGCATGAGCAGTTCACAGCGATGGTAAATTACTATATGTGGCCTATTTCAATGTGCGATGCGTGGCTACTTCTGATTCTTCTGAGACCTAAGCCTGTTATGCCTCTGTGCCAGAAATTACGGCACCGCACATTATCGTCTCACTGATCGAACACGACAGCGCTGAACACTACCAGTGTAGCGGGGATTAGATAACCTAAGTAATGCGTTGTTGCCTACGCCCTCAAGATACCTACTACCATCAATAGCTCATATTTGTATGCTTATGTATGACAATAAGTACCATCATGGCGCTGGTACAATGTGATGCAGTCGAAGATCCGATGCCGAACTTATTCGAGTGGGTCGATTTTTATATTAGTTTTATACGCCCACCACTTTCTATTGTCTACTGCCATATCCATTGCTATAAACTGTGGCTATAAACTACGCCCCACAATCTGATTCACTGACAGACACGATGATTCATGGCATTGTAAATAAATTTATTAAGCACCATCGATGTAACACATAGTATACGGATAAAACAGACACTAAGACACCAAGAATCCAGTCCTGGTCTAGTCAGGAACAGTTACAACAGTTATTTATAAGCTTACCTGGGATACGACACGATCTCTGTGCTTCCGGGGTCTATCTAGATATTCTAGATGAATCCTATTACGTTTTTGTTTTGATACCTAACAAGGACAAAATAATAAATTGTGTTTTTTTATTTAACCAAGGCGGCAAACAAGCGTGCATTGTGGTTCACATGGATGTTAAATGATGTCTGCAGCCTATAGAAAAACCATACGTCAAAATGCAAATGCGTTGCCACCCCTGAGACCTATGTTGTTATGTCTGTGTGATAGTTATTACGGGGCCATACATTACCATCTAACTGGGATACTACTTTTTGGTGGCAGATAGATTAGGTAATGCGGTAGTGCCTACGCCCCGAGCTCATAAACTGGATCTACTAGCCGGTAAATAGTTTTGTTCTTACCTTATCAATTGTATCTATATTTTAACAGACACGCCTAGATTAAACAAGGATGGTGGAATATATAATAATTTATGCGAAAAGTTATGATTTCACCAAAATATTCATCATCATCATCACTTCAGCCGATTGACGAACACAGCTGGACAAAAGTCTATCAAAAAGATGTCCACAGTAGTGTTGTGCGTCATTAGGGAGATTATGTCATACTCGCGGATTGGCGGTCGTAGTCCTTATGGCGGGACGCTGCTCCTGTTGTCAATTGTTTTTTTTTTAATGTTATGGAACAGGCAAACAAGCATTCAGTTCACATTGAGGTTAAGTGATGACTGCAGCTAAAAGACACCCACAAAAAGACCAAGGTCAAAATGCAGATACGTTACCGCTCCACCATGCCTCTGTGCCGGAAATTACCGGCACAGAGGCCGTACATTACCACCTGACCAGAACACGATAGTGCTGAACACTACCATTTAGCGGCAAAGACAGAAATAGTAGTTGTAGAAATCATATTAGCGGATTTTCTCGCGTAGATATACCACTACACCCGACTTCTTCTCTTGATATATTAGAGAGAGCAGTCGTTTCCGGCTACCACTACACCACTGACAGAGTTTAAGGAGAGCAATCTGAATTTGACCAAGTGTCAATAATTTATCCTTTTCGAATGAGAATTCTATAGAAGGTGAAAATAATCGTAAGGTAAGGTATACCTACTTACTTAAATCGATCTATTGCGATCAGTCTCTGAGGCTAGAAAATACATAACTTCACGCCTATATTCCCGGAAAGGAATGGCAGTGGTAAATGCAAATTCAAGCATACATGTAAATCGCACGATACGTCGGTTATGAAGCAGATGGCGTGGCGAGTCAATCGACATCACGGAATAGATAAATAAGGATGGAAAGGCCTTTGCTACAATTTAGTATTAAAACCAGTGTCGCCGCTTTTCTCCCACCATGCAATTTCTTACACAAATGCAACACCATCTCGACACATAAATCCTCAGGGCAGCTATTCGTTTGCGTAGGTTTGCACACTAATGGTGAGATTCACAGACCGCACTACGACTTTACTTTGAGCAAAGTATGCTTAGAACTGCCAGTACAGTATGGGATTTGAGTTGATTTGACAGTTCGAAGCGTACTTTGCTTGAAAGTTAAGTCGTAGTGCGGTTTGTGAATCTCGCCCTAAGACAACGCCCGTAGACAATAAGCACTCGCACGCATACAACAATATACTCAAAAGGAGCTCGTACGTCAGCAGTCGAAGTGTAGCTGACGCATTATATGCTGTACATTGCCAGCGAAGACAGCAATAGCGTTAATTGAGCAAGTTCTTAACGAGCAATGTATTCGCTAGCAGTAACGTTTAAATAATGCAGCTTAAGTTCGAATATTCATATTCATTTGCATATTTTTATGTTTTTTACAAACATTATAACAATAAATGTTATTTGTGACTTACCGATGGAAAGATATATCTCCTCGCTTTATACTTGAGGTCTGACATTTTATATTACATGTTAAAATTTGGCACTACACGGTATTTTTACCAAGAGATGTGTCGTTCGAAGCAGTCTACACGGCGAACGAATGGTTCGGCCCACAGATTACTATGTTCGGCCGAACTGTGTATGTTCATATTGTTTATACTATACATAGGTGCGGCGCGCTTGCCACGCCCACATTACCATTCCATCTTTATTTATCTATTCCGTGATCGACATCTCCGAGCATATTACCAAATTCCGAGAGACTTCCAGGAATTGAAAAATGCCGTCGCACCAGGGATAAAGGAGAATCTTACACTTTTAACTTTGATAGCCCCCAACCTGGGGATCGAACTCATGACCCCAGCTTAGTAGTAGTTGCCTTGCCTGCTACCACTAGACTGAGACTGAGTCTTTGTCTTTGTGGTTATAAAACAGAATTGGCGAATTTAAGTGATGAATAGAAATGTCGCTTTCTTTGGCACATTTTTTTATGTGATGATGGTGCAGCCTATAGACATCTACACGATAACAGAAGTTAAAGTGTAGATGCGTTGCCACTCTCTAAACTAAGATCTTTTACCTCTGTGATAGTTATTACGAGGTCATACACTACCTACATCCTTTAAAAATACATTTAATTGGCATAATGTGATAGAAATTGTACGGTATCTACGTAAAATTACTTCGGTTAACGATTGCATAAAATTTAAATAAGATTAAAGCAAAAAGCCAGGTACAGTAACCATGTAACGGACCACTAATGACGGTGTTCTGTGCAACAGGATTATGCAAAACGATTAAACTTTTACCAGAGTCGAGAAACCACAACTTGGACCCTTATTATTAAAACTCCGCTCTCCGTCTGTCCGTCCGTCTGTATGTCTTTCACCAGGCTGTATATCATGAACCCTAATAGCTAGGGAGTTGAAATTTTCACAGACGTATTTCTGTTGCCGCTATACATAAACAACAAATATGTATTAAAAATAGCATCACGTACCTAATTACTTAAGGCGACAAGGTGTTTTTTCCACTTGATATTAAGGACAGTATCTAACAGGTAGACGCTTGAAATATTTACAGAATATTTAGTTATGCGATCTGCTCGGTTAAGCACTACGGGCGCGGTCGGGTAGTTTGATGGGTGACCGCTAGTGGCAAATTAAATGCGCGTTTCCGTGCTTCGGAGGGCACGTTAAGCCGTCGGTCCCGGTTGCTATCGATGGATAGCAGTCGTTAAACCTTGTCGGAGGCCTTATGGGCGGTTTGAAAACATCCGACAGTGGATTGGCCACTAACCCACCCACCTCCACCAATCCGCATTGGAGTAGCGTGGTGGAGTAAGCTCCAGACCTTCCCCCAAAAAGGGGAGAGACTCGTGCCCAGCAGTGGGACGTATAATGGGTAGCCATTATTATTACTATTATTATATTTACTTTAAAAAAAAAATAAAATAATACTATCTTTACAAATTAATAAAATTGGAGTGTCTTTTTGTAATCTATACTTATAATAAATCTGTAGAAGTGTAAATTCTGTACGTTAAAAATATTGAAAAAATAAATACCAGGGGATGTTATTAGATCGATACCGAACACAAATATGTGATTAGAAATTTTTTTGTCTGTCTGTCTGTTTATTCAAACATCACATAAAAACTACCGGTCCAATTACAATGAAACTTGGTATGATTATATTTTTACCTTTGGCGCAGAACACTGGGTCTTTTTATCCCGGAAAAATGTCTGTTTGTCTGTGTGTTTGTGCACGCTAATATCAGAAACGGCTTATTCTATTTACTTAACATTTAGTGTTTGTTTCAAGTGAATCGGTTCAGAAATAAAAAAGTTATGTCGATTTAAAGAATCGTATCGAATATTTTTAAGCTATTCTGTATCTTAGTTCTATCTTTTAGAGGGTTTCGTACCAAAAAGGTAAAAACGGGTCCTACGGATTACTAATCCTCCGCTGTCTGTCTGTTTGTCCGTCTGTCCGTCTGTCTGTCACCAGGCTGTATCTCATAAATAGTGAAAGCTAGAAAGCTAACATTTTCACTAATTATGTATTTCTGTTACCGCTATAATGTAGACGCTTAAAATTTTCACAGAATTTTTAGGTCTTATGTTGTATTGTAGCTTCCATAATAAATCTATATAAATAAAATTGGAGTGTCTGTTAGTAATATTAAAATAACCACTTTTTACTAAACGCATATGTATAGGTTGGGGAAAAAGTTTCTTCTCATTTTTTAAGATAATTCAAAACATTTATTAATATAGTTTATTTAAATTTAACTAAAGTATGTATGTACCACTTTGTTCGATAACCTTTTGCCATCTTGTAGGTAGGGACATGATCCCATTGCTATAAAAATTTTGGGACTTGGCAGTCCTCTCGTGATGTTAACCTAACATTGCATAAAGAATTCTGAAGAGACCGAAACAGGTAAAAATCTGAAGGTGCAAGGTCAGAACTATACGGCGGATGCATTAACACTTCCCAGACAAACTCTCTTAATTTTTGCTGAGTGGCTATAGATGTGTGAGGTCTAGCGTTATCATGATGAAACACCACACCCCTTCTGTTGATCAATTCCGGCCGCTTTCTCTCAACTTCTTGCTTTAATCTCATCAGTTGTTCGCAGTAGAGTTCAGAATCGATAGTCCTGCCTGGTGGTAATAGCTCATAATGAATAATGCCCTTCCAATCCCACCACACACACAACATCACCTTATTGCGAGTTAACCCGGGTTTCGCCACAGTCTGTGAAGCCTTTGACCACGACCTTTTTCGCACGTTCTTGTCGTACGTGATCCACTTTTCATCACCAGTTATCAGCTTCTTCAAAAATGATTCGGTTTCATTACGTCGTAATAAAAAATCACAAATGAGTACACGGTTCATTAGGTTTCTTTCAGTGAACTCGTGAGGTACCCAAATATCGAGCTTTTTTTTGTACCCAGCTTTTTTCAAATGCGCCAAAACTGTTTTGTGATCAATTCTCAGTTCTTCAGCTACGTCGTAACTACTGACATGTCGATCATGCTCCACTTTTTCAAAAATGGCATCCATTTTATCCGTAATAGGGCGACCAGAGCGAGGTGCATCTTTGACATCAAAATTTCCGGATTGAAAACGGTTAAACCAAATTTGTGCTACTCTCACAGACACTGCACTAGGTCGCAATTTTTTTTCGCGACTTGAGTTGCATTTTTACCTTTTTTGTAGTAAAATTTTAAAATGTATCGAATTTCTTCATTAGATTCACTCATCTTGACAGTACGAAAAACAAATGAAAATCACACATTTGCCTAATTTGAATTTGGAATTATGTTCTTTAAAATTTTAACTTTCAATGATACCAAAACCAGCCAGATACAAATACTACAGCCAAAGAGATTTTATTACAAGTTCATACATACTATAATGCGAAAAGACTTTTTCCCCAACCTATTATGTAATCACGGTACATATACCAAAACAACATTTTTTACAATTTTTGTCTGTCTGTAAGTCTGTCTGTTTGGCAGGGCTAATCTTGGGAACGGCTGGACCGATTGTGACGGGACTTTCACTGGCAGATAGCTGATGTAATAAGGAGTAACTAAGGCTACTTATATACATAGCTGCGCCCACGACTTCGTCCAGGTAGATACTGAACAATCATAGATTCTCACGCGGGCGAAGTCGCGGGCACACCTAGCTATAGTTAATAAAATAAATATTTAAAGGCTTACATACACCAAATGTGTATTTTTTTGCTGTTTTTATAGAATGGTACTGAACTCTTTGTGCCCGAATCCGTCTTTCACTTGAGTTTATTGATAGTAAAGTTCCAAGTGAAGGAGATCGAGGGCGTAGGCACCACCGCATTACCTAATCTATGTGCTGCTAAATGGTAGTGTTCGGCACTATCGTCTTCTGGTTAGATGGTAACGCATGGCCCCGTAATAACTATCACACAGACATGGCACCTTGGGTCTCAGGGGTGGCAACGCATTTGTATTTTGACCTCTGGTTTTTATGAAGATGTCTATAGGCTACAGTCATCACTTAACATCAATGTGAGCTGCAAACATGTTTGCCACCTTCCTAACATAAAAAAAAAATAGAAGCAACAACCTTGTGTTTGAATTTATTTCATTCATCTATTATAACATAAGCTACACTTCGTCATAACTTGAGGAACTGATGATGGAGACCAAAGAAAACCGAGGGAAATCTTCATCAACAATTCAGTTAACAGAAGCACCTAAGCTCGTGTTTTAATTTATAATCCCTTACAGGTATATAAATCCGATGTACACTATCTACACACTGCCGGTGGTATATATGTATCTTCACGACAGGTCCTTTACGGGGTAGGCAGGGAGTACGGAGCGACACATATATCGGAGGCATCCGTCTTACCTCCCAAAATCTTCGGAAAACTACGCCTTCGGTCTAGAAGTCGGGACTGAAGAACACACAGCCTCACACAGGGGCAGGTAGGTACACGTAACTTGTCATATTTGAATCCCGTGGGTCGGCTCGAATTCAAGGCTTCAATCTCTCCTTGACTATGTCCCTTAGTTTGTTGACTTTCGACGATCTTCTTCGTCATGTACCTACGCCTGAACGTCGCTGATTGTAGTTTATTCGTTCAGACGGGAAAGATATACCTACAAAAGCGTAGGTTTCGGCAGCCTTCAGCTGTGATGCTGGCGATCTTGTACCTTTCAGGTTTCGGTTTGGACGAGGGGACGTTTTCTATTCTCCACCAGGGTGAACCCGTCCTCGTCGATCAACTCTGCAGCAGGCGCATGAGCAAGCGTTCCCTTTGGTTTCTTATCAACGACAGCTTTCTGGGGTGCGCTAGCCGCTTGTACGTATGAGATCTTCTGGGGCCGACATGGTCCAGGCTGAACCAGAGGTGCCCCAGGAACACGTGACGCAGCTAGATCACGGTCGTTGTCCCGGCGGTCATTGCTCCTCGTTGTTATTTTATTAATTGCATAACATGCATCAAAATTGCTGATGGCAGAGGTAGGTATCGGTTTGCACGGCGCCGTCTCGCCGCACGGTCACGTTGCGTAAACTCGGTGGCAAAATTGCAGGTGCAGCATATAACAGCAGTACCGATACCTCTGATCTCATATCATTACAAGCCATTTCCGAGATATCCAATCTTCCTTGGATAGCATTACCTAGTCTACCTAGCTCCAAATTATAATGTACAGCTCTGTTATAATTGATGATAATGTATTACTCTGTTAATAACTATTTCAGGTAGATCAATCATATCAGCCGAAAGATGTCCGCTGCTGAATCAGGGGTGCGACCGCCTATCCACATTGCCATTATCGTTGTCATTGCTGTCAAATTTTCATGTCGATTTTTGCTTTAACTTAATAGCAATAATCGAAATAAAAAAAGCAAAAAAAACTATCAGATTATCACTACTGCTTTTAAAGGAACTACAAATCGACTTGAAAATTTGACCTCAATGACAACGACAATAGCAATGTCGATGGGCGGTCGCACCCCTGAGCCTGCCCATAAGAAGTATACCTATGCCAAAATCGCCACTCTCGGATTGCGGATTGGCGATCGCAGTGGCGGTGATTTTATGACGCCGCTAACCATCTTGCGATATTGCACTTTCTACCGCCCCATTGAAATGGTTTGATTGACATTGTTCGGTTCACTGACTGTACTAGTGCAAGAATTCTCTGCCAGTAGAAGAAAATTCTTGCGCTAGTGGGCGGTGGGGTCGTCACATCCCAACGTCAGTAGTAAATCAATGCGCCAAACAAATTAGCACAGCACAAAGGTGCGTTGCACATTGCGTTGCAGTAGTTTTTACCCTTTACCACAGAATATTTTATCTAGCTCGTTCGTGGCATTTTACGATTAATTTATTTTTTAAACCTTTCATTTCCGTTTTTCGGTAATATGATGTTTTGTTTGAAAAAATAATAGATAATTGGATTAGAAAATAATAACAGCAAGATGTTAGTAGACTTGCTATAATGTACGATACCAATGACAACGGCTACGTACCGTTTGCTATGGAGTACTCTACAGGCGGTTTTGTGAATTGAGACTGAAATGGGGAGTTAATATTTATATGTATCATCCATTGAGTCTCAAATTACTTTACATTTAGGTACTTTTTACTGATTCAAAGTAGGTCCAAAACAAGCAAATATTGGCCCCGTAATACATAGCTATCACGGACACATAATAAAGGTGTCAGGGGTAGCAACGCCTTTACATTTTGACCTCTTTTTGTGGTGAACTGCATGCATGTTTGGAAAAAACTTTTATTTCATGATTTGTCAAACATTATCACGGTGACGATACTGTGACGGAACGGTGTCTTCACTGATATGTGTGAATTAGCCTTTATACTGTAGCCTATAAACATCTACCGATTTCAAAAGGTATAGATGTGTTGCCACTCCTGAGGTCTTAGAGGTTGGAACACAATAGTGCTGCATACGACCATTTAAAGGCAATTAGGTACATTAAGTAATGCGTTGGTGGCCAAGCCCACAAGATCTGTCACTGGAGCTCTACCACCAATAAACTTTGGATTATTTGGATTTAAGATACGAGTACAATAAGACTTCTGTCTCCTTATTCTAATCAGGTATAATATATAAATAGATAGGTATATAAAATTATATAACAGTAGACACCGACCGCAAGTAAGAAATAATAAATGAGCAAAGCAGCGGTTTAAGTACTTACTGCACTTTTTGCTTCACGTTAAGGGACATGTCTGGTGGTTATGAACAGTTACAAACAATCATGATGTCTCGTTGCACTCCTTTAACACTAGGTACCTACGACAATTTTTGCTCAGAAAACAAAATAGTTTATTAAATGAGCAAAAAATGTATTATACTTATAGTAGCTACATAATCCTACTTAAGTATACTTTCTTCATACGTCCTCCAGTAGGTAAAATCTTCACGCCAAGGGGCCCATCCCCTAACTCTAATGCTTTCGTGATGCATTCGATTATGACATCATCTTGTCAGTTTCGTACACTTTAACTTTTGTCTGGAAGTCTTTGTCTTTTGTTTTCTCGTATAAGAAGGCCATTTTTTGGAAACTGTATGTGTGTATAAACGAGGGAGATTCTGTTAGTCGCTGAGCATGGCATTAAAATCCTGTGTCGTAACTGTAACGAAACGTGATCTTAAAATCGTCTCAAGGACAGATCTATCTATTAACACGGGTCTATATTCTCCCCTAATGTCACACAACAATGTCGTGGGCATCTTTGACTTTGTCCAGCGGTGGACCTATCTGAGCTGGATTTCTGGAACGATCATGATATTTACTTATATCAGTTTTGTCATTCGCTCATTCGATTTACTTTGACGACAAACTTGAATGCTTTTAATTTGTTTTCGTGTTTCAGTGTTTCATATAATATATCCATATACTATTTTTTTAATGTTATGAGTGGCAAACAAGCATGGAGTTCACATTGATGTAAAGTGATGACTGCAGCCTATGCATATGCATTGCTACTCCTGAGGCCTAAGGTGTTATGCCTCTGTGCCGGAAATTACAGAGCCGTACATTACCACCTGACCGGAACACGATAGTGCTGAACACTACCATTTAGCGACAAGTATATTAGATAATGTGGTGGTGCCTACGTCCGCGAGCTCCGTCACTGGAGCTCTACCACCAGTAAGTGATGAGTGAAGATGTGATCAACGTAACTGATTGTTGTTTGGAGCGTCGTGCTGGCTATATATAGTTGGGTTGACGTTGACCATCAGTGCCCCAGGCTACTCGGGCCACCACGGGTGTGGCTAGCAAGGCTTGCCGCAAGCATAATTTTTGGCCCCAGGCCCGTAAGGCGGGACCGTAAGTCACTGAACCACCCGAGCCTTTGCGGCTCAATCCAACCCTGTACTGGATGTTATCATTACTCCATAGTTATACTTAAAGAAACAAATTGCTAGATACACAAAACTTTCGAACCACTAGTAGTCATGCTGTCACCAATACCCGCACCAAATCGCGCGAATATTGTAACAACCTTTGATTTGCGGTAGTTAAACGACAGCCGCATGAAAATTTTTATGCACAGCAAAATGTTGTAGACTTTCAAGTGAAACGGTCTACACACCACCCGATAATCAGACGCGATATCGGGGCAGTTGTGGTGAGAATGATCATCCCTAAATAGTGAGCTCGCTGAAAGCGATACAATAGGCAATCGGACAGCTATCGAAAATAAATGTAAACTATGATTAGAATGAATGTTTGTGAAATAATACGATGACTCATTAAATATTTTCGTGTAATATTCATGATTTATATTTTTAAATTGCAAAATAAAATGTAATAATCTTAATATTTTTTATCTGTGCGGCATGTTGAACGAAACATCAATCACAGGACGTGACGTCATACGTTTGTACAACAAATATTTAACACAAGTGATACTTTGATTTATTGGCTCTTTTTTGGATATTTTCTACGTTATTTACACGAAAAATAAGTTAAAACGAAATTCAAAAAAAAATTTTGCACTTGGTTAGTCGTATGGAATAAAAAGATTCACTTTGATTGCAAACAGTTGACGTCACATTGTTCAGAATCATTCGGCACCGATTACGCGGCATTTTTGAAATTATAAAATGTATGTGTAGTTTCTGGTACAGTGCCACCAACTTATCTCTGAAATGGCAAAAAAGGAACTAAAGCCGCCATGTTGAAGTGTCATTGGATTGTCAGTGTCTACTACTTTCGTGTGCTGTGTTTGGTTTATTGCTATATTTCTTGATTTTAACTGTTGAATATGCCGAAAGCCATGAAAAGTGATGTCCGGAATATTATTCTAAAGGATAAATCCTTTTTTGAAGAAGAATCTCGACAGCAGGCTCCCATAATTCCATTTAGTCCAATATACAATCGAATTGTGGCAGCTACAGGTCAGTGTTGCCAGTTCTTATCACACAAATTACCCAATTTTAATGAGTATATCTATTTACCTAAATTTAATTTACGGAATATTCTTTATATTTTTAATTTACGGTAGCAGCTTTGGCTTGATTTTTATTTGAACAACTTGAAATAATATGTATTTACGATTACGTTTTTAATTAAATTAGTAATAATAATAGTTTCTTTGTTTCTACCCTATCTTTGGAGTGAGCCAGCTGACCTGCTACATGTATACTGAATTATTTTATTTTATTACAGGTGTAAACTTAGGAACAATATCTAATATTGTCAGAAAGGGGCAAGAAGCAGAAAAATCCGATGCTAAAATTCGCACACCAGGCAAGAAACGAACACGTAAAAGTGGATTTGTTTTTGCTGATGATTTTGACCAGGGAGTTATTAGACGGAAAGTTCATGAATTTTATTCTGCCAGGAAGGAAGTGCCTACTGTCAATAAGCTTCTAGATGTCTTAAGGACTGAAATAACTTATACAGGACAGAGAGAAACTCTTCGAAAACTGCTCCATAAATTGGGATTTCGTTTAAAAAAAAACGCTATCTAATCGTAAAGTATTGATGGAGCGCAATGGCATATTAGCTTGGAGAGCTAGATACTTGCATGAAATAGACAAAAATAGTAAGTCGTCTAATCCTAAGTCTTTAATTTATTTAGATGAAACTTATATTTACTCGTCTTATACATCTAGCTCATGTTGGCAAGGAGAAGGCGTTGAAGGCGTACTAGAGCCTGTATCAAAAGGGCAAAGATATATAATCGTCCATGCTGGTGGGAATACTGGATTTGTTGAAAATGTACTTTTAGTGTTCAAGTCAAATTCAAAAAGTGGAATGACGAAATGAATAGCACAAATTTCAAAAAGTGGTTAATAGAAAAACTAGTGCCTAATCTAAACAAACCATCGATAATAGTAATGGACAATGCATCATCGTATTTGCGTTAACAGAGTCACAAAATCAAATTCATTAAAAAACGAAATCCAATTATGACTTACGCAAAATAAAATTGATTACGACGAAGGCTTAACAAAACCTCAACTCTTAGAAATAATCAAAAGAAACAGGCCAGAACCCATGAAAATGCTGCTAATGGTCACAGATGCTTGTATTTACCCCCTACCACTGTGATCTTAATCCGATCGAATTAATATGGAGCGCAATGAAAAGAAACGTGGCTAAAGTAAATATTGATCACAAAAATAAGTAAATCCCTCGCCTTGTCAAAGAAGCATTTAAACATTGTAAACATGTTCGTAAGTTAGCAGGGGAGTATTTGAAACAAGACTCGTATTTAGATGAACCTTTTATAATTAATAAGGCAAGTGACAGTGAATGTGAAAGTGATTCGGATAGTGACAGTTGTGGAATTGACGGAGTATGTCCTTTTGACCAGGTTAATATTGCTTCACATTCATCAAAAATGACTGATCACAATTATTGTAAACCTGGTTTCCAATAAATTTTAAAAACATCAATTTGTTTTTTTAACCTACATTTACCATGCTGTAGCCACTCTCGCTATAATCTAGACAGGTTTTAGCCTAATAACTTAAAGAAACACAGATTTTTTTAATCATTTAAAACTTACCCAACATTCCTTTCATCCCAATTTCAAGCAAAACAAAATTAACTAGCAACACCGATACGACGGTGACGACATCCTTCATTTCAAAGATAAGTTGGTGGCACTGTACTTTAACATGTTTAAATAATAAAATTAATATTTTTTATGGTTAAATAAACGTATAAAGAATAATTTTAGACACATTCTCAAAAGTTGTCCGATTCCCTATTCTGGTTACGATTTGCCTACACACGAGGTGATTTAGGGTACGATCTAGTATCCTCCCCACCACTGCCCCGATATCGCGTCTGATTATTGGGTCGTGTGTAGCCGTTCTAAGGCAATTAAGAGTTCGTAGCACAATGCTACGTAGCGTAGTCAAACGTTCTATCTACTAAATACATATTTTAAAAACTTCATAGGGTCATTGTACTGTGTCGTAGCTATGTAAGCCCCCCTATATAGCTACACTACTCTAGCCGCCGCCACCACCACGCAAGGTGCCACCCGTCTGGGATTTGTTATAATAGGTATGTGTGGGACAAAAAGGGTTCTTAAGATCTCCAGTGGTCATCTATCTTTAAATAACCAAAATTGGTAAGCGCAATATATTTTGATGAGCTAAAAAGTTCATGCGCTCATTAATATACTTATTTAAAAATGGAGAGCAATTCCTTTCTTTTTTGCTCATCACTCTTTATGGAGACAAAATGATAGTCACTCAAAAGTGCTGTCTCCGATATCCAATACGTTGTTACTCATCAAGAAAAAAAGGGGGACACAACACAGAAGTTAATTAATTAGGGCATCAAGATTTTTTTTTAGCGGGAACAAATCACGCCCATTCAGGTTACTTCCAAAACTTAATTTTAAATGTTCTGCTAAAGTAGCCATCGCCTTATTCTCTACTTACTGACTGTGACTCTGACTGACTGATAATTGACTGACTAATTCTGACTTTTACGCTGCTTATTAGGAATACGAAGCATCTTTTTTTGTATTTATAGGTTGACAGACAAGCAAACGAACCACCTAAGAGAAAGTGGTTACCGTCGCCTATGAACATTTGTAACACCAGGGTAACACCAGTTACCAACACGCTGCCAGTCCTGAAGGACTCTTTTGACGCCATTTTTGAAGAACGCCATATTGGAGCACGGAGGGAACACCTCGTCCCACAATTCGCACGTTCTGGATAGAAACAAAACCGAAAAGCGCACCGTTGAGCACTGCCAGGTGTCCAGTCGGTGAGGGTGGAACTTTTCATTGGTGCAGTGTAGGAAATGTGACGGTGGCACCATATCGAATAGTTCAGCACAGGACTCACCATTGTAGAATCGGTATAAAATGCATAGACTCCCAACTCCCAGTGTCTCTGCGCAGGCTCAGATGTTCGAGCCCGTCAGTAAGTCCTGGCGCGTCTTTGTAGGGAGTTAAGTTAACCAAGCTGGTATTTGGGGGCAAAAATGAGAGCAGTATTCCAGATCCATCTATCCATCTATCGTTTTACTTGGAACTGGCAATAAGAGTAACAGCGATGACCTCATATTAAAAAAAAATCTTAGTCCATAGCCTGCGCTCAGATAGTGATAAGGTAAACTTACGAAATTTGAAATCGTAGATCGCAGGTGAAACTGCGAGGCACACCGCACAGCTAGCCAGCTAGCCAAATACTTAATTACTCTCTGTAAATGGAAAATATCGGATTCCAAACAAATCAAATGAGTTCATAAGAATATAGCCCGCCTCCATGGTTACGGTTACCAAGACAACCAAGGTTAGAAACAATATCAAAAACGAAAGTCGGTAGCATAGTATTTGTATACTCTTTGGTCGGTAGTTATATTCACTTTGGAACAGGTATTTTCTACTACTCACAAGTGCTAATATTTTAAGACTTTTCAGATAATCTAAGACGAAATGCATCTGAACAAATTAAAAATATTAATGATTGGACCCTCTGATGTAAGTACATTCCACCAGCTTGTTGTAAAGTACTAAGTAACTTATGTCTCTGAAATTTGGAGCTTTTTAACAACTTCAGTAGCGTTCAGTAAAATAAAAAATAATTATCTTACATAAATAAACATCCTATTGTACTGTTGGTACGTAGTTTTACCTAGTTTGGTTTACGGAAAAATGTATTGTTTATTGCGTGATAATAGGTAACAAGTTTTATTTCAATGTAGTGACAGAGTAGGTACTCACACTATTCTTACTAAAGATGTTATGAAGTTAATGAGTTTGATTGTAAGTTTGGTTGAACGAACTAATTTCAGGAGCTACTGCTTCGAATTGAAGAATATTTTTATGTTTTCCAGTCATCGAAGAAGGCTATTATAACCTATGGCTAATGATACAATAAAATGTGAAAAAAAATCGATAGTCGAGTGTGGACTTCGTTTGCTTAGTTGATAGAGCGACTGGACTAGTCTAGTGATCCCAGTGATCGCGGATACAAGTCCTGCTTAAAGTCAAATAATTCCCTCGCCTTTGTTATTACGAAAACTGCAAATAGGTAGGTTAGAAATTAAAGAAAAAACGGAGAGAAAAATTTGACTTCGGGCAGGAATCAAACCTGCGACCACAGGATAACCAGTCCAGCCGCTTTACCACTTAGCTACCGAAGTCAAATTTTTCTCTCCGTTTTTTCTTTAATTTCTAAAGTTCACTCGCATGTGTTATTGCGAAAAATAAATAGTACAAGTAGGTAGGTTCTTCTTCTCGTGGCAGCGGCTCGACTTAAATTTTATCGACCCAATATTTCGCCACAATTATTGCTGCGTCGTTTGCAGTTCTTAGATCTTCCAAAGTGCAAAAGCTGGGGCAGAGCGGGCATTGACGCATGTGTTCCATGGTTTGAGCTATGGCTCCACAGTCACACCGCTCCATAAGCGGAGAGATGAAACCCCAGTTGGACAAATTTTGTCTGCAACGCCCTACCTGAGTGCGGAGTCGGTTGAGTGATCTCCAGATCAGCCATTGCAGATCATGGGGGAGCTCTTATCGCAGGTTTGCGTGTGGAGCATGTGGATTTTTCAGTAGGTAGGTTATGTAATATTACGCTGTGCCCAGTAGTGGAGCATTGGGTCAAAAATGTTGCAAAAACGGAAAAATATTTTCTACGTAGACGTTGACGGCGTCGCGGGCACAGTTAAATATTTAAAATAGTTCAATATTATGCAGTCGTAAAATAATGTAGGGGTTAATACAGATATATTATCAATATCTTTGTCCTTATCAACAAAAACCTTTTAAACATTCAGTAAGTGTTCATCTCACAGTACCTACACGTAACTGATGTAACGTTTTACAATCCTTCGTTATTATTGCAACGCATTAGTTGCTACCACTTTGAATAGACTATTCCCAGATACACTGACAGAATCGTTAAACTGAATCAGAAACTGTTACCACGCCACCAAATATTTGGATTAATTATGTATGTATGTACTATGTATCTTCGCGCCAGGTCCCTAGCGGGATAGGCAGAGAGTGTGTAATTTTATAATGTATTTAATTTATTTGTTATTATTATTTATTTATTTATCTTTATTTATGTAATATTACGTAACATTGTATATACTCGTAAATATAACATTAGTATGCACGGAAGTTTTGTGTAGTTGGGCGGCTTGTAGTTCGCAAAGCCACTTACGGTGGTCCCATCGGAACACCAGCGCTGTACTGCCAACTACAGCAATCAGCTGAGATGGGTACCATTTTTTTGGTCTCACACTCACACATACATCATGCCGTTGTGTTAAGTTGTCTTCTCTGTTTTTATTATTGTTTTTCTTGTTTTTTTTTATTATATTTGTCTATTTAGCTATTAAGTGATGTCAAAAAATAAACTATTTCTTTCTTTCTTTCTTTCAAACTCAGTTTAAGGCCCATTATAGCGACGAATCAAATAATGTTTTTAATTATTGCTAGCCATCATTTTGAAAAGGGAAATTGACAATTTTTTTTATTGTATAGGAGAATAATAGCGTTTGAAACGTCTACTCAATAAGCTAATAACTTTTATGATATAACAATTGAAAACGTGGCGAGGTGTGAAACAGCTCAAAACAGCTCATATTAAAATGACTGAATATTACAACGACACTTTAGAGCAGTGATTCCCAAAGTGGTCCATGTAGACCCCCTGGGGTCCATGGGACTCGATGGGGGTCTACGTAGGCGTGAAGAAAATTGGAAATATGGGAATGTGATATAAATGTAACAAGGAGGGGTCCACGGAAACCAGAAAAAAATTGAAAGGGGTCTACAAGTAAAAATAGTTTGGGAACCTCTGCTTTAGAGGTAAAAACCTTTGAATCATCAAAACATTTTAAAATACCTTCGTCAATACTGCGTCTTTGTAAAATCATTAGATACCTACATACTAATCCCCTTATTCATAAACGTACATTAAATACGTTTTAGCTATAGAATGCTTTGTCCTTGTCAGTTGCATTGTCAAATGTGCAGGACAGAAAAAGACAAAGGAGAGATTAGCAACACTTTAGCTAAATAAGTTTATGAATAAGGGGGATAAAGAATCTAAAAATGAAATGATTTTAATTATAAAGTTAGGTTTAACTTTAAGGTTTCTTCATAAATTTGTGTCACATAAATAAGTTTTTCTTCTATTTCATGCAATTCAACTCGGGTCATAATTTTTGTGTCTTTACACCCTATGTGCAAGTCATTTTCATAATTATGATATCATAACAACTAGTGATTTCATACCTAGGAAACCAGACTGTTACTAGGTAAAGATTTTATTAGAGCTTCATTTAAAATAAAACATTTCTTGTTTTAGAGTGGCAAAACTCTACTGGCCAACTTTATATCAGAGTCATTCAATACAGAAGAAGTCAACACAACGCGACCGACACAAGGAGTCAGGATAGTGGAATTTGAACTTTCCAATCTGAATGTGAATGGTAAACAAAGCAAAATCGACATAGAATTATGGGATTGCAGTGGTGATCACAGGTAAAAGGATACACAGAATACTTATTACGGAATTAGCTGATAGCTAAAAGCGAAATTAAATTCTCGGAAAAAAACTCGGAGCACCTAATCAATCCTTTAGATTATTAATTACAACATTGCAATTCCTCCATGAAGCGTGCATGGCTCCGCGGCTGGTGTAAATCGGAAGCAATCTACTCGGTTAAGCGATCCGTGCGCGGTCGGGTGTGTGATGGGTGACCGCTCGTGGCAAATTAAAATGCGCGTTTCTGTGCTTCACGTTAAGCGTCGGTCCCGGTTGCTATAGATAGATAGCAGTCGTTAAACCTTGACGGAGGCCTTATGGGGAGTTTGAAAAGATTCGACAACGGGTTGGCCACTAACCCTTATCTCCACCAACCCGCATTGGAGCAGCGTGGTGAAGTAAACTCCAGGCAAGAAGGGGAGACTCATACCCAGCCAATGATGTTATATGTAACAAGCTCATTGTACCCAGCAGTGGGAAGTATCAAGGGTTGCCATTATTATTATAATTAAGTGATGACTGCAGCCTATAGACAATAACTAGAGGAAAAAAATCAGATGCGTCGCCACCCCCGACCTAAGTTGTTATGTATCTGTGATAGTTGTTACGGCCCGTGACTGATAATAAAATTACAGATTTCGTGCTTGAACGACCAAAATCGGAAGTTGTCTTTTTGCGAGCGGTTGGCATTTTGCGAAGTTGGCATTCTGAGATGATACGAAAATAAGAGTTGCCCAGTTGAGAGCCACAGTTGAGAGTTTAGTTATTTAGTGTGATAAATATAAATTGTTATAGAACACTGATCGACGATTCATTTGACGACCCGGTTAGTCCAGCGGTGTGAGATGACCGTTTGATTCGGAGGGTAGCGGGTTCGATCCCCGCACCGGGACAAATGTTTGTATGGCCTACAGATATTTGTTTCGGATCTGGGTGTTTGTGTATGTGTTGTATGTGTACAACGGCTCCCACGACACAGGTTTATACCTAATGCGGGGCTGTGAGTGTACCTAAGCGTATTTAAAAAAAAAAACATTGACCTATCTACTATCAACACTTTGACTTGGATAAGAATGATAAGCAAGATATAGATACATGCGGGATTGTATGATGGTTCACAAAATATTTTGTTTAAATGAAAATTTATGCTGATAAGTTATCAATAATAATCAAATATGTTATTTTGCGCAGACAATGGTCATCGAAGTAATAAAATAAACTAAGTATAATGTTTTCTTATATGGTATTTTGATATTTTCAGATTTGAATCTTGTTGGCCAGCTTTGAGAACCGGTCTACAAGGAGTGATATTAGTGTGTTCACCAAACACCATTAACATTGCTGTCCGCGAAATGGAACTGCTGTTTAATTACTTCGTATCCCAGCCCAAGTTATCCGCAAAGCAATGTGTCATATTTTATAACTGCGATGATCAGGATGATATCGAATCTTTAAATCTATGTACGTTTTTATTTATTATCTGATTGATGTGGTCATGCAATTTGGATGTTTTCATTTTGTATATCTTTGGTTTTAGCTGCCACCTTCTCAAAAGTATCTCAAGTCACTACCAATTTGAAGTCGGGAGGAAATCGACTGAAAATAGATTTCTCGAATTATATAACCTCAGTCCTGCATTCAATAAATAAATATAATTGATGCCATTTATCTTGTTCCTGTTTTTAAATACCTACCTTATCATCTTACCATACAATTGACCGTACTTACCTATCTTCGGCAAACATTCTTAATTTTCTGAAAAACATCCATTCATTATATTCATTGGCAGCGGCATCAACATTCTAAAATTTCAATCGTTTTTTTTTTCGAGATTCTGTAACAATCTTGTACAATTATGTAAGACCATTTTCCATATTCTTAAGGATAAAATCAAGAAATAGAGTATTAAAAAACATAGATTTATTTAGTCCAGAAGGATTTAGCATTATTATTACTTATTACAAATATTTAATGATCGTTACTGTATTCAACGCATATGGGTATCAACAATCTATTTCTGGAAAAATATGAATAGGTGTGTATTTATTTCCGTCATTACATTTACTGGACATTGTTCAATGTTTAAGCATCTTAATGTTCTTTAGATAACTTAATTGTTTTAGTTATTGCTCTTTCAGAGATACAGTAGGTACGTCTCTTTAAAAATCATAAAGGCAATAATAGCACTTTGATCATTCATAGAAGCGGTTTAAGACCATGCATTGCATACAACTTAAAAAGAAAACTCAATGATCAACGTGCACTCAGTCTTGAAACATTTGGCTCGTATATAGAGTACTTGTAAAATTAACTTGATTCATTTACCTATATTGCATTAAACATAATTTTATATTTTTAAGATAACTTGAACAGATGACCTATGATTAGACTAATGATGTAAAAATATTTACACTACTTAAGACATTTACATTGTACACAGACACTTCTTAATCTCTAAAACTATATAAATTACAAAAGAACTGTTGCTATAGTAAAAGTCTCTCATTACTTGATAATTATCACCTTGATCACATTTTGTATGATGCGGAAGGGTTCTTGACTATATATAACATAATATTAATATTCTATTTATACTTTATATTTACTATTCTACAATAACTAGTGCCTATCATTTTTCCAATTATTACGATCATTAAAGTTCTTTCTATCCCTATGTCCTCTACCAGAGCCACCACGATTCCACCGATCATTCCCGCGACCTCGATGTCCTCCTCTATTGGGGAATCTTTGGAAGTTTTGATCACCATCCATAAAATTAAAATCACCACCTGGATTTGGGGGCCCATTAAAGGGCATATTTCCGAAATTGTTTTGATTGCCAAATTTATTATTGTTAAAATTATGCGGCATATTGGGGGCGATTCCCAACAACCCGGGCGTAGGACCGCCTCTAGGATCAGACATTGGCTGATTATAGCCATGGAGATGGCCTACATTCATATTATTCATACCGCCAACACCACCACCCATTGCCATAGGAGGTATATTCATCATATTCATGTTAGCTTCCATTCCACCGCCAACGTTTGTAAATGGATTTGCAGTTGGATTGAAATTAATTGGAGTCTTTAGTAAGGCTTCTTTAGGTTTGGGTAAATAAGAAAACTCGCCATTTTCTCCCAAAGAAATGCCCAAATTAGTAAATATATTGCATAACATACTATTGTTTTGAATGATTAAGAGATCGAATTTTTTTCCGGTGTGTTTTTCGATTTGATATTGTTTTATCATTTGTGTCACCGGTGCTAAATGCTGATTAACAAAAATTTTTTGGGTGGAACTTAATTCTTTGTACCAATTAGAATTTTGTAGAATAGTCTGTAAATCTAACGAGTTAGATTTTTGATCCTGTGGAATACTATCAACCGTTTCTTTTGGTTTTCTACGTGGATCCAATCGTGGAGCCACAGATGTTACTTTTGGAACTTTCTCACTATCGCTGTTTGATTCTTCTACAGATAATCGAAATACTTTTCGTAGTCTGGGATCTACTAACGCTTGAGACTTTGCTGTACTATTTCTTATATCAGTATAATCGGGTCGTGGTATGTGAATAGGTACCAATTTAAATGGTATATGTGGATGGCTATTAAAGGAAGCATTTATTTCTGAAGCTGGTGTATAATTAGGTATAGCTTTAAAAGGTAACCCTAATCGAAAATCGATATCTCCACTGGTTGTTTGTCTCAAATCTGTATCTCCAAAAACAGGAAGCTTCATATCGGGTTGTCGCAGATCAACATCAGTTCTACGACGTCCATCTGTAGGTTCACCATCGACACATTCATAAATTGAAACCCGATGAGGTTTTTTAGGTAAATTCGTATTGATATCATTTGTTTTCTCAGGAGATCGCCTGGACCTCGGATCACGCGATGCATTCGTTTCAGGCTGTTCAGGAATTGCAGCTCTATTTTCGTGCAAATTATTTTTCATTGTGTTGAGTAATTTTGTAATTTCATCACAAATTTCAATTTTAGATAAATCACCAATTCTACTTAAAACACTGCTGGTTTCCATCACATGTGGAGAGGGCTGTTTTGGTGATACTACATTCTTACTAGGAGATGATGCAGGTGACTTTTTCTTATTTCCCTTCTCTTCATCACTAGAATACCATTTTTCATCAATTAATAAATTATTATCTTCGTCATCATCAGTAGTTGAACGCCGATTTCTTTTTTCTGGATTTTTAAATAGTGGCTCAGGTTGAAGAAATCTTATGTCAGTGTCATATTCCGTATGTATTGGAACTTCTTCTTTTGGCTGACATATTCTAGGATCATCTTCCGTAAATTGCAGAACTCTGTGATCTACATCTTTTGTTTCACTAGAAATTGTTTTTTCTATGTCAAAAGTTTCATTCGAAATGTCTATGTTTTCTTTATCTTTCGAGGCAAATTTTAGAGCATCTTTTGTATATTGGTCTATGTCAATCGCGTCTTTATCAGATTGCATCTCATTTTTTACCGTTTTATTTGTATCATCATTCGTTGTGGTCGCCGCGACTGGTTGAAAACGCATATCTACATCTTGTCCAGGTAATTCTGCGGGAGTGCAGTTTGATACAGGCACTACAGGTGGTATTCTCAAATCCAAATCCTGTGCACCACTTGTAATTCCAGTAAATGGCTGAGTCTGTTGTTCAATATTATTAATCAATCCTAATTTCTGAATACTCATTGTATTCAATTGGATTTCCGTGATTTGTTTCAACGAGATACCAATACTATTTAATTGTAATACTGTTAACTGACCCAACTGGTCCAAGTTCTCTATTCCCATTTTCGTGAGATCAGAAATTTGTCGAGGAGTTAAAACCCCGTTTAAATTTTTTATGGAAAGAACATTGGTATTAGAGCTACTATTGGGCGAAAGATTTAAATTAGAATTTTGATTAGGATTCGAATTATCATTTTGCCATCTCGATTGACGGACTTTGGGAGATATTTTATTTTGCCTTTCATTTTTGAATTGATTCGCTTGGAAGGAATCTGAATTATTTTGGGGGTTAGGAATGTTAAGCTCAAACAACGAAGGGATATGGTAAGAGGAGTCTGGAGATTCAGAATTTTCCGAATATTGTTGCATTAATTTTTGCTGAGTTGTATGCATCATTTTCAAGGCACCTTCCCTGTTTAACCTAGGAAAGTCACCCAAAATTTCTTTAGGAGCAGATTCAATATGTTTTAGGAGTATACTTTTCAAACTCTCGTTCAGAGGTTTACCATGTGCAAATTTGCACTCATCTTTAAATATACAAGGAAGCCCAGTGTGATAATATTTACACGGAAAGTCTGCATGCATATATAAACATTTATCTCTTTTCGCACAACAATCCATAAGATAAAATTTACATAGTTCCATCTTTCTAGGTGGTTGCGCATCATGTGAGTATATGCAATCGTCACCTTTATGGCATTTCCCTTGCATGTAATATAAACAAACACCATCAGGATCCTGCATGGGATGTGTCCCTCTTCTTCTGTCGTTTTTGTTTTTATTGCGTTCACGCTGAAGTTGTCTATGTCTCTGTGCACGAGGATGTTGATGTCCTCTGGAGTCCTGGCTACTGTCAGATGCGTAAGAATCTCGATCTTCATCTTGAAAGTCTTCATTTACTTGTTTCTGGACAGGAGAAGCTCCTCTAACACACATCATTTCATTCTCATCCATTTCATCGGAAAGCTCTTGCTTCTTTCGTTTCTTATTCGGTGCTTCTTTTTTCTCATATTTCTTTCTCTTTTTATGTTTACGACGTTCTTCCACATCATCTTCGGCATGTGATTCGCCATCCTCGTTTTTAGTCATTGCCTTCCTAATAGCTTTTTCAATATTACCAGCAAAGTCATCTTCAGTAACACTTGCATATTTTCGGCTTTTTTTATTTTTATCTTTAAATTTTAGTTCGCCTTTATGAGATTTTGATTTCTTTTTCTTACCTGACTTAGAAAAATAAAACCCTTGTTCTTCGGTATTTTCTGGTTGTCTCTCCTCGTCAACACTCGGTGCCTCAACTTTTTTATCTTCAGAAATGACATCGGTCGCCTCTTCACCTTCACTTTCAATCTCACCATCTTCCAAATCTTCTATGTTTGTCGCCGATGCAGCAGCCATTGTCAAAGAGTTTCTGGAATTAAGAAACAAACATTTTTGCTTAATCTGTAATTGTCATTATAATTGCTCAGGGTCGATGTTTTGCTGCTTGTGAATAGATTTTGTTATTCTAATGACATTCACCAGCGTCCGATAATTTTTATCTTGAAACTATGATAAACATAGTATTCTTAGTTATTCGCGAACTACTCTCATTTAAACAAACCGTTTTCTTTTTTCGGATTTAAGACGCGTGTATTGAACTAAAATTATTATTAAAATCAATTTAATACACGCGCAATACATTTAAAAAAGTTATATTTTGTTCATAAAAAAATTGATAGCATTTTTATTTCAAGACCGAATAAACACTTTCGTTATTGTGAAAATACGTAAATAAAATAATGTTGGACCAATATTTTTTCTAATAAGAATAAAAATTATAGAAATAATCAATCGTAAACTAACAAACTTGTAGGTAATAAAATTACATTTAAAAAAATCATTTCAACCTGAAACTTGCGTACCTATAGGTACCCTAATTATTTAATCTGTCAATAAGAGTTGATTAATAAAACAAGATCTACCCGATTTTAGATATTTAAAAATAAGAAGCCACATATAAAAAAAGAAAATACATAATTAATTAAATATTGCATATAGATAAATCAATAAACTTGTGAGTGTCTATATGTATATTTCATCCCGCACAAAACCTCAGTAAACCTAACGATGGTAGCTGATATGAAATTCTTTACTTATAAAAGACTTACCTACAATAAAAAAATTCTCATCAGATTTACCGTACCATGTACCTACCTACATAATGAGACCATTTCTTCCTTCCTCTATTTTATCTATTGTATTAACAACAGGGCTAAGAATGGATGCCGATCGTTAAAAAAGGAGCAAGCATTACTCGGACACCCACGAATTGTATTTGAGTAATTAACTAAATAAATAAATAAAAACGAATAGGTGGGTGTATGCGAGTCATTAAGTTGATAAAGTCATGACAATGTGGTTATTAGGCATAGGTATCGCTTCGGAGCAATAGAAAATTATTAATTACGCATTCCTATTATGGCATTGACCGATACATTAAAATACATAGGTAAGAACCTACTTAGGTCTTCGATTTAGGAATTTGGTAATTCCAGCAGTTCAATGATCTACTTTGATAGCTTTTTATTTTGTAATTTCGTGCAGCCTACGAAAGCAATAGGTACCTACAAACCAAGTTGATATGATTATGCTGTTTTAGTTTTTTCTACGAAATTTAAGTAAATTGGCTAAAAACACAATTGATATACGTATCTACATCATAGCTAAATTGATACAAGATTATATACCTACTTAATAAAGTTATTTTAAGATACGTTTTGTGTGATTGTTATTTTTATTTAATTGAAATCGGTTACTTATTTTTGAAATAAATAAGCAGACAAGATTTTTTTTTTCCCATTTTAACATTGATAACGATCAAATTTTTCAAATTTAATATTTTTAAAATAGAATATAAGTTTCTTTTGATATATTTTAACAAATACATTAAAAAAAAAAAAAAAAACATTTTATGTGCCGTAGCTGCTTTAGATATCGCGTCCGCATCTCGAAATCCACTAATATGAATTAAATAATAGGGATGGAGTTTCGGAAGCCAGGACCTTTTTTGATGGAAAATGTCATAAACACGTTTTTACGCAGATGACCTTGTTTATCAGCCCGGCCGCTTGATACTCTCATTAAAATTTTTGAAATATTCGCAAAATTCAAAATACTTTTTTGTTTCATCATTTTTTGTAACTTTTGCTTTTTTTTAGGACTAAATAATGGTTTAAGTCCATTTTTCTAGACATCATTCCGCATCGAAAGTGACCACCACTATCTCAATATTTCACATTTACAATTTGTGAACTAGACTATTATGGGCAAAATCATAAAATTTCAAACTTTCTTTAATAGAATGAGAACTTTGGATAAGTATTATTTTTTGAGAAACCTTGCGTTACACAGTTTAGCAACTGCACTTAATACTAAGGTAGTACCTACATTGAACGACCTACTATCGACGTATTGAAAAAAATACTATACCTAACTATGTTATATAATTAATATGGTGTCTACATGTTTTTAAAATCCTCTATTATGAATTAGTAGGTACACCTAGAATATACCTACAAAATTTACGATAAGCTGCTTCCGTGTGGCATCTAATTCTCCTTGTGTCTTTTAGTGACCAAGCTACAAGTCCAATAATTAGATGACAAAATCATTAATAATTATTATTCCCTATTTATAAAATGCTGAATATTTTTATCGCTATTATTGTTATTTCCCTATAGCGATAAAATCAAATGTGTCTATGAGAAACTAAACGAGATAGTTTTACTAAGTAGAAAGATTCAATAGCTACGTCACAGCCGCCATACTGTATAACCCTGCCAAATTGAAATGATCCTACAGTGAAAACGCAATAAGTATTTTTACCAAAATAACTTAATACTTGGGTCAAATTCGTACGTTTTCGTGAAAAAACATAGATTTCAAGCCAGTTCTAGATACATAGGTACACTGTTATCTCGAGAATAAGTAGGTCATGCGTCCTGCTCATTTAAAAATAGCACACAATGTTGTATCCAACACTAACATTACAAATAATCGCATTGAATGTACTCACTCACACATGAACGAGAAGCCAGACACCCTATTCGATAACATTAAATCTAACATAGATTTTTTACTATGCATGAACATCAATTCCAAAAGTAAATTAGACAATATCGACAAAAATGCGTATTAAAACTATATTGTATGGCATGAGGATAATTATTAGATTGCCTCTTCATAAATACTGTACCTAATATTCGTAGAAACAATTAGCATTTGAAATAATTTCCAAATAGATATCACAAATAGATGTGTAGAGCAGTTTAAAATTCAACATGTATGGCAGAAATCAGTGGAGCAACTGTTCATAGCCACTACTTTCGAATAAATTATGGTACAGCCAGGTAATATTAACATTGGGTGGCCGTTCACATTTCACAATGTCTTGCTGTGCGCTGCGTTCTCGCCACGAATTGAATGACGTCAGCTTCTAGAGCGGCAAGATAGCTATGCCCTTCCTTTTTCGAGGTCACGATATAATACGATGCTCACTCACACATTGACACAGTGGTATTTTATCATGTTTATACTGGCGTATAGTGACTCACAGTCATCTTTATTTGGCAGTGTTATACAAAGCTAAACTTATTCCTAACCTCGTAATGAAATACCTATCCTGTAAGTCAGAGATGCTGTTAATTTACAAAATTTAAAAATTACTGGTACATATCGAGATACATGTAATTTTTATTTAAAAAGTTTCTAAATGAACACCGACACCAAAAAATTTAAGCCCATGGCAGCCATTAAATAATTAGTTGTCTTTAGTACTATCCCTATCAAAACGATAAGTATTTGGAGAAATAAAGAATCGCATCACCTTTGATTAACAAAATAAATAAATATTACATTAATTTCATGCACTTGAACTGTAAACTATCGGATAAAATAGAGGAAAAGCTTGATTCAGCAGATCGTCCATTGAGACATCCGCCATTTTGAGATTTTTAATAAACTGAACAAAGAAATTATGGATCAATACCATTGAACTAAGACCATATAGCAAATAAAACGAAAAATAAATCTAATAATGTGTAAAAGGACTGCACGTGTGTTGCAATTTGTCTTTTATCTGATCAAGCACTATGTACAAAAATATATATAGGGGATCACGCATTCAATATGGCCTAGCAAGTAAATAATATTAAGTGTTACCAATCTTACATTAAATGAACGATTCACTATGTGCGACTACTATACGCCATATAAAATGGAATTATTTCATAGCATTGCTGCATAAAGGCGACGTAACAAATTCGAATACGCAGTATTGATTTCGGATTCGGACGACGACTGCAGCGAGACAAAGAATGGAATCTAAAATATTTAGTTCTAAATTTCAACACGCATCAATTAACAGCGCTGCGATCGCTACTTTTATGACGTAGATTGCCTCATATCCGGTCATTTCAATTACAAAATAGTTAAATTATCGGTATCTGTACATATTTTTGAAAATCAATAAAGGAAAATAAAAAATTATATCATAAAAACAGAAAAGAACATCTTTTGAATGGTTAAATTAGATGCATATATATATTAAGGTGTTATTTGACTATTTGACAACTTCAACCATAGAGAACCTTTTACTTTGGTCTATGGTATAAAATAAAGTTATACATATACTAAAAACAACATGCGTCTAAAAATTCCGCATCACTGCCTTCCTGTGTTATGGTACCCAGAAGGCTGGCAGCATTGCCTCGTTGGATGGCAATGCTGATTCTTTGACCTAAAAATTGGCCAGCCTTCTGGTCACGGGAAGTGATGTCTATGGTACATAATTGGGAATTCCGATATTTGTTGTTCTGTGCTTACATCCATACTTATAATATAATTAATTAAACAATTGTTTTCTCTATCAGAAAGTTACTCAAAATAGATAAACGACTCATAAACACAAAACATTTTTATATTTATATACTCCTTAATAATTATTTGTAACGTTGTGGTTGTGATATAAAGTTTCTAAACTGAATCTAAAAACAACTTAAACGTCATCGGCTCATGACATCAATAGGAATGGAAAACCAACCGCTAAATACCCATATTCGGATATATACCCTTTATAACTGGGTATATACCTATTTTTCAATTTATACTGGGTGAATTGGGTTAATATTTTATTTAAAATCCCTATTTATATTTTTAACTGACTTCTAATAGAGGTGGATTTTAAACCAGATGTATTTTTTTTGTTTGTTACCACAATTCATTGCAAAATTTTGCCCAATTAGGATTAGGGTTCCGTAATCAATTAAGACTCTTAGAGTGTGTCTGTCAACAAGCTGTATTTTTTGAATCGTGATAGCTAAAGAGTTGAATCATAGATGATGTAATTCTGTTGCCTCTATATGAACAGATACTAAAAATAGAACAAAATAAATATGTAAGTAGATGAGACACGAGGGGTATGTCAGGACCGGGATATCTGGCGCTCTACACTCTCCGCCTACCCCGTTAGAGACCTGGCGTGAAGATACATACATACAAATATGTAAGGGGTGCTCTCATAGATAACCGGATCGGAACGCACCAGTTGACCGTTTTTATATTTTTTTTTTGAGAAAGTCTGCACTGTCATGTTGTTTGGTCCCATTTAACTCGTATGAAAAACTCGTGTGGAACTTGAAGTAACTACCTTAGAAACAAAAATTGACATAAGATCTTTTTCAGGATATTTGTTTTTGCACACATTTTTCAGGATTTTTGAAAATTAGTATTGGTTGAATTTGCTTATGATATGAATATCAAATTTGAGATTTCTTACGTTATATTTGATTACAAAACTAGCATTTATTTTCAAATCGAAGGTCGATAATATTTTTAATGACAAAATGGGCATTATTATATACATTCTTGGGGTGCTGATTAAAAAAGTGGTACCTGTGTTCAATTCAAACAATCATCAATTTTAAAAGATGGTGTATATAATATATACTCGTAATAAAAATATTTTTAAAATATAATATTATGTGCGTCAAGGCTTGTCAAGGCTTGGAGTGCTGATTATGACAATTGAATTATTCTTCAAATCCAAATAGCAAACAGTTTTTTTTTTTCAAATATTACATGAGTGTCGATTTTGAGGTTTCTTGGGGTGATTACAAAAATGCCATCTTTTACGAATCACACATGGCGAAATATTTTTTTCACATTATGATGTTGAAAAGTGTGATGTGAAATGAATAAAAAGAAAGAGGCATACTCTGATGGTTCGGTCTTAAAGAAAGAATCTCGAATGAGCGAATGACGTAGACAGATATACAATGCGAATGTACGAGTAAGTGGTTGCAGAGGCCCAGGAAGACCAAGACCGAGCTACCTTGACCAACAGATAGGTCGAGTACTGTTTGAGGGTAGGATCAAAAGTCTTAGAAATCAGCGTGCATGTATCAAAAGAATGATGAATGTAGAAAAAGCACGGGAGGTGTGTCGAGTGTTGGTGTCAATTTCGAGGTTTTTGAGATGATGGTTACGTAAATGCTATGTTTTTTAAAATCCAAGTTGGTGGATATGAAATTTCGTTTTAAGCATTCCTCTCGATTGCTTGGCCTTGCAGGGTTCTGTCATTGCAGCTCTACCACCGTATTTAACCACCTATCCACTACTCGTTAGCGTTGGACAGTCAATCACTGACAACCTTTGAGCGGCAGGAAAATTAGGTATACGGAAGTGCTTAGTCCAAGGTCTTACGCCTGCAGTCTTTCATTGGAGCTCTACCAGTAACTATAACCGCCATAGTGGAACACACAATAGGTGGACAGTGTGGACTCTACCATATTTTATTATTAGAGCTTGTCTAAGCTGAAATGACGCGCCCCACCACCCAAGCAGTTGCTTTCGATGTGTGAGTGCAAGTGTTGGTGGTGACACTTTATCTGTGTGGGAGCGTAGTAGTTCTAGTATTCTAGTAGTCGACGCTCCCACACAGATAAAGTGTCATTATTAGTATTTGCACTCACACATCAAAAGCAACTTTTTACTTCCAATTTACCTTCCCGTATATTTATCTTCCCGCCCATCTCTAAAGTAACCGCCACGAGAAGCTATAAATTATGTAAACAAACATCTTTTACTAAGTAAACATTTTATACTGCGAGATAATAATAACTTGAACATATTCAATCGACATGAAATATAGACGGGTTATATGAAAGTAACAACCTATTTAATTTAGTCGAATTATATTTTAACGACGCAAAGCGCTATCGTGTGTGTTTCTTGGTACCGGAACGCGTCCGTCGCAGGGATTGTAAACTATCGGGACGCCATTTTGAAATAAACAGTCATTCGAGTTTCGAATGCGTACGAGTTTGTTTGTTTCATTGCTTTGCATATATCGCGGATCTGGTTGTTATTGTTAATTTTGTTTTTGTTTCGTTATCACTTTTTAATTGTTGTAACTTTAATTGTTGCGTTAATTTTATTTGTTATTACGTATAATGGAGCCAGTAGCCAGTACATCTAAGGAAATAAATTCGCCACGAAAAAAACGTCAAAAGGTACGTAATATTATTTATCTAAAATATATAATAAGTAAAAAGAAAGAGTTGTTTGTTCAAACGCGATAATCTTTGGCAACTTTGGATTTAATTGCAGTAAAACGGCAGACTACCATACGGTTCGCCTGATTGTAAGCAAATACCATATAACATATATATAAATTAAAGAATTAATAAAAGACGCAATTGCATCTCTATTATTCTGTTTTGTTCAGTGAGCAATATTGAAAGTTAAAGATTATTTTTTTCTCTATCTTTTGATATCAATAAGTCATTTTAAGGCGAAAAGGAGTTAGCAAGTTAGATTATTTAGCCAACGAAATGTTTAATTGTTTTTACAGGACATACCGTAAATAAAACTTGGGTAGACAAACAAGTTAAAAGTAAGAAGCAGGCTTTCCTAGAAGGACTTAGCATTGGTGCACGTAACCCAACGTCAAAAGGTAAACGATTAATAATTACCCATATCGGCAATGAGAACGGTTTTGTAGAGGGCGGCGAAAATATATTTGAATGCAAGAAGACGGGAGATTACCATGAATCAGTGGATGCAACACATTTTGAACAATGGTTTGAAAACGTTCTCCCAAAACTTGGAGAAAATGCAGTAGTGGTAATGGACAATGCACCATACCACTCAAGGCGTCTTGAAAGAATTCCTACTACTGCCTGGAAAAAAAATGATATACAAAATTGGCTTGTAAGTAAGAATATTTCTTACGACGACAATAAAATTAAGACTGAATTACTGCTAAAAGTAAAAAATGTTAAAGACCATTTTAAAACTTATGTAGTGGACGAGCTCGCAAAAAAATATAAGGTGGAAGTATTGAGACTCCCGCCATATCATTGTGAGCTTAATCCAATTGAGCTAATTTGGGCCAACGTAAAAGGATATGTTGCTCGCAAAAATACAAATTTTAAATTTTACGAGGTAAAACAATTATTACAAGAGGGACTGCAGCAGATTACTTCGGAAAATTGGAAGCGTTGTGTGGAGCATGTTATCAAGGAAGAAGATAACTTTTATTCCAAAATCGATGAGATGATTGATAAAACTGTAGACAGCTTCGTGATACATGTCACTGATTCTGACACAGAAATGGAAACATCTGAATCTGACGAATAATTATTCTGAAATAATATATGTTAATTAATAAATTATTAAATCTTAAACAAATTCTTTTTTTTTATTGGTCCAAATGTTGTGAAGTCCTGAACACTTGTTTACAAAATTTATAGCTTCTCGTGACGGGGACTTTAGACGTGACACTATCGCACATTGTTTTTTATGTTAAATAACATATTTTAGCGCTACCAATGTGTGGAGAACTTCCCGAATTGTGGAGAATTTTCACACAATTGGAGACTATGATGATGTAGGGATTTGATTGATTATTTGTTTGCTGTGTCATTATTGTAAAATTCGCATATGGGATTTCTACAAATTGAAGCATTGTAATATATATTGGACATCAATATAGGGTGATTCAAGGGACTTCAAAGACCTCCAATTACAATAAAACGTTAGGCATCTTTTAAGTACCATAGAGCAACACGGGCTTCCGGCCGCGGCGGGCTGGAGGGGAGTAGCCATAGCGATTATTACCGATGTCTATATTTTTTTGCGGTGAGAACGTGTGACACACACGCACATTACAAAGATCGTCTGTTAGTTCTATTACTATGCAACTAACACCTTGACTTTAACAAAATACATAAACAATTTCGCACACATTTTATTATCTAGGCGACAGGCATAGGAACACTTGTGCTTGTACTTTGACAGAGGGGAAAGCCTGCATATGGCTACTTCCATCCGGTCCGCCGCGGCCCGTGATGCTCTATATTAAGTACCTACTTATCTCATTTCTAATCTATACATCTGTATATTTATCTACATCTACAATCTAAATCTACTCTACAAACAAATAAAATTGTAGTGTCTGTTTGTAATACAAAAATAACCGCTTTTTACTAAATGTATATGTACGTATAGTATGTATACACGGTACATATACCAAAACAACATTTTTTTACAATTTTTGTCTGTCTGTTTGTTGGGACTAATCTCGGAAACGGCTCAACCAATTTCGACGGGATTTTCACTGGCAGATAGCTTATGTAATTAGAAGTAACTGCCTAAGTTACTACTTTTATATTAGCAGCGCCCACGGCTTCATCCTAGTAGATACTGAACAATCATAAATTCTCACGTGGATTAAGTCACGGGCACACGTTGCTTTATGAATTTGTATCACCCCCATGTAAAATTGTTAAAGCTGAAAATTACGTACGTAAGTTACATAAACCAAATCTTAAAGTTGCGATCCGGTTATCATCACTTCACTAATTTTACTATCACTTCTCTTCACTTCATTTCACTATCACTATCATTTCCATCACTATCACTACATATTATAAAGTCAAGTTCCTCTATTTTCTTTGTCTGTATGTATGCGCTAACCTTGGTAAGTTATGAACGGATTTTGTCCCCGTTTGAAAGGTCGGAAAGAGGGTTTTCTGAGGAAGGTTTATATCTATAATTTACCAATAAAGTACTTATATTTACCGAGATATCACGGTTTTTGTCAAAGAAGTCGGCGGAATAGTAAATCCCACCCGTGCGAAGTCGGAGCGGGTCGATAGTACATATGGTTCAGTGGCATAAAAAATAAAGGACATAATATGTTTTATTTATAAAGCCAGTGATGAAAAAATAGCACACACTAACCGAAATAACTAGAAAATAAATGTAAAAGCTGTTTTTAGTTACAGTATCCAACAAGATAAAAACATCGACCTCAGAAAGAGACGTCGGCTTATTTCGGATCTGTAGAGAGTTATCTCTTTTGCACCTTACTTATTTATCGTTTGTCGACCATTCTGATCAAGTTTTGACCAATACCGGACTAGGGATGCTTACGTAGGCAGTGTGCAGCAAAGCTATCGCTTAATGAAATCGAAACTAGCCGATTGTCTCTTTCATGGGCTCGATATGCATTATTTCTTGATGAGCACTGTACTTATTTTTTTCATTCGTGTGTCAGGATAAAACTTTGGGAAGTTGGATTAAATGGCATCTGGCAACATTATCATTATGGCCTGTCATTGTTGACTTGAAGATTTTCGGATTAATTGTAATTGGTGATTGGCTTGTTGAGTTGTTGTTGATCGAATTCTGCTTATTTTCATTTTAGCGTCAGATTTTTTATCAAAATTGTGATAATATGTAATTCAACCTCATATTTCATATTTGATGAGACTGAATGAACAGTACATACTAGTTATTATTTATGGTAACAACAGATAATGTGAATCTTGACACCAAGAGACTAATGTGATAATTCTTCTACCGAAGAATTACAATCATGTCAGAACCAAATAATCCCTTCGCTGGTTTATTGGGGGTGGCAGCAGATAAAGGAGGGGCCAGTGATGAGATGGCTTCAGCTGATAATTCACCTTTATCATTATCAAAGCAACATGAAAATGAGGAAATAAAAACTATAAACAACATAGTGGAGAATGTATTTCATTTTACAATAAATCCCAGAGCAGTGGAGGATGTTTCAGATAGGCAGCTTGTGTACTTAGAAGAACTGGCACAAGCTGTGAGACCAAGTATGTGTATAGATTTAGAAACACTTGAGCAGGCTCTTTTTGAACGTTTAGTGTTGCCAGACACTGAGCTGTGTGTGATACCGAAAAAGACCCGCGTAGTAAAGGAGCATGTGGTCCAGAAGCAAGTTTTCCCATATCTCTTCAGTTCCATGCAAAACTTACAGAGTTATGAACAATCAAACTCTAATATAATCAGAAGTGCATTGCTCAAAATGAAAGAATTAATATTCAGGAATGCAGTCACAGCTTTAAAGCAGCCAGCATTGTTTGAGAGCCAAGATTTTTCATTACAATTGGTGGAAGTTTTGCAACATGTAGATCCACAAAGCCACACTTTTTTCATTGATTTGGTGCAAGCATTTGTTGCTGATGGTGAGATATGTTTTTTTTTTAATGAAACCTTTATTATCTTTTGTATCTTTACACCGGGTTCCTGAAAGGGTAGGCAGAGAGTGTGGAGCACCAGACTTTCCGGTCCTGACACACCTTTTTAAGTTACATTGCATTTATATCAAATTTAAAACAATATTTCTTATAACATATATAACAAGTATTTAACTTTATGCAAAACTGAGGAATATTGGCATAAAATTAGAAAACACTTGGTATTATTAGGAAACTGGTTGCTTAACCACATGGGCACATTATGTGGTGGTGATAAAAGAAAAGCTATATTTGATTGATTTTGTATAAGCAAACACTTCCCTGACTACATACATTTATTATAAAAAGTCATTATTTAACCTTGATTCTTTAATTCTAGGTGATGCAGATTGCTTCAGTCAATTGAGAGACACAATGCTGCCAGTCTTACAAAGAATCTACACTGATATAAATAAATCTAATATTATTAATCTTCCAATATATATCTTACCGTCAATACAAGTTATTGCAGGTATCTGGATGCTACAAACTTTGAATAAACAAAAATTTGGACATCATTTAATATAACACTTACTTTTTAAGGTAATCAACACTTAGCATCAGTGTTAATGGATGCCTGTGAGCCTAAAATTGAAAATAATGGAAAGATGTATCAAGATTCAGTTCTTGGAGCGTTACTAAGCTTATCTGTACTACCACGAGCTGGTACATTTTCACACGAGTTCTTTGACAATCCAATGGATCAGGTACTTTTTTTATTAAAATATGATCTGTTTAACTGGTTTTCTGTGGAAAAACCATATTATATGTGATGTTTATTGTTATAACTATTGGTTAGCATTTAGCAGACAACCTGTTAAAACAAAGTATGTGTAACCAACCCAGGACTTACTGACAGGCTCAAACATCTGAGCCTGCGCAGAAGAGTATGCTTTTTATATCGTCTCTACAATGGCGAGTGCTCTGCTGAACTGTTTGACATGGTGCCATCGTCTCTTGTCCTACACCGTACTACCCGCCGAAGAGAGAAGTTCCACCCTCACTGACTGGACACCTGGCAATGTTCAATGGTGCAGTTCTCACATTCGTTTTTGCCCAGAATGTGTAAATTGTCGAATAAACTTCCCTCTGAGGTTTTCCCTCGGTGCTACAATATGGGGTTCTTCAAAAATGGCGTCAAGAGTCCTTCAGGGCTGGCAGCGTGTTGGCGACTCCCCTGGTGTTGCAAATGTTCATAGGCGACGGTGACTACTTTCCATCAGGTGGCCCCTCTGCTTGTCTGTCAATCCTTTGACATAAATAAATAATTAAAAAAACCTTATATAAGTAAATTAGATGAATGATACGAGAGAAAAAATTGTTCAGTTTAGCACATCATACAAGGACTATAAAACTACATCCCAAGGTCGGCTCAGATCTTAGTTAAGTTGATGTATGAAATACAAAACTAGCATGGACTGAAATGCCAAACACCCTAGGAATCAATAAAACAATACAGCAAAGATTTGGTTGCATCTTACAAGGCCAATAAAAACACATGAGACACAAATAGGTACATAAATCAAGGTGATTAAAAGAAGAAAATTCTGTTGAATATTGACTAAAATATAAAAAGTTATATAAAACCTATAAAAAGTTTATTTTATTTAATGGTTATTGTCAATTAATATTTATTTTGTCTATAATCCTCCACTTCAGGCCGCCACAGCAATGATGGAATCATCGATCTGGAATGCATCTTCACATCTGACAAATAATTTACACAAAATATTCAAGACATTACTAAAAAGTGGACCACAAATGAAAAACCGACTGTTAAATTGGATTGGGAAATGTTTAAAAACAAATGTTGCTAGGGGAAAGTTATGGAATGTACAGGTGTGTATGTATGCACTTATCCAAATTATTTTTGTGCTAGGGAGAGATTATTTTTTATAATTATTATTATTCCTCTTTATATAAAATGTATGTAATAAAACATCCACTTGGGCAGTAGCATACCCTTCTATTTAGAAAAAAAAATACTTTCTTAATGTATTGAAAAGTACCATGGCCCTAAAACTGCAAACAGTGGTGTCTGTCACTTGTCCATTTCTTTTTTATCATCTCATGCCAAAGGCTTTGTGACTTGTCATAGCTACCACAATTTGGGAGTCTGTAAAATTAATAGTGTATTATACTGTTTATAGGCTGGTGAAATTAGCGCAGCTGCTGCAACTTGTGTTTCGGATGGATTCATGCTGAATTTGAGTGCTGTCTTACTGCATCTGTGTCAGCCATTTTGTACATCAGCTGATGACGCCAAAGCACTCAAAATTGATCCGACATATGGCGCTGTATCTGTAAGTTTATTTTGTTAACTAGCTATAATACTTATTGTAAAACTTCATCCTCAAATAAGTGTTTTACTTGAATTATTAACTAGCAACTCGCGCAGGCTAGTGCGAGCATTGCACTCATGGCAGCTGTCTAAAGGTATAATATATTTTTTCTATTTTTGCAACATTCTTATTGGTGCTCTGCTCCCATTGGTCCTCGATTCGATGTCGACCCGGACTAGCATTCATTCATTCGCGCGGTCGCAACTTCTCGCTAACATCGGAGTTGTGATGCGCCCCTTGGACAGAACAGTAATGGCAGAACATCGTGCACGATAAGAATGAGGCCGCTCGTGAATCACCTTTAGAAGGTCACACCCTCATTAGGACGAGGGCAGACATGCTCGGGTAAATAGTGCCACTGTTACCACAGCGACAACTAATAATAAGCATAGATTTTCTTAGGGTAATGTCGTCGGAATAGCCAGAAGATTTTTTTTTACTTCACTCAAGTATACAAAAAAATTACACTTGTCATTGTGATATTATCGGCTTTCGTCAAGGCAGATCTGCTGGTGATCTTCTAGTATATCTGACGCACTATTGGTCTCACGCCTTGGACAAGAGTGGGGAGGCATTGGCTGTAAGCCTGGATATTGCTAAGGCCTTTGACCGGGTCTGGCACGGGGCACTTCTCGCGAAATTGCCATCTTACGGTCTTCCCGAGAGGCTATGCAACTGGACAGCCAGTTTTCTGTCTGAGCGTTTTATACAGGTCTTAGTTGACGGTCAACGCTCAGACAGACTACCTATCAATGCTGGTGTGCCGCAAGGCTCTGTGCTATCTCCCACGCTTTTTCTTCTGCATATCAATAAAATGTTGGAGCAAAACTTCAATTTTCATTGCTATGCGGATGATAGCACGGGAGATGCACACTATACAAGCCGTGCAAATGCCTCTCGGACACTTATCGAAGAAAGCAGGACTAGACTTGTGTCTGAAGTCGAGCACTCTCTGGAGCGGGTCTCAGATTGGGGTCGACTCAATTTAGTGCAGTTCAACCCCTCGAAGACACAAGTCTGCGCGTTCACCGCTAAAAAAACCCCATTCATTGTAGCACCACAGTTCCAGGGCACTCCGCTTGCCATTGGTAAGAGTATCGGTATCCTGGGCGTTGACATATCGAACGAAGTGCAATTTGGGAGTCACATTGAGTGTAAGACCAAGTTGGCATCCAAAAAGTTGGGGGTGCTTAACAAAGCGAGGCAGTATTTCACATCGGGGCAGCTACTACAGCTTTATAAGGCCCAAGTGCGGCCCCATCTGGAATACTGCTCTCATTTGTGGGCGGGAGCCCCCAAGTACCAGCTTGGTCCACTTGACTCCCTACAAAAACGCGCCGTTCGTATTGTTAACGATCCGGGACTTACAGACAGGCTCGAACATCTGAGCCTGCGCAGAGATATTGGTAGTCTGTGCGTGTTATACCGTCTCTACAATGGTGAGTGCTCTGTCGAACTGTTCGACATGGTACCACCGTCTCTTTTTCTACACCGTACTACCCGCCGAAGAGAGAAGTTTCACCCTCACCGACTGGACACCTGGCAGTGCTCAACGGTGCGGTTTTCTCGTTCGTTTCTGCCCAGAACGTGTAAATTGTGGAACGAACTTCCCTCTGAGGTGTTCCCTCGGTGCTACAATATGGGGTTCTTCAAAAATGGCGTCAAAAGAGTCCTTCAGGGCTGGCAGCGCGTTGGCAACTCCCCTGGTGTTGCAAATGTCCATAGGCGACGGTGACCACTTACCATCAGGTGGCCCGTCTGCTTGTCTGTCAACTTAATGACATAAAAAAAAAATAAAAAAAAAAAAAAATTAATATTCTTGTTTACTGCAAACAGTGCACTGTTTACTGGCAACTTCAAATATTCACTTACACACAAAGGATGTGCACGGTTGGATCTTGCCCTTTGTCACATACTTGGCAAAGAAATGTAAACTGCAAATAAATAAGCCGAGTAAGGAATAATATTCTGTGCTCATTTTGAGATTATTTTTAGAAATGCACAATCAAAGAATTTCCTTGAAAACTTTGAATTAAACTTTAAAACTTTTTTAAGTCATTTATTCACCATCATCAACATCATAATTTCAGCTGTAAGACTACTGTTGGATTGAAACCTACCCCAAAGATTGCCACAACCAATGTATGCTATGTTACGTTTTGAAAATGTCTCAAAAATCACCTTGTTCAAAAGTTCTTATGTCTGTTTACAGCCAGAGGAGTGTGCTGAGAAGTCTGTTCACCTGGACTGTCTCCACAATGAAACATGCCTGTTACCGGCTCAAGAGAATGAAGATGGACAACCTATTAAGCGACCTACTGCAGACACATACAACTTTGTTACTGAATGCTTTTTTATGACACAGAAATGCATTGATCTGGGTAAAGTTTTCAATTAATAGATAAAAAATAGTTAACTAGTTCATGATTTTATTTCTCTTGTATAGTTGAGAAGCTAGTGTTTATCTGGCTATTGGTTAAGATAATAACTGCTGGCTAAAATAGGTAAGTACCTGAGAAAATTTACGCATCATGTAAAATAAATGACTTGGCTGTCGAATGAACAAAAATCAAGTACAGTAAACGCCTTAAACGCCATGGCATTCACACTTTGCGTTCTCGATGGTAAAATAGGAGTGCCTCCCACTGGGGAGACCCCTCGCAATGTTACAATCGCCTAACAAATTTGGTTATAGTCCTGGGACTGATTGCAGATCAAAAAAACACAAAAAAAAGTAAATTAAATAAATTATAAGTTTAAATACATACACAATTACAAAAAAGCCAAGCAACGGGTTTCCAAGAACGTAGTTGAAAACTGCTTCTCTGCCCACCCCGTATGAGACTTGTGCGTGAAGATACATACAGTTCAAAATTGTCATACATAGGTCTTAAATTGATATGTCCATTATTATTTAAAGAGTACAAACCGTAATCGCTTTTTTTTAATCTAAATTTATTTGGAGGCTTTTGTCCACTGGAATAATCGCTTTTACACTTGTATATTATTATGCTACACTGGAATTGTACTACCAATGAACCGGGTTAATTTTAAATAATCATTTTAGTTTAATACAAGCCATATAAACCCGAAAAAAATCGTTACATTTCAATTGAGCTCAAAATAATTTAAGTAAAGTACATACTAAGATAAGATATTAATATCTGAATTGTTGCCGTAATCAAAATATAAATATTGCAGGCGTACGAGTCTGTGCTGAGAAGTTATGGCGGTACGGACAGGATTTGGGTCGCGCTCAGCGGGCCTTAGCCGACGTCGCCGCGTCCGCACACCATCTCGTCGAACCTCTGAGACAGCGCACGCAACACATTATGACCAAGTAACTATAATATACTTAATAACTGACCTAAATCCGAAATTTTGAACTGTTTTTAACTTTTTTTAGGGATCTGTAGCATAGACGTTGAATATGAATTATATAGCTTTAAATTGCAATTTTTTGTTAGATTCAAGTATCTCCAACCTCTTACCAGATAAACAGTGGTATGAAAAAAGTATGGTGATAGTACATATAACGAACTTTAATAAGTAGTAACATCTTGATCATTTTTATGATTTGTTTTATTAAAATATCTGCTTTGTGTTTATAAACCATTCTCAAATCCACCTATGAAAAAGCAAGTTGAACAAATGCGTAATTCCACTATTTATATGTTTTTTTTTCTATTTTTGTTTTTATTAAACATTACTGGTGTACAATAAAGAATATTTACTTACTTTTACTTACTTTATCTCACTACCATCATAAGATCACCTAAACAGTTACAGTATCCAACAAGAAATAATGCGGATCGACCTTAGGAAGAAACGTCGGCTTATTTCGGATCTGTAGAGCGTTATCTCTTTCGAACCTTACCTATTTGACGTTTGTCGACCATTTTGATCAAGTTTTGACCAATACCGGACTACGGATGCTTACGTAGCTGCCTACGATAGCAGCAGAGATAACACTCTACAAAGCCGAAACTAGCCGATTGTCACTTTCATAGGATCGATGTGCATTATTTCTTGATGAGCACTGTAATTTATACTTTCTTTTATCAGGTTCGTCAGTCTACGGTGCGCTGTATTGGAGCATGATATGATGGCTAACTTAGACCGGTTGCAAGCGGCCACTTGCACGTGGCTCGTCCAAGTAGCTGCCCGCGCCGACCCGGCCGGACCACAAGCCTCATACGCGCCTATGACGCTGCAACCAATTCAAATGCCTATAACCACACCGCCGCCGGATACCTTGAGGTAAGGAGGCGGCCTCATCGCTTCAGCTAACAAAAGCTGACAAAAAATGGACAAAATCTTTCCCGAAGCAGTATAGAGTCTATTGTCTGTTGACCCAAAAGCAGTAGATTTGATGGCATGTATATTTTGTTTATATGCTTATACTCACAGCCTCACAGTAGATATAAACCTGTGTCGTGGGTGCCGTTGTGCACATAAAACACATACACAAACACCCAGACCCGAAACAAATATCTGTAGGCTCTACAAATATTTGTCCCGGTGCGAGGATCGAACCCCTGACCCTTCGAATCAAACGGCCATCTCACACCGCTGGACTAGCCGGGTCGTCTGAACGGGTCATTAACATTAACACACTACGGATAGCCAATTGTGGTAGGAGGCGGGCTGTACAAAAGCTAGACGTGTTTGTATGCTAATGGTCCTCGTTCGATACTCAAGCAAGAAAGCGCTTCCAGGTAGGTCCCGTACAGGTACTGCCATGAAGAAGTTGTAGTGTAGTCGGCCAGAAACGCAGGTCGGATTAGCTTTAGATAGTACAAAGTGTGTAGTGCTAGTCTAGTTTACAGTAAGGAACCATTGCAGAAACAAGAAGTATACAGTCCATATTTAAGGCGCGCAGATTTGTGTATCATTTTCGGTGCAAGCCGGAGTGTCCCCAACAATGTTCTCCCTCTAGAAGCTTTGCCCACAACAGTGTTGTACGTCATCAGGGGAAAATGTGCCTTAATCCCTACGCTTGGCATGCGGTAGTTTTATTGTGGGATGCTGCTGCCTGTCCCACGTTATTGTATTTAGTAGCGTCCTATCGGGAGGACTTGAGCGCCATTGTTCGGTTGACTGACTGCACAATTGGATGAATTCTCTGCTTTAATGCTTAAGATGTACCTAAGTTAAAATGTAATTACCTTTGTCATGTCTCAAGGCTGTAGCAAATAAAGCAGTTTCAGTTTACATTGAAATCTTTGGTTAAAAACCAATTCATCCAATTGTGTAGATCATTATAGGCAGTATTCACTTACCATCGATGTGAGCTGTATGCTTGTTTGCCACTTCATGACAAACAAGCATACAGTTCACATTGATGTACAAGATGTGACCTGTTTTTTTTTATGCAATCGAAGTGGCAAACAAGCTTGCAGTTTACATTGATGTTAAGTGATGACTGCAGCCTATAGACACCCACACAAAGACCAAGGTCAAAATGCAGATGCGTTACCACTCCTGAGGCCTAAGGTGTTATGCCTCTGTGCCGGAAATTACAGGGCCGTACATTACCACCTGACCGGAACCACACCGCGGACACTCCGCCAAAATTCCATACAAACGCTTAATTTGGTTTCTATCCATCAGTGACGTGTATTTACACGCGCACCTGTGTGCGTAGCACGTACAAAATACCAACCGTCGCCCATAAGAGAGGAAGGGGTTGTGTATGTGTGCAAATCGGGCGGGACGTCGAAGTGTCCATTCTATACGTAGTATTATTACATATTCTCTGCCGGAACACGATAGTGCTGAACACTACCATTTAGCGGCAAGTATATTAGGTAATGCGGTGGTGCTTACGCCCGCGAGCTTCGTCACTGGAGCTCTACCACCAGTAAAAATGTATGCTCGTTTCACTTTCATGACAGCAAATTCTTGTTTCACAGGTGTATTCCGGAGTTCGTGCTAGAGAACATAGTGGTGTTAATAACAATGGGTCGTCGAACTGCGGGCGCAGTAAATGAGGAGGCGGACGTGGCTGGACTCCTCAAACCGGCGCTCACCCTTGTCCTCACCTTCATGGGCGACTCGTCGCGAACTTATAATCCACATTTGAGGTAACAAAACCGGTCAAGTGCGTGTCGGGCCACGCGCAGTGTAGGGTTCCGTAGTTTTTAGGTTTGCATAATGTAATAAAAAAATAAATAAATATTTTCTATGGAGTGGATGGATGGTCGACTATTACTCGCAAACTTGTAAAGCCAACTAAGTGTGATGGTTTTCCTTTTAATTTCGTTATACATATGTAGCTACTATTGCCAACAACCGTTTGGTTGGTAGAGGGGGGGACACACTTGACTCTAACGAAAATTGGCTTAGCTAACGGTGAACTAAATCGAAAAATGATATTAACATATCCCTAACATTTTTTAAAGACCTATCCAACGATACCCCATACTATATAGAAAACGAAAAATAAAAAAAAATAATAGGTTGGGGAAAAAGTCATTTCGCATTATAGTATGTATGAACTTGTAATAAAATCTCTTTGGCTGTAGTATTTGTATCTGGCTGGTTTTGGTATCATTGAAAGTTAAAATTTTAAAGAACATAATTCCAAATTCAATTGAGGCAAATTTGTGATTTTCATTTGTTTTTCGTACTGTCAAGATGAGTGAATCTAATGAAGAAATTCGATACATTTTAAAATTTTACTACAAAAAAGGTAAGTTGCATTTTACCTTTTTTGTAGCAACCCGCGAAAAAAATTTGCGATGTGTCGTGTTAATATTGCGGATTCAATTAACAGTTTTTTCTAGAATTTGACTTAAATCATGTACGAATTTAGGCATTTCATCTATCTTAAGGCCTTAAGCTTACTGTGACCGTGCGACCCAGAGTAGTGTCTTGTCTCAATGAAAAAAAATCAATCATTTTATTTCAGGGCCAGGTTAGCAGAATGCTTAGAAGCGATGCTGCCCAATCATCAAGACGAACAGCAACCACTGAGTAATTTGTCGTCGTTCTACAGAGAACAGCTTTTCAAGGAGCATCCACATAGGCTTCAGGTATAATCTATTGCATATAAATATTGACAACACAAAATCATGTAGGCAACATTTCGGACATATAAAAATACTGACATTAACATGCTTTTACATTTATACATATTTCTATGTAAATTTATTAGAAATATTTGAAAAAGCTAAGTTATAAACAACTATAATCTACTAAACATATTTGCGTGATGGTTTCGCAGAGTTTTTGTTCACTTATTTATTACTAGTGGTAGAGCTCCAGTGACGGAATTATAAGCACCACTCCACTATCTAATCTACTTGCTGTTTATTGGTAATGTTAAGCGCTATCATATTCTGGATAGGTAATACTCGGCCCTGTAATTTCTGGCACAGAGGTATAACAACTTAGATCTCTGGAGTGGCAAGATAGATGTCTCGAACTCGAAATCTCTGGTTTTTATGAAGACGTTTATAAGCTACAGTATTCACTTAGCATCAACGTGAGTTGTATGCTTTGCCAATTCATTACATAAAAAATACTTAATATCCGTGTGGATGCTTGTTTGCCATTTCTGGTCGATAAAAAATATTCTTTGTAGCCTTCAGATTCCTAAACTATACTTCTCATTTTATAAATCGACAGCTAGTTCCTTGCCTCCTGGACGTGTTTGTGGGCATCGAGATGACAGGGCAAAGTGTGCAATTCGAGCAAAAGTTCAACTACCGCCGCCCCATGTACCTCGTGATGGACTTCCTGTGGGGCATAGAGGAGCACAGAGATGCTTTTACGTATGTTTGTACCTTTGTTGATCATTCTGTCTGCCTCCAGCTACAGTGCTACTCTAGTAGTGATTTGAGGAGGTAGGGGACTAAATTGTTCAAGGCGTCCCCACAAATTCCTAGATCAAATCTTTACAATTTTATGTAGTGTATTGTATAGATTAATTAAATGAATTTTATTCTATATCATATAAATCAATATCGATGATGCAAAGGCGACCTTTTGAAATGTCTAAGATTTCTTTCGTTCGAATCGAAACAAAAGCCGCACTAATAAAGTTTTACTTGTACAATTCAATGCTTTTCTAAATGTTCTATTTCACAAGTTGAGCATTTTTTAATAGAAAGAAGAAAGGAAGAAAAAAAAGAAAAAATATTATAATAGTGATTGCTCTGGTATTTAGTTGCATATTTCGACATATATATACTTAAATTTAACTATTCTACATACCAGAGCAGAGTCACTATTAAAAATATTTTTCTATCTTTTTTCTTCCTTTCTCTTTATTCCAGGCGACTGGCTAAGGAGGCGGAATCCAACATGGAAGCTGTACACCCGCCGTTATTCCTGCGTTTCGTCAACCTGCTCATGAACGACGCCATCTTCTTGCTCGACGAAGCTCTGGGCAACATGGCGCAGATACGAACCATGCAAACTGCTCAGTATGTATTCGTTTAAATTTACATGTAGAGTACCCAGCGCCCAGTAGGTACCCAATATTTCTTCACATCGAGCCTACGAAAGACAATCGGCTAGTTTCGACTTCGAAGAGCGTCATCTCATCTCTACTGCACACTATCTACGTAAGCACTGATAGTCCGGTATTGTTCAAAACTTGTATCAAAATGGGCGACAAACGTCAAATAAGAAAGGTGCGAGAGAGATAATGCTCTACAGACCCAAAATAAGCCGAAGTCTCCCTCTAAGGTCAATGTGACATATTATTTTATTTAAATGTCTTAATGTACCTGTTGACCTATATGTTTTAAAATACTAGACCGGGCACTCCCCTTGATAGCATGGGCACACCGCGGACACTTTGCCAAAATTCCATACAAACGCTTAATTTGGTATCTATCAGACTGACATCAATCAGTTACGTGTATTAACACGTACACCTGTATTTATTTTCTGCCGATTTCAGGATTTTACTTACCGCCACGGCGATCGCCAACCTGCATGCCAAGCGTGGCGATTATGGCATATTTTCCTCTAATGACGAACAAATCTGTTGTGAACATCTTTGCAATCCAGTAAAGTGCGTCGTCTTTTGGCTGGCGTGATAATTATGATGATGATGATGAAAGATTATTAAAAAACATGAATGTAAATACTGACTTTGGGCGTCATTCGTGTACTAGTTTTATAATTGAAAGTACCACAGACAGTTTTTTTATTCCTGTAAGATATACATATTTTAAAACACTTCGTTCAAGGTAAACAAAGGAGGTTCACATATCTCCTCTTTAAAAAAAATAATTGAATCTCGCTATGATTTTTCCATAATAATGGAAACTCTTGATACGTCCCACTACTCGGCACGATGATGAGGTACACGTAGAGGGTGCTTCGTGGGAAAGTGCACTAGATGTGCTGGAGGTATTGCGGCTACGAGTGCTCGCCGAGAGCACGGAGCAGCGCCGCCGACCGCAGCTGCTTCATGTCCCTACCGCTCGGTCTAACTTGCTCAAACACGCCCCTATGATACGGGCAATAAGAGCTATAAATGTGATAGCTAATTACTCGTATGTTGACATTTTTAATTGCAGCTTGTCGAAATTCACAGAAATCGCGTATAGGTTTGCGGAAAACTAATTTAATTTAAGTTTTTGTGCTTATTTTTTATTGTATGTTTTAATTTTATTTGTTTCATTAACTATTTTGTTTTCTGTTTTTCTTTACCATTATTGTTTTGTTTTGTTTAATTGCAGTACTGTCTGTAATTTAAAAGCGAAATAAACCGACTAGATCGCTTCCGATCTACACCAGCCATGGGGCCATGCGTGCTTCCTTACATAACATGAGCAAAAACATCAACAGGGAGTCCGGCGCGTGGTCAAACCTGCCCGCGAACGAGCGTGAGCAGAACCTAACGAACCTGTCGCACGTCGGCATGTTGGCGCGCTTCGACAACCTGCTCGGCCGGGACACAATCCGCACGCTGGTGCGCCTCACCGCGCACGCGCCCTACGTCTTCTGCCACCCCACCTTGGTCGAACGCATCGCGTCCATGCTCAACTACTTTTTACTGCACTTAGTTGGGCCCAATAAGAAAAACTTTAAGGTTAGTGTGGGATATTGAAGGTGTATCGCGTATCTTCACGCCTGTGTCAGTCTGTTGACTGAGATAAATACATGCATTCGAGCATGTGTGTATGCAGACACCGATTGACATCTCTGGGCACATGACCAAACTTAAAATGAAAAAATCTCCACATTACTTACCATCTAATCCTGGAATTGAACCGTCCTAGGTTCTGGCGTAGTAGAAGTGGCCCGGTAGATCACTATTTTTGCATCATTCCTTTAATTTGAGGGTTTTTTTAATGTATTGGATGTGGCAAATAAGCATGCAGTTCACATTGATGTTAAGTGATGACTGCAGCCTATAGACACCCACACAGAGACCAATTTCAAAATGCAGATGCGTTGCCACTCCTGAGGCCTAAGGTGGTATGCCTCTGTGCCGGAAATTACAGGGCCGTACTTTACTACCTGACCGGAACAAAGAAACGGAAAAATAAAGTAAATTCAATTCAATTCAGAACACGATAGTGCTGAACACTACCATTTAGCGGCAAGTATATTAGGTAATGCGGTGGTGCCTACGCCCGCGAGCTCTGTCACTGGAGCTCTACCACCAGTATAAACGTTGTTTTTGTTGTGTTCAAGATTCTACTTTTATAAAAATACATTTTAAAAAATCACGTTTGTTAATCCTTAAATATTTATTTGATGTTTTTTGTATTTGTTGTTATAGTTACAACAGAAATATATAATCTGTGAAAATTCGACTCTAGCACGGTTCATTGTGATACAGTCTGGTGACAGGTAGACAGATAGCAGAGTCTTAGTATTAGTAATAGGGTCACGTTTTAAGTGACTAAAATTGTTCATTATGATACAGGTGAAAGACATGAAGGAATACGAGTTCGACCCGGCCAGCACAGTGCTGGACATCTGCCGCATGTACGTGGAGCTGGGCACCAACGAGCGGTTCTGCGCCGCGGTCTCCGACGACGGCCGGTCTTACTCGCCGCAACTTTTCACGCTGGCCGAAGCTGTCTTGAGTAAGATAATTTATCATTACATACACCCAAAATATTCAAATTGCATCTATAACTCACGTGTAAGTACTGGATTGTGTAGCTGACATTAAAATTTGATTCCCCAGTTTAGTGAAAATCCCTAAGCTTAGGGATAAGTTACTGTCCCTAAGCTTAGGCGTTTCTTTGAGGAGGGATGGCAGACAAACCGTAAGCATAAAATACACGCAAAATTTAAATGCGAGAGTTCATAATACAATAAGTATGTATAAGCTCCCCCCCCCACCCTTAATGTTGTGGTAATATCAATTTATAAAATAAATTTGCAGGAATAAAAAACATATAGGACCCCGCGGACACTCCGACAAAAATTCCATACAAATGCTTTATTTGATCTCTATTACACAGACATCAATCAGTGACGTGTATTTGTACCCGTGCACCTGTGTGCGTAGCACGTAGAAAATCGTCAACCATCGCCCATAAGAGGAGTGGAGATTGGGTGGTGCGGGCAAATCGGGCGGGACGTGGAAATGTCCATTCTATACGTAGTATTATTACATTTTCTCTGCTTTTAGATAGGAAAAACATTTCCTATCCCAGGCAACCAAGCATCCATCACAAAAGGAAGATACTGATATATGATGACTGCATCCTCAAGCTCCTACACTGAAACTAACTCTACGAACTCAGTACATAGGGTACGGCTCCATACATTTCTGAATCACCTTTCTATTGGTTCTCAGTTCGCATCGGGGGAGGTGGTCTCATCACCTCGCTGCAAGAGGTGGCAGTGCGCGTGGGGCAACTGGCGGAGCAACGGCAGCGCGACGAGGAGATACTGGCGAACGCGCCCGAAGAGTTCCTCGACCCCATTATGAGCACCATCATGATGGACCCCGTCGTGCTGCCGAGTTCGCGGACTACCGTCGACAGGACCACGATCGCCAGGTACTTTGAATTTTAACAGGTTATCTGTCCCGTGAATCATTTGCATTGTTAAAGCTATTGTGTTTAAAATGGAACAGGGAATGGGTTAAGGCTTCTCAAAAGGTTTGGATCTTGATGTTTACAGATAGGGCGAGTGTTGTGACGCATATAAATGTGTACTTATTCTCACTAGCAGTTTGCAAGTTGGAATGTAATTAGGAAAATTAAGGACCTTTGTTCCAAAAAAGTTGCTTAGCTTAACGCATATGGCCACTTTTACTTTTTTTATATATAATGATGCACACAAGCTATATAGAGAGACTATAGACATCTACACAAAAATCAGAACACAAAATTTAGATGTGTAGACACCCCTGAAGTCTAAGATGTTTCGCCTCAGTTATAAAAAGTACGGAGCCATACATCCGGAACACGATAGTGCTGAACACAGTGGTACTATTTGGCATCAGATAGATTAGATTTCATATTATTATGTACATGTTACTTAAGGCGTGGTGTCGATTACAGCCAAATCGAAGCACGTCGAGTTGAGTCGCATTTTTACGTCTATAATTAGCGCCCCGCGACCCTTCGTTAATAGACATGAACTAAAGGCGAATTTATTCGATTCGTTTTTCCCCGGCAAGCCTAGTGGACGCCGGGCTTAAATTATAGGAACCGTATGTATGTTAGGGACCTGGAGTGAAGATACTTTCTTCGCTCCTGGTCCCTAACAGCTACCCTGCAGAGAGTGTGAAGCGTCAGATATCCCGGTGCTGATATCTCCCGTGCTTCATCTACATTCATCATTCTCTTCATACATGCACGCCGATTCCTAAAGACTTGACCCCACCATCAGACAGTAGTAACAGTAACAGCACTTAGATCTTTTTTAACAATGCAAAGATCTGAAGCCAATTATGTTCGTTACGCTTGAAGCCATGATTTTATATCGTTACTTATTAAATCATCACTTCAGCTGAAAGACGTCCTGGATATAAGCCTTATCCAACGATGCGCACTACCGGGTTGTGCGTCATTTTTAGGAGAATTTCGCCACGCTTGGCATGCGGATTGGCGATCGCAGTGGCGTTTCGTGAGATTTTGCTGCCCACCCCGCGTTATTGTATTTACTACCGCCTTACTTATCTAATACTGTAATATAATTTACACAAATATCGTTTGTGTTTCAGGCATCTACTGAGCGACCAGTCCGACCCTTTCAATCGATCCCCTCTATCTATGGACCAAGTGAAATCTAATACTGAACTTAAAGATAGAATACACAAATGGATTACAGAACAAAAGCAAAATGTTGCTCAAAACTGAACTAATACAATGGACTGATTTTACAATATTAATACTGTCACCATACAAAAGTATGGACGATGAAGTAGACAAGCTAGAACCATTTATAATTAGAAATTGTATGTATAGTCATGAATAGTGTAATTCATATTGATAGTCGACGTCTCGATTCGTTGTTTTCGGTGGTAGAATAATATTGACTTTAGTATGTAGATTAATCCAATATGGACTATATCAGAATAGTGTGAATGCTTATATCGGCATTCACACACAAGGGTTCTATGAAAACTGTTTTTGTAGATTATTATTTGCCTTTTAATTTTTTAGTAACAACATTTCCAAATGTGTCTAGGAGACTTGGCATGGTCAATGGTTCCTTGCAGATAATTCCTCATACGATGATTCACTGTCAAAGCTTCAGGGCTAGATAGAAAGAATTACTGGTGCGATAAATTTATCTTTTTGGTGTTTTCTCTATTAATTTGCAAGATAAATTTACGTTTTACCTTAAAAAAGTGTTGATAGATACTGCCAAGCTACATTACACATCCTTCTCTAACTTAAGGAAATCTGTTAAAGTTAGAGCAAGATGTGAAATGTTACATTAACTTTAACTAAAGTCGTGGTGCAACCCAGGCTTAAAGTTATTCGAGCGTGTCAGATTGAGGATTTGAGGGATAGCTTGCACCCTATTGAGTATCTCTATCAAATCTGCTTATGTAAGTGCGCGCCTTTAGGACATTTTATTTTTTCAACAAGCTTATTCCACTACCAAATCGTCAAAATTTTGTATGCAAGCTTCAAACGCGTTCATTTAACAGCCGCTCTGAGAATCTGAATTGCTGTAGTAATTTTTCACCTCCATGTCACGAGTCAAACACGCGTCAGATATTCTGAGAGGATGTTATACGTATATACCCAAAAGAAGCTCCCATTCAAATGACGATTTGAAAGTAAAGTCCTAGTCAAAAACAGGAAAGCTTTATGAAAAAAAATAAATTGTATATAAGGGTATAAGGTAATATTATTAAGGGTGCGCAAAAATCTTCTCTTGGGCTTCGTACTCTAATGATAGACGTTCCTTCCACATTTTTCGTCTATTATGGCATTGTGTAAAAATTTGTGAAGCTCTATGTAAGTATTCAGTTATTGCATTGATGGTGCAGAATTTCTTTAAATATCGTTTATTTTTGTCATGTAAAATAATGTATTATTTTATTCCATATATGTATGTAATGCCTGTTGTGAAAAAATATGGCTCCATATATTCAATTATATCTACAAAAATTGTATAAATACAAGTGATGTTTAGTGTATATATTATTTATATGTTTGGCATTTGCATTACCAAAAAAGACAATGTGGGATACATAAGGGTTTTATAAAAGTATAATATTTATGTTTGAAAACAAATGTGTTTTTTTAGACCCTACTACCATATAATAGATATAACTTCTCTTCAACTTGGCGAACAAAATGAAATACATGAAACCATAATTAATCCGCAAAAAGCAAAGCGCCGGCATTATAATATGCATAGAGCAACACGAGCCACCGGCCGCGGCGGACTGAAGGGCAGTAGCCATAGCGTCCAAAATAACATCTATTACCGAGGCAAAACAGTCTGTCAATTTTGCGGGGGGAAAAGCGTGCGACACACACGCACACTACAAAAATCGTTTTTTTTTTACTACCAACTCACACCTTGACTAACTATTTCACGCACACATTTAAACATCTAGGAGACAGGTATAGGCCCATTTGGGCTTGTACTTTGACAGAGAGGAAAGCCTGCATATGGCTACTCCCCACCGGTGTTGCTCTATGATAATACGTAATACTGTATGAATCACAGATCACTATATACTGGTATGAATAGAAGACTTGTCGAAAATTCGTTTTTGACAAAGAATCCTTGTACGTAGTGGTGTCCTTATCTAGTAAGATGACCACATTTTTGATAAAACAGAATAAAATTAGTTGTTGATTCTGACCAACATGGTGAGTATTGGTGTCACAATGTGTTATGATAATGAATCTATACTTAATATTATAAAGCTGAAGAGTTTGTTTGTTTGTTTGCTTGAACACGCTAATCCCAGGAACTACAGGTCGAATTTGAAAAATATTTTAGTGTTAGATAGCCATTTTATCGAGGAAGGCTCTAGACTCTAGGCTTTAATAACACGCTAATATGAATAAGAGAGGGTAGGTAACACTGCACCGCGCGAAGCCGGGGCGGGCCGCTAGTTAATGATATAAAAGGTAAGAAAATAGTCTGTCTGTAACATTAATCAGGGAGGCATAGACAAAATAGTATAATAAATCAATGGATAAAATTGAACATACTTATGTTTCTTTTTTTTTTGTCGGTTGGTTAGTCTGCATCACAGAGTACTTTTTATCATATTCTGTCAATCTGCGTCAAGAAGCTTGAATTTTTACCCTAAAGCTTCTGGATCTGCGTCCATTATCAGTCTGTGGTGTCGATTGTGTCGATCACCACAGACTAACAACATCGATCACTTGTACAACCTACTTCTTGTTACATTAGTCTGTGGACAAAGACAACTTTTGGTTATTGGTCTGTTGTGGACAACTTCAGACAACTTGTCATGGCGGAGTAATCAGCTGTTAATTGCAATGCCAACGAGTAGTTAAAAATTATTTCGCTTACTCATTTTTTCATATTTTTTTTCTTATTTCGGTTTTATGTATAGTTCACAAAATGAGTGGCGTCTATAAAACAGTTGTCTGATGGGCACCAAAGAATGGCGCGATGTCCCGTGTCATCTGTCAGTTTTATTCATTCATCCATTGTAGTGCTGAAAAAAATGTGACTTGTTTGATATAATTCTCGTTTTAACTAATAAGTGCTAGATGAAGATTTTATACAAGCCGTTTATATTTTGTGATCGTTTCGCGAACTTACCGGTTACCTGTTGTACATAGACTCGTGTATTCACTCATATTTTAGCGGGGCCTAACAGATTCCCTCTACAAAGAAGCCGTGCGGCGTTGTCGGTTAATGTTATTTTATTGAACATTGAAGTAGTTTAGATGTTGTAATTTGGACAAGTGTAAGATAATAGGTGTACGGTGATAATAAGGAAGATGTCGGGGCGCGTACGGAAGCAGTCTGACTGTCCGGTGGGGAAACAAGGTCCGATGAGGGCGACCCTGCCGGTTTCGTCCGTGATGAAACAGAGCGGCGGCTTGAAGAAGAATGCTGGCAACAGCCCCACATTGTCGCCCACGAATGTATGGCGGCGGATATCGCCCGACCATGCACTCTCAGGCCAACGGAGTCCCGGCGCCGTTAACTATAAAGGTTAGTTCCTTCCACACCACACTAACAAAGACAAAAACGCTTTGCGATCATTTTGATTGTTCTGAAGCTAACCTTTACGATCAGTGAAGACAAAATAATGTTCATGACAATGCAGTTCTTTAGCAATCTTTTCAATTTTTTGAACCAAACTACTCACACATTTATTTTCGTAATTATAAAACCTTTTCAGTCTTATCAACTCTGTAGTTTTGCTTTTATTGTTAGTTATTGTAATATTCATTCATACATACATTTCACATATAATCTATGTGGAACGTAAGTATGTATGAATGTTAATCGCAGTTTTTATCATAACCGAAATGTAGATAGATATTCAGAATAACATGAACCATGGTCCATAAGGTATAAATCATTATACAAATCGTCATTGTTTATTGTTGAAATGTTCTAGATCACCATCAACATTGTATCAAATCTTAATAAAAAGATGTTTGGATAGTTATCAAGAACAATGAAAAATTTGATATATTTTTACCTGATAAAGCCACCACCTCATCCACCAAGCATCTTTTTCACTGAAAACATTTTGTTTTCATTTATCTTGTCTTCTATAGTGCAGGCAATATGTTTGGTGCTTATTGTTATAACAATGGTTTCACATTTATACTCAGATTGTCATATCCAGAGTGTTCAGACTCTTTACAATGTATTTGCTTTCAGAGATGTCTTGTATTTGTAATAACACAAGCAATTCATTAATTGTATGGAACCCTATGAAAGCAAGCCTAACTCGCACTTGGTCACTTTTTATACAATCTTTTGAGACAAGACTGCACTTCGATCTTTGCTGCGTTTCATTTTATCAAACATTATTATTAATTAGGTATCTCAGTTTCTAAAAAAAAATAAATTTAATGCAATAATTTTACCTGAAATATATTTCTCACCATCAATACACTTGTATCATAAGTGAGATGCATACGGCCAAATACTCAAACCTCACACAAATCTAAGTGGGACTTAATAGTTTTCTTTCTTTATAAAACACGTTCAAACGATAGAGATAGTGCACATTTGAGGGTTGCTTAAAATTGAGTGACGTTTTAGTATTCGGCCATGGTCCCTTATTAATGAACATAAATACTTAAGCCTCTGTATGTAAAGACCAAGTAGTAAATTTGTATTTTGTCTTTGTAAGTGAATAGCATAAGAGAAAAACTGAGAATGTCTGACTAAAATGTCTGCGTTTGCAAGATTTCATTTTAGGCATTATGGTCCCTAAAAACATCATTATGAAATGCTAATGAATTGTTATAAAAATCTGCCATTTTTATTGCCATCAGTTCCATTGCTCTGTATTATTTGCCAACATTGATTGCAAATGTGTCTGAATTACCTTTCAAGTATCTTGAAGAGACTGCCTCAACCTACAGTAAGTACTCACATTTTCGGGGCCAGATTCAATATATATTTATAAATATATCTGTGATGCAGTGGACCTTATCCATGTTGACTTAAGTATGGGGCAATGGATTCATCCTCTTATATTATAATAATTTGTCGTTAAAGAGTTCTCTCAAAGTGGCAAATGATTAGTGAATATTTGACAACATACAATGAATATGAATTGTGTGTATGTATGTACATTTTGTGAATATGAATATTTACAAAATCGTGATGGGTGCCATTTGAATTACCCAGATATCAAATTTAAATAGTCTACATCACTTAGAAAAAAAGAATCTATCAGGCAATCTGCAATAAACTTAACAACTAAACAACTTAAGTACTTAGATATATTTTCATCAAATAATTGTTTGTTTAATTAAAGGCAAAGGCCGGTTTGGCGCCAGTGTAATCAGACGCACAGCATCACTAGATACATTATATCACAAAGGTCAATGGTCCAGGGATTACTACTTACATGCTGGACAACTTCAAGTGGATAAATCTACCCAAGTAAGAAAAATTCTCGTATTGCTTTTTATTGTATCTAGCACTTACTGGTGGTAGAGTTTACCGGACTGAGTCGTTTCGGCCCAGTCCAACCTACGACAAACTTCAAAGCTCTCACCTCGCTTTCTACTCGAAAAACCATTATCTTGTTTATTTATGATAAAGCCCTAAAGATGCTGTACCTATAGACTACAAGCCCATGTTAAAAAATTGATGGGTCATTTGAACCACCAGGTGACCTATCTAGAGCGATATAAGAGCATAAAATAATAAGATTCAGCACTATGCCGTCACTTGTAAGCTGTCCAACTGAGTGCAGGTGAGAATTCAAAAGTACAGGTAGACTCAGTACATTTTGGTCACATATTTTTGTACGGCATTCTTACCAACGATAGACCCATTAAAAATAATAAGAAAACGCACAGTGCCGTACAAAAATGGTGCGCCACGAAGTCGGATTTTTTTTTTATTTTCTGACAATTACCGGGGTAAATTTGGTCATTTGATTTTGTACGGCATCTGTGTCATACTATTTCAATAATGCTTTCAATTCATTATTCCGCAACGCCGTACAAAAATCATGCGACAAGGGGAAGAAATCGAGAGTTGCAACCCCCTCTCTTTCCGTAGTCCAGGGGGTGATTTGACACAACATGAAATAAACTTATTTTGAAATTATTTTATGCATAGATAATATTTTTTCATGTGCCGTACATTTTCGTTGGTTCAAAGGGGAAAAAAAAACCGAAAAAGAAAAAATCAAAAAGAAAAATTCCATATAACGAAATGTAAGGTGAATTTTTCTTTATATTTTGATAATAAAATATGTGAGGGTAGTTTGTTAACTTTGGTGTTACCATACGGATTTGTATGGTGTTGTGTAATCCCTGATTAAAAAATGAATTAAGAAAGTATTCGAAATAATGAAATTTGAATTATTTTTAATATTTTTGAATATTTTAATACTTTTTAATTCTTTATCTTATGGAGAATTAACATTGTCAATATTTTTGAATACTTTTTTTTAACTAGGGATATTATTATATGTGAGACAAGAGAAGAAGAGAACCTGTATTTTGTATTTTTACCATTAAATTTATCGAATTTTTCGAAAAAAAGTGATTGTTTTATTTATTCACATCATTACAATGAAACAAATCAATTATTTGTATGTATCAATAATGTTTGAAGTATATATTAAACCAAAAAGTATATAAAACTGTTGATACTGGGATTGACAGTTTCAATTCTTGGACATAATATACACACCGTTTCAGTTTAGTTAGACGTCATAGTGATTTTATCATATTATCAATTGTCCTCTTCAAAAATATGTTAATACCGTACTGTATCAGATGGCCATAAAGTACCCTCAAAATTGAAGCGTTGATTTCATCAGCCTAAAAGATATGGTTTGCACAAAAATGTACGGCATCATTTTTTCCTAATTCATCTATGTTAATACTATTTAAAACAAGAAATAAAATGTATAAAAATATTATATTTCATTAATCAATGATATTTAAATTTTTACAATAATTTGCAAAATTTCAGTTTTTGCATTTCTCTATATTTTTTTTTAGAACGGTTTCTTTTGAACGGCAATACTATATAACAATTGTATTTTATAATATCATGTTAAAAAAAAAGTTCCCGTACAGGTTCAAATGATTTTACAGCTTTATAAATCAAAAATACGATGAAATTAAGATAATTATTGATATACATTCAAGGGAACAATCATTTTTTGACGGCATTACTTTTAATAGTACTTTTGAGTGCTACATAATGTTTTGGAACCGATGCCGTACTTTTTCAAATCACCCCCTGGACTACGGACAGAAAGGGGGTTGCAACTCTCGATTTTTTCCCCTTGTCGCATGATTTTTGTACGGCGTTGCGGAATAATGAATTGAAAGCATTATTGAAATAGTATGACACAGATGCCGTACAAAATCAAATGACCAAATTTACCCCGGTAATTGTCGGAAAATAAAAAAAAAATCCGACTTCGTGGCGCACTATTTTTGTACGGCACTGTGCGCTTTCTTATTATTTTTAATGGGTCTATCGTTGGTAAGAATGCCGTACGAAAATATGTGACCAAAATGTACTGAGTCTACCTGTACTTTTGAATTCTCACCTGCACTCAGTTGGACAGCTTACAAGTGACGGCATAGTGCTGAATCTTATTATTTTATGCTCTTATATCGCTCTAGATAGGTCACCTGGTGGTTCAAATGACCCATCAATTTTTTAACATGGGCTTGTAGTCTACTAGACATTGTGTTGAGTGAATAGACTTTTTTAATCAACTTCAAAAAAGGAGGAGATTCTATGGACATCTTGTCCATAGAATCTCCTCCTCTTTTATTGTTCCTTAAAAAAACATACATACAGCTGGTATGTTCTTTAAGGAACAAGAAACAAGTTAACATGTCCATCCCTTTGAGGGATGGCTGGGTGTCAGTAACTCTTTTCACTTTACCAACCTTTTCCTGTTCTGAAAAACAGATGCTGTAATAGAATATACTATTACAGTATCTGTTTTTCAAACTATTGCAATATCAATACTAATATTATAAAGAGGAAACATTGTGTTTTTGTATGTATATTTGTAACGATTTCATATAAAAACTAATGTTTCCTGAACCAATATCAATTTTTTTTCACCATTAGAAAGCTGCATTCTCACTGAGTGACAGGCTATAATAATTATATATTACATTCATTGCACTTGTGAGAAGCCAGGGAAAGCCAATAGTCATTGATATGAATAATGAATTGTGGCATGTATGATGATAAAGAACCTTAATATTTTTATTTCTTACAGACAGATGAAGGTGGTGGAGTGTCAGGTCGATCTTCAAGAGGATCTGATGATGATAAATTGGACCGTTTTCTACGGAATCGTCTTCAGAGACCACATAAACCATCTGCTTCAGGAGATTACTCTACCCATACTATGAGCCCCAGTTTTTGTAAGTTTTCATGTGACTTTTTATGCATAAGCCAATTAAATTAGTCCACTACCGCTATGCTGTTACCGATCCGATGGGTGGGGATAAGTGCATTTTGGTAATGTGCCCGATGATGATAATAGACTCGCCACTTATTACATGGGACAAAACGTAGCTGGTGAATCAAGGGTGTTTGCATGTATGCTTGAATGGATGCATTTACCTCGCCCGGAACAAAACGTAGCTGGTGAATCAAGGTTGTTTGCATGTATGCTTGAATGGATGCATTTACCTCGCCCTTTCAGGAAAAACAGACATAAAGTTACGTAACTAAATCAGCACTGTGAAGCTTATTAACCCACGTAGCTTGCATTTCTAAGCAAATAGAAACAAAGAATGTATTAAGAAATATAATAAAGAATTAAACAAATGTCACAATAGGTACGTATGTTGTGGATTGAATAAAACCGTAATATTTGTCACAGAGGCAAAACCACTAAGGTCTCAGGTAGAGTTTGTGGTTACTCAAGCTTTTCAATTTCTGAGACGTGGCAGCTGATATGACAACAGGGTAATGAGAAATCGAACAAGAGCTGGTGTCTGGCGCTTACAGAATAGACCATTAACATTGAGACTGCACTCTTTTTTATCCTTTTTTTTTACTTTGATTTGTGTACACGAGCTTTGAGGCCGGTCGTTCAAACTTCCCTGGGAGCGCTGTAGCGCGATATTACTGAGATTTGCAGGTGCATTAAAGTGCATCTTCAGTGCACTGTAATGCTGAGTTCCTTCTGTGGAGACTAAAACCTTAAACAGATTTTTTTTGTTTTAATTTTGATAATTTAACCCTTATCTGTTACACTTTATCCCCTGTTTATTAATTAACGTTTCGCACAAATTAACGTATTGCATACTAATGACCTTATTACCTATTTACCTTGACAGGGTCACGTTTTGGCAGTGGTAGTGTTCCATTGCGAGCAGCTCGTTCTTCAGTCGAAGGACTCAATCAGGAGATCGAGCGATTGGTGCTGTGTCCCGCTAGTGGCACGCAGACACCTCATCTTGACCGACTAAGAGATAAGGTAATTTTTTAATGTTTTTGTTTTATTTTGGTATGTTTTATATTTTGAACTTAATTTTAAGAGTAAAGAACAGTGCCTCACTATGTAAATACAATTTGCTTTATATTGTGTCAATTATGTATACTACATCTATCTTTTTATAAGAAAACTAGTTGTTGCCCGCGGCTTCGCCCGCGTGGATGTCTTTTTTAATAAATAACTAAGTAGTCTATATTCTTTCTCAAAGTCAGCTCTATCTCTGTATCAAATTTCATTAAAATCGGTTCAGTCGTTTGGACGTGAAAAGATAACAGACAGACAGACAGAGTTACTTTCGAATTTATATTATAAGTAGGGATTAGTAGGGATGAATCGTTTTATGGGTTGGTAAGCGCAAAACTCGCTTCCATCTTTATGGCAGATTTTTTGTTGAATTTATTATTATCAGGAGAAGATTCGTATCCTAGAGAATATACGAAAAATCCTACGCAGTGTCTATTTAAAAAAAATCAGCGACAATATTCGATAATTCCTATGAAATTAGAGACCTAAAATAGTTAATACTGTGTCACCACGAAAGACTCCCGTATTCTCGTGTAACTATTCCGAAACATTACAAAAGAAAATAATCATCTTCATCATAATAATCAACTCAAAAAGAGTACAGTGCAATAAAACTTCATGTTTTATTATATTTTTGTGCTTCCTCTGAGGATTATGACGTTTTGACCTAAAATGTTTTTTACGTAAGTACAGTAGACCCCCGATAATCCGGCCCCTGTCTAATCCGGTGCCCCCTATAATCCGACATGACTTTGAATATGTATTTGACAATCTTCGCTAATGTAGATCGCGCATTTATGAACATGTTACAACTCGTACGCGCCACCGCTATTGTGTGATAGTGGGTAATTGTGTGTAATATGTCGGATCACAAGGTACTCCTTTGTAAAAAAATCCGGACTATAGGGGGTCTTAGGCAGTACTCTATAATCCGACAAATCCGACGAATCGATAGTCCGACACTGCCCTGCATAATGTTTGTCGGATTACCGGAGGTCCACTGTACTGTGGAACGGTCTTCGCGTACATAATAGAACGGAAGTTCGACAGGACAGCCAGTAATAGAATAAAATTAATATTTCAGGTCACACCGGAAGGGCACCGCGCACCACTTGCCGAGCTTTTAAGACGCTCAGTAAATACACAAACACCACATGATCTCTGTCACACAGCTCACTCGTCAGGTAATATTCAATATATTTATGGTTTGATGGTATAGATAAAGCTTTTTCTTGTTAATAATTAAATTAATTATGTTGATGGAATAATTTTTTGGATGAGGTTTTGTCATCGTTTTAGTTGAACATGAAACACACTGTCTGAGAATGGAGACATTCCTAAATGTATGGAGCTTGGGTCTGCACCTTGTATGCTATCTATATTTCTATATTGAGAGAAAGTATAAAATACTTGAATCAGTTTCAACTATTCAAATTGTTTATTATACCTTCAATTTATTGTTGTAAGTGAATTTCACAAACATCAATGTCATAGTAGCAATATTGACATAATATTATTAACATACAGAAATTACATAAAATAAATATTTCCGATAAAAAAACAACGATTCAAATTATTTTTTGAGTATTTTTCCATGATTCTACATATTTTTCTCTATCTCTAGATAAAGTGTACAGGAGTGGGCCCAACATGGAACTTGTTCTTTAATAATAAACATATATATCCATATACTTTTTACATTTACTGTTATGTTTCTGTCTTTAATATTGATCATCCGATAAATACAGTAACAACAATATTACGTTGTAAATAAATGGCAATTATTGCGGGCGTAGATCCACCATCCCGAGGGTCACTCTCCAGTGCTGGATCCGCAGAGCTACTAGCAGCAGGTCTTTTATCAACGTTTGCTTTTAATGACATCCCCATGCAATACGAATTAGTCAGCCAAGCACCAAACACAATCATGAAACAAATCAAGCATGTTATTTATCCTGTTTGGCTTCTGATGATTTTTTTTGTTTGTAGATACAAAATAGTTTTAGGTTATAAATGGTAGTACTGCGGCTCGTGCTTCTTTAATACTGTCTACATAATCATTGATTTCGTATTACATTTCAACCACAATATTTTATCACTAATTGTTGACATACGTTTTCTTGTCATTACATTATTTTTGGTAGCAAAACATTATCATGGCAGTTGTGCAAAGCTTAATTCATATTAACAATCTGTAAGGACACAAACCATCGCCACATAACATTCGGAATATCACGAGCCGGAGAACTAATATTAAGGTATAATTGTAGTATTTAAACATTGGGACAGATTTTTTATTTATTGATATATTATGTACCATATAAGAATTATGTCTAATAGAATACGAATGATATGAGTATATATTATGATTATATTGTGTCTTTTATGTAAGGTACAAATCATTTGTAAGACTTATGGCCAAATACTCTAAACGTCGCATAATTTTAAGCAACCATCAAATATAAGCTATCTCTTTCGTTTGCAAATGTTCTATATAGAGAGACAAAGGACTTAAGTCCCACTTAGATTTAAGTGATGTTTCAGTATTTGACTACTTACATGTTATATATTATTATATATTCTCATTACGTTTTACGAGGATTTTATTACTTTTTATTTACCATGTGTATTTTTAATGAAATTTTATTTAGGAAATTATTTACAAGTGGAGGTTACACTTTTCTTGCACAGCTTTTATCTTTTAGGAGTCTGATTGAATTAGGCTCTTCTTGTTTTTTATGACCCCTTATGGTAGTGCAGGGTCTTGTTGAGAAGTTTTATTTATTATACCATTCAAAATCTGTTCCAATACGATTGGTAGTCATAAATAGTACTTATGATTAGATTTATGCTATCAATTAATGTATTTGAACTAAACTCTATGTTTCTAATTTCCAGGAGGCAGTGTATGCTCCTCTCCCGATTTGGATGGATCTAAACTGGGCACTTCACCACAGATTAATCGTTTCTTAGCTCGTGAACCTCCAGATGGTTGTGAAAAGGTATGTAATGTGATGTATAATATTATCTATACTCGGAATTTTAATTCGATTCCTGATCTGTCATTTTCAGTGTTGCAACGTAGTGACAACTGCTAAATAGTAAATAGTGACTTTGCGAAATTAATTGATACGAAAATGAAATATTTCCGAATCGATTCAATTCGTTTATAGTATTATCTAAACAACTACTATTTGAGCGCAGTAGTTTCGTTTTTCACGTACTTGTAGGCGTTGCGGATCATTACTTTTTCAGTAACCGTCAAAGCTTTTCGTAAACGTTTTTTTTTTTCATTGGGGACAATTTGTTTATGTCTTTTTGTGATGTACTTGGCTGACGATTCATTTTGATGGCAAACCGGAACAAATAAATACACTGAAAGTTAAAGAAAACTAGCTAACTAGGCTCTTTTATTATAAGTTTTGTTTTTAAAATCGAAACAAAACATAAACTTTTAATAAAATATTGCAATGGTTACTAATTAATAAATAATTATTGTGAATAATAATGTATTTTGTTCGATAAAATCGATCAATAATTCTTAAAACTGGCACACCAATATTATAATTACATAAACATAAAATCGCGATTTCTTATCGATTGTTGGGTCCATCACTATTATGTTAAATGTGGTATTATTTTTTTACGAAGTGACAGTAGCTAATGTCAAATTGGGAATCGAATTAAAAGTCCGAGTATAATAGGTTGGGGAAAAAGTCTTTTCGCATTATAATATGTATGAACTTGTAATAAAATCTCTTTGGCTGTAGTATTTGTATCTGGCTGGTTTTGGTATCATTGAAAGTTAAAATTTTAAAGAACATAATTCCAAATTCAAATTAGGCAAATGTGTGATTTTCATTTGTTTTTCGTACTGTCAAGATGAGTGAATCTAATGAAGAAATTCGATACATTTTAAAATTTTACTACAAAAAGGTAAAAATGCAACGCAAGCCGCGAAAAAAATTTGCGATGTTTATGGACCTAGTGCAGTGTCTGTTAGAGTAGCACAAATTTGGTTTAAGCGTTTTCAATCCGGAAATGTTGATGTCAAAGATGCACCTCGCTCTGGTCGCCCTATTACGGATAAAATGGATGCCATTTTTGAAAAAGTGGAGCAAGATCGACATGTCAGTAGTTACGACGTAGCTGAAGAACTGAGAATTGATCACAAAACAGTTTTGGCGCATTTGAAAAAAGCTGGGTACAAAAAAAAGCTCGATATTTGGGTACCTCACGAGCTTACTGAAAGAAACCTAATGAACCGTGTACTCATTTGTGATTCTTTATTACGACGTCATGAAACCGAATCATTTTTGAAGAAGCTGATAACTGGTGATGAAAAGTGGATCACGTACGACAAGAACGTGCGAAAAAGGTCGTGGTCAAAGGCTTCACAGACTGTGGCGAAACCCGGGTTAACTCGCAATAAGGTGATGTTGTGTGTGTGGTGGGATTGGAAGGGCATTATTCATTATGAGCTATTACCACCAGGCAGGACTATCGATTCTGAACTCTACTGCGAACAACTGATGAGATTAAAGCAAGAAGTTGAGAGAAAGCGGCCGGAATTGATCAACAGAAGGGGTGTGGTGTTTCCTCATGATAACGCTAGACCTCACACATCTATAGCCACTCAGCAAAAATTAAGAGAGTTTGGCTGGGAGGTGTTAATGCATCCGCCGTATAGTCCTGACCTTGCACCTTCAGATTTCCACCTGTTTCGGTCTCTTCAGAATTCTTTATGCAATGTTAGGTTAACATCACGAGGACTGCCAAATCCACTTGTCGCGGTATTTTGATGAGAAGTCCCAAAATTTTTATAGCAATGGGATCATGTCCCTACCTACAAGATGGCAAAAGGTTATCGAACAAAATGGTACATACATACTTTAGTTAAATTTAAATAAACTATATTAAAAAATGTTTTGAATTATCGAAATGTATTGAACTATTTGAAACTTTTTCCCCAAACTTATATATATGTACATATATTTAAAGGCCAAACTTACTTGAATCCGAAACTTTGTCATTTCTGTACTTAGCAGTATGAAAATTAGTATTGTGCATTTGTTTAGGCTGAGAGCCTGTTGCGGTCGCCAACTGATGAAGTAAAATAGTACCGTCTTGACACGAGCCGCCTACAATGCCATATTAAAAAAAAAGATATAAACTTGTATATATAACATATAACACCCAGACCTAAATATCTTTAAGCCATACATACATTTGTCTCGTTGCGGGGATCGAACCCGCGACCCTTAAATCAAATGGTCGTCACACAGCTGGACTAACAAGCGGATCGACCCCCTTACTGAATTCCTTTTGTGATGGTAGGGAGAGGTAAATGCGTGCATTCAAGCGTACGTGGAAATACCGTCGATTTGCCAGTTACGTTTTAGCCCACGTAACAGGTGGCAGGCCTGTTGACATCTAAGGGCATATAAACAAACTCCGAGGTACTGGGAAACTTGGAATAAACCCAATAGAACCAGTGATAAAGGCTTTTACACCGTTATCTCTGACATCGACCGAGAAATCGAACCCAGGACTCCAGCGTAGTAGAAGCGGCCTATTACCACTAGACTACTGAGCAGTGGCGGACTAAGGGGGGAGGGGTGATCCGCCACAGGCCTCTTGTTCTGGGGACCGTATCAATCATACGGGAGGACCCAAAGTGGGCGGGGGCGGGGGGGGGCCCAATATGTGTGGGCTCTTAATTTTACCTCATGACTTTTTTTCCTCGTGCGTCCGGCTACTGGTCCTCCAAAACCAAATGCCGCCCCGGGCCCGTGATGACCTTAGTTCGCCACTGCTACTAAGGCAATTATATACAGAGACGTTACAAGCACAAAAGCGATTCAGACAGACGGTCGAGCCGCAGGTCTTCAATTATGATGGCGTTCGCAGGTGAATCTGAAAGCGGGCGAGGGGGCGTACACGGAGCCGCTATCCGTGATGAAGCCGACGGCGCCGGGCTTCACGCTGCGGCCGTCGCTGGGCTCCGCCTTCCAGCCGCTGCAGCCCTCGCCGCCCTCCCCGCCGCCCGCGCCCCACGCCCCGCACTGACTGATACGACACCTCCTCACTACCAGAAGGCGTGTTACGTATCTCTGTTGACATCGTTTCGATAGCCGCTTGTACAGTATTCAGTCAGATATATTGCAGATCGACCTTAGGAGATTTCGGATGATTTCGCTCTAAACCAATGTGACTTTTGTGTAATTTTGATCAAGTTTTGGCCGATTAGTGCTTACGTAGGCAGTGTGCAGCAGAGATAATGCTCTACGAACTCAAAACTAGTCAATTGTCTCTTTTCTAAGCTCGATGTGCAATATTTATTTACGGGTACTGTACATTGCTGTTTTGGTAATGATAATTATCATTTTATGAATAGCAATGTACTGCAACGTGGTTTTTAAATTGATGGTTACCGAGATACATTATACGTCGTCAGGGCCGGGATTTTCCGTAACGCATGGTTATGGCAACTAGCCTAATGGTAGCTTTACACGTTACGCTTTAACTGCGCAAATTTAGACTTTCTCAACTAAAACGTAGTATGTGGTTACAATTTTTAAGCAAACTCATACAACAAATGTCATTGTTGGCTGGTGCTAGTTTAAAATTGCGCAAATAAAACGTGAGATATGTTAAGCATAAGAGCTCTTTTAAATCAGTGTCGACCTCCTGCAGCGTCGAAGCTATTTGTTGGTTTTCACCGTACATATTTGAGGCTGCGCACACGCACGTCTAATTGAAAGAGCCCTAAGAGCCCGTGTCACCTTGGTCAGAGATGGCAAGTGACCTACTAATAAGTATCGAAAAGAAGTGTAATCTCTCATAAAAAGGATCCTCAAACACTAATTAACAGATTTTCACCGTGGTGCCAGTGAACTATTATTTGTGAGAGTTGCACTTCACAATTATTTTTTTGTAGCAAGTGACACAACATGTTGAAGATGCAATCAATCAGCAAGTTCATTTGAGGTATTATACATCCATAATATCACTGGAGTGTCATCCAGTTTGCAACAAATCACACCAAGTGACTGAATAAAAAATGTTGAAGGTACGATTCCGAATTCAACCGCACGTAGCAGTGCTGCCGCAGCACTACTGGTCTCCATATATTATCTATGAGATCATATGAGATTACATTCCGAGCTATGCGACACCGTCGCGGAAGCAATGCAATAGAAAATAGAGAATCATGGTGCTGCGCTGCGGCAGCACCGCTGCGTGCTGCCGAGTTCGGAATCGTACCTTGAATCACCTTTCCCCTAAGCGTATAATGGAAACATCATTATTCGATGCAATTTTTTCATCGACAAGTCTATGTCAAGTCTTAATAAAATAAGGACACGTGACTTACGAGGTATATCATGTCGTATAGGTTTGCCACCCCTGGCCTTTTTATTGAAACAATTTCAAAACACAAAAATGTTTCAGTTAACACTTCTGCTAGCTACAAAAACGCTCATGCCTTTACTCGGGACGTGCACTACCGAGAGATCCCGATTTGCTTAATCCGGCCCTGACCACATTTAAATATGAGACGAAATTAACTCGATTCTCGCTACCACTGATTGACAAGGTGAATCCAAGTTTCATTACGATTTTGAGATGAAACTATTTTTGCGGAATTGTCTCGCACTTGCACTTACTTTTCTTTCTATGTTTCGTTTGCATTTTTATTACATAACGGTTTCAGATGTAAAATATCATTGATAACGCCTTATATTTTAAATATACATAAGAGTTTTTTTTTTCTAAATTTATAGCAATGAGTTTGTATCAATGGCTCTTGCGTTGTCGCCCACGATTCGCCAGATCCGTTTAGCGTTTTTAGAAATGCGAGGATGATCCGTAAAATTGGTTATATTTCATGGTGTCATACCACAACCAAGAAAAATATTACAAATATCATCGAAATAAAATACATTGAAACATTTTGGGAATATTCGCCAAATGTTTACACTTTTCTTTTAACTTTCCAAGAAAATTAGAATCATAAATAAAATTTTGGGTCGATATTACACCAGGGATGTGGTCATCCTGGTACATACCAGCTTTTTGACCTCTTCGAATTTGAAGTATTGAATCTAGTAATATCCCAGATTAATTTTACTCTTGATATTCTTTCCTTCCATTTTATATCAAGTATCACTTGGATAAAATAACATTGCTATATGTGATATGTATAGCTGTGTTCCTCATGTTGGTGGTCCTGATACCATGCAAACCTTCTAACCCATTATTTAAAAAACCAAGTAATGTGTGTACAGTACATTTTCTGCATTTTTTATGTTATGGAAGTGGCAAACAAGCGTGCAGTTCACATTGATGTTAAGTGATGACTGCAGCCTATACACACTTACACGAAGACCAAGGTCAATGCAGATGCGTTACCACTCCTGCTCACTCCTAAGGTGTTATGCCTCTGTGCCAGAAATTACAAGGCCGTAAATTCCAGTTTTAACTAAAAATATTTACATTTGAACATGTAAAGCACTGAACAGAAATGACAGACAATTCTTTTAGGCTTTTATTTTCACATAAATCTATGAAATCAGATATTTTGCTTGCGTATGCTTGTAGAGAATTAATTAGCTGATTTTCGCGTAGATAATCCTAACTTTCGCACTTATCCGACAGCCAGGTCGCTTTCCAGCTACCGTGATCGCGCTTGTGAACTCGCGAAAACGTTTTTCACCTATTCTACTTGATTACCTATATTATATTTGTTTATTATTCGTTGAACAATATTGTCACTTTCATCCCAATTAATTAACATTAATAATCAAAATATAAATTGTAATTATTTGTATTAGAAATCTGACCTTTATGGGATGACCTGACCTTTCAGTTGATACATACCGAATCAGTGAAGATTTTTTAATAATCAATAATTGTGTATGCTACAAAAATTTCTTGATTAAGAATATTTTTTCTAATTTCGTAATAAGAGGAGCCAAACGTCAAGAATCTGCAAAAGTCGCTGTGTTTTTTCTCAATTTTTAAAGTTTGATGTTATGTTGATCTTTATACCGTTACTCACAATGCACAGAATACATTTTTGGGAATTAATATAATTCAAGAATAATTACATAACTATAAAACTATAAATGCAAACCACCTAAGCATAAGACTCCAACGTCAGACTAATTTTGAAATGAGTTTCTGTTTAGTTATAACATTTCATAACCTACAAATTAGATTTTTCATTACAGCATATTTTTTGGATATTCCCATAAACATTTTGTGAGATGATGCAGTGCAAAGCGCTGCGAAACGGTAATGACACTTGCATTATAATAATGTATAATTATAAACAAGCATGTAGGTATAAAGCGAGTCTCCTACGACAAAAAACTGGCAAAACATGAATTTTCACAAAAAATGGTGTTATGTACAACCAGCAGTACCAATTTTGTTGAAATAACATGTTTAAGACGATTATTTAATTAGCTTAGTACATGGTATCGTCTCGACAGAACAATCTTAAAATGGCCCTACATTTATGACATATCGCTGCGTTGTTCGTTCACTGAAAAATGTTCTACATAATAGTTGGTGATTTTTTTGTACAATGTACTACTGAGTTGTTAAAAAATGTTTTTTTTTTAATCACGTTTTTAGTCAGCCCATTCGTTCAGCTCGTGTATGGAAGCTATGTCTTTAATCTGTAGTGACAATAATAAATATCATTATAAGTTTAAATTCTATTTGAATAATGACGATATAATTATTGTGTCCATTACAATATTAACATATAGAGAAATATTGGATGTTTGTCAATTTACATTGAATTACGAGTGAGACTGTAAAAATTATCCCACTTTATGAAATCAGTATACTTATTATACACACCAAAGTTAGTTACAAACTAATTATATTTTCTTTCCAAATGACGACCTTAAAATATCAAATGTTCTTCAATATGAAGTGACCGTTTCCAAATAAAATAATAATTGTAAACAAGGAAATCATATTTTTTATGTTTATAACTTACATATTTTAATGTTGATTACCATTTACTGTGTCTAACATGACTGAATATATTACGTACTTGATCTCATATATTGTTTAATATGTACATACACTCGTATATATTTCTCATTGAATCGTACCTATATTTTATTACATCCTGTTATTATATAAGTCAGTATTGAGTTTAACGCCGTATTCGTGTAAAGAAACATAGTTGTCCTATTTTGAATTTACAAGCGATGTTTCATTCAACTCTTTAAATATTTTGTTTCTATAATAATAATTTTACTAAGGGGATAATGGGGATAAATGACTTTGGACCAAAATCATGAAGTGACAGAGTATTAATCTCTCCAGACACGAGAAAAATATGACAATTGAAATTCAATTGTGTCTCGCCGCCGGTGGCCGTACGATCCTTGAAGGATTAAAAAGGCACTGCAACAAGTGATAGGCTGTTTCTGTGAAATAGATAGAAAGCTTTAATATGCGGGATTTGATAAAAAGGAAGAAGATAGACTGATTTTTAAAATTTACTTCTGCGTCTTTACAGGTATCTGAACTGAGATGGTAGAAAGATAAACCACGATGATGAGACAATTAAAAAATATTGACTATTGGCCATTGGCCCATTAGCTGATTGCATATTTGCATGTATGCCGTGTCAATACATACTTAATATCAGGTATCTGTATTGACTACTGTGAATACAATGATACGGTATTTGTTTTATATCATTCGGATAAGAAAGAAAGGACCATGCCAATTGGATCTCTCACTTTGGCCAAAACGCATTTTTATCATCGAGACTGATAATGTAGAATGTTGAGAACATAGTTAGATCTGCTTTATTATTTTTTAACTTTTTGTAATCTTCGACGGCAAATTAAATATATTTTTGACGGCTCACCTTTGGAATATAGAGTATTTTAAATCTTGTCATTGCTCAAATCAAATTTTTTATTAGGAGCCACACTATGATGTATGCCGAATTTGAAAATGTAATGAACATTGTGATTGTAAAATTTCAAGTTGCTAATATCTATATTTATATATATATATACCTATTGATTATTTAACAAATGAATGTGATAGTAAAAATCGTTTGTGAATATTGATTGTTACTTGACAACTTTCGGTACTGCTAAAAACCTTTGCGCAGTGGTGTAGCTAACACTATCAGGATGTCAACGAAATGGATGGTCGAAGGTTTTCAGAGGCCTAATTACTGGGAAATCCGAATGTAGAGAAATTAAGGAAGAGCTCACGTAAAGTGTATGTTCAATTTTGTAATTTTTTATGAAGGCCTTGTGAGACCGTCGACTGTTGTGGATATCTAGATGTGCCACTGCTGCAGCGCTAGTGTTGCACTGGCCGTGCCCTGGCCTTGGTAGTCGAACGGGCAGTCGTTTCGCTACCGCACAGTGAACAGTAACCATGAGTTGTAAAGTGTTACCGAAGGTGCTTAGGAATAATGTAAGTGAAGAGACGCGCCACTGGCTTGTGACAAATACACATGAAATGTTCTGAAGTTGTACTCGCGGTAACTTGTCGGTAAAATATTTTTGAATGTCAATGAATGTGACAAACAATCAATTGCATAGACAAAAAAAAAAGATTATTTGATAATGTACAAATAATTTTGTTTTTATTTTCGTGAAGTACATGTGTAGATACTTTAAAAAATAATGATTAGTATTATGCAAGGCCAATTCATCTATGATTTCACGATCATTTAGTAATAAATAAATATGTAATAATAATATGCTGCGCAAAATAAAAAGTGGAAGAAAAACCGAGCCAGTATTTAAAATCCGGATTTCTGTATAATTTTTCAAATAAGTGCAATATCTAGCTGTAATGTTGAAAATATTCTAGCGAACCATATAAATATCTCATTTAACTTCCTTTCCTTAAGTTTCGTGTTTTCTTAAAGTCTAATTTGATTTGCAGTCAAACAACTTACATTATACACGAAATGTGTAATAGTTGTGAGCTTAATTAGAGGGTATATGTATTTGCATCGCTTCCTGTTCGCTTTCGTGACCTTTATAGTATCCTCACTTGGAATCCAAAACAATATTATGCTTTATTAACATTATACATAAAATAATTAGATTTATGTCACAGGTCCAGGTTGTAATTTAGGGTTTATCTTTCCCAATGTTGTTACCTAATTTAAGATTAAGTAAGTTTTAGATGACCCGAAAATATTCGCTATTAATAAATGTGTGCTATAAAATTGTCCCATGATGATTTATTAATTTTGTGTAAACCATGGATGTGGGCAGGATTTCTACATAACGGTCTATTGCCACTGTCAACATCACTCATTAACCATTTAACAGAAAAAAATAACTTTTGGAAGATTAATGACACCTTTATGTAGAAATCTTATGTTTTTCAAAGTACATAAAGATATTTTTGTATGTTCAGGGTAGGAGTTGTGCGAATTGTATCATAAAACTAACTTTGCTAGGATCTTAGATTTGATAGTTCTTTTATAGATGGTTAATATTATTTTAAAGTTTGCTTTTGATGAATGATAAGTTTTGTAATTTTGATTACTGATATTAGATTAAATACTAACATTTAAATTAAACCAAAAGTGCCCATTGAGATAAGTTTATAATCCGAACAAGCCTTTTGTTGGGAATTTTGTTAATGAATAATGTTTAGGCGACAAAATTAGTAAATAAGGAAAGGATTGTTGAGTTTTAGTTATCTAAAATTGTTGAGGTTTATTGAAAAAAATCATTTAATTTTTTTACATGTAATACTCGACAAAAGGCTTGTTAATTTAGAGGCATTAATTAACATCAATAATAATAGTATCGATTTTAAGTAATAATAAGAATGGTTTTATTATAGTTTTGTTTCAGAGAAGAAAATTCTAATTACTATTTTTGTTTCCAATATTTTATCACTTTTACCTGTTTTCATTGTATTGTATCTTGCTGTATTGCAAACATATCCAATATACAGACTGATTTAACAAACGCGTATTTATTTGCTGTTAATAATGGATACATAAATAAAATGTTTATAAAAAAAAACAAATCCCGAGAGACTATCCAATTGGGCAGCCAGCCTTGTCTGACAGACATGTAAACAACTAATGCTGGTGAACTGGTGGGCACTGAGCCGCAGGGCTGATGATTATACTAAAAGGTTAGGATCCCACTGCAGAATCATTTAGTTCATCCAGATATGCTGCAAACCTATTTTTTACGCATATGTATAATCTAGAGAATATAATTAAATCCACTAGGTTGCCTATCAAAATTTGGACGCAAGTATTTTTAATTAAATTTTATTTTTAACAGCCAGCAACTCTTCTATGCGGCTGATTTAATTTGGCTCCCGTATATACCTATCCCGTTAAAATAGCGTTAATCTATCTATTTCTATATATATAAATTAATTTCTGTTCTTTAGTCTCGCTAAAACTCGAGAACGGCTGGACCGATTTGTCTAATTTTGGTTTTGAATGATTTTTGGAAGTCCAGGGAAGGTTTAAAAGGTAAGAAAAGATGAAGAAATTAAAGGGAAATAGTAAAAACCACAATTTTATTTTCCCGTACAAATAGTCCGTATCTATCAAACCTTTGACACATCATTTCATTCTCAGGCAATACGAAGTTTGTCGAGTCAGCTAGTTTTATATATAAATAATACATGAACGTTATGGACGTAAAAATTCAATAGAACCAGTGATAAAGGACTTTACACCATTATCTCTGATAGCTCCCTACCCGGGAATCGAACCCAGGACCCGTGTAGTAGTAGTGGCCTGCTACCACTAGTCTACTGAGGCAGTTAAATTACATTATATTCTCTAGAAAGATTATGAATATGCGTAAAAATTGGTTTGCAGCATATCTGGATGAACAAAATGATTTTTCAGTGGGATCCTAACCTATAATAGATAGATAATAGATTACATCTACATGTCGAAAGTTGGAAGCCTTATTTCTCAATGCTATGCTTATGGAAAGCTTTTCGTGTTCTGGTACTTGTTGATGAAATACAATTGTGTTTCTGATGGATTCTTGATCTTAACTCCTGAGTGAGAGCAGAAACTTTCAATTCTTTGTATTTGTCTATCAGTTACAATACATACCTACCTATTCTATCTATAGACTGCAAGCATGTGTGGCTAGCATTAAAAACCTAGTCATTAATTCCAACTTAACACATTTTCAGGATAACAAATATTTAAAAAGAGATAAATAGGTACACATTTAAACTTCTGAATAGTGAACTGTCATATTAATTTATGTATTGTACAGATTCACAATAATTATATCAAAATTCAAGACCCATATTGGATTGAAAGTATTTAATTTCATACTTAAATCTTCATTTAGTCTTGAGATCCTTATCAATTGAGGTATAACAGTATTTTTTATATCTAATTAATATTGTATACTTCTTTTGGTTTGTATATCATCTAAGAGTATTCGGAGTTCTTCATCTTCAAATCTTCCTTCTAAAGATGGTATTAAAGCCTTGGCTTCTTCAGGTGTTTCAGGACATAGATTTGCTAAACTTGCCACCTCAAATTTATGCAGTTTTTTTGATTGTAATAAGCTGAAAAAAACGGAAGTAACTTAAGACATTTTTTCATTAATTGAAGTTTAATAAGAATAGTTTTAATTTAACTTTATTGTAACTTCAAGCCACGGAGAATAAAGATGAATGAGTGGTATGGATGAGAACTTCAAAGTGTCCAGTGTATATGCTGTAAATATAAACAGTATGTACTTAGTCCCAAATAATAATATTAACCAAAAAACTACTGTGAAAACGTGTATTCATGTTATCTTCACACCAAGTCCCTTATGGGGTAGGCATGGTGTGGAACGCTTTGTGATACAATGCATATAGGGATATATTTATAGTGAACCCTATCCCAATTCGCCATCATTTTGTTGGACATTTTTTTTTATACGCTTACACTTACAGCCCCACAGTAGGTATAAACCTGTGTCGTGGGTGCCATTGTACACATACAACACATACACAAACACCCAGACCCGAAACAAATATCTGTAGACCATACAAAGATTTGTCCCAGTGCGGGGAACGAACCCGCTACCCTTTGAATCAAACGGTCATCTCACAACGCTGGACTAACCGGGTCGTCAATAGTCAAATTTATATATACATATACATACAGTTTATATATCTTTATACTCCATACTTCAACAACTAGTTCCAACTACTAACTTACTTTCTAACAGCAGTAATAGTTTCCTTGTTTTTAAATTTTTTAAACATATTAGTATATGTCAAGGTTTTCATGAATACTTCTGAAAACTCTTGTTCCTCTTCAGCAGACTCATTTTGGGCTTTTCTGTGTTCAAGAAGCATATCCACTTCAGATATCAACAGAGTCTCTGCATTTTCAAATTCTGCAATATAAAATTGAGCATTAAAAACAAACACTGTCAGTTCACATTGAATGTATGTGAATATTGCAGCATATAATCCACACAAAATCAAAGACCAAAATGCAGATGCATCACCCCTTAGACCTAAATCGTTTTGTCTGTGATAGTTGTTACGGGGTTCGGTTGTACGGTTACATTACGATCTAACACAATAGTGATGATGATGAACTACTATTTTGCTGCAGACACCTTTTTATAACAAACTTGCAAGTATTAACTCAATAAAATGAGACGAGACAGCAAAGGAAACAGAATTTCAGATAAACCTGCATATAGATCTACCTTTGGGAAACTGTAAATCCGCGGCGTCTTCATCCACGACGTCTTGAATCGGACCAGCCATAATATGTGATAAAAAAACAGAGTGCAGCAGTGCAGTACCTATGAATTGTTTTTTATTTACAAAATAACAGTTTTTTATGTACCAAAACCAAAGTTTTAATTATTTTCTTTCTTTCTTTCTTTCTTTTGATTAATGGCAACTACTTTTTTTTTTGTTATTATGGCATCGCTATTACGCATATTGCCAGTGTCAAGTAAAACGATATTTCATATTTATATAAGCAGCGTAAAAGTTAGTATAATATAGTCATCAAATATAATATTTAAGTATCAAGTACATAAGTTATCAAGTATAATATGTCAGTCAAGTGAGTTACAATCAAGTTATTCGAGTAAAGCGATGGCTACTTTACCAGAACATATTTTACAATGTAGTTTTGGAGGCAACCTGAAAGGTCGTATTTTCGCACTGTTATTCTATTTCACTATACACGGGCACTGTAATAAACCTATATCAAACAAAATGCCACCAATTTTATTCAATATAACTTAAAAATACACCAAGAAAGTGAAATAAAATAAGAGCACCATACGCCTCTTTCAAGGTTCCCCTTTTATTTATTTTATCACGCCTAATCACGCGTCACAAATTGACACAAAAGTCACATTGACAAATTATGTCAAATATGACGAGTGAACATGTGTTTGTCTTTGTCTTTTATTGTAGATACCAAAACGCGAAATAATTACATTGGATACAAAGCCTTCATCTCTACCGGGCATTTTACTTTCACTTGTGCCTCTTCTATCACCGGACTTTGGCAGAATTACCTTAAAAGTTGGTAGTTGCCATTAATCAAAAGAAAGAAAGAAAGAAAGAAAGAGTGACATGCATTCAATGCCATGCAGTTTTTTTATGGCAACCGACTTGCAACCGACCAAAAGCGTTTCTGCCAACATAACGTTTGATTTCAAGTTTAAGGAAACCATGCAGTTGCCAGTCACTGCTAGTGCCAGATCTTCATTAAAGAGATAACTCAAAAAATTACATTTAGGTATTTATTGTTTGGGATTACGGAAATATTTGCGGTAGGTAAGTATTTCATTGACTGCTTTACGCATTGCAACATGATCATGCATTAATATTTGATTAAAATTAGTCATCGTCATTCGCGTATTGTGAAATAACAGTGAAACTAACCTCCTACTCCGAGTTTTGGCGGGAACCTTTAAATAGGCGTGTGGTGCTCTTATTTCATTTCGTTTTCTTGGTATATTTATGGTGGCATTTTGTTTGATATAGGTTTATTACAGTGCCCATGTTTGTATAGTGAAATAGAATAACAGTGCGAAAACACGGCCTTTCAGGTTGCCTCCAAAACTTCATTGTAAATGTTCTGATAAAGTAGCTATCACTTTACTCGAATTACTGACTGTGACACACATAACTGGACTTACTGATTTACTGACTGATTTTTACTTTAGCGCTGCTTTTATACGAATACGAAATATCGTTTTACTTGACATTGGCAATATGCGTAATAGCGATGCCATTTTAATTTTTTTTTAATTAAAAAAAAAAGCTGTAATGTTTATGTTTGTAAAATTTTGATTTGTTTTTTAAACATTTATGATTAAGTGTTTAAACCACAATTAATTATATTCCCAAATCTATTTGATACGTGAACAAAATGTCTAAAATATCATGTAATAATGGTGACCACCTGAACCTACAATTCAAGTCAAAAGGTTAGATTTTCATATTTTTTTAATTTTGATGTTTTGAATTGCTTTTAATTTGAATTTGTTTAGGAAAAATCTATTGGCAATTATACTATTATGCGTTATGTACGTATGTACGTATTAAAATATAATTGGCAAGAGATTTTGAACAACAGTATAGCAGCAAATGTACATCATCATTATGTATGTTTTATTTCAGAAATAACTCCTCTTAAGAAAGATATTCCTAGCATCACAAAAACTGTTTATACTCATGTGTCTAACATTCACCGGCTGCTTTGTGATTGGGTAAAGTTTAGAGAAAAGGGAGTGAAACTTTGCAAATGTATTTCAACATTAAGGCTATATGAATACACTGATGATTACTACCCGTCTCAACTGAAACCTCTTGTTGAATCTCTGCTAGAAGCACTTGACGGGTTGAAGAACAGTGTTGATGGTAAGCGTTTTGTGTATTTTACTGGTGGTAGAGCTCCAGTGACGGAGCTCGTGGGCGTCGGCACCACCGCATTACCTAATATACTTGTTGCTAAATGGTAGTGTTCAGCACTGTCGTGGTCTGGTCAGCTGGTAATATACGGCCCTGTAATTTCCGGCACAGAGGCACAACACCTTAGGCCTCAGGAGTGGTAACGCAGCTGCATTTTGACCTTGGTTTTGGGTGGGTGTCTATAGGCTGCAGTCATCACTTAACATCAATGTGAACTGCATGCTTGATTGCCTCTTCCCTTAAATAATTTAAAAAAGTCTTATTGCAAACCTAAGGATGACTTTTTTTATATAAAAATATTATATTGATTTTTTTAATTTTTTGCTGTTATGCTGAAAGGCATGTTGGCTGTACTCATATTTTGATATTGAATGCATGGCTCATGAGCCATAGATTAATTGTAGACTAGCTGTGCCTGCGACTTTGTTCCCGTGGAATAGTGACATTGGGATTTTGGGCAGCGCTTTAGAATATAAATTTTGGGTAGCTAAAAAAATTTAGTTTACAGTCATGCTTCTCTGTACACGATATTAGACGTATGGCCATCAAGGATAAAAGCACACAGGCTGCTAGGATTGCGAAAAATTGCTAATTATGTCTTACAATGCTCAGTGGTGTAAGTACCTACCTACAAACGTCCATCCTACATTGAACCGTATTTTCGAAAAGGCCATTTTAAACTTCTATGAATATTTTTTTTATAGACAATTATTTTATAGTTCTGTAAAGTTTCTGTCAATTAGTGCTACTGACAGGGAATAAAAGATGAAATATAGATCTATACATAATAAATATGCACTCTGTAAGAGCCGGTAGAAGTGAAAAATTGAATACTAACGTTGTGCATTTTTAACCACTAATACCACCAACACCACCACCACCATCATCACCATCGTCACCACCTCTACCATCACCACCACTGTCACCACTACCACCGCCACCACCACCACCGCCACCACCACAAACGGTACCAACGCCATCAACGCCGCCACCAACACCAACATCACCAAACACCTACGCCACCAATGCTACCAATGACACCAATGCCACCTAAACCACCACCACTACCACAACCAATGCCACCAACGCATCCAAAACTACCAACGTCACCAATGCCTCCATCGCCACTAAAAACCACCACCACGCCACGCCACCTACACCACCACGAGAGTCACGAACAACACCTACGTCACCAACGACACCAATGACAATGACACCAACGACACCAACGCCACCAATGCCACCAATGCCACCAATGCCACTAACCCCACCACCACCCCCTCAAAGATAGAACTATGATGCAGAATAGCTTAAAAATATTCGATATGATTCCTTAAATTGACATTACTTTTTTATTTCTGAACCGAGTCATATGAAACAAACACTATGTTTAGTGAAACTTACCACAATATATTAGTGAAAAACGCAAATCGAATAAGCCGTTTCTGAAATTAGCGCGCACAAACAGACATTTTTCCGGGATATAAAGTACCCAGTGTTGTGCGCCAAAGGTTAAAGTATAATCATACCAAGTTTCATTGTAATCGGACCAATAGTTCTTATGTGTTGCTTGAACAAACATACAGACAGACAGACAATTTTTTTTTAATCACATATGTATTTGAGTTCGGTATCAATCTAGTAAAATCCCCTGGTATTTTTTTTTTCAATATTTTTAATGTACAGAATTTACATTTCTACAGTTTTAATAAAGTATAGATTATGTTCAACCTGTGTTGTTGGTGAGTCTAAATAATATCCAGAGTACATGAAATTATTCTAGAATCACAATCATTTCAAAATGGTTGTCTTACAGGTATTTCTGCCATAGATGATCAATTGAAGTCCCTGGCTAAGTTACCACCAACAGAGTTGCCTGTAATATGCACCTGGACTGGCCTACAAATATCTGAAAAAGTTTCCATAATACATGCATCCTTGCAAAATGAGTATAGATTAAAACAGGTTATTACTGGTAAGCAATGTTTTATTATACTCTTGATTTTCATATGACACTTATGTATGAATGTATGAGAATGTGTCATACACAATTTAAAAAAATTGGCTAAAGTGTTTGTTGATTGTCAGGGCATGCACCATGTAGGGTTCCAGTTTTCCAATGTATTTTGAAAACTATTACTTATATATATATTTTTTAATTTATCAATAAAATTAAATATCTATCACCGTTGTATGTATTGAATTAATAAAAACACTAATATGTTCTTTATTTGGTGGTTGTAACTGGTTGGTTTAGCAACTCCAGACTGTTTGTTGCTGTTATAATATTATGTTTAGCAACTAACTTCAGAATGTCTGTCGTTGTGTGCGTGCATTCACTTTCATCATTTTTTCCAGTTGCGCCAAAAGAAGTATAACTTCAATAACTTCAATAAAAACAAAAATAATCATAAATTAAAAAATGTATAATATATTACCCAATCCAGATGGTCACCGTGGGAAATCAGACCAAATCCCCTCAGAATCTTTTCAAAAATCTAGTCAACTTTTATAGGATAAGTGGAGACGTCTGGTGTAGGCTTTTGCTCAAAGGCACACAGAGGAAGATATAATTAATATATCAGTATAACTATGTACACCCTATTATAATCTTTTTTCTGAATAAAAGCAAGCATAAATAAGCTATTACTCGTAAATTGTTGAGTCCACTTAGCCATGATAGTTGTTCTTTTAAATTCGTAATTTTAGCACTGTCCATTTTTTTATTATGCGTTGCCACTCCGGTGGCCTAAGCTGTCAGGCCTCTGTATCGGAAATTACGGATCCGTACATTACCACCTGAACAGAACACGATAGCGCTGAACACTACTATGTAGCGACTTTTAGATTAGGTAATGCGGTGGTGCCTATAGGTACTCTTAATCTCCCTCAATGGAACCAGTGATATGTAGAGTTTCAGAGATCAACGGAAAATTATTAAGCAGCCTATCGGATTGGTTTGGTCCCTTTAAGCGGGGAACTTGTCTTTTTAAGTTCAAATGTATTTGATAATAACTTGCATCATCCTAAAAAAATAGCGGACCCTAAGCCGATTCTCGATATAATAGGTAATCAAAATAGTTACACTTCTTTCTCAAAAAAATATTTATATTTCGCTGGGCACAACAGATTTTTTAAAAAATAGTTTCGTTATTAATATTAATCAAAGCATTTCGGAAATTGATTTTTTAAAATATTTTTTTATTTTTCAGAAAATATAGCGCATTGCAGAGACGAACATTTATTAGAAGTGTATGTTAGTGCATGGGAATTTGAACGTTATTTAAACATGGAATCAAATTCATATCTTTTTGTTGAAGTCGGCTTAACAGGAATCACGTGATACAATTGTTATTCAATCGTCATAGCGTTTATTAATTTCGTCATACTGTTTGTATTTATTTGTTTTTTATTAAATAAATTTTAACGATAAAATTTTGTGTTCATTGAAGGTGAAGGTTATTTAAATGCCTTTATTTTTTTATACCCACAATTGCCTAGCATACCAAGTTAAATACGAGAGGGCAGCAAGGTTGTAACCATGACAACTATTTCCTAAACACCATTATTTTCGTGCTGGTTTACATCATTATCCTGAAACAAAATGTTAAATGTCCGTCAGAATGAGGTTGGGTGGATATAGCTGATATATTACTGGTGGTAGAGCTCTAATATCAATGTGAACTGCATGCTTGTTTGCCACTTCCATTACATAAAAAACCTATTGCTTGTATTCTTTAAATAACCTAATCTACTTGCCTTGCACCTGTAATGTGTGACCCTGTAATTTCCGGACACAAGGAAACAGCCGAAAATGAAGAAATCCCAGTAGTAGTTATCTCCGACCCGGATATTGAACCCACAACACTTAAGGTAGCAGTCTGTAGCAGTACTATGGCATATATTATTTAGGGGCAGGCAGTTATAATTAAAATAATTCGTGATATGAAAATACGAATTTCATATCACGAATTATTTATTCGCCCGTACCTAGTGTACCTACATAACATGACCATACGTCCTGTTTTGAACGGGACAGTCCCGTTGTGTTGCTAATCTCTCCTTTGTCTTTTTCTATCCTGCACATTTGACAATGCAACTGACAAAGACAAAGCATTCTATAGCTTAAACGTGTCTAATGTACGTTTACGAATAAGGGGTAAGTAGGTAATCTATTCATAAATTTCAATGTGTACGTCATTGCGGTATTATTACATAATACCTAGTTTGGCGTGGGTTGTCACGATATAGGTAGTTAATACATGTAGCAGTAGATTTACTGGTAGATAGATACAAATAGCGATCTAATATTAATCTTCATTATTTTTGAGAACAAATGAAGAAATAAATACATTTGAGGCATCAATATATTTATCAAAATGTAATGACCATTTATAGATGGGGGAACATCTCACGTAAAGGGTCTCGCCATGGAAATTGACCCAAATTTGAAGGCAGGGCTTGTAATGATGTCGGCTATCATTTCACACTCAATTAACTTTGTTGGAGATGTTAAAAATGCTCCTTTATAAATGTATAGTCCCCTAGATGTATATTTTTTTGAATTTCCTATTTATTTTCGTAAGGTTTCTATAACTACACTGCTACTAAAACGTGGTGCTGGTAGAACTCCAGTGATGGATCTCGAGGACGTAAGCATCAGCGCATTAGCTAATCTACCTACCGCGTTCCGATTAGGTGGTAATTCATGGACCTGCAATTTCGGGCACAATTGCGTATGCTCACTTTATATTTACAGATATCTCTAGACCAGTGATTCCCAACGTGGTCCATATAGACCCCCTGGGGTCCATGGGACTCGATGGGGGTCTATGTAGGCGTGAATAAAATTTGGAAATATGGGAATGTGATATAAATGTAGCAAGGAAGGGGGTCCACGGAAACCAGAAACAAATTGAAACAAGAAAAAATAGTTTGGGAACCTCTGCTCTAGACTGTGTATGTTCATAGCTTAACCTCTATTACAAGAGTCTTGGACCCTTTAATACTTTCATTTTCCTATTTTAGTATTTAATTTTGTCGTTATAAATACATTATTTGTGAAAATTTTAGTTTTCTAGCTATCATTGTTTATGAGATACAGCCTGGTGACCGACAGACGGACGGACGGACAGACAGACAGACAGCGGAGGATTAAAAACCGTCTGTCCGTCAGTCTTTATCTTTTAGGTACGCAACCCTAAAAAAGATAGAAGATAGATGCAGAATAGTCTAAAAATATTCGATATGATTCTTTAAATGGACATAACTTTTTTATTTCTGAACCGATTGACATGAAACAAACACTTAATGGTAAGTAAAACTTACCACAATATATTAGTGAAAACCGCAAATCGGATAAGCCGTTGCTGAAATTAGCGTGCACAAACACACAGACAAACAGACATTTTTTCGGGATAAAAAGTACCCAGTGTTGTGCGCCAAAGGTTAGAATATAATTATACCAAGTCTCATCGTAATCGGACCGGTAGATTTTGTGTGATGCTTAAACAAACAGACAGACAGACAGACAAAAAAATTTCTAATCACATATTTGTGTTCGGTATCGATCTAGTAACATCCCCTGGTATTTATTTTTTCAATATTTTCAATGTACAGAATTTACACTTCTACAGTTTTATTATAAGTATAGATGAGCTAAGATAACATATTTTATAAATATAGATGAAAGTATTAATGCACGTCAACTTCTTCAAGAAGGCATGCAGTTATGACATATCGAAGGTAATGGTGATAGATCGCCGTAAGATCGCTGTATGTTTGCATTATGGAGTGTAAAAATAAAGGAGTATCATAAGGCAACAAAATTTTTGGAAATTGGAAATGCGTGATAATTTTTGAGCGAGCGGGGCGAAGAGGTTCGGTCTACCATTGGTGCTGCTTAGATAGATAGGTTCTGATAAGATGACAAAAATACGGGTAGTTGCTGGACGCTTTTTAATTGCGGGACCCTGACGGTTCAACCTACTGATATGGAGTAGAACTTGAAAAAGTGGCCAGCGTACGCTGAAAATAAAGTTTCTAGTAACTGCGACAATAGCGTCGAAATTTATGATATGAAATAAAACCATATTTAATCATTCAAACCAAAAAACGTGCATAGTTATAATAATATATTAATAGGGAAATCTAAATAAAACTTAAATTTTATTAAAAAATAAATCATATAAAGAGACCGTAGGTACTCCTTTATCATTACCTCAATAGTTGATCTCGTAGATAGCTTCATTGTTCCCTCACTAGAGTCAACAAGCTACTCTAGAACAGAATCGTGAATGGAGTTGTTGTGATTCTATTTTTTTTTTGTTATGAAGTGGCAAACAAGCACACAGGTTACATTGATGGTAAGTAGTCTTTCAACAACTTCACGAAACCAGAGATCTCAATAAAGATGCGTTGCCACTCCTAGAGCCTAAGGTGTTATGCCTCTATGCCGGAAATTACAGGGCCTCTCTTTGAAAGATTCTTTAGCTGTGCTTGTACTTAGTCAAAATCCTCTTCGATAAGAAAGTAAAATGTGGTCTATACTAATTGGTGAGGTGATTTAGATTAATTCGGCAAGAACACCTCTAGAGTTTTTGTGTCTTAGAAGACACGTTAAGCCAGTGGTCCCTGCGACTGTTTATTGCGGTAACGACTGTTTATTTGCGGTGCGTTAAGAACTAGTAAGAAGGTACGTAGGTACACAATCGTTAAGCTATGACGAATAACGGCTTAAATGCAGTTTGAACTCTTAACTTTTTATAAAAATCTTTCGTAGGGCAAAGCCCTTGTTTTTTGGAGGTACTCCAATAATCCTTTACAGACTTTACACGTTGGAAAGCAAGTTTGCTCAAGAATTATAATAATATCTCTATTAATATTAATTAATTAATATATCTCTATAATTAGCTGATATTATTTGTTCAGATGGTATAGATTTGGTGATATTTAACTACCTATTATTCCTGAATGCTCTCAAATATACCTACACTACTTATAATATTAGTCGCCAAATTCGATTTTCTTAAGGCGGTTGCTTAAGTGTCTCATTTTGATGATGGTACCTAAAATCTAAATATAATGTCACGTGAATGACGACCCGGTTAGTCCAGCGGTGCGAAACCACCGTTTGATTCGAAGGGTCGCGGGTTCGATCCCCTCACCGGGACAAATATTTGTATGATCTACAGATATTTGTTTCGGGTCTGGGTGTTTGTGTATGTGTTGTGTGTTTATAACGGCACCCACGATACAGGTTTATACCTAGTGTGGGGCTGTGAGTGTAAGCGTATTTATGTATTTATTTATATATTTAATGAGCGAAGAACCTTTTTTAAAATAAAATATATAAGCAAACAGGAAGACAAGTAGCATGCAAATAATGTAATACATAAGGATCCTTAAGTCTACATTATCTACTAATTTGCTTAATAACATAAACGTACAAACCACCTGTCTTTCTGTTTATTATATTTTATTAGAAATTGTCAAATTATTATATTATGTTATAAAAATCGCAAGATAACACAACGCTTTACGTAATAGGTACTTTAAAACAATGTTGTAGGCACTAGCAAGGTTTAAAAATACATCAAAAATGCTTATTTTGCAAACTCTTACCTTCGTAGTCCTTGCCGGCACCGATAATGAAGGTGCTCCTCAATAGGTGGCCCATTTTCTTTATTGCTTTACGATACTGAATTTGCAAAAATCTTGAGTGTACAACAAATGATCATTAGATTCTAACCACTATGTCTACATATATACGAAAAAACAGCTAAACTACGTTTACTACTAGGAAATATCTATACTCAATATGCGTTTATGACATAAGTATAGCAGATATACCGCGCTAGTCGGCTAAAAACGTAAACGGCTACATCTCTGCTGATATAGAAAAATATTATTTCGCGCTTCCGTAACGAAGAAAGGCTGTATGTGTGTATCGTCACCGGTATACAAATGATGTAAACTGAGCGCTAACCGAAATTATAGGTCGCGTTATGCTGACGCACAGAGTAAACCTAAGAGTAGCTACTGTTTGACTCGTTTGAAGTACGCGTATCTTTCACATTAAATATTTTTACTTATTTAAGTAAAAATGCCTACCTATTATGCCTGAATGCTCTCAAATATACCTACACTACTTATAATATTAGTCGCCAAATTCGATTTTCTTAAGGCGGTTGCTTAAGTGTCTCATTTTGATGATGGTACCTAAAATCTAAATATAATATCACGTGAATGAGCGAAGAACCTTTTTTATTAAAGGGTAAATATGATTTCTACCATGTATGAAGCTCGCGAAAACCTGCGAAAACGTTATAACCTTTTTTATATAAAACTTAGTTACATCCATTTCCTAGTTAACTTTCATTTTGCGATCACGATCATCAATAGATAATTTGTAAATTGGTAGAGGTGCAATTACCACTGTCCTGCGACGGAAATCGAAGGCGTAGCCATCACCGCAATACTCTATTTACCTGCTGCTAATTCCAGTTCCGCGCTACCATGTTCCGGTTATGGATCAAGGTCTCATTAGAATTTAGTACCTACGTAGGTGTTTAGATTCTACAGTGTTCAATTACTTGTCATCAACATGAACCGTTTGCTTCAATTACCTTTCTTTTGTGATATAAGCATGACAAAAACAAGGTAATACTTAAATAAGTAAAAATATTTAATGTGAAAGATACGCGTACCTCATACGAGTCAAACAGTAGCTACTCTTAGGTTTACTCTGTGCGTCAGCATAACGCGACCTATAATTTCGGTTAGCGCTCAGTTTACATCATTTGTATACCGGTGACGATACACACATACAGCCTTTCTTCGTTACGGAAGCGCGAAATAATATTTTTCTATATCAGCAGAGATGTAGCCGTTTACGTTTTTAGCCGACTAGTGCGGTATATCTGCTATACTTATGTCATAAACGCATATTGAGTATAGATATTTCCTAGTAGTAAACGTAGTTTAGCTGTTTTTTCGTATATATGTAGACATAGTGGTTAGAATCTAATGATCATTTGTTGTACACTCAAGATTTTCGCAAATTCAGTATCGTAAAGCAATAAAGAAAATGGGCCACCTATTGAGGAGCGCCTTCATTATCGGTGCCGGCAAGGACTACGAAGGTAAGAGTTTGCAAAATAAGCATTTTTGATGTATTTTTAAACCTTGCTAGTGCCTACAACATTGTTTTAAAGTACCTATTACGTAAAGCGTTGTGTTATCTTGCGATTTTTATAAGATAATATAATAATTTGACAATTTCTAATAAAATATAATAAACAGAAAGACAGGTGGTTTGTTATGTGTACGTTTGTGTTATTAAGCAAATTAGTAGATTATGTAGACTTAAGGATCCTTATGTATTACATTATTTGCACGTTACTTGTCTTCCTGTTTGCTTGTATATTTTATCTAGCACTTAACACGAGTATGGAAATTTACCGAGAATTGTAAATTACCTATGTATTTATATTGCATAACATCACATCATACACATAAGACATAGGTCTGTATGCCATGATTATCGTGATAGCAGGTAGATAGGTAGGTACATAATTAGTTACTTTACCTACTGTTTTAATAGTGTATTGTAATTGTATAGTAATCCTGCTGTCTCTCTCTCTCTCTGTGTGATTCTCTGTCGGGTTAATTATAACAAAAATATGTGTGGTGATGATTTTATTCATCTCAAATCCAGTGCCGGATAAAGCCGGTGCGGAGCCCGTAGCAAATGTGACCATGGGGCCCTAGAGTTACATTGCCTACTGAAATTTAGGATGTAAATAACACAGAACGTTTAAGAATAGGAATCGGAAATAGAATTCCCCCTGTAAGTATTGTGATTGCCAACTAGCAACATAATAATATATATATATAATTACAGTGGAGCCAATGCTCACTTTTTTCAGCTTCGTATCACATACGCTATCATTGAAAATTATAGAGTAACATGTATTTATTATTCTATAATACCTTTCATTGTTTTTAATTATATATATTCCAATGGTGGGGCACGAAACAATAGGTAGGGTCGGTCTGGATAGGAAGAGCCGGGGTGGCTCGGTGGCTCCTTATACTAAGGAGCCTGATCTTGATATCCTGAGTATTAATTTACTAAAATGCATTGGGAGGCGAAGAAAAAAAGTCGGAAAGCCCATGCATATGGTCTAAGATCCGAACCTAGGTCGACCTTCACCCATCTGTTTACCGAATGCAACATTGTTTTATCAAATTTCATACATAAACAAATACGTACGTCTTGCATGTATTGCCTATCAAAATATGTTCATATGATTTTTTTTTCGAGCAGTTTTTTATTTGTTAATCAACCAAATGTGTTTGAAACTAAGAGTTTTAACATAAAATAGGTCGGTAAATAGTTCGGTGCAGTTACGTATATTTACTTACTTGTTTACACCGCCTTGCCAGGTAACCATGAACGTAAATACCTACGTACATTTCAAACCGTAAGACTACATAACATGTTCGTTTTCTTAAGACTGTGGTAAGACGTTCCGACGATTCCGTATTTGTTTATGTATGAAATATGATAAAAATCATGTTTCATTCTGTAAACAGATGGGTCAAGGTCGACCTAGGTTCGGATCCCCTACTAATGGTAGTAACTTCTGTTCAGAATATTATAGGTATAATATTAATTATTTTTTATGACTTTTGAAAATTTGTTTATTATTATCGCATATATAACCGAAAAATAAGTAAACTGCTAAATATTAAAAATGTATAATAATAATGAATACAAAAAAAAGACCATAATAGTATTTTAGTATAAAGATTGATTAACCTGAGATAAAGGATAACCTACGCTACGTAGTACGTAGCACTGCGCTACCTGTGGCGCTACGGATATGCGGACGTAGGTGTACCTATTTCGTCTTTAGGGTTTTACTATTATGACGGATCTTAAAAGATAAAATAAAAGATAAAATAATTATTTTCTGAGATTTCTGAGAAAATATTATTGAGGTATGTTTGTATGTATCTTCACACCAAATTGCTTACGGGGTAGGCTGAGACTGTTAAGCCTCCACCTCCTGTGCTTTTTCTAAATAATTGAGGTGTTAGTACATACTATTACAATGGAAAATATGTAATAACTAGCTGTCCCCGCAAACTTCGTATTGCCTCACAATGAAATAATGTGTTTAATGTATACGGACTATTTAAAACAGCAATATCTCCCAAGATATTGATTTGAATCGAATGAAGTAAAGTGCAATTTCGTTTTAAATGAAATACTTGTGATGAATAACATATTTATTTCTATAAGGATTAATAATATTATGTTTTTATAAACACCTTCGCAAATACTGCATTATTTTGGAACAACTTTGGTTAGTATAAAAAACCTTATAGTGAGCTAACGTTAAAAGATAGACATATGCTGTCGCGGATTTTTTTTAGAAGGTCTATAAAAAATCCGCGACAGCATATGTCTATCTTTTAACGTTAGCTCACTATAAGGTTAAGGGTGAAGGGAAAAAAACCTGTAGAACATGATTTTTGTGAAACTTTTACCGTTTACGCAGCGCACGCAGTGGAAGCTCTCAATAGGAAAAAAAAAACCCCGATTTTGAAACATTCTTCTTTAGTGCTCCGCTCCTATTAGTCTTAGCGTGACGATATAAAGCCTTCCTCGATAAATGGACTGTCTAATACTGAAAGAATTTTTCAAATCGGACCAGTTGTTTCTGAGATTAGCGCGTTCAAACAAACAAACAAACAAACAAACTCTTCAGCTTTATAATATTAGTATAGATTACAGTATTACAGTATTTTACTAGTTACCCAAATATAAAGTAGCGGAATGCCTAACATATTATTAAAGGTAAAAAAATTAACGTGTCTTCAACATATGGGTCGATTGCCGCTATAAATATTTATTATAAATTTAATAAAAATACTGATAATACTTCACTGGTGGTAGAGTTCCAGTGTAGGAGCTCGAGGGCGTAGGCACCACCGCAATACCTAATATACTTGCCGCTAAATAGTAGTGTTCAGCACTACCGAGTTCCGGTCGTAGTAATGTACGGCCCTGTAAATTCCGGCACGGAGGCATAACACCGTAGGCCTCAGTAGTGGCAACGCATCTGACCATGGTCTTTGTGTAAGTGGTTAATAGGCTGCAGGCACCACTTAACATCAATGTGAACTGTATACATGTTTGCCACTTCCATTACATTAAAAAAATGAATTAAATTAAATGAAATAATAACTTTTTTATATATATTTTTTAATGCATCCTTTATAGTTTCGCCATCATCGTCTGTCCGTCCATCTATCTGTCTGTCCGCAGCTATTATCAGTGACTCTTAGTAGGTACCTACTATATATACATGGAATCAACAACTTTACGAGTAAGTAATAACCCCCCTCCCCACCTCCACCAATCCGCATTGGAGCAGCGTGGTGGAGTAAGCTCCAGGCCTCCCCCCCAAAAAGGGAAGAGACTCGTGCCCAGCAGTGGGACCTATAATGGGTTGTCATTATTATTATTTATTATAATAGGCCCTATTACTCGTAAAGTTGCAGCATGATCAAATGTACTTGGAAAAAATGGGACCCTACATTGAGCGTGTCCCAACGCGCACTTGGCCGGCTTTTCCTTTAATCCTGATCATTAAAATAAAAAATTCTTCTTTAAACAAAAAAAAAACACGAAACAATGAATTCAGATTGATACATCTTAAGTTTAATTTATAATACCGAAACACTTTTTACTTAGTTTTGCATTGCAAAGTAGACACATTAGAAGCAATCTATCTTTACATTTTCATGGCAATTAAAGGTGGCCTTGGTATATGGTATTATGTAGGAAACAGATTGCGTTATCATTTTTCTTAGTAACATATTTTTCATTGAGTCTTTTTCTGTCAATTATCTGTAGATAATTAAATCGAGTAGCGCACGCTGCGTTTTCCATTTGATTTTCCTTGACGTAATTAAGTACTTACCTATTTCGTTATTATTGTTAATAACTACAAGAGTTCTTGTGTCGAAGCTCGAGGGAGTAGGCACCACCGCATTACCTAATCTATTTACCACTATCATGTGGTAGTATATGGGGGTAGATTGGAATTGATAATTTTCTTTCTTTCAAATGTATGATCCCGTTATAACTTAGGTCTCAAAGGTGGCAACGCATCTGTTTATTAATCTCCAGTTTTGTGAAGTTTACTAACTGCCTCAGTAGGTGGTAGAAAGCGCTACTACTACTACGCTGGGGTACTGCGTTCGATTCCCGGCTTCGGGGCTTTCAGAGATAACGGTTTAAAATCCTTTGATACGTTTGGATTTTTCCATTTTCAGGAAATTTCTCAAAACCACGGAGTTTGGTAATGTGCCCGAAGATTTCAACAGGCTTGCCATCTTTTAAATGAGCCAAAACCTAACCGGCGAATCGAGGGTGTTTGCATGAAAGCATCACTTTACCGAAATGTGATATCTGAACGCTGAACACTAATGTGGTGGTAGTTTTATTATAATGTTATTTTTTTAGGTAATTATGATAATTGTGAAAGTAACTCTGTCGATCTATCTATTAATGAGTAATAATCTATATATAATCTCTCTGTTAGTGATTTACATACAAAAAACAATCACTATTTGTTTTTGTTCAATCATAATAAGATATAGTTGATAGCACTCCTGTATATGTATAGTGTAGTTTTCTGTTAGTGAATAAAAAAAATCATGGTCGGATTTGTGTTTCCGAAGATTACCCCTTATAAACAAATAAACAAACTTATAAACTTTACCACTTTATAATAAGAGTATGAAGTATGAATAATTTACCATCTTTTTTCAAATTATTGATTATATACATATAACACGGAGGTGTCTGGGGGAATAAGATACTCAGATGGCGCATCCACATGAGGTCTACCATCAATAAAATATTTCAGCTTCCAGTTCGACTTAAAGATAAGTAATCAAAACCAGATAAAAAATTGATCAGTATCATTTTAAAATCCGGAACAGATTTTAAATAATTTAAAATTTTGTTTAATTGTAGGTATATATTGTGAAAGTAAATCTGTCTGTTACACTTTGAAAACCAAACCCGCGATGGTTGCGATGAATTTGAAAATGCAGATAGTTGTGTCCTCGGGAAGATACGGGTACTTTTTAAAACAATCTGGATGAGATAACATCCGACAAAGCCGGAATAAATAATATTTAAAATATTTTCTACATGCAGTTGAATACCCAATTAATTCTTCTTAAATCACAACTACATTATACGAAACGCGATAGTAACTTAATGGCTTTTATATTAATTTTATAAGTAGCTACGTGTTTCTAGTTTGTCTTATCTATAGTAACCTTAATTTTTATGTCTATATAATGATACTGTAAATTATGTCTTTTACATTTCAAGCTGATTAGATTATAATAGCTGTGTGTATACTCGTATGTGTAGGTACCTTTTTACTTACTTTTACCTGTAACTTTTTAACAATTTGAATTGGTTTATCACGAAATTATGAGAAATATACTTAGCATTGAAGAAACAGACCCGAGTAAATAGGTATATTGCCTGCCACCACTTCGTCCGCGTGGGATTTGTATCTAATATCCGATAGGATATCCGATAAGATATTACAATAGGAATGTAAACCTTTCATTGCTTATTATTCACCCTTATGGTTTGAATATTAAAAAGAAACTGGAACACGTGTTTCGCTTTTTTAATTGTGCAATAAAAACATAACTTTATGCCTGTAATCCCCGAAGGGGTAGGCAGAGGTAAATGCATGCATTTAAGCATACATGCAAACACCCACGATTCGCCGGGTAACAGGTGGCGAGCCTGTTGACATCTCATGGCACATTACCAAACTTCGGGCTACTGGGGAAATTCCAAAAAATTCTAAAAAATCCCAATAGAACCGGAGATAAAGGACTTTACGCAATTATCTCTGATAACCCTCTACCCGGGAATCGAACCCAGGACCTCAGCGTAGTAGTAGTGACCTGCTACCACTAGGCTACCGAGGCAGTTAATGATGTATATATATACATCTTTTATGAAATTGATGGAAAACGTTTTTTTTTTTTCGCCATGCTAACTTTCACTCTCTATTTCACCATCTTAGGGCCATCGTATGAACTCCTGTGAAAAATATCAGCCTTCTTAGTCCAAAAGTTCAGGTGTGAGCGTTGATGTCAGTGAATGAGTCAGGACTTTCATATTATTATACCTATAGGTTCCTACAGATTTTGCTTGATGATGAAACAAAGAACTACATCAGCAATTTTGCTGTTTATCTTTATGTGGCGATAAAATTTTGTAGCTTCAATTGTTCTGTCAGTTATTTATGAAATCTTCTTAGAACAAATACAATTATAGTGATATTCACTCAGTGCACGAGTACCGTGATGGACTTATCTGTTATTTAGGTAGGACAAATATTTGTTGCGACTTGGCATGATTGACGCAAAAAATATTCCCCGTGATATTTGCAGGTTCTGATAAAATGATACATATGTAAATAATACAATCATTGTCTGAATTGTTTTGTCATGTCACAAATCTAAGTTGTTTTATGTTCATTGTGATAGAATGGTGAATATATTGAGTAGGTACTTAAGTGCTGATTTCTCTTGTAGTACTGGCTTCCACTAGTTTAATCGAGCGTATTGTTAAATAGAATGACTGTGAAAAACAAGATTACCATGACGTTTTAATGCGATTCAATTTAGGAGCTGTCAAAATATTGTTTCATTTGTTTTATATTACGGCGCGTATGAAAATATGAGACACAAAACTTAGTTCACAATAAAACGTCATGTTATGGTCGTAATTCTTATCGATGCCGATGGTGAGTAACTACTTCAGTCTATAGACATCTACACAAAAATAAAGGTGAAAATACGTTTGCAAAGATTTTTGTTATTGTGGTAGAAATTACGGGGCCATATATTCATATCATCATAAATCACCGTATTAAAAGCCGAGGATTGATCAACTGTAAAATTTAAAATCATGAACTTAAAACATAAAGTTCTTTTTTAATCGCTTTAAAATCCGCACTGCATATGTAGAGCCTGTATTGAAAAAAAAATCAACGGTGACGCTACATATCTATAAAGTACCTTTAACTCTATTTATAATGATCACATTTATAAGAAACTAAGCGTGAAGATACATTTTTAACAAAAATTAAATCTTGTATTTTCAAAATATTCACATTTAAATTACAAGTATAATATCCCGTGTGAAGATCGGCCGATAAGGTATAACAATATATAGCTATAACTTATATGGAAAAATATGCATGACAACTAAAATTAACCTGAAATAATCGAGCATAGGTATGTAAAGAATGACACCTACTTATATTTGCGGCAAAACATTGCAGAAACCTAACCTAAACAATGATAAGACGAAACAATGACAAAACAAATAAGAACTTAATAGCTATATTTATATTCTATGTTGAAGAATCATTGCAATATGCGGCATGTTTTCACTAAATGAAGAACTAATTCGAGTAAGTCTACCTTAATTTAAATTGCAGTAAAATAAGATCGCTATTTCGTTGCTAAATTATACAAACAGAAAGAAATGGGTTATGATGACGATGGTATTATTATATGATTAAAGTAATTAGGTTGACATGTTTGTGGATGCGTGAAAAATACTTTATCAGTTGGCCGACGTCGTACGTAGCGGTGTTTGTAGAAGGCTACGACTTCAGCATAGAGTTTACGACCACGTCTGAAATAACTTGAAGTGGCAGTTAGTGTTTGGGAACCCACGCGGCTACGACCGCGGCCGCTGCGGACTTTTTATAGTTTCACCTCGACTCTACCGTTCACGATCCGAGTGATAGATGATTTATTGATTCATCCGATTTTAAATCAATATGTACGGATGGTTTAGTAATATGAGTGTGAGTATTGACTATTTATATTTCCCTTTATTTAATATGGTAGACGATTGAAAATAATAAGCAGGTACCCGAAAAGTTAATAATGAGTTGATTAACATTCTAATTTCGGATTATTACTTAGCGTGTTTCAATAAGTATTAACTAAACGGTAGTAATTATGCATTTTATTTCCATTGCGGGATAAGAAATAGATAGTATCAATTTATAATAATAATCATCGGCGTACCTATAGGTACCTACCTAATACGGAAAACATTAAATTAAGTACTTCATGAAATTATTTTAACATCAGTATTTAAAGTGTCTTTAAACTAATTTTGTCCTGAAGTTATGTTATATTTGTACAGTTGTTGTATTTAGGCACATGATTTTGGTGAACAATTAAGTTTTTTAACGACTCTACGAACTTCGTAGGTACTTACCGCTTAAAATTAAATACGTACTTTGTGTCAAAGATTTGTCAGACACGAACTATTTGTAAAGGAAAATAAAATTGTATATAACTATTTTTTATACTATTTCGCATTTACACATGCTTGTGAAATATAATTTCATTAAAAGAAAAATGGAAAGAAAAATTTGACTTCAGACGAGACTCGAACTCGCGGCCTACTGGGAATCTAGTCCAGCCGCTTTTCCAATTGAGCTACTGAAGTCCTGCCCAATTTGTCAAATCTTTCCTTCCTAGATTCCCTGTATATAACTATTTTCCCTTATTTTCCTTACAATTTATTTAAATTTTTCTACCTTTTAAATATTCTTTAGTCTTCTACGAATATTACATAACTGAAATTAGCGAAATCCGTTCAGCCGATTTCGATATTTATTGAGACTAACACGTCATTTCATTTTTATGTCTATGTTAGGTTTTATGGTATAGAGATTATATAAAATAGAAATGGTGTAGATAATGAACTTTAATAAAGTATCAAACACAAAAGTATCAACTACTTTGCATCTTTGCAGAATGTGTATATATATCATGCGCACGTTTTACTAGATCAGTCAGTACACCTATGATAGCATCATCTCTTATCTCTTACAATGTTCGCTAATACGTTTGTTTACGCCCTCATTTCAATTATTTGTAAAACTAATGACTACAAGAATATTACAATGTAATAAATCTTTGACGCATTTTTTTTTAAATGTTCTCTGATTGCAAGCAATAATTCTCTAACTATTTTTATATACGAAACAATGTAGATAATTGTTTTGTTTGTAGAGTAATCTTGTCCCATTGACAAATAGGTACCAGGTCCAGTCGAAAGATATCTACTGCTGGTTAAAGCCATCCCCTAAGATGCCCAATAGTGTTGTGCGACATTGGGGGAGAATACGTCATAATCGCCACCTTTGGCAGGCGGATTGGCGATTGCAGAGTGGCGGTTGTTTTGTCGCGGGACGCAGCTGCATATCCCACGTTATTATTTTTTTACTACCGTCGCTCCGTATTAGAATGATTTGAACGTCATTGTTCGGTTGACTGACTACACTAGTGGAAGAAATCTCCTCCACTAGACGACGATGGGGTCGTCACGTCTCAGCGCCTTCAATACCACTTTTTTATGTAATGGAAGTGGCAAACAAGCATACAGTTCACATTGATGTTAAGTGATGACTGCAGACTATAGCCTACCAGGTCAAAATGCAGATGTGTTACCACTCCTGAGGTCTAAGGTGTTATGCCTCTGTGCCGGAAATTACAGGGCCGTACATTACCTGACCGGAACACGATAGTGCTGAACACTACCATTTAGCGGCAAGTATATTAGGTAATGCGGTGGTGCCTACGCCCCCGAGCTCCGTCACTGCAGCTCTACCACCAGTTATAGGCGGCAGCGGCGATAGTCAGTGTAAAACAATATTCTCGAATATAACAAAGTGTAGAACCATTTGTATGCCTCTGCATTTCATTACGATAAAGCTTAATTGTTATTCGTGAACTAAATTTTAACATTGTGTATCGGGTGACGTCTCTGTCGCATGTTGTTTTTTATACCTGTTACCTTGCGCCGTGAAAACGTTAGTTAGGTATAGTAAATTTCACTAAATTGTTAAATAACTTTTAATTTATGAAGTTTATGTGTAAATCTTATCATTTATCAATAATAATCTCAGATATATTTTTGTAAATACTGCTTTTATTTAGATGTAGGTAAAAAACATGATAAAAAAACCGGTCAAGTGCATGTCGGGCCACGCGCAGTGTAGGGTTCCGTAGTTACAGAGTAAGAGATGTAATGAAAAAATATATAAATATTTTGTATGGACTTGTTCGAAATTTTCGAGTAAAATACATTTGATCGACTATTACTCGCAAACTTGCCAAGCCAACTTAAGTGTGATAGTTTTCCTTTTAATTTCGTTATATGTAGCTACTATTGCCGTAACGTTTGAATTTCTAACAACAACCGTTTAGTCTGTAGGATGGGGACACTTGAGTCTAACGAAAATTTGCACTTTAAAGCTTAATAAGTCACGGTTAACTAAATCGAAAAATGATGGACACCCATAATATTTTTTAAAGACCTATCCAACGATACACTACATGGAAATCGAAAATAAAAAAAAATATTTGCGTGTTATAAGTAAGGTTGCCCTAAATTTTTTTTTTAATGTTTTTATTCTATTACTTTGTTGGCGTGATTAAGGTGTATACTTGTGCCAAATTTCAAGTCTCTAGTACTAATAGTTTTTGCGCTAAACCGCGGACGGACGGACAGACAGACGGACAGACAGACAGACAGACGGACAAGGCGAAACTATAAGGGTTCCTTGTTTACTACGGAACCCTAAAAAACAGATTAGTCAACACCATAGAGCAACACGGGCCACCGGCCGCGGCGGACCGGAGGGGAGTAGCCATATGCAGGCTTTCCCCTCTGTCAAAGTACAAGACCAATTGGTCCTATGCCTGTCGCCCACATATTTAAATGTGTAAGTGAAATTGTTCATGTATTTTGTTAAAGTCAAGGTGTGAGTTTCGTACTAATAGACGATTTTTGTAGTGTGAGTGTGTGTCACACGTATTTCTCCCCGCAAAAAATGACAGACAGTTTTGCATCGGTAATAAACGCTATGGCTACTCCCCTCCGGTCCGCCGCGACCGGTGGGCCGAGTTGCTCTATGGTCAACACGATATTTTTTTTGTGAGAAATAATAAGGTAAATGTGGGGAATGGTGTTGCCAATGTTGTTTGATAAAATAATATACACATATATCTGGTTGAATACCTATATTTATCATCAATTGATAGCAAGTCAATATACTCAAACAAAAAAGATATATGTAAAGGTATGTAATATACTACTTTTTTATGTAATGTCATAATTTACTTTATGAAAATATAATGGTTTTTCCTGAATATCAATTGTGGAATTACTTTACGTCATATCGTTGCCTGGCCACAGTTGAACGAACCAGGTTATGAAAAACATAGGAAGGTTAATAAAGGTGATATTGCATATCATATATCTAAACCATATTATTATAATATTATTGGTAGAGCTCCAGTGACGGAGCTCGTGGGCGTAGGCACCACCGCATTACCTAATATACTTGCCGATAAATGGTAGTGTTCAGCACTATAGTGTTCCGGTCAGGTGGTAATGTACGGTCCTGTAATTTCCGGCACAGAGGCGTAACACCTTAGGCCTCAGGAGTGGTAATGCATCTGCATTTTGACCCTGGTCTTTGTGTGGGTGTCTATAGGCTGCAGTCATCACTTAACATCAATGTGAACTGCATGCTTGTTTGCTACTTACATTACATTAAAAATAAAACCTACTGACTTATTTTACAATATAAAATCCTAGTAGGTAAAAGTATGTATGTATAAAATATCGCGAACATATATTATATGAAAACGGGAAATAATTGTAGGTTTAGATAATAATGCTGGTTCTGGATGATATTGTCACCTGAAGTCGGTGTAGTCACTGGTATTATTGTTAGGTACTAAAGACCACATGTACAGATTATTAGTACGCACTTAGCCTTTACTTTGAATCAAAGCTCAATTTATTCTAGTCTAGCGGTGTGTAATGACAGTTTGAACCAAGGTTCACGGGTGTCACAAGTTCGATCTCCGTACCGACACACATATTTGTATGGCCTACAGATACCTCTTTGTTGCGGCTCTTGGATTTTGTTCCAAAGGGAATGAAGACAATTCGAAGTGCGCCGGGACAGCTAGTAAATATACTAGGTGACGCTTGAGATACTTTAACACTTCATTTAATTTTAATTCATCGTTATGAAAAACTTTCACTACCAACCCTGAAATCGCGACATAAAAAACCGCCGCTCAATAGATGCTCTCAGGCAACTGATCGCTTGTTCACACGGGCACCTTATGCTAATAGCGATGAAGGTTATATTTGATTGATTTTGGAAAAGTGGTGAGTTCCCCGACTGTATATTTTACTCTCCGACGATGATCATTTTGTATAAACCAAGAAAACCATAAATGCGGCGCGGTATCATGTAATGTTTGACTTCAGGCGAGGCTCGAACTCGCGACCTACTGGGAATCTAGTCCAGCCGCTCTTCCAATTGAGCTACTGAAGCCCTGCCCGATTTGTCAAATCTTTCCTTCACATCTATTGCATTGCTTTATGGTAGCAGCAGCGCCATCTATTACCAACTATGCTAGTTAGGTAACCGATATAATAGACTTTTCTGTTTATTGAATATCGTAAAGAAGTCGCTTTTACCCTTAATAATTGTTTTATATTATTTCGCATTAACACATGCTTGTGAAATATATTTTATTTTTTAAGAAAAATGGAAAGAAAAATTTGACTTCAGTAGGTCGCGAGTTCGAGCAATCATGTAATGTGTTTTTTTTTTATAATGCAATTTATATCAGAATATACTTACAATATTTTTCCGTTAAAATATTATTCAAATAAATTGTATCAATACATACCTACGTAAGCATTATGTTTGATATATTATTAACACAGTGATGTCGATATGCGTTCGTTCTGAAGTGCTAAATGAGTAAGTGACATGTTAAAACACATAATATAGTATGTATGGTAACTAGTAGGTATGTAATAGTTTTATAGAATATCGTGTAGGTTTTGATGGTGTGTGGAAGAAATAGACTCTTTACATTTTCTAATTTATTGCAGCTACGCATCTACATTTTTACCTGTCGTTCTGTAGAACTCTATTAGCTACAGTATTAACTGGCCATATTAATTAACATTAGGTAGGTACAGAAAAAGGGATAATTTTTTGCAATATCCTGACAAAGAAACTCTTAAAAATGGCAAGCCATTATACGTTCTACTGCTGGGCACGAGTCTCTCCCCTTTTTGGGGGGAGGCCTGGAGCTTACTCCACCACGATGCTCCAATGCGGATTGGTGGAGAAAAATTAAAAATTATGTATCATTTATGAGAGAAAAAGCTCATAAATTATACAAAATTAGAGAAGAAAAATAAGTTCAGACTAGGATCAGCATTTTTACAAACTTACATATCTAACCTATTTATTAATAATTAAATATCACACAACTTCATAACACAATAAAACTAAAAAAAAAAACCGGTCAAGTGCATGTCCGGCCACGCGCAGTGTAGGGTTCCGTAGTTACAGAGTAAAAGATGTAATGAAAAAAAAAATATTTTGTATGAACTTGTTCGAAATTTTCGAGTAAAGTACATTTGATCGACTATTACTCGCAAACTTGCAAAGCCAACTTAAGTAAGATAGTTTTCCTTATAATTTCATTATATGTAGCTACTATTGCCGTAACTTTGAATTTCTAACAACAACCGTTTAGTCTGTAGGGGGGGGGACACTTGGGTCTAGCGAAAATTTGCACTTCAAAGCTAAGTAAGCTTAATAAGTCACGAACAGTTAACTAAATCGAAAAATGATGTTCGGACACCCATACTATTTTTTAAAGACCTATCTAACAAAACTACACACTATATGGGAATCGAAAAAAAAAATATCCTCGACATACATGTAGGCGAGGTTACTGCTAAATATATTTTTTTTCATGTTTTTATTCTACCACTTTGTCGGCATAATTAAGATGTATACTTGTACCATATTTCAAGTCTGTAGTATTTATAGTTATTGCGCTAAACCGCGGACGGACAGACAGACAGACAGACAGACGGACATGGCGAAACTATAAGGGTTCCTTGTTTACTACGGAACCCTAAAAATAGTCGCGTGACATTCCATTTTTGTTAAGCCAGTGAAAAATTAAGCTCACAAACTAAAACATAGCAAAATCTAAATCGGGATAAGGCAATTGGTGTCATCTTTATCTCATTCGTGTTTTGTCGTGAATAGTTAATAACAAACCAGTATCGCGGACTCGCTAACCGAGACGTGGTGTGTGATAATGTCCGAAGTCCGCTCATCTCAGTGCTACGTGTAAAGTAAAAACGTTGTGGTGTATCCCGGGAACATAATGTGTGTGTGTCGGTGATGGAGTTTCAATACTATGGGAACTTCGACCGTCAGCCAATGCGCAGGATCCAGGAGCAGCCGTGGTGGGACGAGGAGGACACCCTGACCGACCGCCGGCTCAATGGTAAGACCTCGAGATGCCTGACCCCGCTTGACCCCATTTCCTCCGCCCCCTTTCTCGTTTTGCAAATATGTCAAGTTGCTGCGTTGATAAATAATAATTTACATGTTTCCTTCCATTATATTAACAAACCTAAAAAAGTACTTATACTAATAATAATAATATTATTTTTGTACACCATTATAAAGTACAACAAAAACGATCTCTACCGGACGGACATACGAACATTACTTGCCAATTAAAAAAAAAACACAATTTCGTTTTTATCATTCAGTTATGACTCCTGTCTTCGGTTAGATTGACACTGCTAATCAATTGCTTATGAAACATACTCGAAGCACTAGAATTATAACAATCAGGCTGTATAACGAAATAAATTTTCAATATTCTATAGTGATTTATACATATTATGGTGATAAAATATAACAAAAAAAATAGCCAAGTGCGTGTCGAACCACGCGTAGTGTAGGGTTTCGTAGTTTTCAGGTTTGTATAGTGTAATGAAAAAAATAATAAATATTTTAAAACACATTTGATCGACTATTAATCGCAAACTTGTAAAGCTAACTTAAGTGTGATAGTTTTCTTTTCAATTTCGTTATATGTAGCTACTATTGCCGTTACTATTAACGTTTGAATTATTATAAAAATTCTAACCTTATACCTTACCATGTTGTGACATTGAATTTGAAACACGTAGTATCGATAACAACAAATTTTTCCAAAAAGTATCTTTTACAACTTACGGCCCATAAATAGTTTTGCAGGAGAGTCTAAATTGTCACGTGGCGTATTTCTATAACTAAGCAAATTTAAGTGAAAATCTGTACCAATGTTTAAAGATTAAATTAGAATATTTTCAATTGTTTGTTCTGTCTGTTCACTTTTTCCATTGGCCTCGAATAATTCGGGAATGAAGTGGTTTATTCGAAACCCCACTCCGAAGCAAATTTCCTAAAATCACGACTGAAAGGGATATGAAACTTTTTAACTTTACCTTATACTTGACTCTAAAAAAATCTGAAAATTGGCACTTTAAAGCTTAATAAGTCACGAACAATCAACTCAATCGTAACATTATAACATCCCTAACATTTTTGAAAGACTTATCCAACGATATTCCAAACTATATAGAAAGTGAAAAATAAAAAAAATATCCGCGCATTACATGTAGGGGAGGTACCCTGAATTTTTATTCACGTTTTTATACTACCACTTTGTCGGCGTGATAAAGGTATACATAATAATAGTAATTTAGTATAATAGTCTCAAATACCAATCGTTTTTGCGCTAAACCGCGGACGGGCAGACAGACAGACAGATGGACATGGGGACATTATAAGGGTTCCTTGTTTACTACGGAACCCTAAAAAAGGAGAAGAACATCATTCGACAATAGAATTTTATTTATACGTAACTTCACGCCTAAAATCTCCGAAGGGGTAGGCAGAGGTAAATGTTTGCATGCATTCAAGCATACATGCAGCCATGCACGGTTAGCCGGATCCATTTTGGCTCATGAAACAGGTGGCGAGCCTGGTTACATCTACGGGCACTTTACCGAACTTTCAAAAAATGAAAAAAAATCCCATGGAACCAACGATAGATGTATCGGCATATTTTTATGCAGTCGTCACTTAACATTTGCCACCATAATTACATAAAAAAGTATCTACGAAATTGAAATGAATTTTATCATAAATATTTTAAACTTAATAGCATTATAAACCCCTAACGAACGAGCAACCTATTAATAGTTAGGGTGCGAATATAGTATACGCTTGTCTAGACGGCACGGAAGTCAGGATAATATCGATTATGCTGGAGGATATTTTTAGGAGTTTCCTGAAGATACTGAAAATTCTACCACAAGTTAATTTCCTCTTTTAGGGTTCCTTAGCCTACAAGGAGCTGCAGTTTCACCATGTCCATCCGTCCGTCCGTCTGTCCGCAGTTATGCTCGTAGACTATTTTGTATTAGAAAGCTGTAATTTGGTATCAATATACATATTAGCTACGCAAAGAAAGTCTTACCTATATCAAAAAAATTAAAGAATATTTTTAGAGAGGTGCCCTACACGTAAAGATTTTGCAATTTTTTCACTTATTCACGAGAATTCCATCATGTGTTGTGTGGGTACCGTTGGATAGGTCTTTAATTAAATATTGCGAGGTTCATACGACCATTTTCCTATTTAGTGAAATATTTAGCTTTAAAGCATTGACCTATATGTCTATTGTTATTTACCTTAGTTTAACATAGTTATTAAGTTTTGACATACGATAAGAGATGCTTGAAATCCCAATTGATAAAAAAAATGATCCGGATGAATTGAGAACCTTCTCTTTTTTTTGAAGTCGGTTAATAAACAGTTTGACTTCGACTTACTAAAGTACTAGACAGGAGATTCCCCTTGGTTGCATGGTTCCCGTTTTTTGCCTACAATGAACTACACTTTCCTATAGTAACATGACAGCTGACGTGACTACGTCTTACTTAATATCTGTGTAATCAATTTAAAAACGGAACCGCCTGTTTGTTCCCGGTGTCTACTCTATAATATTGACCTCATTGCTTTAATCAATATACATATTAGCTACGCAAAGAAAGTCTTACCTATATCAAAAAATTTAAAGAATATTTTTAGAGAGGTGCCCTACACGTAAAGATTTTGCAATTTTTTCACTTATTCACGAGAATTCCATCATGTGTTGTGTGGGTACCGTTGGATAGGTCTTTAATTAAATATTGCGAGGTTCATACGACCATTTTCCTATTTAGTGAAATATTTAGCTTTAAAGCATTGACCTATATGTCTATTGTTATTTACCTTAGTTTAACATAGTTATTAAGTTTTGACATACGATAAGAGATGCTTGAAATCCCAATTGATAAAAAAAATGATCCGGATGAATTGAGAACCTTCTCTTTTTTTTGAAGTCGGTTAATAAACAGTTTGACTTCGACTTACTAAAGTACTAGACAGGAGATTCCCCTTGGTTGCATGGTTCCCGTTTTTTGCCTACAATGAACTACACTTTCCTATAGTAACATGACAGCTGACGTGACTACGTCTTACTTAATATCTGTGTAATCAATTTAAAAACGGAACCGCCTGTTTGTTCCCGGTGTCTACTCTATAATATTGACCTCATTGCTTTAAAGTGCAAATTTTTGTGAGATTCAAGTGTTCCTTGCCCTGCCATCTAAACGGTGGTATTTGGACGTATGATAATATCACGGTGATAGTACGTATCATCATCATCATCATTTCAGCCAAAAGACGTCCACTGCTGAACAAAGGCCTCCCCCAAAGAATGCCACAACGAACGGCCCCGGGCCGCCCTCATTCAGCGATTGCCCGCGACCTTCACCAGGTCGTCGGTCCACCTCGTGGGGGGCCTGCCTTCGCTTCGTTTTCCGGTACGTGGTCGCCACTCTAGAACTCTTCTGCCCCAACGGCCGTCAGTCCTGCGAGCTATGTGCCCTGCCCACTGCCACTTCAGTTTCGCTATTCGGTGGGCTACGTCAGTTACTTTGGTTCTCATGCGGATCTCCTCATTTCTGATTCGATCTCGCAGAGAAACTCCATTGCCCTCTGAGTGACCTTGAGCCTTCTTATGAGACCCATAGTGAGCGACCACGTTTCGGTTCCGTATGTCATCACTGGCAACACACACTGGTCAAAGACCTTCTTCTTCAGACACTGCGGTAAACTGGACGAGAAGATATAACGCAGCTTCCCGAACGCTGCCCATCCGAGTTGGATTCGGCGATTGATCTCTTTCTCGAAGTTGGGCCTACCTAACTGGACCGTTTGTCCCAGGTATACATAATCGTCAACAACTTCGAGTGTAGTACCCTCGACCATAACAGGAGTGGGCGTAACAAGGACATTCGACATAATCTTCGTCTTGTCCATGTTCATTTTAAGGCCCACTCGTTGGGAGGCCCTACTGAGGCCATTGAGCATTGTGCCAAGGTCTTCTAGGGTCTCAGCCATGACTACGATATCATCCGCAAATCGGAGGTGGGGGATGTACTCGCCGTTAATGTTGATGTCCGTTCCAGTCCAGAAGCTTGAAGTCATCTTCCAATGCAGCGGTGAACAGTTTCGGAGATATGACATCTCCCTGTCTCACACCTCGCTGCAGTTGGATAGGTTTCGAGCTCTGGTCCTGAAGGCGAACCGACATAGTGGCGTTTTCGTACAAGCTCCTAAGCACCTCAATGTATCGGTAGTCGACTTGTCCCCTCTGGAAAGACTGTAGCACAGCCCAAATCTCGACCGAATCGAAGGCTTTCTCATAGTCCACAAACGCTAAACATAAGGGCTGGTTATACTCTTCTGTCTTCTGTATAACCTGCCACAGGGTGTGTATGTGGTCTATGGTGCTAAAACCTATACGGAACCCGGCTTGTTCGGGAGGCTGGAAGTCGTCGAGTCTGCGAGATAGACGGTTCGTAATTACTCTCGAAAACAGCTTATAGACGTGACTTAGAAGTGCGATGGGCCTATAGTTCTTAAGAAGGGTATTGTCACCCTTTTTAAAGAACAGTACCTCCACACTTCTGTGCCACGCCTGTGGCGTTTTGCCCTCGGATATGACGGAATCGAACATCAACTGAAGAGTTTCTAATACTGGCCTTCCGCCCGCATTCAGGAGTTCAGCAGTGATTCCGTCATCACCCGGCGCCCTGTTGTTTTTCAGCTGTTTGAGTGCCGTACTAATCTCGTCTAGTCTGACGTCCGGGATATCTTCGGTGTAGTGTCGGGTCAGTCCGGCTCTAGGATCTGCTGCCGGACTGTTAACAAGTGGTCGCGCTGTCGCGTACAACTGTCCGTAGAACCGCTCGATCTCTTCCGCAAGCTCAGGTTTCGACGATACGATTCTGTCGTCCTCTGTCTTCAGCTTAGTCAGGCAGCTCTGCCCTATAGACAGATCTTTAGCGAACACTTTGGAGCCCTTGTTCCGCTCTATGGCCAATTTAATACTGTCAGTATTAAACTGCCGAAGGTCGCGAGTCAGTGACTTCGAGATCTGTCTGTTGAGCCGCCTATACACTAAAGCATCTTCAGAGGACTTCAGAACCATACTGCGCCTCTCATCCATGAGCTTGAGAGTTGAGTCGGAGATCTTCTTGGTCTTGCTTGTGTGGCGGGTTTTAAAGCACTTAGACATAGCCGTACGGACAGTTTCCACAAACCTGTTGTTGTATTCGTCCACATCTACGCAATCACTCAGGCATTCGAAGCGATTTTGAAGTTCGAGTTGGAAGCTCTCGGGTTTTGGATTTGGGCAGGTGCTGGTCGGCGCGTAGACTTCATTAGCCGGGATCTTTCCAGCTTGACATTAATATTCAGTGTGCCTCTAACCATTCGGTGATCGCTGCCGGTTTTGACCGAATTGATCACAGAGACATCACTGAATATATGTCGCTTCGTGGACATAATGAAGTCTATCTCATTTTTAGTTGCACCGTCGGGACTGATCCAGGTCCACTTCCGGCACTCCCGCTTCCTGAAGAAAGAGTTCATCATGTAGAGGCTCTCTTTCTCCATGAAGTCAGCCAGAGTCCAGCCCCTGGTGTTTCGTCGCCCATATCCAAATCGTCCCACTTTCAGTTCATGATCACCTTGAACGCCCAATTTTGCGTTGACATCCGCCATGACAACGTTGTAGTGGGTCTTAGAACTATGTATGGCTCTGGAAATATCCTCATACATAGTATCTACCTCATCATCGGAGTGTGCGAAGGTCGGGGCGTAGACCTGTATGACCTTCAGCGAATACCATTTGGTTATTCTGAGTGTAAGGTGGTTGGTTTCTATCTTTAAAGAAATAAAATATTTTATTACGAAAGGATTAAATATTTGAAATAATTTTATTTAGGGGAATTTTAATAAAATTTATATTATAAATTTTTAATTTGACTATTTTGGCAGAAAAAATGTAATGATTTTAGAAGTCATAAATATATAGTTAAATTATATATATAGTAAATGTTATTTATTGATATATTTTTAACACCCTCGACGACACACTCTCGATTTTGACAACGTTGTTCACGAGGGACTTGTGGACGATGAACCCGACACCACCCTGGGACAGTTGTTCGCCCTCCCGGAAATAGAGCAGGTTACCAGACTTGAGGGTTATCGAGTCCTCCCCCTGTCTTCGGACTTCCGATAACCCTATAATGTGCCATCGTAACCCGCTCAATTCTTCCTCCAGTTCCATGATTTTCTCGTCAGTCCGCAGTGTCCGTACGTTATGTGTTGCCAGGGCCAGTTGTCGTCGGGTGTGGTACCCTGGCATCTCTCGGTGATTCTTAACACCCCCTGCTCCGCCGTTACCATGACCGGTACCACCATGGTCAGGAATAGCGGAGCTACCGGGGACTAGGGGCCGTTGTATTTTGGTGTGACTCATTTGGGGTGATTTGCCATAATCGTCACGCTTGGCAAACGGATTGGCGATCGCAGTGGCGGCAATTTTATCACGGGACGCTGCTGCCCATCCCGGATACTCCTACCGCCATGGTTTGACCGCCATTCTTCGGTTGACTGACTGCACTAGAGGAAGAACTCCCCACCACTAGAAGAGAATTCTTCCTCTAGCGGGCGATGGGGTCGTCACATCCCGACGCCAGGTCACATCCCGACGCCAGATAGTACGTATAGCGAATTTAAACTTTACGAGTAAAAGTCGATCAACATACAAAATGTACTCGGATAAACGGAACTCAACATCGCGTGTGTCCCGATACTTACTTGCTCGTTTTTGTTATATTACAGCGGCTTTCCTTTATGTATATATTGTAATTGCCTTAATAAGTAGGAACATCATTCTCATACGGGGTAGGCAGAGAATGTGAAGCGCCAAATATCCCGGTCCTTACACACTTCCCGTTCTTGTTCTACATTCATCATTCTCATTAAACTTGCACGCCGATTCCTAAGACTCTAAAATAACATAACATTGTATCAAAACACAAAAAATATATATTCAAATTCAGTCATTAATAAGCCAAAGAAGAAAGGGTAACGAACTACTTGCTATTTTTATCGTGTTAACGGACAAAGGCTGCTTTAAATATCGATTTAGTGGCCGGTGGTCAAGGGGTCTATTCACAAAAACGATAAACGATACATCATACGATATATCAAAGAACGATATTTACTGGTGGCTGTAGGGCACCGCGTCATTTAATCTATCTACCGGCAAATGTTAGTAGTATTTAGCACTATCATATTCCGTTTAGATGGCAATGTAAGACCTCGTAATTAACAACCACAGAGGCAAACCTGTTCTGTTAGCCATCATCATAAAAAATGTTGTGTCGATATCCTACGCAAAGTGACGTCGTGTTTATTTTCGTATCAATAAGTAAATTCCGAAGTCAATTATTATTTATTGTAATGTCCATAAGAGAGTATCAAAATATAGTAGGGTATTGCCATGAAAAGTGTTCGATATATGGGTTTTTGTTTTCCTAGTATATCCCCACTGCGCTACACTTTGCTACGAGGCGACGCGTGTAGAACCGTAGATTCGTAGACACCACTGCTCACTGAGCCATTTTTTTTTTTTGGATGGTAAAGAAGGCAAGTGCATTATGAATATTATCTTGGGAGTCGAGGGCGTAGGCACCACCGCATTACCTAATCTACCTGCAGCCAAATGGTAAAGTTCAGTATTACTGTGCTCAGTTAGATGGTAATGTATGGCTCCGTAATAACTGTCACAGAGACATAGTAACTAAGGTCTCAGGGTTGACAACGCATCTGCATTTTGAACTCTGGTTTTTGTGTAGATGTCTGAAGGTTGCAGTCATCACTTAATATCCATGTGAAATGCATTCTTGTTTACCACCTTCGTTACAAAAATATTATTTATTTATTCGTTATATTAGATCAATAATTCATGCTGCAGCCTATGCCATTTATATTATTTAGCGGCAGAAAAGATAATACGATGTTTCTAGCTGTGGTGGAGTTCTATCTCAAAAAAATAGAAACAAAATACTTCTGATTATAAACTTAACTAGATAATTTACAATATATTTTGATAAACGTACTTTGTTCTTCAAAAGTTAAACAAGGCATCAAAACCCATAGCCTCTCTTAAGAGGGTTTAATCATAATATTTCAGTCTTTGCTATTCCTTTCTAATAAAAAGTGGGTTTTTAATTAATGTCTTTGTTTGTCGTTGTGTACTTTGACTTTGATTCAGTTTATGAGACCGTGAGTGAATTTAGGTCAATGGGTTTTGTGCGAAAGGTCCTCCCATTCTTCAATGGCTACCTGCTTTACACTTTTGACAATAGATGAAAGGTTATGTAGATTATATAGTACTCGTATATACTGGATGGTACTGGACTGAAAATATTTTCTGGACAAGCTCGTCGTTTTTATTTTATTGAATAAGGAAGTTTTTATGAAAATAATTTGACTGTATAATTACCTATGTTAATTTTATGACAATTTTTGAGCAGAGTCTATGAAGTATCGTTTCGGAATTAAATTTACTATAAGATAATTTTGTACGACAAAAAAAGCCGTGTTTTTCTTCGGAAGAGATTGAAAACTGCTAACACAGATCAGATTAAGAGCGATTCCATGTTGAACTTAATTTAAATTTTTGTGCCTCTTAAACACTATGATAAAAGTGTTTAAGTCTGTTTGTATATTTTATTATAATCCTTAAGGGCTCGATATATGAAACGTCTATGCCAATAGTACATTATAATGTACGTAATAAATAATTATTGTCATATGCACATAATAACAGTTTTTTTATGTTACGGAAGTGGCAAACAAGCATGCAGTTCACATTGATGTTAAGTGATGACTGCAGCCTATAGACACCCACAAAAAGACCAAGGTCAAAATGCAGTTGCGTTACCACTCCTGAGGCCTAAGGTGTTATGCGCCTGTGCAAGAAATTACAGGGCCGTACATTACAACCTGACCGGAACACGATAGTGCTGAACACTAGCATTTAGCGGCATGTACGAGTATATTAGGTAATGCGGTTGGGCCTACGCCCGCGAGCTCCGTCACTGGAGGTCTTCGACCAGTAAATGATTATTATGTCTCTCGTCAGCACGGGGTCCAATTTGAACTCCGGACCTAAGTTATGGCACTGTAATTATAAAATACCATCAGAGATACTTGACAAGTTCATTAAATAACCTATTACCCATACCTAACTCATTACTACCGTTCATTAAAGGAATCAATGCAAAGAGCTGTTTATAGATTTGTTTTTATTTTTGCCCCATACCCCTGCGGCGCTCGATTACATTTGTTTCTTTGTTTTATTATACGTCTGACGGGATCCCTGATGGGTCAAAGCTTATATTGGAATAGCTGTGTTCGTTTAATTGGATTGTCTGTTCAAACAGAGAGTTCAATTCCAATGTAACCTGCCACTATCATACATTTTTCTCTACACAATTGTAAAGTGAATGTGGTCGGGGTACCTTTTTCTATCTCGATGCATGTAACCCGTTCTATTTTTAGTTGAGGTGTGAGTGTATCGGGTATTTCATCTATTTTTTCCGAAGCAACTGGTGGTTGTTTTAACATTTTTATCTTCGATATTTTAAATTAAATACATGTAACATGATGTAGTTTGCATTTGAGTAGTGGAAAGTTAACGAAATCTCTGGATCAATTCCGTTGCAACATTATCTAAAAACATATACCTCCTTCAAGAACTTTTACTGGTGGTAGAGCCAGAGAATATGTAATAATACTACATATTGAATGTACTTTTCGACGTCCCGCCCGATTTCCCTGCATCACCAACCTCCTCCCCTCTTATGGGCGACGGTTGGTATTTTCTACGTGCTACGCACACAGGTGCACGTGTAAATACACGTCACTGATTGATGTCTGTGTAATAGAGACCAAATTAAGCGTTTGTATGGAATTTTGGCGGAGTGTCCACGGTGTGGTAGAGCTCTAGTGACGGAGCTCGCGGGCATAGGCACCACCGCACTACCTGTATCTGCCGCCAAATGGTAGTGTTCAGCACTATCGTGTTCCGGTTAGATGGTAATGTATGGCTCCGTAATAACTATCGCAGACATGACAACTTAGGTCTCAGGGGTGGCAAGGCAACTGCATTTTGACCTCTGGTTTTTGTGTAGATGTCTATAAGGCTGCAGTCATTACTTAACGTCAATGTGAGCTTCACGCTTGTTTTCGACCTGCATTACATAAAAAAAGAACTGGCGATCCAATCAGCGTCTTTAATGCAATCGCGTATCGTAACATCGTAACGAAGTATGAATCGAACGCTTAGTAGGGTAGGGACGAGTTGAGGGCACAAGTGCCAGAGGTAGGTTATGCATATAAAGTGGACAGACCAAAAAATATCTATAATAAGCAAACCTCTATAAGAATGCTCCAGAAAAGCAAATACACACGACGAGTGGTGAAGGATTGAGAAGTGAGCCACTTCACCTGGAAATACGACCACGCTCTCAAGAGTGTAACGCAAGTGAAGAATATCTTTTTATTAGGAATATTTTTTATCACAGAGACAATAAACTTAGCTCTTAGGCGCATCTGTATTTTGACCTCTCGTTTTTGTTGATGTCTATAAAAAAGTAAATAAAATTAGCTTCCACTCACAACCCCAGACTAGGTATAAACATGTATCGTAGGTGCCGTTTTATACGAGTACATACAAAACATATGCAAAAACTGGGTTTCCGAAACAAATTTAATATCTGTGGGCCATCCAATTTTTTGTCCCGGTACGGGGATTGAACGCGTGAGCCTCAGATCAAACGGTCGTCACGTCACACACTGCTGAACTAACTGTTTCGTCAGTTCGTCAGTCAGTTGGTGTCTAGGGCTGCAGTCATCGCTTAACACCCATGGGAAATGCATGCTTGTTTACCATTAAAAAAAAAGACGTGTGGCACTCGGAGACTGCCGCAGTAAAGCTATTGCATACTATTTTTTATCAACATGTAATTATAATTATTTATTTATTTTATTTATGCAGTATTTTTTTTCCTTTGTTAAGTTATTGCATAGCTTCTATCGAGGGCCTTGAGCGCGGGGACCGAATTCAGAAATTCCGTAACGAAAAAACCTCACGCTATATGTATTGTAAGTAAAATAATAAAAATATTTCAAACAATATTAACTTTTTTCTAAACTACGAGTAATATTATAAAGAGGTAATATTTTTTTGTTTGTTTGTATTGAATAGGCTCAATAACTACTGGACCGATTTTAAACATTCTTTCACTATTCGAAAGCTAGGGGAGAGGAGAGGAGAGGAGAGGAGAGGAGAGGAGAGGAGAGGAGAGGAGAGGAGAGGAGAGGAGAGGAGAGGAGAGGAGAGGAGAGGAGAGGAGAGGAGAGGAGAGGAGAGGAGAGGAGAGGAGAGGAGAGGAGAGGAGAGGAGAGGAGAGGAGAGGAGAGGAGAGGAGAGGAGAGGAGAGGAGAGGAGAGGAGAGGAGAGGAGAGGAGAGGAGAGGAGAGGAGAGGAGAGGAGAGGAG